>JARCGZ010000006.1:28911162-30303952 GCA_029784005.1 Lenwebbia sp. NSW1173648
CCTAACAAGGAGGTCGACAGAGGTTAGAACGATTTGCCAAAAATCACTCTTATTTTTCTGAAAAGAAGGAAGAGGTGATCTAAATTGGGGAGTGATAAAAGGAGAAAAAGAGAATTGTTTCCCTTTGATTGAAAAAAGTTGGGAAATAAAGAACCGAAAATAAGATAATTGTCTCTCAGAAATAAGAACCAGCTCGTGGCTTAAAGCTCGGCAGATAGGATTATTCGGGATCGAAGCTGCAAGAGGCTGCGAAACTCGATCCTTGGAAAACCAAGAAGGAAAATAGAAGGCTGCCCAGGCCTGGAGAATCCAGAGAGGACCACCATAGACTCCACCAATTTCATCTGAAGCAATGGAGGAAGCAGAGTGGGTTAAGCCTCGGTACAATAAAGCTAAAATGGTTTTTCCTAAAGCTAGCTGAGTTCCCGAAGATAAGGCGGAAGCTATAGCAACGAAGTCCTTGGAAACTCGCACAATAGGGTGACAAAAGGAATTTACAGAGCCAGTATATGAGGAAAGCGATGTGTTCCTCGTCGGCAACTGCACCTTCTTTCCTAAAATACTTACCTATAAAAGCCCCGTAGGCTAATTCGGAATCAGACAACTTACCGAATCTTTGGTAAGAATCTGAAGACAGAGTAGACGGGTCTGCGCCTAAAGAACTAAGACCAGTGAGGCAGTAGATATCGAGCAAAGTTACCGACATTGGGGAAAAAGGGAAAAAGAAGCAGTTGGTCGAAGATGACCAAAAGCAAGACAGAGCACTGATTAGCCCATGGTTCAGATAATAATCAAAGCAGCATAGACGTAGGGCATTATGAATGAAGAGCTCATCCCAAAGAGAGCCCTTAGAAGGAAGAAGTCGGAGATACCATCGATAAAAATTTGGCCTAAAATTAGAAAAAGCCATAAGACGAGAAGGGCGAGAGTGCTAGTTGTAGGCCAAAATAGAAGAATGGTGAACTGAAAGTACCTCGATTAGATGGCGAGGGAAAAAGTCAAAGAGATTTGCAGGAATTGAAAATTGATTATAAACTGCAGGGCCAAGGATGTAAGAATCCTCGTAATCATTCTGCACCGAGAGTAGATGTCGATCGTCGTTGAAATCCTTAGAGTCTCTAAACTGATGATACTGCTCTAGGGCGTTAGCAGCGAGAAAGGAAGAAGCTTGACCCTTGGGAGCCATGGTGTTTAGATAAGTACAGAGCGAGGCCACGAAAGAACAAAAAGGCAAAAGGTCACGAGAATAGCGAAGAAGATGAGTTTTGGAAAAAAGCACGTCTGAAGGCGAGAGATCAGATTATGTTGGGACATTTGATATATATACTAAGTTGATACGAGGAGGAGCTGAAAAGGCAAGCGCGCGAAACGAGGCGGAAAAATAGCGCTGGAGGCAAAAAGTAAGTGTCTTGTCATCTTTGGCATTTAAAAGAATTATAATTCTTTTAATTCTTTTAAAAGGGGGCATCTGTTGACACTAAATAATAATGAGTTACCGAATTGACTTTGGTATCATCATATCCCGAAAATCAGTAAATTGAGAGCAGTAAACTACTCTGAGAAATTCGGTAAGTTGTTTGTAACATACCGAAATGGCCGGAAGTCTAAACCCGATATTCGGAAAGTAAGAGAATAAGGCCATTGATTTTTGAAATTCGGTAAGATTATGGACATACCGAAACTGTAAAAGGCCAGCAGTGAGAGGGATACGACGTTGAAAGGAACCGCAGGATGGCTAAACCAGCCACGTCAGCAAGAAGCTACGAGCAAGAAATCTGGATAGTGGATGCGAACAGTTCACAGCGGTTACTGGAAGAGATTCAAATTCAAAGCCATGTTGACAGTTGAAGATCAAGTTTTGACGGAAAAAACGTGGGCGAATGGGAAGCTATTGAAGGCGCCAAGATTCAAAGTTTGAAAGCAAGAAAATAACGGACAGACGGTTATGAGAAGCTGAAGAATACAAATACTCAAAAGAGAAGAGCAAAAGAGAGATCAACACACATCCAAAAACACTCAAGTTTATTCGCACTTTAACTTCCCTGTACCTTCATTTCCAGTAGTTACAGTTTCTGCAACTAGAGTTTATTTTCAAGTCTTCTACTGCTTTCGTAGGAGTATTGTAATGTAGCCTGAACCCTTGTTGATCTCAAATCCATATTCGATCCACTGATTTCCTACCCATTTCATATCCCTCTGTGTTGTTTCGTGTTCTTGCTAAAATTTCTTTTCGAAAGTTGAACCACAGAACCCTCTTAATAAAAACCGAAGACTGAATTTCGGTAAAAGATATTCCTTGTTGCAAAAACGAGCGAACAACACTCAAAAGACGTCCAACTACCAACCAAAAACAACAAAAATGGTTTGGAAATATTAACTTATGGGATGTGCAGAGAATTCATTTTTAAGGAATAATGTGTAAGACATGTTTCGGCGTCATCCTTTAATTGGTTAAGCTTTTTAAACAAAAAATGCATGCGAAGGCTGTTTACCTGGCATCGAACTGAACGTCTCGACTCCGATTCCCTGCATACCCCGTCACCCGATCGTGGTTTTCACGCATCCAAGGCTTTCCTCGTCGAGTCTAGTCGGAGTCGATTTTCTCGTGTTAAGACTAAGGATGGAGCGGATTCCGCGTTGTTCTCTAACATAGCTAGGCCATATACGTATTTCACTAGATCAAATTGGGTTACGTAATTACGTACTATCCCGATAGTGATAGGAACTGATAATTACGTAAAACAACCTCAAACCCCGCTTGACTTCAATCCGCCAGAGAATTGAGAGCCACAGGAGCGAAAGCATAACGACGCAAAAGGAAGAGACGATAAGGACATTTAGCGATCGAAAGCTGAGTTTTTAGCATGTAGCGTATCGCTCCTAGCGCAATCGGAGGATTGGCGGAGCATGTGGGCGACTTGGCTCCTGCATGTCTATTTCAAATTGAATAACAAGGTACAACGACGACCGATGACCTAATCCCTCTAAATCTTCGATTTGCGCTGTGTAGGATCTTCATTGTGAAATACGTCGTCGCGACATCATCATTTGCAGGGAGGCATGGCCCATGAGATTGCCACCACTTGCCCATCTTGTTTATTAATCATGTTTCGACAATCAATGTGAAACGGATCTTCATCGAGGCTTAAGCGAGCATAAACAAGATGCCATCATCGTGTAAGCGGACATTATTGTTGGTCAAGGGAAGTCTATATATCAATTAGACTTTCTTAACTTATATATGGCGGGCTGAGTTGTTATATAGATTTGGATTTAGATATAATATGAGTGTTGAATGGGTCGTAAATGAGTCGTAAATGAGTCATAAATGAGTTTATAACTTATCTAGACACAACCCACCTCTATGGCTTTCTCTTCATTTTCTCTCGCTTTCACTCAACCTCGCGCTCACTCACTGCGCATTCTCACATCAGCTTGGATATGAATTTTCCCAGAGTCAGGTTGTTGTAGGTCGGGTACGAGTCACTAAATTTGCATTGCAATAAATTGGTCTATTTGGGTCGAACTCTCTCCCGCCCTTTTTTTTTTACACCCAATTCACCCATTTAATATCGACCCGCAGAAAGATGAGTCCCCCGTTGCAAATCCATACATCAACAACAAGACAAGGCACGATGAGCAAACCATTGATTTTTGTTTTTTGTTTTTTGTTTATTGTGGTCGCTCATTGTCGCAAATGACTTACACGAATTCTATGTTGAAGAAATGATGGTTTGTGATCGTCGTGAAAAAGATAAAGAATTCTCTTATTTCCTTGTTGCTTGTGCGGACACATGCCGCAAGATCACGATGACCGTGTTACATCGTCCGCCGAGTCAGATCCATTACGCCAGAGATGAGACGAGGAATCACAGTTCCAAAACTTTTTGTTCTAATCCCAATCAAAAGTTCAATCTTGTTTTGGATTTCGCCTTCTTAAACCAAACCTTCAATCTCTCGACTCAACTACCAGTCTCTCCTAATCGAAACCCATGCAATGCATCCCCCAAAAACACTCATCACGTATATATTCTTAGTCTCTCCCTCCGTTCTCACCACACAAAAACACACAAACACACGCCATTTCTCTTGCAGCTCCAAACCAAAAAAAGAATGGGGTGTGATGCAGAATCACTGGTTCACGTGCTCTTGGTCTCCTTCCCCGGCCAAGGCCACGTCAACCCGCTGCTCCGCCTTGGCAAGCGCCTCGCCTCCAAGGGCCTCCTCGTCACCTTCACCGCCCCCGACAGCATCGGCAAGCAGATGGGCAAGGCCAGCAACATCGGCCACGACCCCGCCCCCGTCGGCGACGGCTTCATCCGCTTCGAGTTCTTCCACGACGGCTGGGACGAGGACGAGCCCCGCCGCCAGGACCTCGACCAGTACCTCCCCCAGCTCGAGAAGGTCGGCAAGGTGCTCATCCCCGACATGATCTGCCGCAACGCCGAGCGCGGCCGCCCCGTCTCGTGCCTCATCAACAACCCCTTCATCCCCTGGGTCTCCGACGTGGCCGAGAGCCTCGGCCTCCCCTCGGCCATGCTCTGGGTCCAGTCCTGCGCCTGCTTCGCCGCTTATTACCACTACTACCACGGCCACGTCCCGTTCCCGAGCGAGTCGGCGATGGAGATCGACGTGCAGCTCCCATGCATGCCGCTCCTCAAGCACGACGAGGTCCCGAGCTTCCTCTACCCGACGACCCCGTACCCTTTCCTCCGTCGGGCGATCCTCGGACAGTACAAGAACCTCGACAAGCCCTTCTGTATACTGATGGACACGTTCCAGGAGCTCGAACTCGAGATAATCGAGTACATGTCCAAGATATACCCGATCAAAACGGTCGGGCCGCTGTTCAAGAACCCGAAGGCCCTGAATTCGAATGTGCGCGGGGACTTCATGAAGGCCGATGACTGCCTCGGGTGGCTCGACTCGAAGCCTGCGGGATCGGTGGTGTATGTCTCGTTCGGCAGCGTGGTGTACCTGAAGCAGGACCAGTGGGACGAGATCGCCTACGGGCTATTGAACTCCGGCGTGAGCTTCTTGTGGGTGATGAAGCCGCCGCACAAGGACTCCGGCTACACCGTGCTGATGCTGCCCGAGGGGTTCCTCGAGAAGGCCGGCGATAAAGGGATGGTAGTGCAGTGGAGCCCGCAGGAGCAGGTGCTGGCCCACCCGGCAGTGGCTGCCTTTGTGACGCACTGTGGATGGAACTCGTCGATGGAGACGCTCGCGTCGGGGACGCCGGTCGTGGCCTTCCCGCAGTGGGGGGACCAGGTGACCGACGCCAAGTACCTGGTGGACGTGTTCAAGGTCGGGATCCGGATGTGCCGCGGCGAGGCGGAGGACAAGCTCACCACCCGCGACGTGGTGGAGAAGTGCCTGCTCGAGGCGACGGTCGGGGAGAAGGCGGCGGAGATGAAGAGGAACGCGTTGAAGTGGAAGGCCGCGGCAGAGGCGGCGGTGGCGGAGGGAGGGTCCTCGGACAGGAACATACAAGCGTTCGTGGACGAGGTCAAGAGGATGAGCGTTGAGGTTTCCCTCGCCAAGAGCAGCAAGTCAACGGCGGCCGAAGCTCCGGAGGTGGTCAGAGGAGGAGCAGCGACCAATGGGAAGGTGGAGCTGGTCTCCTCCTCCTAAAGGGAAGGACGTGACGTGGCTGGCGCCGCCGACACGTGGATGAGTTGATTGGAAGGTCCGACTGAAATCAGACCAGACCTGATGATGTTGGGGATAAATCTTGGTTCAATGTTCTTGAAATCTTGTAGCAATTTGTAATCTAATTCATATGCTTCTCCCTTTAGTTTGATTTCACCATTTCTCCCAATTTTTTTTTTTTTTTTTGCCTTTCCCTGAGTAAGGTATCTAAGAGCCAATAAGCTCAATACTGATTCAACTCTGTCATCCGGAATGGCAACACAATGCTAATAGAGACGAGTTTCTCAAATGTCAAGCTCTTGGCTAGTCTAATTTATCAAATCGATCCGATCGTGAAGTCACGAAGAGGCGAGATCAACACGATAATGGAAAAAATTCGTTCGCGGAATGTCGAGTCTCTATCTCCCCTCGAATATGACAACTCGCTCCACGTTATAATTTCCAAAGCCCTCTACCGCGGTTGCAAAGTGAAAAAAAAATAAACAAAACAAAACTTATATTGACCGTCGATTTGCTTCCTGATTTAAAGAGTTGTTAATCTATCTATTTAGCTTAGTGTCGACAAAGGTTAATTTCCCTAAGTGGGGTGCGCGTACGGTACAGGTAAATAATCATTTTTTTTTTCAAATTGGACCAGACTCTTGGACTAAAAACATAGTCATGGTCAATTGATAAAATTGATAAAATAAAGCCTTCTCAAGTTTCACCGTTATCAACTCTTGCCTTACAAGGAAACTTCACGTAAAACAAGCTTAACACATAGTAATTTCTTAATGGTTTTTACGTGAGTTTAGAGAAAGATCCCAGTTCGCATCGGGATCATTAATTACATGTTTATTTATTGGACTAAATTTTAACTGCGGGTTTACTTACCCGGGCAAAGACAGCGCAAATCCCAAAGGACAATCAGCCAATCCAACATCGCAGGATCAGAGGTATCAGTCCGAATATTCGTCCCTAGAAAATCGGGGGAGCGACAGCGGATGAAGGGTTGGGTACTATGTTTGTTCTTAATTGGTGTTAAGTTCAGCTGACACTTGCTGGATTCAGACCGAGAGGAATTAAGAAAGCGATCAGCTAAGCACAGGGCTCGACCGAACCCTCCAGGCCAAAAGTCGTTTATTTTAAGGAGGGTGTCAGGTCTACTATCCGGCTTCAGAAAACGTGACCATCTGAAAAAAGGTTCTTGCAACTGTCCCCGGTTGCTACCTAACGATTAGCTTGGCTAAGAACATGAAACTGCAGCTAGTTCAAGGCGAGCCAGGGCTTTATATGTCATCTGGAACGACGGCAGGAGAGCCCTTTGATTTCCCAATAGGAGGAGCAAGAAAACGGCTATGGGCGATTGCTGGAGCCACGAATTTGTTGTGTCCTTTTGGGCATTTATTTCGGCTCATGCTGATCACAATTGCATTATCCTTCCTCTTCTCATGCAAAATCCTACTTTTAGCTTCAGCTATCGGCGGTTCAGTGGGCGAAAGTCGGCGTCCTCGTCCTCGCGCTTGAGAATTGATCGATTTAAGCCTATGCATAGGACGGCAATCTTTCATATAACAGGAGAGATTGTTATCTGAGTTAGATCCATTTATAGAATTGAAGAATTAGCAGATCAAGAAATGTAAAAGGACAGGACAGAGCTCCCGCTCCGGGAGAATTTTCAGTTCCCACTAGGAATTCATCTGAGACCCGGCACAACTGAATTAATTTCAACCTGCATGCATTTCCCTGAAACTTAATCATCCAGCATTTGTTTAAACATACAGGCCTCATCAGCTTTACAAAGATGAGGAAGGATATACCACTTTACTTTTTTCACACATTTCTGATGAACTATATGACTTTGTGTACTTACAACCTGCAGGGGTCAATCAGTTCAGGAACTCGAAGATTTTCCAAACGACATAAAGAATCTAATCATATGGTCGTAAACATCTTCCTTCGCCTTCAAACCCACAAGAAAGTCCACGTGGCCATAGTTATCTATGTACAGTAACTCCGGCTTGGACTGCAATTCTTCGAGAGTGAGCTGGAGATCTGCCATGTCTGCTAACGCGTCATTGCCTCCATAAGCCATCCATATTGGCAATGTTTGTGGGACACGTTTAAGATCGAATGCTGGAGGTTTCAACTGACCATATATCTTCATGTTCTTGAAAAATCCATAGTCATACTTGGCAAAACTACCCTTGCGGATCACTGCCAAGCAAAACAAGAAACTGTTAGAAACCGGTCGTGAGGAGTAATAAAAAAATAAATATGGCATTGATGGAAGCATATAGAAGTGAATAAACAAGACATAGAAGAGCCCGTGAACAATCCCTTTTTTTGAACAAAATACTTGAGGAAAGAAGTCATGACCAATTATACCATATTGATTGATGCTATTGTCACAAAAAGGTTGAAAAAATCGTCACCACGAATTAAAGAAGCAGGATTAAGTCTAAAATGGAAAAAAATTCAGAATTTCACTTCCTAAAAGGAAGGAAATCCTATTGACACGAGGGTGAATATCAAATTTGGAGAATGAGAAAATATACATGCACTAATAGCGTGTTAATTAGAGAAGCCAATCCAAAAGATCATCTTGGAATTAAAGAGAACAAAAGATTGGCTCTCAAACACCATGTCTCACTTGGTCAGGAAACAAGGAGCCTTATATGAAAGTGCCAACACTCAGTGGCGGGTCTTGAATTGAGAGGTCGCTTTGATCCGATCCACAAATTTTCAACATTCTCTACTATGGCTGAAGCTAAATTAAGAAAATCCAATTACAGAGCGCAATTAAATGGACAAAAAATACTCAAACAAAGGCAGGCAAAAAAACTCGAGAATCTATTTCTGTTGCTAGTACGCTGTCAATTGGAAATTGGTGGCCAGCAATATAGCAGAGTATTTAATAATCATACTTTGGAAAAGATGGCGCAAGTTCTTCGAGGATGATGGGTGGGGTTCATACTCCAAATAGAAGTCCACTCGTGAGTTGTTGAAACAACAATTCTTCCCTGCAGTGTCATCACAACCATTTGTCAAAATTCAGAAAAGGGGCATTTATACCGCCAATCCTATGCTGCACTTTGATGTTCAGCACAAGCCACAACAGGTATCTTCATGCTCTATAGTTTCAGAAAAGTTAAAACAGCCATACAAGACACCGCAATTCTTTTTGTTTGTCAGTGTGCGTGTTTTTTTTTTTGGTGGGGGGGAGGAGAGGGAGGGAGGGAGAGACCTGTTATGGAAGTCAGCAAGTCATTGCACTCTATGTGTCCGTCGCACACAGAATCCAAAAGGTTGACGCCGATTTCACTATTGGATCACACGACCAAAAAAAAAAAAAAACCATGAAAGTGAGAAACACGTAATGCTCCATATAATTAAACGTAAGAGAAGAAATGTGGCTAAACCTTCTAAAGTTGAGTTGATGAATTCCCAACGCGACAACCATCTGTACAAGAAAATAGCATGTGGGATAATGTATTCATTGTTGGCAAGCCATATAAAGCAACATGAGAGAATAAGAACTACTTACTTGATCAAGATGCATGCTGACCATTCGAAGAACAAGAGGAGCACTGACATGTCCCAAGTATGATATTGGACACAGAAGGGCAGCAGCTTCTACCATTTCTGCTATGGCAGGCTGAGTTAAAGCAGCCAAAGACATGATTGTTCCCTACGAAGAAAACAAAAGAACAAAGTTCAAAAGTAAGAGAGCAAAATCAAGTGCAGCTAATTCTCTCTCTCTTTTATTTTATCAGCCAATCAACTTCAAGAGAAGAGATGTATAAACCTGCGAATGTCCAACAAGAAAAACTTTGGAGCTGGTTATTGAACTTATATGGTGTATCATCTCTGCAAGGTCATACAGTGCCAAGTCTTCCCAACTCCAATCCCAAAAATCCTGCAGGAAAAAGGTACTTATCAGTGCACAATGCGTAGAAGTTTACACAGACATGCTTTAAACAGAACAAAAACTTCTCATTCAGCTGCCATGAATAAACTTATACAAATTTTGGACGCCAAATGCCCCAAGCATGCCTGTCTGGAGATGCAATACATCAAGCAACCACACAATACCTTATCTTTCTCTGACAAAGATACGTGCCCATGGCTCCAGCGTGTTCCACGTACATTTCCAACCCAGACATCAAAACCATGGTCTGCCAGGATGAAGCCTAGAGATTGGCCTTTAGAATCTAGGAACCATGCATCACCTGCCTGTTTGCAATTGATTATTGAGGAAAAAATGTGCGTGAATCGGTCATGCTTGGTGTTGACAAATATATGTAGGGTAATAACAGCATGGACCGCCATGATTATAAATTTATAGTGTCATAAGTACTTTTGCATTGAGACAGTAAAGTGAATGCATGTGACTTTGGGATGCGCTCGTGAGAAATTCTATGCATAACAACTTGAGATGACCGGAAAAGCTATAAAGCAAATGCACGATGTATATCGCGCGCAAAAATACAACTACTGTACAAGACAACTCAATGAAGTGATCATCGGATGACAGAACCTGGACCAGAGAATATAGAGCATTAGAGTCTCAGGCATAGTAGAGTCAAGAGTGATGCAATGCAGAGTCTTAAGAAACCGTGCATAATCTATTGGAAGATTCTTTTTCAACAGTTCAATTAAGTCATCTGCCGTAAGTTTTTCCTATAAATCGTAGAAGAATGGCAGTTAACAAAACTCCAGAATGATAATACTCCAGAGAAGTTGCATAAGCTTAAGTGGACAAGCAGCTCAATCAAGTATCTGACAGAAAACTATTACCAGCTTAGATATTACCAGCTTACTGACGTATCAATAAAGAATTACTAAGAACATGACCAAAAAAAGGGGAAACAAGTATTAATCCAATCTAAAGAACGCAGAAAACATGGAAAAGAGCATGAGGACAAAAGAACTAATCCAATCCAATGACTGCAGAGATTTCAGCCTAGAAGATCAATTAAATCTTGTGTTGTTAATTTATTAATTTCTTTAGCATCACAGGTTGCAGCAATGGAGTAAAATGCCTTTCTCACAGTGAAGTCGATAAAACTGACAAAAATGGAAACTGGAAATAACCATGAAAAGCCCGTGCTGAAGTAGAACAGGAGGACCCCGTTGTGCCCATAAATCTCTGGTGCCAGACGAGACGCGCTGAAGAGCCAATAAATAACCATCCTTCGTTTGAAGCTGGCAAGCAAAAAATGCGGCGAAGAAATTAGACTCGTCTGACATAAAATTGTGGAAGAGAGAGCTGAAATCTTCCAGAGAAGAAATGGTACAGGCTAGCGTAGCAAAATTGAACTTAAAAAGGGACTGACTCAAGAAAATTGCCTTTCTCCGCAGCTATGCTCAAGAGTTGAAGCTCATGATGTATTCAGCAACCATAAAATAAAATTCTCCAGAATTTCAGATTCGTCGAAGTTCAGGTAAAGCACAAACTTTTTCGGTAACGAAGAATTTCCGGAAGGAAATCCCTGTGCCTTCAGTTCGAGTTGTTAAAACACAGAAAATCGCAGACTATCGAAGCAGACCTCGAGAAATCCGAAGAAAAATAGAAGTATGCAGCTAAAACCTCAAACTCTTGCTAAAAGATAGACCAGGCGCCAAACCCTCTCAAACCATACTCAAACTCTCTTAACTCTCCAGTTTCGCCGGAAATGCAACCAGAAGAAACCACAAAGCATTGAGAGAGAGAGATAGAGAGAGAGAGTACGGTGTGTTCGGAGCAAGTATAACCGGCGGGCTCGATGAGCTGGGAACACAGGGGAGCTGAATCAACGGCAATGCCCTGGCCGGAGTCGGAGCTGCAGAGAGAGACGAATCCGGTCGCCGCCAGCAACACCACCACCACCACCGACTCCGCGGAACGCGACGGGCACAACACCATATCTACGCCAAGCATCTGATGAGGAGGGAGAGCGAAGCAACTGCCTCGATCGCGGCAGAATCGGAGCTCATCTCATCATTTTCAATTTCTCCATTTTTCTTCACTCTCTTTTTTCCAATTTTTTTTTTTTTATAGTTTTTACTTTTTCTTGACGAACTTCGTGCTCAAAAATTCCACGTAGGATTTAATTTGATGTCAAAATAATGCTTTTTGGGACTCGCAGTATTTAATGGGATGAGAGTTGGGGCGAGCCCAAAAGTGACAGGCTGACAGCGATGTGATGATGAGCCGGGTCGGCCCATATGCTTCGTGATTCATAACCCGTCTGACATTCAATGGTTCGGGTCCTGCTCGTGCATGGGGCTCACCGCATCATCGCATATGCGGGTGAAAATTTATGGAAATTGTCCCAAAACATTCATCCAATATACGATATACAATTTATTCAACGTGATTTCTGAACTTTAACCTATGTATAATGGCATCACTGACCAATTAATTTATTCAATTTGGTCACTGAACATGTGCTATATGTTTGATTGAATCCATTGATTGTATAAAAAATGTATAGTATTGTCAAATCCATTAATCCAAGTTAACAAAATTTTATTAATTTGGCTTCCAATACTGTATGTTTGAATGGTGAAAAGAACCATGTTACGCGTGGATGATCCACGTGAGATATTCAACTCAAATTAGAATAGAATAGAATAGACTTCTTAATTTGTTTAATCTGTTTTTTTGTTGAAATTTGTTTAATCTGTTCAATTTGGAAAAAATTTGATTATCTATATTATTTGATGATGTGAGCTATTATATTCTAATTTGAGATGAAATCTTACGAGGATTATTCATGTATAAATTTATTTATTTTTTGTCATTCAAATTTACAGAATTGGAAGCTAAATCAGCAAATTTCGTTAACTTAAATTAATAGAAGGATAATATTAGATATGAACTAGATTGAACATAATCTCAAAAGTTCGGAGACCATATTGCACAAATAAAATTTTAGGGAGATACATGGTACATTGAGATAAAGTTCATGGATTATGTTACACGAATTAAAAATGGATTAATACCACGAAAAATACCAAACTGGTACACCTGTGATAAATTTACCCCAAACTGTTTTTTTGACCATAAAAAATCCTAAACTGGTACACATGTGACAAATTTAACCCGAAATAATTTTTTTTACCACAAAAAATTCCAAACTGGTACACTTGTGATAAATTTACCCATAACTAATTTTTTGACCATCAAAACTCCCAAAAATGGTACAACTGTGACAAATTTACCTTTCATTAATTTTCGTTAAATTGGGTTAATACCACAAAACTCCCAAACTGATACACTTTGTGACAAACATAGGATAAACATCTCAAATTGATACACCCGCCAACTGTCACGTGTCATCTAACTCAGCAATTTGAAGATAAAATTTAACTAATGCAATAGGCGTGGCCGATCTAGTAGATGGCCAATGCATATGTGAAGGGTGGCGATAGGGTGGCGGACGCTGCGCACGAAGCTTAGCACCACTTGACATGGAAGCCGACAATCTGGGGTAGTGAGGGGGATGGAGAGGAGGTGGACGATGCTGGCATAGTGAGTGACAAGGACGAACACACCTTTGTTGTGGACGACAATCTTAAAGGATCCGACGAACTCGTGTGGGGATTTGAGCTTTTCAATGGCGATAGCCATATGACGTACAACTTCTCTTTTTCACTTTTAGTGATCAGTAAATCGACTGGACGGCAATGATCACTTGGAGATCGGAGCGACGATGATCACGCGGTGGTTAGAGTTGACAATGATCAAATGTTGTGGTGGTGGTCCTCACACGATGGCTGGCGAAGTAATATTCGGATGCGTTAGTTCATCACTCCATCATCGGAAGATAAAATCCGAGAGGAAAAAGCACAAAAAAATCAGAGAACTATACATATACATATACACACTATTTTAGTCTCTGACCAACAAAAAACAAAAAAACAAAATTTCTATTTTAGTCAACGAAACGAGGTCAATAGTTATTTATTCCCAATCTTCCCAAGAAGGAGGCCAGGTTCAGATACGAGAGCATCCTATTAACATTTCATCCTTTTCCCATTTTTCATCGTACCTCACAAACTAAGTCCGAGTTCCAGTTCGGACCCTTCAATTCCCCGTGCCTACCGCCACCCGTGTAGCTGCCGGCGACATTCCGCTTCCATGGCTTTCGCGGAGTTCCGGCCACTGGACGAGAAGTCCCTGGTGGAGTACATCAAGTACACGCCCGCTCTCGCCTCGAAGCTGGGGAATAGATTCGATGACCTGAAGATTAGAGAAGTCGGAGACGGCAATCTCAACTTTGTCTTCATAGTTGCGGGCTCTGGTGGCTCTTTTGTCATCAAGCAGGTGATGCTTTAACTGCGTGACCGAGGTCTCTCTTTATGATCAATGGAGGTTGGGCTGGTGTTTTAGCTGGTGTTTTACGCAGACACAGAATACTGCTGATCGAAATTCAGATCAGAAAGCATGTTGTTAATTATGGGATTTTATTTCTCATGTCTTACTTAAATCTGACAAAATCAAGTCTTTCGTGGCTTCTTTTCGGGCTGAATGTGAAGAAATTTAGAGATGGGGGTGATGATGAAAATGGTAGAAGTCCTATTTCCTTTTCCCTGAGGTTTGGTATGGGTGGCGGATTAGCTACATTTTTAGCTGGAAGCACAGTGAAGTGATCGATTTTGGAATGATCCTACTCTTAGCAGAAAAGAAAATGTTCCCTTGCTTCATACTTTGTTTTGTGGAATCTATAAATTCCCCTGGTGCTTGTAATTTTTAACATGTAGCTATTGGGTTATATGGCTTTGAGTCGAAGTTCTCGAGTCTTACCGGGAAGATGTTCCATTCTTTTGGTTCAAATCTACAGGTCCGGTGTTCTTTCCTGTGTGGTAATTATATGCCCATATTTGCAGGCTCTCCCTTACATTCGGTGCATCGGGGAATCATGGCCAATGACGAAAGAGCGAGCATACTTCGAGGCAGTGGCATTGAAAGAGCATGGGCATTGGTGCCCGGGTCATGTTCCGGAGGTTTATCACTTCGACCGTACTATGTCTCTGATAGGCATGCGTTACCTAGAGCCTCCACATATAATCCTGAGGAAAGGACTTATTACTGGAATTGAGTACCCATTACTCGCGGAGCACATGTCAGAATTTATGGCAAGAACCCTTTTCTGCACGTCCCTTCTGTATCATTCCACCACAGAGCACAAACGTGCAGGTAAATAAGTTCTAATATCAACCGAGCATCTGTAGTGTTACATTATTCTCTTCTCTCCACATTACTCCACTCTGATATTGTCCTGAGGCCTTGAAATCTATTGGCCATTCCCCAGAGAATTACATAGTGGAATGCTTTTGGCTTCTTTAGTTCTTTTTTCATACAAATGTGGTGGTTGCACTCTTGTCATGTCATTGTCATTGCAGTAGCAGAGTTTTGCGGGAACGTCGAGTTGTGCAGGCTCACTGAGCAGGTTGTTTTTTCTGACCCTTACAAAGTATCCCAATACAACCGTTGGACTTCCCCTTATCTGGATGCGGATGCTGAGGCTGTAAGGGAGGATAATGATTTAAAGCTTGAAATAGCTGAGTTGAAATCCATGTAATGTTACTGTCTAAGAAGCTACTGTATCCTTCTTCAAAAAAGTTAAATGAAGCGAAACATCATCTGTTTGCGGATGATTTTGTGGGACGTACCTTTCAGGTTCTGTGAAAGAGCACAAGCACTGGTACATGGAGATCTCCACACTGGTTCGGTCATGGTTACCCAAGATTCAACCCAAGCAATAGATCCAGAGTTCGCATTTTATGGGCCAATGGGGTTTGATGTTGGAGCCTTCCTGGGAAATTTGTTTTTGTCATTCTTCTCTCAGGATGGGCATGCAAATCAAGGGAACGACAGAAAAGTATGCTTTAAATAATGATATATCTTCCTGTCTTTATTCTTATGTCTCATAGATCTTCTAGTCCTTGACCTTGCAAAGTTCTGTAAATTGGTTTCTCTTACTTACTCCTAATGACCACTCTTGCTTATCATGTCATGATCCTTAAGATCTGTTGCTCACGCAGCTAGAATTTAACTCGAGTTTTGCATACTTCTACGTATACAAAAGATTTTTTGGTTTCTCTCATGTGATAATTACTTGTGGTTTATTGTTCTTTTATGCCCCACCCCCAGGAAAAAAAAACAGAAACAAAAAGCTGACGCTGCTGTTTCAGTAATTGTAGAGATGAATGGACAATTGTAATTGGTATATTGAGGCAATATAGATGAGATCATATTATGCTCTCCCCCATTAGTCATTTCGTCTCTTTCACACTCATAGACTACTATAAGAGAAGAAGAAAGGAGCATAAAAGCTATTTTTACCATCGATGATATGTTAATGAATTGTTCCATAAATGCGCATATTATACAGGCATACAAGGAGTGGATTTTGCAAACCACTGAAGAGACGTGGAATCTATTCCAACAGAAGTTTGTAAGCCTCTGGAATGAACACAAGAATGGGTCTGGTGAAGCATATCTACCAGCAATCTATAACAATGATGTGCTGCTTGAGCTGGTCCAGAGGAAATTCATGAAGGATTTATTCCATGACTCCCTTGGATTTGGTGCTGCCAAAATGATAAGGTGCGACTGGATGATGTGGCATTTCGTGCTCCTTAATGCTTATATGTAGTTTATGAACTCGCTAGATTTCTCTAGTAGCTTTTGGGACTAATGTCACATTTCGAGCATACAGCTGTCTAAATACTCACTGTTTGCCTTCATACATCTTCGATTTCAGGAGAATTGTTGGGGTTGCACACGTGGAAGATTTTGAGTCCATAACCGATCCTGGTAAGCGTGCAGACTGCGAGCGCCGAGCTCTCAATTTTGCCAGGATGCTTCTTAAGGAAAGGCAAAAATTTGAAGGAATCAGTGAAGTTGTCTCATTAGTTCGGAAATTGAACTGAGCCTTGGGATTAATGTATTGAGGTTCCTTTGGGTCCCCCCTCCTTTACTGTTTGTGAGTCCTTGTGCATTTCGAAACTTATGAAGAGTCTGAAGTTCCAGTATAGTGTCCAATGCACTGCCTGATCAGTTCATCAGCAACTCTGTGCTGTCTTGGATAGTTAATTCCACTGACGACTCATTGCCCTGGCGATGAATCGAGTTGTTACTTTGTCTACTTTGGATCCATGAATGATGACTATGCTGAGGCCTTTCTCGACTTTGCTTGATGCATAGCTGGTTATGGAACTACCATATACAGATGGCAATTCTTGTTTTTTTTTGGCCTTCTTTTTGTTTGTTGATCGTGCGTGCTCACTGTATGAACTGTTGGATATGTTTGCTGTGGTGATTTTTGCTAATGGTCTTCCAGAATCGAGAGGTAAAGTCGAGAATGTGCTTCCTCTGCAAACTTGCTCCTTGTTATTAGAGGAAGGTACTTATTTGATTGATACCCATTTTCTTTCATTGTTTCTACCTTAACCTTTTCTTTCTCTTATACGACACAGCAAATTGAATACTTGAGCAGTAAATAAGGACCGCATTAGGTTTAACCACACATCACCTCCTTTTGAACTTCTTTCTGGAGGAAACAAAAAACTTAAGCGACTGATCTCTGGATCAGTACAATACAGAGAATGAATTTGCGTTCAACCTTTTTTGTTTCCCCGGAAAACATTTACTTGGACTTTATTCATTACAGGGTAAGTAACCTAATTTCCATATTTGGCCTTGTAGTCACTCCAGAGCTGATCAACTGTCTTCCCCAGCAACTCAACAAAATACTCAGGGCTATAACCACTCTTCATCTTCTTGTTCATGTCTGCTACAAACCCACCCAAAAGTCCATCACAATAGTCCAGAAAATGTGCTGTGACATCATAGCCCTGGTCCCACCGGTTTCCCGCGCCTGGTTTCACCCAGTGGCTCGGTGCATACCCCGCCTTCAGCCTCACAAAATCCGCTATCCCCTCTGTTAAACCAGTCGGCGCTTCTCGATTTGCCAACCACTGCCATATGTGCGTCATCTCGTGATACAAAACCCCGGTTATCTCGTCCTTCACATCACCGGAGTAGTCTCCTATGTACTCCGAGCCGACATGAATTTCGTTTGCGTCGATAATGGCATATGCTATCCCATCCATGGGTTCAATAAATACACTTACGTTTTGCACATCTCTTCTGTCCTCTGAGGTCAATTCCTGGAAAATTTGCCAAATGAATCCAGTGGAGGAGTTCATTACTTGTTGGGTGTACTCGATGCCAATTTCACCGTCGAATCTCGCTCCACCAGCTGTTGAAGATGCGTTATTTATTACCGTGTACTCCACGGCATGAGCTTGTTGACATGCTGCAAAGGTAACTAGATACCACAGCAATAACACCAAGCGAGCCATGAGCTTGTTTCACCGCTTTTTGTTCTGTAGGAGAATGGGTGGAGTGCCATCCAAAAAGTGAGGGGCTTTTATAGAGTGGCGGAAGTTAAGTGACACATCCTTCTTACCCACAAATACGCTTTTGATTTCGCTTGTGAGTTCACTTTCTTCTTGTCTGAAAGTTATTGTACCCTAATGGAATTGAATCTCTTAAGAACCAAAACTTATGCTATTAAATTAACGGATTTATATTCGGTCCCAACAACAAAACGTCCAGCCAATGGTGTAGCAAAGGATTGGATCTACATCTGTTCCAACAACAAAATGTTAAGCTGATGATGTAGCAAACTAACGGATTCATATATGTTCCAAGTACAAAATGTCACTGATGATCATCTCCACCGTAGATGTTTCGCGCAAAAACCACTTCTTATATTGGGGAGGGGTCAAGTGGTCCAGATTGAATAGCCTCCTTATTGACCCCACCCAGCCTGCAAATTGGGTCCTCATATTTCTCATTGTTTCTTGTCGTCTAATAATCTCAAATGACTTCACCAAAACCTAATTGACTCTTAAAAGGAGGATGAAACATGAAGACCCAACAGTAAAATTTATCCTCCCTTGTCTTCGAGGATCTATGAAGATGACCAGTGCTTCGCAAAACCGGTGCTTCTGGAGCTTAATGTATAAGGTTGACGGATGCCACCGCAAATAATAGCTCGGTCAACGATTTTTGCATACCAAGTAGTGCTTAATTTCATATACAATATCAAACACAAACCAATGTGGAACTTAATATGTTACAAGCAGTTTTTAGAGCTACAAACACTTTGCTCGCTGTGGTGGCCCCTCGAGTGTATTTAGCTTGTGCACTTTGGTCTGAAAAGACGATGGAACTGGGCAGCAATGGCATGCTGGGTGGGCTAAATAGCCCCCAGATAATTCCATGATACATGAGTCGCATGTGTGATGCGCAGATGATGGATCAGGTTGTAGCCGCAACATAGAGAGCTGCTGCCACCTACTTTGATCAGCTCTACCCAAAGATGCATGCCTGAAAAGAAAACCGAAAGAAAGAGAATCTGTGAAAATTGAATGTACCACCTTCAAGCAGGGTCACCAAACATCCAAACAAGAGCACACCCACCTTGACTTTTCTACTCAATTATTTATGTAAATCCAGGAGGATGAGGCAGGATCATGACAGGAAGTGCATGCGTAGAGTAGACCAATAAGGCTAAAGTCCCCTACAATATAAGGAATCGAGAGTGAGAAAATTGCTCGCCACCACCACTAAGCATGTATGTCAATACCAGTCTCACACTAACCATCAGCTAATAACATCGTACGGTTTTTAAGATGCAATTACATACAGATATAAGAATCATCTACACAAAAATGGAACCAGACTGTCTTAACAATCAAAACAAGGTAACGCTGTCACCATGATACTGGAAGTCAGTTTCAAGTTCCTTGTCCCATGACCGATCCTTGTTCTTCTACATGTTCCCTTGTAGAACCACTGAAAGTAAGCCCTCCTGCCCATGCCAATGACCATCTAAATGACGATGTTTCAACTCGAATTTTGTTTCCACACACCAGGTTTACACTATGAGACATTGTCTTCTATGTTTATAGAAAACAAACAAAGTCCAGTAAGTCTGCTAAAACACCAAAGGACTTGGTCAAGACTAGTCTGTCAATGAAAGTATCTTGCACACCGTTGTGAACGACAAAATCCAGACTAGTCTGTCAAATATTCCAGAGTTCAATAGCTGGCTAGAACCCCTGTGATAGAAATGGACTACTCCAGAGAAATATTTAGGTCTCCTCCATATTTTTCACCAACAGATGCCTGAGAGATTGGATACCAGAGAAACAGGAAATAGACTTGTTATGTATAGGCCAAGAGATGACCAAGGTCAAAGCTGTACAACAGGAATTCATAAAGCAAAATGAAGAACCACCAACTTGGAGGTAAGGAAAGATGGTATTCTGAACTTGGAGGAATAATTTCGACTTCACTGCTAACCTGCACAAAAGCAATGAAGCAATCAACACATAGAAAAAGATGGTATTCTGAACTTGGAGGAATAATTTTGACTTCACTGCTAACCTGCACAAAAGCAATGAAGCAATCAACACATAGAAAAAGAAACTTGATCAAGAACAAAATATATATATGTACATTTTTTTTTAAAGTTGGGAACATGCACAAATACAGAATGCTACTGGCATATTTCCCACAGAGTAATAAAAAAATACAGCGAACTAAAAAGTCCTGCATAACTCACCCACAAAAAAAATTATTCAACCACCAAAGAAAAAGAGAGAAAGTGAAGTCTCCTGTCCTCCCTCTAACACCACATCCCACAATTTAGACAAGACCTATTCTACAGGCAGCAATTCACTTTGCTTCTACGCCAAAAAAAAAAAAAAGCCTGTAAAATTAAAACCCCCTTAAGATATTTATCAAAAGTAATCAAAAAAGATAACTGCTCTGGTTGCGGCCTTGTTGAAGAAAACTAGTTTATATTGAGAGGCTATAAAAAGCATTCACGGTCTGTCCATAATAGAAATCAGAATCTAGCATTGAGGGACAAAAGGAGCCAACTATTTACTCAATTTATCGTGATCTGAGTTCACATCGAGCAAGGATGTCCAGTACTTGCACCTTAATTAACTTCACTTAATAAGACAGTCTTAAGGGGGTTTCTTATACACGAATTTTCATACAAGAGGTAGATTAGATTCCATGCAGCCATGCTGAAAACAGAACAAATTACTACTTGCTTCGAACCCGAGAACAAGGTTGGTTTTTATACTGGATGATATATATTTTTTAGTATAGGAAAAGACAATTTATAGAAGCACACTAAGAAAGAAAAACAAACTCTGAAAGGCAAAAAGAATCCTAAATCATGCGTATGGATACCTTCTAATATGGCGAAAGCAAATATAGACCTCTTCAATGTCCCATTCTATCTTCAACTTAATGTACTGCTTCAGAAGCTCAGACAAGCTGCTAGTAGCTTCATCCCAATCATTAGAGGTCTCCACATGGGATGGAATTTCGGAAATAAACCTCTGCAGAACTGATGACAATCTTCCAGGTGATCCTGATCTTTGATAAGTCTCAGCCAAGCTATTCAACATCAAGCAATTGCTGACTTGGAATCTATCAACCCAACATGGAGGATTCCCTATCCAAAGTTCAGTCTCTCTCAGCACTGACCTTGAACTTTTGTCTGGACTCTCGTTATTTAAGTTATCCTGACATATATCTGCACTTCCACTGAAGTGAGCAATCAAAGAGACATCTTGTCCCCTGCGGGCAGGAAGTTGCTGGAGAATGCCATCTCGTAACTCTTTAGGCAACTCTTGCAGCACAGAGCAGTCTACTTGACTCAGAGATAACGGCATCAAGTCTGTCTTCGTAAGACTGGGCACTGAAGCCCCCGCATTAGAGTAGCTTCGTTTAGACACACAGAAAAGATCTGTTTCCTGAAGAAGAGGCTTCTCTGTCTAAAAAAGTAAACCAAAATAACAATGAAGACAATGAGAAAAGGAGAAGACAGAATATTATTTCTGCTTATCCTTAAAAATCCAGGAGCAAGTAGTTACGGCTATAAACTACCAAAATCGGGGCATGTTATGGCCACGACACAGCAATAGGGATGGGTATACCACTTATTATAAACAAGGTATGTAAGGCATAGGGTCAGTTGGTTCAGTAATTTCAGTAAGCATGCAGTTAAGCATTTGCCTGGGGTCACCCATTTAACCTCCTTTATAACAGGTACCTTCTCCTTAACTTCGGGGGGAATGTAAGAATGATTAGATTCTTTCAGTAGCTTTATTTTTGCCGTCAAAGTAAAGTAAATTAGTATCTACAAAAGCATGCACGACACATTAGTCTGTCAGGAATTCGCAATCAATTGATTGTGTTATTCTTTTTGGAACTTTTCCCTACAAGTGTATTTCCATCCACCTGAAATAAGCCTAGAAGGAATAACTTGCACTATCACAGAAACTGGCTTCAAAAAATTGCAAAAGTGAATTAAACGTGCGCATATAGATATGTACTCTTTGTCAACTGGTCTAAAAACTAACTATTGGACACTACATTTTTAATTTTTATGCTCTAAAAGGGAGCTTCACCACCTGAACATAGGATCATTTCAAAAGAGTTAACCTTTAATATTCTCCTATTTTTAGAACATTTTTTGATTAATCAATAAATATTCAAGATGCAAAAAGTGGCATTTAAACTTCAGACTACACATAGATTGAAAAGCAAAATAACAGAGAAGCAACCCCGCATGCCAAAGAACTGATCGCTGCTCTTCACAAAAAGTTTGCAATTTCTGTTTTTATGAAGTCAACGAGTAAAGGAACTCCAAGGAAAATCATAAAATTAGGCCAAAAGCTTGTTCCAACTAAAAATAGAGATCTTACATGATGCACTTGAGATAAGTTTGGGAAAACTACTTTCCCTCTTTAGAGAATACAGAATCAAATATCACTTTGAAGAGTAGTAATGCAGCTTCGGAATTATCCAAAGTCGGAATTATCCAAAGTCCTTTAAGCCAAACCATGGGGCAATTATTCATTAAACAGCCAGTCCAAAAACTGTTTCAAATAGCAACAAAAATGAAGCTATGCGCATCCACATCACACAAATCCAGAATCTATTTACCTGTTTAACTTGTTGAAATCTGTCCACATGATTGGTACCAGAAAAGTACACCTCTGCTCCATCTCTTGCACCTTCTAGTAAAATCTAGTTAGTAGCTAGACTAAAAGTAGCAAGCAATAAATTTATGTGTGAAAAGCACCAACCTTTCACTACTTGCTGTGAATGCATGGATGGAGAACTCCCTCTGACTTCACCATCGCCTAAGCTGTTAGACTTGCCTTTGCCTTTAGAAACAAACGCAACTAATTTCCCTCCATAAGCATCATTTAATTCAGAAAAGACTTCCAGTGGGAGTGACTCTATGACTCCAATATCCAGATGACATAAAGCCGGTCGTGTGACAGACCGATCCAAAGAAGCTTTACAATCTGATGGACTGTCATCTACTTGATTGGAATTCCGAGCTAAGTGACGAAACAGATTACTTTTAACCCCAGCCACATTTGGACCTGCCATAATGACAATTATAAGGAATTTAACTTCTAACAGCTTACTATAAAAAGAGAATATGAATAATATATGGCAAAATAAAGGAGAAAATGGATTACAGGCAGTATTTTATAATTTAGGAACGACATGCAGAATTTTCTATGAAACAAATTTACAAAGTCATTTTCATTTTCACCTTGTGTAACCAATGATCCATCTCTAATTAGCCACCATTTACCTTATCTTTTCTGGGGACAAAAAAGTGATACAGGGAAACGAGATAAAAAAAAAAGTACCATCGAAGAAGTCAGAAATGCTGCTCATTCTGTCCAGCAAGACAAAGAAAACTACATCTAGAAGTTTCAAAGGAAAAAGAAAAGGAAAGGATGGTCACCTATGTCAATTGTCTCTTTCAGCACACTGTTGGTGTCACATTGTTCATCTCGATTTGCGGAGGTAGAGGCAAGCCATGACTTCAAGAGATTTCTTTCGAGTCCTTCAGGGAAAACACAAAGGCACTGAAAACTTGAAGGCTGAAATAACGAAAGAACTAACATTGCGACAATATGCACACGTGTGGTTGGATGTATGTACTTATACAAGTATGGGGCACAAAAAAGATCATAAACAAAATTTGAAAAGGTCATTTAATGGCAAGATTTCTCCAGATTATAATTTTTATGATAGTAGCGGTAAAGGAAGCTTGTGCAGGCATTTTTAAGTTAACCTTGTTTAGAAGCATCCACACTTTCAAGGCGGGAAACTTGCAGGCCAACCCCACGAATCTCCTTCACATCTATATGAAATTAGAAAATCAAATCTGATCAATCCTAATACTCTTGATGAAATTCGAGAAGTACGTTATGGCAACCCAAGTAGGCATGGTCCACCTATATGAAATGATCCAAAGAGCTGCATTGTTATCCTCTGAACAACATCTATATCATCAGTAGCAACTGGAACCTGTAAGCCGATATCAATGAAATCATAACCTTTCTATGAAGCAACACATTTGAAACTAAAAGTAGAAAACCAGAGAACTTTGCATGCAGACAAATATCTTTTTAGAGAGAAGGTGCATAAAATGGTGTTGGCCCTATGATATACCGTTATTGTGTGGCTGAGGTTTTCACAATCTCCACAACCCATGTATTTTGCAGGCTCCTGAGCATCCTTCCTTCTCTTTTTGATCTATATCAAAGTCACACCCAGTATGTCCATGTTATGAGATATGACAAAGCAAATGAAGGCTGGAGCATCGTTTTTCTTGGCAAAAAGGCTGTCCCTAGTTAAATTGCGTTCAAGGTAGATTAGAGTTAGCTAGAATACCTTAAGAGTAAATTTTCGGCCATGAACTCCACATCCCTGCAACCTCAAATGGACTTCTTTACAAAGGTTTACAAGAAATAATTTGCTCTGGAACAGCATAAACCAATTTGTCAGTTGACATTGCTTTCCAATAAAGGAACAAAAGAAAACAATGATGAAGCTTCTGTAATGTAATCGAGAAACCAACATCTTTTGCATCTTTGAACCTCACACCCCAATTCACTTCAGCACCAATTGACTTGCTTTCCTGCAACTCAGAAAAAAAAAAAATAGCGAAAATGAAACTACTTCACTAATCAAAAGCAAAGACAGAGAGACTGGTCTAAACAAGACTGACAATGCTGGACACTTGACTATGAAATAGAGCTGATACTCTTGCCACACGAAAGCCTGTTCAGCATAACATAGGCTTTATTTTAGGGAAATTCTAGTTCAAGACTCCACAACCCAGCACAGACCGCAAAAATTATCAGAATACAACAGACAAAATGAAAGCATCCACAAATTCCCACCAATGATTCAGGGGCTGAATGGGAAAAGAACTCTGGTAAGGAATGGGTGGCAGGTCAACTGATTGAGCTGCAGATTGATTTAATTGGTCACTTCTGGTTTAAAATAAACAGTGGAATGGCCTCCATTTCGACATCACAGGTGCTTTAGCTTCAAGGTACAAGCAAGATCCAACGCATGGACACATCAATTTATGTGGAGCCGAAACTATGAGCAAAGCAAGATATGAGGAATCATTCGGTAGATAAATTCCACCGGGTGTACCTGAATTGTGCTGACCATCCTGTTGTCTACTCCTCTACTGTAATTCCACAACATCTCCCCTGTTTTCGCACCAAAATCCTTCTGAAGAGAATCCTATCATGCAAAGAAATTTAGGTAAAAGCAAGACTATCCACATAATTTGAAGGCTACGGTGTCAGCGTGATTGTACTTCAAACATTTAGCATCAATTGTTTGGATAGCGGTTCAGATTTCTACCTTATTAGTAGTTCATCTAGTCAAGTGAATGTATCAGGAATCATGATGGATGTGGAAAAAAACATCTGCAGGTCTAACAGGTCTTTACATCTGTGACCAGTCAACTAGGTGTCTGGTGTTGTGACAAGTGGGTGCTAGCCCTATCATTTTCCTAATATACTAAAGGCAAGGTTGCCAGAGTAAAGGAACAGGAATCACTGCGAGTTAACTAACCCTATGTATTTGCTTTGTTGCATCAGTTGTGAGCATTTTTCTTTCAACTTGTAAATAACATTAAAAAGAGCTTGAAGCAGTTCAAAAGACCTTCGACACCATATGCAGCTGTCCGCAAGTCCAAATATTTCGCTTCTTCAATTTATCCTCTAGAACATGCCCTATTCCAGGAAGTGCATTTATAGGAAGCTTGCACAAATATTCTTCCACCTGAAATATTCAACCACTTTTTATCTTCCAGAATATCAGCATAAATGGCCAAACAGCAACATAAATAATCACAAGAAACCGGTATATAAAAAAGAGGCTTAGCTAAGAAGCACTTATTTGTTCAACACCAAAAAAGTAAACTCATCCATAATATGGAATAGATAACACCTCCAGTGTGTCATATCAACAGGATCACAACCAATTCTATCAATGTCTTGAAGTTACTGTTTAGACCACACCACTTATTGTAAAAGATCTATCACGAGTAGCACAATTTGCAGAAACAATAACATGATTGCACAAACATGTAGCATGATTTACACTTAGGCAGAAAGATTGCCACAGAAAACCCCAGCTACGCATACCAAGTAAAGAAATCCTCGTGACAAAGTTCTCATGGGATCATTAATGAACTACAGCTAATTCAAGCATTGAACATCTCGTGCCACCAAAGTGTAGCATTTCAACATCTCATGCCACCAAAGTGCAACTCTAAAGAGACCAACAAGTTCTTAAAAAGAATCATATGTACTAAATTAAGATCTTTCAAAGAAAAAACTCGCATTTCTAAGTAATGCACTACGTTTGAAACATGAGTTATGCTTGCCACAAATGCCCCGTCCCCTTTAATTTGTCAACCAAAGTCTATATAATTGGAGTAATTTCTATGTAGGGCTTTCAAATTAAATGAGGTTTCTGAAAAGATGAACTTCGTGGAGAACATGATATAGAAGAACGAAGAATAACAACATGCACTTGACATAGAATCAAAATAAAAACTGTAATTATCTTGGCATATCTGCAAACCAAAAGCCCCACTTATTAATTAAACTGTACCTTTTCTAAGGCGATGTAGCACTGACCATTTGGCTTAGCAGTCTTGGTAGCTAGGCGAGCCATTAGCATATTCCCAGCTATACCAGCACTCGCAGTGCATCCAGTTGTCTCGAAAACCTCTCTTCTTATTATAGAAGCCAGAAGCTCAGGATCTTGCACTTCTGAATCTGCGACATCTAAAAATGCTTCGTCACAGCTCACTGCCTGCAAAACCAGTTGCAGTAGTTACCAAAATTACTTTGATGGAATTCATAAATAGAAGCTGCCATGGGTCAAACCTGTACTGTTGCGCAGTGCTTATGCAATATGCTGTAGAAGTGATCAGCCACCTGAAAATTGCCATAAATGATGTCCAAATAAAAAATACACAAACTAAAGGATTTCATCTCTAAGCCCTCACAAAAAGCATAACTAAGGAAACAAGGATGAGTTACCTCTGTGTAAGCTTCAAAATTGTATGGAAAAATGACGAGATGAGGACAACGTGCTTTGGCATCTCGGACGAACATACCGGCCCTAATTCCTTTAGAAAACGAGGTTCAACACTAAAAAAAAAATATACCAGAAATTCCGCCAATGGCTGAGAGAGATAAGGAAGTACAGACCATAGTCTCGAGCCGGATAGTTTGCAGATGAAATTTCAGCAGTGCCTTTTGGATTGTCTGAGTGGCATATAGCCACAGGTTTATCATGTAATCCAGGAAGGTTCCTGATGACCACTGAAACGAAGAAGCAATCCTGAAGCAACACAAGACGACCAATGACATGTTAACTTGCCATATGTACTAAAGAGAAACAAATACATAAAAGGAGTCCGCATAAACTATCCAGCAAACTACCATCTCAACTAAGTGAAATCGTATCTCCAATAGGATGAGACATGTTTCTGGAGCTTCAGAAGAGAAAATTACCATGTCAACATGGATGATGCATGCCTTTTTAGAATCATCCGAAGCTTTAAGATCAAAGCTTGCACACGTAACCTGGTTGAGAGAACTAGGAAAACGCTTGCGATACCTATGTCTCCATGTTCCTATGAAATGTAATCTCGAACTCTGAAACACCAAATAGCAAGTATGTGATAATCAAAAGAGTTTACTGGCTAAATTAGGCAGTAGACGTATCCAATAAAAAAATTGCTCAAACAGCAATAAAAAGCGAACACTGATTCATGGTTCTGCAAACAGCAGGATCAGACAATGGAGCTTTTTATCATATTTGAAGACAGTGCACTAAAATCAAGATTTTCATTGAGCAGAATTTTATCGATCCTTCATTTAACAAATATAAAACCGCAGTGAACTGGAAACAACTGTGCTAGTGACAATAGGCATTGGCGAGGCAATTCAGCTGAAGCAATTGCCTTCTAAACAGCTCAAATAACTGAGAAATAGTCACACGAAGGTAAAGCACCACGATGTGGTGGTATGAACACAAGCATCAACATCAACATCAACATCACCTTTATCCCAAACTAGTTGGGGTCGGCGGTCGATGAACCCCAAAAAATAAACTATAAAAGGGACAAAGGACTAAAAAGGACAGTCTGGAACATAGGAGATCTGCCTCTTATGCTAATAGCTTTCCTCTACTCCATCCTAAGACAAACCGTACGCCAATCCAATTCCCACTTAATTAAATCTTGTTTTACTACTTTCCCCCAAGTATGTTTCAGCCGACCCCTGCCTTTCTTCATGTCATGCTCTCGGTAACAAACTTTTGTTCTTACCGGAGTATCTAGGGATCTTCGGAGAATATGCCCAAACCATCTCAATCTATGTTCTCTCATCTTTTTTGCCACCAGTACTACTCCAACTTTTCGTCGAATATCTTCATTTCTTATCTTATCCATCCTTGTATGACCACACATCCACCTCAACATCCTCATTTCCGCTACTCCCATTTTATGCTCATGTTGCTTCTGTGCTGGCCAACACTTAGCTCCGTATAGCATTACAGGACTTACTGCTATTCTATAAAATTTTCCTTTTAGCCTAAGGAGGATTTTGCGATCACACAAAAACCCTGATGCACTGCGCCATTTCATCTAACCTGCTCTGATTCTATGGCTTACATCCTCATCAATCTCTCCCCCCTTTTGCAATATTGATCCCAGATATCTAAAAGCATCTTTCTTGGGTACCTCCTATCCGAGCATATTCACGGATTCTTGATCTCCTCCTCTTGCCGTGGCGAACTCACACTTCATGTATTCAGTTTTACTTCGACTTAACATAAATCCTTTAGACTCCAACGTACTTCTCCATAATTCTAATTTAGCGTCGACCGCAGCCTTGGTTTCATCAATAAGCACAATATCATCTGCAAATAGCATACACCACGGCACCTCATCTTGGATATCTTTTGTTAGCTCATCCATAACTAGGGAAAAAAGATAAGGACTCAAAGCAGAACCTTGGTGTAAATCTACTGTGATTGGAAAATAACTTGATGTGCCATTACAAGCCTTCACACATGTAGTAACACCATCATACATATCATTGATTGTCTTTATATACTTTGAAGGTACTTTTTTCTTCTTAAGAACTCACCACAGAACCTTTCTTGGAACCCTATCATATGCCTTCTTGAAATCAATAAACACCATATGTAGGTCCTCCTTCTTTTCTCGATATCTCTCCATCAACTGTCATATCAAGAAGATAGCCTCCATGGTAGATCTACCTGGCATAAAACCAAATTGATTTACAGAAACCTTGGTCTCTATTCTCAGACGATGCTCAATAACTCTCTCCCACAACTTCATGGTGTGGCTCATAAGCTTAATGCCTCTATAGTTGCAACAATTATGGATATTCCCCTTGTTCTTGTAGATAGGCACAATCGGGGTTCTTATACTTCTTATATATTTCAGACAAAAATTACTGAATTCAACCAGATTTTGGCATCTTCTATGACTTTGAAAGTATCACTCTTTGCCAAAGAAAAGGGCCAAAAGATTCAAAGAGAAATGCAAGCTAAAAGTAAAGCCAATCCACAAAAACAATGAACTAGGTACGATTTTGCACAGAAGGTGCAGCATGCAAATAATAAGAGGACAGAGCACCTAAAACAACACCTTGAAATAATTCTCTACAAAATTAGGATCCTCTCCAGTTGAATGGCCCTTATTAGGATGTTTCATGACTCCAGAAGTTGGTAAACTCCTCATTCTTGTTCTGTCTAAGGGGTGATTGCCAGCTGAAGTACTAGGTTCACTGAGACTGTCTTTAAGTTCTTCCCCGAATATTCCCATTTCTTCTTTATCCATGTCAATTGGTTCGGTCCTACAACTTCCCGGACATTCTCCGGTGCAATTAATCGATTTTGTAATCACTGAAACATCTGCATTCTCCTTGCCTAACTCTTCACTGAGTGGACTTCCGTATTCTGTTGATCGACCCACTTCAGATGAATTAATGTCCTTCAAAGTCTGACCTTTTGAAGATGAATCCCCAATATCATGCAACTGACAAACTGTGTCGGTCAAAACATCATTAGACAGTGAGCCATCTTTAGTAGCAAAGAATAATGACAACTTTGGCTGATTATCTGCAAGCTGGTCGAGCTGGTAAGGAAGCCCTGCAGCAAAAGCAGAAAGATCAACTATACATAATGTTGATGTACACTCAAGTCTAGGAAATGAAAAATATAACACAACAAGATTTATTAATAAGATTTTTGTGAGAAAGCTGCTAAACGGGTAACAAATAAAACAGTCAAAAGAGTGATCTTAACTGAACCCACAAAATGAGCTCTCCTACTCAACTCTGGCGGTTCCTAGATGCCCACTATTAAAAAAACAACACACAGGCCATGCACCACAACTAAGAGAATTGCAAATAAAGACAACTCAATGCTGCTGGTCAAACACTTACAACTTAATAGTTTGTTAGCTGCAACAGAATCCACAATCCACTTTGGTTTCACAACCGGAAGTCCACCACTAAAGGACCTGATTTGCAACCGAATATAGCTATTATATGGGTAAAAGATCTCCCTACCATATTGCATATGAAGAGACTAAGATATGGAGGAGACTAAGATATGGAGGAGCTACCTCAAATTCTTTATTTTACTGTCAGGAAGGTTAGTGCAAATGATATGTGTGACATGATGCCTGGAGAAGTAGTTCTCAAATCTTCCACCATACTTCGACATATAGCCTCGCAATTCCTAATAAAGCTCCAAATAAATGACAGTACCAAAGTCAGAATAGTTGACACATAAAAGATTTACTTCAAATATTAACTGAGAAGAGAGAAAATTCCTCCATATGGCGACCAACTGCGGATATATATACATCTTTTAATCAAGTTTCAATTCTAGATATCCATGAGCCTCAGTAAAGAAACTCCATGAAATAGGAAAAATGATAATGAAGTTCAGATATCAGACCTGGCTGGAAGGAACAGTGAAACCATCCACGAAAATAGAAACTCCATGAAATATAGCTTTCAAAGAACTCGAATCACTGTGAGAACAAGTCGAAGCTTCTGCATGGAACTGTTCCTGAAGTTTCCTATTCTTCTCGACCATGTAACTGCACACAAATTGTCAGAAACCTCAATACAAAGGGTCCTTAATTCTAATGTTCACAAACTTATTCTGGTCAAATGAAAATAACTATACACGTGGCAGCAAACATTTAAAAAATTTCAAAAGTCTACGCAAAAAAGGTAATTATAGCATACATTGACTGTAAAAAAAAGTTTCCACAAATGGACTAATTCATCAGTGATTTGCTGGTTAGTGAAAGAGTGGAAAGTTAAAACCCTTAAATTAATTGTGGATTGGACCACTTATGTAAAGTTTTCATTACACAAGTATACTCCAATTTTGGGGAAAAAAAAACAGATGGCGACTAAAGAAACCTTGTTCAGTTCTTCTCTTCAAGGTACATAACCAGGTGTCATGCCCTGATTTAGCACAGAACACAACTTACTATGTAACCAGATAAAATTGGACATTCATTTGAAACTTCGATGATATACCATTTGTTTCTCAACGATCTTTTCCATCTTTTTCACTTTATGGATGAAAGATCATAGCCTGTTCCAACTGTCTTATTCTTATTACTTATTCAAGGGAATCGACCTAAGCATTCTCTGAGATCTTTTAGTGTTCGAAATGTTGTGACTTAAGACCAAGAATGTCAAAATTACCCGAGCAATGCACCTTAAATGTTCAGAAACACTAAAGTCTAGAACTTGCAGACACTCTTCGTCTGTTTATTTGAGAAATTGCAACGCCACGCCGTCTAAACGTGATCAACATACTCCAGTTCCTCCGAAAATTTGATGAGTACGTAGATGAACGGCAATTCCCAGGGACAAAGATGCATAATCATGACATGTAGGGCGTCCGTACAACATCAATAAAGCACATGCCGCGTCAACGAAATCTTGTCCACTTTCTGATACTTTTTTAGGAGACTGACCTGCCGAAATCGGAGAAAGGAGAACTGCGGAAGGAGGATCGCGAGGAGGAGAGAGAATTGGCGCCCCAGGCCATGCCTAGCGTTTTCTGCTTGCTGCTCTTCTTCTCCTTCTTCGTCGTCCTCGTCGCCCTCCTGTCGCTCCCTCGGCCACTGCTGTCGCCGTGGCTCCAAGGGTTTGTCGAAGCGGAAGAATTGTCGCGGCTTCGCTTCGACCCGTCGCCGGAATTTGCAGGCCGAGTCGACGGAGTCGTGTTGGACCTCATCGTCTTCTTTAGTTTCGGAAGATTGCCGAGAAAGCTTTTCAAGAGGCGGAGAGAATTTCAGCTTGGTGACGTGATTTCAAATGAAGCGGCAAATGGCGGGTGGCATCAATTTATAGGGCAAAGTATCTTGCACAGAACGTCAACTGACAAAGGTTGGTTCTTTATTCTTAGTTAAGGGGCGGGCCTGAGAGCTTCTCGGGCCTTTTGAGGCCCAGCCTCCGCTGCAACCTGTCGAGTTAAACAGGGAAGAGAACAAGCACCTGCAACCGCGCGGCGACCGATCTTCGGAGAAGAGGGAAGACGATGGAGAAAGCGCTGAGAGTGTACGGCGAAGTGCTGAGGCTCGTGAGGCGGTTGCCCAAAGACACGAGGCCTTACTACGCCAAGTACGCCCGCGAGAACTTTGTCAACTACCGAGAGGTCGACGCCGGCGACCCCAAGGCCCTGGACGAGCTCTTCCACCGAGCTTACAACCACTCCATCTGGGTTCTCAACAAGGTACGCGCGCTCTCCCTTTTACTAATTTCCTATGCATTTACGCTGTTGTTGAGATTCTGTGGGTGGCTTGATTAGGGTTCCGCTCGTCTTGTTGTCCTCATTCTTTGTCCTTCTGAGTACAGTACTCGGTGGAGGAATCTGCTGCGCATAGGCTCAAGGAGATCTGCCTCGGTTGATGAATCAAGTACGTTCATTTGCTAACCAGTCCATGTTCTTCTTCGAGTTGATCGATGCTTGCGAACGTGGGCATTGGAGAGATCAAGTAGTGTTTCGTGGTCAATAGAGCTGAGTGGTGTTCGGAATTTGAAAATCCGTGGTTATATCATGCCTCGGTGGATGCAAATTTTGATCCTTGCCATAAAGTTTTGCCAGGTTTTGTTTTGCTAGAGAATGTGATGTTGGCAATCGCTTTACATAATGTGAAGACTTTCATCTACAATGTGAAGGATAAGAAGTAATTAGATTGCTGTTATTAGGGGCAAAAAGCATAGCTAATCACCATCCAAGCTTCCATAACTGCCTTACTCGGCTATAGGCCACTTGGGTACTTTCCCAGTTTGAGGATATGACGTACCGAAGTCTCTTTGTTCATCTGTTCCCCTTCTTTAGTCGATTTACTATCTTTTATGACGAGTTATAATCTGGCTGCGTTTGTTTTCGAGTTGTTCCTTGCTTCTGTAAAGTATATTTATCTTGAGAGGATGGTTGTTTTCTGCTTTGTGGTCTTTTGCTCGATTGAGCACATGCAACTTACAGGCTAAGCAGCAACATGAACAAATCCCTGTGTTCCGTGAGCTTTCGGTTTCAGGAGGTTTTAGATGGATGCATGCACAGATATTGGGTCTCTCATGTTGCTTTGCCTTTTGCTTTCTGAGCTCTTGATATTCACTAGAGTGAAGGGAGGAGTGGCCAAGATAACCACGGCACTCCTAAAGCATTTGTGGGTTGTCTGTTGTCTGTGGTTATACTACTTTTTACAAGGGTCTTTTGGAATGCTGAGTGAAACCGAGAACTGTGTAATGGAGTAGTTTTGATTTAGATACAGCAGAAACCAGTAATCAGCGGTACTTATGTTGCGTTGTTTTTTAGAGGCTAGGAACTATGGGACTAATTTTCGTGATGGCTTTAGTTGGATGAAGCATGTCATACTTTTTTTTCAGCTAGAAGGCATTTGTCAATTACAGATGAAGAGCAGGAGGGCTAGAAAATGTGATATATGAGAAGCTGTTCTCTCTCAGTCTTTGAGTTGGAGTGATCATCTTAACTAGTTTCTGGACTTAAAGGCAATAGTTCAATCGGCTACTTCTCTCCTACACCACACATGGGTTTTGCTTTGTTTTGTGAATTTCATAGGACCTTGCTTCTATTTGGGGTAGATGTTGGACCATGGTTCTAGAGTTGTTACTTTGTGACAAGGTTCTTTGGAATCTAAAAGACAATTGAAAATGTGGCTGCATTGTTGTGTGAACTGCTCGGTGCAACTATGTTAGTACCGAGTCTGTTACCAAAGTGGGGGTTGTAATATCCCCTCTCCGTCGAGTAATTATTACATGCTTCGGCATCATTGCTCCTGATTCCTAGGTCATTTCAATCATTTAAAGTTGGGAATAAGGCATTTTTTATGCATGACAGTCTTGTGCATCGGCAGGCTGAGATGCATCAGGAACAATACTGCTGGTGAGTAACTGTGGAGTGTGGAGTTTCACGTGTTCATTTTGACCTTTTTGATGTTAAGAATTAAGAGGTTCCTTATGCCGGTTCTTCTGAAGCTCGAGCCAACATACTTAGATTATTTAGATTTCTAGCAGATGAATTTCCTGCAAAATGCCCTTTTTTTAGATGCCAAAGTACTTCTTTGGGAGAGCTCACCCTACTCTTTTCACTTGTATGAAAATAGCCGGTTAGATATTCATTGGTAGCTCCAAGTATACTTGGGAAACTAATTAGAAGCATAGTGATTAGTCAAAATGCTTGGGGCCTCCCAAATAACCCAGTTGAGTAGATATTTGGGCTGGGTTACTAGAAACTTCTTGGTTCTGGTGAATTATAGCATCCAAATCATCGAAAACTAATGTTAGCAACTTGGTTTATGTCTCAGTTGAAGCAATAAACTAATAGGAAGGAAGGCTCTGGGTCGTGACGCCGAACCAGGAGTGGAACCGGCATTCAATGAGGAGTCGGAAGGCACAACGTGCGACGAAACAAATAAATGTCGGGAAACCCAATTCGCCTCTCTCTCTCTCTCTCTCTCTCTCTCCCCCCTTAGCCAAATCATCCGAAGTTCGTGATGGGATGAAACTTTGAGCAACCAAGTCAAGTCGTATTGCGTCGCGAATGAGGCACAGATTCTTCCAGCCTCTCGTCTGTGGTTTCTCTTTTCAAGTTGTTTTCGTGAATTCAGGGTCACCCCTGGCAAGAGATCCCCCAAGAATCAAGCTTTGATAATTCTTGTCAGAAGAACAGAAGCAGGGGTCCAATGTGATATCCTGGGCGGCAGGTTGTGGACCCCGACCAATGAAGGGGCCAATTTCATCGGTTGAAGAAGACGACAGTACTGTACTCACTACTCGAGAACCTGTCCTGTACTCGTGAAATGAGAAACTTCTGTCACTAGAGTTTTTATTTTTGGGTCGAAATTGCCCCCGCAGTTTGGAAATTACAAACGAAGGATGAGAAAGGTCTTCGCAATCGCTAGCCTCAATCGCTTTCCAGGATCAAAGTCCAGTCCGAGCAAGGCAATAATGCATTCTGCGTCAGCTCGGTCAGGTTTAAACAGAGAAGTACAGCGACTGGTCAGTGATAGCATTTCAATTTTCTCGTCCTGGTTCAGGAGACTGAGCTGCGGCAGAGAGATTGCGTTGGAGGGTGTAATGCATAAAACACAGTGTACCCCTGTTTTCTCGGGCCGGGCGTGGTGGTTTGACTGTACTAAACTCGCTCACTAAATCCAATCTTAAGCCAGATTACCAAAGCAAAATCCCCTCCCTCCTCCTTGGAAATCCCACCCCTGCCCTTTCGTTTTCCGATTTCACCACGTACCGTCTTTAGCCATTGACACCTACGTCTTCGCTCTCTCACTCAGAAAGAATTTAGGACTTAAAGGAGTCCAAGGAAGAAGAAGCTTCCGTTGTTTTCTCCCACGTCCCCTCTCCCCCCCTCTCTCTCTCCTTCGTGAGTGAGCCCCCTGGGAAAAAAAATCAAATTTTGAACAGTGAAAGGGTTTTAATGATGGCGGACGAAGTAGATTTTGCAGAGGAGGACAATGTTGATGAGAGCGGAAGTTTCTGTCAGTTGCTTCTGGCGAATGGGGTGGTGGGTCTTGAGTCTGCGATGGAGAAGCAGAGTTTCATCTTCCCAAAGGACGAGAAGTCTCCTCAGATGCTCTGTTTCGGAAGAGACGAAGCTGAAGAGCAAGGCCAAGCTCTTGTTTTCCATCAGAACCAACAAGCCACTGTCGCATGCACTCCTCCTTCTGCTTCACTTCCTCCTCCGTCCTGCACTAAAAGCACAACCTTCAACGCACTTCCCAAAGCCAGAGTAAGCGGCAGTTGCATTCCCCAAACAAGACATCATCGTGCATAGTGAGTTCATCTTGTTCTCTACTTAAATGTGCTGCCTTTTCTTTTGTCGGATTCTTTGAACAAGCAGAGGAAGAGAGGACGGTCTAGTCAAGAATCGTTAGTGACTTCCACGGATTATGTCCCAATCCGAAAAACCAGCCAAAAGAGCAAAATCCATAGCCCTTCTTCAAATGCTCTTCCGAAGGTTAGATAAACATAAGCAACATTTGCATGTACCAAATTAATGAAGTTCTCTTCTTCTTCTTTTTTTCCTCTTTGGGGAATCAATAATGGCTCTGTTTCGAACAACAGGGGAGGAGAGAGAAGCTTGGGGAGCGAATCCTGACGCTGCAGCAGCTGGTTTCACCCTTCGGAAAGGTGAAACTTTTCAAATTTCTTGAATATCTAATAACGAAATTAATCCTCACCCGAGCAGATAAAAACAAAAGAGAGAAAATATGGGAAATTGAAGAGTCAATTCATTACTATTGTTTTGTTTTGTGGGGAACTGGAAAATGTGCAGACAGATACGGCGTCAGTGCTGCACGAAGCGATGGGATATATCAAGTTCCTGCATGAGCAGGTTCAGGTTCTCTGCTCTCCTTATCTCCACCAGCCTTCCACACCAACTCACCTCTCTGTAAGTTTCTGATTTCTCTCTCTGTTTCTGTTTGCGTGTCCTATCCGCAGTTCAGATATAAATACAACATTGATATCACTTGCAAGCAATCTTTTGATTGGATAGAAACCCGGATAGGACAAATTTATATACGGTTTCCGCATGTGACTTGGATCTCTATGATTTGTGAGAGTGGGAACGCTATAAAGATTCATGGGACAAACCCATCGGACCAATCTTTGTTTTAAGACATCAATTTTTGTAAGAGCATTAGACTGCATGTTTGACAGTTTGTCTTGAGAGTTGTACCACCCTTGCTCGGTATGCCCAGAACCTTTGGACCAGTGACCTGGTCACGGCCGGGTCGGGCAATGATGGGCTGGGCCCATTAGCATTCTGCCTTTGAAGAACAGTAGGTCACTCAAACAACCTTTCTCATGAGAAAATTAAAAGGGGTGCAACATTCCATGTGGAAAAAGGAACAAAAATTCCAATTGGGAGTTGCGAGTTTGGCTCGGCAATTCGCTGTGGCATATAAATATATGTAGGGCGGGTTCGACTGAGAATGGCGAGGGTTTGGGGACATGGAACTTTAAGAGTATGTCATAATGTAAAAATTTGAAGCTTCTTGAGTGATCATAGTGGCTTGATAGCTTGATAGCATTGATTTCCATCTCTAGCGGAAGAGGATTATTCCCATGTCTCAAAGGTTGTGCTTCAATTTGTCACCATGAAATTTATTAGGAGGTTGGCGAAAACGGTGGACAAGAAGGATCCAGAATGGACCTGAGGAGCAGAGGACTGTGCTTAGTCCCCATGGCATGCACCTTTCACTTGCAAAGCAGAAACAATGGAGCTGATCTTTGGTCACCTTCCATGGCCACCAGCTTTTCTCCTTCCACCAAAGGGCAAGAGAGAAATGAAATCACCAGCTTCAATGTCCAAGCTTTAAGGCAAAGTTAGGGTACTTTTGAAGAGGAGTGATGGGACTCTGCTTGCCTTGACATTTTGAAGGGAAGAGGCCAAGGAAAGATGTGACAGAACTTAGCATAAAAAGGTAGGTGAAGAGAAAAACAATCAAGGGCTAAAGATCGTACATTTTCCTTTTTCTTGGGGGTGAAGAAAAGAACAGTACTTGCTGAAATGATGGGGCATGGAAGTGGGAAAAGAAGAATTTAAGAAGGGGAAGGGGAAATTTTGGGTGTTCTTGTTGTTTTGTGATTGTGAAGAACAGAGTCACGAGCAGCTGTCTTTTTGCTCGGCTGCTCTGGCTTGGGCATAAGGCTTGTGTCTTGGCTGATATTTTGACGGTGTAATTACTCGTGTTAACTTTTCAACTTTAACACCAGTCCCCTAAACATGATGACGATTAGTTTCTGATATGTCTGGCAATTATTATCTTCGTGAAGAATAGATTCGAGCAGCTGTTTGGCATAGTATGTTGGCTGATATTAAGGGCGTAATTACAAGTTTAATGACCTTATAATGAGGTCCTAAGTTATTCAATCTGTCCACTTTTCAATTTTAGCATGAGTCCCTAAATATAAGCGGCCATTTGATAAGTCTCTGGCAATTACAATCTTCTATGCAGGGTGTTGTCGTCTATCTTTTGCTTAATACTTCTAGATTATACGATCCAAGCCTCGCATTGTCAATGGGTCATGGAATTTGGTTAAAGAGATTGCAAATATACATTATTCGCGAATTCGACGTTAGAACTAACAATTAGACCCCGTTACTTGAGCTCACAAGGGTCGAAGAGCGAATCGTCGGCAAGCAAAAGGGTTATGGATAAGCAATTTCATTCTAAGCTTGGTCCGCCCATATAAGCCAGCTTTGGCTCGATCACTTTTTAAACGGACATTCTTTTCATAGAATTAAGGTGGTCAACATGGGTCGACATCAGATTAAATCCTCATAAGAAATGATGGACACCCTGTCCGTCATATAGAGTAATTAGTGAATTTCATAGGCCCATGCTTTTCGATATGATCCTAAGAAAATGCGCGAGCGTGGCCAAAAATTTCCGACCTACCGTCTTATCTAATAATTCTGAATTGTGGTTAGATTGACAAGACACCGTTCATTTGGACCGTTTCTGATGATTATACGAGGAACCTCAGAAAAAGCCCACGCCATTGAAGAAAGCCCACGGGTCTGGAAGACGGGCGTCTGGTTCTTCTCCTGTGGCGGTGACTTGCCTGAAAAATGAGCAGAGAGTCCGACATTAGAGTTGAAGATTCGGCCCGACATAAATCTCCGTATAATCACAATATGTGATCTGTTCTGTTCTCATCCCATGCAACTCCAAACGCCACATCGAAGAATTTAGATCCCCGGATCCAGAGAAGAGAAAAAGATTTGCACTAAAAGCAGCCGCGCTACGTCAGACGAGGAAGAAGAACGATTGATTAGATTAGCATAAATCTTTCTCGAGGTTCCCGTGATCGCCCACCTCCATTAACGTTAACCACTTCAGACACAGAGTTCAAGGAACCCGACGCAGAACATGCTCACGCTTGCTCTGTGGGTCCATTCTACCTACAAGACAACTGTCCAATAATGCCGCGTGAATTCATAGCCCCTGTTCTGCTCTCTCTCTCTCTCTCTCTCTCTCTCTCTCAACCGCACTCTCTCGCTGCGCACCGCCCTTTTCACTTACTCACGTAATAGCTCTTCCTGTCCCTTTCTGCATACGCATTCGCGGGTTCCAGACTCAGAAAGTTATCATTTTTGTCAGCTCTTTCGCTGGTTCAGCTCTTGGGCGCTTCTCTTTCTTTCTTGTTTGGTTCTTTGCTAGTAATGGCGACGGAAGATGAGGGGTGGGTTCTGGTTTCGAAGCCGAGAGAGAAAGATCACTGGAGCCCGAGTGGGTTCTCAGTGGGTTCAGATGCAGAGGATTCTGGGCCCCTGAAAATAACCTCGGGTTGGCCGGCGAAGCACTGGACCGATGCTCTTCCCATCGGGAATGGACGGCTCGGAGCCATGATCTGGGGCGGCGTCCCCTCGGAGACTCTCCAGCTCAATGGTACTCTTTCGCGGTTCTTGCACTTAAATGCAGAGACTTGAAGTTCTTGCTTGCTTGGTCTCGCCTGACGGTGAATGACAGGGAAAGACTATAATTGAATGCTGAAAATGTAGGAGAGGAAAATCTTGGATCTTTGGGCTTTTTAATATTGTGGATTTGTTAGTCTGTTGCTCGACTATAAGAATTATTGTTGGACGGTTTAGAGTTGGGAAGTTGAAGTTTTGATCAGTTAGTGGGTGGTCGTTTCTCAATATCCTTAATTCACACTAAACAACATCAAATTTTGGTAGTGTAGTTTTCCCGCACTAATGATCATAGTTTAGGGGACAATATTGCTTGTGGAGGCGCATTTGCGGATTATTGTGTCGTTACAATGCAGGATTCACAGGCCACAGCTGATGTGGACTGTGCTCGTTGCCTAGTGCGTGGGTTCGCAACTTCCTTGGTTCTATTTATGGCAAACTCGGGTGGGGGTGTATTTTGATAAAAGTGATGATGAAGTTGCAGTCATTTGTTTCTGGGAACCTCTGCTGCAACGTTTACTGTACTTTAAGTGCTTTGTCATCCATGTTTAATTTGCTCGACTCTGTTTTTCTATCGCCGATCTTTAATAGGCAGGCCATCCTCTAGTTTTAAAAGTAATAGGCTTTTGTCACCGAGATGTGTCGAGGAAGATTAATAAACATTGACAATAGGAACTTGAGTTTTGAGAAAAACATCCAGGCATTGATGTTGCTTTGCTCAACTCTGTTTGTAATTGATGACCATTAACATCTCTTAGCCTGACTCTAGTTTAAAGTGACATGATGTTGTTGCTGGGATGCATCGAGGTAGATGGAAAAGAAAGGATGATTGGATCTAAGTTTTGAGCATGGTATTCTTCACCATCCCCAAGACATAATAAACTCAAATACTCTCTGTGAGTGTGCTCATCATTTCTTCATGCAGAGGACACTCTCTGGACTGGAGTTCCCGGCAACTATGCTGATTCCAATGCTCCTGAGGCACTATCTGAAGTCAGAAAGCTTGTTAATGAGGGCCAATATGCTGAGGCAACTGCAGCAGCAGTGAAGTTGTCAGATCATCCTTCTGATGTACAGATCTTTCTTGATTTAACTGTCATTTTATGCTTTTGTTGTCTACTGAGTTTGCCGTGATTTGTGGAGAAACATTTCATTTTTACGTCACATTTAAGGTTTGCCCAACCTAGTACAAGGGCGATTCCACAAAATTTGTCGTTGGTCATGTTGTTTAGTTTGGTCCTACTTCGTTGGTTAAAGGGTTGGATCTGGCTAATGCCTGAGGCTTAGTCTAGAAATGAAGTTTGCACGTTTTCCTTAGTGAGGCATGCATACTCACTATATTCTTTTCGTGATGCCTTTGAAGGTCTACCAACTTCTCGGGGACATTAAGCTTGACTTTGACGATTCCCATCGTTCATATGCAGAAGAGACATACCACAGAGAGCTAGATTTGGATACTGCTACAGTTACTGTAAAGTATTCGGTCAATGATGTGGAATTCAGAAGGGAATATTTTGCTTCTTGTCCTGATCAAGTTGTGGTAATGAAGGTCTCTGCAAACAAGCCAGGATGTGTCTCGTTTACAGTTTCTCTTGATAGCAAGTTGCATCATCATACATATGTAGATGGCAAAGTTGAAATAGTGATGCAAGGAAGTTGCCCAGGTAGAAGGGTTTCTCCAAAAGTGAATGCAAATGATAACCCTAAGGGAATTCAATTTGCTGCAGTTCTTCATCTGCTGATTAGTGATGGCCAGGGGACGATAAATGTTCTGGACAACAAAAGGTTGGTGGTTGAGGGTTCAGATTGGGCTGTCCTGCTTCTGGTTGCTTCATCTTCATTTAACGATCCATTCACAAAGCCCTCAGACTCTCCCAGAGATCCGACTTCGGAGTCCATCAGATTTATGGAATCAATGAAGAACTTGTCATATGCTGATCTTCTTTCACGCCATCTCAATGACTACCAGAGTCTTTTCCATCGAGCTTCTTTGCAGCTTTCAAAGAGTGCTGAAACTGCCTCGAAGGACAAGTCTCTTGAAATAAACAGAGTCCTGTCTTCCACATCTGTTTCCTCGATCAAGGACAGTGATACCATTTCTACTGCAGAGAGAGTGAAATCTTTTCAGACAGATGAAGATCCTTCTTTGGTGGAACTTCTGTTTCAATATGGTCGTTACTTGCTTATTTCTAGCTCACGGCCAGGAACCCAAGTGACAAACTTGCAGGGTATTTGGAATAAAGATATCGAGCCAGCATGGGAGTATGTCACTTTATTCTGTATTCTGCATCGTTTTCATCATCGACATTGTCGTTGTCATCATTATCAATTTATCATCTCTCTATATTTTGCCAATTAACTATTCTACCCCTCACTCAGTGCTGCTCCTCACTTGAACATTAATCTCCAAATGAACTATTGGCCTTCACTTTCTTGCAATCTCAAGGAATGTCAGGAGCCCTTATTTGATTACATTTCTTCACTATCGGTCAATGGAAGTAAAACAGCTAAGGTAAGGAGGATCTGTCTTTGTTATAATTTCTCTTTTTTCACTTCTGGCATGCGTATTCTCCAATTGCTTAAAAAGCGCCACCAAACCTGTCCTGTTTTCCAGTAAAGCCTCATTATCTTTTTATGTGATACCTTGCTGATGTAATTAAGGGATCTGTTTGAGTGTGTATTTTGCCAAGGTGGACTAGTATTCGATTCTATTGCTGCATGGCAGCACAGTATATGTGGCTTTTGACCATGTTGTTTGCACCTACTTATATCGTGATACCAGGATTTTCTAGTTGATGGTTCCCCCATAGTTGAAATCTTCATGAATAATTATAGGTTATAAGTTTCTGCTTGAGCCTCTATGGCCTCCAATAGTTCAATCATCCTAATCAATGTTATGCACATTTTCTTTAGGGTAATTTTGGTATATGCTTATTGGATGATTTAGGTTAATTATGAGGCAAGTGGTTGGGTTGCACATCAAGTGTCTGACATATGGGCGAAAACATCACCTGATCGAGGTGAAGCAGTTTGGGCTCTATGGCCTATGGGTGGAGCATGGCTTTGTACACATTTGTGGGAGCATTACGCCTATACCATGGACAAAGTAAGGGTCTCATCTTCAAATATCAGGTTTAAGGAAGTTGTTGGCATGGGCTGTTCATTTGTGGGATTTGAATGTTTGAAAGGCTTATGATTATGAAGGTTTTTCACACTCCTTAATATCGCTTGTCTTTCTGTATTAAATGTTTGAGAGTTGCAAAGGTTGCAACACACACATGCATCCTCATCCCATTCTCTAGTAATTAAGGAATTGCTAATACTTTCTGCAACATTAGGATTTTCTAAAAAATAAGGCGTACCCTTTGTTGGAAGGATGTACATCATTTCTGTTGGACTGGTTGATTGAAGGTCGGGGGGGTTACTTGGAAACCAACCCCTCGACTTCTCCGGAGCACACTTTTACTGCTCCAGATGGCAAACCTGCTAGTGTGAGCTACTCAACAACTATGGACATGGCCATCATTAAAGAAGTGTTTCTGGCAATTGTTGCTGCTGCCGAGGTGACTCTGTTATGCTATAGCCAGACACTGTTGATTTGTTATCTTTGTGTGTTCTCTAGTCATATCCTTGTTAATATGTATGCACAGATATTGGGGAAGAATGATGATGACCTTATTCTGAAAGTCCGAGAGGCTCAAAAAAGGCTTCCACCAACAAAAATTGCGAGAGATGGTTCCATCATGGAATGGGTATGTAAAGTTCTGTGATGTCTGTTCTTTAGTACGTACTGTATCTTTTTCACATACTGTAGTGTAGACATGCTGGAGCCCTTATATCTGTGGCCTGAGGATTTCTCTGTAATTTCGTAGGCGGAGGATTTTGAAGATCCCGATGTCCATCACCGACATATGTCGCATCTTTTCGGTCTATTTCCAGGACACACGATAAGTGTTGAGAAAACTCCAGACCTCTGCAGAGCCGCGGATTATACCCTATATAAAAGAGGTTTGATAGTATGACCTATTTGCTTAAGGTGTTTCCATTTATTTATGAAAAAATGGTATGACATTAGAGAAGGGTTTTTTTTTGGTCAAAAACATTACAGAAGGGTTGGTCAGAGATAAATTGAAGAAGTAGGTCCAATCAATATGCAAGTATTGTGTTCGAATTTTCACGTGGTCTGAATAATTGTACTTGAGTGTGAAGCAGTGGCATCACTTCATATTTCGAAATATAATACAGGGGAGGACGGCCCGGGATGGTCAACTGTGTGGAAAATTGCTCTCTGGGCACGTCTCCACAATAGTGAGCATGCATATAGGATGGTGAAACACTTGTTCAACTTGGTTGATCCAGATCATGAAGGCAGCTTTGAAGGAGGATTATACAGCAATTTGTTCACAGCACACCCTCCATTTCAAATTGATGCAAATTTTGGGTAAGCATGTATGCTTCTATATGTCCAACTGCACACGATCAATTCATTTTGATGTGTTAAGAGCTTAGGGTTCTCTGGATGTGCAACTTGTCTGAATTTGTGATGCTATATTCGAGGAAAAAAGTAGAATGCGGACAAAGATATTGGCATTCTCGGACATTTAGTATATCTAGTATTGCTCCTCGAGACAATTTCGCTGTACTAACTCTTTCTACTTCATCAGCTTTTCAGCCGCAGTTGCAGAAATGCTTGTCCAGAGCACCGTGAAGGACCTGTACTTGCTTCCCGCTCTTCCCCGGGATAAATGGCCTAATGGTTGTGTGAAAGGATTGAAGGCAAGAGGTAGAGTTACGGTCAACATATGCTGGAAAGAAGGAGAGATGCACGAAGTCGGTCTTTGGTCGGAAAATCACAACACTATTAGGCAATTACATTACAGAGGAGCTACTGTGACGGCAAAATTATCACCGGGCAAAGTCTACACGTTCAACAAGCTACTAAAATGCACGAGGATGAACTCTCTTTGAGAACTGACCCATTTCAGTGGAAGAGAGTTGTAAAAGCAAGCACTAGAGTTGTATAATTTCTTTGTTGCTTGTGGGCCATCTCTTTTCATTTGTGGGAGTTTTGAGCTTTCCCTAGTGTAGACTGCCTTGGCAATTGGCAAGTCAGTACTATTCTTTTGGCATGTTACCATATCAAATGAGCATTGTTGGATCCTCATCGTGCCAATATTAGCACTAGACCTTCAGGGTCTGACCTTGTATGCCGGTATGACAATGGTGAGAATGGACAACTGCAATCCAGGTGAAACCGGAATGGACTGCCGGTTATCATTCCGAGTACTGGAGTGGCGGCTTCTTTTTCATCTCTACTTCAACCATCGTGCGGGAAAATATTCCAGGTCGATTGCCAACGAATAAGTAGAAACAGTCATTTCATGACAGCTTCTTATTGGCAAGCATTTAATGAAGGGAAAATACCGTAAATGATCTCTAAGCTTTGGCCTAACATGCGCTCCCAACTTGCAATGGCGTTTCTGAACTTTTAATTTGTTTAATGTGGTTCTTGAACTTTTGATACATATTTAATTTATCAATGAATTATATGAGAATGTTCAATATTGCCCCGAAATTTAAATTAATGGAAGGATAACCATATAATTTAGGGATAAAATTTTTTGGGACCACAGAACCAACATTATACATTGGGCTAAAGTTGAGGGGTGCCATTGAATAAACTAAAAGTGGAATGACATTGCATATCAAGCCAAAATTTCGAGACCATTTTATGTAATTATCTCTTTGATGAATATAGTAACTGATAAATTAATTTTTTGGGACGGGATGTGGAAAGGCATGGATCCACTAATCATCGGATCGGATTCGTCCAAACGGGTGCTCCGACAAACGGTCATTGTCCTCCTCTCACGAGAACTTGTCCGGTCATGTCATGTCTCGTTCTCATCGATTATTGTATGAAGCTTGTTCAGGACGATGACGTGCTCTTTCTCGTTCGGAGGTGCAAAAGAAGTTTCACGTGCTTCATATCTTACGGTCGCCTCGTCCACACTTCTTCTCAACTAGCACTGGGTCTTCTGCGACCGTAGGGCGGAGCAAGAAAGGCTCGATCTTGATGGAGCACACGGACGAGTCTGAGCCATTGAAGTTGAAGGTCACTTTCAGTGGGCCCGCCAAGCACTTCACTGATGCTGCTCCGATCGGCAATGGCAGGCTCGGAGCCATGGTGTGGGGTGGCGTGGCCTCGGAACTTCTCCAGCTCAACGGTGAACCACTCCTCTCTCCTTTTCCTCTGCAATTTCGCTCGCCGGAACTGGATTCAAGAAGCTCTAAGAAAGCTTCTTCTTGGTACTGGCGAAGTTATCGGCCTTCTCGTTTCCGCGGAAATGAAATTCATATGCCGAATACAAATTTTAGAAGGGGCGCGTAATGCCGAGGGAACAAGAAAGCTTCGATCTCCAACCCATTGAAAAATTGCAGCTTTTCGGTGCTTGATTGTTTTACAAGTACTTCGGACACTCTATAGAAAATCTTAGACAGTTCTTTCTCAGCAAGACAGTTCACTGGGAAATTTTTTCTTTTTCTGGGAAGGCCTGATGTTCGGCAGGTACTCAATACAGTCATCGTTCAGTCTTGGAGGAGAGGTTCATTAGTGCTTTCTTGTCCTACTTATAGGAATTTGCCACATCTGAGATCAACATTCTTTACTTGGTTTGTCAGTTTTTCTTGTGTTGATTGAGCCTGGCGTTGTCCTCGTAGTCTATACCAATTGTGAAGCTAATTGTCCTGACGTACAGATTGTAAGTGTCTCGTGCTGTATAAACAAAGACCGGAGTCTGATTGACTGGTCAGCTCATGCGCCTGCTAAAGTTTGATACTCACATACATCAAGCTGATTGAATGCCGACTTTTGTGTAGAGGATACTCTCTGGACTGGGACTCCGGGGAATTACACTGATCCTCATGTACCAGCTGCGTTAGTAGATGTCAGGAAGCTTGTGGATGATGGTGAATATGCTGATGCTACTGCAGCAGCAGTCGATTTGCTTGGAAATCCTTCTGAAGTACTCTCTATCTACTCTAATGATGATTTTTATTTTCATGTTGCTACAATGTTGTACTTGTACCACTGTTAAATTTCCTCATTTGTGGTTGTCTGTGAGCTTAGTTAGGTAATTGTGACGTCACGTGATAGGATACTCTTCTACCAGAATTTAGACTTAGCAAGTTTACGGATTCATCAATTTGTCTTACCTAAGTTACTCTCATAGTTGCTTTTCCATGAATTGAGTGCGATCAACATTACTGGTTGATTGTGACCCCTTGACATGATTTCTAAAGAAAAACGGATAATGATGAGTCTCCTCTGTTTTATTATCGACCAAAGTTGAATTTCATACTCAACCAAACTAGCATGCTGGAATCAGCATGGAGTTAAGAGAATGTGGCCCTTCCTTTGGCCTTTGGGTCATAAGGAACCGTAGCTGCAGCTACATATCAGGTGCTGAAATATATTACCGATTGCATATTAGCAAGTTCTTTATCCTAATCTTCTGGCATTTGTCTGCTGATTGATACCTTTACTTTTTGTTCTCCATACATGATCATATAAATGTTTTCTACTCATTACATATATTCACCGATCCCCCTCTAACCTTTCAATGTTGATGCAGGCTTACCAACTTCTTGGGGACCTCAAGCTCGATTTTGATGATCTCCATCTTACATACGCTGAACAAACATATAGCAGGGAACTAGATTTGGATACTGCTACTGTGAGAGTTGGATATTATGTAGGTGATGTAGGATTCTCGAGGGAGTATTTTTCATCTTATCCTGACCAAGTTATTGTGATGAAAATATCTGCAAGCAAATCAGGATATGTTTCATTTACGGTGTCTCTAGATAGCCAGTTACACCATCATTCATATGTCAAGGGAAGTAGCCAAATTATTATGGAGGGGGCTTGTCCTGGTAAAAGAATTCCACCAGAAGTAAATGATAATGATCCCAAGGGAATTCAGTTTTGCAGCATTCTTGATCTAAAGATTAGTGATGAGAATGGCATGGTAAGTATCTTGGATGACAAAAAATTGAAAGTTGAGGGCTCAGATTGGGCTATTCTGCACCTAGTGGCTGCTTCTTCGTTTGATGGACCTCTAACAAACCCTTTAGATTCTAAAAAAGATCCCACTGCAGATGCAGTTCATGCGCTAAAATCAATACAAAATCTTTCATACCCTGAGCTCTATGCACGCCATTTGAGCGACTACCAGAACCTTTTCCGACGTGTTTCACTTAAGTTAGGGAAAAATTCCAGCTCTTCTAGTGCCATGGGATATGCGTCTCTTGCGACCAGTGAACCTTCTTCAATTACTGGTCTGTGCAATCAGGAGAATGAGACTGGTAAAATATCTACTGCTGATAGGATTAAGTCTTTTGCAATTGATGAAGATCCTTTTCTGGTGGAGTTGTTATTCCAATTTGGTCGTTATCTACTTATTTCTTGCTCAAGGCCTGGAACCCAGGTGGCAAATCTACAAGGAATTTGGAACAAGGATATTGCACCAAAATGGGAGTATGTTTTGTGATCTCATTTTATTCCAAATGCTTTTCTTTCTGACGGGATCTCTACTTTTAATATATAAGTCCAACTAATTATCTTATGCTGTTTGTTACTTTCACTTACTTTTGTTTTGCTTTTCTCCACCTTTGATTCATCCTGCTTTGTTCTTGTCATCACCGTGCTTTTCTTTCTGATCTTGCCACTTTAGATTATGATGTAATGAGAGAGGAAGATGAAAAAAGAAATGGATTGCATGTAGTAGATATTACTTCAAATGCTTGTCAACGAACAGCATGTATAGTATTGCGGATGGATTCCGATTGATAGTACTTCTCTAATGCAGTACGCTCTTAATATGATGTGCTTGCAGCTACTTTTAGGGAAACTATGTGTGGACAGTCACTGACCGAATCCCCTCCTTTTGCTCAGTTCCGCTCCTCACTTGAACATCAATCTTGAAATGAACTATTGGCCTTGCCTTCCCTGCAATCTTGCTGAGTGCCAGGAGGCTTTGTTTGATTTTCTTTCCTCTTTATCAGTGAATGGGAGTAAAACTGCAGAAGTGAGTATTCAACTTTAATGGTTCTGCAAGAATCTACATTCTGTGACTGCATAGTTTATATCTGTCTGTCGGATAGCTGGAAAATGAAAGCAAGTAGTTTCACTCTTTGGAAGCCAATATAATCTGTGCCACAAGGCATTCTGCTTGAAAGTTTTAAGCATATGGACTCGGAGAATTATGAGATAAGATGATGAGTCCATAAGTTTTCCAGATGTTTGCAAGATTCCATTCTTTTTGGTGAGGTAGATTCCAGCAGAAAAGAAAATTTGAGTTTCCAAAATAATGCTTGGCGGACCATTCCATTGCAAAAGTTCTGCTAGCATATTAGGTGATAAGATGCGATCACGTGCAAAACGGAGCACGTGATGTCTGTCTTGATTCTTCAATCTCTTTGATTTTTCTAATTCTAAACCTTTCCTCAATTTTGAGAAAATTGGTAAGCATATTCAAATTTTCAGTGGTAAAAGAATCAGTTTGACCATGTATTAGTTGATTGTTGTTGACTGCATATCAAAATAAAATCCTCTCTTACCTTGTCAGAGAATGTTACAGGTTAACTATGGGGCAAGAGGTTGGGTTGTACACCATAAAACTGACATATGGGCAAAGTCATCGCCAGTTCCAGGTGAAGTTGTGTGGGCAATGTGGGCAATGGGTGGCGCATGGCTTTGCACGTATCTCTGGGAGCACTATAAATATACAATGGACAAGGTAGTTCCAATGCCACCTTGTTCGGTGGAAATCTTTTTCTGATTTCTTGTCTTCCTTTCCTGCTAGGCAGAAATGGGTCTATGCTTATATCACGTCCTTGCATTAAATAGCGGAGAGATTCTTTGACCTGATGGCATTACATAATTTCTCAGAGGTCACTATGCTATCTCAAGCTTTGTTCTCTGAAGCTTTCTTTCTTTCTTTCTTTCTCTTTAGATTCCCAAAAGTTGCCTCCCCTTGCAGTATGAGAGGTTGCAATAGATAGTGTTAGCTTTGAGTGTGAGTCAAGCCTAAGCATAAGTTCTGGCCTTTGTATTTTTCAGCTTCATATTGACTTTTGGGCCCTTCTCTAGTTTTCTTTAGCTATTCCTTTTGCAGATTGGAGTTTTTTATCCAGAACTGACATAATAGCTGTTCTGCACCGAAAAGCAATTATCATCTTCGAAAATGTACAGAAAGTCTCTTGCTTTATCTTGAACAGCCACATATTTATTCTTTAGCTCTGCAATGTGCATCTCTCTCTGCTTATATCGCATTCACTATAAGGTATGCACTGAAAATTTCTGATGCTTGATATTAAGCAGGAGTTTCTCACGGACAAGGCTTATCCTTTGTTGGAAGGATGTGCACTGTTCCTGTTGGACTGGTTGATTGAAGGCCCTGATGGATACCTTGAAACCAATCCATCAACATCTCCCGAACATAGCTTTATTGCTCCTGATGGTAGGCCTGCTAGTGTGAGCTACTCAACAACAATGGACATGGCAATCATAAAGGAAGTGTTCTCTGGAGTTGTTGCTGCTGCTGAGGTGAAGCCTCATCCAAATAGGCAGAAAAATTTAGCTTTCTCCTACTTCATTTATACCTTTGTAATGAAGTTCTAAATAACAGGTTCTGGGGTATTCCAATAGGGATCTTGTCAATAAAGTGCGGAAGGCTCAGACAAGGCTTCGTCCAATTAAAATAGCCATGGATGGTTCTATCATGGAATGGGTATGTGGTAGCTTAAATGCTTTCTGCTCTTCCTCAAGTTCAGCTCAAGAACAATCGTTGTGATTGTTCTTTTTCAGTACAAAGACCGCCTATCTTTGTGGTCTAACCAGTACTTCCTGTGACGGCAGGCACAAGATTTCAAGGATCCAGAAATGCATCATCGCCATCTTTCTCACCTTTTTGGCCTGTTTCCGGGACACACAATAACTTTGGAACTTACTCCTGATCTCTGTACTGCTGCAGAGAAATCCCTCTATAAAAGAGGTGGGCTTCTTGTGGCCGGATCATCATTTAAGTTTTGTGGGCTTCATTCTCTGGGGGCTGCGGGAGCGGTTTTTTATTTTACTTTTGTTTTGGGTTGGGGGTGCAGGGGGAGGGGGGGAGGGGGTTGGTGAATGCTTTACACACCATTTTAAATGCAAATATTGGTCAGAGGAATATGCTCATTCACTGGACCTCTTTCTTTATCTATACAACAGTTGTTTATTTGATTTTTGTGTGACGGTAATTAAGAACAGGCTAGCACAATCTCTATGCTGCATCTTTCATAAGCTCGGATTAAATGAGAGTCTGTAGTGGGCTTCTTCTTGGAACTCTAATGCTGTGATGCTGCTAGCGAGATAGTTGAATGGTTTTCCAACATTTTTGTGATTGGTTCAGGAGAGGATGGTCCAGGATGGTCTACAACATGGAAAATCGCTCTCTGGGCACGACTCTATAGCAGCGAGCATGCGTATCGGATGGTCAAGCATTTGATTACCTTGGTGGATCCAGATCGTGAGGTGTCCTTCCATGGAGGATTATATAGTAACTTATTTGCTGCACATCCTCCTTTCCAGATTGATGCTAACTTTGGGTAAGAAGATATTGTATGTTTTCTATAGGGAATGATCGTGGTGTGAACACAATCTCTCAGGAACAGTGTATGAAGTGATTTATTGAAAAAACCATTTGCTTTTCAAACATCTCTTCTTCAACCTCAAATTGGAACTCGGGAATATGGCTGTGACTGCCTCAAAATTGAACTTCATATATATCATTAGTCCCATCAGACATTGTGATTTCAATTTGTACCTCGTGAATATAGAAAATTATGTGTATGTCTCTCAGTGCTCGCACTGTGTGACTGCATTTCTTAGACGTCAAATTTTAAGATGCAAAAACCTTAGTTTTTCTTTTTCTTTTTCTTTTATGAATTAACTACGTGATATTTAACAATCCGATATCTACTTCATGTGAGTTGAAAGAGTTTTACCTTTTGCCTATCTCCCATAGAGTTCATATGACAAATTTCTTACCTTGAGTCGACTCTAGAAGCGATTCTTTGAATTTCTACTTAATATTCTACCCTTTCAGTGAATGAACTATTTTTGGATACATAAGTAATAGCAATGGAGGAGTCCTGCTAATTGGTGACATTACTTAATCCGGTTTTTACCTTTCATCTTGGGTCAGTTTTATAGCAGCGGTTGCGGAAATGCTCGTGCAGAGCACAGTTAAGGATTTATACTTGCTTCCTGCTCTTCCCCGGGACAAATGGGGAAATGGTTGGGTGAAGGGACTGAAAGCACGCGGAGGGGTCACGGTCAACATCCGCTGGAGTGATGGAGACCTCAATGAAGTCGATGTTTGGTCGAAGGACTGGATCTCTCTTCACAAGTTGCACTACAGGGGAACTTCAGTGACAGTAGATATTCTATCTCATACAGTCTACACATTCAATGGACAGTTGAGACTCATGAAGACGTACTCCCTTTAAGACGTGGGTCTTCCCAACAGAAGAAAAAATATAAAAGGAAGATGTAAGGAACCTATAAAAGTTCGGGACCGGCCTTTCTTTTTGTTCAAGCTGTTGCTTTTGAGTTCTCTCAACCTTATAAGATAATGTGACCTGACCACCAAGTAATTTGCAGATTTACTTTACTCATGCCATGCTAGTTTGGTCTGAAGCATTTTGTTGGTTGGGGATTAGGCAAGAAGCATGAGAAGCAAAAATAAGATTCTTCGTTAGAAGTTCAATTGAGAAGTCTGCCGGTTACGATCATAATTCACACTTGCCATTCTTCAATTCTTCGAAGTCGCCATTTGATACATTTTCAAGTATATTCACGCTCTGAAAGTGCTTTTGTTTCTGCGTCATACATACATGGTTCTGTTTTTATAGCAACACAAGAATTGGCCTGGATACTGGACACAACAGTTCTAGGCGCCAGAGAGTTCTCATCATTGTAAAACAACAGCATCTGTAATTCATATATCAGGGACTCCAGTTTTGGTCCCTCCCATGCTTGGGAAGCCGATCAGCAGCGGCGTCGGCGTCGGCTTCGGTGCCCATGATGAAAGGTGGTCGCCGCTCTATCCATAAACACATTGCACGTATTCCTCGAAACACTAAAAAATTCAAGATGGTTCTCTAATCACGAACCGAAACAGCAAACTGAACAGAACCTGGCTTCCGAGTCAGAGAAAAATGATTGAACTCCGACGATATGGGCGATGCTGCTAAAAGATACAAGCTTTGGTACGGTTGTAACACTGTAAGCCGCATCATACTTTCATAGAATGAGTATATTCAAAATCTTCTTCTGCTCCTTGTTCGCATCAACAGGGATATTTAAATTTCGCATGCGTCGCAGGAACGTCCAAATATAAGCAACAGCCGGCCATTTTCCTCCCCCTCATGGGCGTCTGTTCTGTGAATCTTTTCTGCCGATAGTTTTCATTCGACATCGCTCCAAGACACGATGGTCTGGCTCGTCTCTCTCGTTCATACATGTATGGCCGTTTGCGAGCCTCCTCATTCGAGCTCGCTAATAAGCGGGCACTTTACCGCCCGCGTCGTCGACCCTCCTCTCGTTCTCTGCAACTGTAAGCAATCAAGACGAGAAAGACGCGATCTTGATGGAGCGCACGGACGATTCTGAGCCGTTGAAAGTGACGTTCAGTGGGCCCGCCAAGGACTTCACCGATGCTGCTCCGATCGGCAATGGCAGGCTCGGAGCCATGGTGTGGGGTGGCGTTCCCTCAGAACTTCTCCAACTCAACGGTGGATCACACTCTTCTCCTCTCTTCTGATGAATCCGTGAAATGAGGAAGCAGTTTCTTTGGGAAACTGAAGAACAACGAAAAGTTGTTCTCTTCCGGGTTTTCGGAGTGGTGAAAGTTCGAGGCCAGCTAAAGTTTGAACAATTCTAGGTGTACCCAGACCGATTTACTATATTGGTTTAACAAGTGACGTAGACTTTCGATGTTGAATATGACCCACTTGTTTAAAGGGTCAACTGCAATTTAGCAGAGCGGTTTTAGTATACCTATCATAACTAGCTAAAGTTCATTGCTCATCAAATGTCAACTTTTGTGTAGAGGATACTCTGTGGACTGGGATTCCGGGCAACTACACTAATCCTAATGTAACAGTGGTTATGGCTGAGGTCAGGAAGCTCGTGGATGATGGTGAATATGCTGATGCCTCTGCAGCAGCAGTCAATATGTTACGAAATCCATCTGAAGTATGTGTCTTTATCTAGTTTATGCATGAATTTTATTTTGTTGCCATGTTGTGAAGATGACTTGTTTGTACGCATGAATAGTTTCATGCTTTATGGTTTCTGTGAGCTTAATTGGGTGTTTGGCGGTGTCAGGTGATAGGATACACATTAACAATCCTTAGACTTGGCAAGCTTATGTATCAATGAATTTATAATAATAATTTGCTCGCTTATTTGCTTTTCCATGAATTAAGATTGTATGTAATCAAGATGCCCGATTTGTGGGGTACCCTGCTTCTCAACTGAACCAAGCATGCTGGAATCAGCTCGTAGTCGTAATAATGTGGCCCTTCTGTGGCCTATGTGTTTAAAGGATGCGGCTACTTATCAATTATCAGGTGCTGAAATATGTTGTGGTTAAGATATTAGCAGCTTCTCAAAGACTAATCTTCTAGCATTTCTCTCTCTATGCATGATCATCATTCCTGTATTCCTTTCTTCAAATACGTTAGTTTAGTACACATCAGATTTTCTGCACATTGTATTTCTCATTTTGAAGCTCATCTCCTCTGGTCAGCAATCGCTAGGGAACACAAAGCATTCTGTTTACAGTTATACCCTCCTCTAACCTTTTTCATTTATGATGTAGGTTTACCAGCTCCTTGGGGACCTCAAGCTGGACTTTGATGATCTCCATCTTACATATGACGAAGAAACATATAGCAGGGAACTAGACTTGAACACTGCTACCGTGAGAGTTGGATATTCTGTAGGCGATATACAATTCTCAAGGGAGTACTTTTCATCTTATCCTGACCAAGTTATTGTGATGAAACTATCTGCAAGCAAATCGGGATATGTTTCATTTACGGTGTCTCTAGGTAGCCAGTTACGCCATCATTCATACGTCAATGGAAGTAGCCAAATCATTATGGAGGGGGCTTGTCCTGGTAAAAGAATTCCACCAGAAGTAAATGACAATGATCCCAAGGGAATTCAGTTTTGCAGCATTCTTGATCTGAATATTAGTGATGAGAATGGCATGATAAGTGTCTTGGATGGCAAAAAATTGAAGGTTGAAGGTTCAGATTGGGCTATTCTGCACTTAGTGGCTGCTTCTTCGTTTAATGGACCTCTAGTGGATCCTTCATATTCTAAAAAGGATCCCAATGCAGATGCAGTCCGTGCGCTGGAAACAATAAGAAACCTTTCATACCCTGAGCTCTATGCACGCCATTTAAGTGACTACCGAACCCTTTTCCAACGTGTTTCACTCAAGCTTAAGAAAAGTTCCAGCTCTACCAGTGCCACGGGATTCGCGCCTCCTGAAACTGGTGAACCTTCTTCAGTGACTTGTCTATACAATAAGGGGAGCGGCAGTGGTAGAATATCTACTGCTGATAGGATTAGGTCTTTTGCAATTGATGAAGATCCTTCTTTTCTGGAGTTGTTATTCCATTTCGGTCGTTATTTACTTATTTCTTGCTCGAGGCCTGGAACCCAGGTGTCAAATCTACAAGGAATCTGGAACAAGGATATTGCACCAGTTTGGGAGTATGTTTGTGATCTCATTTTCTTCCAAATGCTCTTCTTTCTTCTCTCTCGTCTTCCATTCCTCCACCCTTGATACATTCTGCGTTGATCTCGTCACCCTTCGATTGTGTTCAACTTTAGATATATCATTGGAATTTGTGTCAATTGTGAGCTAAAATGATGATGTGGTGCTTTCTCGATGCCTTAGGCGACATTTCTTAATGTGGTTTTTTCTTGTTCAGCAAATGTGGCTTCGAGGATAGTAAGGTAGAAAGAGCTTGAGCATGGTTAGCTTAATTTGTTATAATCTTTTCTGCTATATGCAGAGCGGAATCTCCATATTTGCATCAGAGTTCGAGTTCCTTTTTCCAGGAGTTACTTTTGATGTTGGATCATTTATGTCATTTGTTTACTCATAGTCCTCAGTTACGTTAAATGTTTCAGTGCTCCAGTGTTCATCCCGCTACATGCAAAGAGAGCGGAAGGTGTAAAAAGAAATGGACTACATTAAGTAGATATCACTTCAAATTCTTGTTGTGTTGAATGGAAAGCTTGCGTCTATTTTAGGAACACTATGTTTGGACAGACTGACCGAACCCCCTCCTTTTGCTCAGTTGCGCTCCTCACTTGAACATCAATCTTCAGATGAACTATTGGCCTTGCCTTCCCTGCAATCTTGCCAAGTGCCAGGAGCCTTTGTTTGATTTTCTTTCCTCTTTGTCCATCAATGGGTTTAAAACTGCAGAGGTAAGAATTCAACTTTAATTGTTCTGCTAGATCTAGATTGATGATGATTTGTATTTGTCTGTCAGTTTTCTAGAAAATGAAAGCAAGTAATTTCACTCTTCAGGAGCCAATATCATCTGTACCACTATGCATTCTGTTTGTGAATTCCAAGTAATGAACTGATAATTCTGAGGTAAGATAATGAGGCCGTAAATTTGCCAGATGATGCTTTTTGGTTTCCACAACAATGCGAGGGGGACCACTCCATCGCAAATGTTATGGTTGTATATTAGGTGATAAGAAGTTTTCAGGTGCAAAGGAGAACACATGCTGCCTTTCTCAATCCTTCTACCTCTTTGATTTTTCTCATCCCATCCTCCATTTGGAATATATTGAGCATATTCAAATTTTCAGTTGTACAGCAATCAGTTTGACCATGAACTAGCTGTTGTAGAACACAAAACGTTAAACAATCTCCTCTTACCTTGTTAGAGAATGTTACAGGTTAACTATGAAGCCAGAGGTTGGGTTGTACATCACCAAACTGACATATGGGCCAAGTCATCGACAATTCCAGGTAAAGTTAAGTATGCTGTCTGGCCAATGGGCGGTGCATGGCTTTGCACACATCTCTGGGAGCACTATACGTATACAATGGACAAGGTAGTTCTAATGCCTCTGTTTGGTTGACCTATTTTCTGCTTTATCATCTTCCTTTCTTGCTAGCCCTGACATGGATCTCAAGCTGTATGCTCTAAAGTTTTCTTTCATTTTTGTGTTTCTTCTTTCTAGAAAATTTTCCCGCCTCTTGCAAGAAAGTAGAGATTGACAACAGATAGCGATCGCCTAGAGCCTGAGTCAGGACTAAGCAGAAGTTCTGGCCTCATGCATTTTTCAGTTTCATATAGATTTTAGGCCCTTTACCAGAATTCTCTGGTTTGTTCCTCTTGCAGATTGGAATGTATTAATAGCCGAGAGCATAGTCTTTTTGCACAAAAAAGGAAAAGCAGTTCCTGCTCTTTAAATCTTTGAAATTTTCGCAAATAAAAAAAAAAAGTCTGTTTCTTTGATCCTGAACAGTCGTGTATTTGTGCTGTAGCTCTGCAAGGTGCATCTCTCTCTCACTTACAAGGGATTGCACTGTTTGGTAGGCATGCTCTAAAATCTTTCAATATTGACATTAAACAGGACTTCCTTAAAAATAAGGCGTATCCTCTGTTTGAAGGATGCACAACTTTCCTGTTGGACTGGTTGATTGAAGGACGTTATGGGTATCTCGAAACCAACCCATCAACATCTCCAGAACACAACTTTATTGCTCCCGATGGAAGGACTGCTAGTGTGAGCTACTCAACAACAATGGACGTGATGATCATAAACGAATTGTTCTCTGCAGTTGTTGCTGCTGCTGAGGTGAAGCCACATCCATAAACCAGGCGTAAACACTTAGCTTTCTACTGGTTCGTAGCTTTTAAACCTTCATAACTAAGTTCTGAATAACAGGTTCTTGGGTATACCGACAGCGATCTAGTCGATAAAGTGCAGAAGGCTCAGACAAGGCTTCGTCCAATAACAATAGCCATGGATGGTTCTATCATGGAATGGGTATGTGGTGGCTTAAATGCTTTTCTGTTCTACCTCAAGTTCAACTTAAGATCAAGTGGTCTGATTTCTCCTTTTAAATTACAAAAGCAGCCTGCTTTTCATGGTCTAAACAGTAATTTCTATGAAGGCAGGCCCTAGATTTTCAGGATCCAGAGGTGCAACATCGTCATCTTTCGCACCTGTTTGGCCTGTTTCCGGGGCACACAATGACTTTGGAAGGAACTCCTGATCTATGCACTGCCGCCAAGAAATCACTCTATAAAAGAGGTCTGCACTTCTTAAGTGGCTGGACTATCGTTGCAATCTTTGCATGTCACATAATGTTTCCAGGGCCACAGATGCTCCACTTTTACACAAGATTTCTGTTATAAAATATCAGTTCCGGGAACATTCCCAATCATTGGACATGTTCTTTTCTCGGTATAGCAGTTATTTATTTGAGTCTTGGATTTCTTCTGCTTTGATGCTGCTCAAGATGGTTTGATGGTTCTAATCTTCTTTTCGATGGGGTTCAGGAGAGGATGGTCCAGGATGGTCTACAACATGGAAAGTCGCTCTCTGGGCACGTCTCCACGACAGTGAGCGTGCTTATCAGATGGTCAAGCATTTGATTTCCTTGGTGGATCCAGATCATGAGGTGTCCTTCCATGGAGGGTTATATAGTAACTTATTTACTGCACATCCTCCTTTCCAGATTGATGCTAACTTCGGGTAAGAGAAGTTCACGCGCTTTTATCTTGACAAGGAAGACTAACAATCCGAGATACTGCTACATGTGACTGGTTTTCCCTTCATCTGTTGCTAGATTTATAGCGGCGGTCGCGGAAATGCTCGTGCAGAGCACGGTGAAGGATCTGTACTTGCTTCCTGCGCTTCCCCGGGACAAATGGGGGAACGGTGGGGTGCAGGGACTGAAAGCGCGCGGAGGGGTCACCGTCAACATCAGCTGGAGCGATGGAGACCTCCATGAAGTTGATGTCTGGTCCGAGGACCGGAACGCTCTTCAGACGCTGCACTACAGGGGAACTTCAGTGAAAGTAGACATTGCATCTCGTAGGATCTACACATTCAATGGACAGTTGAGACTCCTGAAGACGTCCTCGCTTTAGGACACATCGGATCCGTTCTTCCCAATCGAAAAACCAAGGAGGAGGAGGAGGATGTCTGGAACAAAACTTACATTTGAACACAATGTATCCATGTTGAGTCTAAACCGAGTAATAAGACATTTTATTGTCGAGCAAGGTGCAATTTTTACATCTCTTGAGCTCACTTACATGATCGAGAGCCCGATTGATAATTTAGACAAATCACATCGAGGGGTATTATTACATAAGAAATCGTAATAAACAGGATTCACCGCAAATTCAGATAGAGTATATTTCAACCGTTGTAACTCATACGCTAACTCATGAATTCAACTGTGCAAGCACATTAGGTCTTTTAAGTTTATCCGCTGAGATCAATCTAGATGTTGACTCAAACTCAGTTTGCCTGATTAATTATTCTCCTAAAAGAATAGACTACATCAAACACATATTTGAAAGGGTTAATACCACGAAAATCCTGAACCGAATACACATGTGACAAATTTGCCTCAAACCATTTTTTTTGCCACAAAAAATCTCAAAATGGTACACATGATACCAAATTTACACCAAATTATTTTTGTGACCACTAAAAATCTCAAACTGGTACATATGTGACAAATTGACCATTCATTAGTTTCTGTTAAATCGGGTTAATACCACAAAAAGGCCAAACTGATACATATATGACAAACAGAGGTTAAAAATCCTAAATTGGTACACCGTTAATTGCCACATGTCATCTAACTCAATAATTTAATGGTAAAATTTTAACGAAAAATTAACGGAGGGTAAATTTGTCACAAATGTACCAGTTTGTGGTAAATTTGTCATATGTGTACCAGTTTGAGGTTTTTTGTGGTAAAAAAAATAGTTTGAGGTAAATTTGTCACTTGTGTACCAGTTTGAGGTTTTTGGTTGTGAAAAGAATAGTTTGTGGTAAATTTATCATAGGTGTATCGTTCGGGATTTTTTGTGGTATTAACTCTATTTGGAAAAGAGAAAAAAAAAACTTAGAATTATGGTTACATTAGGTCCCTTGAAGAGTTCATGGGCCTCGAGACCGGCCCAGGACCGAGAGGCCTAAGTGTGAAAATGGGCGGGCTCCGGAGAGGTTTTTCCTTGAAAAGCCCGAACCTCCATACCTGGGTCGAGCCCAAATCCAAAACCCTCGCTAAAACCTCTTGGTCGTCTCTCTGCGCCTCACATCTCACCGATCTGAGCCATGGCTGGGCGTTGTGGATCGCTGTCTCGCTCCCTGATTTCGTCGGCGAGGGCTTCCTCCTCCCCGTTTCGCTCGTCGCCTCTCTCCCGCCCCCTACGTCCGCCTCCCGTGGCTTCGCCGCGCCTTCAGTCTCGCCGCCTCTCCTTCGCCGCTCCCAGGTCACATTTCCCCCCTTCATTTTCTCTGTACTTCCTGTTTCTGCCTTCCTTCGTTCTGGACTAGTAATCAGCAATTTCAGTGGAAGATGCTGGCTTTTTGGTTGAGTTCGGTAGGCTTCGATTCTCGAGAATCTGAGGACTGAGAAATCGACCCGCATGCGATGTACCATTCGATTCTGCTTTATATGGCGAAGCAGTTGATCTGAGAGATTAGGCTTCGTCTTTGAAGGAGGAGCACCGGACTTTGAATTGGAACAAAGTCATTTCGACTACTAAACCAACTATAGATCATTCATATTTGAAAGCTCTGTTCGTCTTATGAGCCTGTTCATATAGTAGGAACGCTGCTTCGAGCAATTATGTAGGCGAGTGGCATTTTACTGGTTTCAATGCATAAGTCGTGTCCAGTGAATTTATATTACTTCTTAGAGCAGTGCTGAATGTACTCTTGCTACTTCATTTTCTTCAGTAGGAGCATGGGTGAACTAGGATGCACTCAGTCTCTTCTGCCTCTGCATTGCACTCCCAGGCTTACGTCACACCTCAGTGTAGCTGTGCGAGCATGCTGCGAGCTGTATCACGGTACCTTCTGCCGCACTTGTCAGGATCGCTAGTATTTTCTTCGTGAGTCTCATTGTATCTAGGAATCATTGCAATTGGATTATCTGAAGAAATTTTTATTTCTCGTCTTTGACTTATTTTTATTTTGCAAACCATTAGTTCTTTGGTGGAAGCTGTAACATCATCTACTATGTAATTGCCACAAAAAGATATGAATCATGAGATGATGGTTCTTTCTTAGCGTTTCTTTGGTAAATGTCAAGTTGATAAGAAAGGGATTGGGTTTGGTAGGGAGGATTGGAAAAGATGGGTGATGCACAAGGACTTTCAATCATCCAAAGGCACAGTAATGGTTCTGAAAATTGTAGGTGCTTCTCTTTTCAAATTTGTTGTTTCCTTTCTATAAATCTTTTGCAATTCTTGATGATACTGAGCTACAGACTCATCTTGGTTGAGGAATGGAAAAGCGGTCTTGTTTCATTTCCCATATCCCCCCTTTTCCCTCCAATTGCTTATGAAAAAAATATATGTATGTTGCTGGGAAATGGTATTACTTGTGATTGGAAGCAGATTAAAACCTATGGCTATCTGTAAGTGTGCCTTACTCTGAAAACAGCTGTCCATTGGCAGTTGTCCAACCTGAAACTTTCAGTAGTTGCTGGTTGTGCTGGAGACTAAAATGTGCAAAGCTATGTGCTTAATAACCTGTTAGTTATATATGTTTGTTGACCAGTCCTGGGTAATGTCCATGTATCGAGACATTGAATGCTTAGGCTTCTTCATGTTTATTATGAAATTATTGCACTGGTTGCATTCCTTTATGGACGACGTTGAATTCACGTCTCGTTTCCCTATGTGTAATGGCCCTGATGAGATTTTCATCCTTTAGGATGTTATCTTTTTGCGCTATAGAAGTGCTGTGGATCTTTGATTTAAGAGAAACCTGTTTATTGAGGTAAAATTGAAATTTGGTTGGATGAAGAAAAGGTAAAAGTAAATCCCGAGCCTCCACTACATGATAAATACATACTGGTTCTATTTTGTTGCAAGAAAGTCTTCCAGTTTGAAAGGTTGATCCTTTCATGTTTTATCGTAACCTTGAGTTTTCCTGATTAATTCGTAGCTATAATGATTAAGATGCTAATCATTTGTATGAAGTGGACAATGAAATGCTTATTTGGAAAGGCTAAGTGCAGCTGGTGGTGCGAGGCTAAATGCTTATTCTAATGAAAATGAAGATGATACTCAAGGGCTACTTGAAACCAATCTTAGTAGAAACCTGCTTTCTCAATTTTCTTGGAGGTGCCCTCGCCCATAGTCATTCTCACATCAAGTGCACACGGCTATATTGCAGGTACTTGAGCAGCTCTTGGATCAGCACAACCTTGTGCTAAAACATAGATGGAACTTGCAGAAGGTGGATGTTGCCAGGATAGACAAAAGTTTTGGACCTAAGAAATAAAGTGTTAATTAATTTTATTGTCAAGAGAGAACTTGAGGACTTTTTGGACGGGCATTCTTCCCTGTGCAGTTTGTATTAGATACTTCATTCAGTGCCCTTCCCTTTGAGCACAATGGCTGTCTAATCTTTGAGATCGCTCTTAGGATGAGAGGTTATATCAATTGGCATAACAGACCTGGTTATAATGTTGGATTTTGTTTCTATTGTGTGACGTGACTGATGCTAGTTCCAGGAACTTGCACTTTTCCTCTCTAGCGACGGCTAATGTGCGAGTCGCCACGAGCAATATATTTCTGTTCACGCACGTCATTCTCTGTTTACAAAATCGTCCGTTGAGCATCTGTATTAGATATCCCCAATTGATCTGATTGCAATGCTAAACTAGAGAATCTCAGAGGAGAACGAGGCGCTACTGAAACTTGCTGAGGGTCTTGTGTGGAGGGTGGTCTAAGTATATGCTGTGTCGGATTCGAACAGAGTAATTTTATGGCCCATGTTGATGCCTATACCAGGCAATTGTTATATATCACCGACTGTTGCTATTTGTAGGTATATTAATTGTTGCCTTTTCGTATGGAAATTCATATTCCATGGATAAATTACTAGTCTACTAAGATCGTACTTTTCTGTAATTGGTTCTTAACTAATTTGGGAAATTGCTAATCATTTTCGAAAAGTTTGAAGTCATACATATGTTGAAAATTACTTTCCCTAATAAAGATTTGCTCATCAAATAGAGAAATCAGTACTAATAATATGTACTACAAAGACTATGTTAATCACGAGAGAAAAGTTAGATAGTTTAGTTACCAGTATTTAATGTCTACTTGTCAAGATGAAAAGTTAGTAATCGGTTCGGGGAGTTTCTAATTATTGAGTAGTAGAAGAGACTCTTGAAAAAAAAAATTGCTCTTAAAAAAATTGCTCTTAAGCAGTTGTCCATTTTCCTTTATCGAAATTGGTCCAACAGTATACCTGGTTTCATATTGTGATCCAATGATCTAAATTGCACATGGGGATGTACTTCAAATTTGAAGCCCACGTAGCAGAGGGTGGATTTCTAGTGTACTTCAAATCTGACATCTGTCGAGACGGAAAATCTTTACCTGGACCATGTCTTGTACGATGCTCGCGTAGACCCATATGACCAACGGTTGCTATGAAATCGGTCTAGCGGACCCAGATCAAGGCAGGTATTTCCTACAATTACTGCGGACATCTGTTATTGAAGCCACATCTAACATCCTGACACACTGCTCAGGGCTTCCACACTTGAGAATCATCAATCACTTAATGATAAAATCAAATGAAGCACATGAGGTTGCAGGAACTTTGTTTTTGACAGTAATTGGACCGGGACACATGGGCACGAGGGTGGTTGCTGCTAATTGATGCAGCATGACCCACTCACCATGTCTCTGAGCAGTGGCCATGTCTCTCCTGTTTGTTTTCTCTCGGAATGACCAAGCAGGTTCATTATGTTTTTCACCTGATCAGATCAACATCGCTTTTTTTAGGCTTTTCCTATCAGTGAACAACTCTTTGATAGTGCCCTCTTACAGTTTTCTCGGATAGGCGGTACCGGTTTTCCTCTCGAGACATACTTTGGTACTCTTGAACATGTTCTTTCTATTGAGGAAGTCCATGCTGCTCCACATGGTAGCTTGTAAACAACTCTGTGGTTTCTTCCTTTGTGGCCAAATGACCCTGTCTTTGAATGGAGAGGGGGGAAAAACACCAGGCTCAGCGAACAGAAATGGATCTCTACTGAGGGAGTGATGGTAACTCGCGTTATTTTGTAGGCCGACCACTGAGTAAAGGAATAGGAGAAAAAGGAAAGAAAGCGAAATCGGGTCTGGATTGGCCATTGGGTGCCGCGAGCGGATAATGCCGGGACCTCCTTCAACTTGTCGGATATCGGAACTGTAGATTACTATTCGAGGAGAACTGATCCTAGGAAAAAGCAAAATGAAGCACAGTGCTTTGCATATTTTCTTTAGGGAGTGGTCCAGTTCGTCCTCGCTCTTGACGTGATTCATGTGACCGACCATGTACCGAAAATCTTGGGCGCCATGAGCATCTTTGCTCCGTGTGCATTGACTCCGGGATGAGAATCAACGATCACCTACACGGAAAGTGCGACTTAGATAAGGTTGAGCAGAGTTACAAATGTTGGAAAGACTGTTCAACCATGGATGTTGATTGAACGGAGGTAAGAAGCTCCCTCTATGTTCTCCAAGTATGAGGGCACGAACAAATGAAAATTTGTGGCACGATTCGGTGCATGCGAGCCCAACTCACATACATCGTCGGGTCATGCCAGCCTCACCTAGGACTCTGCGCGTTTGGCTCGCATGCACCGGGTCCATTCAATAATAGCTCCAAAATAATGCCCGGCATAATGCACTTGCTTGAGGAACCCGGGTCCTTTTCCAAACTCTCCCTTTTTTTCATTTTCCTTAGGGGTGAGAGAAGCATTTGACGAAGCAGCAGAAAGTTACAGCGGAAGCCTCCAAAAGGGGGACGATATTGTTCAATCACATCACGATTCACGATCACCTGATAACAAACTTATCTGTTCGGAATCAACGATCCAAATCTCCCTTCGATTGGATTTAAACACGTATGGATAGAAGCAAGATAGTGGAAGCCCCGGTCAGTTACTTTCTTCTTTTGCTCTGGGCATTGAATATGTTCACAAGTGGTCTGATTTCAGGGCAAAAAAATCACGAACATTCACTAGCTTTACTTGTCTTCTGTATGCCACACTGCGCATTTTTTTGGTCATCCGCAAGCAGTCTCACGGAAATGATAATCATAGGCCCCTTTCGCCCTTTTGGTTTCGAAGTTACAAACTAGGATTTCATCCTCGTCGACGGCAGATGGGCTGACTAACAAAGGAAAAAAAAACGTTCACTTCCATATCCAATAGAAGAACTCGTGAGTGGGACTTAGCATGTTCTTGGCCATTTAATCGACGGGAGGACTCGAGCATGTAGCATACCGATCATACCAGTCCCCCCATGTAGCATACCGATCACACGATCGTAATACCAATAAGTCGCTCATGTCGTGCAGGCATACTTAATTCTACTGGACGCCTTTATATGGCCGTGAATGCTCTCCACTTGCATGATGTGCCCGAATTAATCCTGGCCGTTGGTCAACACCGGTTTACAGGTAACCACATAAATCTATACAAAGCCAGTCCCTGTCTATAAATAATACTGAGATGATGAGAATCTGATTCAGCCTCAACCTGCCTCCAATTAAACAACCCCAATCACGTCCTGCTCGTACACCATGGCATCCAACTATTTTTAGTCCACTCAACATGATTAATGCAGTTCACCTTTCTCATTTTGTTCATCCATGAAATGAATAGACAGCAGCTATTGATAGCTGATACCACTTCTGAAAGTGAAAAAGAAGACTGATACTCTATAGCATCTGATAATAACTCCGTGTCAAAAGATAGAACCCAAACATGGCATGGCCTGATAAGATCGACTTCTAGGGAGAGAGATTCTGCAGGAGGGCAGGAAGGTCCACTATATGCCACTGACATTACAAGGTGCAAAACAAAGTACCCTTTATGGGGAACTGACCAACTTGGCTTCCCCACAGATTTCATAGCCAAAAAGTTGGGGAATCAAAAAGCCTCCAACTTGTGCTTAATGCACATCTCCTGCTGTACACATACTTTGCCCAGTGCCCACTAAAGTGATTACGGGAGAGAGAACAGCAAGAAGCCCCAACATGAAGACACCCACGTAGATACTCTTGCTCTAAGAGGGAACACCACATTAAAAATGGTAAGATACCACTCTATCTCGTCCCCTAACTTACATCACCATTATTGGCAATTGTTGGGGCCCTATGTGGCCCCCCACAGAATATTAAATCAAACAGCATTTGACACTAATAATATAGACCTGTCACCACTCGGTTGAACAGCAGCATTCAGAGGCTCAAGCTTATCATTCACTCACCTTCTCTTAAAGTCTCATCACCACCTCAGGCTCAGCGGTTCTTCACATCTCTTCTTCTTTCTGGGGCTGCACAGACGATAAAATGTGATCTGAAAGCACAAACCATTCACACCAACATAAGTAGACTAATCGAGAACTTGTTCTCAATTCAGATTCTTAAATTGCTAAGCGGCGTTCCTTCACAATGGGCTATTGTTTATCCTGATCTCAATCAGAGGAGCATTTCACGACAAGCATCTCAAATAAAGCACATATATAGTGTCAACCATTTGATGGAAATGTTGGTGAACTGTCAACCGAGCAGTTCCTGTGTCGTCTAAACAGAACAACATAAAGTTAACATGATCTGAGATTAGAGATAAAGGCGAAATGAGAAAGTGGGGAATCCCAAGCTTGACAATAGCAACAGTATAGATGACGTAAGCGTTGTACTCTGGAATAATAAGCAACTTCACCAGATGGCCACTAGACACAAATCAGATAAATTTAAAAATAATATCTAATCTCATTCCCTCTCAGTGCATACCTGTTTTCTCCATATATTCTACTCTTCTTCACTCGTCAAAGGGTCTTTCTAAGTGTCAGCCATAGTCATTTTGCAAAAGCCCTCTATTTTTCTTTCAAAATTTCCTGCAACACCTCCCCCCACCAGATCCCTCGGGATGATCTCCGAAAGAGAAGACCAAATTTTGACCATCGACGAAAGGCAAGATGGGTTGAATCCCAGTGACAATTACCAGGAGGAAAATGAAGAAGATAATCAAGAAGAGTGGCTGAATTTGAGCTTGGGAACAAATTCAGCCTCAACAGCTGGAGACTCTGAATCACAATCGAGGCCAGCTTCAACCAAAGTTTTTTCATGTAACTTCTGTATGAGGAAATTCTACAGCTCACAAGCTTTAGGAGGTCACCAGAATGCCCATAAGAGGGAGAGGGGGGCAGCAAGAAGATACCAATCCCAGAGAATGATCACGATGTTGGGTTCAAATACGAATGCTCCTATCATCCGATCACTCGGTGTTAGGCCCCATTCTCTAGTGCACAAACCGATTAGAGATGGGACAGCAATGGTAGCAAGATTCAGTGACCATAATATAGGAAATGCACCAGGATGGCCACCCTTCATGTTTGAGGATGCATTAGACTTGATGTGGCCAGGCAGCTTCCGCTTGGATGTGCAACAATTGAATCCTCCATCAGAGCCAGTTAAGCTTGACCTAAACCTCCGGCTCTGATCAACTTGTTCATCCTTGAGCTGCATCTGAATACTCGTGTCCAAACAGATTCCCAGTTTTTTTCTTTCTATCATGTAAGACTGCAGATGCAGGCCAACAACATCAAGGTTGAGTCGGTGCTTCTGCCCAATAAAGTCCAAAGACTGCGAATATCTTGTACACTTCTTGTGGGTATAGTGCAAAACTAGAATCTACAACAGTCTCATGTAACTACTCATTCTATTTCAAATCTCCCAAAATTTGACCAATTCTTGAGGTGCATGATGACTCGATGATCATGTGTAAGCAAGTTTTGCAGAGAATTTCTGCCATGCTAAGCTGCACCCTGGTCCCTGTTGCTAGCCAGAAAAAGCTGCATCGTAATTCACCTAGACCACACAATCAATTCTGGAAACTGAAAATGAATAACATTCTTCTAGGAGAACAAAGCTACAAGGAAGCACTCTCCATTAAAAACTAGCGATTGTGAAGATCTGTGGGCAAGAAAAAGTACTCTACTAGCACGATGGCACAGGTTAATGGCTGATCTTGGTATATACAACAGATAGAGCTAGTAAAACTAGCAATTGCGAAGATCTGTGGGCAAGAAGAAGTACTCCACTAGCACCACGACAGGGGGACTGATCTTGTATACAACAACAGATGGAGCTAGTAGTAGTTCGAGGTTCAAATTTCGATGCATTTGCATTTAACTATGTGGTTCATATGAATACTCCTTTCGTCATTTGAGAAGAATGAATACCCACACCTAAAGTGATTTTACCCTTGCATGAAATTATACATGCAATGTCATACGAAGCATCACAATGTTTCACCAGCTCTAAATCATGAATCATACTTCTCAGAACATCTCCCAAAAACAAATTCACGTAGTTCTTTGCATTTAACCCCTATACATGATGTACCAACTCTAAGCAACATAAGACAAACATTATAAGAAAATTATTATCAACACAACTTCATCATGTAAGTTGTCAAGCTCTTTCTTACTTTGAACATTATTAAATCCAATCGAAACTAGAATAGACATATTAAGACTCGTCTACTGAGTTCGCTTATTAAGTGACGTGGCAAGTTTCTCTTGGGTGCTCAAGCCTCAAGGGCCCCATTAAAATAAATAAACACTCGGACAGAATAGCACATCTTTTTAGTAAACTAATTTAATACATGGATCTTAGCATCCTTAGCATTGCTCTTTTAGTGACGAGTTTTCTTTCCAATAAACTCCAGTGTCATGGGTAGGAGTCAGGCAACAACTTCTACCATGCCGCATATATCAACATGCTGCTCATGTGGGGGAAAACAGTAATATTAATGTATATGCCACATAGTTCCAGCAACACCATAGCGGAAGAAACAAGATTACCAGCAGAAGATCCTTCAACCCCTCATTGCTACAGGAGAAAAAAAAATCATCGTACCACTTGAAAAGCTCCAAATCTAAAGTCTGCTATCCAATTTCGGCCGTCATTTCTAGAAAAAACCTGGTAAGGTATTCAATCACTTGTACATAAAATGCACTATTCTACTTCCAGCGTACTGCCTTCAGTTACATCAGGAGTTTTCTAATTCGAGTACATTTCTATTTGTACCCAAATTAACGTGCCTCCATCTCACTAGTTCAACATCTTAAATGAAGCATGAAACAAGAAGACAAAAGAAACATATCATAGGAATATAAAAACACAAAATTGAAGTATAACCGGAATGATTCTCCAGGAGAATGACTGTTCATTGCATTATAAAAATTAGTTTGTGCATAGGTACAACTCCATTCCACCTTACAGAGGTTCAAAGATTTCTCTAAAATCCCTGCTATACAAAGTACCATCAATGATTTAAACGGCCAGAAACTTGTAGCTTATAAATTATCAGGGATTACAAGCTTTTGGGTTTTATGCATGACAATAGGCAGCCTTTGGCTGATGATGCTCGGGTCACTGTATGAAGAAGCATCGGATGGGTATCCTTTCTGCAAAATACAAATATCAATTATCTGAATATCAGCAACAGAACAAGCGATCTTATAGAGCTCTCAGTGAAGTAGATGATATGCCAACCCTTAAGGATAGTCTGTGCCACTGTCACAAAATGAACTAACTGCATGCCATATCCTTGGAAAAAGTCAGCATGCCATTGGTCTTAATGCAGTGGCCATTTTGGCAGACTTCAACATATCTATAATGGACATGAACATATGCTAATATTAATCTCTAATGAACTAATGTAACTGTGCCTTGGCACTTTGCAGTTCAGTAACTGCTCGAGAATGAAAGGCTTTCACATCATGCAATGTAGAAAATCCAGATACAGAAATTCTGTATCAAATGTGTGGAGACATGAATCCATTGCACAAAAATTTCTTCAAGGGGATGAAGTCAACGAGAATTCATATGATCAATCATAATAGATTGCGCAAATTATGATCAGAAGCCCTTTTTAAAATTGTACGAGCCATAAAATATTCTGGATAGGCATCTATGTTGGCAAAATTAAGTTAGTGAGAAGCCAAAAACCTATTCCAATGAAAGACCAGCAGAGACTTGTAAGATAATCTCATTTCTATCGGTACTTATACATTAATAGGAATGGCACTCATAATTAGCTGTTACTCATATTAACTGCAAGAACATATTATTGTGCAAGACTTTCAGCAAGCTAAATTAAATACTCGCATTGGCTAGCTTGACTTTACCTCGCTAGCAGCAAATTACTAGACATCATTAAGTAATAAACAAATACACATTTTATCCCTAGTAAGCAGTAGGAATTTCAGAAAACCATTATTTCTAACACCGTACAGAAACCAATACATCAATGCCTAGACGATCTCCACGGTAACAACCAAATTACTGATCAAGGTCCAGCATCTCAAAGCTCCAAAAATAGGGAAAGCAAGATGTGTAAAATAACCATCAGTGACTGCACAAGAGATACTTACAGCAGCTAAGGCTTCGAACGTCGCCTCTCTCCAACAGCTTTCTCGTAGAATAGAAGGGCATTTTTTTTCCTCGAAGCCGCAATACATGCGGGTGTCCCTCAACCTCATTAGCACTCCATCAACTCTAAGCTGTAGGATTGAAAGAATGAATAAACAAGATACTTTTGACTGAGCAATCAGTTAATAAACTAAGCTAAGCATTGTGTTGTTTCTTTTTTTAGTTTGCTAGATAAGCATGAATTATTCCCCAAACAGACAAAACCTGGAGGATTAGACCTGGTACAAATCCAAGGAGACAAATGCAATCACCATGCTGTCAAAACAAACAATCTATACATGCTCTGTAACTATCAGATCAATTTCCAATGCCTATAGACAAATTAAGCATAATAATCATCAATAAGTATAACATAATGGTTATTTTCCAAGTGCTCAGAACATAAATACAAAAGAAATGCATTTCTTAGAAAGCAACAGAGTAGGGATTGCCATAGGGCGGGGATTCCCCAGGATCCGGGGATCCTACCCCAATTTGGGTGGGGAAACAGGGCACGAGGAGGGTGGCAGGGCAGAAGAGCCAAAACCTTCACAGGGCCAAGCGGTGGACGGAATTTCATAAGCCCTGCCCCGTAAAACCACCCATGGAGATTTTTGACAAAAAAGTGGTGTTTAAATACATAAAGCATAGTATCCTACTGTAGCTCATAATGCCCTTTTCTCTTTCCTGAAAACCTTCAGAGTAGTCTTAGATCTCTCTCCTCCAGCCTCTTGAAGGCCACCAACCATCTTACCACCTTGCCTCACCCCTCTTGACACCACAACCGAACCTCAGCATCTCAACAGCCACCACCGCCACAACTCACACACCAAACCAGGGTTTGCTTGATACATGTGGACAAGCTAGTGAGATCATAAATTACTGTTCTGATTGAAATAGGAACAGCTCTCCCACTTCCCGTATGTAGCGTTCCAAGTCAGATTGACGTCCAGAAATTATGCTTTTCTCGAAAAAAAAATTCCCCTTAGTTTTCTGCAAATATTTTTTTTGGATAATTCCTTTGCTGTCTTGCAGAGTGGTGCTCCGCAGGGGAACCATGTGCCCAGCAGGGAGCGGAAAGATGTGGGGCAGAGATCATTGGCCCACGACACGGGCAGCTCTCTTTCTCGCAGGGTGGTGTGGGTGAGTGTGTCCGTGTCTGTGTCTGTGTCTGTGTGTTTTTTTTTTTTTTGGGGGGGGGGGGGGATCTGGATTTACAGGAGAAGACAGATAATATTCTAACCCTGCCTTTTTGCTATCCCACAGAGAACTCTGATTGCGTTAAAGCAGATTGTCAACGATAAAAATATTGGTGATATGGCATATGAAGACATATAAAGTATTAAACTCACCCAGAATCGCAAGAGAAGAAACCAACAGCTCGGCATGACTCTCTAGAAAGACAATCACAGATTTCCATCAGCTGTTATCAATACTGATGCTAATGAAAAAGCTTCAGAACTACATTTAAAAGACGAAGAACAAGAACAAGATAAAAGAGTACCACTTTCACTGTTAAGAGTGAAATTCCATTATCAGCAAGTTCATCTTCGTATAAAATTATCTGCAGAATTCATTAATTATGATCATTATCACAAGATAGTAATAGAAAGATACTCGTAAATGTCCCTTTGTCGTGTGATCACGGTTACAATTTTACTACCTCATCGTAGAAGAGAATAGGCTCTTTTACTGCCAAGGCAGCCATATCAATACGTTCCTCGCAATCATCCCAGTGAAGGCTACCAGTCACCTTAGAGATGGCTTCTGTTTCATCCTGATCGACAAGAGAGGGGAAAGGAGAATGGCAGCAGAACCAGGAAAATGGTACAATCAGTAGTCCTCAATCGGAATCTTTATATTCATCCTCCTTATTTATTTGACTAAAATTTGGAGTCTCACAACCCTCTGTAAGTTGGTAAAGAAATCAGGAGATAGAGTGTTTACCTGATCAGTTTTTTCTCTATTTTTTATTATTATTTTTTCCAAATTTTAAATATTACCCAGATGCATGGTATGAGATAGCGACTAGGACATACCTCAGCATTTATCTTAATTGGTTCGCTTCCACAATAAGGTGTTGTAAATGTATAATCATAATCCAGTATCACCTGCTGGAATGGTTTGCTGTAGATCAATAAATTCTCAGTAAGAATCAGAACTATACGTCTCTCACCCTGAGCATAAAAGCTTCCTATCCTTTATGTTTTCAGACCATGCAACTGGGTTGCCAATGATAGTCATGAGCAGGCCACCCAGCGGCAAATTCATGATGAACTTTCAGGAGATAACTCATTAGACAGTCAAACTGACCCACAAAAAGAGGGATTGTACAACATCCTTTAGGAGATGAATACACCTTAAAATTGGTTTAGCATCAGTTAGTTTCTGCAAGTCAGTGTTGTAACAAAACCATTATAAACAACCAGTCGGCAAACGTGAAAGTAGTCCTGAAGACACACTATATACCTTCTGAATTTCCATTTTGCTGCGGCAGGAACTTCAACAGGTGGCAAACCCTCCTGCTTCCAACCAGCAACAGCATCAAAAGCATTGAAATTGATTGACGTCCCACTATTCAAGTGTTTAAGAATAAGGGCACTCTCCCCAAATATCATCTCTGGCAAATGAGATGTTCCGAGCTTTTGTTCCCACCTGCAAAGGTACTATGCAAATCAATCGTTTGAGATAAAATCCATCTCCGATGGCAGAGTGCCAACAATGGGGCAACAGATAAAGAGCAGACAACCAACACTCCGAACCATGTTAATCACCAGCATGCCCGATGATTCAAGACAAAGCAAAATGGCTAAGACTCAGACTTTTGATAGAATTAACTTACGGCGTCAACTATAGGAGAGACAAATTGGCAAAACATATCAGGTACTTAAAACGCCGACGAAGCTAATCCTCGGTCCAAAAAACTCTTACACCCGATAAACACCAGCTACCCGCAATGTCTCCACAGAAAAAATAAACAAGTTCATTGTTGCACGAGCGAGTTCACAAAAAAAATAAAGGAAAAAGGAACTCCTCCGAGTGAATAAACGCGGATGAACAACACCGTAAACATGCATAATTAGATAAGTTCAGCTTGAAATAAGAGAGTAATGCACACGTCTACACGAGATCGAGAGAGAGAGAGAGAGAGATACTGTTGGAGGGTGGAGGAGTTGAGAATGGAGCGCTTGCGAGTTTCGATCTCCCAACCGTGGATGCGGAGGCCGCGTCGGCCGTCGGTCAGAGGCTGAGCACCGACGGATTTCAGCTCGTTCTCGTCCACCACCACCTCCATCGCCGCAACCCTCTCGTCTCGTCCTCTACCCGAAATCGCTATCAGTGCCCTGCGCGCCGGCGGTTTAATTCGGCTGCCGCAGCCCGTCGCCAATCCGAATTAGGGCCGATCATCATGAACCCATCAAATGAGGCCCATTTCGGAAAACTGGATTGGGAAAAGGTCAATGAACTTTATGGGCCTCCGGCCTTGATGTTCCTTCGGGCTCCAACTGCTTGCTCTTAGTCTTCATCTGCTACTTTTGATTTAGTTCCATTTTTGCCCCTCACGTAAGCTTAGGGGTGAGCATGGTTCCAGGGTAGAATCGGGAACCTGGAACTGAAATCGGAACCTGTGGAAACTGGTCTGGTTCCAGGTTCCAAGATAAGTAGGGTAGGTTCCAGGTTCCAAAAATTGAGGAACCTGTTCCAACGGGTAGGTTCTAGTTTCCACTACCTAGAACTTGGAACCTTGACCTTAGATCCTAAAATAAATTTTGGTATTTTTTTGGTATACGTCTTCACGCGATCCTACAATGTTCTATGGCGTCCGATGATGAGTGTATAAGCTGGAGCCAAACAAATTCTTAGGTTCCAGGTTCCAAAAAATGATGAACCTGTTCCAACGGGTTGGTTTTAGGTTCTAAATGTAACCTGTACGGAACCTAAAACCGCTCACCTCTACTTCCCCTTAGCGGTTGTAGCGTTCACTCTCATTTTGCTTAACTAAAATTGAAAAAAGAAAAGAAATTGGCAGGTACCTGTGACAGGATAGGTTCCAAGTTCCAGGGTATGACGGGTAGGTTCCAAGTTCCAAAAAATGAGGAACCTGTTCTGACGGGTAGGTTCCAAGTTCCAGGTGAAACCTGTAAGGAACTTGAAACCGCTCACCCCTATGTAAGCTCTCTCTTAAAGACGCCGTAAACAATGAAACACCATCTACCCATAACATCCGTCCCCACCTAGGTGAAGTTATTCTTGTTCAAGCGGAATGTTTGATGGAAAGTTTCCGGCGGCAAGCCTCTGCGAAGCAAGAAATCTTCGACTCTATGACAACCGGGAAGAATTCGATGTATCTCCATTATTCTACACTTGCAAAACTCGAGGTCAGGTTTTCTCAAATCGGAGAAGTAGGAACAACAACTTACTAGGGACTGTAGGTTGTTAGTTCTCAGTAGCGATCCATATTCTGTCTCACAATAATAAAGGAGCTGAGGAGAGGGAAACTTCTTGATATGTGAAGATACCTTGTTAGGGGATATATGGATTCTCAAGAAGAGAGGAGCCGTGGTGGTACAGAGCCCGTTTATTTAAATCTCCTTCCAGTATAGTTCATCCAGGAAGATGGTTAAGAGGGAGCCAAGTCCAAGCCTATCAACATATCCATTTTAACCCACAATTACTTAAAAGTTTAAGCCAATGAGTTATGGGCCAATTAGGATATATTAACTGTTTCACACCACATCAATTCTCCGATGGGAGACTTCACTAACACAACTCACACGTGCATCTTAACAAAATGATGCCACAAATTACACTCGATTTCTAAATTAAGTGGACCGATTCATGCATGCAAGAGAAACACAACATGTTGTTTTGTGGATCCCGGTACACCGATCTCCCTGTCTCCCATTTATCTTTGCATGGATTGGATCCAACTCCACCAGCTCGGAACTCCCCACTACCCCCAATGGTGTTGTGTTTCACGGTGGTGTTAGACCGACCCACGGTAGATTAGACTTCAACATCCCGGCGGTGGTTTCCTTCCTTCCTTTTCTTTAGCCAACTTTTTTTTCCCGCAATTTCCATCATCACTAAGACCAGAAATTCTTCCAGGTATTACCCGGAAGTTTCCCTCCTGTCTCTCTCCTTTTTCCGGCCGTGACCGAACCCTAAAAAAGGATCGCCTCGTCACTCAAAACTGTTCGCCAGAAAGACAAATATGGTGGGTCGTCGAGTCATAGATTTCCCCAAGAGAAGCTTCGGAGCAACATCACGCATATATTTTCGCTGGAATCATGGGGTGAAGACCGGAAGAGTCTTGCTTCCGACCGCTGACCCGCTGTTAAATTTGGACCGAGGAGGAAAAGAGGGGGGAGTAACAAGGTTGACTGGAAAGTGGCAAAAGCAGTAAATCAAAGTGGCTTGACCATACGTACCTCACTTTTTTCCCCGACACTTATAATCTTTCTGAATTTTGTGGTCATTCACTTTTCTTACCGGTAAAGTTGGTGACATCATTCAAATTTTGAAAAACTATGAAAAAAGATTACAGGTGAATTTACGTGTCAACGTCTGTATAGAGTGAAAAGTTTCCGGTGTTTTGGGTTGAGAAGTAGTCAAAATTAGTTCCCCGCAAGATTAAGATCAGGAAAAATGTAAAATTCTATCGAAACGTGCCTTAAATGCGTGACATTTAAAAGTTTCTAACTACTTCAAAATCCATTTTAAACCGGTCGAACACGAACTCGTGAAAATTCTTCACTAACCTCGCCGACGGATAGTAAAGGCGCCAAAGCTCACGGGGAATTGTTTGCATGGACGAGGGCAAACAGACTCGTGCATGCGTTGTTATGTCACATTGAACATTGCACCCCGTCGATGTCTCTATTTAGGGTCTCATCGATCCGGACCGCTTAATCCATGCGAACAGGAGTGGCTGTAAAATTCAATTACGCCCGCAAAAACGAGAGAGGTACAGGATACTCTCCAACACCGTGAATTTAACTTAATTATGAAAATGCGTTCTTTAACTATTGCGTTGTGGTCACATGCTTAATTTAAGAGAAGACGTTACCGAAGGAAGATACTGAAGAGCGTGAATTCGCCGCCACTCGCTATGCCTTATTGAATATGTATCGAAAACTGAAATAAATTTACCATCCCAAACAATTTGCAATCTATGTAGCACGGACGTTGGATAAGCCTCCGTGTCGTGTCGGACGCGTGACACGTGGTCAATGCATGTCTGAGATCGAACACGCGGTCAACGCCTATGCTATGCTGAAGAAAGAAAGAGAATTCTTGAATTTTTTCCCTGCCGAAATTTCTTCTTCAGTTCATGTTCATTTCAAAATACTTCAATCGGTACGTGCAAGAAATAGGCCAATTCAGCGACTTTTTGCTCAATTTCACGCGGAGTCAAATTCTCATGAGTACGAGTCAAGGGAACGGCCCCATGTCCTTTTATTTCCATATAAAGGACACGATGAGCATAAATACCCTCTTTAACTTCTATTCGGATGGACTGAATATCTTTCATACGAAATCGTAGGAAGAGCGACGATTTTTTCCAGGAAATCCCCAACAAAAAATACACATTATTCCTTCTTTTCTATCGAATTGATCATGGCCACTACCTACATTCCACGAAATTGTGCACCACAAATAAGAACTAATAAAGAGACCGCGATACCATAGAAAGACATCACGATCTTGTGGAAAAAAAGAATTTGTTGAGACGGAACTAAAGATATCCAATTCTTACCACGCCTCGAGTCGGCTAAGGGCGACACTCGAAAGGCCCACCCATCACCTATAATGGTGGGCCTTTTCACTAAAAAATTAATTTAAACTATACTTCAACTTAGCCAAATAGCCAAGAGAAGTAAGCCACCATACCTCACTTCTGGCATCTTAAAGAACCATCCCACTTGTTATCCTCGTTAGGGAATCGATGTGGGACTTCTTTCTTCAACTTGTAAGCCTCTATGTCTCATCCTTGGCTTCTTAAAGAGACTTCTTATTTGTCTCTCTCTCCCTCACCACCAATGTGGGACCTTACTCTATGTTTATATCTCAAAAGGATCAAACATAAGAAAAAGGACTATGGAGCAAGTATTATGAGATCGAAGGATGTGGCTGCTTCAGGAATCACACATAATGGGCATTGCGCAATCAGGAAGAGTTCCAAATATACATGGATTTATGTCACTTGCCAATCGACAGTCTGCACTCACCGAACTCCTAAAGATTCTTTTCAACTAGAGCACAGACTGTTCGAACTGGAAGACTTTAACTTTCTACAATAAAAGGCAAAAGACCAAAAAGCATCTAGGAAAGATGATAAGGTTACTATAGTTGAAGAGAGAACATTTCAGGGAGAATGACTGCAAGTCTGCAATCATCCCTTACAAAATCACATGATGCAAGGTCAACATCTAGATTCATTGCTTTCTTCCAACCCAGAAAGTAAATAATAAGAGAGATCTGCTTCGGATGATTCCCTGGAAAAGTAACACGGACGGAGATATGGAGTAACAATGTCAAATGTTGTACATTCAAAGATAGGTTGGTCTTTGTTTTTTGGAACAATACATGTCTTTTTTTACAAGTAAGACTCAAGGACACCAAGGGAATGAAGCCATCGATGTGGAGACTTCTTGTTTGATTATTCTCATGGACATAGTAATTTATTGAAGGGTTTAGTTCGCATCTTCTCAAATCATTTTGTTTTTGTCTCTTTCCCTCACCACCGATATAGTACCAATTCTAAGTTTTTTTTAATTATTTATTCATTTGTGAATTTGAATCAAATTAATTTGATTGAAATAATCATAAAAATGATAATTTATCATATATAAAAATACATATTTAATATACAATGTGTCGAAATTTTCTATTTTTGATAAATAACTTGTCGGCGTGTCGTGTCGTGTCGTGTCGCATGTCGGTGCCGGTGCTACTTAGTTTGCAATCACCCCATTTTCAAAATGTAGTTGAAGTATTGTCCTACACCGCTTGATAGCGGGTCATAAATACTCTTTACACTCACGCAGTCTCCCTTCACCTAACAGCTGTGGGACGAATACTAGCTGTTTTAAAAGTTTAAGCTTATAGATGAAGGAAGGTCACATGAATATATAGAGCATGTATGATATGGTATCAAGCGATGCGAGACAATGCTTCGGCAAATATTTCCAAAAGGTGTTATTTTCACTTTTGGTGATTAGACCTCTATTTTTCCTTTTTTTTTCTTTTTTCTTTTGGGAATTCAAGTAGACATGGCAAGCACCTTAACACGAGTGGGTCCAAACTGTTTCTTACCGGGTCGTGTGAATGGGAGAAAAAACACCATATTTATCACGTGCAAGGAGGAAACATCCTCGATCGACACCCCCACGTAAGCCCCGTTCGTGCACCTTGCATTTGCATGGAGGAACTTGATAGCTTGTCACGTGCCACGATGTCTCTCTTGAAGAGCTCGAAAGGCCCCCGGTCAAACCAGGTCACCATGCAAAGCCTTTTTGACTTTCCAGCTTTGAGGCCACCCAAGAAGGAAACGCATCCCTGCCGGTTTTCACCTTCCACGCCCCTTCCTTCCCTCCTCAGTTAAATTCACGCGTTTCATCCACTCTTGGGGGACTCCTTTCTTCAAACTATCTAAATAAATAAATGAATAAAGGCATTTCATACTCAATATATATTATGTATTAACGGGTCATGGCATGAAATACAGCTCAAATATAATGGCGCCTCGGCGGTTTCCGTTTTGCTCCGCGCCTGCTTTTAAATTAGAGAAATGAGCGTCGAGAGTCGAAATATCTCGCGTCGAGTGGCAATAGGTTTTGTATGCTCTTTACATACATACGGCCTTGACTTTTTAACGGGACACGAGAGCCGGGTTCTGCCACTTTCGCAAGTGCGTTCACCCATGTTAGTCAAATTCCGCTAGCCACTCCTAATTCAAATTGCACACGAGAGGGGTTTACGTCCACCCATTTCAGTCAAATTCCATGTGTTATTGCTAATCTACCGCATCGCTACAATAAGATTTATAAATGTTTGATATACACACGGTCTCTTCAGAAGAAAATATGCACAGATTTTATATGCTCTTTTGGGTTGTTGGACTTCATAATAGACTCAGGATAAGATTAATAGAAATCTTTTCACGAGCAATTAAGTCGTAGCCGATGTGATTCTGTATCCCCATCCCATCATTGATTGTCAGTCGCACAAGAGGGAGGACCAAAATCAAGTTGCATCGTGCGGTCGTAGTACGGAAGAGTGGCAAAGTACAGACCAAAGGAATGGAGCGTTCGGGGTAATAAATCATGTAACGTAGGAATGGAAGAGTATGGGAACAGAACAGAAGAAGATGGAAGGCCATGTGTGTGAGATTACATGTCGTACAAGTCCTGATAGTCGGTCGATTTGTTATTATTGTCCATCATAATAAATTTGTTTTGGCGCATGATTTGATGGGGATCGAAGGTTGTCATCCGGTGCGCCAAGGTCCAAGGCTTTAACGTGAAGTTGAGACATTCTTAACGATGAAAATAGTCTTCTTTGCCACAATTCATGATTCGCGTTTACGAAGCACTGACACTCTCCGAGAGCTTTCGTGCCGTGTCGTGTTGTATCCGTCACTCTTCGACACTCCAACACTCTCCGACATACTATCGACATGTGGTTAACTCTCCAGACACTCCAACGACACTCAAGTCCAGCATCTCGACACTCCATTTCGACACGCACGAGGTCAATTTTAAACATTTTCAATAAATTAGGCGTCAAAATGTAGATTTATCAAAGATATATATACTTAAGTCATTTATCTAGCCACCTCAAAGTTAATATCTCACTCAGCAAAAAAAAAAAAAACTAATCGTGACTGATATTTTTATATGTACATGATAATTTATCATGTATATACATTTTATATACAATGTGTCGAAATTCTCTATTTTTTTAGAAATGATGTGTCGGCGTGTCGTGTTGCGTGTCGTGTGTCGGTGTCGATGCTACTTAGATTCGCGTGCCAATCTAATGATGTGAGAATTCTATCTATAAGGACTATTTTGAGAGACTTATGAGAAATTTTTGAAGGTAGTTGATGATCCTAATTAAATTTCAGGCACTATATATATTTGTATGTATGTGTCCTTTCCATTAAATGATATGAAACTTTTTTTTATGGGATATTTGGATATTTCACACTTTTTCTAAAACGATCACTCGTCGTTTATGATATAACTTTTGAAACTCCAATATTCTTGCCGTGTATTGGGTTTATTTCAAAGGACATGTGTTAATCGTATTTTTTGAAAGATTCAGTATACAGTATTGCAAGTCAGGAATTGCTCTGGTTATTAAGAGTGATAAACTGAATTTGTCACGGTGCCCTCATAAAGATATTAAGATAAAGCCGTTTTTGGGTGCGTTTGGTTCTGTTTTGGGGAAATGTCTTTGAGAAAATGAAAAAGCCGTTGGGTTAAAGAGGTCTTCTGAAATGCAAGTAGCGTTTGGTAAATTGTAATTTTAAAATGCATTGAGAAACAACTTTGAATTAAATGGTGTTTGGCAAAATCACACTTTGAAAATCATTTTTGTTTTTTTCTAAAGAAAAAAACTCAAAATCGGCAAAGACTCAGCGGCCGAACGAACGCCGGCGAGGCTAAATTTGCCACCCCCACCCCATCTTTTTTTTTTTTAGGGTATGAAGGAGGAACCTTTCTGAGAATCCAGACAGGTAAATCACAAGTCGTGAAATGTCCTAATAATTAACCTCATATGATATGCAGTCGTTAACATCTTTTCATTACGTAGATAAAATAGAGAGGATTATCCCTCTCGTAGACATGTACTATAAATCTTGGTTAATCTCAATGATGAATTAAATCAAACGCGATTTGATGCTCAATAACTGGGATGAAGTTTCCATTGAACTAACTCCTCCCCTTGTTTCAATCCAATGGCATGGCTCTTGATAATTTAACAATTGTTATAGACAATCATATCTTAATCAATAGTCAATTAGCTCCAAAGCATGCCACGACTACACTGAATTAATAACTTTTGGTCGTTGTCGACCTCTCTCTTTTCTTATTCTTGGTGGGAAGTGATTATCGACGTCAAGCAAAAGGTTTACTCAGCAAACAAACGTTGAAAAATAAAATAAACACATCAAGTGGCCAGGAAGTTCAAAAGCGATGTTGCCAACGGAGTCTAACTTCTGCCAATTCAAGCGACATCTTTTGTCAAAGTTCTTGATCTGCCTAAACCGCCCACGATTACGTGTCAAAAATGCAAGGAAACCCCGACCCACGAACCTCTCAGAACACAGCAAAAAGGCCATTTACGACTGGATATGGCCGGACACACCGTCGTTAGATGTCTGGCCACTTCGGTGCAAGACATCGCCACGAGACCAAATTACTGGTGAAACCACACCCATCTCGAGGTCGACGTGTGTGCGTGTCGATCGAAGCTTAACCGAAGCGAAAAGTGCGTTTTAACTTGAATCCCTTCACTTCCGTTCCTTCTTTGGAGTTAGTTGGAGGGGGAAAGTCAAGGTCTCGCCTTTTAGAAGGTCGAGATTACACCTAACCCCCTTGAAATCATAAGGAAAAAGCCAAGAGAAAGATGAGAAGCCGCCGCTAATTTCCAACTCTTCCTCTTCGAACCAGGCAAGAAAGGCAATGCCGTGGCCTTTGGGACACGCCATTGCTGAGTCTTCTCTCGGGTTGGAAATTACGAGCACGACTGAGGCATTAGTCCGCTAAAGATTGCGTAGATTGCTATAATCTTTCGATTAGGCATGAATTAGTCATCATCCTCAAGGAGGGAAATTTCATCGAAAAAGTCCTAAATCTAGTGCACTTTTGCCAATTCAGTATTAGACCTTTCAATTTTACCAATTGAGTCCTAAGCCATTTCACATTTTGCCAATTGACTCTATCTGGCCAACTTCGTGTTGATATTTCTGATTTTCTTTCTTTCGTTTTTTCTTTCCATCTCTTCTTCCTTTTGCCAGTGGCTGGCCACCAGCCATAGGTGATGGCTAGCCATGGCCAGGCGGGCTAGCCTCGCCTGCCTCACGTAAGGCTCGGCCAGGCGAGGGTTAGCCTCGCCCAGGCCAGATCTGGTGAGGGGAGCCCTCGTTGGCGCTCGCCCTCGCCTGGCCTGGCCTCACCTACGGCGGACCACGACGACCCTCGCCCGGGCGAGGCCAGCCTGCCCAGCCACTAGCAAAAAGGAAGAAGAAAAGGGAAAAAAGAGAAAAAAATCTCAAAAATATCAAGGTATTATTAAAATTATTCATGTCAGCGTCAGCCGTGCCACGTACAACGATCAATGTCTACGTCAGCGAATTCAGGCCAAAATTGACCGAATGGACTTAAGTGGCAAAATGCGAAAAGATTTAAGATTCAATAGCCAAAGTTCAACGATTTAAGGCTAAATTGGCAAAAACGCAATAGGTTTAAGATTTTTTGGACAATTCTCCCTCCTCAAGGACCCTACATACGTTTTCGTTGTCATTACATTATCCATCCCTATCAACTTAAGTTAAAGGTTCGAGTCAATGCTAGGCTTGTCTCCTCGACATCATTACGTAGCTTTGTATATGAACTGTTTGAAACAGAACCCTAAACTACATGCGAAGGTAGTCTCCGGGAAGAATCGTTGGGTTATTTATTTGGAGAAGTCTAAGAGCGTAATAATATATGTGAATGTCGGTTCACGCGAGTTTATTATGTAAGTTTGAATCTTTTTTCATTGACTAAAGTGATGGGGACGGTTAAACGCAGTCTTTCTCTTTGAATCGGCTACCTTGTAGCAGTCCTTTTCGTCTGTTTTTCTCTCTGTCTTGTTTTCTTTTATCAAGTTGTCTATGTAAAATTCAGAGTCTGCCATGGAACTTGCTGGGTGTTGGAAGGACAGAAACAAACGAATGACGAAAGCCATAGGCTTTGTGAACATGAGTGGTTGAGCCTAGTTATATGTTAGACACAATCTGTTGCTGACGTCAGCCCTAATGTAATGTCCCTCTGCCCATTGGTAATGTTACCCGACCGTGTCTCAGGAAGAGGCATGGGCCTCTGTACGTGAGTGTACATCATCGTATCGTTTTGTCTTCTTATCCCTCGCTATGTGTGCCAAGCAATCTTCCTGAACGCTCCCTCAAGCGATCTTTGCGCTTGAAAACACAAGAACAAAATGGTCAACGAATTAGGATAGAAAAAAATAATCATTATGGACAAAACTATCGCTGCAATTTGAAGTAAAGATAGGACTTCCTTCGGCAATTAACCTCTCGACAGAGTTTTTGTGGTAGCTTAGCTTTGTTATTACGCTTTCATCATCGAGATAATTGCTTAAACGAACTATTTTTTATTTTTATTTTTTTTGGAAGTTCATTTTTGGGATGGACGGTCACGGACAATCCAGTTAGGGCATTGATTAGGAGGACGGAATCGAACGATACAGTGGTGGATTGTCGGATTCCAGGACTCATCACCTCCTGGATCGACCTTTACTTGCACCGACCTCTTTAGCAGCTGCATGTGTACACTTGGAGTAATCTATGCTGTCCTCTTGAAATTCATAAAAATTAAAAGTAAACCCTAGAACGAAATTTAGGAACCGCAGAGGAAGTTGGCCACACGTGATTCTCCAATTAACTACGGGCAGCGAATCTTGATGAATCTTGTGGCGGTTATCTTCCAATCTAATCTTCGCTGTGTACAAGAAATTAAAATGTCCTCCCCTGAAATTAAGTTAAATTGTTTTTTCTCCCCATTGAACGAAAAACTTGGGAAATAGCTCCCGGTTGCATGAAATTTACGCGGATATCATGGCCATTAATGCACTGGGCCTTCCATCAATAAGAGACAGAATTCTTGTTGATCTAACAAAAGCAAGATGTTCCTTCCCTACAAACACGAGGGAGTAAAGTAAGTTTGCTCCTAGAAAGGCATGATAAGGATGAAACCCGTATCCTCGTCAATTCTCATGGTCTTGAATTCATCTCGACCCGAGACGACGTATACACCTCGGGCGTGCATTTTTGCGAGTTTACTCGTGCCTACCCGTTTTCACCGCGTCACTTCTCGAGAAATTCAAGACGGAAAAAAGAAGAAGAAAGTGTTCAGCAAAATGAAGTGAAATCTGTACATGCACAAAGAGGAGAAGAGCCAAAAAAGAATAACACCATGTGCATGGAATGACAAGATGAGGGATCGTGCAAATGTGTTCTAGTGATATGAATATTTTTTTTTATTTATGAAAATAGTCAAACTTCAGAACAACCTTAGAGCCCACAAAGAACGACTTCCACCAAAAAAATATTTGTGGGACAAGTAATCACCTCCAACTTCCATCTAACACGCAATATATTAATGAGTTCAATTCACATTTCCTCAAAAGGTTTATAACGTACCTCTTGATGCTTGTATAGCAAAGGTTATAAACCTTATATATTGAATGCCATCGAGAGCCGTAAAACTTTCAAACTGACGTCACTGAACTCTATACATCTTTCATAAACTCAATCAAGTCCTCTCGAGAAAACAATATTTGAAGTTGGGTCCATGGCAGCCGGCTGAAATCGCACTTTCAAATATCGGTTTATGGCTTGCTTGTGTATTATAGGTACATTTCTAAAGTTTGATTAGGTTTAGATGACGATCGCGATCGCGCTTCTTAAATTAGGTTTAAGAGTTATGCATCAGTCTAAATGTTTGAGAGACTCCGATTGCATTTCATGCATAAGAGTGGGGGGGACCTTTTATTAGTATAACTCTCCCCGACCATGCGTGTTTCAATAAAAAAGAACCAAGACAACGTAAGAGCTTTTCGAAAGAGCTATGTCAGTCACCCTTCTCATTCAATCTTTCTGTATAACTCTGTTTCACAGCTCACGAGAGTTGTCGGCTGAGAAATGCTTCGTAGTTAGGCAGATACTGATACGTCAAGCAGCTCTTCCGAAGAAGAGGAAAGAGGAGAAGTTTGACCCGGTCATTGCAGTGAATTATGCATGTGTTTTTTTTTTTTTTTTTATGTATCTAGAGAGATAGATACTGAGCGGCTCCACGGTCGGTTTATCATATTTAGACACACGAAAAATATGAAATTTTAACAAAGTAAATCATCATAGAATGTTATGATATAACACAAGATCGCGCGAATACATGGAACAAGAAAAATATAAAGACTCGTTTCAGGTTCCAGATTTCACCTGCAACTTATCCGTCGAAATCGGTTCATCAATTTTTGAAACATGAAACCTACTCTATATACTCTAGAATTTGAACCGAATCGATTTGTTCTGCTCTGAAATCATGCTTATCCTTCGAGACAGAGTGGGAGACGGGCATGGCGAGCCACGGCGGCAGCAGTAGCGACTGCCTGATGAGGCGGCAAGCCGTCGCTATCGGGGGGCAACAAAAATACCCGAAAAGGGCCTCGCGGTTGGGCAACGACTAGACCCTTTCCCCTGTGCTCCGCTGACATGGCGGTCACGTAACCCCACATGCCCCCCTCACCCCCTCCCTCTCTGCCTTCGCTTACGTGTCCCGGGCCCCACCTTGTCCCCCTCTCTACCCGACACTCTCTCACCCCCTTACTTTCACTTATATTTTAATGTTTTTCCCCCAATGCATTCCATAGCTAATTATTATTTATTTTTTTTTTCACACTTTTCAGTCGTCCCACTCCCACCCATCCAGTTGTCCCTCCCCCACCGTTTACATCCGCGTCGTGAGCTGATTGGCCGAGTGATTAAACACTTAATTCACGCGTGGCGAATGTTATAGCAGATGCACGTGAACCGAACGATTTGCATGTCCGTTATATTGGTGGACCACCTTTTTTCATTCATTCAATAAATATCTCATAATGAAAAAAAAAAAATTACGGACCATCGTTTGACATTAATTACGTATATTATAAAAGAAAAATTGACGCTTTAAAAATAGTAATAATAATTAGTTTATCATAATTATAGTGAATTATCGAATACACTTGAAATGGTGACAATAATAATATATGGTCAATGCAGAGGTAGAAGTCTAAAAACCTTCCCATTTGTCAGTGGGCCGAAACCAGTGACGTCGGATTTTGGAAGTGGTATCGTCACCTTCCATTCTCTCTCTCCATTTCCCCCTATATAAATGTACCGCCACTTTCTCATCAACTCACTGCAATAACATTGAAACTGTCCCCCCCACCCCCTCTCTCTCTCTCTCTCTCTCTCTCTCTCTCAAGCTCTCGTCTTTGGAGCTTATCTCTCTACATCTCTCTCTCTCTCTCTCTCTCTCTCCTCCGACAAAAGCCTCTCAGCTTTCTCTAGCCACATAGAATGGCCGTAGGCGATTCCGTGCTCTCGTCGCCGCTGGGGCCGCCAGTGTGCGAGAAAGACGCGAAAGCCCTGCGGTTCCTCGAGGAGATGACCCGGAACGCCGACGCCGTGCAGGAGAGGGTCTTGGCCGAGATCTTGAGCCGGAACGCCGAGACCGAGTACCTGAGGAGGTACGAGCTCGACGGCGCGACCGACCGGGAGACCTTCAAATCCAAGCTGCCCATGGTCACCTACGAGGACCTCCAGCCCGAAATCCAGCGCATTGCCAACGGCGACGGCTCCCCGATCCTATCCGCCCACCCCATCTCCGAGTTCCTCACAAGGTACACCCCAATTCCTCTTCCGGTAGTTATCAGTGTCATTCGTCAATGCAAGCTTTGGCCAGTTAAGATGGTTCGACATGCTAATTTTTCTGGGAAAACGTTGCAGTTCTGGGACTTCAGCTGGAGAGAGGAAGCTGATGCCGACGATTCAAGAAGAGCTAGATCGTCGCCAATTACTCTATAGCCTTCTCATGCCGGTGATGAACCTGTGAGTGCTGCGTTTTGCATTATAATTCCATGCAACATGCGCGCCACAATTAGTGGCACATGGTGCTGTTCAATTTCTGAGTTTCCGAGGTTTTAATATTTCTCTTCTTTGTGATGGCGACAGTTATGTGCCTGGGCTGGACAAGGGCAAAGGCCTCTACTTCCTGTTCGTCAAGTCGGAGACCCGGACGCCGGGCGGGCTCTTGGCCCGACCCGTCTTGACCAGCTACTACAAGAGCGACCACTTCAAGACCCGCCCCTACGACCCCTACATGGTCTACACCAGCCCCAACGAGGCCATCCTCTGCGCCGATTCCTACCAGAGCATGTACACCCAGATGGTGTGCGGCCTCGTCGAGCGCGCCCAGGTGCTCCGTCTCGGCGCCGTGTTCGCGTCCGGCCTGCTACGGGCAATCCGGTTCCTGCAGCTCAACTGGCAGCAGTTGGCCGAGGATATAAGGACCGGTTCGCTCAACCCGAAGGTCACCGACCCGGCGATTCGGGCCTGTATAGGTCGGATTCTCAAGCCCGACCCGGCACTCGCCGAGCTTATTGTCAAGGAGTGTTCCCATGACAATTGGGAAGGCATAATCACTAGAATTTGGCCCAACACAAAATACTTGGACGTGATCGTTACAGGGGCGATGGCTCAGTACATCCCAACCCTCGATTATTACAGCGGTGGCTTGCCCTTGGCGTGCACCATGTACGCCTCCTCCGAGTGCTATTTCGGGCTCAACCTTAACCCGATGTGCAAGCCATCTGAGGTGTCATACACCATCATGCCGAACATGGCCTACTTCGAGTTCTTGCCCCACGAGCCCAACTCGCTCGAGTTGACCCGCGGCTCGCCCCCTAAGCTCGTCGACCTGGCGGACGTCGAGGTGGGCAAGGAGTACGAGCTCGTGATCACCACCTATGCCGGACTCTGCAGGTACCGCGTCGGGGACATACTCCGGGTGACCGGGTTCCACAACTCGGCCCCGCAATTCCACTTCGTGAGGCGGAAGAACGTCTTGCTCAGCATCGACTCGGACAAGACCGACGAGGCCGAGCTCCAGAAGGCCGTGGAGAACGCTTCCGAGCTCCTCCGCGAGTTCAACACGAGCGTGGTCGAGTACACGAGCTACGCGGACACCAAAACCATCCCGGGCCACTACGTCATCTACTGGGAACTGCTGATCAAGGACCTGGCCGACTCCCCCAGCGGCGACGCGCTGAACAAGTGCTGCTTGGCGATGGAGGAGTCGATGAACTCGGTGTACCGGCAGTGCCGGGTCGCGGACAACTCGATCGGGCCGCTGGAGATCCGCGTGGTCAAGAACGGCACGTTCGAAGAGCTAATGGACTACGCGATCTCGCGTGGCGCGTCGATCAACCAGTACAAAGTACCAAGGTGCGTGAGCTATAAACCGATCATGGAGCTACTAGACTCGAGGGTGGTCTCGTCACATTTCAGCCCGGCACGGCCGCATTGGACCCAGGAAAGGAGAAGGTAGGCTTCCACGATCATCACCGACCAAAAACAAGAAAGTCAACGATGGACTGGCCAAATAGATCTTTAATTAAATCTCTTGTTTCTTTTTTTTTCTTTTGTTAATTGTGTATGTTGTAGTTCCTTGTGGAAACCTTTGACAAGAAAGCTGTACGTTGACTATGACTAGGACGGTTTGGGGGGGGGGGGGGGGGGTCAGGGTTCTTGCAATGGGTTCAATTAACCTGTGCGAAAACAGATGTGGCCACTTCAGATGATGTTTTGGTCCCTAGTGGAATGTTTCTTGCTTGACGTAATTGGGACATGTGGAAATTTTGTTCAATGCACTTATCGCTTCCCTTTTACCATAGCGGCGACACATATTCGAACATAAGCTTCATTTATTTCACGAAAAATCCTAACAAACAGAGCCTTTATTATTATACTCACTCGATGGCGCCGTTCTAGATCTCCTTTTTTCACGAAAACGACGCCATTTGAGGTGCAACCTCGAACGAATGAACAATGTCCGTCTGGCCTCCATTGGCATGTTCTTATCTATGCAAGTGGAAATCTGGATAAAAGGCACTAATATGCAGAGACAAACCGATTAAGAAGTGACTTTAGTTGCACTTGATTCGGACGCTTGAACACCATCTGATAGTTTCTCTTTTGTTTCCTCACGAATGCGCCGATTGTGCTCTTGACAAGAAATCTATGGAAGGTTTACTTTAAGGCTGCGTTTATTTCACAGAAAATTTAATAATAAATAAATATATTTATCACTAAAATTACTTTCAACGAAAATGATTGGTTTTCATTGTTTGGTGATTTTTGAAAAACAATCTCCTTATTGGCAGAATGGGGAAGTCTTTTTTTTTTTTCACTCAATCTAAGCTTGTTGTTTTCGATCCATGGAAAAATCGATTACTTTTCCGTCACCCAAATACCGGAAAGTCGGGAAACAAATTCCCCGAATCCGTTTCCCTCCAAAGAAACGGACTCTAAAACTGGGTATGCAGTCCCAAGGTTTGTCATGACTTTGGTACCACATATGCACTAGATCTAGCATAATGGAATCATGTAGCTGCTCATCCGATCGTACCCCATAAGACTTTTTTAAAATTCTATAGAGCATTATGGAACTATGTCAATAAATAATGTTGTTTGTGTCTATATACAATTTCAAAATTTAGCCGGCACATAAAAGAATTGTTTATATTCTACGAGGGAAGTTTGTCACAATAATATGCGCTCTCTCTCTCGAAGGATTCCCAGGTTACATTACACATGTCCGGATATGTCCCCAAGAAGGTCGACTTTTTTTTCTTTTTATAAATTATAATGTTGGTTAGATCCTAATAAATTAAATTTTCCGTCTCAAGCACGTTTGGACTGCTAGTAGAATTTAATAGTTTCAAGAATATTATCTTATCATAATGTAATGAGCTGCTTAGATAGTGTATGTCATGCTTGGTCTTGTTCAAAACAAAGAAGTGACACCTAATCTTGCCTGACTATATAAATAGCCGACAAACATTTTAAAGAATCCAAGTCAACTAAAGAATCTAATGGTAAGCTCACATCAATCGCGAATTAATTCAATTTAAGCTTTTGATTCCGTCCGGTCTTAGTCGATATAACGATGTTTGGTCGGGTATTGAGAGATTTATAAGTACGAAAGAAACTTTAGAAATATAGAAAGGTGCAAAAAAAAAATGAATTTGACAATTTCAAACGCAATCGTTTGGTCTAGGTCTTGAACCAAAGTTAATAATGATCGAGCTTAGTCCAAAAGACTCACTTGTGCATTGGGCCGAAGACTGACCGATCCATAGTCCCCAGGTATGGATGCTACTAGCAGACAGATAAATTGACTCATTCAAGGGGGTATTGGCTTACGATAGTACATGTTGACGAAGAATCTTCGAAGTTCTAGTCATCCTAACAGACGACATTATCAATGCTCAAGTTTTGCTCGATCGATTGTTGACTGTTTCTACAACTAATCATGGGAATAAACTTGATCTTCTCCGGCGCACATGAAAAACAGTGTGCTTTCGTCGGAGAAAATTATCCAATTAATCCTAAATTTATTGTATGGATGTTGATTCAATCCTAAACTTTTCAATTGTCAATTTAATCCTAAACCTATGCGCAAAAATTTCAGTGTAGTCCTTCCGGTCAATTTTCGTCGGAATTACCGACGTGTCGGTCCAATCATCGCTAGCCGTCCTATGTGGCACACCGCGACATCAGCAATTCTCGATGAAAATTGACCAAAAGGATTACAATGGAATTTCGCGTAAAATTTTAGGACTGAATTGGCATCATGGAAATTTTCATACTTTCGGTGAGTATAACCCTGATAAGATCAAATTCAAATGCATTAAAAGGGGGTTTTCGGTCTCTGTGTGGACTGGACTATGCTGCTTTGAGATCCAGAAACCTTGAATTATCGCAATTTCTTGTCAACTCATGAACAAAAAATACTAATTAATGTTAACAATTCAATAAGGCGATAATTGAATTGTTAACATTAATTAGTATTTTTTTGTAGGTTATCTTCAACGATGAGATTAGATATGTGCAGCGTTTACAGTATGGCAGTATGAACCATGAAGGGGCTATTTTGGCCTACTTAGAAGGAAACAGGGATAATGATTGAGCAACATCTCAGAGAGTTGTGAGAGAGAGAGAGAGAGAGCTTAATTAAACTGCTATTAAACTTTCACAAATGCTCAGTCACAGAGGTGACAACAACAACACAGTACAATGACCAAGGACAGTACATAGCCCTTATTGTTCTTGTTATTATTGAGCAACATCTCAGAGAGTTGTACATAATTTTACTGGGTAGCTAGCTGGCTATGGTGTCTTGTACGAGAAGAGGACGAGAGGAGCTGTCCTTAAGAATCAAGAAGCTTCAAGGGCATTTGGGCTTGCCCTTGGAGTTCTTCTTGTCGCGGTAACAAGGGCACTGGTGCTTGTTGCCGTAGGTGCCGGAGGGCACGCACTTGCACTCGGCGCAGCAGATGTTGCAGTACTTGGCGCACCTCGCCTTCACCTTCGCCTTCGCGCACCTCGCCCTGCACTTGCTCTCGCAGAATGCTGTTACACATAACCATCGAGAAGAGTTAAAAGAAAGGTAACAAGTCCATCACCAACCAGTCACACCATCATGAAGAAACTACATTGCGAATGCTGAGCTAGTGCTCGGCCGACTAGACCCGGATCGAATCGTGGAGTACAATTAGCAAGACCGGAGATCGCCGAGATTATAAAAGAGGGTAAGTTTCGGAGGCTCACCTGGCTTGGCGAGGACAGGCTCCATGAAGATGGAGGTCAGGAGAAGAGAGCAGAGCAGCAAGGCGAAGAGGAGCTTCATGGTTTTGAAGCTGGTTGTGATGGCAGAGAATGACGAGGAGGAAGAGTTGAGTGGGCGGGGGAATTATATTGGGGAGGAGGGATTGTAGGTGGGGTCTGAGGAAGGAAGGATTCCTGGGAGTTAATGCGGGTGATGTGTGTTTTAGACGTGACATTACTATTTTACTAATTCTGTTTCACTTGGATCATGCGTTTCCTCGCAGATGAACGAGGAAAGGCAAGACCAGCTCTGGTTAAACTTATCTTCATGATCCGTCGGTGGAGGTTGAGCTGCAATTGCGCGAGAGACAGGAGTGCGAGGACAAGTCGCGCTGGATCGGGCCCCGCCCACGTGGGTTTCGTGCAGTGTGTGTTCGAAGAAAAGCTAATGTCTCTCGTCTTCCCTTCTTCTCGGTCTTCGCAGAGCTAAGCCTCATTTAGTCCTGGCCACGGTTTGGAACCGGCGGTTCCGATTCATGGCCACGAATGAACCGGAACCGGAACCTTAAGGAACGGTTTCGGTTTCGATTTTGAACCGGCGGTTTCGGGCCAGTTCAAGACCCGGTTCCGGTTCAAAACAGAAATGGAATCGGCCGGTTCGGGTTCCGGTTTTCAAATTTATTTTTTAAATAATGAATTATGAAATAAAAAAAATTATGAAATTATGAAATAATAAATTATCAAATACAAATTGTAATCAAATTGTAAATTGTAATCAAATTTGGAAGGGAAAAGGGAGGGGGAATGGGCTTGAACTTAATAAATTATCATTAAGCGCCTACATATCTTCTTGGAGATAGAAGAATCAAAGCTCATGTAGTTCTTTTACTTTTGATAACCCCATGCTTACCTCATCGTCAATCGTCGCTACCCGTTTCGCCGGTTCCGGTACCGATACCCGTGGCGGTGGTATCTCCATCATCGAAGAATTCGGCTTCATTGCTGCGATCCATCTCTTGTTGTCGATGTTGAGCCTTTGTCCAATCATTGACACAAGCTTGAGTCTCCACCGAATCCGGAGCTAATCTTGAACGTCAGTAGTCTAAAATGTTGCCTCCAGCGCTAAATGCTTGTTTAATCGCAACTATTGAATAAAGGGTTGCTAAAACCTGTCTTGCGATAAAAGCAAGAATTGAGAATTGGGTTGAATGCCTCTTCCACCACTCTAGAATTTTGAAATCTGTGCCGCCTTCGGATTCACTAAACTCAAGAAAAGTGGTTAAATAGGTCTCTATTTCGAAAATATTTCCTATTGCTCCCTTTTATCTTTTTTGCCTATTCATCAGCATTTTGTACCATCTACTAATTCTGCTTAGGTCCCCGCTTTGTACTTCACTAGGTTGGGAAGATCCACTATCACCTAGATTATATTTATTAGAAAATTCATTATACATTTCTACTATTGCATTTTTAACTACCGTTTGTATAGTTCTAATATCTACCATTTGAATCAAATGTAAACAGTCATAATACTTATTCAAATCATCACCTAAACCATCTAATTTGGTACGTAGATAAAAAACATAAGCAACCAAATAAATAAGAGGAATTTCGATATAATAATGTAGCCATTTCGTTCGCATTGCCATAATAGTCAGACCTAATTGATTATCTTTTTCATTTTCTTCAAAAATACCAGCAATATTAATACACTCTATTAAAAATACATGCGTAGTAGGATAATAAACACAGGATAAAGTATAAGTTGCATCATTAAAAACTTTAAAAAGATCTAAAAAATTTTTGCAAATATCCCACTCTTGTGGAAATAAATTAATTTGAGAAATATTATTCTAAATAAACGTACAAAATAAATCTTTATATGCAAAAGATTGATTAAGCAACTCGTACGTAGAATTCCAACGAGTTGGAACATCTCTTGGAAATCTTTTTGGTCTTCTTCTATTTGCTTTACAAAATCTGCCCCATTCTTCAATAATTTGGGGATGTCTCCATAAAAATTGAATTGCTATCTTTATTGGGTTGAGAAAAACATTAAGAGTTTGTAAACCATCTTGTACACATAAATTTAAAACATGGCAAGCACATCCAATGTGAAAAAATTATCCACCAAAAGCGGGTTTACAAATCTTTTTTAACTCGGGAATGGAAGCAGTATTTGCCGTGGCATTATCAAAACCAACAGAAAAAATTTTATTAACCAAAAAATATTCTTCTAAAACTTGCTTAATTATTCTATAAATATTAATTGCCGTATACCTATTATCAAAAACTCGAAATGCAATAACTCTTTTTTGAATGTTCTAATCATCGCATATCCAATAACATGTAATCCCCATATAAGAATGAGTTTGTCAAAGATCACTCCAAATGTCACTACCTATATGCACACGCCCATTGAAATTCATAAAAAAAAAAAATTCAAATCTTCTTTTTCTCTTTTATAAATATCAAAAAGTTGGCGTTTAAGCGTATTTCTCGAAACAGGTATTGCTTGTGGAGTACATGCAGTTTGTATAAAATGATTAAAATCAACTTTTTCACCAAAATTAAACGATAAACGTTCAATGGCAGCAAATCTAGCTAATTCTTCTTTATAAACTTTTTCATTGTAACGAAATAAAGGAGTGTTAGAATTGGTGTACCCGAAAATTATTTGTTGGTCGGTGTCGATCCCCGCTTGCTTTGGATGTTTCGACCTCAAATGCCGTTTAAATGTTCCATAACCGCCTCCATCTGTAAATTTGTATGTTGCCCCACAATATTTACATTTTACCTTATACTTGTTTTCGCCTAAATGTTCCTTCGTGAAGTGTTCCCATATGTCGGATGTACCCTTCCGTTCCACCTCCTTTGTTGTTGACATTTCTTCGATACTAGTAGGAGGAGGATGCAGACTTTCTTGCGTTGGGATGTGCTCGACGTTGGGAATAATGTTGATATCATCAACATCGTCTCCCCAATATACAAAATCACGAGGATAATGAGGTTGAGGATAATCGGATTCCCCTATCGGGCTCTTTCCTCTGCCACTATCTTTGCTTCCACTTGCCATTTTTTGAGAGAATTGAGCGGAAAACGAATTTAGAAAATTAACAGAGTCATAGAATTGAGCGGATTGAGAGAGAATTTGAGAGAAATTGTGAGAAAAAATGAAAAATGAAAAGAGATATTTATAATAGTTATGATATAATTAATTAATTAATTAAAAAAATAAGGGAGAGGAAGGGCAACGGTTCCGGGCCAGTTCAAGAAAAACAGAAACAGTAACCGGCCCCTATGGTACGGGCCGGTTTCGGTTCCGAACCGGCGGGCCCAATCAACGGGCCGGTTACGGGTTTGACCCGGGCCGGTTCCGGGCCTAAACCGGCCCGTGGCCACCACTACCTTATTAGATCATTAGATCACGTGGATTTCAAGTGAGGCCGTAATATTTAATGGACGATATGAGTCAGCTCACATGAATCGGGTCCATACAAGAATTTTCGCCGTCTTCGTTTGCAGGTAAGAACTCCATGTAGTCTTTCTCTCTCTCTCTCTTTAATCGCAGCAGAAAAATCGCTCTAAATATGGAAATTCAAGCCTCTTCCTCATGATAAGACAAAATGGATGCTGTTAACTGCAGTGGAAATTCATATATTTTCTTTTAACGATTTGAGCTCTTGAAAACCGGTCGCGTAATAAAAGGATGGGAAGAATAATAGCAGCCCATGAAGAAGGGTTGCACTGCAAACTACTAAAACCCACGAACTCGAAGAGGCCGGCTGTACCATGGAACTTCCGGCCCGATAATCATATTCGATCTTGATCTGTGCAAACATCACCTGCAGAAACTACTCTGCAAGTTGAGTTGATCTCGTTAACAAGGCATTGATCCCCATTTCATTCGTTTGATACGGTTGTCTAACTTCAGTTATCTTTGAAGGCCCAATTAACAACACGGCTGAAATCCCACCATGTTGTTGGGCCTTCTATGGTGCGTTTGTTTCAGTGAAATTTATTTTCCCGACTTTCACTTCTTTGATTCCTCGAAAATGACTTAGTCAACGGAAAGCTCATGCATAAAATTAGGAAAGTGAACTCCTAAATTTCTCTTAAAAAAAAAACCTAAAATCTAAAGATGTGAAGACACTTTCCAGAATTGCTCATCTTGTTTTTATTATTTTTTTTATTGTTTTAAATTTTTTTTATCTTTTTTTTTATATCATTTTTCTTCTTCCTCCGCCGGTCACCGGGCCTCGGCGACGGCCGGTGACCGGCTACAGACATGGGCAATGGGGGTGATCGGTTCCCGATTCGGTCTAGTTCCTGGGCGGTTCCATTGGACCGGAAACATGCCAAAAAAAAAAATGAGGAATCGAACGGAGAGAGAGAGAGGACAAAAGGAGAAGGAGACAAAAGGCAAGCTGGTGGGGGGTTGTTCAAGGGGAAGAAGGAAAAGGCTCTGAGAGGGAAAAAAAAAAGGGGAGAGTCTCAACAGTGCAGCGGAGGGAAAGAACGCCAAAAAAAAGTTTTCTCTCTTCTAGTGCGGTTCAAGAAGAAAGGTAAGAAAAGTCCAGTCCAAAGAAAGAAGGCAAACGAGACAGGGGACGAGAGAAAAGAGGGTGTGCGTGTTCTGTGGGAGAGGCACTGGGGAGAGGATCTACTGCAAAGTAAACATTAGATTTAGGATTACTTTTAAAAAATAAAACAAAAATTTTGACCTTTCCGATCCCGTCCTAGGCCCCTAGAACCAGTAACCGGACTGCCCGGCCACCGGTTCCAATTTTAAGAACCTCGAACCGGACCACCGCCCTATAGAACCGAGAACCGGACCACCTGTCTGGTCCGGGTGGTCCCGGTTCGATCGATCCAATTTGCTCAGTCCTAGTGGGCAGGCAAGCCCGAGACTCGCCAGTCGCTAGTGGAGGGAGAGAGAAAAACAAAAATAAATAAAAAAATTAAAAAGTCATTTTTTAGCATGAGATAAAGTCATGACATTGAAATCATTTTCCAAATGAGATCCAAACACCGGAAAATATTTTCGGTCATATATAACCAAACATAGGAAAACTAACCATTTTCCTGGAAAACGATTTTCCGGAAAACATTTTCCTTTTTTATGGAGTTTTTCCCTAACCAAAAGCACCTCTAATTTCTCTTTAATTTTCTTCAAAAGCACGGAGTACTCAAACCTCCGACACGACCAAGTACGGATTCATGTAAGCCACTTCCGTCTTTATGCATCCGGCCCCTTTGTATAAGATACGGGATTCGGGTAACACGATGTCTTCAGCATCTGAAAACTCCTTTCCCGTCCTTGATGACGATCGATGTCGAAACAAGACCCACCAAACCATAAACTCATACAAGACCTAATTCTAGGACTTAGTCTGGCATCAAATTTAAATGAATGAAGTACGTTGGTAAAAAAAGTTGGGGTAGTTAAGCACCGAACGAGCACACGAGCCCATTTGTTGAAGACGATTTTAAATGCTTGCCGCAGGAGTACAATGGGTCAGGAACCATGATGGCTTCTTCCCTCCAGCTATTCAGAGCTGAACCAGAGAAGATTCAAGCATAAGCTCCCTTGCTTAAGTTGTGTATGTATAAAGACATCGATGCACCACCAAGCACATGGCTAAATATATCCATCGACAACTGTTAGCCCCAGCTATCCACTTTTGCCATCCCATTGGCTCCAAAGACTGGTAAAGAGAGAGAGAAGATAGACAGCTTTTTGGAGACATTATCATGTGAAAAGCAGAAAAAGGAGACGAGGAATTGAGCAGACTTAAGACATTTGAAAAAGTTAAGACCTCTTTAAACAATATCTAGAGATTGATTTGGCTATAAAATAAGGGATGGTTTGTCACCATCGAGCAGAATATGGTGAACAGTAACTCGGATGTGATCGACCCAGATGGTAAGAGAGAGAGAGAGAGAGAGACCTACTCTTGCTTGGTTAATCCTGCTAAGCTGCACTTTCTATCTCATTCTCATCTTGACGGGGAGTAAAAAGCTATAAAGTTGTGTTTCACTGTCCATCGTTTTGGGTCCCCTTTTGGTGGTCTCCATCTCTCTCACCTGTTCTTTTCACAAGAGTGTTGGACAGTCCCACTTTCTCATGCCAAATTAACTTGCAGAAGTAATTATAATCAGACCAAACAAACCATAGTTCAGATAATCACAATCAGTAAGATTTTGCGCAGCTTAAAGTTACGCGTGAGCTCAGCATATCGAAGACAGGACACAAGTTCGATTCTCTCAAATGTAGGTAAGCTTTTGCCTTTAGCCTATGCACCCCTTTCTTTCCTCTTGCTCATATGAGATTAATGAGTTCTTGATCTGTCGCTTGGTTAAAACAGATGAAAGCAAAATAAAACACAGCTTTCAAAAAGAGGATGCAAAGCACTGCACGTGCAGATGAGCTCAAAGTCGTAAAGAGGAAGGTTGGTGTGGCGAGAGACCTTTCAGTGCCAGCATCATTTCGGACTCGAGGACAAAACCCTTTTGTGTAGCTTCATCATCTGTGTATTTGTTTGTATACCTAACTATCACTGTATTCGATGTCTCCACTTTTGGTCAAAAGAAGAGCGTGTCGGATATTAAATATTCTTTGAATAAATGAATCAAACTCTTTGAACTACAACAGCACAGTGGCAAGACACAGCAGATGAGCACTGAGAAGGCACCCAAATAACAAATTTGATAGCCTAAAGAACCAAAACCCTTGGATTATGGCACTTTAAATCATAATAATGAGGTTGATCATGAGGTATGCGGTCTTCTTCCACTTCCTAGCACGGCATCAGAGCTGAGTTTTGCCCTCAGCTTATTCCGCATGTGCGCCCGCCTCGTCCGTCAAATTCTGCAGGCCGACCAGTCGTTCATACACGTACGGTCTCCCTCCGCCTATTCTCGCTTAATTTCTCGAGGAAATCTCTCATTACTCGCCGAGAGCACATCAGATGCAGGTTTCCATAAAATATAGAACTGACAATGGGATGAAACAAGAGCTTCTTCTTGATGTGAATGCCTTTTTCTGTAAACAACCCTCTATGTTTGTCACTGTGCTTGAATTTTTTTCTTTCTTTTTCTTTTCCTGTGGGGGTTACTATCAATAAGGGCCATCCTGCCTCTACATACACACCACAAAAGAAAAAGTATGGATCGGCATCAATCTATTGGCCCACCCATGGCCTCATAATTGATCATGCATACTTGCAGGATAGTAATAGAGATTTTGTTTGGGTGGGATGGGGACAACCTGGTTAAGATATTTCTTTGCTCTAACAATAGAGTTCAATCCACGATGGGACTCATGGGAACTGACATGAATCCTGGGGCAACAACAGTCCAAATGGTGCACATGAGGTTTGAGCATGACACATGAGATGCTCCCAGATATTACAAGAATGAAAAAAGGGAAAGAAATTCCAATAGCAGTTTGATTAACTTCTGTGCTTAGTAGAATTAATTAACTACTTGAAATTCACTCGACAACATATACATGCAACAACATGTCGAGTAGACTTGATCATGGGTTTGGCTTCTTGCCAGGTTCGTCGGAGCCCGAACCATGTTTTGGGCAATAGATCCACTCAGGTCCGATCAATTTTTCAAAGAAGATGTACAATCCGATCAATATCATGAATAGACTTGGAATAGGACTTTTAGGCTCATGTCCGTCCCCCCTCGTCAGGGATTTGCCCATAGTAAGTCCACTCCCTATAATTTGCTCTTAATGCAACAATTGAGACATGAGACATCTTCGAAAGAAACAACCATCCGACGTGCTTCTTGTGGTGGACATAGATGCGGGGCATGGATCCTCCACCTCATAGAGTATTTGTATTGGTGTCTCAACCTGTTTCAATCGTTCATAAACATATATCGCTTAAGCTTAATATTAAGATTGATCGGGACATCAAGGAAAGCGCCTGACATTACAAATTTTCAAAAAATAACATGCTCTTGATTTTGATTCGGTCTTTGATTTATTTCGAGCATGTCCTAGAACCGCCACATTTTTCCAGTCCAACACAACGACGCATCTTTTCACTGTTGGACTGGTCCTCGTGTATATGCATGCAAACCACCCTTTTTTTTTTTTTTTTTTTTTGGGTCATAACATGCAAACCACCTTGAACCCATATACATTGAGTAAAGATTCGTTCGCGGGACGATAAACACAGTCCTAAAAGATATTATAGGTAAGAGACACAATGACTGCCACTCAAAAGAAAAAGAAAAAGAAAACACACAATGATTCAAACATGAAATCTCCTGCATTCAAACTTAAAGCTCTCGATTGATAAGTCGATTCTTTCGAGGTAGAGTGCCGAGCTACTTGACACTAAAATTTCTGCATTAACGAAACAAATCAAACAGAGCAAAATGATATATGGCACAAACAAGTGACGTGAGATGTTAAATCGATAGGATCTTTCAATCACACGAACATAAAATAAAACTGATAAATATAACATACCCAAATCAAAAGAAGCCATTGTTGATCCGATATGAGAGAATGTGTCTTTTATGGGTATAGATCTTCACCACTCTCCTCTACAATAATTATGATGGATGTGTATTTTTTTCTCTGTGATTTTATGGAACAAGCGGAAGCGTAAGAACGTGAAAATGTAATAACGCGATTGCTATTCTTCACAAAAAGAGATCTTATATAGAGGGAGTGATTGGACCAATCCTAGAGCTGCCAAATCTCAACCGTCCATCAAAATTTAAAGATAAGGGTTCTAGAAACCCAATTGAATGTAACAAATTTATAACAAATATATGCCTGTGATATATTTAATTAAATAATAAACCTGATAAGCCACATATTTGGATGGATCTCGTCAAATCCAACATGAGATACTTTAACGACGATGTTCTATTTGTTCTAGGACCACTTCCCAAGTGCATCGCAGCATCGTACCTTGAACCGATGCATCCTAAGGGTGGAAAAATGAATTGAAGGGCTCTACACACTTCTGATGCATGAGAGTGGAATTCTTTTCCAAAGAAGGAGTTGTCATTTTCAGATTGGAAAAGAAGGTGTAGAAATCGTTGCTTTTGGAGAATCCCTCTGCTGTTTGGATTCTAATCGAAACAAGTAGGGTGGGGGACAAGAATTTTCGCTGAGAGATAGCTGGAAACGATTCGCATTTGAAGTGGGAAACCCCAGCAACGAGCTCAAAAGAAGAAAAAACGCGTTCGGAAGATGGGCACAACCTCTTTTTCCAGAAAGGGAGCCGCTTTTTTTTTTCTTTGTGAACCTTTCGTCGTCACATGGTCGATGCTCGTCGTCTTCTTCGTTGAAGGACAATCGATCCGTCGGACCGTCGCCCTCCCACAGAAGACGACGTGCATGTCCCGCTGTCGATTTCCGCCAAATTTCTAAAGTGCCATTGGCTGACGCTAAGTCTCAAATTGACATGGTGCCCAATTAAATGAGATTCGAGCATACTTAGGATTTGTCTATGTCAGGAGAACGATACTTTTCGTCCAGGGAGATCGCCACAAGGGAATCCAAGTTCGAACCTGACAATATATTCAAGTTTGAGCCCGTCAAAGCGTTATGAGCTAACTAGAATATATTAGCTGCTCCACACTATACTTATTCTCCGATATGAGACTTTTTTAACACAACTCACACATGCATCTCAACAGTCTAAACCGAGACCAAAGATGGTAGCCCTGATCATGATCCGTTCCGTATAAGTATCCACTTGCTTCCCTCTTAAAGTGAGTTTGATCGGTTGAGTCGTGCAAACGTTCTATTTCCGTCTATTTTAGATCTCGTGTTTCTGATCGATCACCTCGTGTTCTGGTAGCGTCCTTGAGATTGTTTGATGTCGTGATATGAAAATAGGAGAAGTCGTGGAAGTTTTGACATTCAAGGGTACTTGAAAGTAAGTGCACAAGTCGAGTCGAGTCATTTCACTGCCGCGCTCAAACTTTGACTCGAGGCTCGTTGCTTGAAGTATGGTTTGGACCCGATCGAGCGCGACTTATCTTGCTCGACCTCAACTGAAGCGGTAATTTGAGAAGTTCGAAATTGAGCTGTATGTACCGGAATGTAACGGTAAGTTTGATATTTATTATAGATCTCATTTTACAAGAGAAAATCATCAAAGCGAATTTAGGGAATTCGATTACGTTCGCGAGCCTTTAAATCCATACTTGGACGTCTAGGAAAAAAACATATAAAATATAAAATCATAATGTTTCATATATGTATTATTTTAGCAGGACTGTAACTGTAAGTTATGATTCCGTTGACTGCCGAGAACGTGCTTGACTGACCACAGGGCTTAGCTGGAGCGCACCAACGGGGAGGGGTATAAAGGACATTTAAACAATAGCGACGGGCAGAACGGCGCCTCACGCGCTGCGAGTAGAGCATTCGACCCCACTCTCGCTAGTTGGAGAACAGCGTGTCGCTCAAGCGCGTGGCTCCTGTCCCATTGGCCGCGCAATCGCGGGTATAGCCACGATGTGAGCGAGTACGCACCCAGAGCTGGAACCGCGCGAGTTTTTTTATGGTGTCTTGCATTGTGGTCGTTCCAATTCAAACTGGCTATGGACAGTTATGCACCAATATCCTATAATGTAGACAGCACCCAACCCAAATTATTAGAAAAATATTTGGTTGTTATGCATAAATCAAAAATCAACTCATAAAAGTACAAAAAAGAAAAATTGAAGCAATTATCTTGACATGAACATCTCGTCATATTGCCGGATCGCCTGAATTTTGAATTTTTCCGGCTCGACCGATGTACCCGAAGAATCGGACACGTGAATTTCCTTAGAATTCTAGGCTCGATTCCATCAGTTCTTGCTCGATTGTTTGGCTCTTTGCAAACTGCTATTGCTCGCTATTAATTAACTAGTTCGCCTTCGAAACATAATCGAACTCGTCGTACCAATCAAGCTTTATCTCTAGTTTATTCGGGCCACAAATACCTTGCAAATTTATATTGCTATTTTAAGGGCTATTCCTATAATTAAGTTCGTGGGGGCGTAATAATCATAGCTTGTATGGGTGTTTTGATTTTAATTATGATAAAAAAAATCATGATCCACCCAAATCGGATCGGATTGTACCTAACCGGTTGATTTTGGATGAAACCCATTTTGGATGGAACCGGCGGGTACTGGTCCGGTTCCCAGTTCCAATTTTCTGGAACTGGCAGGTACCGATTTGGTTCGCGATTTTGGGTGGGAACCATCCAACCGGCTCAACCGAACCGGTCCCTTTATATAATACAAATGTATATTCTTTTAATTGAACCAATCTCCCTCAAAAGCCCAGAGTCTAGACCCATCAGTCCCAAATATATATAGTCTAGATCTAATTTATTTTCTTGTGTGATATGTGTTGTACACTATGGATTCATTTGAAAACCTGCGTTAATTAGTTGATCAATTGCTATTGCATTTCTCTACTCCCGCCTGCAAAGACATTGTCCTTAAGTTTTTCATGTGATAAGAATACTGAACGCAAACGTGAGGAATGCACTGCTAAAGTCCCAAGTTGAGCCCTCCTCCTTCAATCGCTTGGGATTGGTTCCATTTTCTTTTTTAATTGATGTTGGCGTTTGGTAGGACCGTAGCCAGGATCCAACCGAGAACCGGACCGGATCGATGGTTCAGTTCTCGGGTGGATCCATGGAACAAGCAGGTGGTTCACGGTTCGCATTTTGCGGAACCGGTCCCTCGCTATTAATTAACTAGTTCGCCTTCGAAACATAATCGAACTCGTCATACCAATCAAGCTTTATCTCTCGTTTATTCATGCCACAAATACCTTGCAAATTTATATTTCTATTTTAAGGGCTATTCCTATAATTAAGTTTGTGGGGCGTAATAATCACAGCTTTTATGGGTGTTTTGATTTTAATTATGATATAAAAAAATCATGATCCACCCAAATCGGATCGGACCGTACCCAACCGGTTGATTTTGGATGGAACCCATTTTGGATGGAACCGACGGATATCAGTCCGGTTCCCGATTCCAATTTTCTGGAACCGGCGAGTACCGGTTCGGTTTGCGATTTCGGGTGGAAACCATCCAACCGGCCCAACCGAACCGATCCCTTTATATAATACAAATGTATACTTTTTTTAATTGAAGCCATTTCTCTCAAAAGCCCAGAGTCCAGACCCATCCGTCAAAAAATAAAATAAAAAATAAAGACCAACTTATTTTCTTGTGCGATATGTGTTGTACACTATGGATGCATTTGAAAACCCGTGTTAATTAGTTGATCAACTGCTATTGCATTTCCCTACTCCTGCCTGCAAAGACATTGTTCTTAAGTTTTTCATGTGATAAGAATACTAAACGCTAGGGATTGGTTCCATTTTATTTTTTAATTAATGTTGGCGTTTGATAGGACCGTAACCGGGATTCAACCGAGAACCGGACCGGATCGATGGTTCAGTTCTCGAGTGGATCCATGGAACAAGCTGATGGTTTACGGTTCGCATTTTGCGGAATCGGTCCCTCGCTATTGATTAACTAGTTCTCTTTCGAAACATAATCGAACTCGTCATACCAATCAAGCTTTATCTCTCGTTTATTCAGGCCACAAATGCCTTGCAAATTTATATTGCTATTTTAAGGGCTGTTCCTATGATTAAGTTTGTGGGGGCGTAATAATCCCAGCCTTTATGGGTGTTTTGATTTTAATTCTGATTTTTTTTTTTTTTGCTCTCTATACTAGTACTAGAGCCACATTATTATTCTAAACGAAAAATAAGAAAAAATAATAATAATTCGGGCTTCTACCCCTCGGCTCTGTTTTAGCACGGTGGCCCACGCACGCTGCTTTTTCCCCCTCGATCCCTCGCACACACTTCAAAAAACGGAAGTATTGTTCCCACTTCTGCTGCGCTTTCCTGCAACTCCTCTCTCTCTCTCATGAAGATAACTCCTCCCTCCTTTCTCTCCCTCTCGCTCACTTTCTCCCTCTAGTCTTTCTCTCTCCTCTTGTTGCTGCAAGCGCGCACCATCTCTCTCTCTCTCTCTCCTCTCTTCTCTGGGTCGTCGAACATGGAGAAGAAGCACAACTTCTTCTCGTCCCTCAAGCAAGAAGTGATCCGGACCCTGTCCCCCTCCCGTTCCCGGAGCGGGTCTCCCATGTCGGGCCTGCTCCGCCGCAAGAAGACCGGCGGCGCCCTCACGTCCCCACCCGACCCGATGGTTTGGAGATCCGGGAGCTTGAGGCCGGTGGGCGAGGCGCTGGCGCCGTTGATGGAGGGCCCGGATCCGGACGGGGGCGAGACGGGCGACCCGAGGAGGAACAACGGCTCGGCCCTGGGCCAGTGGGTGAAAGGCCAGCTTTACAGAGCGCCGTCGGTGAGCTCTGCGGCGTGCCGGAGGTCTGATCTGAGGGTGTTGCTCGGGGTGCTCGGCGCGCCTCTCGCGCCAGTCCACGTCAGCTCTCTCGACCCTCTGCCTCTCCTCAGTATCAAGGACACTCCCATTGTGAGACCCCCCCTCTCTGTCTCTCTCCCCTGTTCTTTTTCTTTTCTTTTGGCTCTGTTCTTGGGGGTGTCAAAGCGGTTCAGTTCAAGATCAAGCACAGATAGGAAAGGGTTTGTAGAGGTCAACAGTGAGCGAGGGAGTCTGATTGGGAACGGTCTTTTCCACTGTTCTTGCCATGCATTATAGTTCGGTTTCTTTTGTTAACTGTATGTGTTGTTAGTTGTTACTGTTAGCATTGAGTGGTGGGATACTGTTATTTTAGAATCTCGACTTTGCACTTAAGAGAGAACAACTTTGTCACTGAACGACTTGCATCTCCACTGAATAGAGACTGGAGACTGATCTTTCAGTGTATCCTACGGACGGTTGCCAGACTAATAATCTTGTTTCCACTGTGACCCGTGTTCATGCAATTTTAGTAGATGGTTAAGAAGCTATACATGCCAAATGCAAACTGAGAAACCTGATGTCGTTTTCTTATTTCGATGGGTTCTAACAAAGTGGGGGCTGTTTGTGTAGATGTTTTGTTTATGTCGAATTGTTCGATGAGGGGCTTGATTTGTTTGCTTTTTGGAGCTATTGACCATTCATGCGGAAGCTACTTCGACTGTGTGAAACTAAATCTGACTTCTTACCGTGGGTTGTTTCTCAGGAAACTTCTTCTGCTCAATACATACTGCAACAGTACACGGCCGCTTCTGGCGGGCAGATGCTCCAGAACTCTGTTAAAAATGCCTATGCAATGGGAAAGGTGAGGATGACCACTTCGGAGTTCGAAACTGCTTCGAAGGTGATCAAGAATAGGAATTCTGCACACACAGGTGGTTTTGTGCTATGGCAGATGGATCCAGATATGTGGTATGTGGAGCTTGCAGTTGGAGGAAGTAAAGTTCGTGCTGGCTGCAATGGCAAACTTGTTTGGCGACACACACCATGGCTTGGTGCACACACAGCGAAAGGCCCTGTTAGGCCTTTGCGCCGCGCACTTCAGGTGAAACCTATTTCGCGATAGTGTTACGTTTTTTCTCCTTTTTCTCTGCTGGTATGATTGTGTGATGTTAGTGATCTTGCCTTTCTAATTCTTCTTTTGGCCATAATTCTGTTTTCAGGGTCTCGACCCTAGAACCACTGTGAGTCTGTTTGCTGATGCGAGGTGCGTAGGCGAGAAGAAACTTAATGGCGAAGATTGCTTTATCTTAAAGCTCTGTGCTGACCCTCAAACGTTAAAGGCCCGGAGTGAGGGCCCTGCAGAGATCATAAGGCATGCCTTATTTGGTTATTTTAACCAGAAAACAGGACTTCTTGTCTACCTGGAGGATTCTCATCTGACTCGGATTCAATGTGGTGGCGGAGATGCAGTTTATTGGGAAACAACGATCAACTCATTCCTTCATGATTACAGACCTGTGGATGGTATCATGATTGCCCATTCTGGGCATTCCGTGGTGACCCTTTTCAGGTTTGGGGAGACTGCGATGAGCCATACCAAAACAAGGATGGAGGAAAGTTGGACGATCGAAGAGGTTGCGTTTAATGTGCCGGGTCTCTCAGAAGACTGTTTCATCCCTCCGGCAGATTTGAGATCTGGATCTATTAGTGACATTTCTGAGCTTCATCAAGATGAAAGGGGAAAGAGCGCACTTGCGCTCTCTGCATATCGGGCCAAAGTTGCGGCATTAGAGAAGGCAGATGATAGCTGCACCGATAATGTGATTTGGAAAATGGAAGTATAGTGACTGTTAGGATGAGAATAGGGCAATTGTTGATAGTTTTAGTTGGCTGACAAACTAGGGTATATTAGGTAGGAGCTGGGTAGATTTTTGATATGCCTCTATTAGACTGTAAATAGAGCATAATCATTCAAAGGTTGTGACCTGGGCCTAGATGAATCTTTATACTCTTCGGTGCAGAATCCAACTAGGGAGTTGGAGCTCGACATTCCGGGTAGGGATAGAGCAATGGAGGTTATTTTTTAGTTTACCTTCCATTCAAGAAAGCCGAATGGTAATGCTTTGATGTGGCAGAGCCATTGGCCTTCGACTATGTTCTGGGGTATTCCTTTCCTTAGACGAGTGGCGGTAGTGGTAACAAGGAAACTGCTATCCGCCCTAGGAGTCCAAAACTAATTCAGTTCCGTTAGTTTTATGGTCTTGAGGTTTTTACTGTCATGTGGTAGACTTTTGAAGGATTTTTGTGTGTCTGGTGCCTGGCTGGTGGAAGTGAATTCCCACTTGCCGGGTAAGATTGTTAGGCTCCTGATTGTATTGTTGTTTTCTTTTAGCACAGCTGTTGAAACTGAAAGGTGTGAACAAAGGCAGTGTAATTCACTATATGAAATGGCTCATTATAGAGAGTTCCAGCTCTACTCCTTTAGTCTTCACCTTTATTGTTGGTCAGCTTAATCTGTAAACAAACTTCAGTGAATGTTTTATTTATTTGCTTGTTTTTTCCTGTCAGAGATGTTTATCCGATGGTGAAGAGTGTTTTTGGGACAATCTCAGTAAGTTGAGCCATGTCCACACGCTTGGTATTCTTTACCATTCTCTCACGGTGAAGAAGGCTGGGGGTAACTTTTCTCTTTTCTCTGTTCCCAGATGGGAGATGTCTTCATGGACCACGGGGGAGGGGGGGTCTCCCTGCGACCTTTTATCAAAGGTTCTTTACTTTTGTTGGAAAGTCCCTCTGCTCATTGGACCACAACGTCGGGTGATAAGCTGCTGTGGTGTGTGCCTGTGGTTTGGCTGCATGTAGCCTTTGTGTTTTTCAAGCCAATTCTTGTGCATGACTTCTTGCAGTAATTGGAAGCCACTGGATACATAAAGAGTCTGCACACCAAACCCCATAGTCCCGGGACTCTCTCTCTCGCCCTGGCTCGAAACTTATCTCCAATGATGCGATTTCGAGTGAAGTCGAAGCCCAAGTATTGGGTTTTCGGGGGACAGAATGTGATGAACTAGCGGCAAAACAGGGGACGGACAAAAAGATGTCTCTAGTAAGTAATGTTCTTAGCTCTGTCATTCAACATGCAATCAACCCATTTGCAAGTGTGAACTGGAGAAACTCCAGTACCTATGTGCAAGTGCTCATGATAGATGCTTGTCCTTGAAAATGTTTAGTAGCTTCCACAGAGACACACAGTGGCTAAAACATCTAATAAGTCGTAACCCCATGTTATGTCCTTCAAAATGATGGTACACCACCACCACCGACGCTCTTTGTCTAAGCACATTTAAATCGCTACATTACATCGAACAAAACATTCGCTAAACTAGACGCATAATGTGCTTCCCAGCTACAACTAGAGATGGGCAGAAGAAAAAAGTCTTTTCCATGTCTCGGCTACCATCTTCGCATGAGCAAGAGATGCTAGCTACCGACAATTACGTGATAGAGAAGGCCCAGGCATTAAAAGATCGAAGGGACACGCTACACATGTTTTCTTCTCTTGCCTTCAGGCACATATTTCACTCCCTTCTCAATAATGGACTTGACTTGATATGAAATTCACTGATGCAGACAAGTCGAGAAGAATAAGGTTGTGGAGGCCCTCCATATTCATTAGCTCTTTCCCTTGTTTGGTCAAGGGAAGGGAAAAGAATATCAGTGGCTTGGTTCATTAGTCGTGAAAACAACTAAATTCTTCAAACACCAGCTAGCTAATTAGTCCGAGCATGATGACAAAAATATGGGCGTGGGGACCTTCATTGAGCTCTCCAGCTACTCACACTTCTACAAAAATGGCAATGGCATTTCTTGATACGTACTAATCAGAAGGGTCATCTTCATCCTGGTTTCTGGGTTTGCAGCAGACCCAATGGACACAGAGACAATTATGCATACATGTACGGTGGAAACTGGAAAGGTATCAAATGTTGCTTCTTTTGTTCGGAGCCGAAGTCGTAGGCGCTCGTGTGGAGGACTAACCGGCACTCGTCGAAAGTTTGTGGATCTAGAGGCGGTATGTGGCTTGAAACGTGAGATTGCAGAGTAATATGTTCATTCAAGGTTTAGATTTTGACCTGCTCTGTCGACCCCCAATTATGTTCAGCCTTGGTAGGCTTCAAAGGGACTAACTACAGAGATGCTAACTCCAAGAACGCTCGTGGGTGTCCTAGCTTTGCAATTAAAGATCGTGGGTTCAGCTGGGCACTTGCCATTCTTGATTCACTAAAAAAGATGCGGAACACCACCACCCTTTTGCTTTCCAAGTCTTATATGCATTGACTTGTAGACACCCACTTCACTGATGCTCTGTTTTTCCATCTTCCAGCACCGCTGCAGAAATGGTGGACATGTTCTTAAATTGGCTTACACGATGAATAGTTTAAGTTTGTTTGACTCTTCTGGTGCGCGAGTATTAATCAAAGTAGTGTCGGCCAGCCAAGTTTTTTCTACTTCTTGCCTTCTTGGGGTCGAGGATATTAATGATCCTTGTAAGAAGTGACAATGACTTCGCATTGATGAAGGCTCTGCTAGTCCCAACGCTGGAGAAACCCCAGTGAAGCTTCACTCTTTTTTCCCATTTGGGCAAGACTCATCTGCTTAGACACGTGGCGGGCATTGTACCATTTTACTGGCACCATTTTACAACGTTGAAGACACAATCTTTTTCTTCATAAGAAAAGAACACTTTGTTTTGGTTTAATCTTGGAGCTAGATTACAAGGAACAACATTTTCTCTTTTCCTTGGTAATGTTCTCCTTAAAACAACTTATTGATTTTAGTAGATCACGTCGATTCCACTAAAGAATGCAGTTGCATAATTTACAAGGACAAGAGAGCCGATCCTGCCATGGGTGGTATAATCAGAGATGCTTTCGTCACGACTCGAAACTTATGATCACCCCAAAAAAGAAAAATCATTTTATAAATATAGTGGTTTACTGCTAATGTGATGTAATCGATCAATCATATTATTGCTCTTGTAATATGCATCTTGACTAACTTTTTTTTTTTGGTCAACCATCTCGACTAACTTTTCCTTCATAATTTTGAGCTCTCTTTTTCTATTGGTCGGTTTTTTGGCGTGTCACCGCCGTCGTAGGATATGAATATTTTTCACGTTGGGCCCTAATTTGGTGATTCCCTTTGCGGCCCACTTTATATAGTCCGAGCCCATTGTAGTCCAAACAAATTGGGCCCACCAGTAATTCGACATTGGGCTCGCGCACTTCATGAAGCCCGAACTCGTCATCGCCTTCTTCCGCAATCGTGCCCGCTGAGGTCGACCTTCGCATGCAGTGACGCAATAGTCAGAGCTCGAGCTTCGGGATCGCGCGCCGCCGGAGACGGCTATAGCTCGCTTCATTCCACCTGCTTCTCCTAAGCTCCCACTTAGTCCTTTCGGAATTTTGCAATCGACACCAGGTGAGGCCCGTTTATGTCGAAAATATGGTTCAATTCTTGATGGATACAATTTTTTTATCTATTTATCTTAAAGAGCTTCAGAACTTACTAAAAGAAGCGATTCAATCACTCCGATTCTCCAGTAGAACCGGCAGATTCAACCTCAGACTTGCAAACTGAACCTCCTGGGCCAGTTCTAGGTTTAAGGAACCCGACACCAAATAGGTGCTTCCTAGAATCGGCGTTGAATCGATAGGTCGATTTGGTCAGACCAGATACTCACCCCTATTTATAACTAAGTTGAAAGCAAAGAACAGGACTCTTCACAGGAGACATGATATTTAAAGCAAGCATTCAACCGAACACTAGTACTCATCTTGATTTTTGCCAAATTAGATACAGAGAAAGGAAAACTCTCAAAATCATTTTATGACACAGACATAATGTTCCGAGCGATACATATTGCAAAGTAATCTTGTGGGTTGGAAACCTGACCTTACAGATTACTGAATCAATTCCATTGCCACCATAGCCAAAAGAGATTCCAACAAAATTTCCTTTACGTCTGACTAGAGTTTCAAGCCTGAATGGATGGCAACGACTCCCCTGACAAGATTTTCGTACTCAACCTTCTGAAAGCCAGCATCAGCAATCATGGAAGCAAATTTTTCCTGCATTTATGAACTGCTGAGGTGAGTACTCATTTGAAGATAGACCGATAATCTTAAAAATAGGAGCATTGCCAAAGAGAACTCAAGCTATTTGGTCTTAACAGAGCCATGCATCGATCCGTTTATTTCGTGTTTTGGCCATTCCATGTATTGATTCATCAACTAATGATAGAGTCGTCCAATGTATGGACCAGTGCTTTTTTTTTCTTCTTTATTTGGTACCTTGTGTGCCTACTATTTTCTGCAGTTAAAATATGAAATGTTGCCACACACACACAAACACACACATATGTATGTATGTATGTATGGATGGATGGATGGGTGGCTTTACTTGGTCACATCTCTAAAAAGTTTTATGGGGCATAAGCAGCGTTCCATTCTGATAATGAAATCTATAAGAAAACAAAATAAAGAGACATTACTCGTGCAGGAAACCGACGGAAGCTCTCAACTAAATATTGATATGATTCACGATCGCCCGCAACTAATTCTCCAATAGCAGGAATAATCGAGAACGAGTAGTAATCGTACCTGCATGGGCAAAGTCAAAACCTCATATCAAGAGGGACTTACTTATGAACATGTAAATGGCTGTAACCCGTCAGCATTCAGATTCCAGAATCCTACCGAAGGTTCTCAAATGAACTTGCAAATGAAACATGAAAATTGCTAATTGAGAACCTTTGGTTAGGATTCTGGAACCTGAATGCTGACAGGTTACAGCCATTTTCATGTTCAGATTAAAATTAATCTGAGTGCTGACAGTTTACAGCCATTTTCATGTTCAGATCAAAACACGTACAACTCAATCATAGATGGATACTGCAAGCTCAATAGGAGAGAGGAGGCCAGCATGTTCATCACTATCCTACATTCTCTTGATGCCCACATCTCTAAAGATTAGGAACAGAGATTATTGGAGCGAATTACAAAGAAATGGTCGTAATAGGGATGAACCCCTTTTCCGATGCTGCTTGAACTTCAGGACTTATTTGGAGACTTAAGTTCGTGGAAGTGCTATGTGCCTTCTTCCTAATTGAGATGTGAGGATTTAAGATGTTACTGTGTATAGTTGGTGTTGCTCCAGAGTCCTCGAAAGGAAGGAATGCGGCCTGAATGCATCATGCTTAAAGTTGAGATACTCTTTGGATATTCTGAAGGTAGCAAGCTTTGAGGGAGGAGCTCAGAGACACATCTGTTTCAAGGTATGCATAATACCTTCACAGTAATGACATCAAATTAGATCCATCTGCTTAGCTTGTGATTCTTGTGACATCCGAAATTTCGTCTAGTTGATTAAATGTGACAACGGTATTAGAATCTATTTGTTTGACACTAATTGAAATATGTCACGTGATTAATTGTGGGACTATAGTACTAATTTTATATTTAGGCCGAAAAAATTAAGAGACTATAGGGTAATTTATAGTCTAATTTTGGGTGCTTAATGTACATTATTATGCGACTAAGGGCAAAATGGGGAAATCACATGCATTGGCCGGCCACCCTCTTGAAAATCATCAAAAATTCTGAAATTTCACTTCATGATTAACCCCAAAATCCCATCATTGCATGCCCCCCCCCCCCCCCCCCCCCAAATGAAATTGCATGCAAAATGGACTCCAACACTCAATCTCTCTCTCTCCCCCTCTATGCCCTTCGCCCGACCCACCCCTCTCCCCTCACTCTCACATTTTTCAAACTCTCATTCTCACTAAAACACTCTTTAGCTACTGAAGATTGGGTTGTTTGTGGTTCAAAGGCAATTTTAACATCTCTACCTTACATTTGCTTGATCTTGGTGTTACTTGGTTAAGGTTTTATTTGAGATTTGTGACTTAGTTCTAGTGCATACTGAAAATACGAGTGTTATTGAGCCTATGATGTTTGCATGTAGTTGGTTTTGGTGAGAAAGCTTGGGAAATGGTCGTGCATGTTAGTTTTGATGCTGTCCTGAGTTCGAATCTATTCTAACCTTATGGGTTTGCTATTTTTGTGTAGCTTTCTGTGGGATGAATTGAACAAAACCCTCTCCATAAAAGTTTCTCATCACATCTTGATCTATAACATAATTTAATTTGAAAATTTTCTGAGCACGAATGGTATGCCTAAAGGCCATGGCCATATGTGCCTGATGAAACAAATAGTCACCTTTGCATGCTCTTGATTTTCCACGATTTTTCTAGAATTGATTTGGGATAACTTGTCTTCATGAAAGTTTTAAAAGACATCCATGGCTACAACATAAATTTTTTTAATATAATTTTTGGAATATTTTAAGTAGATGAAATGACCGTTCATTTGACTAACTTTATTCTGTTACTAGATGGCGATTTTTCATTCGGCTTGTTCAATTTTATGAATTATGTACAGGCTGAATTAGACTTTCTAATCTTTATGAAAAGTTTTGAGCATGGTCTTATATATAACATACTAAAATTTGGTGATTTTATGAATTGAATAACTCAGGTAAAGACAGTGATTTTGATTGATGCGCAAAACTGCCCCTGTATGAGTAAGTCACGAATTATGAGAAAAACTCCCTTTTCTGTGGGTCAAATGAAAACAAATTTGTAACGAAAGTTATTCTTCACACTTTAAAATATTGATCTGTGAATTTTTAGGATTTTACGAATTAATTTGGCAACGATATGCGATGCCAAGGTTTAGGGTCTTAATCTGCCTAGTAGATAATGTATGCTGAACGGAGGTCCTTATTTGAATGATATGAGGACTGTCTATATGGGATTGATCTCTTTGCATGCCGAGTAGTAACATACTCGATTGAATGATTTGCGAAATGTCTACATAGCATGGCATATAACAACTTGTATGCAAGAATGTGTAAGTAAGAGATGTGAAATGTACCTATCGGCCAGCGACCCGATGATGCCCTAGGAGTTTGGGATTCCCCTGCTCTGTGATTTGGGATGCCCTGGCTATGTGATCAAGGGATGCCTAAGGAGTTGAGATGCCCAAGTGTGTAAGTCTTAGAAGTGCCTTGTGCAGATGTACGGTGAAATCCGTGAGTCATGGCAGCAAAGAAAAGATGAATCACGAAATGCTAAATTAAATAAGGCTTGAAATTGTGTGCAGACTTGTGTGTGCATAGCATGTTTCATGTGTCATGTGAAGCTTATGGTTTAAAGATGTTCGACTCGTGTATATGATTATCTTTGATTGCTTGTCTTGAATGAATTCTTGATCGAGGTCCATGCAGATCGGGTAGTGTAAAGTTTAGATCTTTTCTCTCGCTGGGCTATGGCTCACTCTTGTTGACATTTCAGATTGACGTGCCACCTCATTACCGCTATGGAGCGCCTGTTTGTTTTGAGGCCTGGACTGAAGACGTTGTTTTTCCTTGGTCCACTTCAGTATTTGTCCGTTATACTTACGTCTTGTGGGTCAATGTAGGGCATATGCCCATAGTGCCGTTTCGTTTCATTGCTTGGTACATGAGGCGTTGCAATCAGGTGCTAGGACCCCTGTGTTTTGCTAATGATGGTGATGATGATGGAGGTAGTGATGCCGGACCGGACGAGTATAGCGATACCGAGGAGGTGGTGGAGGATTAGACGGCGGGCATGTACGGATGCATATGTATATATATGCGTATGTGTTCTAGTGTCTATATGTATTAGGCACGCTTTTCATTCGTATGATGCCATCTATTAGAAGGGACTTAGGACACTTTTTGGAAACTCCCTCCAGGCATAGGTAGTTGTGTTTATGTTTGACGGTGATGACTAATATGTAACTCAACTCTTAATGTGCGCATATGAAATGAAGTGTTATGCGCATATATGTTTCCCATGTTCGTCCTTTTAAATGAGAAGTTAAGTTGTTATTCGTCTTCCGCTTGCGCTAACCTTAGTGAAAACATAATCTAATGAAAGCAAGAATTAGGAAGTGGCATGCCTGGGGCGCCCCATGTCTGTAGCCATATTTATTTTAATCTTGGAATCATGCTAGAAATCCAAGAAGATTATACATGCTTGATAAATGACATTTTTTATGCAGCTTTGTTCTGACATTAAGATAATCATTTCTCTATAAAGAAGCGAGTGAAAGATAACATGGTTAGTCAGTGGAACACAGTTTCCTCTGGTAAGAATAACGTAGAACTTTCATATTTTCTATCTCAAAGTGCATTCAGGGAAAGTCTGTGATTGGGAAGCAATTGGCCTAGAGTTCTTTTTACTGAACATTCAGGTTGCAGTCGCTAGTTCAGGATGGCCACTCAAATTAACTGTTTGGGTTTTCTCTGATACCAATGTTGCAAATGTGAAACCTTGCTTGGCTTGCTCTGATACTGAGTCATACTGAACAGGATGTTAAACAACTCCATCTTTTCTTTTCTTTTTTTCTTTTTTTATAATCTCTCTTTGTTCTGAAGGTGGCCTGATTTAAAAAAAAAAAAAAAAGGATGTACGGAAATTTGGCCCACATCTTCACGGCCCGTTTGTGTACCATAGTTTGCGTAATCCACTATCAATTTTTATGAGTGCTCTGAAGAATGTGTGCGCTATCAGTGGACAATAAATGATGGTATATTGACCAAGTTTTGCTCTGAGAAGTTTGGCCTTCTTGGACAAGCTATGCTGGGACTCTAAGGACGAAGATTCAGTGTGGATGGATGAGAGGATCCATCAAAGAAGGCGGTACAATTGATTGTAATGTAACTTTCTTTAGGTGAGAAAAACCAAGAGATTGCTGTATCATGAGCATACATGTACAGAAAATAGTTCTTGAATGATACTCGGGTAGTCGTCATCTGTTTTTCGACTCATCAGGTTCTTCCTTCAGCTTAAGATGCCATTCCTAGTATCAGCCACAGCCGAAGTGATTCGACATGGCATTTTGCTAAATAGTGAACATTTATAAGACATTTGAATACCTAAAATCCCACTGTTAGAACATCTAAGAAAGAGGAGAGCCTAGCAATTGGTCTTGCACACTAACTCATGAGTCAACCTAGGAAAAGAACTGCTTTCCAGCCTTTCACTCCTCACGTCAGGAAGTGGGAATAGCAGGCAATCGATGACTGAGATTGCGTAACGCTAGATTTAGTATGACAGAACTCGCTTCATTCCACCCGCTTCTCGGAAGCTGCAGCCCATGTTCTCTTCCGCCTCTGTGCTGCATTCACATGCCACTAGCTTTGGTATCTCTTCTTCTTGCTATCAATTGAAACTCTTCTATTGTTGAGAATTTTCCTTTAACGAGAAATTGCTGCTAGCAAAGCTACTGTTCCCATGAATTGAAGAGTATCCCAGAATGTCCCTTGTTTGCCATTAGAGGCTTATCGAATACTGCCTGTTTCCCCCCCGTTCTTCTTAGGATTTAAACAAGTGCGTGAAGAGGATAAAACTCAAATGGATGGAAATGTCTTCACGAGGGTTGCTTCAACCTATGATCTCGTGAATGATTTTGATGAGTGGCGGTCTTCATCGACTGTGGAAAGATAGGTCAGATTGTGTGGTAGCTCACATGGTAGATCGTTTTCGATTGGCGATATGATGTCTTGCCTTCATACTATGGCTTGTGTTCTGACAAATTTCTGACTAGTTTCCAAGCTGCATCCTTTCCCGGGAATGAAGCATCTTGATGTGGCCGGTGGGACAGGTCAGCTTTATAATTTGAATATGTGCAGACTATAATACTGATGATAGTATAGAACATGATTCTTCAAGTATACTGCTTTCAGATGATTATATCATACGATAAGATTTTGCACTTCTGTCATATGGAGTGGAGCAGTGTCAAGATTGGTCATTTTGTTGATGATATCTGCCCCAGCCTTCACCACATTAGTCAAAGGGATCTTAGTTTGATATCACCCAAGAATACGACTTTTTCGTTTTTTGTTTTCTGATGCATTCTACTAAACTTCTTCACGTTTTCATCCCACCGAGTTTGTTCAAATGGGAAACCAGTGATGGAGGATGTTTTCATGTTCCTGCTATTATCGTAGTAATACAGATGAAAAAACTAGGGATGATCCTAAATAGACTGAAAATACTGTTAGTTCTCTCGACTATATGTTGGAAGTGGGAGGAACCTTGGGTAGGCACATGCCAAGGCAAACGCCTTATACTTTTGTTCTCAGTTACTATGGTGATCTCAATTTGAATTGATTTTCTTTCCTTTTCATTTTTTTGTTGATTTTGACAGGTGACGTTGCTTTCAGGATTCTGGAAGATATAAACAGTACAAGACATCGAGCGATGCAGGATGCTACGGAGGATTACTTACATGAAGAAACTCGAATATATACATTTGCGACATCAATCCAAACATGTTAAATGTTGGTAAAAAGAGGGCCATAGAGAGAGGTAAGGGAGCTTAGAAGAGGAGGCAGATTCCTATGCCTTGAACTGAGCCATGTGGATACTCCCATATTCAAGGAATTGTGAGTCTATTGAGTGCCTTGACTGCTGAGTGCTGATAGATCTTGGATTGCTTAATGACACTGACTAGCAATTCATTTTCTTTTGTTATTAGACAGAGGACTCTGTTATTGCACTGTCATACTTTTTTAGGCAATAGACATCTTTAGCACCGCGTCAATTGTCATAAGAAGCATTTGATAGTTGAAATTTTTTGTAATCTCTACTTATGATATTTTCAAGATCCTGGAAATAAGAAGAAATTTTTTGTCTGCTAATTGAGAACCTTTCGTTAGGATTCTGGAACCTAAATGCTGACAGGTTACAGCCATTTTCATGCTCATTTGCAAGTCCCTTTTGATCTGAGGTTCTGACTTTGCCCCATGCAGGTACGATTACTACTCGTTCTCGGTTATTCTTGCTATGGGAGAATTAGTTGCGGGCAATCGTGAATCATATCAATACTTAGTTGAGAGCATCCGTCAGTTTCCTGCACATGTAATGTCTCTTTATTTTGTTTTCTTATAGATTTCATTCGCAGAATGGAAGGCTGCTTATGCCCCATTAAACTTTTTATAGATGTGACCAAGGTCAATATATGAGTGGCAACATTTCACATTTCAACTGCAGAAAATAGTGGGCACACAAGGTAGAAAAAAATAGCACCGGTCCACACATTGGACGACTTTATCGTTAGTTAATGAATCAATACATAGAAAAAATATCACCAGTCCACAAGATTGCTTTGCAATAGGTATCGTTCAGAACATTATGTCCATGACATAAAATGATTCTGAGAGCTTTCTTGTCTTTGTATCTGATGTGGCAAAAATAAGATGAGTGCTAGTGTTCAGTTGAATGCTTTCAATGGCCCCCGTAGAGAGTCCTGTTCTTTGCTTTCAATTCAACCCCAGAATCGGACCGAATCAATCTGCACCGATCAGTTCAAGATCGGTTTTAGGAAGAACCTATTTAGTTTCGGGTTCCGCAAACCTAGAAACGGTCCAGGACAGGTTTGGTTCACAAATTTGAGGTTGAATCCGCCGATTTTACTGGTGAATCGGATTGATTGAATCGGTTCTTAATCGGTTCCGAAACCTCTAAAAGTTTTGGTGGAGGACGTCTTGAAGAAGTGGGGTGAGTGGTGGTAAAGGTGAGGGTTGGGGATAAAGACATGAATGAAATTGTCATTTTCGGCAATAATTTATGTCTAAACATTTTCATGGGATGACGCAAATAATATTATTTCTTTCATTTTTATAAGGGATACAAGCGATTATTTTTAGCCAAATATTTTCAAAATCGTTCATTTTTCGCAAAACAAACGAAGCCTGAATTTTTCGCCTTTTTTTTTTTGAAAATGCGTTTGACACATTATTCTCAGCTTGCCCAATTTATATCTCAGTGATGATACATCATCGGAAGAAAACAACCCGAAATTGGTCCTAATATCCCTCAAATATCATCCATGTACCTAACAACAACAATGGGGTGTTTTTTTTTTTTTATCGGGGTCTCATTCGGATTCTACAATGGGAGAACCGATGGTCTTCCTTCATATACCACAACCAATTCTTTGGTTACGATCCAAAATATTTGTAGGATACAGTGGATTGTTTCATGAATAAGGAAACAAAGAAACACAACAAATTTAAAAGTATGAATGATCGGTTCAAAGGATGAAATGAATCGGTTCCGGTTCCAGTTCCATAAACTTATTTCATGGGCCCATTCCAAAAGATTGGAGTTGGACTAGAACGGCCTTTTCTGAACTAGCCGGTTTATATACATTATAATCGGCCCGTTTTATGTTTTGAGCCAAATTTTTGTAATAGAATCTGACAATTGCATCACTATAAAAAGTATTTAATTTTTTTTTGTGTCGGAAGCAATATTTTCATTACACTTGAAAGATGGATACATTATTTCAAGATAAAAATGAAAATCAAATAAAGCAAGTAAATTTAAAAGATAAATTAATTTGGTGCATGCAGAGACTCGCTCATTTCACTAAAAAAAAAAAAGAGGAGCAAATAATAAAAAGGGTTAATACCATCAAAAACCTCAAACTGGTACACCTGTGACAAATTTACCCCAAATTTCTTTTTTGACCATAAAAAACCTCAAACTGTTACACTTGTGACGAATTTACCCCAAATTATTCTTTTGACCATAAAAAATCCTAAACTAGTACAACTGTGACAAATTTACCCCAAACCTATTTTTTGCACCACAAAAAATCTCAAACTAGTACACATGAGACAAATTTACCCTCTGTCAGTTTCCGTTAAATTGAGTTAATACCACGAAAAATATTAAATTGATACACTTGTAACAAATGGAGGGTAACGTATATACCCGATAATTGCCACGTGTCATCCAACCCAGCAATTTGACGGTAAACTTTAACGAAAATTAACGAAGGGTAAATTTGTCACAACTATACCAGTTTAGGGTAAATTTGTTACAGATGTATCAATTTGGGATTTTTGGTGGTAAAAAAAAATAATTAGAGGTAAATTTATCGAGGTGTACTAATTTAAAGTTTTTGGTGGTATTAACCCTAAGAAAAATAACGAGTGAGTGCTTCGTTTCTTCTTTTAATTAATGTTCATCGTCTTACTTCTACATCGGTAAGTCCTTTTCATCTTCATCGGGTAGGCCTTGGCAGACCGAGCGGCCCGATAAGCAATCCACCACTGATAGATTATCTGTTGACAGTCGCACGCCCAGAACTCACTTCCACCACAACTCAGTTCAGTTCTTCAGCCTCGACAGTGCCTCCTCCCTCACGGCAAAGGGGTTTCGGCGACAAGGGCGGAAGGGGCGTGGATCTCCTTTGCGAAACCATCCGTGATGAGGCCCTGACTGTTCCTGCATATACCCGCGACCGAACCGACCAAGGTAGAGCAGCACCACGAGCTATCGTCGGCGGGGGTGTCTACTGTACCGGTGACTGTCTATTTCCTATTTCCTCTTTCTGTTCTTCCCTTTCTCGGATTCCACTTCGCATAAAGGTTTATTCATCAAGATTGCTTGTTCTACGTATGCTCTGGGGTTGGGTCGCCTGGCTTGGAATACCCAATTGTTGCTGCATATCAACCAGTTATTTTGTTCATTCTTTCCGAAATAAACGAAGCCCGAGAATTGCAGCAGTTTTTGGAAAAATTTTAATTACTACACCACTGAATCCCCAATCCTTTGCTTGCTGTGCAGTGACAGTACCAATATCCACTAATCCTTGTTTCCAGATACGGTTGCCGGTTGACATCTCGAGAAGCAAATTGTTGTGTGGAGGAATCAATATCTCGACATAAGCCAAGAGGCAGATCTTGTGCCACTCCACCTGGTCGTATGAAACTGGCATCCATCCTGGCTCCCGAGACTCTTTAATAGAATTCCAACAATTTCTCCCAGATATTTCCTGAAATTCAGAGCATACGCAGGAAGCTATGAGTCGACTATAGCATAAACTATCTTCTTCATCTTCCCTAACCAAGCCAGGGAATGGACACAGCATTCTGATCTCTCTTTCCCTCTCTGTATGAAATGGCTGAAAAAATAGCTCTTCCTCTTATCCTGCCAAGCCCTCCATCTCCAAAACCCATCTTCCCTAACCACATCAGTTATCATCCCCAACCCTCACCTTCACCTTCACGACCACTCACCCCACTTCTTCAAGACGTCCTCCACCAAAACTTTTGCTCCTCAGATTCTTTGGACCATCTCGCTCAGTCCCAGTCCCAATCCCAAAATCGAATTTCAGCTTCAAACTTCAGAGAGCGGACCCGGATAGGCAGGTCCCATGACGTCAACCGTGGAAAACCATGGACCCACCACCGTCTCTCCCCTCAAGGTCAGGCCTTTATCCAAAAACTCATTGACCCGTCATTTGACGCAGCTCAACTTGACGCCTATTTGGTTCAGTTGATCGAATTGTATCGTGAAGATGGTCTCTTTAGTCTTGAGTTTTTGTCTACGGAGCTTCTTGGTATTGTTAAGGGTTTAGGCTATAACAAGAAAGGTGACTTGACATTGAGTGTGGTTGACTGGGTTAGGTGTCGGAAAGGCTATGCACTGGCTTTGACGGGCTCCATCATTTCTGTGGTTGTCAATATCCTTGGAAAAGAAGGCAAAGTAACTGCTGCTGATGCTTTGTTGCACGGTCTTCGCAAGGATGAATTTGATATCGATGTTTATGCCTATACCGCGTTGATAACTGCGTTTGCTAGCAACGGGAGGTACAGAGATGCAGTGATGGTATTTAAGAAAATGGAGGAAGAGGGTTGTATGCCCACTCTGATTACTTACAATGTGGCTCTGAATGTGTATGGGAAAATGGGAATGCCGTGGAACAAGATTATTGGTTTGATCAAGGGGATGAAAAGTTCTGGAATGGCCCCGGATTTGTATACTTATAACACTCTCATTAGTTGTTGCCGCCGTGGGTCTCTGTATGAAGAAGCTGCTGGCTTTTTTAAGGAGATGAAATTGGCAGGGTTTAGTCCTGATAAGGTTACATACAATGCATTACTAGACGTTTATGGGAAATCTCGGCGGCATAAAGAAGCTATGCAGGTTTTAAAAGAGATGGAGCTCAATGGTTTTTTGCCTACTATCGTGACTTATAACTCTTTGATATGCGCTCATGCTAGAGATGGTCTATTGGATGAGGCTATGGAGCTTAAGAATCAGATGGTTGAGAGAGGCATAAAACCTGACGTTTTTACCTATACTACTCTCCTGTCAGGATATGAGAAAGCCGGGAAGGATGATTTTGCTATGAGGGTTTTTGATGAGATGAGAGATGCAAGATGCAAACCAAATATTTGCACTTTCAATGCTCTTATTAAGATGTACGGCAACCGGGGGAAGTTTGGGCAAATGATGAAGGTCTTTGAAGAGATAAAAATATGTAAATGCAAACCAGATATTGTCACATGGAATACACTTCTTGCAGTGTTTGGGCAAAATGGGATGGACGCTGAAGTTTCTGGAGTTTTTAAGGAAATGAAGAGGGCAGGATTTGTACCTGAAAGGGACACTTTCAACACCTTAATTAGTTCGTACAGCCGGTGTGGATCTTTTGGCCAAGCCATGGCTGTTTACAAGAGAATGCTTGAAGCAGGTGTCAATCCAGATCTTTCCACCTATAATGCTGTTTTGGCTGCATTGGCTCGAGGAGGTTTCTGGGAACAGTCTGAGAGGGTTTTGGAAGAGATGAAGAACGGTTGTTGTAAACCCAATGAGCTAACTTATTGTTCTTTGCTTCATGCTTATGCTAATGGAAAGCAAATTGAGCGAATGTGCGTTCTTGCAGAAGAAATCTTCTCTGGTGCAATTGAACCTCGTGCAGTCCTTCTTAAGACCCTTGTATTAGTTAACAGTAAATGTGATCTTATAGTGGAAACTGAACGTGCATTCTTGGAGCTTAAGATAAGAGGGTTTTCACCAGACATACCTACTCTAAATGCAATGATCTCCATATATGGCAGGAGGCAGATGGTTGCAAAGACCAATGAGATGTTGAACTATATGGAGGAAAGTGGCTTTACCCCTAGCTTGACTACTTACAATAGCTTGATGTACATGTATAGCCGCTCACAAAATTTTGAAAAAGCAGAGGAACTCTTAAGGGATATTTTGGCAAAGGGAATAAAGCCTGATATTATTTCCCTCAACACAGTTATTTTTGCCTACTGTAGAAATGGTCGAATGAGAGAAGCTTCGCGAATATTTTCTGAGTTGAATGATTTTGGGCTTGATCCAGATGTGATCACTTACAACACCTTCATCGCAAGCTATGCAGCTGACTCGATGTTCGTGGAGGCTATTGATGTGGTTCGTTACATGATCAAGCATGATTGTCGACCAAATCAAAACACGTACAACTCAATCATAGATGGATACTGTAAGCTCAATAGGAGAGAGGAGGCCAGCATGTTCATTACTAACCTACATACTCTTGATGCCCACATCTCTAAAGATGAGGAACAGAGGTTATTGGAGCGAATTACAAAGAAATGGTCATAATAGGGATGCCCCTTTTCCGATGCTGCTTGAACTTGAGGACTTATTTGGAGCCATAAGTTCATGGAAGTGCTGTATGTCTTGTTGCTAATTGAGATGTGAGGATTTAAGATACTACTGTGTATAGTTGGTGTTGCTCCAGAATCCCCGGAAAGAAGCCGGAAAGAAGGAATGTGGCCTGAATGTATTAAGGCATCATGCTTAAAGTTGAGACACTCTTTGGATACTCTGAAGGTAGCAAGCTTTGAGGGAGAAGAGCAGTGACACATCTGTTTCAAGGTATGCATAATCCCTTCAAGTAATGACATGAAATTAGATCCATCTGCTTAGCTTGTGATGTCTGTAGCCAAATTTATTTTAATCTTGCATTATCATGCTAGAAATCCAAGAAGATTATTCATGCTTGATAAATGACATTTTTATGTAGCTTTGTTCTGACATTAAGATAATCATTTCTCTATAAAGAAGCGAGTGAAGGATAACCTGGTTAGTCAGTTGAACACAGTTTCTTTACCTGCATTTGCCGAACTTGGGCTCTTATTGATTGCAACTGCGCCAGCGAATTATTTATCTTGCAAATGAATTTCTCTGGTAAGAATTACATAGAACTTTCATATTTTCTATCTCAAAGTGCATTTAAGGAAAGTCTCTGATTGGGAAGCAATTGGCCTAGAGTACTTTCTACTGAACATTCAGGTTGCAGTCACTAGTTCAGGATGGCCACTCAAATTAACCGTTTGGGTTTTCTCTGATACCAATGTTGCAAATTTGAAATCTTGCTTGGCTTGCTCTGATACTGATTTATACTGAACAGGATGTTAAACAACTCCATCTTTTCTTTTCTTTTCTTTTTTTATAATTTCTCTTTGTTCTGATGGTGGGCTAATAACGAAAAGGAAGGCTGTATGGAAATTTGGCCCACATCTTCATGGCACGTTTGTGTACCATAGTTTGCGTACTGAGGGTTGCTGTATCTTTGAATCCACAATATAATTTTTACCGAGTGCTCTGAAGAATGTGTGCTATTAGTGGACAATAAATGATGGTATATTGACCAAGTTTTGCTCTGAGCAGTTTGGCCTTCTTGGACAAGCTATGCTGGGACTCTAAGGATGAAGATTCAATGTGGATGGATGAGAAGATCCGTCAAAGAAGACAGTACAATCGATTGTAGTGTAACTTTCTTTAGGTGAGAAAATCCAAGAGACTGCTGTATCATGAGCATACATGTACAGAAAATAGTTCTTGAATGATACTCGGGTATTCATCATCTGTTCTTCGACTCATCAGGTGCTTCTTTCAGCTTAAGATCCCATTCGTAGTATCAGCCACAGCCGAAGTGAGTTGACATAGCATTGCTAAATAGTGAACATTTATACAGACATTTGAATACTTAGAACGACAGATCATGAAGTTGGTATGAAAATTATATGTGAATAATGTAATTATCAAACTTAAACCATCTTTACAACTTATTGCCAGACCACAAGCTCACTTCCTCTATATCTGTCGAGCGCCTGCAGTCAACAATTCATAGAGCAAGCTCCATACATTGACTGTGACACCTTTAAAGGCCAAGGAGTTGCAGAAGGCTAAAATAAGCTTGCACTTCTCCAAGTAGTCTATAGTTCAAAGTTTGAGAATACGCTGGCATGCAAAATTCCTTCTGCGGCTACTGCCCATAAGCCCGACACGACTCGATTCTGCAGATAAGGAGAGCCTGTGCTAGATGGTGCTGTTATTGCACATATGCCCGAAGAACCTCTTCTACTCTAGTTAAAATGAGAACCCGTATTAGCTCGATCGAATCCAAGCTTGAAAAATCACAACTGCACAAGCTGCATAGACCATAAAAGTGAGCAGGGCATTGTTGCTAATTCTAAATTGCAATTCCCAAATCTCACACTCCTGCAATGAGGATCATTATTGACCCCGCGCTCTTTCGGAACATCATGGAAATACCTGGCTGATATACTTGGATGCATTCACCTCTTCAACAGCATGCTCAGAGTTTGGAAAATAAGACGGCCAGCTGCTCATCGGAGACTCTAATTTCAGTGCAAGCTCCGACTGACGCAGCAAGTCTAGCAGCTAGTTGGTGTTTACACTGAAGAAGAAGATGAAGATGCAGATAAGATGTTCATGGAAAGAGCATGAAAATTTACAAGAAGGAACAGGCAAAGGGAGATTAATCTCACTCACACAGAGCTGTTCCCCTCTATTGACAATGTCATAAAAGAATGAGTAACAGCCACAATAATGTTCCGGGAAACACAAGTACTCTTCCTTTCTCCGAGATTCTCCAACGACCTGTTTCATCGTAAACCGCACAATTATCCATTAAAACACAGACAAGCATCTTTCTTGATTACTCGAAGAGAGCTATCCTAGAATAGCGAGTCGATTCAATCACAGTGCTCCCCTCTAATCCACCAACTCTAATACCACACTGCCTAACTTGCCTGCGAATTTCAAGACCTAACAACGTGTGACGAAGAAAGGCGAGGATCGACAGTAAACCTGGAAGACGGAGCGCCCACTGGGCTCGCCGGAGATCCTCTTCACGCCTCGTTGGTCCACTATCCTCGTCGCTCGCTCCAAGTTCTTGCCGAACAAGAAATGCAAGCTGCATTCGTCGGAACAGACGAACCGGTTCTCATCCTCGAATCATGAAACACAAAAAAAGGAAATTGCTTTGATGGATCGAATTCGAACACACAAAAGAGGGTCGGAGAGACCGACATTGACAACTGCTCGTTCGTGACTGTCCGGTCGGACCATCGGGCGCAAAAAAAAGAAGAGAAAATGGAAAGTCAGGAAAATCAAGTCGTCGGACCTGTAAATGATCGAGGAAAACCATGAGGCGAGGATCGAAATGTAGAGAGAGAAGCACCTGATTTCGTCGACTCGATCTTCTTCCAAACAGAATCTGCGACCACCATGCTCACACCCATCTCTCTCTCTCTCTCTCTACGCAAGATCAGAGCTTCTCTGTTCTGTTTACGCAGAACATGAAAATGGCTCCTCCTTTGTGTGATTAGGGACTGCCAAAGCTGAAGTCCCAATTCAAATGGAATTGGATCACGTGACTGGCAGGATGTCCCAGACTGATAATTGTCAATTTTGACATTTTCCATTATTCACAGTTTAATCAAATATAATTATGCGTTTGTTTGAGTAAAATAATTTTGTACGAATTAATGACTTTCAAGCTAACGGAAAATTATTTACGATCAAAGAAAATATGCATAATTAGTTATAGGAAAATGAATTTCCTAACTTGAAAAAAGGAAAAAAAAAAACATTTTCCTAAAATATGATTTCCCAGCAAGCTTTTTTTATCGATCGTGAGGTTTTTTCCAAAACAAATACGTCCTAGTAATCAATTTCCAATTGTACGAGACTTATCCCTATATCATATCATGGAGAGTAATTTCATATAGCGTAATTCATCCAAAAAGCAGCACACTAATAGATATGTCGTAATCAAATTCTACTTGAATTCAGATTGAAGGTTGAAGATAGAGCTTCAAAGACAATTCATCACGAATCAAAAAGTGAAGGGGCCAATGTATAATTCTCCATAACCCAGTTATGTAACATCCGTTGTCTTGCCGGCTCAAATTGGCTTGTTATGATTGGATTCGTAAATACATTTTCAATGAAAATTGAGGCAATTATATCGGTATAATGTATACAAAATCGTGATGGCATGTCCCTTCAAAAACGATCCATCATAAATTGCTCCGCTTTTTAACCAGTGATCACTTAATATTCCTGAATATAAACCTTTTTTTCTTTATCTACCAGCTTCAAAAGACACTCATTCGACATTCACCGCCAGATACCAGGGCTAAATATGTATTCTCCTTCAGAACTTTTAAGACAAGACAGCATTTGTATAAAATAATGACAACTAAAGCATTTTTATTAGGCCCACAACCCGTGTAAGTTTGGATTGATTGTTGGCTCACGAGTGTTGAAGAGTTTCCTCCATTTGAAAGACTAGACATTAGAGTTGGATCTGCAAAACAAGCATGGCCATGCAGTGACCGAATCAAATCCAATTCAATAATCGAGAACACTCAGAACAGCATATTCCCCAACAAGGTTGGTAAGTAGCGAACAAAAATGATGCTCCAATGTCACCACTATACCCCGCCCTCCAAAAGAATCTCTCTTAAAGAACCACAGAGTTGAACAAGAACAAGCCCAAGTCCGGTAGGAACTTCACTCAAAAAACCAAAACCAGCTTTCCTCCTCAAAAGGGTAAAAGGAAAACACCCAAAGAGAACTATTTACACTAGTTCCTCGCGATTTTTCTCATCGACCAAGTTCCTCCGGCTTCAGTATTTCTTCCTCTTTTGCAAAACTTATTGACATAAATATGAACAAACAAAAAATCAGTTGTCACTTGAAGCATTTTCTGGGATAACTCTATGCTTTGGACATTGCTTGAAGGAGATCCCCTCCTGCTTCATCTGCACTGAGGGAGAAAATGTCGGCTGGTGCGCTTGTACAACTCATCACGCCGTGCTTTAATGTACCGAGAGGCAATTCTTTATGGTGATCGAGATAAACAACAATCACGGTAATATCGTCATGGAAATGCCGTCTTATTCCTCTCTCGATTTTTGTGATGTCGTCGTACCTCATCTCTCTCTTTTTCGCAGCCTCCTGAAGGGCCGCTCTCACTAATCGCTTGGCTATCCCCTGTGAAATGAGACAAAAAAGAAAAAAATTAAGCAGCTTTGAAATACCATCTTCAGGGTTTCGTCTAACCTATATAGCTTGCAACACAAAGAAAACAGACATCTCTACTCAACACTTGAGGAAATGCCCACCAACTTTTTTTAACATCAATTGACTGCAAATCTAACACCGAGATCCTCTTTGCCAAATGATCTTGACAAAAACACCAACAGGAAGCAATCAGTTATGGCATTCTCATGTGGTCTGGACAGAGATTCTCTTTCTCACTACCTAATTCGATGCAGATACTCACTTGGGAATGGCCAAAAGGAAGCAGCGATATAGCATGCTACAGCAAGTGTGTATGTCTGTTTCTCTTAATATTTAAGCCCATGGACAGTAAGATTGAACGACAAATAAAGAAACCAACTTACAGCTCTAGGGCTCTTGAAGACGATTTCCACGACTGCTTGATCGCTTAACTGTTCCCAGAGGCCATCTGATGCAAATATAAGGAATAAATCTTCTGACTTAAGTTTCCTTTTTATGATGGAAGGTTCTGCTGTCATTACTGGCCGTTTCAAAGGAATAGGGCTTGCAAATTGCTGAAATAGCGGGTCCCTGTTCATTTCTGGTTTCTTCAAATACACGTCCCCGATAGATCTTGAGACCTGCATATTCAAAGAAAAAATGCACTCAGAATCTTTCTGAACTTTTCAACGTCCAAACAAAGTCTCCAAGAAAAGCAAAGATTGCCTTCTGCTAGGTATATGAAGACTATAAGATAATTCAAATATCATGCATGGTCTGTGAATTAGAGTCGGGGAAAGATGCAATATAGCCAGTACTTCCAGAATACCAATCTACTTTCATTACTAAGCTGTCAGGGGACACATGCACATATCGTCCCCAAGGTCACCGTATGTTTCAAGGGATTTTCATGAACATCTAACGCATCCAAGGCCTCTTGCCCTTGACTCAAGGCGCATGAGACTGTTCAAATAGAGACGCATCATGCAATTCCTGGAACAATTCACAAGAAATGCCCCTCTTAGAACAAGATCTCTCCAGCACGTACTGCTGTATATATTTTCTCCAATGCACGCACAATTATTACACATAAAAGAAACAAGAAACACAAACAAATGCATTGCAATGTTTCTCTATTCTGTGAATCTCTTCATTACTCTGCTCAGGAATTCACTTACACTTGTATGGTAAACCTCCAGCTTTGTGAGGTACAAGGAACATGTTTATTCCTACCATTACTCATCTAGCAGGCTAGGATCCAAATTAGAGCCATTTATCATACATAAACACTGCCAGAGGTTCATTCACATTTTACGCCACTAACGACCAGCCTAATTCAACAAAAGTTTTTCATTCAGCACAATGTATGAAAAATTCATCTATACATGCACATGCAGTCGGACTATACGGACAAGAGTGGCACCAATTCCAAATGAAAAGCAGTGACCCGATAGGGGACAAGTTTTGATCTCCTTTATCTCCCATAAAGGACATCAAAGAAGGAAACAGGGATTGCCTTCTTCTTCCTGACCCATACAAAGTTCAACTTGGAAGATGGAACTATCAAACGTTATGTTTAGGAAATTGTGATAGCAACATGACCAACAATGAGAATGATAAAAAAAAAATGATAACAACAACTAAAAGAACACTGCAGTCAATCCCCTTTCAGAGACAAACAGCTCAAACAAAATCAGGGGTATGGCTCTGAAAGTCTACTAAACATGTGGGAACACAGACAGACAAGCTGAAGCTATAACGCTGCAATGCTCATGGCTGTAACACTGCTTGCTCATGACACCATCAGAAACTTATCTCTAGAGGATCAAGTGAACAACTCCACAGCTCGGATTCATTCAATCAAATTCGGAGTAAGTGATGCAAGGCAACAATCCTATTGGAAAACCGAAAACCAGCAAGAGGTTTTTATTCATTCACTAGCATCCAGCATGGGTAAGTCACAAGTCTCGATAACTTCAGTAACCATTGCAAAATGGAGAAAACTATGCACGTTGTACCTGTATAATGCCCTTGATCCTCCAAACTCCACGTGTGTACACCACTATATGTGAATCATCAGGGTGAAGCGCCTCAACCTCCTTCCTTACCTCTTCAACAGCGACATTATGATCTGTGGACAATCGCTCTGCTGCCACTGGCTTGTTCCCTCCCTCTGTAACTCTCCTACCAAGTACGGCTCTAGAGTCCCCCAGATTGGCCACATATAGAACATCATTCGAAATAACCCCAACCAAACAGCATGATCCAACTGAAGCAATCTGTGGCCGTGCAGGAAATGACCTCCTCACAAAATGCAAAAACTCTTCTTCAGTAGCGTCAAAGGCTTTCTTTATTGCTTCTTTCGATAATCCACCTTGCTCTCTAGCGAATTCTACAGGGAAAGGAAAATATGACTCAGTTCAACTCCTCTTGTCTTTGGTGCCACAAAAGAGGAAGGAAGGTAACAATTTAATGTGGTTTCCACAAAACACCATAGTAAACATCTGGTTTATGATGCATTCTCTCTTTTCATTACACTCATTAACTTAAAAGAAACCAACTGTGGCAAATTGGAGTGATATAGTCAATTCAGTAAATCAAAATCCTCAAACTAATCAAATCATATTAAAGCAACTAAAGAAAGATTGGGTTGCCAATACCAAAGGAGTGAGCAAAGTTCTCACAAAACTGATTTTATGAGCCTCCTTCAATAGGGGAAAAAGAAAGAACCAAGGCCTCTCCAATAGCCGCCATTCAGATTAAGAGAGGACTCAATATGTGATCAATGTTCACGTCGGCCAATAACAAAGCAAGAATTTGACACTTACTATATATATACGGCTCAAAAGTATAACTCGTGGGCAATCCATTCCTGCCAAAGTTCTTTCCACGCTACAATGGAATTCACAATTCAAGACCTTTTTATAGCAAACCCCATTAACAACAAACCAAAACACACCCATACTGTCACAAAGCCTGAAAAGAAACATCTCCAAAAATGCAGAAAACAAACGAACAAAAAGTACACGTGGGCGGCGTGCAGAGAATTTACTGCGAATATAAGGGAAAAGATTCTTGTTGACGAATCTAGAAGCCTCGGGTCCACCATGCCCATCGTAGACCCCGACGTAGGTAACAGAAGGGGAAGCGAAAACCTGGCCTTGGTCTTCCAAGTTTGAATTGGCTTGAACCACGGCGATGGAGTAGTCACCGGAAGCATGAGGCTTCAAGTCCATGTGCCACAAGAGGCCATCTCCATTACCACCACCGAACCTCCCCAAGCACCTCTCCAATGGCCGGTAACACGATCTCAGCATCATCGTACTCAGCAATCACCACCCACCCCCTCTCTCTCTCCCTCTCTCTCTCCTCCCCGTTTCTTGTTCTGGGTCTGCGTAGAAATGGATAAAGACGGGATTTTTATTCGCTAGGTGAGGAGGGTCGGGGTTGGTTTTGCTTGTAAAAGAGGATGAGTGTGATCGTGAATCGAGGGGGGTTTCTTTCGTGGGAGGAACGTGTAGAAAGGGGCGGAGGAAAGTCGTGGGAAAGAAGACGCGTTTAAGAGGAGAGAGAGAAGACTGGTTCGCGTGTGTATTTACAGTGTGGAGTGTACGCGTTAATTCAATAATTAACGTAAAAAAAGGTCGGGCCGCAATTCGTTTATTCCTTATGTTTTTCTGGTAATTTCTTTTCTTTTTATATTTTTTCTTTGGTCGAATCTTTTCTTTTCTTTTTTGAAAAATAGCTAAATATATACGAAGTAAAATAGAATAAATGATCTATCTCGTGTCTACTACTGCATGATTTAGAACTCCGAATCATTCTCTTGCCGCTTGCCCCGAAATAACCCGACCCAATAGGGAAATTCCAATGAATTGGGCCTGATTTTTATGTAAATATTTTTTCTTCATAAGGACGGAGTTTGATATATCAAAACACTAGGTCTAGATTATTTTCATATTTAAGTAGAAGGAAGTTTGACTTAGTCGAATTTAGTTAATTAAACGGGCTTATAAAAGTGTTTGGTACTGTATATCATTTAGAATAGACGGTCATTTGGAGGTTACTAGCGCTACTTGTTTCCAATTTTATAAATAAGTAGAATTTGCTTTACCCTCTTCCTAATCCCATCTCAATTTTGTAGTAAGAGTTTTATTTAGATTTGGGTTAATTCCACGAAAAATCCTAAATTGATATACTTGTGAAAAATTTACTTCAAATTAATTTTAGAGTACCAAAAATCCAAATTGGTATACGCTCGACACATTTTTCCTTCGTTAGCTCCGCCAAATTTTATCGTGAAATTGCTGAGTTGGATAACACATAGCAATGACTCAATTGACTTGACAAGTAGAAGGATAAATCTATCTGTCAACCTGTGTTTTTTTACAAAGGAAGGGTAAAAGTCTTTCAACCATTAAGCTATATGAACCAAACTTGATTACCAGTAGAATGTCTACTCAGATTTGCCCGAAAGTCTATGTGTTCATCTCCCCGAATTTCCACATGGACTTGTTAGGTGCCATGTATCATTCAGTTCAGGATTCATGATAGAATTGACGAAAGCTAACGAAAGATAAATATGTCATGCGTGTACCAGTTTGGAGTTTTTGACTACCCACACTAGATCAGCGTAAATTCGTCACGTGTATATTAGTTTAGAGTTTTTCGTGGTGTTAACTCATTCTATTTTTCATCATTTCCCGCCTTAAAGAAATTCTTTCAGCTTTCTATGAGACCTTAAATATGTGCAAAGCTTTCTATGAGACCTTAAATATGTGCAAATTTAAGCTTTCTTTATCACCAGTTTTGAAGTACTAAGATGTAGAATCCCATCATCCATTTTCTTGTTCTACTTACAGAATCGCCCCTAAGTGAAGTTGTCTACACATTTTGGGGAAGATTTTGTCAATTCTCTTGATCTCTTCTCCAAGGCAGGTCATTGTAACTGTTTTTACCAAAGATTTTTCTTAACTTAATCTTTAGGTTATCACGACTTTGATTCACTTTTCAATTCTGATATTTTGACTGGTCCTTGGATGATAGATCTTGTTAAAGATGGGTTGCCGATGCCATTCTTAGCTTTACGCTATTTTGTGTTTTCGGGAATCAATGCTTTCGTAGCTCAATTGTTCTATTTCGGTATGTCGATTAAACTTTAACCTTCTTAGTTTGACTTCTAACATTGAAAATCTGAATTGGGTGAACTACAAACGGTCCATTTTACTTATTCTGCCAGTTATTTTAACAATTTCAACGACAACGAAGTCGGGATCGCTAAGGGCGCGCATGGCAACACTTCTGTTTCAGAAATCAATTTTTGGCGAGAAGTTGATTTTTCCATTTCTGCTCCAAAAGTTAATTTCTGATCAGAGAAATTCATTTGGTAACGGTTGAAAATTTCTACTTCTGAAATATTATTAACACAAAATCTTCAATGAAAAATTATTGTCGGTGGCCGAAAAATTTCTACTTCATTTTTTAACTTTTTAAATTTCTTTTAAAAAAATTATTATTAAAACATTATTTACTTTAAAAAAAATTATTTTTTACTCCGGCGGCCGGAGACAGCGACTCGGCTACGGCGTCCGACGGAGGTCAACAACACGAGGCGACGGTGGTCGGCGGTGTGCGACGGCTGCGAGGGGCGACAATCGCTGCCAGCGGTGGGCGACTGGTGGCGATGGGCGGTGGCGAGGGGCAGTCGACTGTCGCGGGCGACTAGCGGAGGTCTGCGATGGGTGGCGATGGGCGATGATTGGCAGTGGTCGCAGGCGGCGGTCAGTGGAGGTCGGGGATGGGCGACGGCCGGCGTTGGTTGGCGAGGGCGGTGAGTAGCAGTGGTCATGGGCGTCGACAGAAGTTGGCGTAATGAAAAGAGGGTGAGGTAAGAAGTACTTTTTGAGTTGAGAAGCAATTTTTTTAGCTTCTCAAATTGAGGAAAAAATAACTTGAAAAGTGAAAATTCACTTCAGAAGTAGAAATTTCTTTCAAAAGTAAATTCTTTTACCAAATGAATTTTTGCTTCAAAAGTTACATTACCAAACGGATTTCTGCTCCAAAAATGCTTCTGGAGCAAAAATTCACTTCCAAAAGTGTTATCATACGCACCAAGACCAAGTTCGCAGAAATGAACTTCCCCCTATCAACATTCTTGGATCTTGACCTTACGGTACCGTTGTAATTTCAAACGTCAAATCATCTTTCTGTAACAGAACTATCGATATGGTGAATTTTCATTAATGTCCTTTTCTGCTTTGACCCTTTCTCCTCACTGGGATGGGAAGAAATTCAGCTATTGATTCCATCAAATTTCCAAGTAATTGTGTACCTAACAGATACCGACGGGCAGTACATCTTTTCCTCTGTATAGGTCAAGCAATCAATAATCTGGGAACAAATGTCCACATCATCAAAGTGTTTGAGAATTGCTATGTGATACAATCCCTTCACACAAACACAGAATGATACGGAATCATCAACTATAGGTCAAACTCTCCAAGTACTTTCAAGTGGAAGAACTGACAGGCAAGCGAGAAAAGAGCTAAGAAAATTGAAATCTACTTACCCACACTATTTCCTCTCATCCGGTTTGGCTAGTACTTACAGTTATGGCTTCACGACAATATGGGCAGTCGCCGCAAGTTCGGACCCACGGAACCAAGCAAGCAGAGTGGAATTTGTGCTCACAGGGCAAACACGTGAGTCTATCGCCTTCCAAAAAACTCTCGAGACAGATACAGCATTCTTGCTTGACCCCGTCCACAAATCCTTGTGCACCCTTATCGGCACAGCCAAAGAATTCCTGCTGCAAATGGTCCATCGCATCCTGACTCAGGCCAGGCGGCTTCTTCATACTCATTGTCGTGATTGGCTCTGGTGGCAAGGACAATCCAATAACATGAGAACTTACAGTTGAGGACTGCATCAAAGTTTCAACTCCCCAATCACTTATATCGGCCAGCCTCCAATGATCATCGTACATATTTTCTTGATGGTTTGTGGAGGACGACTCTCTGCTGCTTCGCCTACAGAACACAAAAGGAGAGAATGTTATCAACAGCATTTGACGTGGCAGTGGCCGCAAAAGTCCTCAAAAAGGCCCAAGAGCGGGCCAGACTAACAGAGCAGCAATTCCAGTCGCGATATAGAGCAAGTGCAACATTACAGATGAAAAATGAAGAAAAAGGAGAAAAAAACAGAAAAGAGATAATTCATGGAATAGGACCGGACTGCTAAACTCAGTGGAGGTGGCTAGCTCTGTATTTGCTGAAGAGGCAACAAGAATGTCAGAAAAAAAGCTCTTGCTTGTTCAGAAATATTATCAAGGGAACAGTACCTAGCTTCACAGTGGAAAGAGAAGCATTAATAGCACCTCAGGCAGAGTAAGGGAAAATTTACTGTGGTTTGTGGGGGACATAAGATTCCCCATGTAACGATCTACAAGATATTAGCTGGTACGACCATGCAACTTAATCAGGACTACAGTTACTATCTAGTTATTCAGTTATAAGCTAAGTCGACAGGAAAGACATGAAAAGCAATACTGGAGCAGAACTTAACTCAGTGACATTGAATAAGGAATATTAAGCATGCTTGACGCATAATTAAGATCCAGAAAATGAATTCAAGTACAGGTTAAGATCCACATAAAATAGTTCTAGCAAAGAATTGAAAGAGAAAGAATGTTAGAATGTAGCCATTCATGACATCTTCCCCACCACCATGTCCCAAAAGGCAGGTATAGAAGTAAAGAAACTCGATGTGTCAATAAAAAGCCTCATGAAATACAGGAACTTAAACTGACTTCAAGATCTACCTGTTTCCAGAAAGAGAGACCCCTCTAAGCCTTTCAAGAAGTCTCTCCCTAGCAAGAAGCACAGAACCAGGAAGCCTTTCATTTGTCGAAATATCAGGTCTCCTTACACTGCTCGGAGGGTGCACATTCATGCTATTGCCAGAAGCAGAAGTACCTTGCCCTACCCAATTTGACACACGTTCCTAAACCATGCCAAAGGAAACATGAGGATGAACATTTATTTTTGTGACACGCAACATAATAATTGCATAGGTGGATGATCACTATTACAAAAACAATGCAGTGAAGTTAAAAGGTTGAGGAATTAACAAAGCAGCAGAAACGCATAAATAACGAAATGGATTGGTAGATAGTTAGACATGCAACAACAGTTGCAGCTGATCTCTCCATCATCAGTTTCTTTTCTCTTAGCCACCCTCAAGTTCACTCAAAGGGAATACCAGAGATGCCAACATCTAGCAGATATGCACAGATTTCAGACCCCTATGGAATCTATTTTGTTCCATGAAATAACAAAGAATTTAATTGTCAAAAACCTCTGCTTGAATGCATATTACCATTCCCATTAATAAGCTTAGCTAGCCTTTCATCTTGTTTCCCCATTCCTTCGCACATATACTGATGTAGGTAAACTACCGCCCAAACTCTCTTCAGCTAATAAAGAGAGCATCCAGTCATGGACAGGCCTATCCAATTATATTACAGTGGACTTCCCTATTGGTTGAAATATAAAGCCTATATTCTCTCCCTACTCGTTCCACTGGATTATAATGCACTCAACAGCTTTGCATTAAAAATGCATCTGTAATCATAGATCTATCGCTTTCCAGCTCAGTAGTGACTTGAAGAACTGTCCATTCTAACTTTAAGTGATTAATAAATTTTAGTTAGCGCAGACACATCAACCTGTCCAAATTAAATGCGAAAAAATGAAGGCTTTGCCTGAAAACTGCCACCATTAACAAAGTGGTCCAGAAGCTCAAAGAAGGCCCAGAACAGTTTCAGGATTCCTTTAAATTGATCCAGCAGATCACATCAATCTATGTGCTATCCGAATTCACTATATATGACCCCTTTACTTTAATTACAGGCTGAAGACAGAACGTAATCATCTTAATTGGAAGACTAGACATTACGCATCCTTTGGCTGTTTAGGAAAAAATTCAGCCACAACCAACGGGTTAGAAATTTAAAAGTTATCCACAAGTTCACTTTCCATTTTCAACTTTATCCTCACTAAATAACAGGAATTTTAATTCTGAAAGAAGAAAAAAACCGCCCTACATCTTCTCGGTTAGAACTCCTCCACTGACACTAAAACCCACCAAAAGTTCAAGAAAGTCTTTGCAATATCTGAATTTTGACTAAATTTAGTCGCCTGAAAACATGCCTATTTAGATTGTAGTTAAATTAAAATGCCTTTAACTTTACCTTTTCAAGCCTCACCGGAAGAAAGAGCAGGAAAGATCCCACTATGTTTTATCTTTGCATTTTCCAGGAATATTCCACCCAATTTTCCCCTCACGTCTAACAAAGCGAAAACTAGAACTAATTGAGGCACCTCAACCTGGAATCACGTCCCTTTTTCTTTAAACTTATCGAAAAGACCCTCAGTAACCCAAAGCGAAGTTCCCAAAAATTTCTTCAATATAAGATCGACAGCCTTACAGAGTGGGAGCCCCGAAGGCGCACGTGCGGGGACCGCCGGAGAGGATCGCAGCCGTCCAAGTCATGCCTGTGAGCGTGATGGTGGCGGCGAGGGTGGGGGTTCCGATCGGGGGGGTGGTCGAACCCTAATCCCTGATCAACCACCGCAGTTGCCGCCGCCGCCGCCGCCGAAGCGCGGTGCAGACGAGATCTCCTGATGTAGAACAGCTCCGAAGCGCTCGTCATGCAAAGTGCGCGTGTACTGAATCCGCGAAGCCCAGCAGAAGAGGTCGCCGACGTAGGCTCTCTACCTTAGGATTTGGTGGTACCGTGCAGGAGAGAGAGAGAGAGAGAGAGAGAGAGAGAGAGAGATGGTGAGTTGCGAAATGCAAATTCGTCTGTTTGGTTCAGTGGATTTGATGTAAAGGAGACGCAAGGAAATAAATAAATAAATAAATTCTTTTTGAAAATGCTTTTTACATAGCTTAGTTGATCTATTATCAAAATAAGAAACGATCCGCATATTTCTACACACATACCAATCCACGAATTAAAAGAATTTGCAAAAATTTCCCTGCCCCCGCCTGTTTGATAATATTCATTTTCCAAAAATCGAACGCTTGTACCACTTTAAACAATTAAGTGATGAAAAATATTTTTATTATAGACAATAATTCATTTTAAAATATTTTTATGGATGGTGAAATAGAGATATTTTTTGTTCATTTATTTTTATAAGCGATATAAGCGACAATTTTTTTTTGTTTTTTTTCGAATCATTTCATTTGAGCGAAAGGAATAGAGCCTAAATTAGATGTAGTCTTCTATTTTCCACTTATAGATTTCAATGCTATGTCATATATGGGGAAAATTTCAAATAAGGGTCTGAAGTGCTTTTATTTTCTCAAATAAGCGTCTGAAATAGACATTATTTTAAATAAGGGCCCGAATTGCCTTTTGTTTCAAAGAAAGGCATGATCAAGGGTATTTTCGTCATTTTTTTATTTCTTTTTTCTTTTTTTTTTCCTTTGTTTCAGCCGATGAGGGTCACCGCCCTAGCCGGCCACTGCACGAGGCGAATAAGGGCTGCTAGCGACCCTCGTGGCCGTCGTAGGATTAACAGCGATCGAGGGACGCGATCTACTAAGGAGCTCCATGGATCAAAGCTTCTCGACACGAGTTCGCCAATAATTTTTCCTCAATACAACGAAACTCAAGGTCCGAAGTGAACATTGACAGTTGGGTTTTCGAAGCTATACAAGATTTGATTCCGTCATTGCTCCCGTCGAACACCCTCTTCAATCCTCGGCGACTTCGCGGCTCGAACTTTCAAATCAATCTTCAGACACTCTTTTCCATGTACGCTCTTCTTCTTCGCTGTTGTACTACTCCATTGTGCTTGCTCTATGCGATTGGATTCTTTCCTTTGTAGCTTTGCTCTATTTCTTGCTTGAAATTTTCTAGCTTTCCAATCTCTTCACTTCACGGTCGAGAGGGCAGCCTTGCCCTGCCTAGGCGAGGGTCGCCTCACTAGTGGCCGTTAAGGCGAGGCCGCCCTCAACGGCCGTGAGAGATGCCTCGTCGCAGCCGACAAGACCTCACCGACTGAAACAGAGGAAGAAAAAAGAAAAGGAAAAAAGAAATAGAAATAGAAAATAAAATGACAAAAATGTCCTTAGTCTAGCCCTTATTTGAAACAAGGTTTACTTCAAACCTTTAAGCAACTTTTATTTGAAATTTTCTCGGGTTAAGTACACCGCGAGTGCCACAACTTGTGTACAACGTTCACTTGATGCCATAACTTTGTTTTCGCTCACTTGAGTGCCACAAATTTGAAAAACCGTTCACTTAAGTGCTAGTCGCTGATTTGGCACGTCGAAAATCCGACGTGGAGTTATTTTAATATTAAACCATCCTACGCGGCTTGCCGGGAAACTAAAGTCAGCATTAAAGATGCGAAAGGGCATCGTATTAAAGAAGAACTTACCTTCTTAACAAATTAGGGTAAATCGAGAACAAATCAGTGAAGAAGCCTAACCCTAACTCCACCTTCGATTTGAAATTCTTCCAATTGGGAGCTTTTCACCTCATTATATTCGCAATAGGGAACAGAAGCAGGAGAAGCGGGTCAAGATTTGAAGAGAAGTCAAAATTGTTGCTATTGTGGGCTGCAAAGTCCAATAAGAACAGCTTGGACGCGAGATAATCCCGGGAGAAGGTTCGTTGGATGCGCTAGTTACAGAGAAGGTTTCAATTGTGGATATTTCAGGTGGGTTGACGCAAAATTTTCCAACTGAGCAACGAAGGTGATCTTGCAGCTACTAAAAGGACGTCGCGAATCTCGACCCGTACTGACAGATGAGTTGAACGATGCCGACTCAATGCAAGCAGAAATCAAGAGTCTGGAATCGTTGGTCAACCATTGAAGAAAAAAGTTTCACGGATGAAAATTCAAAGGGATATTTTTGGAGCGTTGCTTGTGTTGTTGTTCTCGGGCGTGGTCTGGTTTGTGTTCGTATGTAAGATCGGTTCTCAGAAGAACCAAGTGAGTCTTCCATAGTTTAAGAACAATGAATGGGTTTCCAAACCGAGCAATGACTGTTAGTTGAATGTGTTTTAGTATTTGGAGCAATGAGTGTTAGTTGTTGGAATGTTGTTTCCAAACCGAGCAATGACTGTTAGTTGAATGGCCTATTTTGCAGTGTTAGTTGAGTGGGTTTGAATGTCCATATGTGGTCAATTTTGTGAAAATGATGTTGTTGATGATTTCATTGAATAACCAATGGTTAGTTTGGATAATTGTAATGCAATTTGTGGATCATTTTTGGCTTATAAAGGGTAAATGACTTGCATCATCTCTGCAACAGTTTCTACAGCAAGAACAGATGAAAAGCTGCATTTGTTTTGGGTGATTTTGCCGGTTTGGGCTATGTTGCTACGGTTGTTAAAGTATAGTACAAGTTCCAATAACTTTGCGAATGGTCATTCGAGTGCTATATTTTTTTTTTAAGTGAACATTTAAGTGCATCAACTTTTTAAATGCGAACGGTTAGGTTCTTGAACTTGTTAATAAGTGCCATGTTGGTGTCACTTTGTCAAACACATCTTGTGATAGATTCATCAAATGATATGCATGTCATTAACATTAGCCTGTAACATCCAACCTTGGCCTGGTTTAACAAAAAACGGCATTACATTTACATGAAACTCATCAATTGCATATACTTGCAACGGAAAAATCATGTTCTCATAAATTAAAACCACCATCATGTTCTTACATTCATGAACAACATTGCTGCAGCTCACATATGACCAGCCAAAATTGCAGCAACTAATGTACATACAACCCTCCTAACAACAAAATCTGGTGCACACTTTCACACCTAAGCAACTTCCCCTCTAACAACCAGTTGTAATCCAAATTGTAGCAATAAACATAAAGAGGCAGCCCCCTAAAATAACGAAATGTGGAGCATACATTCCCTAGTAACATAAACATAGACAGACAGACAACACCTAGCTCCTAGCCCCTAGCCCCTCCCATCAAAATCATCCCGTTAATCAATCTCAAGAACCCAGTCAGATTGAATTGTCTTCCAATTATTCATGAGCCTTGCACTCTTTCGGAGTGGAACTCTAGGCAACTCATCATTCACTCTTGTTTCTTCTTCTTCAACTATCTCATCTGTTGGAGGAGGAACCATTTTCTTCTTTGACACTGTGGTAGGAGGCTGAGACTCATGTGTAGTGACATTTGGAGAATCATTTGAAGCAGATGGAGCTGAGGTTGGGGCCTTTTTTGGTGCCTGCTTTCGAGATGGCCTTGGTACCCTTTGATTTGGAGCTGCCATTGGGAGCTTTTTCGATTGTGCATGGGTTATCATTAATTTGTTTATCAGTGCTTTGCTTTTTGTTCTAGGTACAACTGATTCTTGAGTTGGGCATCCTTGAGATATCAGGACCTTTGAACTTCTCCTAGGCTACAATACAAGCATATAACCGGTTATTAGTTACCATGTGAGTGAAATAACTTACAAATGTATAACACCTAAAAAAAAAACTTACATTGAAAATAACTATGCCACTATTCATGTCTATAAATAACTCATAGCCATGCTCTCTTATCCCTTTCCCAATAACACCATGTGTTCGTCGTGGTGCAGAACTTTTTGAAACTTGTTCGGTTACGCTAACCTGCATAATGACATAACAGAATTACTTAATAGACCAAGTACATATGGTGTAGTGTGTTCAACTTAAAGTTTATTGCACCTGATCTTTGCTCCTCGTCTGTTGGTCACTGTTTGACTCAGTTGGCCTTGCACTTGATTCTGCATTATTGCTTTCTACGTTGACCTCACATGCCCTTGCAGCCTCAGCCTGAGTTTGTCTTTTTGTAACTTGAACTTTGCTCATCTGTGTCGACTCAGTAGTCCCTACGCTTTGTCCTGCAGCATTACTTCCTACAGTGCCCTCACCTGCCCCTGCAGCTTGAGTTTGTTTGTTTTTTTTTTTAACCTGCAAAATGACATAGCATAATTAATCCAATGCAAGAACAAGTACATAAATTGGCCATTAACCAATCAAACAGCTTACCAGATTTTTCCTCCTCTGTGTCGACTGAGTTGTCCCTGCGTTTTGTCCTGCAACATTACTTCCTATGGTGCCCTCACCTGCCCTTGCAGCTTGACTTTGTCGTTTTTTAACCTGCCAAAAATTCACATAACTAATGTAATGCAACAAGTACATAAAAGGCAATGAACCAATCATAAATTGTTACCTGAAGTTTGCTCCTTTGTGTCGACTGAGTTGTCCCTGTGCTTTGTCATGCAGCGTTACTTGCTATGGTGCCCTCAGCTGCCCTTGCCTCATTGCTCGACTGTGTTTTATCCTGTTGTCCTTGTTGGTGCTTCTTTCTTGGACAACTAGTTTTATTATGCCCTTCTCCATGGCATAGTGAGCATCGAATTGTTCCACCAGCCCTGCTCATTCTGTTACCAGAAATCTCAATATCCTCCATTCGCCTTTTCTTTTTAAGCCTACCAACTTGCTTCTTCAATGGTAGAGGTTCTGGGGGTTGATGATTTGTTTTGTCCCAGAATTTGTTACTTCTCACAGGCTGCATCATAAATTGGTATGAAGCAAGATACTTCACTTTCTTGTAACAATCGTCTACATAATCCTCTAGATTGAATTGCTTCATCTGGATGGCAGAAATGGCATGACAGCAAGGTATGCCAGTTAGTTGCCATGCTCGACGGGAACATTTTCTTCTCTCCAATTGGACCACATACTTGTCACCATTATTCGTTATCTCGAACCCATTGTCCCCATTCCAAGTTGGATGACAAAACCTACTGTCAGCAATGTTGTCTTTCAAATTTTTCACAATCTTAGGCCCACATTATCTAGGCCACTTTGAACATTCATCTCGAAACCTTTGCAATCTAGTCATAACCATTAGCCTAATATCTTCCAGCATACTGATGATGGACTTGCACCTAGCTCCTATAATCCTCGCATTGAATGCCTCACAAAGGTTGTTGTCCATGGTATCGTACTTAAATTCCTCATTAAAGAAGACTATACACCAATGCTTTGCTTCAATTTGGAACAACGCTCGAAAAGCTTCAGGTGATAAGGCAAATAGAGCTTCTTTCTGAATTCTGAAATCTACCATATTTGTGCTCTTTGCAATCAGCCAAAATTGCCTCTGCAGTTGCTCTCCTCTATACTTCTTAGCCCAATTACCATATATGTGCCAAGCACACATTTTGTGCTCAGCATATTGCATCAATTTAGCAATTGCTAGCACAAGTCCCTACAAATTGAATAAACATTTGTAAGGTACAATGACTAAATGATAATAGAAATTGAAAAGTCAAAGGACAATACCTTTTGTTGGTCACTCATGAATGCCCAACTTCTTCCATCAGTTATGCCAAGATCAGCCATTAGATTTTTTAAAAACCAGGACCAATTGTCCTTGTTCTCGACCTTCACAACAGCCCAGGCTATTGAAAACATGTGGTTGTTTCCATCTCTACCAATGGCAGCCAATAACTCACCTTTGCATAACCCCTTCAGAAGCACCCATCTAACCCTATCACTTTTCTACAGCCAGCTAAAAATCCTTTTCGACATGCATCGAAACATATATACATCCTAGCAAACTGTGTCCCATGAGTATCCAATGCACTTTCCACAACCTCTACATGAATTCTACTGGGAGGATTCTGGAGCCTACATTCCCTAGGATAGTCCCAGATTTGTGCATATTCTTCTTTGTAGGTACCCATCAATATACTCATCACCTTGTACTTAACCCTTTTGCATTGATTTCTGGAAATATTCACACCTACTTCCTCTTTCACTAGCTGTTTCAATTGAGGAGCCTTAATTTCTAGCATGTCCTTAATGATGTTGAAAAAATGCTTGGCCAACCAGACACTAGTGACTCTTTTATTATCAAATGCAATACCACAGGTATGCTCCTCCTATAGTGAGCGGGTTTGGAATGAACGAGACCTCTTGTTCAATGCACCATATATCTTCCAAGGACAATTATCTTGTGTGCACTTTGCTTGAATATAATCCTTGGTATTTCTAGTGAATTTAACATTCCTCTGTTTAGTGATTGAGTACCTCACAATAGCATCTCTAAATTGCTTTGCATCATCAAATTTCATTGATAGACAAAATGCTGGATTTGTACTAGTTGAATCATAAAAGGGAAACTTACTTTTCCTTTTACGCTGAACTGCAACATCATTATCCTCATCTTCTGAGCTACCGTCGTCATCATCACCACTTTCATCATATTCTGTTTCATCACCATCAGCCGTAGGAGCTCCGTCATCCCTGTTTACTGAAGTGCCCTCATCGATAACCCCAAATGGTTGTTTCCTCCTTTTGTTGATATTCCCTCACTTCTTCCCTTGCTTGTGCAATGTCCTCATCATCAGCATCACTTGTGCAAAGTGTATGCACAAGTGTTTCTTCATCTTCATCCTGAACATCCTAGGATGACAAGTTTATTCTGGTCTCTTCATCAAGTACTGAGTCTTCACCGTCAGCTATGCCACCATTTCTCTCAACTTGCGCACATAACTCTAACACACTAGCTGTGTGAGAAGCCTCAGGTTCCTGTCCTCTCGGATCTACATGAAATGCATCATCGGCTACTTCGCTTTCAACACCAACTTCAAACACAGTTTCCCGATGTTCATCACCATCGTATTCAACATACAGATAAATGTCATGACCATGTAGATATTGGTAAACAATATCTTTCACACCATTATCATCATAGACATGCCTCACACCATTTTTAAGACTTTTACCAGGAATTTGATAGTGTACTTTTTCTACTTTGCATTGCCCCCGTTCAACTATATCTTTCACAAGTTACCTTTACACTCTCGCACCAAACCCTATTTTGGGCGTTGGGTCAATGTCGTTTTCCCCACTTTTACACTTTGTCAACAACGCGACATTGCATAAGATTTTACTCATTTTGTCGTTAGTGAACACAAAACAATAAATCACTAACCTTTACCCTCTACTGACCGAGATTCGTCTGCCTCACAACCCCTACTTGCTTGAGCGCTTCGAAGGCCGTCCACTGATGGATCGATTGATGAGGGAGACCAGTAATCGAGAGAGCTTTGCTTCAGTGTAAGCCTGATCGGAACCCTAATTTGCGCGACAGAGAGAGCGACAGAGATGGATAGCCAACGATTTTGCCCTAATTCTCTCGCGACCAACAGAGAGAGCGACAGAGATAGTTATACTTCAACTGATGGAGAAACGACGTCGTTTCTATTAGAGAAAGAAACGACATCGTTCCTTACTGTCCAAGTGGAACAAATTTTCCACGTTGGACTTCTTGTAATTTCTAAAAATTACACGTCGAAATTAAAAAATGACTTCAAATTTACACGTAGGACGATTGGCCGGAATTAGCACTCAACTGAATAATTTTACTCCGATGTGGCACTCGAGTGAATGAAAAAAAAGTTATGGCACTCAAGTGAACGCCGTACAAAAATTATGGCACTCGCGGTGTACTTAACTCAAATTTTCTCCCATGTAGATGTTGTAGTGAAATAGTCATGCTTTGATTTGATATACATGGCTCGTGTGTTTTATGAAAAATTTATTTTTTAAAAAATTATACTTTGTATAACCTATCAAAATAAATAAATAAAAATAATATTTTATTCTCTGCGAAATTTTTTAAATATAAGTTACTATTAATAGTGAAATTCTTTTTATTGATTAATTATTTTAAGGGCTAACAATAATCATTTTTTTAAAAATATTTTGTAACGATCACTTTTCACAAAATAAAGGGACTCTTTTTTTTTGGGCCTTAAAGGGACCCTTGTTTGGGTGGCTTTGGGTTATGCTAATAGTTGATTGGTCAATATAAGGAAAGCAAATGCAGCCCAAACCAGGACCAATGGACGCGACCGTAGCGTATCGTACCTCCGCTAGGCTAAAATGACCGTTGAGGCCAAAGCAGCTTCCCTTATAACGGCTACTTTCAAGAAATGAAAACCGAAACGCTATTCATTTCTTCAATCTGCGGAGACATCTGCGAAAATTCTTTGCTTTTCAGTCGCCCATTCAATCCCTCATTTTCCTTGAGTCATTTCGGATTCTGCGTCCTCTCTGCGCTCGCAATCTTTTGCCAGATTCGAGAAAACCAAGCATGGACTTGGGATGTTTCGACATGGGTTGCATTTCAGTCTCGGACAAGCAAAATGCCGATCGTGGCCTTGGTTCGGAAGAGAAGGAAGGCGTCCCACTCCCAGTTGAGATCAATACATCGGCCTCGAAACCTGGAAAGGTTAGGCTTTTCATATTGCAACCAGGGTTTATGGGTTGCGATTTCAAGAATAAGGGGTTGGGATTTAGAAATTGCCGCTTCGAGTTTTGATTTGCTCTGTCGTCTGAGGAATGTGCTACGCGAGCGCAACCTAGAAAGTTGTTTGGCTTGATTTTAGGTTCTATTGTCAAAGTGTGTACTGTAGTGCAGAAATTCACTGAGTGGATATCTGTCCTTAGGATCTGGGTACTGCATTTGGTTTTTGTTCTATAGGAAATGTGATTCTTTGTGTTTGGAAATTCAAACTTTGATCTCATAGGGTTTTGACAAACAGAGGGACTAGAATACGATAATACTCTTGGAATCTTGAATGAGGCTGCCTTCGCAATGTATCTTTTATCTCCCACTTTTCCCTGAAGTGACACCTCTATGCTAATTGAGTTTTGTTTACTTGTATCATTTGCTTCCCATGGCAAAATGAACTTGTTGGACTGATATGTTCAGTAATCCCATGTTCAAAGCTTCAGGCTTCATTCAACTCTTTGGGATAAATCTGCGAGAAAATGCTTGATTTTCCACTTCGTATTCTTTTAACACGGTGGAAGGTGGTCTGGTTGTATCCAATTTCAGATTGTCCCTCAAATCCCAGATTGCATATAATGAGGATCTTCTCTCAGTTTCTTTCATTGATTTTATTTGATTATTTGATGATAAATCAAATCCTTAATGCAGAATAAACTGTTGAAGGAAACAAGGCAATCAATAACAGCCCTCAACAGATTCACTTCGCTGATTAAGAAGCCTCCACACCGTAAGACTTCTCCTATCAATTGGTTTCCGCGCAAGAAGGTGGACTCCTACCTAGATAGGAAGATAAAAATGCTTCAGGTAATATTCATCCTGTATTTCCCCCAATTAGGCATCACATTTCAATGGGATTTCCACTGAGTTAGTTCAATTCAGGAAAGAGATGGCATGAACTTAAGTCTCGATCAGACTTTAGATGACGCAAATCCACATTACTCGAGGGTACTTAGAGAAAAGATGGCAGCAAGAGACGCTGCACACCGGGCAATGGAGGCTCGAAAAGCTGCATTGGTGGAAGCATCCTGGAGTCGAATACTACAAGCGGCCAGGTATGAAGTTTAACCGCTTGGGTCTCGATTATGTTATGTGGTATTGAGAAGGGCATCTATAAAACTAGTGCTTTGGGAATTGGAAATAAAAGAAGAGCAGTTAATGTGTGCAACTTTATCAGTAATAGGTGACATCGTTTTACTAGTTTTTGGTGCATTTGGAGTACTTGTTTACTACATTATATTCAGCTGTGTGTCCCCGTAGGCTTTTAGGACCCTTTTCTTATTTCATTGACAATTGGCTCACTGACTAGTTGCTTCATTTTTGTTTATAGGATTCAGAGTAAAGAAGCGGAATCTTTGTTGCAGACAGCAGAGAAGAATGCTGCTGAAGCTTTTGAAGCAGCAACGGCTATGGGAGTGATCATGTACGATACACCAAATTGCTCTCGGCAGTCTACTAAAATACAAGCTTCTTCTGTAAATGGAGGAGGTTCTACTGCTCATACGGTTACGGCATCTTTTGAAACTGCATTTGAGGTAGAACGAGAAGTGGCAGCAGCGGTGAAAAGTGCATTCATTAGGCTTGCCAATTGCCCATCATTTAGTAAAGACGAATTCAGGGACTTGCTGCAAAAGATCAGCCAGAACCCAGACACAGGTGAGAATAATCAGGAGTTAAAGGAATTTTCATCCGAATATGATTCGGGATCAGGGTCAGATTTCGAAACAGCATCACAGAAGAATGCTATTAGCTCTTTGGATTTGAACCCTAGCAAGCCACTTGAAGGAACAAGACAGAGGAAAAACAAAAGGAGGCAGTCCTTGGAAAAGCTCACTATGGCAAAGCTGGTGGAAATGATGGTTGAGAGACTCAAACGTTTGCAAGAAGGGGAACTTTCTTCTCTTGCTACTATAGTTGCAACCCGTGGTCTAAATGCTGCCTTAGCTGAAATCGAGAACAGTAAGGATCCTGGTGGTGCTGCTGGGTTTTCCAATGCTTCAGCTGTTTCTATCTCCAGGAGAATGTCATCATCAGGTGGTGCTGCTGGATTTTCCAATGCTTCAACTGTTTCTATCTCCAGGAGAATGTCCTCTTCAGGTGCAGGATCCGCCAAAAATCACAACTATCAAAGTTTCCTAGATGCACAGGCGAGAAAGAACCAAGCACCAGAACTGCCAAGTTTGGACAAGTTCTTAGTCAAGCATAAGTCGAAGCTTGAAATAGAGGTAGAGAAGGCCAAGAGTAGAAAGAAGCTTGGAAATGAGACGGTGGGTAGTGCATGTATAACTGGTGAGGTCAGCTCGGAAATTACCGGCACTCAAAATCGTTCTTTGGAAAAGGATTGCGGAAATGCGGGTGTTAATGCACCGTCTTCCGAGTCTGTTCCTGACTTTGGAAGCATGCCAGTCAAGCATTCTTCAAAACTTGAGAAGGAGATTGCAGAGATGAAGAGAAATCGTGGAAAAGAATATGAGCCAACTTTGAAGGGTCAAAATGGGGTCCTTGGTCTGGCCAAAGATGCTTCTGGAGTTCCAAGCTTAGATAAGGTTTTGGTGAAGCATATCTCAAGGCTGGAGAGGGAAGTCGAAGAAGCGAAGAACAGGAGGAAGAATCGCTCAGTTGAAGGATGTGAAATGAGCAGTTCAGACAAAGAATCGGAAGAAGTCGATGTAAATTCAGTCCGAGATTGTGAAACTATTGGGAAAGAGAATCTGGATGTGAGCAATATTGCAAGAGAAGAGACAGAAGAAAGTCTAGACGAGATCCTGGCCAAGCCACTACACAGATTGGAGAGAGAGAAATTACAAGCATTATCCTCAAGGAGCAATTATGAGTATCAGAAGCACCAAAAGAAACAATATGGACATAATCTTGATGATTGTGGGAGTTTGGACGAAATTTTGGTGAAACATGTCTCGAGACTGGAGCAGGAGAAGAAGATGAGGACAAAGTCAGAAGAAGGGTTCTCCGTAAAAACGAGAAGCGATGCGCACTTGCCAGTGAATGCCGAGGGTGGTCTGCACCAGATCTTGGTTAAACATAAATCAAGGCTAGAGAGGGAGAAGATTGCTGCTGCTACGCATCAAGAACAGATTAATAATGACTATGTAACCCGTAGAGAAGCAAGGGAGAGGGAGCTTCATGAAGCATGGGGAGGTCTAAGTTTAGGGAATTCGATGAAACCGCATCTGTCGAAACTCGAACGAGAAAAGGCAAGTTAATGATTTTTTCATTTTGACGTTCCCGTTGCACTAGAACATGGATAATTTCCAGAAATATGATCTCTCTTTCTTTAATGTCCGTTTTCTCTCTATAGGCGGCGTGGATTAAGGCTGAAGAGGAGGAAAGAAAAAGGTCTCTGCAGGAGTTATAACCTTCGTCCAATTCAACCATTTCAGAGGGATTTTTCTAGCTATAAATGTAAAGACAGAGCTAGGAAAAAGATTCAAACTTTCAAGCATATCTCGTACACGGAATGTGTTAAGCATTGTGGTGTGATTACTACGTACAGTTGACTGTTGACATGAGTTCGTTTGACAGTTAATGTTCAAGGACCATTCCAAATTCCTAATGATTGTGACAATTCTTAGACCTTAGAGCACCGAGAAGCGAATCCAGGAAACTTAGACCGATCTATATCACTCTTGGCTCCCTCAATCTGATCAGAAAATCATCTAAATGCTTCTACATTCTCTGGTGCAATGGGGAAGTTCAACATAAAAGAGATCGATAACTTACCTTTTCTCGATTGAGTTTCGAAAGATGCGGTTTCATCGAATTCCCTAAACTTAGACCTTCCTCTCCCTTGCTTCTCTACGGGCAATATAGACGTTAATCTGCTCTTGTTGCGCAGCAGCAGCAATCTTCTCTCTCTAATTCAGACAATCATCTAAATACTTATGCATAGTAAACTTTTGGAATTACAGGATTATTTTCTCTAGATTTTATTTTGATTAGCAAGCTGAGACATCAATCTTCTCCCTCTGATTCAGACAATCATCTAAATACTTCTTCTGCATAGTAAATTTTTGGAATTACAAGATTATTTCCTCTAGATTTTATTTTGATTAGCAAGCTGAGACAGAAGTTGAATTTATAGAAACTTAAATCCACCAAAAAAAAAAAAACATAAAAAAAGGGAAAATAAAGAAAAAGAATTATGGTATTTGTGGGATAGATGAACACAGCCAAAGAAGTTTGTTGAGCCGCCGTATATGAACGCGGGTCAGAGTCAACCTACAAACGCTCCTGGGGAGTAAAGCTCACGCCAGATGCGTGCCCACTGCCACTGCCAGTGCCACTGCCACCATCCTTTTCTACTCTGAAAGTCTTCATTTTTCTGAAGCCACCAAAAAAACCCAAAAAAAATAAAAAAAATTATGAAAGTCTTCAGCTTTGAACTGTCAAACTCTGATTTCCAAGCTTTTCCAGAGTCTTATTGACCCCCATATTAGACGCGCTCTCTCTCTCTCTCTCCTCCCTCCTCACACCCGTTCTTGTTTTGCTTCAAGGTTTGAGTATTCTCTCTCTCTCTTCTCTGTCTCTGCAAAATGGGTCTGTTCTCTCTCTCCTGTTTGCTCCTTCCCATCTTCTTGTCTCTGAGCCTGGCACTCTCAACCAACTCGGAAGGTACTCATTCCACTCGCTCACCATCATGCCTTCGCTCTCAAATTTGCAATTTAATGAATTTCCCAGTCATTTTGGTGCCTCTCTTTCTGTTGTTGCTTCAGAAAGGAAGCACCTTCCGATCTCTCCCATGCCTTAATTTCAATCTCAGATGAATTCTGATTCTGGGTCTCGTTGTTTCTTTCTTGATCTTTTGCTTTTTCTTGAAGGGAACGCTTTGCATGCTCTGAGAACCAGGCTCTCAGATCCGAACAACGTGCTTCAGAGCTGGGACCCGACTCTGGTCAATCCCTGCACTTGGTTCCATGTCACTTGTGACTCCAACAATCATGTAATTAGATTGTAAGTCCTTCTAGTTCAATTTCCCTTTGCTGCTCTTGTATTTTCTTTTCTTGTGATTCTCCGCTTTAATTGTGAATTCTATAAATCGATAATTGGTCTGAATTACTATCAGGGATTTGGGTAATTCTAATGTCTCTGGGACTTTAGGGCCAGAGCTTGGCCAGCTCAAGCACCTGCGATACTTGTATGTGATCCTTCTCTCTAGTGTCTCCCTCTATTTTCACCTCAGTGTGCTTTGTGTTATGTTTGATGAGCCTGAGTGATCTTGTGCAAAATTTATGGATTCTGAAGGAAGGGAGGCACTTTCGTTTTCTTTTTTGTCAAGTTTATACAGTAAAGATGTGTGCTTTATGGGAATATGGTGCAGGGAGCTTTACATGAATGGTCTGGTGGGGAAAATTCCAAAGGAGTTGGGTAATTTGAAAAAACTGGTTAGCATGGATTTGTATGGCAACAAATTGGAAGGACAAATCCCAAAGGCCTTTGCTAAGCTGAAGTCACTTAGATTTCTGTGAGCTTCTTTATCTTCATTAACTGATGCTTTCTTGTGTCTTGAATTCCAACATCGAGTTGATATTTGATTTTCATGTCTGTGGTTCAGCCGTCTGAACAACAATAAGCTCACGGGACCGATACCGAAGGAACTCACTACCCTCTCTAACCTCAATGTCCTGTAAGTAGAAATGTCAAACTTACCATTGTGATGCTGAAGTTCCGATTGTTATGTCCATTTAGAGTTTCTCCCTAATCTCTCGCCTTCTGCAGTGATGTTTCTAATAATGATCTCTGTGGAACGATTCCCGTGGATGGTCCATTCGCCAGTTTCCCAATGGAAAGGTTTGATGACTTAATTTTTTCATTTATCTTATACATGGTAGGGGCATATTAATTTCCTGACTGGGCGGAAAAAACAGAACTTTAGCAGCGCGCTTGCTCTGATCTTGCTCAGTACTAGCGTGAATTTATGAATGGCATATTTACCTTTGGATCACGAAGTCAATTAGTCGGTTAATTGACAATCTTATTCATCATCAATTAATCAGACATATTCATCGGAACTTGTAGCTCGTTGCAATCATGTGAAGTGGTTCTTTTTAGCCGCATGCGTGATCTGCTGGCTTAGTTTAGTTTCCTGGTGACAAATTTATAGCACAGAGATAATCATGAAGAAGGCCCCTCTGTTTTCCTAGAAGGAGGAGAGTAACCCTAACTGGTTTTTTCTAGTGCTTTGCTTGTTTAGACTTTTCTTTGTTAATGAAAAGACAAATGGAGTAAAAACTGCAAGCCGAGAGAAGCTCGAGCCAGTGAATTCTCGACAAGGATTGTTGTTTGATTTTCGCGATAAATCTCGAGCATTCCCGTGATATCATCGTCAACCTTACTACCTTAGTATTCCCCCTACTGGTCGGAATACTATCGTGATAGCTGCAAGATGACAAATTCATCGGCGATGGATTGCTCCTTCTCGACTTTGTTGCTAGCTTCCATACTAGCGTCGTCATATATGACTCCGTTACTGTGATTTAATGCTCTAATGAGCTCGCGCCTTTGTCTCAGCTTCGAGAACAACCGGCTCAACGGACCGGAGCTAAAAGGACTGGTGCCATACGACTTTGGATGCTGATGAAGGCTGGCTTTGCTTGTATATCACATCTACGACTCTTAAATTTTAAGCTGGTCAGGGTGGCAATTCAAACTCGTCAAGATCAGTCAATCTCAGAAACATATACAGCAACATTATGATAGGTGTGTTAATAGTCGGAATGTACCTGCAAGTTAGCAGAATAAAAGTACAGCGCTTGGTAATGTATTACGACATTTTTAGGCTGCGTGAATGCTAACACTATGTACGGTGCAGTATGTTGGGTAAGTATAGCAGTGCTTTCATTTAGCAGACAACTTTCTTTGACGACATCATATATTTAAACAGCACTAAATGTCGATGAAAATCTCCCAGAAACAATGTCGATATACGCTTTTAAATTGAACGTACACTATCTCCCGACTGTGTTCGTACAAAAAATGACCGATTTTTTATTGTTATTATTATTATGGGCATGTGATAGACTTAGTTGGCAAGATCAGAATTTGGTCATTTGTGAAAAAATTATCCACAACGTGATGAATTGACAATTTGAAGGAATCGACAAAAAGTAAAGTTAATAATCTCAAATGCAACCGTCAAAAAAGTAATCGTCAACGGAATGGAATAAAGCACACGTCAAGATAGTAGAGTGAAGAAACTATCGATAACCGTTTGTAACCTTTGTTGGTAACTTCCCTTTGTAATTTTTTGTTTGTAATTTTTGTTTGTAGCCTCTATTTTTGACATTCGTTTTTAGCCTCCATTTGTAAACTCCATAGATAACTGTCAATTGTATGCTTTAAATAGCTACATCGTAATCTTCGAAGGCTCTCGGCACAAATCAAGCAAATATATCCATCTTTATTTTCATGTATTGCAATTTATCGTTTGTAGTTGTAACTTTCAAATCCGCATCGCCAATTAAATTCAAGCATAATATCATTACAGGGTTAAGCTTTGTCGTCGATTAAATTCCGGCAGGTTTTGTCTAGGTTTGGTTCGTTTGCAACAGGTGTACTTTCCAATTCTTGTCGTCGATTAAATTTCGACACGGTTTGTGTTTGTACAATATTATCGAAATTGAAGTTGTTGATTCTCCTGTTTGCCTGAATAATTTCTATTCGGAGTCGCCACAGGATCTGTTCTCCTTTAATTAAAAAGCGAAGTACGAGTCGCCGTGGGAGAAATTTCCATCGAAACAGACTGATATTCGTATTTCAATGAAAGTGAGCATGGTGAGAAGGAGGAGGACTAGAATTTGATATTTTAATTGGTTGTGGGGGCATGGGCGATATTAGTAAAAGATTGGGGGGCAATACTGCAAAGAAGCGATTAGTCACAAGTAGAGGTGAGCATAGTCCGGGTTGGTCCGGTTTCCTCAAGAACTGTGGACCAGACCGGTGATATCGGTTCTCAATTTCAGGAACCATGAACCAGACCGAATGTCCCTGAAACCATGGACCGACCGAACCACCGGTCCGGTTCAGTTCTCGGGCGGTTCCATTGGACCGGTAAAATGAAAACAAAAATAAGAAACCCGAGTTTAGACACCGCGTAAAGTACATCAAATAAAATTGGCTTGGGAGATACCCGTTCTCCTTCAGGAGGACAAAATGAAAAGTTCTTCTCCATAAATAAAGCCATAATTCTGGAGAGCAATATACATTTGTGCATACCAATTGCCCTGATGAGCTAGTCTGAGGTGGTGAAGGTTTCTGCTCAAGCTTTGCATCCAGAGCCCCCTGCTTGTGGCTGGGGAGCACGCATGTGCTTCGTGGGGCCAAAAGGAGACTTCCTCATCATCTCTATATTGATCAAAGCCAGATATATTTAGTTCAAATAGCAGGTCAAATGTAGAAACCTTAATCTGCTATCAAATGTAGAAATGCCATCATATGTTTATATTAAAAAATAAAAATAAAAATAAAAAATCGTTGGTCTCGGTGGGTGATCCATCGATCCAGTTCCTCCCTAGAATCGGGAACCGGACCGTCCGGATACAAGTTCCACCTTGAGAAACTGTGACCCAGATCAGTGACCTTAAGAACCGGACCAAACTCGTCAGTCAGGTCCGCTCCGCTCCGAAGGTCCGCTCCGAAGGATTCATGTTGCTCACCCCTAGCCACAAGAGTCTGAACTCGACGTGCCGGGAACTGGGGACACATGGCCGTGGTATAGTGGCCGCATTAGACTCGTGTCGAGAAAGTGATGGCTCACCTAAACTCCCGAAAAGGTTGTAATTCCATTGCGTCTTGGAACCCTCCGATGTCAGCCCCACTCGAGCGCGTACAAATATTGGGTACTCGCCTCAGTCGGCACTCTTCATTTAGGGGGGGTGGTTTGTGGTCTAGTTCAAACTTTTAAATGTATTGTGGTTTTGATTTTGATTTTGTTTTTTGTTTTTGTTTTTTGTCGTTGTCAGAAGTTCTGATTTTATTAAAGTTGTTAATATATTTTTATTTGGCTTATACGTTATGCGTTTTCATGTTCTAACGACTCGAATGTATAGAAATTTAGAAAGTATGCCCGTCTTATATCTCAATGTTCATATCCAGGAAATGAAAGTGAGGCAAGTCTGCTGATATTTAACCAAGTAGCTTATAAAATAGGAATTTGAAAATTGCAGCCGGAGAAAATTATCAAAAACTATGCCATAATAACTTGGACGGTGAATATCAGTCTTCATGGCATACGATACTTTTTCGTAATTTTTTAAATTTCAATTTCGGCATTTTTTATATTGTTCCAAAGTAAAATTCCAATTAATCCTTCTGCCCATAATTTGTCAAGTAGAAATTTGCATGATCCATTGATACACGACTTTTGAAATTATAAGAGAGTGAGAGAGAGTAAAATCAATTCCATACTCGAGCGAGTAGACAACAGTGAACATGGCCACTACCTTCTTCTTTTTTTTGGTCAAAGGCCACCGCCTTCTTTAAATCTAAGAAAAGAGGGACCCAATTTTGAAGTGCTTGCCTTTTTTGCCTTCCTATATATTTGGCGACTCCTCCTCCTTCCCTCCCTTGCTCTCTCTCTCTCTCTCTCTCTCTCTCTCAGCCCCCCACCAGAAACCCTTGAAAGAACCCAAACGCAGTCGCGGTTTCTTGAACCAACAAGGCACAAGCCTCCTCCAACGAAAGTGGAAGCCCCTTTCTTGATTGATTCGTGAAGTTCGTCATCATCTCCAAGAAAGATCGGAACCCAGAAACTAAAATGACCAGTCTCCTCCGGAGGAAGAACCCCAACAACCTCTTCTTCTTCCTCCACAAGCAAACGATCCCGCATTTTGTGACCAAAGGGTGTTCGATTCCAAGAACCCGCCATTCCCCCGTGAACCCAGCGTCAGCCAGAGCTTACTTTCGTCCCCATCATTTCCCGAGAAAAGGGAGGGGATATCATCCCTCTTCGGCTTCTTTCTCGTCGTCGTCTGCTTCTTCTCGGGTCGGGTTCGTGGGTTGGTATCTGGGTATGGTCAAGTCTCGACCCATTTTCACCAAGAGCGTCAGTTGTGGTCTTATTTACACAGCTGCTGATTTGTCTTCTCAGGTATGTTATTCGTGGACGCCCTTACAATCGTGTGGATTCTCGGTAGAGTTTGAAAATGCTGTTTATGCTTCTCTGTATCTGTGTTTTCTCATGTTAGTATCATGCTGAATTCTTATTTTGATTGCCTTTTCCCCTGAGGTGGTTAGTTTTAATTTTGATAGTTCACTTTTATTACTTGCAAGATGTCCTCCAATTAAAAAAGGTGTAGTGATTGATGAGTAAAAGATAAATAAAAAGAGCCAAAGAAAAGAGAAAGAAAGACCATCCGTTACAGTTGTTTATATCCTGTCCGATCTTGCATTCCGTTGCTCATTTTTACTTAACAAGTATGCTTGTCTTCAGACGATTGCAAAGCCATCTTCAGAATCTTATGATCTTGTGAGGACATTGCGGATGGCTGTATATGGTCTGTTGATTTTAGGGCCATCGCTGCATTTTTGGTTCAATTGCATGTCGAGACTTTTTCCAAAGCAGGATCTTGCCTCCACGTTGAAGAAAATGGTCATGGGGGAGACACTTTACGGACCCGCTATGACCGTGGTTTTCTTTTGCGTAAATGCCGGTCTACAAGGTACTGAACATTTTCCACTAGATGTTTATCTAGTACTTCAATATCTCTTACCAGCCTAAAGATGGTTACTCATGGTAATTGTATTGTTAATGACTTATATGTGCCATTTAGAATTTATCATAAACTCCTTCTTTTGCAAAACGTTTGTGTTATTGAGTTGCTGGTGAAAGTCTTTTCAGCCTTTTCTACTTTGGAGCACATAATTTATAACAAGATACAATTTATGATGATAATAAAAAGTTCGTGATTTTTGGTGAAGCCTTCTATTTTTCGACATTGTCAAAGATTCTGTCCTGGTTAATAAGAAACAAGATGAGGAGGAGGTGGCGAGTAAATTGACGAGATTGGATGAGCCACGGCAACGTCTCATTATATGGGCATTCTCAAGCTTTTATCTGTCAGCATTAAGTGTAGTAGCCCTGCAAATGTTGTTAACATGGACTGGGGATGAGAAACAGAATGCCTATAAATCTGGCTAGGGGTAGGCAAATGAGTAGTTTAACTGTAAAGTGACTGTGCATCTGCTTTCCCTCTGCTTCTAGTCCAAGAGACTTTAGGAGACAACAAATTGTTGAAATAAGAGGAAATAGCATGGCAAAATGTACAACTGTAATGTGCTTGATTGATAGTGATTCCAAAGTACTGCAAAATCTTAGAGCTAGCGAACCAATGAAATGTGGGTTGAATTGCTATGTTTCTTAATGGAAGTTCTTAAAAACATCTTAGCAAGCACTTGAAAAAGTAGAAATTTCCAAACATTGGTTTTCTTTTCTTCTGCTTGACTTGTATTGGACAGCTCTCTCAAAGGATTTCACTTACAATACCAAATTTGAATTTATCAGAGGTTCAATTCATTTTATTCAGTTGGATGGAAAAAAAAAATGGCCTCTTCTGTGCAGCTTCTTCCCTTGAACTATTCTTAGACTTCTAATTACAGCAAGAACTTTTCTTCTGCAAAAAGTTATTGCAAGTTTCAAATTGTGCTTAAGATAATTGTGCCGCATTGATATCTAAGACATTTCCGTGATCCCCATGCTCAGGTGAGAATGGGACACAGATTGTTGCTCGATTGAAGCGGGACTTGATTCCAACATTGGTGAATGGATTTATTTACTGGCCCTTATGTGATTTCATCACATTAAGATTTACCCCTGTTCATTTACAGGTATGACATTTCTTCTGCACTGTGTTATGTTTCTCCTTCACTTCAAAATTTTGATTAGGTCACCATTTCCCGAATCCTCATTTTTTTTTTTAAATCTTCCTTTGAAATTGTTCTTTTTTGGCTGTTTTGTTTCATGCAGCCTCTCGTGAGCAACTCGTTCTCATATATATGGACCATATATCTGACATACATGGCTAGTTTACACAAAGTGGATTCAACTGCTAAGCTAACTACAGAAGCTGCCATTTCTCCTCCGCAATAGGCTCTGGATTTTACTTCATATTACAGCCATCAGCAGGTTGCTACTGACAGTACATGAAATCTTGTCCTGTGCAGTCTTTAGGACTCACTGATGCAACAATGGGATCTTCTTTGGAGCAGAGAGCAGCATATGTTTCAAGAGAAAAGCAACCACCCCGATTATTCTTCTAGTTTAAGGAACAACCCCATTGTCTAGCAGACTTTTTCGTCATACTAGTCAATTACTTGCATGAGATGTAGCAGTTTAGCATCACAGGTTATTGTAAAGCACTACTCAATGAAGCTGTTAGGGCATTTTTTTCCCTGAAAATTTGCTCTGGCTAGTTTAGTTCCATTCCTCATTTTTGTTGGCGCATATTGTTGGAAAAACTAGCCCACCTACAAGTAATCGAGCTATTTCAGAGCACATTTACATTCGATATTTGAAAATGCCACGAGCTATCTGTCTCTGCAATGCCAAATACAATGTAGGTCTTCCTCTGAGCGACAGGAGCGGCGGCTCATTGCTGCCAATTTGAATGAACATCATCTGCATTACCTTGGGAAATTCTGGAATTTTTCAATATAGATTGCATTCATCAGCATACTATTGCTCTCGACAAGCTGCGAATATGCATAATCTATTTTCTCGCCAGAAGATTGTCATTCCTTCCAAGGAAAAGAATCATATTAGTCACGCTTACGCATAGTTCAAATGACAGCTTGTGCAATTCGGAGAGACAGAAATTGGACAGAATAAGAAGGATACAGTCAAATCTTGAGGAACAAAATTTTCACTAGCAGGGGAAGAAAGATCGATTACACCAATTGCAACCATGCCGGTCTGAACTACATAGATTCTCTACTGTATAATGTTCAACTGGTATATAAATTGAGGTATAAGGAAAGGGGAAGAAACATAAACAAATACAAAGCACGCCAATGTTGCTAATTTCCTGACTATCCTGATTGTGCCCAAATATTTACATTTTCTAACGGGTTATAAATTAACAACACTGCCCTGCTTTCGACGACGACAAGAAGAAAAAAGAAGAAAGAAAAAGAAAAAAAAGATAAGGAAGTAGACCAGAGCTAGTATGATCTCCACAGCATCTGGAACTAATCAGTTACTGCATTTGTCCAAGCCGGTAAACTCACTGCCAGACCAAAACTTTCTACCATAACCTCAAATGTAGAATAAAATCAACAAGCTCCATCATCGCTTTTAACAAAATTCTCAGCTCATATATGCCAATCTCTTTTGATGATAAACATCGGACCAGGATCTGTATTCACCCACTGAAAGCACGTGAAGAAATTTTCTCTAGCTGGACACACCAATTTTCTCCGAGTATTTCAGGGTTCAACTCCGTTGCAGAACGTAAATCCAACACTGACGCACAAACAGAATTAACTGGACTCTGCACACTTCTCCCAGGTCCCATCCCACTTCTACAATTTACAATTCGATCATCCCATCGTCTAGAACGTTGATATCCATGCTTAGACCCAGCTAGACTCATACAAGGCCCAATCAACCTTTTCAAATATGCGTCTACCGCATTATTCAAGAGGTTTGCACAGTTCACCGAGACCTTGATGCCCTCCATCTCCAACTTGCGCTCCATGATGCTTCTCAAGGAACTCGTATCGGGTAGCTCGCTTCTGTTTAAGCAGGTCTCAGCATTGTACCTACCAAAAGGAGATGGGTTGAAAATAGATTTACCTGCTCCACCAAAATTTACAGAAATACCAAGAGGAGCGGTAACCGGGCTCCTGCTTTGAACGCCCGGACTTCCAGCCAACTGCTCAACCTCTTCACCTTCTTCCACTGATGCAATTTCTGCTGGAGGCTTGCTACCAAGAGACTGTAACTCCGTCGGACTCTGTTGTTCGAGGGTTTTATGAACCAATGCCTCAGATGCAACAATTTGAGGCTTCCCCAATGGCCCAAGAGGGCTCGGGCGATCCCTGAATTTGCAACTGCGATTGCCTAGAGACCTTATCTTGCGAGGCGAAGGAGGAATTGCAAAACCATGTAACGACTGGGGACCACTCTTTTGATGCCCTTTCACTGGTTCGATGCCGAGGTTAGCTCTAGCATTTCCACAGGGCGGTGACTGCGCGAGGCAAGCATTCTTGAGGATTGACCTGATGAGTTGATTGTGTAGGGGGATTGTTTCCCTCCCGATCGTCTGCGCACACAACCTATTAAACTCGGACTTGCTAATTGAGGAAGCGAACAACTTTTTCAGCTGATCAAAGTACTTCTCTGCTCGCTGATGCCCGATTCGTCGGACGATCATCGCCTTCAACTCCAATGTATCGACCCGGCCGCACTGCTTGTTGCGCCCCATTTGCGTTCCCGAATTGCTCAATCTCCAAAACAAGCTCAAGTGTCAAAATTCAGACTTTTTCCAGCTTAATCCTTACGCTCGAACTAGCCATCCCAAATCTCGACCAAAACCCTAATTCCCAGATAAAAATTCTGTCCCTACAAAGCACCTAAACAGCAGCAACGAACTTACATCAGAACCTTGCACATTGAGGCAAAACCCGAATCAAGAATCTAGTGATCATGCATCGCATAAGCTAACTCCAAAGCTTACACAGAGAAGCTAAACAAGTGCAACCCAAACTGGGCATTAAAAATGGAAACTTGGAGTTGCGCTCTACTCAAAATTAGAAGACCAACCCACCGATGAAGTCAATGGCATTGATTGATTCCAGAAAAGACCTTGAAAGACCAAGCAAAGCCCAATCGGGAGGAAATCCCATTCCCAGCAAGAAAAAGAAAACCCTTTCCGATCAGGAGACGCACCTGAATGCGAGAAGGTCGCGAATTTTGATTTGACCGCGAAATCGCGGGACTTGGGTTGATTGAATTGAATTGATCGATGCGACGGCGACGAGCGATCGCGGGTCGATTGATGGGGATGCTGTGGCCTTCTTTTTGGGCTTGTGCTGGTGTTGTGTTGTGGCTGGGACACACCAATTCGATCATCCGAGGATTGTCGAGGATTGGGAAGTGCGTCTCTCGAAGTCTTGGACAATTCTCGTTAGGGGAAAAAGAAAAAGAAAAGCAAGCACACGTGCGCTATTTCGAGGGGTCTCGAGGGACCGTGTGTGTCTGCGGCTGTCCCTCTCTTTTTATTTCCTTTTTCTTTTTGTTAATCTTTTCGGGAGATTAATATGGGAACAAAAAAAAAAACAAAAGTGTAGGAAAAAAAAAAAAGAGCTTTCTAAATCATTTCTTCAGAGAGTAATTGCTGAAAAACTTAGTTTGTACATAAATAATTAAGAATTTCATTAATCTCTCTTAAATTTCGATACCGATTCGATTTTCCATCTTGAACAAAGTCCACTTTTATTTACTTCTAAGCTCACTAATTCGATTAAGTAGAAATGTACTTTGAGCCTATTCTCGTTGTATCTTCTACCGATTCCGTCGATTGAGAGTAGATAGGTAGACTATCACAAGGCCTAGTGATACGAAAAAAATATTATATCTAATGATATCAAGTTCTCACTATCAATCTTCAAATCTACCCTGTCTTTTTATCGCGTTCACTAATATTACAGGTCATCATTTATATCGAGAGAAGATAATATGCGCTCGTTTCTTGAGGCGAATCGATACAGTGACTCTTATAGTACCAAGGGATGCTCAAATAGTCGAGCAAATCATGATTAGTCAATTTTACTTGCACGATGGCCCAAAAAGAAAAAAGAAAAAGAAAAAAGAATTTGGTCGAAAAAATAAAAAGGAAAAGAAACCAAAAAACACCGCCAAATGCAGTCAACTAGGGTTTTTGACCGGTTGCCCGTATATATAGACGAGCGTAGCCTCCTCCCCCTCACTCCTCTGCGATTCCTGCTCAGCTTGTGCGCTCTTGGTGTCGGCGATCGCTTGAGTTCAAGAAGAAGAAGAAGAAGCAGCAGCAGCAATGGGTCACTCGAATGTCTGGAACTCTCACCCCAAGAACTACGGCCCTGGTTCGCGCGCATGGTAGCCCCCATCTTCCTCTTTGTTCTCTAGATTTCCAAGGCTTAATCAGAAAACCATTGCTCCATGCTTGTTCCTTCAATGCGATAATTGTTTTGGCGCGATTGGTTTGGAGTCGATTTGATTTTTCCGAGATGAGTTGGTGCGGGAGGGTACGAGTCTGGATTTAGATTACTTTGCTATTGACAGCCTGTTAGGCTCATGTTTCCCGTTCTTGTATGATACCGTGACCCTGTTAGATGCTGATGTTCGGTGCGTTTTGATGTTCATTTTCGGAGATTCTGCTGTCTTATGGGCCGTTCACCGATTAAGTTGATCTCTTCAACGGAGGCTTTTTAAGTTATGTTTCTGGAAAGTGTGGAATGAAGGGTATTTCTTCTTTTATGCTCTGTCCGTGTTTATGGCTGGGGAGGAGCTGACGGTATCTAAATGCATTCATATCAAGTAGATTAAACGTTGGCTTTCATATGGGAATGAAGTACAAGCATGTCTTGATAAGTTTTGTGGAGTAGTTGCGCGGTGCTCTGTGATTGCGGGAGCTGTGGCGCAGATACTTATCGTTTTGACCGATTGACAACCCTTGCACGTCGGTGTAGGCAGCATTTTCTAGTTTCTCTAGATAATGAGGCGATATAATTTGCTTGGAGTTATTGTGTGCATAGTATCATTAGCTTTTTTCCCATCTGTTTCAACCTTTCGTGATCAGCTAATGTTCACTAGGGATTCATCTGTTGGAACTAGTGGATGCTTAACATGTGCGGGTAGTGCTAGGATTTATATCTACAGTTGATGTTGTCAGCTAAAGATAGTAGATGTTGTCAGCTAAATCGACACATGCATTCTTTATCAAAAGAACTGTATTTCCTTACCATTACTTTGATCAAAGTATGAAGATTATTGGGTTGAATAATAGTTGATTGCTTGCTAGACATTTACGCAGCTCACAGTGGAAGAACTCAAATCTGTTCTTGGTTTGATTTGCAGTCGCGTGTGTGGGAATCCTCATGGTTTGATTAGGAAGTATGGACTCATGTGCTGCAGACAGTGTTTCCGCAGCAATGCCAAGGAGATTGGCTTCATCAAGGTAAACTTAGACTTTATTAACAAGTGTACTTCAAAGGCTAATTAATCATGTACACTTCCTGTATATATACTTGGTTTTCATTCATGTTTTGTTTTGCAGTACCGCTGAAGAGCTGATACTCTCTGCACCCCGGCGATTTCCCAGTGCAAGCACTCTCTTAGAGATCTAGGTTTGCCGTAATTTTAAAGATGATTTTGTTTTGGCGTCATTGTCATTGGAGCTGACGTTGGGACTCGAAATATGTAAGGATTGCCTATTTGAGTTTGCAAAACTCTAATTTTTCTTGTTCATTTGCTTGCCCCTTAAAGCCCCCTCCTTCCCCATTATTTACCCTTTTTGATTATGATGATGCTACACAATTATATCTGCAGTGGAAGTTGAGCGTTTTCACGATGTCACTTGTCTTAAATTTGTTATCCCCCAACGTTACTTCTTGGTGGTGCTTCTAAGAATTGCCAATGGAATCTTTCAACGTATTGTGAGAGATTCATATTGAGCAGGGACTATGAAGGTACTTGGAAAATGGACAGCATTATCGAGATTTTACTCTATGCTTTCTTAAAACTTGCATTGCTAGAATTGTATACTTAGGTTTCGTGTTTGTATTACTGCCCCGATGTTATTCTTGGTGCTTCTAAGGACTGCCAATGGAATCTTTCAACATATTGTGAGATTCATATTGAGCAGGCATTATGGAAGTACTTGGAAAATGGCAGCATTATAGGGATTTTACTCTATGCTTTGTTAGAACTCGCATTGCTAGAATTGTATACTTTGGTTTCGGGTTTGTATGAATACGTCATCGCGAATGTCATCGCGAAGTGCATGGCAGTGTCATGTTGGTTCCTTAAGACCCCTTATTCTTTGCAAAAAACTATATGTTGTATGATGATTTTAGGGGGCTTAAGCGAGAAGCAAAAGCAGGGCGAAAGTCATTTTCTTTCACGTAAATTAATCGCTTGCCCGCTCAAGTATTATATATATTATCTAGACATCTATTGGACGGTGGAGGGTGGGTTTGTTGCTTTTCTTAAACTGATTAAAGTACGACCTTTTACCTCATCGCACGCCGCTCGAAATGCTTTCGCATGATGGTCACAGCTCAACACTCTTGTGTATACCCTTTTTCTTTTCCCTTGTCAATCCTCATGGAACCTGTCACTGCGCAAGCTTTTCGGAAGCAACAGCTTAGACTTGGGTTTTTAACCAGCTGTGATTTGTCGTTTACCGCTGTTTGATTGTGATTGTTTTAGCTCGCTACACTTCATTTCTAAGCAAACCCTTCATGGTGTATCGTTGCTCATGGAAGATCATAAAGGCTCTTGGGAATTACACTCGTAATCAAAGTAAGAAGATGAATTAGTAAAGGAATTCACAAATTGCAAATTAGATGGTTAAACAAGGGAGTCATGTTAATGCAATTTCTTATTTAAACGGCTGTCCTTTTATCTGGTTGAACCAGAACTTGCTTCACCTGCCAAAGGAATAAAGTGGAAAAAATTGAGCAGTCTTTTGCTACTTTATGGGGTTCCGAAAGGAAGCGAAGAGCTGGCGTGGCTCTCACGGGTGATGGCGAGTAGGCACCTTTTCTCCGCTTCATAAATCAATCAATAACCGTTGAGAATCATCCGTTCCCACTTCTAAGATGGTCCCCAAGTCAAACCATGTTTGGCTTTCCCTCCGAGCTTAGACTTGTTCTAGAACGATGAGCATTGCAAAGCATGAATGTTCAACCCCAAGCCTTGAACTTCACTCGTCTTTTGAGGTGCATGACACTTGTCAAATCTTCTTCGCTCTCCTAGAAAAAAACGAGATGAGGATACATCCGTCTTGGTTCTTGCTAGTGGAGATAAATGAGTGAAGGTGTTGGGAACAAGCAACGTGTTGAGTTGACAAAATTCGTGAAAGGGACATGAGATCTTAATTCAAGAGGGCATAGAGAGATGGACCAATTTGTGAAGATGTTTTCTTTTTGGGCTTCAAATCTAGAGTTTCATATTGTCTTAAATCAAAGGGAAGATTAAGGTTTGTTGGAAAATAGGATTCATTAGACAGTGGACGTCTCAACTCTAAACCCCTTTCTTTAGGCTCGAGCAATGTTCTTTTGGGGTAAACATAGAGTAATTGACTTCGAGCCTTTTTCACGTCCCTTAACCAACGTAATGCCTCCATCTTATCTCCCAAACGATAACTAACCAACTCGATGTGTTTTCGTGCTTTCATTATATTTCCTAAAACCATCCATGTGTTATGTTGCGCGCGATGTTTTTGCATATATTTTTGCTTTTATCAAGCAACAAAAAAAGGGTGATTTTGGATTGGTTATCCTTGATTACTTTTCATTAAGGAGCCTTAGTAAGTAATGAATGGTTGAATTTTACAGGAAATGTCATTATCTTGCGATCAACAAAAGGGTGATTACCCCCTTTTACGAAAAGCTAATGGATGACTCAAGAAAAACGCAAAAGTGATTATGGAATGATTGTGCAACTTCTGAAGGGATATGTCCATCACGAGTCCATTTGTGAATTGTGTTTTATCTGGCATTGACAAGCATATGCTAACCGGTATGGCAGATAAAACCACTCCATCAAACACTAAACTAAGTTAAAAAAAAAAACCTCCAAATGTCAAATAACCAACTTATTTATATTAATTCTTGAACATAATTAACTTATGTTAATTAATCGAATAATACAACCTGCTCCATCCAATGCCCCCAAGATTCACAACAAAACTTCCGCTCTCTCTCTTCTCTGTGTGACTGTGACACTCTCCTCTACACTCGCCCGAATCTCCTCTTCACCTACATCTCTCTCCCTCTCTCCGAGCCAAATCCGCTGCAGACCCGCGAGCATTCCTCGTTCCTTGCAAGATTTCTTGGTTTTTACATGTTCCCCATGTTTCAAGTTTCTTGATTTCTTCGAGTTTCTGGGTCTTTCTTTTTCAAGATTCCGGCCGTGGAGTGAGTGTGCTGGGGTTTGTGGGGGGATGATAAACCCCCTTTCTCTCTCTTTCTGCAAAGCAATGTGAGGAGATTTTCAAGGTTTTCAATCTCTAATGGTGGCTTCCATCTCCGAGAGCATCAGCAAACCACCCTCGACCCAGGCATCAACAACAGCAACGACGCCGAGACCTCTGCATTCTGCTCCTGAGAAAGGCAATGCCAGAAGACCCAGATCAAAGCACGTCCCTTCCAGATATCTCTCTCCCTCTCCTTCAACATCTACCTCTATCACCACCACAACGGCCACCACCGCGACTACAGCAACTTCGTCCTCTTCTAGCTCTAGGCGATTTGGTTCTCCACTCATCTCTCGCTCCACGAACACCGCTCCTTTATCTTGTGCAGCCCCGAAGAGGTCCCAGTCGGCGGACCGGCGGCGACCCAGTCCGAGCCGTCCTGTGACGCCGGGTCCACAACACAATGCGGGCGTGCTCTCGGCTGCTGCCAAGCTTCTGGTCACTTCAACGAGGAGTTCAACCAGAAGCTTGTCTGTTTCTTTTCAGGGTGAGGCCTTTTCCCTTCCAATAAGTAAAGAAAAAGCGAATGCAGGTTCTGCACCCGCTAGAAAAGCAACCCCAGAGAGAAAGAGGGCAACGCCAGTGAGAGATCGGGTTGAGAACCCAAAGCTCTCAGATCAGCAGCGGTGGCCCGGGAGGACCCGCCAAGCAAATCCGGGTATGGAAGTCAATTTGTTGTCTAGGAGCATGGATTGGGGTAGTAATAGTATCGATGATGGGAAAAAGTTCGCTGGGTTCGGATCTGGCTTTGCAGGTAAGATATTAAGGCAATCATCAGTCGATGAGTGTAGGAGGGTTTCTTTTGATGGGAGATTGAGCCTGGATTTGGGTCATGCTGAGCTGATAAATGCGGTAAATGATCACCCAGACGCTAGTTCTGTGAACGAATCCTCTTTGCCCTCTGAATTCACTGCTTCTGATACAGATAGCGTGTCTTCTGGTAGTACTTCTGGTGTGCAAGAATGTGGGAAGCCGAAAAGTGGGCCCCGTGGAATTGCTGTGTCTGCAAAGTTTTGGCAAGAGACGAATAGCAGGTTAAGGCGATTGCAAGATCCTGGGTCGCCCTTTTCACCGAGCCCAGGATCGAGAATGTCTGCTCCAAGTAAATTAGTTCAATCGAAACGGTTTAGTAGTGAGAGTCCAATTGTGTCTCCTAGAACCTTGGCTTCTCCCACACGGGGAGTCACCCGTCCTGCTTCACCAAGTAAGCTTTGGGCTTCTTCAGTCTCCTCTCCATTGAGGGGGATGCAAAGTCCATCTCGGGCTAGACCGGGTTCTGGTGGCTTAAACAGTAACTCTAACGGTAGTTGTGTGCCTTCGATTTTGAGTTTTTCTGTGGATATTCGGAGAGGGAAAATAGGGGAGGACCGGATTGGTGATGCACACAGGTTGAGGCTTCTTCATAACTGCTACCTACAATGGCGATTTGCAAATGCGAGGGCAGATGCTACATTCATCGTTCAGAGGCAAAATGCGGAGGTAGCTAACTGTTTCCCAAATTGTGTTTAACCATATCTACAAAACATCGCTCCTCGTCTTTAATGCCATTCCTTTTTTGGTTAAGATATGTTGTGCTTGGGGTATGCTTGGTAACTAATTGTTTCGATAATATTTTCTAGTCAGGCAAATATTTGGTGTGGGAGAATTACCTTCTTCTTGTCCATCTTAATCATCTCTGAATGTGAATGCTCAAACTTCGTTTCACTTCCAATACGTTCAATGCAAGTTCTTCATCTTGTCCTATTTTCATGTTCATCTTGTCGGTTTACAGTTTCCCCAAAAAATTTCTTTACTGGTAGCTCTGCCTGACGTTACTTGCAAGATTCTTCTGGATGCATGTAATATTACTGTGACAGAGTCTTATTTTATGTTTCTCTGTCATACCAGAAAGACCTCTGGGGTGCATGGATAACAATATCAGAACTACGTCACTCTGTCACTGTCAAAAGGATGAAGTTGCTATTGCTAAAGCAAAGACTCAAGTTGACTTCTATATTGAAGGGACAGGTCAGTTCGATCTTTTGTTGGTTGCATTTGTCTCTCTTAAATTCTCAGCCTGTCATTAGATTTGGTTAGCAAGCTTCTGCAAATTTGTTGATACTGGATGTTCTTACCTTCAGAAATCGTTCTTTTAGGTTCTTGCCCTGAAATTAGAAGAAGTTGAAATTGGAGTGCATAAAGATAGAGCTAATAGTAATTATGTGTCAATACATCCTACGGTATCATGTTTGTGTTTTTTTACCACAAGCACCAGGTGTGTGTTGTAAATAAGCCTACTTGTGACTGAGAAACTCACTGTTGCCTCGTCGATCGGTACAACATGGGTGTTCTTGTTTGTTAGGACCAAACTAGAGGCTTCCACTGGGGTTTACATTCCGGTCACATCATAATGAATGTCTCTGAGTATGATTTGAATGAGGCTGATCATTTTGATTTCTGCATTCTAAATTCATTATAAAAGGAGGAGGTTAACACTTGACAGTGATATAGTGGTGCTTTAGTTTGCATGTGCCCGTTGAAGTCGGGGCTTGGCTGTTTATTGTCTTAAATTTGTTAGCATTTTTAACAAGCACCAGTGAACAATTGCATATCAGTTAGCACTTTTACCAATATGTGGGCATTCTCTTCTTTAGGTGCTTCCGGCATTGTGCACTATATTCGTTCGGAGTTTTCTCTTTGCTCTCATTTGGATGATAGATCTCGACTTTGTGTATTTACTTCCTGAGAACTGGTGCTTCTCATGGTCATCACTAAGATTGAGAGGGAAGAAATTTACCTAACTATAGAACATTGAAAATTATGAATGGCTGCATTTTCAGTAAGGCCAAGCAAAATGCATTATTAGTGTTGATGAACTTTGGCATCATTTTTTGCCATTTTTTGTGGCATGCCTTTACGTGATGATTATGCAAGGACACTTTTTCAATAGTCCTACAACCATTTTCTTTCATTAAACTGAGCTTCTGGGGATGAATGCAGATGACCTGCTTGGAAGAATGGTCTCTTCTAGAAAGAGATCACTCAAGTTCTTTGCTGGGGGCCACTGAAGCTTTGAAAGCTAGCACTCTTCGTCTTCCAATTGTTGGGAGTGCAACAGTATGCATTTTACTTTTTTAAGTGTGGTATTATTTCAGAGTGTGCAGTTTGTTAAATGCACATTGCGAAGATTTCCCTACCTAACTTTGTATGTTTTCTTCACATCAGGCTGATATGCAGAACCTGAAGGATGTCATTGGATCAGCTATATCTGTAATGCAGGGAATGGCATCCTCAATATATTCCCTCTCGTCAAAGGTAAAATTATCTCCATAGTTTCTTGCTCTATTGTTGCTTCTGTGATCTTGTATTTTTGGATAGTACCTCTTAACCTATACAATATGAACTTGTTGCGCATTCTCATTGAGGTCTATTGTTAATAATTTTCATATTCCTCACCACCTTTCTTCACGAGCTAGGTCACGCACCATCATCTTCGAATCAAAAAGCTTAAGCCTCGTCACCAAACATAGGAGCCCGCATACAATTCTGGCAATGAAATTAAGAAGCGCTTGTCTACGGATAAATGATTGATGAGTTCTCACCTCACACCGTTCTTGTGGCGGATCTTGTATATAACAAGGGCGCTTCCTGCCGTATCATGCAGTCCAAAGTCTAAATAGGCCATTCCTGTTGCATATGCGGCACAGTGGTGTTCAATGACTCCTTAAGATGCTTTCTGGCAGACGAGTTAAAGAATGCTTCCCAGGATTAAAGAATAGATATACTCAAAATGTCCAGTCGACTTCCATTGCTAGACTTGTCAAGGAATTTAGCACAGTGACAAATTTTTACGAGGGCTCTAGTATGGTAAGGAATGAGAGCAATTAGACTTCTTGGGGTTTGTTCAATTTCTTTTATTGGGGGAGTCTATAGCCTAAGGAGCAACGGAGAAAGCATGATGTTTTGACATGTGCTGCTTTTGGCATGGAGTAGTTAGTATATCTGACTCAGGGTTCTGGTTGAATTTGTTGCGGATGTGAAGAGGTTCCATTTCAGAATCAGTTTGAGAAGAGGCTATCTGAGATACTAGCACAGTGTATCTGATTGTGGAGATCCATCCCGTTTAGTCTGTAAGATTGGCTTCACTAAAGTCAGCCTGGATTGCCTCGTAGCGACTGTACTATTTTGCTATATGTTCAGTAGCTCGAGGATCCCATTTTCTGCGTTCTTTGATCACTAGCCTGTTTGAGGTCAGAGAAGATAATCTGTGAGATTTTGTGGGACCATTGCCAACTGTTGTAAAAGCTTAAGCTAGTAGATGAAGGCACGGTTTAATATTTATATATTCTAACATAATCAATGCCCACTTTTGGGTCTTTGTGGTTTTGTAGAAATGATAACTTTAGTTATTCTAACCTTCTAGGACATTGACAGCTCCTCCAGACATATATAGTTTTGGAAAGTAATTCTGGTAGGAAATTTACAGCTCCATACTTGAGGCTGTTAGTTTTTTGCAAATGTAGAGGTTTAATTTCATCATAATGTGAGGCGGTTGTCTTAACATTCTCTCTTACTGATTACTATTGTGTTTGCTTCCATAGATCATATAAAATCTCCGTAGCATGCATAATGCCCTGTAAAATTTGCTTGTGACACTGGCCAGCAGTTGATAGTCGGATCCTTGTTATTAAAAATTTCTTTTTTTAATATGTTCTGGTTGCTCTCGTCGATGTTAGATCTAATTCTTTCAGGTTGTAGTGCTATCCTTTCTTGACTTTTAATTTCCGCTAAAAAGGACTGTGAGTTAAACTTAGTTGTGTTTTCATGTGCTCACGTCATTCTCTTTTACTATTTATTTGATTGACCATGTTTATTGCAGCAAGACAACTAAAAACAATCTTATCTGACAGGTTGAGGAAATGAACTCCTTGGTAGCTGAACTGGTAGACGCCGCAGCAAAGGAACGGTTTTCCCTTGACCAGTGTCGAGATTTATTGTCCAGCTTAGCAGCCCTGCAGGTAATGTTGGTTCTCTCTATTTCTCCTCTCTTCTCTCTCTTGGTAGATGATTCTACTCTGAAATCAATATGGCCGGTTTGTAACTCGATATTTTCTTTTAACAGGTAAAGGACTGTAGCTTGAGAACACACATACTCCAATCTGTGTACCAATTTCCAGTAGCCTGACGACACGTGTGTAGAACTGACTCTTTTTGACTGCTCACCAATCTAACAATTACATCCTACCGATTCTTTTACAACGGGTGGAGGCAGTTCAGCTTCTCATTTGGTGCTCCCTGGAACCTATGTTAGTATACTAGTGTCGATATGTTGTATTCAGTCTATTTTTGTCTCAGGAGGTAACTGACGACGGCATTCGTCTTTACTAATTAGCTGTGTATACCGGATGTTCCTTTCCCTTGAAGGCAAAAGAAGCATTGTATATAAGGATCATTTGATGGGCATTTGGTCGTGGAGATTCTGGTCTCATTCCATATATTTACTTGCAAATGTTTGGTGTAATTACCATCGTTGTCCTCTCTGATATGTTGGAATTCGTAGATTATAATGACTCTGGATGTGATTTGTCTATACTGATGTAATAGGCTAGAAATTTTTCTTTGATGTGCTTGGTCTAGCCTTTCAAGCCAAGGATTTCGATGGCTCCCTCTGAGTTTCTAATTTTGTTTTTCTCTTTTCTGTGCCCTTTGTTGATTTGTTTTCCTCATTTCCTGTAATTTCAATCATCTGATGTAGGAGGCTTTCAAATCTCACTAGAGGCAATGAAATTTGAAGCGTATACAGTACAATACTGGTCCATAGTATGTCGAGGAAATATACAGGTGATGCTCTGTGAAAGTGAGCTTTAAGCATGCATATGTGTTTTCTAGGAATACCTCAAAGCAATTCTAGTGGATCAGTCTGTTCCTGAAAGTGGTAAGAACATCTGCACTTGAACTGGAACGACTGCTAGCTACATTCTCAGGTAAAACTGACTTTGATAAAAAATTGAGATCACAATCTCATTGATTTTGCCTGTCCTCCGGACACCAACCCCTTGTATACAAAACTGACCTTAAGCATATTATATTCTGTACTCCGTTGCTTGAGTGGTTGTTCCAGGAGAGATTCCGATGCCTCTTGTGATTGGGGTGTAGAAACTCCGTTCGATGAGTCCAGCTCCGGGCAAGATGCATCGCGGGGAAGCACGGCACCATCTCCACTACCTTCTGGCACACGTGCCAGTTCCCTGCGAACAGAAAGCTCCACCGCTCCTCCGACCGGATTCCCGGTCCTACCTGCTGCTTCAGATAGTAAAAATCGAGAGAAACCAGCTGGACACACCAGTAAGGAGTCAAGAAAGACTCCCGCACGAAAGAATTTTGCGTACAGCTTTCGACCCACTGACTGAGATCATCATGTTAGCTAGTTATTTATCATCCAAGCATTCTTCTTAGGAAAAACCTTTCCTCTGAAGTTTTTCTCGACTCGTATGGACAGTCGATTTTGTATGCTATGGAATCTAGTTAAAGAATGAAGAACCTGAATTCAGTCGCTGTTCAGTTCTCGGGCAGGTTCCTAATAGAGGACAAGATACGCGTACGGCCAAAGAACGTGGCCTCGAAGAGGGTGGCATGAGGTCGAGCGGCGGGCGTCTCTATCCATTTCAAGCACCTGCCAAGCATGCAATTGTCACTGTAAACCCTTTTCAAAGCTCGACATCTGCAGCAACTAATGATTTCTTCTTTCAACGATCCTCAAGATCTTCAAGCTCGATGCACGACAAAGGGATTAATTCTCTTGCATCCACAAAGCATGTCTAGATTCGAAACCATCCAAGGGAAGGTTTGCGCTGAGTGTGTACAGAGAGATTTACATAGGATCATGTGACATGGTATTAATTAGCTACATAGCACATACGGGTTAAAAAATATGAGGTTAAGTAATCCATGGAAAGAGAATTTGATTGATCATATGCTTACCCGTCTTTCAGAATATCAAAAGCTCCAAATTCATATCATACCTTCTCTTTCTTTTTTTTCAGTCTAGGCGGTAATTACTAGAGTGAACACACGGACTTCCTTGAATGCCATGAAGCCATTAGAAAAAAGCAGAAGCGCCAACTTTATGTCGAAAAATCTTAGGAATAATCGTCATCTCGGGCTTATTTCAAGAATTATTCATGCAATTCTGCCTTCTCCTCGGGTGGATTCTGTGCTTCTTGTCATTATCAGCGACCATGGATGTGGACATGTCAATTGGATTTGGGTTATGTTATGAAGGTTACAACTGTGCTAGAGCTGTATAATGTCAATGTTACGTCTATTGGTTCCAAGGTGCTGTGGATATTCATTTATTTATTTTTCTTTTTTGGCTAGGGTAGAGGCTTCGAATAACTTACTTCTATTGCACGATTCACACAAAAAGGAAAACTTCCTGATATTGTTGAAGTTTATTTGAAAAAACAAATATAAGTGCCTTTTGTTGTGTTTCACATAGGAGAGGTGGGAGACTGCAAGTCAGTTTATAAATTAGAATGCTATTATAGTGCTCTAAAAAAAACAAGAGAAATGGGCAAGTGAGCTAGACCCCACAATACCTGCGTGTGAACTGTTGATTTGTAACAACTTTTCAAACATAGCAGTTCTTTTGGATCATGAAGCGAATAGTTTTGAGACACGAAAAGTCGTCTTCCTTTGTTTGTTATTATATTATATATTGAACAATTCTGTTCATTTTAGAACTTCCAATTTCGTTTTTCTCAAAGAAATCTAGCCATATTCTCCAATTGTTTCTCTTGAAAGATCCTGGAGAAATATCAGAATTGCTATAAAACCATTGATAACGTTGTGGGGGCAAATAAATCCTTAAAGAGAATGTTATCACGCCTCAAAGTCTGATTCTGTTGCTCATCCCATTCGATCATATTTTCCATCAGATATCACATCGATGCATGACAATTTGGTTGGTTTAAGCAGCCAAAGATTCATTCTAGCTTAGATTTTTTAATCGATGGAGCATGTCTTATGCAGACAAACTCAAAAAAAAAAAAAAAAAAAAAAAAAAACTCAAGGCTTGCTTCCAAATGAAAAAGACAACTGTGAAAAACCATGTTAATATTTCTTTCTTGAAGCAACTGAAGGATTATTGATCAGATTAATGACTTTGAGAGCATTAGATATCTTCCCTCAATGAATAACAAATGTAACCTTACAAGGTCCAAAGCAGGATGACCTCAGTTGAAAGAGGCAAGTCGAGATGATTAACAGACAGTTAGATAACAAAAGCCAAAAGGGTATTATTAGCAAGAGGATGGCTGCATATGTAGCTGATCTACTGTTAAATTTCGCTCGTTCGAGAAAATGCGACGACACTCAACGACAAAGGTTAGGCTCATCATATATACATACTTCTGATGCAGCTCCTTCAAATGAACCAGATCTTAGTGGTTCAACCAGTTTTTGGAACTCAAGTACTGCTTGTTCTCTGTCGGAAAGAGAGACTTGGATTAGCTAGGTTACTCTCGAGAATCAATCCCGTGAATAAATAGGCAAAACACGCACTCGTCGATTGTGTATACGGTATTGCTGTTCTTCATTTGGGGTCGTGATCTGAATGGAAGATTGCTAGTTCTGCGTACATTTGTTGCAGCAAGAAAATCTGAAACTCACGGTTCATGCGTGATTCGTGCGATGGATCTCCAGCAGCAAATGCACGGATCGAAGTAACGTCCTCTTTACTCGCAACTACCCAACCCGAACAAATAGCAAAGCAGTCATCGGACAGGGAATGCAAACTTCATTCTCCATACACATTCGTTGCCATGAATTGAAGTCTTGAAACATTGTTTAAACAAAGTTTGATTTCTAAGGGCTTTTTCCAAAAAGGGGTCCAAATTTTTTTTTTTATCAATTTGGGGCGATTTTTTAAAAATTTACTAATTTGGGGTCGATTCGGTAGTGTGACTGCCGAACGGACCCCTTTCGGTAGTGGGTTTGCTGAACCACGCAGTTCGGCAGTCTGACGGCAAACCTGGGATCCCGTTCGGCTACATGGTTGCCGACCGGGCCGTTCGGCAGTTTTACTGCCGAACCGAGGGGGACCCCCCACGCCTGCCCCCGCCTAGTTCGGCATTTCAAATGCCGAACTGGAGACCTTCCATCCCTATTCTACTTTGAACAGGGGGACCCCTCCACCGCCCTCACGCCAGGTGTTCGGCTTTGAACAGGGGGACCCCCCTCCACCGCCCTTACGCCAGTCGCCTAGCGTCCTGCCCTCACGCCAAACGCCTGCAGGCCTAGCGTCATGGGAGGCCAGGTGTCTGCAGGCAGGCTTATAGCTTCACGTGAAGCCATAAAGAAACCTGCAAGCTGCCTTTAGGCTTATGATAAAGGCGCATTGAGGCACCATATTTTTATTAGAATCTGAAAGTTACGAAGAAGAGAAGAAAAGAGAGAGAAAAGAGAGAGAATCGAGAGAGAACCGAAAGAGAACACAGAGAGAAAAGAGAGATTTGGAGGTCGCTTGTCGATTCCCGGCATCTCCGTATCCCCGTTATTGATTCCGGCGACGTTTCCTCGCCATCGAATCAGGTAATGATTCACTTTATAATTTGTTTTCTTCTACCCTTCTCATTTTTCCTTTCATTACGTGCCATGTTATTTTTTTATGCACGGCAGAGAAGTTAGAGGAGACCAAGCGTCTTTTTCCCCCATCTCGACGCATGCATGCTCTTCCTGCCGTGCCACCGTGCTGTCTCGTTCGAGAAAGGTGTTGACCAGCACAGTTTAAGCCCGGATCTTGCTCGACAATACAAGGTAATGCATATATCCTTGTTATGGTAAATTTAAGTACGTTTTGGTGTGAAAAATATGTTGTTTTAGTGATGTGTAGTCATTGTTTCGCTGTTGTTTTGTGCTATTTTGCATGCTGTTTGGTCCGAAAATATCTCGTTCTTGCGATGTACTACATATCTCTGTTTTGCATGTCGCTATATGTCTCACGAAAAATTTTGTGCATATTAAACCATATTGTCATCATGATGTTCGAAATTTTGGAGGGTTAATTGGATATAATTTTCAGAATACTAAAATAATAACCGAATCTATATGTCTCACAAAAAAATTTGCGCATATTAAACCATAGTTAGATCTGGATCGGAGGATGTGGTAATTAGATTGGACGGTGTAGATTTGGTTTTCGATTAGATCTGAGCAGTTGGTTTTAGTCGCCTAATCCAACGGACTAGGCTAGCCACGTGGGCAAACCTGGACTGTAGGATCTGTCTATAATAATAATAATTTCCCAGAAAATAGAAAAATCAGAAAAAATAAAAAAAAAATCAAAGCTGAGTGGGTTTGGGCCAGCTTTTTGGGTTTGTGGGTTGGATCGAACCGACCCGGTCCAGAAAATGAATAAAAAAAAGGAAAAAGAAAACTAGAAAAAAAAAGAATAATAGAAAATTAAAAAAATGGGCGCCCGGGGTCTGGTTGATCGGGTTGACCAGGCCAGCAAAATATAAAAAAAATAAATAAAAAAATCTAGAAAAATTAGAAAATCACTAAAAAATTTCTTAAAAAATTGGAAAAATTCCAGAAAAATCTAAAAAAAATTCAGAAAAATCTCAGAAATCATAAGAAATTGACTAGATCTTATTCTTGATGATTTTAATCCTTCCTTTCTAAATGACGATTTTACCCCTTAAGGGTAAATCGCCTCAGAAAAATTCCAAAAAATTCCAAAAAATCTCCAAAAATCACAGAAAATGGGGGAACGACCACATTCAACTGGTCCAACCCATTTCTATTGAGTTCGCTTTTCCGAGCCTTCGAAATAGAAAACTGGCGACTAAAACAGCCGCACATGCCCTAAATCCATAAATATTTTTATAGAATACCTAAATTCGTAAATATTTTTTTACCCTATTTGCATTTGTTGTATTATTATTATTTATTTTGTTATGGAATTTGTTTCATTTGTTATATTGATAGTTATAATGTTAATTTTTTAATGTGTATGGGAAAATATTTATTAAATTTTAGATGCGAAATAATTTGTAATTTCTTTATTTAGCAGAATGTCGTCTAGATCTTTTGCGACTTTGCACTGGGGAGGTAGAATAGTACGAAATGAATTTGGACATGATTACGAAGGTGGACAATCTACTAAGTTTGAGTTTGAAAACATATCCACATTTGATGAGTTACGTGCTACGATTGAGCGCAAGTTGAATATAACAGAAAACCAGTGTATTCATAGTTTGATGTATAGACAACCGATTCTAACACCCGGTTGTATTATATATGACATTATGGAGGTGTATAATGATGCTGCAGTTCAGATAATCCAGCAGTTTGCACGTCAGTGTGGTTCTATGTGGTTTTTACAATTTTATGCAACTGTAGATGAACACCAAGTGATAAATGATTCAGCTGGGGGAGGTTCCAATGTTGGTGAAGATGACGTTGGTGTGGATAATCAATACGTGGAGTACGATGATAATGATGATAATGATAGTAATGAAGAAGATGATTTATGGGTCGGTAGTGATGACATTGATGAAGAAGATGATGGAGGCGACGATACGGAGGATTACTACAACACCCATTGCAGTAATCCCATTTTGCCGTTGGTACATCCATCGCCCTATTCAGAGATTGACTTTGATATGATGCAAGTAGATACAAGAGCCAAGCCAGACCATATGTTGTTTGATGCATCAAAAGAATTTCATGTTGGGATGTTATTTCCATCACGGAATGCAGTGCAGTTGGCTGCGAAAGAGTATTCTCTGAGAAAAAATCATCACTTTCGCAGTGGTGAGACAAAGAAGCTAACATATGTGATAAAGTGTGGTAATCCAAATGGACAGTGTGGTTGGAGGCTCTGTGCAACTACTAAAGAGAATGACGTGTTTTGGAAAATAATTAAGTATAGTGGGCCACATACATGTAGTAATCCTCAAATGTCAAGGGATCATCGACAACTTGATCAGAAGTACCTCTGCAGCCAGATAGAAGCAATGGTTGCCGCCCAACCAAATATCAAAATCAAGCCACTAATGGCCGAGATTAAAGACAAGCTGGGCTTCGAACCTACTTATCGTAAAACCTGGGCAGCTAAACAAATGACGATTGCCAAAACTTTTGGAGGATGGGATGAGTCGTATGGTCAGTTGAGAAGGTATATGAATGTAATGGAGTTAATGAATCCAGGTTCTCATTTTATGATCGATGATTACATGAACCTTGATCAGAATTGCAAGGTTTTCAACCGTATGTTCTGGACTTTCAAGCAGACGATTGAAGGCTTCAAAAGTTGTCGTCCCGTGATATTTGTTGATGAAATTTTTTTGTACGGGAAATACCGAGGAACGCTCCTTTATGCAGCCTCATTTGATGGCAACAATCATATATTTCCGTTGGCATTTACTATGGTCGATCGGGAGAATGTTGACAATTGGACTTGATTTATGGATCTATTGCGGAGATATGACACTAGTAGAGAAAATATTTGTGTAATATCATACAGGCATATCGGGATTCAGAAAGAAATGGAAACAGAAGGGTGGCGTCCTTCACATGGCCACCATAGATATTGCATTCGGTATGTTGTCAGCAACTACAATAAACAATTCAAAAATGCCGATGGGAAAAGACTTGTTCAGATGGCAGGTAAATTTTCAAATTTACGTAATTTGAGGAAAAAACGTATTCATAAATTTATATGACAAGTACTTATTATTGTTGTAATATACAGTTTACGAGAATCAACGACGGAAGTTCTTACACTTGATTAACCGAATTAGGAAGTGGGATCCACAAACAGCTGAATGGTGTGGCCAGATTCCAACGGAGAAATGGACGAAGGCTTATGATGAATGAAGGAGATATGGATCGATGAAAACAAATTTAGTTGAATCGGTTAATGAGATACTGAAGGATTTTTGTGCTCTACCAATAACAGCTATGGTGAATAAAATATTATATCAGTTGGTCAACTATTTTGATACCAGAAGAACGACATACATGGGGTAGAAGGACCACGTATGGGTATATACTCAATTTGCGGGTGGCGAGCTCAAGCGAAATAGACAAAAAGCAAATACGCATGATGTGACACGGTTCGACTCTGATAAAGGGATTTTTGAAGTTAAAACTAGACATAATAGATCCAGAGGAACATGGGGCCATAAACACACAGTACGCCTAAACCTGCGAACGTGCACATGTGAAAAATTTCAAGAGATGAAAATCTCATGTTCCCACGTAATTGCAGCATGTCAAAAACATGCAATTGATTACCATGCATTCGTAGATGAATTCTATACGTTGGATAGAACACTTTAGTACTATCAGTACATGTTTCATTCATTGGAGAATCCTGCTTACTGGCCTGAAATTGACGATCTGCCATTAGTGCCAGACCCGAACCGTATTAGGAAGAAAGCAAGGCCTCGTGCATCACGGATACATAACGAGATAGACTGGAGTACGCCGAGTAGTAGCACACCCCATAACCATTGCACCAACTGTGGAAAATCATGTCACAACAGGCAAACTTGTGCATACAGATCGGCCCAGGAATAAAATTTAGATAGTGTGTGAACATTAAATGTAATACATCTGATTTGCATACTCAATTTAGTTGTGTGAATTATGTAAATTAAATATATGAATTTTTTTGTGATGTTATAATATCACAATTGTGCGATATTTATTAAGTTCCTCTGTTCTATTTGTAGACATGGCACAGAGGAATTACATTCAGCCGGGACCTGAGAATGATTCACTACTTACACAATAGGCCCGACATAGATCACAGGCCATTTGGAACGCTGAGGTAATTAAGAAATTTAGTAGTTGATCTGTCATTTGTAACAGCTGTATCGTAATAAAATTGTTACTAACGGTTAATGTAACATTTTACAGATAGATGAGAATCAAGCTCTTAGATATCAGCGAGATGGATCGACGCTACACGAACCTGAACTTGATGATCGCATAGTATCGTATCTTCGAGCTTCAGGATTTTACGGAGTTTGAAAAATGGGATTTTGGCAAGTTAATTGGCATTTGATTACAGTTTTGGTTGAGCGGTGGAGGCTCGAGACTCACACCTTTCATATGCCGGAAGGTGAATGCACGATCACACTGCAGGATATCGCGGTTCTAACAGGGCTTCCCATAGATGGAGATGCAGTCACTTGCCCCACTAATATGAATTGGGGCACTCTTTGTGAGAATCTACTAGGTGAGCACCCCCCAAACAGTCAAATACGTGGTTCAATGGTAAAGATAAGCTGGCTGAGAGGACGCTTTGGTGTAATTCCTGACGATGCCGATGAGGTTACCATACTGCAGCATGCTAGGACATTCATTCTCCAGTTGGTTGGAGGATCTATCTTTTCAGACAAATCAGGCGCCAGGGTTAGTTTGATTTTTCTTCCATTATTAGAGCACCTCGAGGATCCTACGCAGTACAGTTGAGGTTCAACAGCACTTGCGTGGTTGTATTGGGAGCTATGCAATGCGATCGATCCATCAGCTCACCAAATCAGTGGTGCCCTACATGTATTGCAGATTTGGGAGTGAGATCGCTTCAGTTGTGTCTCCCCATCCATCAGAAATCGTGATTCTTTACTAGATGCACCTCTTGGTAGTCGGTATGTGATCTATTGCTTTTTCTGTTCGTGAGTCATAATTTTTTTCAGTGCGTATAATATATGTAACTGTTCTTATTATTATTATTTTTTTATGCAGCTGGAGTCAAGCCATATAGATAACAAAGGTCCCCACACATACTTTGCCACTTATGCGCTACCAATTTGATAGAATGGCATCAGCATATGTAAGTCATCCCAGCAACCAACGAGTTCAATGTAATGTTAGCTTTTAAATTTATTCTTCGTTTAATTTGATATGTTTTAATAGGATAACAGATTACGTAGGAGCCCTACACCGATGATATTCTCCAGACTCTACCAGATTACTACTTGCGGGGAGAACACATTTGGAGGGCTCGTGTCCCACTCATTTATTTTCACATCGTTGAGTGACATTATCCAGACCGAGTACTTCGTCAGTTTGGTATGCAGCAGCCAATACCTACTCCTTCCCTTGATCATAAACCCTTTCATGATATTGAATTAAGGCCAGTTACAAATAATTGGATCGAAAAACACGGACAGTGGATTGATATATGGAACAATCGTATTGACTATATAGTCCATATTGATCTTGCAACGGAGCCACTTCACTATCATTCATAATATATGGAGTGGTACCATGCACACACACGGAGGTGGATTTCTTGCACGAGAGGTGCAATAGGTGCAGCGGTTCATGCAAACACTTTTAATTTACTTCATTAATTATTTTTAGTAACATAAATTATTGGCATTTGATAACTTCCGTTGACTTTGATTTCATGAACAGGGTGATGGCGTGGAACAAATCTTACAATTAAGTTCCGCTACATCTCGGGAGAACATGCAGAAGATAGCGAGGATATCTAGGGCAATACTATACGCCTTCAATGAGGAGAGACAGCTGACAATGATTCCACCACCCCAACCAGCACCTACAGCAGCACCCATTGGGTTGCACAAGGATGACCCACCTGAGACTGTTCAGTCGACCCGGAGGACCACTCGAGCTCATCAAGATAATGATGCCGTCCCCTACCCCTTGGCCTATCATACGACAGATTTCACTCCGGGGTTCACTCCAGAGTTTAGCCAGACATATTTTATTCCGAGGTTCAGCCAGTTTTCCGGCTCATTTCATGAGGGATACCGTCCCCAGACTCCCGCTAATTCTCCTATTTCTGGAGGATTTGACTTCTCTCCTTTTTTTTCCACTACCCTTCTACATGATATGTATCGTCTGAGCGTGGGATATTTGCTCAATTTGATGATGCATCCACTTCACAGCCACGCTTCTCACAACAGGATATGCCTTTGTCATCTACACATCCTACTCATCCGGAATCTCGTCCTCGGTACAATACTAGACGTGCCGAACACCGGAGACGACCTGATTGCGGAATAGGAGGCCGCATAGGAGGACCACATCATCAGTGAATTTAATTAGGGTTGAGGATTGTTATGTATTTATAATTTTGATTTGCTGGAATTTTTTTAGCTCATGGATTGTTAGCCACGTTCTTTTAATCTGGATATGTCATCTTCATATCTTAATTATTATTAATTATTTGTTGGAACAGAAGGCCACGTTCTTTTACTAAATTATTTATTAATTATATATCTTAATAAAATTTTCAACTAATTATGTTATAAAAATAAGCTTTAAAGATAAAAATTATATTTTACTAAATGTTATAAATATAAAATAATTAAAAACAAGTAAAAAAAATATGTAATTTTAAAAAAAAAAGGGGCCTCGGTTCGGCAGTTGGGCTGCCGAACGAGACCGCTTCGGCCATACGACTGCCGAACGGGGTCCGTTCGGTGCCGCCACTGCCGAACCGACCCCAAATTGGTAAATTTTTAAAAAATCGCCCCAAATCGGTAATTTTTTTTTTTTTTGACCCCTTTTTGAAAAAAGCCCGATTTCTAAGTAGGTATGATTACTGGAACCTGTCTCCAGTGATTAAGATTCCGACGTAGGATGTATGATAAAGTGGGGTTACATAAGACTTTAAGTTCAGAATCAAATGACAACTGCAGCTTTAATGGCTTCTAAATGTAAATTGTGATCGCACCCATAATTCTCCATACAGTATGCTTTTGGGAAATTGTCGTACTTCATCATAGGATCTGTCGGGTTTTAGGGCATCTTGCTTCCCCATGAGCATGCAATTATATGGCCTCTCCCCTTAGAATAGTGAAGGATTCGAGTACATACAAAGGGTACTTTCAAATAATTTGCATAAGGATATGCCATTTGCTAATCTTAATGTAATAACTTTACAATGGAAAAAAAGGTACACTTTGGCCACATGGGTATTACAATGTTGTGATAATAATACTTGTGTTCATCATTAAGGAACAATGGTCCTGCACCAGATAACTTAATGAATCGAAACATTGTACCTCACACTGAGTAACATCAGCTTTGAACCAAACGTCCTACAATTATTATTATTATTATATGATAAAACTTCTGTACCTGTACTAATGGTCATCTGCTGTTTTAATCTTATACACATGATGGCATTAAAGCAAGAACTGAATGTCATGATTTGGAGGGGCAGAAGGCATCTTTCAGGTATACCAGAAGGGAAACGTGATGGAAGAGAAAAAAAAGAAACAAATGAAAGGGTGTTCACTGTTCTTCTTAATCATGTGCTTCCATACTTTATCTGCTCTTTTATAAACAGGAGGAGTCTTTAGCTAGCCCTCAAGAGCCAACAGAAGAAAGTTCAGGTGATGCAAAAATCTTTCTTTTTTCTCAGAGGAAACAACATTTATTTTTCTCTTTTTCCTCTTTGTCTTTACTTCCACAATAAACAGTTTCCTGTTTCTTTAAATGAAGTTAACTTTTTTTTTTATTCTTTCACAAATAATTGAGATAAAGTACTAGGACCATCCTAAGCTTGGCCAAACAAATATAAGATATCGAATTTATTACAAGTTACATTAAGAATAAAAAATTGACAAAAAGGAATGAATCGAAAAGCAAAAGAACTAATAAAGATTGGAATGATTGTTCAACTAGGGTTCTCTCAGACTAAAAAATCTGTAATTTGCAATAGAGAGTTAGATAAAAAAAAATGTCCATAAATCTTGTAATTGTGCACATAAACCTATATATTCGACATAGAAATTCTTCTCTAAAGAATGTACAAGGACCTTATGATTGTTCACCTAAGTAATAATGGTAAGCTAGAAAAAGTACCATTCCACATGAATCCTCTATCGACAGAAAATGTATATTAAGACAAACATACAAATAGCACTCGATTCTTTTCCAGTGCAACTTGTAAATTATACCTTTCGGTAAGATATTGATAGAGATTCTTCTTTAAACATGCTCCTAATAAAAATACTAAGAAACCCGTGATTTTATATGTGAAGAATGAAAAAGGCGTCTCGTCAAAGTCGTTATATTTAACGAAAATATCAAATACATATTTGAATATCGACCATAATCAAAGATTAGCGACTTAACCAATCAGTTGGAATTCGCAATTTTATTCCACCATCGGTGGCATTCGGGTTCCACCGGCAGTGGACGGTACGTTAATTCCGTAAATAAATCATAAAAAAAAGAAAGAAAATAATATGAGGGAAGCATTAGAAGATTTTTCTATATTATAACTTTTGTACTGATAATTTCTATCCTCTTTTTTGTTTTTTGGATTACCGATTAATTTTAAGGGCAAGTCCCATGATTGCTGTCCCTCTTTCCCCAGCAACTATTAGGAAATGGCAAAAATTATTTGGCGCAGCCATTGCCACTTATTCTCTCTCCCCTTTGTTAATTATAAGTTGATGATGGGTGGGGTTCACAGTCTTCTCTTTTCTTTCTTCCGCTATTCTTTCTCAATATCTCCTTTTTATTCCATTAATCGATTAATTGGGTCACGTATTTATCGGAAAAAGTATAAAAAAAGTCATAGACCTATCTATTGCACTTGTACCAATTTAGTCATAACCTTTTCAATTGTATCAATTGATTCCTAAGCCTTTAGATGATTTGCTAATTGAGTCCATCCGGCCAAAAAAACCCTAAACCTATTGCTGATGTGGACACCGCCCGTCCTGCATGATGATGCCGGCGTTGATGTGGATATTTTTTTAATAATATTTTAATTTTTTTATTTTCTTCTCTTTATTTTGTTTGGGCTGAGGTCCGGCTAGGGTTGTCGGTCGACGATGATTTGGGCAAGGGCCGCGACATTCTCACTAGATCTGGGCCAGGCGAGGGCAACGAGACTCTCGTCCAATGCCCGCGAGGGTCGCCGACCCTCGCCCATGGTCGGCCAGGGTTGGCCGGCGACCTTAGCAGGACCTCAGCCCCAAAAAAATAATAAAGAGAAGAAAAGAAAAGAAATATTAAAGCATTATTAAATTTGTCAACGTCAATGTTGGTTGTGCCACATAAGATGACCAACGTCCACAACAGCAATTTCCGGCAAAAATTGGCCAAATGGACTCAACTGACAAGTCGTCAAAAGGTTTAGGACTTAATTGGTACAATTAAAACTTTAGGGCTAAATTAGCATATAACTATTAGAATTTTTTTTGGAACTTTCCCCATGTTTATCATATTTTAGCATACGTCCATAAAGATGCTTGTAATGTAGTTCTTCCTAGCAAAGCCTTGTGAATAGGTGAACTAACTAGCAATTAATTCCGGATTCAAAAAATGTTCTCCAGGGCAGAAGACATCACTGTTTTGAGTTTTGAGTCAACATCCCTATGGTTTCTTTCATCGATGAGATGATCTTATTATATCTTCTGGTGCATGGATTTCGTCGCGGCCTACATGCGTCATGTGTGCCGAGGGAAGAGCGTCGCCTCGATGAGTTCTCAACTCCTGCAATCCCGCACATACGCGCATAAATGTACGGCGCGATTTCAGAAAATCAAGACCAGTATGTGATATCAATAACCATGACATGCTTGTTTGTCTCTGTTAAAACTATGCAATTGTTGTTGGTAATTTGGTCCGCCACTTCTGTCCATGGGGTCTATCTTGCTATACAAGACCACATTCCCAAAGATGTGACCATTTTTCCTTTCAAGCATTCCCAGAATAAAGAAAATTAAAGGGCTTGGACTTAACCTTATCAGGGTTTAATTGCATCCTTCTGCAGTGTTAGGGAGGGCGCATAAAGGCATAAACCCTAGGACCAAAGCATTTAATAGCCCTCCAGATTCAAGCATTTATTGGAAATATTATTTAAAAAGTCTTAAACCTATTATACGGTGGCCAATTCAGTCCTAAACATTTCAATTGTGCCAATTTAGTCTTAAATCTTTTAACATTTGGTCAATTTAGTCCTTCCGACTTATTTAGCCAGGAAAATTCTTATGTGGATACCCAATCAGCGCCGACTCTCCTATATGGCCGGACCGGTGTTGACGTTGACGTCGAGAAACAAAATGGCGCCGTTTTCGTTACAATTTTGATTTAAAAAAAGAAAAGAAAACCCTGAACCTTCAAAACAGAGTCACTTTTAAGCTCTCCTTCTATTTTGATTTTCTTGCCCCAACATCGATTGAACTCGTACAACGCGAAGAACCCTAGCTGTGATCTCGCCAAATCGATCTCAACTCAAATTGAACGATTTTGCTCAATCCAAGTCATTCTTCCGTCGAGTATGTGAATATATCGCTTTAGATTTGCATTGCATCACATTATATCGTTAGTCTGTATCGCATGGATGTTCTTGCAATGCATTTCCGCGTTGTTTACTGTGAAATGCGATGTCAGAACAGAACATTTGACTTGTGGATGCTCCTCATGAATTGACCATGTATCATGAGCCGAAGAGCACCAATACTTAGAAAGGTGATATCTCCACTACATATCGATCGCGAAAATCATCGTTGTCACTAGCTTTCTAAGATTTAATACTTTCTCTCGTGTTGGAAACGCTGTCATAGAAGATGATCCAGAATGAACTACCAATTTGGCCAAAACATGAACGCAAACTTCAACGAATCCACGTCAAATCAGCAGATTAACAGCGAAGGAAGCAGAGATTCTGAGCAGAAATTCAATTAAAGCACAGCAATATAGGATAAATTAGTAATCCTGGGCGAACGAAGATTGATCGCAATGTGCTTCATCAAATTACTAAGAGAACCAAAAAACAAACTAAAAATTCATTGCATGACATCAATCCGGCTGATAATCAACATCAGATGGCCAATAGAATTTAAAAAAAAGAAGATGAAGAATTAGATTCGATTCAAGAGAAAATCATCCAACGAACTTACCTCGAAACGTTGGGCGAGCTTCGAGCCAATCTAGGAGAAGGCGTCGGGCAATCGTCGGGATCGATTTGAGTTGAGATCAAATCGATTTGGTCTTCGCGTTGTGAGAGTTCGATGGATCTTGGGCAGGAAAATCAAAATAGAAAGCGATATCATTTTGAAGGTTCAAAGGCTGTTCTTTTTAAAAATCGGAACAAAAATATTGCGTTTTGTTTTTCAACATCCACATCAGCGACCATCCGACTATGTTAGACGGTCGACGTTGACTGGACATCCACGTAATCATTCAGGGCAAAATTAGTCGGAAAGATTAAATTGACAAAAAAATTAAAAGAATTAGGACTAAATTGGCACAATTGAAAAGTTTATTACTGATTTGACTGCCCTATGTAGGGGTGACCGGTCCCAGGGTATGTCAGTTCCCAATATGTGGAACCTGCCCACCTGGTTTTGGACCACCTGGGAACCGAACCGACCTGTGTGGTCCAACTCTCGGGTGGGTCCAAGAATTGGCCATGAATAATAGACAGTAAATAAACAAAGCCAACCAAAGTTATACAGAGAAACATCAAATTCAAACGAGCATTTCATAATGTCAATCGTTCAACACAGATTAAGGTTTTCGTGTCCTAAAAAAGTCAGCAGATCTGAAACTCGGGCAAGTTACAACAAAGTACCCAAAGAAGAAGAAAAAAAACCCAAAACATAATCTATAGCCAGGACCCAATGAGCTCAATGCAACCAACCAAAGTGGAGAACGAAAAAAGAAAAATCAGATACGCACAGTAGAAAACATAACCTAGAAGACCGAAGCTTTAAGGAGCGAGAAACGAAATGGTACTTGAAAAACCGTCATTTTTCTTCAAATATTTAGTGAAAGAGAGTATGAGAGTGAGCATGACTTAGAGTGAGTGACAACTATTTTGAGCGAGGCTACGAGAGGCATGACTGAGATCGTGAACGAGAGAGAGAGAGAGGCGTGAATGAAAGGAGCAATTAGGATTTTCACTTTTCAGTGAGAGTGAACTGTGTGAAAAATGTGTAATTAGTAAATATGGTGCTTTAGATTTGTAATAATAAATGAACTGTGTGAAGAATGTGTAATTAATAATTAGGGTTTTTAATTTTGCAATAATAAGAATTACATGTATATATATGTATATAAAAATATATTTGTCCGATTCGGGTTATTCGAGTGGGTGGGTCCACACTTGAAATTGGAAACCAAACCGATATTCACCTGTTCCAATTTTTAGGACCCGGGAACTGTCTAGAACTAGCCGGTTCAAATGATTCCGGTTTGGTCCAATGCTTTTGATCACCTCTAATAATACGATAAGTTTAGAACTTTTTTGAAAATTTCCTTTGCATGGTGATTATTTTCTTGCAACAAGTTAAAACCTTGGAAGATTGATCATCTCTCTAGCAGCTTAACGGTCTCTCTCTCTCTCTGACTTTGTCTTATTTAATATATTGCTATGGTGTAGGATTGCATCCACTTTTCACTCTTTTAGTAAGAGTGATCATCTCTCTAGCAGCTTAATGGTCCCTCTCTCTCTCTCTCTCTTTCCCCTCTCTCTCTCTCTCTCTCTCTCTCTCTCTCTCTTTCTCTCTCTCTCTCTCTCTCTGTGACTTTGTCTTATACAATATACTGCTATGGTATCGGATTGCTTCCACTTTTAAGTAAGAGCTCTCTCTATTTGTTTCAGTTCTGATATTTTCATTGATCACTGCACATAATCTCAGAGTAGTACACTTGCAGAGAAGCTTCTGTTGAACCAAAACAAACAGAGCCAAAAGAAAGAATCATAAATTGGGTCATCGCGCAAACTCGCTTTTGTGGATGGGGGAAAAGAGATCGACGATGGGGATGACGGCATTCGTGGTGCGAGAATTCGATCTAAACAAGGACTGCAAGGAGGTCGAAGAAGCAGAGAGAAGGTGCGAGGTTGGCCCCGCCGGCATGATGTCCCTCTTCACCAATCTTCTGGGCGACCCTATTTGCCGAATCCGCCATTCGCCTCCTTATCTCATGCTGGTATGCGTATCTGTAAATCCAACATTTCTCTTTTAGGGTTCTTGATAAAGGTCCGGTCTTGACGGTCGAATTCTTTTGTTTCGGGCCCATGTGAAATCTGAGATGATGAAGTTTAATCAGTGTGCTTATGGATTTGAACAAACAGGTGGCTGAGATGGAAGAGGAGGGCGAGAGGAAGATCGTGGGCATGGTTAGGGGTTGCATCAAAACTGTCAGCTGTGGGAGAAAGCCCTTCAGAAACGGAAGCTCGAACGATGATGGCGAGGATGATTCTACTAAGATCATCACTCCTATCTACGCCAAAGTCGCCTCCATTCTTGGCCTAAGAGTCTGTCCATCTCACCGGTACTTTATTTTGTTCTCATCTCTTCCTTCAATTTCCGGAATTCATATTGGATGAAGAATCCAGAGTTCAGATTTCAAAATCTGTCGTAGATGCAGTACGTACGAATTCAAAGCAATTAAAGTTAGGTAAACCGTCGCTCTGAAAATAAGCCTTGAGAAAATATTGCTGCATGCAAATTTCCACAGATTCAATGACTTTTTCTTCCTGGGACCAAACCCTAGGGTTCAATAAAACAAACACTAGGAGGGAATGCACTGTAATTGACTTCCGTGAGAACCATCCAGTTGAAAAATACTTGGAGTTTCTTCATTTGTTAATTGACATTAGGCAACGTGTATCTCAGTGAGAAGAAATCCTGAAAAGCATCAACCCTAAAAAAAAGAGAAGATCCCATTTGTCCTTCCTAGGGTTTCTCAATAACAATCTAGGATGCTACGTCCATGCCCCTTAATTTACATGTGATGTAATTAACTTCTGATAAAAAATAACATGTCATAAACCGTATCAAATCTTGGGTTTTGCATGTGCAGAAGAATTGGCATTGGTTTGGCTCTGGTGAAGAAGATGGAGACATGGTTCATCCACAATGGTGCTGAGTACTCTTACATAACCACGGAAAAAGACAACCAAGCCTCGCTCAATCTCTTCTTGTTGAAATGCAACTACTCCAAATTCCGAACCCCTTCCATATTGGTCCGGCCCGTTTACGCTCACCGGGTCAAATTCCCTGATCGAGTCACCATATTCGAACTCGGCCTCCTGGAGGCCGAGTCACTTTATCGGGCCCGGTTCTCCGCCACCGAGTTCTTCCCTCGTGACATCGATCGCATCCTCTATAACAAGCTCAACCTGGGCACATACGTTGCCATGCCAACTGGGTCATGGCCTGGTTCCGGGCGGTTCCTCGCTGACCCACCTGAGTCGTGGGCAGTCGTCAGCATATGGAATTGCAAGGAGATGTTCACGTTGGAAGTAAAAGGAGCGCCGCGTGCCCTCCAGTGGATCGCCAAGGCGACGCGCGCGGCGGACCGCTCGCTGCCCTTTCTGGGCATACCGTCCGTGCCTCAGCTGTTCAAGCCGTTCGGGTTCCACTTCTTGTACGGCCTCGGAGGGGAAGGCCCGCGAGCGGGGAGGATGATGGAGGCGCTCTGCGCGCACGCGCACAACCTGGCCAAGGAAATGGGCTGTGCCGTGGTGGCGACCGAGGTGGCGAGCCGCGACCCGCTGAGGCCGGCGATCCCGCATTGGAAGAGATTGTCGTGCGAGGAGGACGTGTGGTGCATGAAGAGGCTGGTGGAGGGTTACAGAGATGGTCCGGTCGGGGATTGGACTTATAGCCAACCTGGCTTCTCTATATTTGTGGACCCCAGAGAAGTGTAATTAAGCTTATCGATCATACTCACTGCAACTTTCCTTGCTTTGGTAGCTCATGATTTGGAAAGAGAAGTTAAAAGTATTAGCTAGATAATTAAGGGATGGGGTTTAATCTTGGACATTGAACAGGGTTTTGTATGGTCTCAAGAAGCTTGGCCTCCAAATGGACATTTGATACGCTTCTGGTTACATTGCTATTGTATGTTAATGCATGTTTTTAAAATCTTGGCTGTTGCTATGATATTTTTTTGTGTTGGATATATGCGGTGCGACGTGCTTTAAGTTTTCAGCATTGGGTTTTGGCGAATACGTATGAACTCTGACGCTGCTATAGTAAACAGAACAATGATTGCATGAATGTCCTTAGTCTACTGCGAGATTAACTGCATATTCTAGGCCACAAAAAATAAATATTAAAATATTAAAAATTATTGTGTGGTCCACTTCTTCAAGAATTTGTGCTTCACAACATGTTGTTACTCTCATAGTCGTCTAAAAATCTGTTATGCTGACAAAGCCCAAATAAATATAGGATTTGCTAGCATAACAGTCTTTGGATGACTGCAGGAATAATAGTATGTCGCGAGTCACAGATTCTTAAAAGAGTGGACCCCACAATAATTTTTAATTAATTACTATTTATTTTTTTGTGGTCCAAAATAGACTGTTAGTGTTACAGTCACCTAAAGACCGTTACATAATCAATTCTCAATAAATATGGTGGGATGGATGCTCAAAATTAATTTCCTCATCGGTTCAAATCTAAAACCTTCTTTTTGTCGAACCATCTTTAATTATCATTCTATTTGTGTCTTTATATCTAATTAGTCCACTCGAATGACATAATGTCAAGTGAATGGTTTCAGAAAAAATTGTAAAATCGAAAATCACTTGAATGGAATGGAAAATAGTCAAATTTTGTTTTAGTTGTTGTCTGGCCGAAGAACTGAATCGTGTTTGACAAATCTACCGTTCTTATGCCCGACCCGGCCCAAATTCCTCAAGCCCACGGGCCTTGAATGGGTCCGAGATGGTCCGAAGCCCAGGCCCAATTCATGGCCTCACAAGAGTCACAACAACCTTCCCTTCCGCTTTCTTCTACTTGGTTCGTTCCTGAGTTCCTCTTCGCTTCTCGTCCTCAGCTCTTGTTGCGTAGAGAGGAGAGAAAAATCTTCTTCTTTCTTCTTCTTCTTCAATGGCGACAACCGCACTCTCATCCATAGCTTCGGCTGCTTCTGCTTCTTCGCCTCTGAATCGAGAGCTGAACCTCCCAAAGTCGCCCTTTTTACACGGGGCCAAGCTTCTCGTGACTCCTCCTTGGCTCTCTCAGCTGAAAAGCAGGAGAGGAAGCGGGAAGTGCTGCGTCAAGGCTTCGCTCGACCATATTCCGAAGCAATTCAGACAGGATAACTTGAAAGAAGGACGTGAGTGACTCACCGATAGATTTTATTTTCCATTTTGGTCGATTGTTATTTGTTATTCGGTATAGTCGATGAGGTAGTAGATGAGAATATTAGATTGCTCTGTTGATTGTGTGACGACTTGTTCTTTCGTGTGATTGTTGCTTGCGGATATGGTTTCTTAGGCGATTGAAACTGCTTGTGGCGCTGAATTGGAGATTTTTTGTGGATTTTTCTACTGTTAAGTGCGGTTGCTGGAGCTTGATATTAGGTCCAAACTGACTTAAATTAATCCGCTTTAGAATTTTTCCCCATTCGTGTATGAGAGAATGAGGTTGGAGATTGGAGGCAAGTTTAAATCCTCTGGAAGTAAATATGTTAGTGTTCCAGCTAAATACTTCTATAACGATACTTGGATAAATCTGCCCCTTTTGATTGATCATGTTATGAATCTACTTGGCCGTTCACATTCGGGTTTTGAATGAAAGGAGGCACAATAATGTTTGAGTAATTGTCGCGTCGTTATCCTCTTTTGCAGTGGCTGAAAATTTCAAGAATGTGCCCCAGTATCTTTATGGCCTCACACCATCCCAGATGGATATGTTCATGACAGAAGATAATCCTGCTCGTCGACAGTCAGAGAAAGTTACAGAGGTTATTAATTTACTTTGCAATTATTTAGTTCTAGACACTTGAGAATGAGATTACAAGCTATAATCAGTTGAGCTACTTCAGACTGCTCTTAAGCATTTCTCCATGGAGTTGATTGGCTATGTGTGGCGCAAAGGTCTGCACTCCAAAGGCAACTAATTGCTTTTTCCTTCCTGGTCCTCCTGACAGGAAAGTATCTCTTCAGCAAGAAATTATTTGGATAACGGAGGCATGTGGAGCCTCTCCGGAGCACATGACAAGAGTCCGTCTAAATACAGTATGAGCGTAAGCATGTACCGAGGAGGCGCAAGAGGATACGGAAGACCTAGAACTGCTCCTCCTGATTTGCCATCGTTGCTCTTAGATGCTCGTATATGCTACTTGGGAATGCCTGTAAAGCCCCTCTTTATATCTCACTAGAACCTTTTCTTTTCCTTGCAAACCATCTAAATGGTGTCTAGTGTTATTACATTTTCTCCTTTATTACACTTCAATTTATTGATGGACTTTGAATGACTGCTGCAGATTGTCCCAGCTGTGACCGAGCTCTTAGTTGCTCAGTTTATGTGGCTGGATTATGATAACCCTTCGAAACCTATCTACCTATACATTAATTCACCAGGCACGCAGGTAAGTGAAATGCGCCGTGCCTCGCTCTGGCTTTGGTTATGTCATGAGAGGAATTTTCTCAGACTCCATGAAGTTATCGATATGCCATTTTATACTTTAGTGCCATTGTATCTTATGTTGGCTTTCCTGATTCAGAATGAGAAGATGGAGACTGTTGGATCTGAAACCGAAGCATATGCTATAGCTGACGCGATGGCTGTGAGTATCATGTTTAACCTTATTGTCACTCAATAGGTTATAATTCAACCAATTCTTTTTTCTAACAAGGTTTATATATGTATATCTTAGCCTTCATTATTGTTTCCTGTCTTTCGATTTTATTGTCTACCATGCTTTTCAATCTGATTTGCTGTTTCTCGTCATTTCAAGTACTGCAAATCAGATGCTTATACAGTGAACTGTGGAATGGCTTATGGTCAAGCGGCAATGTTGTTATCACTTGGAACCAAGGGTTATCGTGCTCTCCAGCCAAATTCCTCAAGTATGGTCCTTCTCCCCTTAAAGTTTAGAGGACTGTAATTAAGCGCTTATTCATATGTCTTGCGCATCAACTGGAACTTCTAGGGACTGAACATGCTTGCCTTTTCCCTCGTTTTGCCATATACATGTTAGCAGCTACTTTGTCATGTGTATTTTCTGGTGATGTGTGGTATGATGTTCAGCCATGACCAGTTTAAAAGTTAATATCACATTATGAATGCATTCGTAGTTGCCGGAGTAGATCTTCAAACATCTGATACCTGCTCATTTGTTGTTCTTCTTCATGTAAATGTTTCTAAGCATCTCCAAGACGTTTATACGAAGAAGCATTTAGCTTCTATTTTCAATGGCATTGCTTCTGTTAAGCAGTAAATGATGATAATAGTTTGCGCCTCTTCTTGTCATCAGACTGTTGTATATGCTGTTCACATGAAGAACTCACGTCTATCACTTCCTGAAATTCTCGTTTAACTTTCTTTGGAGTATTTGATGGTCATTTTTCTCTGATTTGCACTCTTTTACTTTAAAATACAGCAAAACTATATTTGCCAAAAGTGAATAGATCCAGCGGAGCTGTCATAGATATGTGGATTAAGGTAACCACACCCCCCCCCCCCTTCCCCTTCCCCTTCCCCTTCCCCTTTCCTTCCCCCTTCTCTCTGTCTCTCTGTCTTTCTGAGTAGTGAGTGTTTCTCAGGCTAAAGAACTCGATGCAAACACTGAGTACTATATTGAGCTACTAGCAAAAGGGATCGGTAAAACCAAGGAAGAAATTAAAAAGGATATCCAGCGACCTAAATATTTCCGAGCACAAGAAGCCATAGAGTATGGAATCGCTGACAAGATCATTGACTCGAGGGACGCCGCCTTTGAGAAGAGGGTATAATTGCATCACTTAATTTTACCTTCCTTGCTTCTATTTTCATGCAAAGTTTAAATTTTTAATATTTGTTTCCATTGCAACCAGAATTATGACGAAATGCTTGCTCAATCAAAAGCTATGAGAAGAGGAGCTGGCGTTGGTCCACAAGCTGCTCCCTCTGGATTTAGGTGATCATTGAACAGTGTACTCCCCTCATATGTACAAAGCTAGAACTTTGGAAGCTACTTTGCTCTTGTTCTACATGGACTGATCTTTAAGGTGCTAGTAACGCACTGCTCCAACAGAAGGCGGCAAATGGTTGGTCTGAGCTCTTCGAGTGGAATGGTTCTCGCTTTTTGAATTGCAAGTCCGAAACCTGATATTTTGCTTCTGAATGTTCGTATTAAATAGTCTGGCTTTTGTCATACATAGCATACCTTAGCCTAGTTCTATCAGCTGTACTTACTCATGTATAATGATGTTATGTTATGTGACTTGAAGAGATTCGAAACTCTGAGCGTACCCCATCTATCATTTTTTTTCTTCAGGCTCGTATATGCTGCTCGTGCTTTGTTTCATTCTTAACTCGTACAATGTAATTGCCAATTAAAGGAGACTGAGACACCCCAACTTCTTTTCTCATATTCTCCGGATAAAATGTTAAAGGTATTATGTTGCTTTTAAGGCATTCTTTAATCGGTTCCGCACTTGCCATCAGATTTGTATACAAAGTTTTGAGGCTGGAAAGCTGTAACTCATTGATGAACATTCAATCTACTTAAACCTGATTCCTCAGATGAGATTGATCTAGGGTCCTCTAGATGTCTAGCTCGTGAGGCCTGAGGCCTTTAATCATTTGCGATTTCTTGAATCCAACTTCAGATGCATACAAAGAGATGGAACACAGAAGAAACAACGATTGACAGATTTTCACGAGAATCTGAAATTCGAATTACAAGACATCACAGAGCATCCCAAATGAGGATCAACATGAAACTCTTCTAGTATCTCACGGTCGATAAGTTCTGCAACCATCCTTCCTCCTCGTTGATGAACAGTTATAGATTGTGGGATTTCCATGTGCAAACTTTTTCTCCAGCTCATCAGGATTAATGGATCAGTAAGCAGACTAGAGGGGAGAAGGAGAGCAAAGAACAGCTCTAGCTCATACGGGAAGGATGAAGCTTCTCAGGGGACATCAAAGATCACATGTCAATTCACAACTCTAGTAAGGAGAGCTAGTATACCAAACTGCACTTTATGCAGGAGGATTGGGGTACACTTTTGGTTTTGGCTTGACCTCTATCTCGTTTACACTACGCACAAAGATGGCATCAGGTTCATGACTGCAATAAGAACAAGCAAAATTACTAACAGATATTGGAACGGTAGCGTACTAGTAAGGTCAGAAACACACAAGTGCACCCATGTGGATGCACAAAGTCAATTGCACACAACATATATCTACACACACACACACACACACACACACACAGACAGAGGACACATACGTCTTATCTCCCTCTTCAAATGTGTAGCTTGACGCCACTGCCAAAAGACGGCCATCTCTGCTAAATGAGAGTGCTGCAATGCTTGTCGGATATTTTGAGTACTGAAAAAAGAGGAGAAGATCTGAAAATCAGAGAACCCTTCACGAGTGACTAGCAATGGGTACTGGGAACATAATACCAATTGTTTTGAAGGCAATAAACTTACTTGATACAGCCTTTTCTTGTTGTTCCCATCCCAAACATTGACAAAACCATCACAACCTCCTGTTGCAAATGTACCATAGCTGGGAGATAACATTTCGAGTATTAGAGAACAACAACCAAAACCAAAAGACACCATTATTATATATTAAAGAAAACATCTCCCCATTACAAGCTACCGATGTGCCAGAATCAGGACAAAAGATATGGCCAGTGAACTAACAAGTTTCCAGCGCATTTCACCGGAAAAATCAAACCAACAGCCAAAGAATGTTCATTTCTGTGCAATTTCTCAGTCGGAACCACAAATCAGGTGTCAATATTCATCCCCAGGAAGAAAGTTGGTTAGGTTTTGCAGTTAAGTTGCAGGGAAGATTACTTTCAAAACGACCCTTTAAAAGGCCAGTGACTGAACAAGAGATTATATGCACAGCTTCTACACAAGTCAGTCACCACTTTTCCTGACTGGAGTAGAAAAATCAGTTATTGTCCAAGTAATGCAAGCACAAGAAATATACCAACATAATTGTAACAGGGGCAAGCCTCTTTGCTCAAAATCTACTTCTCAGCAAACCATCTGAAACCAATGTACCGCATACATCACTTGATTGGTCAAATACTCACATTGGGTGGAATGCAATTGCATTAACTGGGTAGACAATGTCCCTTCCCGCCTCTGATTTTCTGTGACACTTAAACGCATATCTGCAGCAAGATTACAAAATTTACAATAAGTGAAGGAAAGGTCGAGAAAATGCCATATGCAAAAGTGCAACACCTTGCATTGTATCTTATTAGAATAAGAGGGATGGCAACTACATCAAACACTAAGAGTCTGTCTAGATTGACTTTTACTTTGTACTTTTGGCATCAATCAAAATCTTGCCACTCACGCAATTTGACTTTTTTAAACCCGAAACACTTGAAACGTTCACATATTGCACATGTTGACACGTAAGTTCCCAAATACTTTTTTCATAATTTTTCAAATTTGAATAATGATTTAAATTCTGTTGGGAAACTTTTTTGATATTAATTAATCCAAAAAAGGCCCCAAACCACCAGAAAATCTAATTATCAATAATGTCATCGCATCATGGAAAATTTGAAAATGACAGAAAATGCTCTTTAATAGCAATATGGGTCAAACTCTTACTTTTTAGCCTGACTTGCCTCAGAAAGATCAAAAAATTCCATGGCAACTCTTCCCTCCACAGAACTAAGAGCATATCCTGCATAAAAAAGAGGGAGGTAAGAAAAACAACACTGGAATTTACATATATGGTGAGAATATGGATAAGCTCAGAAAGACGTATCAAGCCTCTGACAACAACGTCGGCCGGTTTAAGTAGTGTCTTGTATGTAACTTCACTAATCGGCTCCAAAAGCAGCACAAGGTGATTGCACTGATTGATATATTGTGAAAAAGGATTAAAAAACCTGCAGGACGACACGAGAAACATACCTGTTCCATTTGGATAGCATCGCACACATCTGGTTTGATATTTCAGAGAAGACTCCCTACGCTGCTCAGGTTGAGACATGTTTCGCAAATCATATATGTTCACGTGTCTTCCAGCTGTTGCTACCACAAGTCGATTACCAACAAGTGAGAGAGAGTAGACACGTTCAGGCTGTGGATATGTTCCAACAAGAGTGCGGTCCTGCCCACTTGCACCTCGAGGATCCCAACATTTCAATGTTTTGTCCCAGCTACCAGTGATGACTTGCCCTGATAGTGATGATATGCCCAGGACACACCAAATTAATCAAATAAAAAGAAGAGAATGCAGCTAATAACAAATGTGTCCTATGTGGTGGATTCTATTCAGGGGTCAATACGCCAATCACAAGCATCGTCTCTGTAACTTGTTGTTAGTAGTTGTTGGACCCATTTGTGCATCCCATTCAGGAACTAGTGAAAATTACCACATCTAATTCTATTGTCGACTGTGCCATTAATTGGTTGAGCTAGACAAGACAAGAAACTGATCAACACAGTATAATGCATTTCTGCGAATAAGTGTTGATGATTGCAGGCAATATTCAGTCAAGAAAGAGGTCAATTGGTTCTAGCATATACGGAAATTCGAATTTAAAATGCCAGAAAGGGAATGCCTCTAGACTAGGGAGACTGGGTGAAGAGGCAACAGGCATAAGAGTTATTGTCTAATTTAAAGCTGTGGATCATGTTAAGAGAGGAGTCACAAAAAAGTTTTGTGATTTAAATCAACGCTATGACAAACCTGCAGCATAAGAGTACTCAACACAGCGTACGGGGGCATCATGTTTCCCCAAAATATCCTCCTTCCCAGCGTTAAAAACAAGCCTGAAGCACGAAAAACCCAAAGATAACTCCAGTCCATAGAGAAATAGCAGGACATGTGGAATGGACCTCGACCAAAGCGGTACAATAGCGATAATGCACAACTAAAAGAAAAACTCCTAAAAGCTATGCTCTGAGATACACAAACCAATCTAACAATTCAAGCGGAAGATTTAAGTAGAAATGTCAACAGTGACGAACCGGCGAACAGAATGATCGGTGCTGGCACTGAATCCAGAGGAATCGTCATGGAAACAGCAGTCGAGCACGGCGCCGCCGTGCAAGAACTCCCCTCTGAGGACGTTGGCGCTGGCGTCGTACAACCGCACGGTCTGAGCATCCGTGGAAATGAAGGAATATTCAGCTCCCGAGCTCGAGGGGGTCAGCGTAATCAAGACGAATCGAAGAATTTCTTATCAGTGAGGGCGCGTTACCTTGTCCCAAGAGGAGACGAGCAGGTGATCGCTGTGGTTGGAGAACCTGAGGTTGGAGATCCCGTCGGACGGCGGGCTCGAGAGCTCGCGTCCCGGCGCCGGAGGCACGGGGGACGTCATTTCCCGGAGACAGGCTGGTGAGGACAGTGAGTGAGAGAGAGAAATTTTAGGGTTTTGGAGATCGGGAAAACGAATAGAGGGAAGAGAGGAGAGATTTGAAAACGGGGGGGCCGGTGGCGAGAAGTGGATTTTGAATGGAATCCAGTTTTGAATTTGAAATATAAGAAGGGCCCGTTCGGCGTCCTCTCTTTCCGTTGCGAATTTTGAGAAAGCCGGCGAGTGAGAAATAATGTATGAATTTTGAGGAAGCCGAAGCCCAAGATGTTATTGGCCTTTATTATGAGATTCGGATCACCTAACATTAGGATTTTTGTGATATAGGTAACATTATTTAAATCAGGCCGTCCATTTTCATTTGGACGGCCAAGAATGGGCTACGTCATTTGTTAAGGGGGAGAGAAAAAAATTGGGCGGGAATTTTTTTGAGGTTTGAAAAATTTTGAATCACAACCCTCTCTCAAATCAGGCCGTTCATTTGAAAATGGACGGCTTAATTTGAGTAATGTTACCCATGTCACAGAAACCCCCGATATTAGGTGATCCGCTTCCTTTACTATCACCCCCACCTAAACTCTAAATTTTAAATATTGCGACAAGAAAACACTGAATTTTAAATAAATTGATCACATTTACTCGAAATTGATTAATTTTAGGGTGGAAATGATGCCGTGCTAATATGTCATGATTATACGAGGTTGGGTGTTAAGTGTTCCCGCGATAAGTCGGATGCCCAAAGTTCAATCGGATATTATTGTTGAACAACAATGTTTCGAATTTACTTCTCAAATTATCCTTCGCTTTGTACTGTTGCTCGATATCTCGACGCGGTAAATCACAAATTTTCGATAATGACCCCATTCTAGATTTTGACGATTGAGATTTTATTCAAACAGCGGTCAAAATATTGAGCAGGATGGAGAAATTACCTTCTATTCTTACCCTTGACCATGGCATGATGTTGGTAATGCAGTTGTGTCTTTATCTTGCTTCACTGGTTGACTTGTTACTTCATGACAAAAGAAAATGAATTTTATGGGAAAATTCCCTATCTTGCTTCATGGCTATTCTAGTTGACTTGTTGTTTCGTGATAAAAGAAAATGATTTCCGACAAATCATATATGTATCTTCCCCTTTTCAAGTTAAGGAATTCATTTTCCTAACTTTAAGCATGCATGTATTTTTTTTGGATCGTAAATGATCCTATGTTGACTGATGATTAGCAAACCAAACGCTTGAGAGTCCATAAAATTAATTCGCGGAAAATTCTTTCATTCAAACAAAAGTTTGTGTTTCATAATCGGGTCAAAATATGAGAAGGAATGTTTGAACTAACAGGAGTTTACGAGGAATTAAAAAAAAATTAAATGAAATATTACGATTATATTTTTGAAATTCTTGGGGTGATTATCTTTTGAATAAAACCAAGCCTGCGTTTGGTTTGGCTTTTAGGGAAAGTCTTGGAGAAATGTAAATGACTATAGGTTAAAGGAGTCTTTTGAGATGCAAGTAATGTTCAATAAATTGTAATTTAAAAGTGCATTGCGAAGCGATTTGGGTTTAAACAGTGTTTTGAAATAACATGCTATTATATTGAAACCTCAAATTCGACGAATGGCTTAGCGGTCGGTGGGTGTCGCACAACCTTAGACCACGATTCTCGGATTATGCGACCTCAGGCGAGGCTACCGATAACCAAATCTGGTCTCACCAGAGAAGTAGCTCAAGGTGAGAATAATTTATGAAAATAATCAAAGTTTGGCTATGGCAAAGTTGGAAGAAGAAAATATATCGATATTCCGAAAATGTTCAAATTCTAAAATACCTCTAGACCTGCCCTTTTGGAAACGACTTTAGAGAATTTTGGAAATACAATTGTTTCGCCCCCAAAATTCTTCAAAACATATGTTAAACAACACTTGCATTTGCCCAGGAGGCCCAAAGTGGTTTCCAAGCGCACCCCGAATTCCAAGTGTTGAGAGTAAATAAAAAATAATAATTTTTTTTTTTAGCAAAAGTGGTTATTGACGTGTAATTCCCTTTTTTTTTTTTTTTTTGTGTTTTATGTTTGGGTTAACACCACGAAAAATTCAAACCGATATATTTGTGATAAATTTACTTAAAATTAATTTTTTAACCACAAAAAACCTCAAACTAGTATACCCGTGACAAATTTACCCTCAGTTAACTTCAGCTAATTTGGTTAATACCACGAAAAATCTCAAACTGGTATGCTTGTAACAAATCGAGGGTAAAAAAACTCATAAACTGGAACACGCATCAACTGTCATGTGTCATCTAATTTAGTAATTTGACGGTCACGGAGGATAAAAATCTCAAACCGATACGCCTGTCAACTGTCACGTATCTTCCAACTCAGTAATTTGATGGTAACACGTAATATGAGTAAATTTATCATATGTGTATCAATTTAGGATTGAGATAAATTTATTACATATATTAGTTTGAGGTTTTTCGTGATATTAAGCTTTATGTTTTGTGCTTGTATGCATGTGACGTGGCTTGGCTTGGCATGACGTGTAATAATACGTGTAGTCAGCACTCGTAGATATTTACTTGAAAGGAAAAAGAAAAAAACAACGGAGACCGATCTGCAAGATGGCAAGAAATTGCATATCCTCCTTCGCAGTTTGCAACAGATCGAGTTCCACACTCCACCTGCTCCTGCATTAAATCAAATCGCCGTTTTCTACCGATCCCAATCTCGCCTCGAAAACCCTAGAAAACTTCTTCGTTGCCAATTCAGCTCCTAATCCATTACCGCTCATGCTATTGATTCCGTTGCATCCAGTCTCGTCGTTGATCGCCAGCTGATCGCGTCTCCGGTTGCTCCCAGCTCGGTCCGATGGTGGTCTGCAAATGCCGCAAGGTACTGTCCCGATCTCCCGTACCTCCTCAACCCTTTGATTTCGGATTCAGTGATTGCGGTGCGAGCGAGTCATTGGTTGATTTTGCGTTTTCGTCTTGGCTTTTTGGGGGCGGAGCTGTCGGGGGATTAGATCCGATTGAGTTCGTTTTCTGGATTGGTTTAGTAGCGGATGCGGAGGGCAGATTAACACTGCGGTTCTTGGAATTGGCAGTTTGACAGTGCTCCTCACCGCCCGAGGCAATGCCAAAGTGAACCTGTCATTTAGTAGGGCAGTGATGAATGTAGATGTTTCAGTGGATATTGGAGTGTTCGTTGCGTAGATAGATAATCTCCCAGGACCTGACCTGAATTACTGTTGTATTTGCCCTTTTGATGTTCGGCGAGTGGCGCGAGCTACTGCTCTTCTCCCATATATTTGGGTTTCTAATGGATACTGATATAGTTTGTCTATCGCCATTTCAGGCTACAAAGTTATACTGCTTTGTGCACAAGGTCCCTGTGTGTGGAGAATGCATTTGCTTTACGGAGCACCAAATATGCGTGGTAAGTGCATGGCTTTTCTTTCCTTTTTGATAATAGTTACTAATGATCACTCGGTTATTATCTTGTTGCACGGTTCTCATTCTACCAATGACTTTTCTTTTTGCATGGACAATAAGATTTCCACCTCTACCTCTGAGAGGAGGGAAAATCATTTGCCTAACTCATGCAATTCTAAATCAACATCCTGTGCAATCAACATGCTTTGGCTGAGAAAGACCTAACTTGTTAAAGTTTTGTGCCCTATAACATTGGTCACTTCACTTACCTAATTTCTTTTTGTGTTTGACGTTGATAATCTTGGATTAGGTGCCATTGGGTTGATATCTAGAAAATCATTTCGGGTGATTAAATCTCAAGTATTAATTGGATGGAGATTAGTGAATTTGGAAGATGAATAAAATCTTATAAAATAAGATCAGTTGCGAGTTTCGAAAATTTGACAAACAAAAATTTAACAGCCTGAAGAAAACTGAATGCCAAGGGCCAGATGGTTAGTATATTTGCTCTTTCTCTTGAATGTGAGGTTGCCATAGTTCCTCCTTTTTTCTGATTTCTGAAATGGTGACATGGCAACGAAGGGGGTATAAGATCCAGTGTCATATATACCCGACTATTTCGGGTAGGAGATGTTCTAGTTATAGCCCTCCTATGTCACTCCTACGCATTGGCTTGTCTGAGCTATTTCCATCACATGTATCTTATTTACTCCAAGCATAGCAAACACAGAAATATTCGTGTTCTTCAAGGGTTGCAAGTTGATATACTTGTTTGTACATCGAATATGGTTCTTCTCTTTAAATTAATCTTTGTTCTATAGTATGATTGGAGGAATTTTATGATGACTGTTCTCTTTGTAGGTTCGTACTTACTCAGAATGGGTTATAGATGGCGAGTACGATTGGCCTCCTAAATGCTGCCATTGTCAAGTTGTGCTCAAAGAGGGGACCAACCCTCAAACTACTCGACTTGGTTGCCTGCGTATGTGACTTGACGTGACTGTTGTCATTTACTATTTTACCTGCAGAATATTAGTCATCTAGAGGGTTTATATCCTAGCAATTTGATATGTGACTAGCTTTTATGTTTTATTGGGTACTTCAGATGTCATACACACAAATTGCTTGGTTTCACATATCAAAAGCTTTCCCCCTCACACTGCTCCAGCTGGTTATGTATGTCCTGCGTGTTCCACACCGGTAAGACCAGTCAGATGCTGGAAGCATTCATTTTTTCATCCAGCCAATTTGAAAATCATATCCAAATTCTTCAGTTGTTGATTACGCTAACTTCTATTTACCTATTTTTCACCTTGTTTTGCATATCTCTCTGTTTACTGTTCTGTTGGTAGACTCAGGAAGAACGTTATCTTGAGCTGAGTTTTGCGGTGCTAGCTTTGTCACTTCGTGCCTAGTGCACGCAGTTTTCATAAGCCATTTGGTGGCTGATTGTTCCATAATTGTGTCTTGGACTGATTAGGATGAGCTTATCCATGCTTCCGCAAACTAGTCCTGGCCTTATTTGTAGAAGTGAAGGGCTGACAAAGAAATAGAAGTGCGACATTTTTTTTTCAGGTTAATCACAACCGTATTCCCTTGGTTGATGTCGTAATCTATCAAATAGATGTTATCCACATTCTAGTTGACTGTCACTCTGTGGTGCATCAAATTAGATGTTATCCGCATTTGTCGCGTTGCTAGTGTCGATATTCTACACTTTAAAAGGTTTTACGTTTTGAAGTGTGCTTTAATTGTTTCAATCATTAGGCGTTTGCTATGTTCTTTTACATGGTCTGTTCCCTCATGTGTTAAGTATGAATATGTATGTGTATATATATCCATACTATCAAGAACATGTATTTGTACCTTTATATAAGTTCCAGCATGCTGTGAAGCATGGATTATTTTTCTCACGTGCATCTTCTTCCAGATATGGCCTCCCAAGAGTTTTAAAGATTCAGGATCACGTTTTCATTCTCAGCTGAAGGAAGCTATTGTGCAGGTGATCTCCTCACTTACCTCTATTTTGTTTTTCAAACGCAGTTTTAGTTTATATTTGGCCACAAATGTTGTCCGCAACCCGCTTTTACCTAACGAAGGTCGGTTAGATGGACAGCACTTGCCCTCCTCTTAGAGATTGTGTGTGCTAAACTGTGCCCAGACTGAATCGACGCCTCAATTCTCGTTAAACGCTTTAATGTTCTTTCTGTCTCCTACCTTTTTAGTTTCTCAAATTCTATGTGCTGTAACTTTAGTTGTTGTCCACTAGAAACCAAAGATTAATTTGACTTTGTTACAAATGTGCATCTGGCAGTTCTTACTGAGAGGATCCACTTTACAGAATGGGGTTATAGAGCCAAAATGAATGATCTTTTTTTCACTGGTCCAGTGGACCTAATCATCTCCATGCTTCTATTCAGGAAGGGCCCTTTTCATTTACCTTGTCATTGTTATTACTCTTATATGAGACAGCTTAGACTAAAGTTTCGAGGACCCCACATCTGAGATTTCTGAGATGCATATTTGCTTTCTTCAAGGTTTCTTGTCTCGCATTTTGGACTTGTTAACTTAACAGAGAGATGATTAAATAATATGTAATTTATCTTTGCTTGATAAGATCCTTTTCCACATTATGGTACTTGGAGTAATATGTGTGCTCGATTTACTTTGCCATTTCCTTTATTTCATGGTACAAATAATTGTCTTTAGTCCCATAGGCGACATCAGATGTCAGTTTGTCATCAATTACTATATTCTGAGATACTGTTTCTATTCCGTGTTCATCTGGTCATTGGCGGACCACTTATGATGGTTCATCTTTGTAATTCGACACATGGAGGCTGGAGTTTAGGTTTCATTAGTCATTCTAGTGTCCTTCAATTACTTTTTGTTCCCTGTTAAAGATCTAGCAGCAGTGTAAGTTTGACGCAAGTACTTTATTGGGAATTTATTCATAAATGTATTGGGCCAAAGTGCTGATATGCTGATCATGGAAACTGGAAGTGTCTAATATAGAAGTTACTTTTTCCTAGTCCTTGACTTGTGCTCATTAGAGTTTTGATTAAAGTTCTGTTTCAACATTTTCAGACTGGTATGGAGAAGAACTTGTTTGGAAACCATCCAGTTGTAAAAACAGAGGCCTATGGACCTTCACATATCTCAGATCTTTCAGTCGATGTATCATCATCCTCTGCACCCTCAATGTTAAAGGATGGAATGTATGCAAATGGATCTTCTTCAGATATTGTGGAGATAGATGTTCCCAGTTCAGCAGGGAATTTCATGAAAAGTTCAAGTCCTGTTGGTGTAAGGTTCTAAATAGCATATGTGATTCGTTCTTGGGTTCGCATCTTTTTGGAAAGATATTGATGGGTTTTTGCGGAACATTCAGCTTGACATATATGTTATCTTGCTTTGACGAAATTGAAATGCAGCCTGGTGCTACAACAAGAAAAGGTGCTCTCAATGTTGATCGGCAAAGTTCTGACATGTCATATTATGCTGATGATGAAGATGTGAATAGGAAGAAGTACAGTCGAAGAGGTGCGGTAAATGTGGATCAGATAATTATCCATTTTGTTTCTTGTGTTTCACCTTTCAAAGTTTGGTTTGTTATCTGGATTAGTGAAGCTGTTGACCATTTGAAGTGGTTTTAACTGTGAACACCAGCCTGATGTTTCAGTTTCAGTGATGGATTTTAAACTGTTAGATGCAGTGTGGTCTTTTGGATATTACCACCTCAACACGAGGACGAAATTAAAGTGAGAGAGCAGAAAAATAGGGGATAATATGCATGCACTTTCATTTTTCCTAATATAAATGGTCAAAACCTCCCTGGAAAAGCTTGATAGTAAAATCTTGCTTTGCAGGCCCATTTCGCCATAAATTCCTTAGGCTCTTGCTTCCTTTCTGGTCAAGTGCATTGCCTACTCTGCCAGTGACTGCACCTCCACGCAAAAATTCATCAAATGCAGATGATGGTCCCGAAGGTCGCACACGGCATCAAAGACAATCAAGGATGGATCCAAGGAAGATGCTATTAGTTATTGCAATCATGTAATATCTGCCACTTTTTATCTTGTGATTCTCTTGTTTTATGACTTGTGCTCGCTTTAAAAATGGGGGAGAGGGGGTAAAGGAAGATCTGAATAGGATGAAATATGCTATGATTTGTCTTGCCCCTTGATTTACCTTATTTTACTCGGCTGCTGCCATTTGCCCCCTGGCAGCCGGAAAAGATGGTTGTTTTTTCTAATTAACTTTTTTTGAGTTCTCTGTAGTACTCATATGAGATAGCATGCAAAAGTTTCCAGCTTTTTCAGCGTTTTACAGGATAGAGGTGGGCTAGTATACATTAATACCATGTGGCTTCAATACAATTGTTACTTGAGCCGCAACATAACAAATCTTTTCTATCTTTGGAGTTCAATCTGTAGTGATGTTTCGCATAATATATAATCTATCAAAAGAAATCTTATGTTTCTTAACATCGATTATTGGTCTTGTGATGGAATTTTTCAAAATCTGTGCAGGGCATGTTTGGCAACTATGGGCATACTGTATTACAGAATTGCACAGAGGGGCTTTGCAGATGACCTGCACAATGATGAGCAGCAGTGATTGCAATTCCAGGCAATGGAATCGTGTGCGCAAATTTTGTTTGTAGACATCCCGGTTAGTGGTATCCACAGCTTCTGTTGTTCCCTGCTTGTCTCTTTGAATGGATCTGGTTCTAGTCATCTCTGGTAGGAAGGGAACCTCTCTGCATCTGTGTAGCATGAGACCATAATTGTTTAATTGATGACACTTGATTATGGTATTAATCTTGTGCTGAAATGAGAAATTGGTTCAAGGGAGAACTATTTGGGAATGTTTTTATCATGTGATACCTCATCTCTAGTCTAAACCTGCATGAGCTAAATTTTTTACCTATTTGGCAAAATTAAGATACTTCACATTTGTTACCGGACTGCTTGTTTGCCTAAACATTTAGTACTTCTGGCCTTGGGTGGATCGTTCCTCTGAAATGCCCAAGATACTGTTGGTGAAAGCTGCACTGTGCATGCCTCCTGGAGATTGTTATACTTGAAGTATAATGGTGGAGTGGTGGCTTATTCTGTTGTAATCCGCTGCAAACTCCGAAATGGCGGATGAGCCCAATCAAGTGAAGAAGATACTTTGGGATATTTATGCCTGCACTTCTGTTGGACTTGACATCAATAATGTATGAATCTGATGCTTACTGAATTTAACGCTGCTCATGGCCTGGCCACATGGAATGAACGACTGGAGTACAGATGGACGCTTGAACCGTCTTTTGGCCATAATCCTTTACCGTCAAGTCCATCTTCCAGTAAATTGTTTGCTAGGATGGAACTGAAAGATTATGCAACTTGGATGATCATCAATGGATTCGAAAGATGAACCCAAAGTGGCATGGAGCTTATATGGCATTGCAAGGTGTGCCTGAGTTAAGTATTTGTTGGCTTGGAATCTGCGATAGCTAGATTGGTAGGTTTAGGACCTTGTATCTGCCTACCTACGTTGTTCAGGTCGGTCGTGTGACGTGTCAGCTTGTATGCTGGGTAACGGCAGTGCTATAAACCAATAGACCAATTGGGTGCTTCTAATTTTAATATATGACATCTGAACAAAGATTTACCTGATTATTCCCAAAGCCGAAACCATTTTCTAATTGGAGGAGAGGCATAGCCCCATCTGAAGCAAAAGGCAGGATGATAGTTGGACGCCAGGAACTAAGCTTTGTTTAGGCAAAAGAACTTGGTAAGTGCATCACCCACAGATTATGACTGAAGTCTCTCTCATGCAGGCCATAAAGTTTCAACCCAATGCCGACAGGTTAGACGAGAGGGCTTAGCGTTCGTTAGTGCTAGTTCCTGTCCCCCCTCCTCTTATTGACATCGTACGATAAATTGACTGGACAAGATCTTCTGTTGTTGAGCATTGGACAATCTGATGCCTTCCTTTCATCTTTCTATTCTCCCTCGACTCTTTCTGCGGATTCGCTACTGATAAGGATATTAGTAGGAGTCCCGTATACCCTTTTTGCGTAACAGGAGACCCGTCTAATTCTCTTTAATAATGAACCTCACGATATAAGGATTTGACCAGGAGGTTGTGTATCTCGTTACCGTTGTCACTTGAAATGCGCTCGATGCATGGAGCTCCAACTTGAATCCTAGCTGTTGCACCAAAATACGCCTTTTTCCTGCTTGATCAACTTTAGGTATATGCCAGACCAAAAAAAGAACTTTAGGTATATGTATCCGCACACTCTCCCTTGTTTTTGTTATGTGATTCAATTGAATATCATTGGCCGCACTTCGTCTAAGCTCTTCGGGCCAGACAATCATTATTGACTCTCATTAGAGTGGGTTCGTCCATTCTACATATATCGGGTCCGGTCCTATATCCAGTGATTCTCCAAGCAATGAACGGTAGAATAGAAACATTCATCGCTACTTCTTGTTCTACGATACACGATACAATTCCATACATTGTGCACACAAAGAGGGCAACATTGGGGTATATGTGGTCGAGCCAATTCCGCAAAAGCTTGAACTAACATAGTTGAGTTGACTCAAACTTGAGCAATCTGTGCTCAATGCATTATGAATTCGAATCAAATATAGGAATCATTCCGGTTGTTTCAATTTCTTTGCCCTGATTGATGTCATTTCCTTTTTGTTAGTAGCCATTCTTTTGTCAACTCAACTGTGATCTAGACCATGTTAAATCTAGAAATTACAGATCGAACCTGAATTGTTGTTTTTTCGAATGAACGCAAAACTTTAGTCCACTTCAGTCAATCTAAATGGACTCTTCAGTTTTCTCGATATTTTTTTTTCCTAACATCCCTATGATGCATTTTGCTTCTTTGAATTGAGCAACTGCCAATTAACTTTGTCCCAAAGATTTTTTTTTTTATAAAAAGAGAGAGAATAAAATCAAAGTTAGGAAGAATATCAATCGGAGAGAAGGCATTGCATTGCACTACCAAAGGTACAAAGTTGTACTCTCAGATATGGCATGGAAATGTGCGCTGAAACCAATTTCTTAAATCCTTGGGGAAAACGAGACACGTTGATTGGTTCGATTTTCTTGTTTCCTTCTTTCTATTAGGAAGATCGTGTTCACGTCGGGCATTGATTGCAATGGACCACCAATAAATTAGTGTCAAATGGAGCAAAAGAAATAAAGAAGTAAGAGATGCATGTTGCTCCACAAAGCCACGCCATTATTCAATGAAATGCATTGAAATTCTTTTTTGTCCCTTCCAAGTAAAAAGAATCTTCCAATTCGATGTGGCTTGTAAACTACTTATTGTCATCACAAAGCACTAAGGGAAGAAACTTGACTTTAATGAAGGTAAAGATCACAGCATCACATTTTGGATATTGCTTTTAAGTGGGCAAATGTACCAAAAAATTTCTAAACCTATTGCACGGGAAAAATAACAAACTGAATTGATATTATTGCAATAGTAATGAGTACATTAATGTGAATAATTTGATATAGGAGTTAGTGAATTCAAGACTTTAGTTAGAAAGATAGATAAATGTTGGTAAATCATAATGAAAGTTTGAATTTACAAAAAACAAAACAAACATTGGTAAGTAACCCAAATGAAAGTTGATAATTCAAAATTAGTCAGTAACTACATTGGAGAAAAGTTAACAGAATACACAATGGTGGTAATTTTTACAAAGTTGGTGAAAAGTCAAAAGGGTTGGTAAGTGAGGCAAATGAAAGTTCGTAACTAAATAGACAAGTTGGTAAATAATAATAAAAAAACAAATACACATTGATAAGGAACTCAAATGAGAGTTGATAACTCAAAATTAGTTGGTAACTTAATCGGAGCACAATTCATAAATTATCCAAATAATGTTGGTAGGTTTATAGAAGAGTTGGTGAATTTAAGGCCTTAGGAAGAAAAAGAAAAAAATCAAAGTTGATAACAAATCGAAAAGGTTCGTGATTGAAAAAAGAACCCAAATAAACATTGGTAAAAAAACTCAAATGAAAACTGGTATCCAAAAATTAATTGGTAACTTAATAGGAGAATAGTTAATAAGTTACTCAAATTAAGATTGGTAACTTTTTGAAATTCATACATCCTTTATTCTATTCCCCTTGCTTTAAAAAATATAATAATTAAAGGGGCTAGTAACAAACGTAAATGAAAGTTTAACAACTCATTTGAAAAATTGGTAAATTTTAGACAAAACCAAATAAATGTCCGTAAATACATCAAATGAATGTTGATAATTCAAAACTAGCTGGTTACTTAATCAAACGGGGAAAAATTTGGTAAGTCACTAAATTTTAGGTTAGAATTTTTATGTGAAAGTTAATAAAATCAAAGCTTCGGTGAATTCATAAATGAAAAGTAGAAAGCTAGTATAATACTTGATAAATTTATAGAACATATTGATAAATCATCAACAAAATACTGAAATAAAATTATCGGTTAGGTTGTCTTGTATAATAACTTTTTATACTTATAAACATCTATTTAAATTTGCCGGCACAAAAAAAATCTTTTTTATATTTCGAAGGACAAAAATATGCCACTTATCAACTGGAATATGTCAATATAACTGACCAACTTAGTAAATATTAAAATGACAAAGAGAGCTATATGAAATAAAGAACAATTTCTCCCCAAATTCACGTGACCTTTCGTGTTATGACGATGCACGTCCATGGCGGCAGAGGGATATGTTGATGAACAATGTTGTGCTTGGCTTTTAAAAATTAGGGTTTTGTGTGGCTCACGAACTTGATGATTAGTTTGGTGGCAAGTATATGTGGGAACGATCAATGTCTAAAATATAGAAAAGCCACATATGTTGACATGAGGAGGGTTGATCAACATTTATTCTCTCAGTCCCACCATGTTGCTCAAAAGCCCCCTTAATATTTTAAGTATATATGTTGACATTTAAAGGGCTTGAACTTTCTTCTTCAATTTTAATAGCTGAATCTGTCTGGAAGAACTTGCTTCATATAGGAACTCCCATGTGGTGACATTGAATGCTTCTAGTTCTTTGCTGTGACATTAAACGTAGTCATTTGTTTTTTTTGTTCCCCTTATGTATGTCTACATCACCAACATGCATCCCACGGTCCCTTCAACTTGTTTGTATGCCCTAGTTTTGTTGAACTTGTCCTATGAGTTATGCAGAGCTTATTGCAGTGTTATGTTGATCCCTTCCTCATGTGTTGTTCCTTCTCTGCATTTTGTCTCCAGCAAGTTTTCCCTCAGCACTACCATAGAGAATGCTAAAAGTAAATTACTGACCTGATTGTACAGTTACTTTTGGGAAGTAGTAACGCTTCTTCAAGAAGAGAGAGCGCAAATAGCTCTTCGCTTGAACTCGGCTCACACCCGAATGTCATGTATTTACGAGCTATAAACCCTAATTATATGCACCAGTTGGAGTTCTTTCCTTGGCTAGTAAGTTTATTTGTGATTGTTTACTGATCAAACTGACTTGGAAGTATGCAGATTGCTTGGCCTTTCTTTTTTCTTTTACTTTCCGTCTTGTTATCGATATATCATCACACTATTTGATTTCTCTGCATTAGCTGCTTCTTCCTGAATTATTAGGACAGATATGGTGAAAAACACAATAAATGGTAACTAACCATCCTGAGATCAAAATGAACAAGAAAAAAATCTTCACTTCTCAATCTGTTGATGGGGTTAATCCAGCTTTGAACTTGTAGCTATATCTGGACCTATTATTTTAGTTTGAGAGAGGTTAATGCTAAGTTGTCATTAACATAAGAAATGTCTGAACTGAATCAGCATAGCCATAGGATATTTCAATAGGATTGAACATGTCAAAAAAAGTAATCAATTCTCGAGATAGTTCCGCATGTTTCGCAGCCAGTAGAAGCATGATGCTCGCACGAAGATACGACCTGACCAATGTATTCATAATTAGATGGAGTAGAGAATTATTCTGAATTTAAAAAACTCACAGTTGCTGAATTGATTGCAAGCTGTACTTTGATGAATGATGAGTCAAATAGATTAGGAGATGTATAGTTAGATGACGCAGAGCCGAGTACCTATCGCGATAAGCAACGTGTCCACAATGATTGAGCTAAAAAATGAATTGAACATATGATTGATTGAGGAATACCCTTCTAAAATTTTAAATTTGTTGAATTGTTTGATTCACAGCAAAGGTAACTCATTAGTAGTACAAATTTGAGCCCAGATGAATAATATTAGTGATAGCTTACATTCTGTTAATCATGCTAAAGGTAGTGGAGGCAAGTCAAGATGGAGTTAACGTTATGTCAATTTGATACTAAATTCACGAAAGTTATGCTCCATTAACGTATTATTAGTGACCTGAATATGCCTACCAAAGTTTCATTCATCGCAATCGTGAACTCTTACTGCAATTGATAGCCTATCGAACGAACTGCTGCATTTGGTTTGCTTCCTGTATTGCATGTTGAGCAGTTAAAAGAGTCAACTGGTTTTTGTGGAGTATTCATCCTGCAAATCACCATCACAAGCGAAATTGCAATGAGATTTCTAACTTGTAGCTTCACTTGTTGGTCGGGAGAAACACTTTTCATTTTTGTTGATGTTTCTATGTTCTTTTCTTGGGATGAAATTTACATTTCCTTGTAGCTAGCTAGATAAAAAGAGAAACAGAATGCATCATCACTGATGTCATCCATCTTCTGATAGCTGCATCTTGTTTTAATTTAGCTGCATTAGGAACGTGCGGTCTCTGTTAATTATAATAACTCCCCAACTAAGCATTGATTAGCTTTAGAAAATTCAAGACCCCATTGAACAACAATTAGTCCCCTAATTTTTGCAAATGATGGACCACATACTGTGACATCTTTGGATAAACTCACTGAGGTATTGTCCGCTTTAACCCTTCTCATATCGAACCTCACGATTGGTCCTATGGCGTACAAATAGGCACCTTCTCAGGATGTCATCCATCCAGGGATTGCTCTCACATGAGCACGCTTAACTTTGGAGTTCCAAAACTTAACACTGACGTTATGTCAAAATCTTTGTGAGTTAATTTCAATTTTCATATATATATATCTCAGAATAGCTCTCCCCATATTCGGTGCACGGTTCAGTTTATTCCTATTCCCTTTGCCATCTTAGAAGTTTCTTGTCCAGGCCCTTCGCTCTCGCCCTTCGCCAAGAACCGCTTATTGTCTAGGCCCTCTAGCCCCGACGACCCCTCCCTGCCCTCGTCGGACCGAGTCGTTACTCGTACAAAGCCAAATCCTAGTGAAAATTGGAACTCCTTTCCTATTTCTTTTTCTTTTTCTTGTGTTGAAACATATGGTTCCAACGCAAGCATAGAGACTGTAAAAAGGCAACATAATGAAATCTAGCACTTGCATAATGGCTACTGTAAAAAAAAGTCTAAAAACAATAGAGAGAGAGAGAGAGAAAAGGAGTTTCGAACACCAAATATAGAGTACTTTGTCATTGTGAATGTTATGTCCCTTTTTCATACCATATAAAGCAAATATCGAAACTTCACTTTGACTCATCTTAAATGACATAAATAAAACTAGGGTTAGATGGGTTTGACCCGAATCTCTCCTTACGTGCAACTTCAAGATATTAGAAGATTGCTTTTGTGAGGAATAAATTGTTGTTTTCTTAATAAAGTACAGTACTCCACACGTCTTTGTTTAAATTAATGTAAGAAAATAGAATATAGTACGTGGACCGTGTTGTAGACATCTCTCCACCGCGGCCATAAGATGGCCCAAGTTCAGTGATCAAATCGACAAAGCAATAAATGAACATAATTGCTCAATTCAGAAGAATGAATTGGGAGTTACAAATTATACCACGACTGGCTAAATAAAGCACAGGGTTCATTTAAAGCACAGCCAATAGGATCAAAGCCTTTGTAGATCAGACTGATCATTCAGATCTTCTTGAGAGTAAGTTATTACAATAATTTGGCAGATGAATGAATCAGGAGTTGCAGGAATCTGGCAATTTTATGGCAATGGAATCTGGTTTTTAATGTCAGCTAGATTTTTATATAGCCATTAAGGTTCATGACTAATGTAGATGTAGAATTGCATTAGTTAAGTTATGAATTCAATATGCTATATTATCGTCACTCCTGTTCGAGTGAGGAAATTTACCAAAAAAAGTTCTAAACCTATTACAATTTTGCCACTTCAATCCTAAACTTTTTTTTTTTTTGGTTAATTGGGTCCTAAACCTTTTGCAAATTTTTAATTATTTAATTATATTTTTATATTTTTATTTTTCTTTATTTTTATTTTCCTTCTTCCTTCAGCCGATTGCCAATCCTCTAGAGGCGAGGGCCAGCGAGGCCACTGGCGATGGTAAGGTCGAGCCTCGCCATGGCTGGGCGAGGCCAAGCTCGCTTAGCAGCGACGAGGCCGAGCTCGCTTAGCAGCAGCGAGGTCGACCCTCGACCTTGCCAGCCCTCTCCTCTGGCTGGGCACTAGAGGAAGAAGGAGAAGACAAAGAACAAGATAAAGAAAGAGATAAATAAATAAATAAATAACTCTAAAAAAATATTATTAAAAATTATTCACGTCAGTTCCGGTCGGCATCCATGTCAATGCCAGCCGGCCAAATTCAGTTAGATGGGCTGAATTGACACAAATGCAAAAGGTTTAGGACTGAATTGACACAATTGTAATAGGTTTATGACCTTTTTGGTAATTTTTCCATTGCTTAACAGTGTCCTGAGCTTGTTAACCTAAACGTACTGTAGTTGATTGCTACAGTTAATCAAATGATTGAGCATGAAAGTCAGCTGATAATTTGTCTCGTTTAAAAATTTTCCATTTTTCAAAAGTATAATCTCAAACTATCTCTCCAGGTTATGCTCGGGTCCATCGTAGAAAATCATATAATACTAAAAAGTTAGGTACCATACAGAATGGCTTAAACGTCTCTAGAAACCATATATTGGTGAATGATATGGTGACTCGATCAATGCAAACAATGCTAGCTAGCATTTGTACTATTAATTTTTTTTGTTGAAATTTGTACTGTTGACTGATAGACTAAATGAAGTGGTAGATTGCACATGAGTCACCATTCAGTAATATTTTCTCCATCACTTTAGTACAACAATTTGATGAACCATTCTTAGTAAATCAGTCTTGTACTCATCATTGTTTGTAAAATCAAACAGCTATCACAATTGGCTTTGACTTTATAAAAAATGCAAAGTTTTGACAAAACAGCTAGCATAAAGCTTTGACATTACAAAAAATTCAAAGTTTTGACATTTGCTCAAATATCAAACTTATGACTTTGCTCAATTTTCAAACTTATGCTCACTTTAGCATCAAAGAGGAATATCCCATTTTGGCTTCTCGATTTAGTTGAATGTGGGAATGAATAAGTTGATGCAAACAGTCCGTGGCCAAGGTTGATCAGTTCATGCATATGGGGACCCTCTTATTAGAGCATGAACACCACCTTTTCAAAAGGTCTTGGAAAGGGAAAATAACTTTGGCAAAGAAATAAAAACATATATGTTTGCATAGCTAGGCCGTTTGTTAGGATGCATGGCGAGTTGTGTGAGAGAAATCTCGCATCGGAATATTGGTGTGGTGTAGTTCTGTTAATATATTCTAGTTGAACCATAACTTATTGGCTTAAGCTTTTGAATGAAGGTGGGTCCAACTGGATATGTTAACATGCTCAGACTTTGGGCTCCCTCTTCATGATCTCCCCCGGCGAAAGGTATCATGCTTCTGCTGTACGCTCCCTAACAAATTAGTATCAGAGCTGATGGTTGATTAGTGTGGGCTCCAATCTGTTCCTATATTTGGTGGATGAAGTTGGGCGTAATAGTGGTGTAACAATTCAAGCCCGATGGCAGACTTTATATCTTGATGCAGAACGATACCTGGATTAAGAGGGCAGACTTAACACTAAACTCACACGTGAGGGAGAGATTGTTAGGATGCACATACGAATTGTGTTAGAGACATCCCACATTGAAAAATTGATGTGGTATAGAGCAGTTAATATATTTTAGTTGGACCATAAGTCATTGGCTTAAGTTTTTAAGTGAAGGTGGGTTCAACTGGATATGTTAACAGGCTCAGACTTTGGGCTCCCAGCTCCTGCTGCACGTTTAGACGAAGATATATATTTTTGACTCCACCAGTGCTCAGATCAAATTGCAGTATACATCTAATTACTTACTTATAAAAAAACTATTCATGTAAGCAAGGTAACTTGGCTTTTCGAATGGATCAAGTTCCACGAGATAAGGTGAAACGTCAATGTAAGGGACTTGTCCCCTGCATCATCAACTATATTAACTGAACACTATAAATGCACAAGGCCAAGTCAACTCAAGCCAAACATGGGTTGTTCCCACGCGGCAAATGGACGTGGTTTTATTGTTTTCCTTGCATATTGGGATAGAAAATGTTTGATTACATCCCGTGACATCACTCCTAGATTTTCTTTATATTTTGACAACAAAATAATAATGGAAAAACGAACTAACATTGATTTATCAGACAACAACATCATCATCACCACCATCATCATAAAAGCTTAAAAAAAAAGCAGCAGATAAATTCAACTTATTCTGAATCTTGTATTTATTAGGCATTGGAGTGCGCTCTCCATAAACGAAGTGTTCCTTTTCAACATTGTATAATGGGGTTGCACGAGGAAGAACCTAGGGTTCTGTTTTTTTTTGGTCGAAAACCTAGGGTTCTATTTGAGGCTGTCATTAAGTACTCCTTTGTCCAATTACTTCCTGGGCTTTAAGACATTTTTTCCCCTCATTTCTATATTTTCATTTACCTCTTCTAGCTAAGCAAAATTATGTGTAAATACTTTCGCTTGTGTTTCATTATTCAAAGCAAAATAACCTAACACCACATGAATTTCTAGTTATATATGTTATCATAAATTTACATATGTGATTAAGCCAAAGAAGTTGACATTACACTTATATATGTACGTTAAAAAAAAATTTGTGCAATTGAACTTTTTTTTTGTTGCTAAATCATAAAGTGTAGAATATTCTTCCTATATTTACTTCACCTTGAAGTTCGTCCATTTGAATTATACTAGGGTACTCTTGCACCAAGTACCGGATATCTTTGTTAAATTAAAACCTTATCTTGTATTCATAAAGCAACAAATCATTTTTCCCTATCAAATAATGAGAGCATCTTAAAATTAAATGATCAAATCTGATGATCTAATCTCCTCTATGAATGCTTGTGCCTTCAGATTCTCTGATTTCTGTCAAGTAGTGAGATGAACATGAATTAATTCTTTTCACGCCACCGATTATACAGTTCAATTCAAGTCACTCACGAACAAAATCGATAGTATATATATGAGATTCCAATCTTCATCAATGACATGCATGAATCTTGCCCCTAAAAGAAGCGTTTACTCAATCGGTCATGCTTTTCATTATATTACACAGAAATACAAAGAAAAATCGATATTTATGTCACATTAGTATGATTCAATTACTATGGTATAGAAGTCATACTTTTGTGATCCTATGCTTCGATACCTTACGGTAACAAAAAAATGTGCAAATTATTTCTATCAGCAAGTAGATGAGTGCCCTTGAGCACACCCTAGTTAAGGCTCATTAAACATGCTCTAGAGTATGGATAAAACTTAAATTACTAAAGCCGGTACTATGGTACATAAAAATTACCGTGAACTAATGCATAAAGGTGAAATTTATTATTAGCTCACTCTCGTATGTTAGAGATCATATTTCTGTGAGGCTACTCAATCATGTCATAAGCGTGGAGGAGTAAAAAAATATATTCTTGAAGGATATGATAATCTCTTGTCGCGTGGATCCTTGTCGACAGAACCTAAATGGAATCAATAATACTTCACAAGTTTGTCTCGTCATTCATTACACGTTTTCGTAATAATCTTTCTGGATAGAATCACCACGAGGTGGTCGTCACTTTAATGAAGTTGATGCTGTGAAGTGGGGTTTATAAATGAATCTCGAATTAATTGCCCTGCCATGTTCTTCTAAGCATTAGCAATACTGTAATTGAGCATCTCGATATCAGCCCCATACAACCATTGCATTCGCCCGTAAAATCATGTTCTCAGACCATAACTTTATGACACTTACACATCTCTCGATGTAGTAATATAGAAGCGGTTCCGAAGTGCGAACCATGTCCGAAACATATTATTTTAAGGTTCCTAACCTCTTTCTTTGTTAATTATCAACAAGATGTTGGAAAATTTGGAGCTTCTTTACGTTAAAGGAACATGACCTCTAAGTGCAAGTTCGTATAGAATACTGTATACCCTAAACGGGCAAGCGGTTCCTCTGTGCAGCATTTCTCCCCTTTTCTGTTTAACTTCATTTCTCACAAAATCTGAGTAAATATTATAACAACTTTTTTTTTTGGTCAAATATTATAACAACTTGGAAAGACACTCTTTATCAAGTTGCTATTGACATCTAGCAACTTTATAAAATTGGTAAAACTTGGCCAGCTATTTCCCTCCTAGCTATGGAGTGCCTGAAAGAATGCGACTTATTCTAACATCTTCTTAACTAGTTTCGTTTCTACTTTTTTTTAATGAAAAGTTTCGTTTATACTTGAAAATATGTCAAATTGTACCTTTTTTCCCTAAAGATTGGAAGAACAATTCCTATAAATGTTTCACAAAATTAGGTTTTTTTTAACCACTTGATTTTTCAAGTGGTATTTGGTCACAGTAAGACCGATGTGCGTTTGTCTAGGAGTTTGTATATAGATATATTTCAAAAGGGGTGAAACTCAAAGACGAGAATTCTTTTGTCTTGTTTTGTTTTACACTCTGTTTAACTCTCATTCTTCTTGGTATACTCGACTATGGGCGAGAAATATAGGAAACAAATGATCTTGGTGAATACAGAGATGGCCCAAAAAAATGTCGTTCCTTGAAATAAAGTAGTGATTATTCCGTGAAGACATTTTATCGATCTTCCTGAGGCCAGTAGAGTGTATAGCTGGTCTTGTAATACTTGACAATGAATGATCAAAGACATAAGATGGAATCAAAGTGCATCGATGAGATGCGGCTATCTGAGATTGAGATTCGGATATCCTTCGGTCTTTCCTTTTGTCTGTGAGCCAACAGGCAAAGAGTTATGCGTACCTCCGTGGATCGAAGTATTTGCATGAATAAACAAGAAACAACTACCTTTGGTTCCTCCATTTTGATCGGGCGAAAAACATGAAGAAAAATAACGTGGCCCAAGTTCAAAGCATCAATAGATGTCTCGTGCCAGGAGGCCAAAGAATATTCAACACCAATCACCATAACGATATCGATCGAAGCATCTTCTATGTGTGGGGATGCCGTAAAGAAACCGAAAACAATAACCCTAGTCTTTATACCAATGCTTACAAGAGATCACATGGTACAGTTTGCACGATACAATGCTATTGATTTATCTGCAAGCTCTCAACTTCCGTGGACAAAAGCTTTTAGTGACGACAAAAGCTTTTAGTGACAACAAATGATTCGTGGGACGTGCAAGTCGGCAAGTACGGGAAACATTTATCACACAGAAAAACAATGAAGGGACATCAAAGATATTTGCACGCGAAAAAGATGATATGACCAGATAAGAGTTAGATATTTTGTTCCAAAGTGTACTGCAAAGGCCAAGATTTGGTTGCTTTCTTTTTGTTCTTCTATCAGAATGAACTTATGGACTCTCGAGAGAAGAGATCGTGCAATAATGGCCGGCTGCGAACTAAGATTATTAATGTGTTCTCCCATGAAAATAAGTTTTTCTTGGTGGTGTCGCTTTCATCTCTTGAGTTTGAAGCTTCCTCGGGCTTTCTTTATGAAGCGAAATGAGCGCCAGAATCTTAGGTTTGGACTTTGGAGGATGTGCATGGAGGACTTCTTCTTCTTCTTCTTCTTCTTCTTCTTCTTCTTCTTCTTCTTCTTGTTAGTTCATCTGTTAAAAAAAAAGAAAAGAATTAGGGTTTCTTTCTTGAGTATCTAGACGAACTTCTACTCTGAGTTTCAATCCATTTTTGTTTGCAGAAGCTTTATGGGGATGGCCGCTAGGGTTTCTGAGCTGGGCTGCTGCTAGGGTTTCTAACATACATTAGTTAAAGACCGATGGTGTGGCTAATGTGTTATTAATAGTTCGGAAATGACATCGATGTCCCTAGCTAATTCCCCCATATAAAATTAGGACACATGGACTGTTTGTGTTTGTTTAGTTAATTGCGCTAATTACATCCGTCAATAGAGTGTCGGACTGGGTAATATCAGGTGGTCTAGCTTTTGCTGAGAGGCGAGGTGCTATTTTAGTATTTTTGATGAATAACTGTAGCCCTGCATTTTTCCCCCACGTGTAGATTTTGATGTGCTATCTGAATGACGAACCTTCAAAATTTGTTGGGATAGACATACGTCTGTGTCTGGATGTTCATCATTTAGATCGGACCTGTGAAATTCCGGGTTGAGTTTTTAGTCTTTGCAGTAATGTGATTATAGCTGTCAAACAAAACTCCGTGATAACCGTTCAAAAATGTAGAGAGTGGAATGGAAATTTTCTTTTCTTCCTATCTCAGCGGTCATAAAGAACGGCTTTGGGTCAGCTGCCATTTGTATCGGAAAATCACCTCCTCACCTCATATCACTCGTTTGATTGTTATCTACCAAGGGCTTTCGAGTGGGGTCAAACTACGTGTCACGAGCTAATCATCTAGCTTAAGTAAGATTAATGTGAGAATTCATCAGCACAATGTGCATCTATTAAGACTATTATGCACTTTAGTAATGTGATCATAGATGCATGTAACTGACAAAGAAGGAGCAAATCGCATTGTCACGTATGAAAGCTGCAGAAAAATTGTTTTGATCTGAGATAGCACTTTGAGGAGGTAAGGATCTGAGTGAGATGATCTATTGTCTGGTCCAGGCAGTTCTAAGAATCTCACACAAATTTCTATGATCTCTCACCGTCCTTGATGCCCTGCTTCTGCATAATTAATTTGAGCTTATTGTACTCAAGAAGACCGGCCTGTTCTCTCTGTTGCCAGATGTCATAACTCAATTCTTCCTCTTTTATCGAATCGTACCCGCATTCCGTTCAAATAATTGATCATTTTATATGATACTAATTGATCACAGCTAGTTAGTTCTCCTCAACGATTGTATCTGACTTTGGAAGTGATCGTGTTGCTGTTATTTAGTTAAGCTCAGGGGCGTTTAATGACAATGAAGAGGTATGCATTACTCTAATCCAACCACGGCTTGAAGAGTTAGTTCCTCCTCTTAGCTGTACATTGGCCCTGTTTGCGACTCGTATGACTGATAATTAACAAACTAAGTGACTAGCAGGAAAAAAAATATAATCACTATGATTTTATAATGCAAAATGAAAGTCAATCCTTTGCCACATTCTTCTTGGTATCATATAAATATGTGTTGTGGATCCTGTTTCTCTTCAAGCTTTTAGCTACTCAAGCTTCTCCTATCATTCACAACTGAGAAAAATAGCAATCTTATTCTCCCACAAAGCTTCTACTAATTACAATGGAAGCTTTTGGGGCTAATTCTGAGGTCGAATGGGGCTTTATCAGTGGAATGTACTTCACTGAAGAGTCTGACCTCTTGGCTCAATGGCTCGATAAGTATTCGTTACCAGCCGAGCTATATGGAGGCTCTCAGGCATTGCATTCCGCATATCTGCCGACCTATGGATCTGTGAACCTAGCAGGGGTTGACGGAAGTGCATTCTGTTCTTCCGATACTCTCTATCCGACTTCACATTCTTCTTCTCCACATGACGAATTTCATAACAGTGTTTGTAGCTTCCTTTTCCCTAGTTCAGGTCATAGCAACTACTATTTGAGTGACTCGAATCCAATTCTGGCCACTAGTAGTAGCTCCCTGTGCAATGAACTTTCCATGAGCAATGTGAGAGAAACCGGTTCTCGTCTCATTGAAGGGGATGATTCACTGAACCGAGAAATGAGCGAAGTTGATGAGTCTCGTGGGAGCCCCCGCGAAATGGCTTTTATGGAGAACTCTCTGCAGCTCGAATGGTGGTCTGAGATTCAACCAGTGATATCAGCTGCGAAAGATGATAGGGATGATTCAAATGACATTACTAGGAAAAGATCTCGGAGCCTAGGAGAGGTGAGTAAAAGTTGTACATGACTGCTTTTTCTATGATCTGCTGTGTGAATTAATAATAATTCCGGGTTCCTTAAGATTTCTCTGACGTTCCAGAAAAACAAGAGAAGTGTCAGGTTAAGGGAGGGTCTGAAACTTGATTTTCCAAGCAAAATCGATGAAGAAGCTCAAGGTCGCCCTGGTGGGCAGAGCTCGAGTACTTGCTTCTCAGAGGATGATTCTAGCTCTTCCCTGGAGCTGAACAGAGGAGCTACTTCAAGTTTGAGTCCAAAAGAAACTGCATCTCTCAGTCCTAATGGCAAAACCAGAGCCAGCAGGGGCTCGGCGACAGATCCGCAGTCTCTCTATGCAAGAGTAAGTACTTTGAAAAAAAGAAAGCTATATATTTGTCCAATTCTGGAATGTTTTTCTTGACAGATCTTTCATCTCCAAGAATAATAAAGTAACAGATCATTGCTTTCATCTTATAGAAAAGAAGAGAACGGATAAATGAGCGCCTCAGAATCTTACAGAACCTTGTTCCAAATGGAACTAAGGTAATTGGGCAATATCCTGCATCATAGTTTATGTCTTGAATATTAAAATCCAGTCTCGTGTTTAACTGTTGTTTCTGCTCACAGGTTGACATTAGCACAATGCTTGAAGAAGCTGTTCAATATGTTCAGTTTCTACAGCTGCAAATAAAGGTAAGCCCAAAAGATTAAAGAAGTTTCATACCACAAAGCTTCCGAAAAATAAGATATGTACATTGATATTGTTTTCTTGTGTGTGAATTTGCACAGCTCTTGAGTTCTGATGACTTGTGGATGTATGCACCGATTGCGTATAACGGAATGGACATTGGACTTGATTTGAAGCTAAGTAAATCTTGCTCATTGTAAAGTAAAGGAAGAGGTTATCGTGCAAATGAAATTCTCAAGAAAAGAAGGAATCTCTGTCCGTCTGCTATAAGGCATATCGCTTTATAACCGTTGAAGGACCAATCTCACTTAACTGGTTCTGAGATTCGTTGATGGACGATGCGTTGGCAGTGATTTTCAAGGGGGATTGAATAAATTCAATTCAGCCTTCTCTCCTCCATAAATGCCCAGTATCCGCCTCAAAAGCTATGTGTTCCTGCTGGGAGACAGGTGATTATCAAGGGTGATTGAATAAATTCAGTTCAGCCTTTCTCCTCCATAAATGCCAAGTATCCGCCTTGAAAAGCTAGGTGTTCCTGCTAGGAGACCGATTCTATGTCTCGTGTAAAGTTGCTAGTTGAGAAGGAACGACCCATGTATTATACTCCACTGGTGTATATTTGATATGCTTTATTCTCATCTGCAAATGTGGAAACTTTACACTTGAATATAAATAAAATTTTCTGGTGATCATTCTTTACCAGCACCCAGCAGTGCCAGGATCCATCAGCTTTCAGTTGCTTGCCCCTTTTCTACATAGTTCTGTGAAGACAGAAATTAAAGGAACAAAAACAACCTGCGAGTCTTTTCATCTCTCTTTATCCATCCATCTTCTAGTCCACATTCTTAAAAAGAGAGTAGGGTAACCTACATCTGCACTCTTCTTTGCTTCTTGAATAGGAGAAAAGAACTCCAAGAATATCTTCACAGCATCGATAGCCTAATCAGCAAAAAATGAGGCTGGTTCCTCTTCCTGCGACTGTAACGATAAAACTAGCCTTCATAATTGACTGGACCTTGCTTTGTGAAGTGCAATTAGTTGAAGTATGCACACAGATTTGATTAGAAAATGTTATCAACTCTTCCATATTCAAAAGGAATTCTCATTGTATTTACATACCCTTAATCAAACTTACTCATGGTATCCTAAAATTTGGTTATTCAGAAATCAGATCGGTGTGCTATCAATGAAGATGCACTGTAACAGCAGAAATGAAGGATCAAACAGCTAAGTAACATCCTGAGTGAGAAATACACCAAAAACAATTCACCAATTTGAACATGAGCGATTCCATAATGGAAGAAGATACAGTCAGTAGGAGAAGATAATTACATCCGCTACATATGTGCAAAAACAAACAAGGTGTCAATCCCCAATCTTCCACAAATTGGAATGGGGATAACGCGTACTTGGAGTTTTATCTCCGGTTTTGGAAGTCCATCAATCTAGTTACAGAAGTCAAAAGCAGCTTCTTTGTTGAAGCATTCAAGTTTCCGCAGCTGTATTCGTACTTTCCCATGCCAGGGCAGTTTTCTCAATGTGCATCAACAGAATCCTATAAATTTTGTTTCTAACCCTACTGTAGACCTCGAATTCTGGATCCTCCAAATCGGAACTCCCCCTGCATCTGATCTTTGCATAACTAGCCTCCTTCTTGGACATGACGTCCAACCAATCACTCACTCTTTTGATCTGACGCATCACATGGATTGTCTGGCTATTTGATATAGACTCTATGGAGAATTGGCTCTTAAGCCTGTCTAAGTACCGCTCCACGTATGCCAGAAACAATGTTCTGAATTCATCTTGCAGGGAATTGGCTAAATCAGCTGTTGCACTTGAAGGACTTCCATTTGACCATTCAAGTTTGTGATGCTCAGATGTCACCCCGCTCATTTCCTCACAGTTCTTGTGCTTTCTTGTTGGCACACTGTCAGCAGATCCAACACAAGACCGTTTGAAAGCTTTAGTGGCTTCAATAGATGGAAGGCCAGATCTTGTGGTCGTAGATAATGGAACTAGATCAGATGCCATAGCTGCTTTAATCCACAAACTTGCATTTCTTTTCCTATCTAATGCAAGCTTAAAAGCTTCCCTTGTGGAATTGGCACTATTGGGCTCGATTTCGGCTGCTCTTGTTGGAGTAGCATTGGTCAGTGACTGAATAACTAGTCGACTGTGAGCCATGTCATCTTGAAGCTTAAAAAACTTGTCAACTGATGGCTGCTCTTCCTCTGAATTGGATGACTGAAGTTCTGAATATGCACTGAAATTTCCAGAAAAGAACAGAGTCGTCAGACAGAGTTTGCTGTTTCTCGTATAGTCAGGAAATTTTTACACTAACCGGTGAACTTTTGTCTCTCGTATCCACAGAGAAAAATGCCAAGAAAGCAGAATTTACATACAAAATGCAATACTATAATACCTATGTTCACATACCTGAGGCATTTCAGCAATCTTTCAGCCGCGGAAGCCTCTTGAAGAGCCTCCACAGAAGCAAGCAAAGCTGCATCTCTTTGTTTTAATACCTCCTGAGGGAACATGAATCGAACGAGTGCATTAAGAAAATCATTTCACGTCTTTTTGTGCATATGAGATTCACTTGAAGAGAATGAACCAAATGACTTTGCATACGTTTCAAGATTGCAGTACCTTGCCTAGCTTCATTAAAGATGAGGGAAGAGAGGACCAAAGAATTTTGTCTTCTGTTCTTGTTCTGTTTAGTACTGCGCTAAACAATGCTGCTGGATCCAGGGGAACTTCACCTTTTTTTGGTGTTCCAGAGTTCCTACTCTTCAATGTCCTGATGGATTTTGTAGCCACACTGATGTTTTTATTTATCGTTTTGGAGTTTGATCTGTCAGAAGAGCTCTCATGCAGGGATTGGACTGGAGAAACCTGTCGATACCCAAAGAAAAATAAAGAAAAGAAAAGGTGTGATTTTTGAAGTCATGTAAATTTTGAAGGAAATCAGTTGACAGTCCCTTGAAGCTAGCATATATTGGAATATCAGAATCAGTTTTCATATCACAAAAGATCGGTTCCTTCAAGAATCTGCATTTTGCAGGTGATGATTGGTGAATCACTTTCTAAAATCTGAATACTTTTGCAGAAACATCAATTTGGCCTGCTTCAAATTCATGAGATCCAACTCTTAGCACATTTTTCAAAGAAAAATTGTTAGATCCCATGGACTGTCCTAAATACACCATGCATTCACAAAGAGAACTATAAAACTGAATTGAATAGGCAATTAATCACAAGACAAGAGGTTAATCAAGCACAACAGTGGATTAATTCTCTCATGCTCATTAGCTTTCCACTCAGTCACACGTATGAACACGAAAAGAAGACATACTGAGACTCACACGTCTACACCGGTCATGGCTGATTGATATGGGCTTTAATTTGTGTTTGAGAATCCAAGATTTCGAAATATCTGTTCTTGTGCTATCCATTCCATTCCAGCTTCTTCTCTTTGTGGTCGAAGTCTCCGAGCATGACGAAATCGTGCTATCGGAATCACTACTTTTGTCCAGTCCAAGCAAACCATCTGAATCAGATAATGTCCTACCAACACCACATTTTCTTGATATGCCATTTGCGGCTCTTCCACAATTTTTCCTAGCTACATTGGCCCTTGAAGCATTCACAGACCGCTTTGGTTTCTCTTCTGTAGAATCAATAACTTCTTTTATCGATTCAGGATCAGATGCTGCCCAAATCTCCACCAGATTTTCCAGAGGAACAAGATCTTTAGGAGCCCCACTGCACAAATTTCTGCCGGGAATGGGCCTCACACCTTTGAGCACCGGAACAGGATGCGACGCCTCCATCTTATCGGCATATACATATTGGCCAAGGTGTAATTTGTTGCATAGGATCAAGTCATCTTGTTCTTGAGGCAAAGAAACATTCATGGCATGTGAAGCATCAGAAACTTTCACGTAAAATCCCCCGTTAGGCCAGAGTTCCCCTTCGGACAAGACAGGCATTATGCTTCTGATTTGTAACAGCGCAGCTTTTCGATCTTCGCAGGCCATTTCCTTCCCTTTCATGCCTTCAAGAAGCCTGACAAGAACCCCAGGATTCAAGATTGACATTTTGTGTCGGAATCGATTGAATCCCGCAAATCAAATTAGGTTCACAATGAACTTTTTGACTTGTCCCTTCTTGGGTCATGAAAAAGATTTGATTTTGGGGATTGAATGCGCTGTAACAAGAAATGGATCATCTTAAAAGATGGTCTTTTTGTTTTTTCGGTTCTCTAAGGGATTCGCAAGAACGAGCTGTTCTAGCCTGTGACACAGCAAAGACCTGAAAGATGAAAGAGTATTGATGGACGAGAATTTGTGGTTCTTAGTTGGCTTGGGATTGCACGAAATGTGTCGATTGAGGTACAGGCCAGTTTCGACCCAAAAAAAAGGAAAGGTACAGGCCGTTAGAACAGTTAAGAGTTTATCCATTTCTTCTGGATTTCCACCCAGGGGCCAGTGGATTTTGAGCGGACTCTGGTCAAATTTATATTTTTGAAGGCCAAATTTGATGAAGAGACGGCTGGATGGATTACCCTGGTCTTTGTTATCTTTAAGGATTTAGATGTCGAAACATTGAATTAACCTATTTATTTGATGGACGATAGTGATAACTATGATGATGTTGTGCTATGCTGGAAGCCACAAGCACCACAGCAGTTAGTTTCTTCCCAAAGGCTTAAACCTAAATCTAAAAGATAAGAAACATTTGTTGAAAAGGTGCGGTTAGATGAATAGAGCCATCAGTGTCGCTCTGTTTTATCAGCTTAAGAATAAAAAATTGATCAAGCGGGGACTAGGATGTGAGTCATATGACAGACAACCATTTCAGGATGCATCTGTTACATGTCTTAATTGCCAAAACGCGTGAACGGAATTATCGTCTAGTATTAGCATAACTATGACTCGGAACTCGGAGCTTCCTCATGCTCGCAATTCACGAGACTTCCCTGAAGAACCAATTTGTCAGTTATAACAGAACATATCAAAACTAGGATTCATGTCTATCTCTGGTTGCAGAGCTCCTGTGAGAGTTGGTAGCTATTAGGACAGTGGCTTAGGAAGACAAGTATTTCCTAGATATGTCTTCAAGTCCAGTCAGAGAATGCTCTCGAGACTAACCTTTGGATTGTGAGTTTGGTGACTAATGCGGAGGAAAAGAGAGGCTTTTGTTTTTCCAATGCATCTATGCATCATCACTCCTAAAACAAGGAAATCTCTTTATTCTCAATCTACGAGCAACTTCTATTTTTGCACAGTGCATACAATTGGTGGTCCGAGGCGCTTCATGGTGTAGCAAGCGCGGGGCCGTCTTTTTCAATGGAACAGTGCCGGGGGTCACAAGCTTTCCTGCAGTCATACTCTCGGCTGCAAGTTTTAATGCCACACCGTGGTATAAGATGGGCCAGGTCGTGTCGACCGAGGCTAGAGTCATGCAAAATGTTGGTCAAGCAGGGCTCACATACTTGAGCCCTAATGTCGATGTGTTCCGGGACCCACGATGGGGGCGTGGCCAAGAAACACCGGGAGAAGACCCTCTGGCTGTGTCCAGATATGGGGTGAACTATGTGAGAGGACTACAAGAAGTGGTGGAGGGTGGAAATTATACCGACAACAGGCTCAAGGTTTCTAGTTGCTGCGAGCATTATTCGGCTTATGATGTCGATAGCTGGAATGGTGTCGATCGATTGCATTTTGACGCGCGGGTATGGATAAGTGTACTGATTGCATTAGCTTGGACTGCAAAAAATAAATTTCTCAGGCTAAACTTTCAATAAAGTGCCATTTCTTCCCAAAAAGTTGAGCATAGTTCCTCCTTGCAGGTGACAAACGGGATATGGAGGACACATATCAGCCACCATTTAGGAGCTGCATAGAGGAGGGACGTGTTAGTAGTGTTATGTGTTCTTACAAAAGGGTGAACGGTGTTCCTACCTGTGCCGATCCGAACCTGCTCAAAGGTCAGAGATCGATGGGTTCTTGACGGGTTTGTGTTTCTATCCTCAAATTCTCAGTCGTATAGACTTTCAGTCAAATAACTAGTGATTAAGTAGCAGAAACGTGAAACAGAAAACATTTCAGCTTACTAAGGGGCTCTCCACATTGATTCAACAAAGGGAAGATTGTGCAACTGAGCGTTCCTCAGCAAAAGAAGTTCCACCATCATTGAATCATACTGGACAAGAAACTCATACATTTTTCTCTAAATCTTTTGCATAGCACAGCACAGAAGTTCTCCATGAACCAAGTAAATCACAATTTTGAAAAGAAGCTCAATCAGATAGGACAGCTTATGATCATATCTGGTCTTCTACAGACATATGAAGCTAAGTGTTTTAAACTTTTCCGGTATAGTTTCTGTTCAAAAAACTTGGTTGCTGAATCCATCATTTATTGTCTAGTCAGTAAGAAGTTAGGAACAATGCAAACTGGAGACATTAGGGAACGTATTTAAACTAGAATGAACAAGTAGTCTAAATGAAGATTATATCATAGTCAATGCCTAAGCTTTTGCATCTCCAACAGCTATATCGTCTCGGGCTGCGACTCGAATGAGGTTTACTATAATAGCATCCACTACACTGCTACACCTGAGGATGCAGTCGCCCTTGCCCTAAAAGCAGGTATTGACAATGTTAAATAATGCCATCATAACAGCTGGTCTCAGAGGGAAATACGTTAACATCATACCCCTGTTGAAGGTCTGGAGACGTTTAGGCTGTGGTATGCAGGTTTAAACATGAACTGTGGGGATTTTCTAAGCAAGTACACACAAAATGCGGTTAGTCAGAAGAAGGTGGATGAGTCTGTTGTGGATCAGGCCTTGGTATACAACTATGCAGTCCTCATGAGACTCGGCTTCTTTGATGGAGTCCCAAAATCTCTCCCATTTGGAAATCTTGGTCCACAGGATGTATGTACCGACGAAAATCAACACTTGGCACTAGAAGCAAGGGATAGTCCTTCTTGCCAACAAGGGAGCACTCCCACTGTCCAAAAGTACCACATAAAACATGTCTGTTATAGGACCAACTGCTAATGCCACAGAGGTCATGATAAGCAACTATGCTGGTACACCTTGCCGATACACCAGTCCATTACAAGGGCTGCAAAAGTATGTTCAGACAGTGAGCTATGAGCCCCGTTGCGGCAACGTGAAATGCAGCAACAGATCTCTTTTTGAGGCAGCAGCTAAGATCGCCGCCACAGCCGATGTTGTGGTTTGTTGTGGTGGGGCTTAGTACATCGGTTGAGTTTGAGGGGTTGGACAGAGTGAACTTGACTGTGCCAGGGCTTCAGGAAAAGCTGGTGATGGAGGTATCGGACGAGACAAACGGGACCATGATTCTTGTTATCATGTCAGCCGGTCCAGTGAGGGTGGACGTGTGAAAGCAGCTGAGTCTTGCAGACAAGGACGGGAATAGACTTCTGGTCACAGGGCGGCACACGCTAGTAGTCGGTTCTCCAAGCGAAGGAAAAAGAGAAACGGAGCGCTAGAGGAAGGGCTTGAACCTTCGACCTTGTGGTTAACAGCCACACGCTCTAACCAACTGAGCTACTCCAGCTGTTGCGACCTGATTTTGACCTAAATAATATTTGTATTTATTTAAAAAATTAATCGCTTCGCAATTCCAAACTAAGTGACGTCTTTCGCTGTTCTCACTGAATTGCGCAAATTCTGAAAGCCAAAAAAGGCTTCAAATTTATCCTGTTTCGCGAAAAATGAATAATTTAGAAAATAATTTCTCAAAAACGATCGCTTAAAATAATTAGTCAATACAAAATATTTTCTTTATCGCCAATAATATGTGTTCAAATATTTACGTGAACGATGAGAATATTTTTAATTCATTCATTTTTAGAAAAATATTTTTCAAATCATTCATTTTCCGGAATCTTAGACTTGTTACAAGCCAACCATTCATTTTCTGAAGAGTATTATTCTGAGGCCATAACATACCCAACCATTTAGTTTCCAAAACCATGGAACAAATAGCTAACTCATTCCAAAGGAACAGCAGAGTGAATCCTGAACACTTCAATTCAAATACCATTTGGATAGTAAGTACTTAAAGTACAAATGCTCAAAATACCTAATCAGATTAGTAAAAGAGCACTGGCATGAGGCCTATATTTTATATTTTGTTTCTGTGGATCGAGGAGAAAGGGGGCTCATCGGGAAGATGATTGTATCATGAGAGATGCTCTGCCAATACACCTAATTGTTTAACGCGCAGAAACAAAGTCCACGGTAACATTTTCTCCGTACTGGCAAAATTACTGACGACAGCCCCATCCGCCGCCGCCAGGAGTGAGTATCTGAAGTATTTCTCCTGGCTGCACCTGAACGGTGTTTTTCCCTCCAAGGTGAATTCTCCGCTTGGCCTTTGTAACGAGAAAGTTTGCTCCGCGTGCCCCGTCTTTGCCTCCTCTTAACCCCCTCGGAGCGTGAACACGCCTCTCCGACAAAACACTAACTACAACTGGGGACTTGAACTCTATCTCCCTTACAAGACCATCGCCCCCTTTATGAATCCCAGCCCCTCCGCTATTTTCTCTAAGTCCAAACTTGTGCAGAAGAACAGGGTATCTCTGCTCGAAGATCTCGGGATCGGTCATGCGCGTGTTGGTCATATGGCACTGGACCCCACTGGTACCATCCCAAGTCGGACCAGCCCCGCTCCCGCCCCCAATTGTTTCATAGTAACCAAACGTGTCATCTCCAAAGGTTAAGTTATTCATGCAACCCTGAGAGCACGCACATGCTTGAAAGGCGGTGAGTATAACATCAGTAACTCTCTGCGAAGTCAGAACATTACCTCCTACAACAGCAGCTTTATCACTTGGAGACAGGAACGAACCCTTTGGAATGTGAATCTTGACCGGAGCCAAACATCCCTGATTAAGAGGTATATCAACGTCAACCAAACACCGTACGCAGTATATGACTGCAGCAGCTGTCACGGCCTCGGGTGCATTCCAGTTCCCATAGACTTCTGGACTGGTCCCACTGAAGTCAAAAACGGCTTCTCCCTTAACAGAATCAATAGTAAGTTTAAGATGTATGCTCGAACCATCATCCATGTAATCCACTTCTTCGATAGTGACAGAATCCTTGTTCCCAGTATTGTTTAATTGAGATGAAACTTTGGCAGCAACTGACTTGAGCATTTCTCTCACAGCTTCTTCTGCATTGTTTTGTACATACATCATGTAAGCTTGAACAGTATCGAGACCATACTGCTCAATTAGCTCTTTTATCAGTAAAATTCCTCTCTGATTTGCAGCTACTTGTGCATGAAGATCGGACAAATTGTCTTGAAGCCTGCGGGTGCCCGGAATGTTATGCTCCAATTCATCAGAACAGGGGAAACAAAGTAACTTCACAATTCCTTCCTCTTGAAATATCCCTTTCTCGACAAGCTTAAATGCTTTTATTGCAGCCCCCTCTTCATATATGGATTTAGAAAAGGGCGGCATGCTTCCTGGAGTGATGCCCCCGATCTCAGCATGATGTCCCCTGCTTGCAACGAAAAATACCAGCTTCCCTTTATCAAAAACGGGTGTAATAACAGTAATATCAGGAAGGTGGCTTCCACCGGAGCAGGGATGGTTAGTGACCAGAACATCTCCCTCACTTAAATTGTCGCCCCAGTACTCTAGCTGCCAGCGGACTGTACTTGACATTGCTCCTAGGTGGACAGGAACGTGAGGAGCATTAGCAACTAGTCCCCCATCAGGACTAAAAAGAGCACAAGAAAAGTCTAAACGTTCCTTGATATTCGTTGATATGGAAGTTCTCTGCAGCGTTCGTCCCATTTGCTCGGCTATTCCCATAAACCTGTGATTGAAAATTGACAGCTGCACGACATCCGCAACCTTTTCGGCTAACTTGATTGAACTAATAGCTGATTCAATGTCAATTTTGATGTTGCCATACTTGGTTATCGTTGCTTTACAGTTTGGTTCTACTATGACAGTGCTATTCCCATTCATGATTATAGCAGGACCATGCAAACTGTGCCCACAACCCAGATTCTCAAGCTTGAAAAGCGGCGCTGTATGCCAACCATTCCCAAAGTAGATCCTGTAATGGCCTTCAACTTCAGGAGAACCAGAAGCAGGTTCTGAGGACCTTGGCTTCAAAATATTCGTGACCCCTATCCCCCGAATCCTCACATCGCATATGAGGATGTTCCTATTCTGCAGCTTAAATCCATATTCTTGCTGAAAGAGGTTCACAAATTCTTCAGCATAGTCAAATCTGGAGTCATCTTCAGTAGCGTGCCTCTTCACCATGATGGCAGTATCCGTACCTTCATACCTTAGATTTTGATATGTCTCTGTTGCAATGTTGTCCTCTCTGAAACCTTGCTCTTGTAGCTTTTGTTTTACTTGTCTTGATAGAGCAGCTTCTCTACGTGAAGCCTCTACGATGGACTTGGGACCATAAACAGCAGAATACGGCTCCTGTGCCTCTTCAATAACGTCTGCCAGACCCATTCCATATGCACTCAGAATGCCACAGAATCTGTGTATTATTACCTCGCTCATCCCCAAAGACCGAGCAATTGCACAGGCATGCTGTGGGCCAGCTCCTCCAAAGCAAGCAAGAGCATGGTTCCTTGTTTCGTGGCCCTTCATCTCGGTCAGTTGACGTATTGGACGACACATTGTCTCATTTGCCACATTAACAAATCCAAGCGCAATCTCTTCGACAGACATTTCCTTCACGGAAGAATCGTGGCCCAATCTATAGGAATTAATTTCTTTAGCAAGCTTCTCAAATGCTTGCGTTGTTGCTGTGATATCTAAAGGCTGATCCTCATTTGGGCCGAAGATAGATGGAAAAAAGTCAGGGATAACATAACCTAAAAGCAGGTTTGCGTCTGTAACTGCAAGCTCCCCTCCTTTCCTATAACACACTGGACCAGGATGTGCACCCACTGATTCTGGGCCAACCCGGAAAGCTCCGAACTGAAACTTTAACTTTGACCCACCGCCCGCAGCAACCGTGTTTATGTCTAGCTGAGGCGCTTGGATTATGGCACCGGCAATTTGGGTTTCTAAAACTTGCTCATAGCTCCCTGCATACCGACTCACATCAGTGGATGTGCCTCCCATGTCGAACCCAATGAGGGGCTTGTCTGTCTCAAGCCCAAATAGAGTTTGTGAATAACCAACCACGCCACCAGCCGGACCTGATAGAATTGCTTTGTGACCCGAAAACTTACTTTCGGGTGCTAGTCCACCATCCGATTGCATAAACAACACATTCACCTTGTCCAACCCTTCATCAAACCGGGAGATGAACCCCGACAGATACTCTTTAATGACAGGCGTCAAATATGCATCCACAGTGGCTGTTAGGCCTCGAGGAACTGCTCGAACCATCGGAGTCAAAGCTGAAGACAAAGAAACGTGTCTGAAGCCCATTTTTACGGCTAAACTCTTCACAGCTATTTCGTGATCTGGATAAGTATAAGAATGCATCAAGACTACAGCCAAGCAGCTAATTCCTTTGTCCAACAATCCTTGTAGTAGAGGAGTCATAGCCTCTTCATCAAGTGGCTTCAATATCCTGATGAGCTCACCGGAGACTCCCGTCACCAATCTCGCGGATGAATGTGGAGCATCTTCCTCCTTACCGGAAACAAGCTCAACTCTCTCGTCGGCTTCTATTATTTCCTCGTAAAGGTTTGAGGGTTTCGACACAGTCAGGTCAAAGATTTTAGGCCGGGCCTGGTTACCTATCTGCAGCAGATCCTTGAAACCCCGCGAAACACATAGAGCAATCCTTTCCCCTTTTCTCTCCAAGAGAGCATTTGTCGCCACTGTCGTGCCCATCCTTATCCATTCGATATTATCTGTCGGCACTTTCGATGTGCGAGGGATTTTCTTCCCGCTGTACTCCTCGAGAATCCTCCTAATCCCCTCCACCGGAGCATCGTCGTAGTTCGCCGGGTCAACAGACAAGAGCTTCAAAACTCGGCCGTCCAGCTCACCTGGGATTTCGGCGTAAACATCCGTGAAAGTCCCTCCTCTATCAATGCAAAATCGCAGTTTATCGACAGCTGCACTCCCCATATCCCCAGTCAAATCTCAGAGATCAGACTACCGATAGAAACAGTCCTGCGAGATTCCCATTTGGAAAAAAGAAGAAGATATCAATAAAGCCCCAGCATAAAGAACATGCCTTGATGAGCAAAATCAGAACTTGATTGCAGGGTATTGGCTTCAACCTTGAAATCTAAACGAGTCAAAAATTTCTAGAAACTAGATTGCGCGAACTCACGGATTGAGCAATCACTAAACTGATATTCCTCGAGGCGATATCGATTGGATCATTACAGAGCGAGCTACTACACTGATCGACGATTGCGAACGATGAAATTCTAAATGGAAAAGAAAAAAACTCAAGAAATTAGAGCAGGAAATGAGGAGCCTTACCTTGGAGACGAGCAGTGAAGAGGAGGAGAGAAGCTTGTGGAGAGGTTGTCAACAACACTGACACGATTCCCTGCTATCCACTGTCTGATTTGATGGTCGAATGAAATATTAAGCGGAAGTAGTAGAACTGGACACCTTGTCATCATCTCAAGTTTGTCCTCGATGACATCAATGGTATTGAATATAATTTTTAAAATTTTAATTTATTGCATGATCAATCGTCCCTAATATTCTTGTAATATGAAGAGGATTTCGCCAGCGGTGAGCTCCTTTGGGCTTTTTTTGCTACAAAAGCCCATGAAAGACCCAAATGAACGAACTACTTCTCCCCGAAGTGAACATCGCTTCGACCTCTCCAACCAACCATTTCTCTCAGGGTTTTAGGGTTTATCGCTCGCTCCATCACCCCCGTCGTCGTCGTCGTCGTCGTCGTCGCCGTCGCGCAGCGTAGCATCTGTCAACCTTTTCCGTCGAGAAATGGCACTGAGACTCGGAATCGCGAGAAGGCTTCTCTCCACTTCGATCTTCGACTCCCACCTCTCGGCTGCTGCGGCCACAGCTGCTGCCTCCGGCGCCAGCGACAAGCCCGCGCCTATTCCTTCCGATACTCTCTTCGTCTCAGGTAAAAAGTCTTAATTTTTCCTCGGCCTGTTCATTTTTTTATCTCGGTGTCTGTGTAAAGTCTCTCGTCTTTTCTAGTTTCCGTACTTGAGCTTGTATTTTTTTCCGCAGACTTTGTGCTTGCTTCTTTTCTGTTTGAGACGAGTAGAATTTGAAGTATGCTTAGTTTGCCGCTGTAAATATTGCTATTCCCCTCTTACAAGTCTTAAACATATTGGGGCAGTGCTTTTCAAAGGATTCGTAGGATGTAGTTGTCTTGAAGTTCACCATTTGATTTATTGCCTCGTTCCGAAGGAACATTATGGAAGTATGCAATGTTGCTATGTCGATGAACTCATGCATTTTGCCCTTTATTGTGCTACAGGGCTTAATAAGAGAACAACATCGGAGAAGCTCCGAGAGGAATTCGCAAGATTTGGCCAAGTTGTTCACGGTAATCTTACATATTCGTCCAAATGATATTGCACACACTAAGGCTCACATGACACTTGGGCGTGCACACACCGACAGGCGTAATTGCGTATAACTATGGCTAGTGATCGACGCGCCTCATGGAGTGGCTGGTTTTTGTGCCTTAAAAAGGAGAAGAACAAGTATGTGGACAGATCCATGGAAAGCCGATAAAGGAAAAGGAATATTTTGTTGACATTTTGTATTAATTCAGTCATGACTGTTTTCCGTGTTCTTGACCCTTTGAACCTCTTTTTCGCAACTTTCAGTCTCCTTTCCATGTATTTATGGCCTTCCCCATTTTGAAATACTCAAAGGACTGGGTTGAAGGGTGTGCGTGTTTTCGCCATCCTTTCCCATTACCTTGAGTGCTTGGAAATCAAGCTATTAACACTAGCAGCTTTGTGTTTATACAGCCAATGTAGTTACAGATCGGGTTAACGGCTACTCAAAAGGATTTGGCTTTGTGAAGTATGCGTCAATAGAGGATGCTGCAGAAGGAATAAAAGGAATGGATGCAAAGGTCCGTTCTTGCTTGCATATCTTGTATTTGGTCTGGCTATCTGTTGTGATCATTGATGAATTGGTTTCAATTTGAACATTCCCTGATGGAACTTCAAACATGAACTAAGCCATAGGCCAATCTGAATCCATGAACTCTGCAGAATTAGACTGACTTGGTGACTTAACGTGCCTTTCAGCAGTGGTTTATTCCTACGTGCAATCCAACCTTGTTGATAACAAAAATAAATAAATAAATAAAATGTGTGCTTTTTACTTGTGTCCTGCGAGGTTTGCTATCCATGTCACTGAAATTAATTGGAACACGATAACTTATGCGATGTTATTTTCCATTTACTGCAATGCAGTTTGTTGATGGATGGGTAATATTTGCTGAATATGCACGGCCAAGACCTCCCCCTGGGCAGGCGACATCGCAGCACACATACAATTCGAGGAGCGGATATTGAAACATTTCGGTGTTGATACAGGCCTATATTAGCATGAACTAAGGCCTCGAATTGTATTCTGTTCAAGCACCTGCACTGGACTTGTTAAATCACTGACCTTGCTATATTATTCTTTGAATCCAAGTGAGGTCTTCTTTATCTAAAGATTGTACTGTTATTTTGGCGTTTAAAAGGTATGTAAGACAAGCTTGTGGGTGCTGAAGCTGTCGCTTTTGTTTGTCACTTTAGAATTGGGTATGAATTTGCGCACCAGAAATAATTGAAAATACTCGGAATATGTCCTTAGGCTAAGTTATGTGATTCACGGTTGCTCACTGATGCAGAATGATATGAACTGATGAAGTGGGCATATTGCTCATTTCTGGAAAGGCTAGCCATAAGCGATGAAAAGCATGGTATTAGCTTGCAAGAGTAAATTATGTTACAATAACAATGGTAATAATGACCAAAAAGAATGAGATTTCTCAGAAATTATGATAATTGCAGTGAGTAGCCGACTAATCTGCATGTCTTAGTATATGGACTTTCAATCTTCAGAAATGAAATGGCCAATGTTCCTTTCCTGGAAAAAGAACAATTGCAAGTGATGAGGGATTAGCAGCAAGATTGAGGCCTCTACGTGCATAATCAGGGGAAGTAACTAAAAGTGCAGGTCTTGTATTGTCGTTTGATCCAATGTGACGCCCGAGATGAGCAAACATGGCATAGCAGTGGAGTTCGGATTGAGCGTACCTCTGACAACGTTCGGTTCTTGTTCAAGAGCTGTGTCTTTGCTTTGTTTTTAGCAGAATTTGCCGACTTGTTCATTCTCTGAAAAGGAGATGCAAATAAAATGTCACAAGTCTGCATTACAATGTAGAAGGCTAATTCCTGAAGCTGACAGTGAAATAGTTAAGATTCCTCTTCGGTAAAAGAAAGAAAAATTTCCTCAAATCCTGTTTCGTAGGTAGGAACTTAGGAATGCATTTTGTTGAAACTATTGGAGCTTTCTTTTTCCCCTTCTGAAAAGGCTGCAAACGAGTACTTAAGGGATTCATGATTTGGATATTGCTAGTTGTGTTTAAGAAGTTATTTCGCTTGAATAAATGACGAGAAACTTCTCTAAACCGAAACAAACGAGGACTGTATTTGTCAGCATGGTCTCGGTTTAGTACATGATCGATTAGTTTTGCCTTGCTGGAAGTGAAAGAAAGATCGATCTCTTTGCTTCTTGCTTTATCTCTAGCTTTAGGCTTTCGACCCGGAAGCAAGTATTGCTTAACCACCTGCAAATTGTCAATAGGAGGTCAGTTTTGCTTTACCACATGCCTAAAGATTTTTTTGAGCTAGAAACTGTAAATTATGTCTTCATAAGAGATTAGCAATTCTGCAATTGTGTCATTATAAGAGATCAACAATCCTGCGAACCTCTTCTCTTTCTGGTACGTCGAGTCGATTGCCCGAAGGACTCTCTTGGTTAGTAAACTCGAAAACGTCTCTGAGGAGTTTGTTTCCCTGTTTGGAGAGAAAAAAAATGTCAGCTATCATTATGGTTCATAAAGCAGAAAAAGAGGAAATACAACTTTAGAAACTAAGATCAGAAACTTACAAGCATATGAGTAATGAATCCGTCTTGTCCTAAAAACAGCTTCAGGAAATTTAGCTGTCAAGTCGTAGAAATCAAAATGTTGGTGAATCATAAGCAGTCTTTTCTTCAATGAAATATTAGATGAAGAAGAGGAGCTACAAAGCAGCAATGGTACCTGCATTAACTCTGACCATGTTGATAAGATTACTCTTTGTCTGCCAACTGCTAAAGTCTTCTTTGGGAATTTGTCCTCCAGAAATCAAGAACTTCAAATCAAACTCAAACTCAAACCCCAAGTCCAGCTCTATGTAAAGTAAGGTTTGTTACCTCCGAATATTTGATGAAGGTTGGATTTATGCCGCAGACCGTACTCCTCACTAGCTTTATGATGTCATCGCAAGCCTCGGTTTCGTCAGAGAACTTGCGGAGAGATCCAATTTCCAGTATCAAAAACAAAGCTTCACATGCTACCAGTTGAAGGGCTTCAATATTGTTGGTCTTTAGTAGGCTCAAGAAGTAAGGTATAGCCCTGAACCAAATTGCGAAAGAAATAAAAATAAACGCAATTATTACAGTTATAAATTAGATCGATGGACTAAAAGAATAACAATTCAACATCGGTTAAGGAAAATTAAATCGATGCTACCGCATCAGTTAAGCAATTGCAGCGATTAAGTGTGTACAGTAGATAAACATGAGAAGAAAGTTGGATATATCCTCACCCACCCCTTCCATTGCTTGCTATCGACTCTCCATCCATCCAGCGTTGAGAGCAAGCAAGACCATGCAGATATTGCAGCAACGAGAATGGACATTGCATCGGCATCCTCAGATATCTAAGCAACAAAAAGAGCAAGTACTTAAGCTTCAGGCTTTGTCTTCTTTAAGAAGAACGCCATCGATTGAATTGCATCTGATAAACATATAAAGCCAATGAAAATTTTGCTGCTTTCACAATTATATCACTATTAGAAGAGACAACCGAGTTTCAATTTAGCTTTAGCATACATTCGTGCCACCTTCTTGTCGAATGAAATCCCACAGAATCTGCATAGACTTTTCAGTCTCCACCGAAGCATCTGCACAGAAGTAGGTAACCACCACCAAGCTATTCACCATCTGCATATGTGATCACAAAGTTAATTTTCCATCCTCCGGAATCAATTGAAACTCAATTGACGATTTCCATGTGTCTCGACCTAGAAGACTATATCACAGCTCATGATCCGTTTTTTCGATGAATGTACCTCGTAAGAGTATTTCTTGGAATGAGATTCAAGTGCCTTGGAAAATAAGGAAACAGATTCTTCGAATAGTTCGCGAGCCTTGTCTCTGCATTTGGTTGTCATCGCCAGCAACCCTACATAGAAACATCAAGTAAGGCACACGTCAGTTACCAAATCTACCGATATATATGTTTTATACATGTACGTACAGATAATGTATATAATCTAACTCACCAATTGCACGACACGCTAAGGCCACCTCCTTAGACGAACCATTCTTTACACAATTCAGGAATCGGTAGAGCAAAGTAGCAAAGCTTTGAAGGAAAAACACAGAAACAACAGATGACCATGTTAACATATTGCTCATGATGAACAAAGCAAAGCATACACATAATGATCACATAAACTGAAAAATTAGAACTTGGGAATTGGACCATGAAAGCGAGATACACATGATTCACTCACTTATTCTCGACGAATTCATACTCAATCTGCTGGTTGAATGTCTGGATTATAGAGGTCAATGCATCTTCTCTAACCGACCCCCTTGAATGATTAAACACCAAATCATTCACTGTATCACATAAAAACAGAGAAAAAAAACAACAATAGAAAAAACCCAGAAAGCACATAACATAAAAGTTGCCTACTTCTTCTTGAACAACTCCTCTAAGTTATAACCCAATGTCGACCTCGGCATTCTCGGTGTCCTCTTCCTCGCGACTTCGCCCTCTCCCCCGTCCGCTACGTCGCGATGCACAAACCCGTCGTCTTTCCTTGCGCGGCCCGAACCTGCAACGTTCAGCAATACCTTTTGCCTTCACATCCTTACTATCTTCAGACAAATTTGTTTGACAGACTTCTGCGGAGAAGAAACTTACGCTTCTGAAGTGCCATGTTCACTGAATGTCTCTGTGAATGGAAAAACAGGGGAACGTTGACAAGAACGTGATGGCTATCACCCGAAATACACGGTACGTCGATATCTGAGCTTTGGACAACATGCAAGATAAATACTTTGTGGAGGCGAAGGAGGCGGTTGAGGTTCTGAGATACTTCAGTTCCGATTAGAGATTCCTACCCGACTTGTAAGCAGCTTCCGGGTCGAAATCCGCGTCCGAGTAGGCTTCAGCTTCATTGTCTGATGACGCCCGTAAAGATTGGATCTTTGTCGGATGAGGTTAAATCTCTGAACAAGAAATCTAATTGAGAGCGATTTTGGGGGGCTTCACAGATTAGGTATCTTGATGTTGATTGAATCTTGAGGTGAGAAAATGAAAATAGAAGTGAAATTACGTTATTTGGCCCTCTATTTTTAGGGGGATTTTATTTTTGTTGTTTATACTTTGTTTATAATTCTAGTTCATGCACTATTATTCTTCTGCGACAATTTAAGCACTTCTCTCGAATTTCCATTTTTTTTCTTTTTGGTTGAAACTCGAATTTTCATTCAAAATAAGCGGAAATTCATATTAATAGGTTTAATACCTTGTTGATGCGTGGATTTTGCTCTTTTAGTCTCGTAACATAATGGAAACGTATATATTTTTATGATGTTTTTTTGTTTTTTTGCCTTTTTGATGTAAATATAATGTTGATTTAATACTATAAAAGATAAGTTATCTTATTCAATAAATAATATATGCTTGGACAATTACATAAATTAGTAATTACGTCTTATGTTTCACACACTTCACTATTAGAATTTGAATCTTTTGTACCCTACAACGACCTTCGGTTCAGATATCGAAATACGTTTCCCTTTCCACGTATATTTAGATAATGTCTTAGTATGGGATCTTTTATTATCGACCTCGTTCTATTAAAATATGTCTAACAAGGTGGTTACGCTTAATAAGGAATAAAGAGAATGGAATTGCTGTGCCGGGAGTTTGTCTCTTTAGGTAAGATTGGGGAACGTCAGAAGGGTGAATTATGCTTTGTTCTCTCGAAGAACAATAAAGGTCGGTAAGCATAATTTTCATCGCCTCTACCAATTTAATCAATTTACATTGAGATATACTTTCATTCAATACTAATCAAAAGGGCCCTTAATTTCGCGCGTCGAGTGACGAGAATATCTTTCAATGAAATTCGTTCTTCGGCTTTTTATTAAGAAGGGTTCTGCGGCTCAATTGTCGAGGAGAGTTCGGGCGAATGGTGTGTGGATGGATGGGCGTGTATGGAAAGATTGTGTGTAGATGAATCGAGTACGGATTGTGGATTGAATGATTGTGTGTTGAGTTTCTACGATCTACAATACTCCTAAGGAAAACTGTAAATTGCCGGAAAGTAAACTTGATTGCTGGAAATGTAAAGGTACAGGAAATGTAAAGAGCGAGGAAACTTGAACTGCAATGAAGATAAGTGTTTTTGTTGATGAGTTGGGGGATTTCTCCTTCGTCGCTACTACATATTTATAGTTCCTTGCACTTTGTAACCGCTCAGTCGGTTATTCCAAGGATTTCGAATCTTGAATTTTTGGCGCTTCCAATAACTTCCCTTTAATCTATGATCTCCATGACCTGTCCGCCAAAATTCAAATGACTTCTTTTCAATCCATAACCTCCACGATCAGTTCATGTCTCCTCTAATGACTTCATCATGGTCTTCGTGGTCTACTCGTGCCCATTATTTTCGCTTTTTGCTCATAATCCCCTTGTTGATGCGGCTAAGTCGGCACGTTCATGTTTAGTTATATGGTTGTACTTACCGATCACTAGCTTTCTTCATGGTTCTATCGGCAAGTTTTCACGTTGCTCTCAACTTATCGATTCTCGGGACTCAGTGGCCCTGCCGTTCGATCGGTATCTTATGATGATTATTTTTCGATATCAACATATGCCCCCTTTTAAAAGAATTAAAGAAATTTAATTCTTTTAAATATTAAGAGTGGATAGACACTTACTTTCTGCTTCAAGCGGCGTCTGATGCGTCGTTTTGTGTGCTTGCCTTTTCAACTTCTTTTTGCATCAATGTATAACCAGTTGTCCCCACAAAATCAGGCTGTCGATACACTTTTTGCTGACTTCGAAATTGTTATATTGGCGCTCGTCTTGTTCATTCTTCCTGTTTTCTTCTAGATATTTCCCTCTCGACTTTGCACTCAATTGTTTGCTTCACATTCAGTATCCATGGCTTCCCAAGTTCCTACCTTTTCTGCTTCAGAAGCCCTAGAACGATACCGCAAGTTTGTCGATTCTGAGGATTATAATGATCGTCACAAGTTTTCCCTTCTGAACTCTCATGAAGGTTCTTATGTTCTCGGCCCTGCGGTTTACAACCACTTCTCATCAGTTCCTGAGATTTTCTCTAGCTTCTTTCCGTAGCTTCAAACCGAGGTACTCCCTATTCATCAATCTTCTGTTTTTGGCATACAACTGGCACTCTCGCCCTTCTAGACTTAGGGCATTTTCCACCTTTGAACCTTCGTTTTACCAATGGTATCTTCGCCTTTGTCCTTCCAAGGCTGATCTTTGGGACAAACTTCAAATTCATAATGCTTTGCGTTTATGCTATTTTGATTACCGACTAAACCTTGAACTGCTATGTGCTTTGTCTAGTTTTTGGTCTCCATCAATCAATTGTTTCTTTTTCCCTTTCTCTCCTATGTCAGTAACCCTGCTTGACATTTTTTGCATCACTGGACTCAGCCCTCTTGGTGTAGAAACAACTACTATCCCCATAAACACTTGCCCAAGGTTGCGCAAACTTTCAGATTCTGAGTTGTCTTATGGAACCTTTTTAAAAAAATACTTTAAGAAGGAAAGCGAAGTTACCGATGAAGAGCATATCGCCTTTCTGTTGTATTTGTTGTCGAAATTCCTTTTTTGTCATCCTGTCATCAGAGTTTCAAAGGATTTCATCGATATTGCTTCTGCTTTGTCTTTGGGGACTAAATTGGCTCTTGGAAAAACCACTCTGGCACTTTTATATAGAAGTTTGTCTCATGCTGCCTTTGTTACTAGCTCAGATGAAAGTGGAGCCTTTGGTGGTCCCCTTTGGACCTTACAAGCTTGGGCTGCTTTTTATTTCTCATCTTGGTTTTCTGAGAATCGGTTTATTCAACCTTCTTCGAATTCTTCTTCTTCCATCTCTATATCGAATTACCCTGCTTGCCAAGCTTTAAGTAGGGAATTACTTCCTATCTCAAAAGGGTCCTCTTCTTATCTTCAGCATTTTCTATCTCAACTCTTTTCCTTCGAAGAAGAACAAGCTTCTTTCTCCCCTTTTATCTCCTCCTTTTCGTAATAATAGGAGTGACTTCTGGCAAGCAACGTTAATCTCCATTGACCTCCCTATCAGGATATCCATTAAAGGGAGATTCACCTTATGCTTCGAAATTTACTCCCCAAATATTATGCTAGGCAATTTGGGCTTATCTAAGGAGTTCCCCTTCCTGCTCTCTATACTTTTTCATTTTCCTTTCTTCACAAGGCCAATTGTAAATTCAGCAGCAAGCAAGCTTTTGAAGAGTTGAATATACTCACTCGGGATGTTTATCGAACATTCCGTGTCTTTGAGTTTGAGCCTTGTCTTGGGTTCCACTCCAGAGTTTGCGTTTTGGTGGCACCACTACAATTTAGAACTCTTTTCTGAATCCCTTGAAATGGTCCTGCAAAATGTGAAGGACCCTCTTCCAGCTCCTGAAGGAGACAAGGCTGTTGAGGCATCTTCTGTAACACCAAGAAGCTCTGCCAAAGGTAACTCTGCTTTTTCTTTTTGTAATATTACTTCACTCGGTATCTAACTGTCTACTACCGTAGGTGGCAAGAAAAGGCAACTACTACTTCTAGAGTTACCAGCTTCAAAGAGAGTGACAAAGAAACAGCCAACCAAGAAGTCGAGTATTCAGATTTTTATACCTCCCAGTAAGGGTGATTCAGCAGGAGCTTCATCTCCTAATCCATCGCTTTGTTCTTTGATCAGATCTCGCCCAACCACGAGTAATTGTCAAGGTCTTTCTTCTCATGATTGTATTGGGGACTGCCGATACTTATCGATTCTTTTTCAACTGCTTCTTCTACAAGGAATCCTACCACTAAAGTTTCTGCCCTAGGGATACCAGCAGCTACTTCTCCTTCCGCAAAGGTTTCTTCTATTAAGGCGATCACTCCAGAATCCACAACAACTGTTCTTCTTGCCGCGGAGAGAACTAATTGCGAATTGGCATTCACCATTCCTTCAGAATCAGAGGAGTCGGAAGAAGATCTTTCTTCTTGTCCCATCGGTGAATTATAACCCTGTTTTACTCTTTTCAATGCTTCTTAGTTGTCAACTGATCGGTATATCCTCACCTATAGGTACCAATGAGCCTCCTTCAGCATCAAAGAAGGTCTTGCTTCCCACTGGGGATCCTCTTGAGGGTCCTTCATCCGTCCGCCTGCTATTAGTAATTTCTCTAGCGCTCCCTCTGGCACCTCATGAAGCTTTGTCCTTGACAGATGTTTGTCCCATTGTGGACAAAGTCTTACCATTATTTGAGGAAGAAAAGGCTAACTTGCAGAGAATGAGACTCACCAAACCAGTGGTTGAGCAACCCTCTGCCGATCAGTCTCAAGATTTCCAAGTGTCGCTTTCTACCATTCCCTCACATGTAGCCAAGGCCAAATGGAAAGAATTTCTTGATCTCTTGGAGCCTGGTTATGGAAAGTTGATCATTGACTCGAAGAGAGAAGGCAAAGCTAAGGCTCTTTTTCAAGAGATATGTTCTGGCAATCCTTCTTTCATGCCTTTCAACGAACTTCAAGAAGCCAGTGATTCCTTTGCTGTCAGCTTCGTGGAAGCAGTGGATACCATCCGAATCAACACTCACTGATTACCTCACTTGATTCTTGGCGAGCAAGGAGTACTAGCCCTTCAAGATGAACTCGCCAGCACGCGCGAAGATGCCATTTTATTTTACAATGACTACAAGGCTATAGACTGTGAAGTTCAGCGTCTTCAAAAGGAGAAAGAAGATCTTGAAGCAAAGTTGAAGATAGTCCAGGACAGGCTTGACCAGCATAAGGCAAAGAGAAATAGTCTTTGTCTCTTTGTTCGGCGAGAGTATAAGAGGTGTCGGGAATTGGAGAAGGAGTTTGACTCTTAACGGTGGGCCGTCGAAGTCCAAGAACGTTAGAGGCATGTACTTATGGAGCAGAGCTTAACTTTAGAATTTGAATTACGCTCCTTTGTACGTAAGGCCAGGGCTTTGTTATCAAAATGGAAATAAACTCGTCCTTTCTTCTATTAGCACTTGATTCTGTATCTTTTATTCCTATGTTTCACCGATCTCCACTTTTCGTGTTTCACCGATTCCTATCCTTAAATCAATAACCTTTATGGATCGGTAAAGCTCATTTTGATATGCCCCTGACTTGACATGACGCTCTGTTAAAGATAATAATTAACTTAACTCGATGGACTTACCAAGTACCATGCACCATCATCAGTCAATTTGTCTCCTCCTTCTCCAATATTTGGGAAGATACGCCGTCGTAACATTCACCATTGAATAATTACGTCTCAATCCATTAATTGATCTGGATATCAGATCAAATCAATGCTCCTTGCGTTTCGTACAGTGAATTCGGCAGGATAATCATCCATGCTGACGGTTGAATTTCCCCTATGCACATAGTCACGTTCTTCCGCCTTGTTTCACCTTTTCCAAGAAAATCTCTGACACGATCCCAACCGTCGCACGCATTTATCCCTCACCTCTTCATCTATGTAATTCTCGACCACTTTGATCTTTTCTTTTCACTTTCGCCGATCGCTCGTATCGTTCTGATCTTCCTTGGCTCTCACCATTTGTTTACCATCTTTAATAATTTCTTCAGCTTCCTTCACTATGTCTTCGAGTGATTCTTCGTCTTCTGCCCCAAACTGTAATCCCGCTACATATATGGATCGTTTCGAGGATGCTATACTCTCTGAAGAACATTCTTCCATAGACATCATCTCGGAAGAAGACGGCAGGACTGTCCTTGGTCCTTATTTCGAGATGCTTCTTGACGGTTTGCCCCCACAGAGATACATATTCGCTTTCCCTTGTCATGTGGAAGAAATCCTGCCTGTTAACCTTCCACACATCAAAGATAACAGCCGGTATCGCGAGCGCGAGTGGATCGAACATTTTCCATCTCTAATGCATAGCTTCACCGAATGGTATAGCGCTTATATCCTCATTTCCATAGATGCTGGGAATTAGCTCATATCAATCAAGCACTGAGGTTCAGTATGCATGTTTTACCTAATGGGAAAATTCCAATCATCAGTGCTTTATTGGCTTTTTGGTCACCGTCAACTCATTGCTTCTTTCTACCGAAAGGCCCATTTCGGTAACCTTGCTGGATTTGTGGTGGCTAACAGGACTTTCTCCTGTTTCTTCTCGCAATAAGAACTATCCATACCGTGAAGAAGATGAGGTTTATCCTAACTTATCCTTCTTGACTGACGTGACCCACCATTCTTTCCTCCAAAAATATCGCCCCTCCGAGTCAGTTCCTGTTACCAACAATGAGCATGTGGCGTTCCTTCTTTTGTGGCTCAGTCGATTCCTGTTTTGCTGTCCTCGTGGTATAGTGTCTATGGAATTCCTAGGGCTCGCCAAATCATTATCCCTCGGGAAAAACGTCAATCTAGGTCGATCTGTGCTGGCAGTCTTGTACAGAAGTTTTACCGATGCCCAGACCGGCCTTTTCTTTGGTAACGACGATGAACGTTTCCATGGGCCCCTATGGATCCTTGTGGGATGGTTACGCCTTTATTTTCCCCGATTCTTTGACGCGGGAATCGCCTCTAGCTCCAATAATGTGATTGCTCTGTATCAGTGTCCTGTTAATCTGATCGGTGGGGCTCCTCCAACCTTTAAACAAGCCCTACGGACTTTCTATCTCATGTGAAGGTTCAACTTCCGGGCCTTGGACATCGAGGAGATTGACAGGACACTTCCATGGCAGGGCGATCATAAAAAGATTTTTGGAGTCATGTGCTTACGCCCCGTGACCTTCTCATCAGTTTTTCCACATGGGAGTGGCTCTATCCAGGATTTGAAGTCTACAACTCCCACTATTGCGCTCGGCAGTTTGGGCTTCATCAAGTAGTTCCGATGCCTTTGATCTATTCAATGGAATTTCCTTTCGCTAAAGCTATAAGGCAACGAACCCCGGAGGTAATTAACTGTCAACATGAGATTTCCTTTGCGATTACTAACGGTGTCGGTCCCCCTGAAATGAAGAACCAAGATGGTACCACCTTTCTTTTCAACATTTGGTGGCACAGACAAGTTATTCGTCACCTATTCCCCTCATCAATAAGGACGATACTGGCTCGTATTTGTGATCGAGTCCCCGATGAGCCTCCTACTCCTGAATTTCCAGCCCTCTGGCTTTACCCTGGGGAAGGTGACCCTTTCCTCCATGGAGGTAATACTTCTTACCAATAATCTATCAGCTTTGGCTTTGCTCCATCTGAATACTAACCTTTTTTACTTTCTGCAAGCCCTTATGAATTCTACATGAATAAATCAGGAACTCCCTCCTTAGGGTCATCAGGATCTGACGACGAAATTGATTCAATCCATCTTTCTGACAGTTCTGACTACGGTAAACTTCTTGCTAATTTTTCTCCTTTTCTTCCATAAACATCTTCCTTTAGCCGAACTCCCAGCGACGATCGTTCTTTCTGGAGACGGTTGCACGAATTACTGTTACATGGCTACCACGTTCTGCTGTCGAATCCCAAGCTTGGGCGAGAAGTCAATAAGTTGATGGACATGTTTAGATCCAAATTATTTTTTTTTCTGCTGATTCTGACTTTTTGGATCTGGTATGGGAATTATGTTCTCTCTTTCCTTCCAGCTTAGCTGAATTCAAATACAATGGCGATGAAATTCGACATCTTAAGTTTTTGACCAACGGTACTGACGAACTCGACACTCGGATAACAGAAGAATCCTCACAATTGTCCGTCTTGAAACCGAACCGGCCACAGGCTTGAGATCGGCCACGGGCGAAAAGGAGGGAAAAAAAAGAAAGAAAAAAGGAAAAGAAAGAAAAGGTAAAAGGAAAAAAAATCAGAAAATATAAAATGACAAAAATATCATTGATCACGCCCTTTTTTAAACAAGGGTACTTCGAGCTCGAGGCATTTAAGATCCTTATTTAGAATTTTCCTTATATAAATAGATAGTATGATGATCGCCAAAAAATTGAAGTCTTATTATCACTATTTTTCAGCAAGAATTATGACGCTACTAAAGTAGAATTGGATCAACAATTTATTTTTGCCTCGCAAGATAGATAAAAAAAGAAGAAGAAGAAAAACCATTGACTTTCAGATTTTGTTCGCTCATAATTTCTGTCTCAACCGCCGTAACAATCAGCCAAGCAGCGGCGCGCTCTCCCGGCGAATCAAATCGAAAGACGTAAAGGTGGAAGGCTTGACGCTGAAGAAGTCTCCGCCTTCCAATGGCGTACCGTTCGGTGTTCGACGCCGGCGAAATCACCTCGGCGTTCGACAAGGCCGGAATCAGCTCTCACTTCATCCCCTGCATTTGGAAGTAAATTTCTCTCTTTCCTCCACAAAGCTCTCTGATTTAAGACTTGGGTGCTTCGATTTTACCCTCGTTAAGCGTAATCTTGATCGTCTATTGTCCTTGGTGAAGATGGGTGGCGCGAAACCCTAGCTGCGAGTGGAGCGACATACCGTCGTTGCCCTCCGCCGCGTACTCGCTGCTGAATTCAAAGTTCAAGCCTTTGACCTCGACTCTTCACTCTCGAGTCGATTCTAGCGACCAAGTCACCACCAAACTTCTCATCAAGTTACAGGTTTGTTGATTTTGTTCGTGTCATGATGTTGGAGAGATGCTATGATGTAACGCATTTTAATGAATCGTTGTCGTGCTTCCCTAGTCACTTCCCTACCATTGTTCAAATAATGCAAAAAGGCGAGAACTTGATAAGCCAATACCGCATTGGGCAGTATCATGGTTAGGTGGAAACCTTCTCGCAATTTTGGGATTGCCTATGTTGATTCTTTGTTTCAATTGTTGTAACTAGAATAAGGCATTTGTGGAGGCTGTGATCATGACATATGATACACGACTAGGCAAATATGGTGGGCAACCCCGTCCAGGAGGTCCCAGGTCAACTCTGTGCATATCATCTCAGGTATTCTTGTGTTATTGAGCTATGTTTTTTTCGATCTTTTAATTTTCGTATGAAGATGTATTTTCTATGCCTTTAACTCGTAATGCTGTAGGTTGGTTGCAAAATGGGTTGCAAATTCTGTGCAACTGGAAGCATGGGATTCAAAAGCCATTTATCATCAGGAGAAATCGTGGAACAATTGGTTCATGCCTCTCATATATCCTCTATACGGAATGTCGTATTCATGGTTAGTACTTTCTCCCGTGCTAGATAATCTTGCATTGGTACTGGTGTTGGCTATCATAATCTTCTGTTAATTTTGCTGAGCAGGGAATGGGAGAACCTTTGAATAATTATACTGCAGTAGTGGAAGCTATACGTGTAATGACCAGGCCTCCATTCCAGTTGTCACTAAAGAGAATAACTGTCTCAACGGTACGATTATCGTTTTTGTTATCCACTCTGCGATTTCACTTTTCATGAATGCTTTGTTAGTTTCTTGATGATTACTTGTGCCAGTTCACCTGTCCAGAATTCTCTGCAAATTTGCTTAGCTTGTTACTCTCTGCCTCTACCATCTCTTAGAATGATTTTGGGAAGACATCTTGAGTGGTTTTGGTCCCTCATTTGTCATTGTTTATTGCTCGGATACAGATACAAGTTTCTCAATATTTTCCCTGCAGTGCTACTTCAGTTTTTGTATTTTTTTTAAATTGTTTAAATGAAGTTTTAACATCAGTAGGTTGGTAGTAGATTATTGTTGCCCTTAGATTTCTAAACCTTTGAAAAATTGTTGTGTGGTTGGAGGCCTAAGATGACTGTGCCAGAAGAAACTCTGAGACCATTTACTGTACTTAACGCAGGTTGGTATCACTCATGCTATTAGCAAGCTTCATAATGATCTACCAGGAGTGAACTTAGCTGTATCTTTGCATGCGCCAGTTCAAGACATCCGTTGTCAGATAATGCCTGCTGCTCGTGCTTTTCCTCTGGAAAAACTTATGGACACATTGCAAGTATATCAAAAGAACAGGTAGTAGTGGTTGCAACCCCCACATTGTCGATTAATCGCTGTTACGAATTTGTTTGATCCCATTTAAGTTTCTCAACATGAGTTTTTACTAATATCTGAAGGTAGTTTGTTTGATGCAGTAAGCAGAAAATCTTTATCGAGTACATAATGCTCAATGGAGTAAATGATGACGATCAGCATGCCCACCAACTGGGCAAATTGCTGGAGATATTTGATGTGGTATGTCATTCATCAGATTGCATAGCTAGATATTCTAATAAAGTTGTTCTGATCCAGCAGGCATTGATTCTTCACTCTCTTCATATTTGTCTTTCCAAACAGGTTGTGAACTTGATACCTTTCAATCCAATCGGCAGTATTAGTCATTTTAGATCCAGCAGTGATGTCAAAGTATCAACTTTCCAGAAAGTGCTTAGGGGTACTTATAACATCCGCACGACAGTTCGTAAGCAAATGGGTCAGGATATAAGTGGTGCATGTGGTCAGTTGGTTGTGAATCTTCCCAACAAGAGATCTTCAGTTAATACGGAGCTCCTAACTGACATAGAGGATATACATCTTTGAGTTTGTCAAATTTGTTTGAGGTGAGAGAAGATGTAGTATAGTTTTCTCTTCAGCGCTGAACCAATTAGTTTGAACCTATCTCAAGTGAAGTGTGATTATTCAACCCATAATTGTGTGAGGTATTCCATCGAGAAACAAAATATGTCTCACTAGTAATCTGATTATCATTTTCAGGAAGCATTGGAGACTGCATTTACTTGGACAAAGTAAGTACTGACAAAGTTCTCAGACAGTAGATCAGCTGGACGGCTCACAAATTCAGGATTAGAAGTTGCCCATTTCAAATCTCTTCAAGCAAAGACTTCACCGGTTGTCGAACCATGGTTTAACAACCTAATATGAGTAGAAACTCCCGATCCCAGGCCACTGATGTGACTAGCAGTTGCAGGAGATATGATTGGCTAATGTTTATATGCTCTTGCGTTCTTTCTGCTGAGAAGCGATGCCACAAAAGGATTTTCCAGTCTTGCTGATACTTTGCCCCATTCCCCAGCAAAGGATGAGGACAAGATCGAGATGAAGGGTTTGCAATGTGCTTGATGTCGTATTGATTTTCTTACTCGTTTCTAGATTTTGTTTCTTTGGTTCCCTTGTATTGAGCCTTCTTACTCAGTGGATGCATCGATTGATTGGTCAGTATGTCATGAAGTTTGCCTGATTGTATCAAGGATCGAGATCGAGTTAATGCATTGTATTTATACTTTTGGCTTACTGAACAAATTGTGGTTAATAATTCCACATCCAGTGATGGAAGCAGTTGAGTAGGCAGATTCACCCGCACACATCTTCGTCTTGCAGATCAAGTAAGATTGACATACAGGGGACTGGGAAATGATGCTGGCACTCTGTCCTTCCTTTTTCTAGGCTCGTAAAGGGTGACTTATTCACAAAAGAAACGCCAATGTAACTGCAGAGAAAAAGAAAAACCCCCGTCCCCCTGTACAGTTTCGGACAGATGAATCAGTAATTTGCTTCAGCGTCACAGATTTCACTTCTTTTACTTTCCTTGAGCATCGATCTTGGGTTTGCTTTAGTGAAATTGCAGAGGCAGAGAAGTCGACGGTAGAATCATTTCTGGGACTTGAAACGGTTAGACCACTTGATTAGGAGGTCCTCAACGTTGGCATTCATCCTGGTCCCAACTCCGCCCCATACCAACATGTGAACGATGTCACCCATTGTCGATCCCGTCACCTCGTGCACTGCTCTGAACCCGATTCTCTCGTAAAACCTAACCAGCTTTTAGCACAGAAGAAAATTTCGGAAACTTGACCAAAATCAAAGATATGCAAGTCCAAAGTTGTAAAGGGTTGTAATTCCTTTTCATAACAAGTACACAAAATGTCGTAGTACATAAAGGTTTATAAGCTTGTCAATCAGAGTAAGTTTATTCTTTTTTAATCTAAAAGTCGTGGGGAGGTTGGAGATTCCCGAGTACCCTAAAGGTCAAAACTTCTGGTACCTAACTCATCAAGAACGTGAACCAGAAAGAGGGAAAACAAAAGAAGCCTTGGAATGGTAAAGACCGGAATCGTTGATGGTCAGCAATTCAGCCCTCCTGCAACCACACTCGGACCCATGCCTTATGGCCACAGCTCCAATGAACAGCCCTACCCCAAAAATGGATCTATCCATCAACCTGATCGAATCCAGGTGCAGAATCTTCCCTCCTGTCCAGACCTGGGGTTCCGAGAAGCAGCCCTCGCAGCCGACATCTCTGAATGAAAGTTGGTGACAACGTCTGCGTCCTCATCTAATATAACCTTTTTCCAAAAAGAACCACTTTTATGATTTTTTTTTCGAAAGAAGTTTCTTGTATAATTCCGATTAAAAGAGAAAACCGACGTCCAAGGACTTACTATTCTCATGATATATGCTTTTCATATTATTGTTCACAGAACAAAACACGTCCGTAAGAGATACAAATCTGTTGATGCATCTTTATATCCGGTTTGGAAAAATAAATTACATAAAAGACATACTTTCGTAAGAGAATTGATTTTCTCTATTCGATTCCAAATTCGATCTCTACTCTCGAATTTGGAATTGAATAGATGTCCATTGAAGAATTTATTCATTGCCAGTTAATTACCGAATTCAACATCTTAATAATAAGGGGGAAATTTCGAATAAAGTTCTGAAGTAGGCCGCTTTCTCAAAATAAAGTCAGAGACTGGACCTTCCCTAGAAAAAGACGCTAAAGTGGCCATAGTCTTCCAATAAGGCATCCAGCTCATTGGCCGGCCAAATTTTCGCCAGCCGGCGAGCCCATGTTTCTCATATGCATCTCACCAGAGATGGACGTGAGATGCACGGGCTCGCCGGACGGTGTGTTACGGGATTTATCTGAGACTAAGTTTATCACTCGAGAATCTTATCAAGATAGGTCCACGCTAAATCTTCTTTTGAAAAACGGTCTCATTTCATATTCTTAATTGAAATTTCTCCTAACAGTGTAAATTATGGACAAAATATTCCCGTATCATCCCGTACACCCTATTAGGCTGCTGAAATACAGGACATAATGAAATGTATGTCGTTGAACCGCGCTCCGTGATGCACCTTCCTAAGTAAAGAAATAAGCTAATATAGTAAACAAAGACCATAATTCTACATATAGTGTCAAAAAGAAAGGTAGTAAGTAAGATAAAACAATGAACATAATAGCCCATACAGTAGCATTGCCTTTCTTTCCGGCAAAGTCGCCATTTCCGTGCCTCTTTGAACAAGGAGAAAGTTGTCCAAAAAGTTCTAAACTTTTTGACGATTTGTCAATTTTTTCCTAAACCTTTTGAAAATTTATCAATTTGGTCATTTCGACTAACTATCCAAATAATAGGCTTAGGACCAAATTGACAAATTTTCAAAAGATTTAGAACTAGATTGACACAATTAAAAGGTTTATGACTATATTGGTACAATTGAAAGGTTTATGACTAAATTGATCGCCGTGTAATATATGTAGGACATTTTGGATACTTTTCCTTGAATAGGAAAGCACAGCTTTAATTGATACTAAATCAAGAAAACCTGCAATTCCAAAACCAGCTCCACCTATGAACTTTCCATTAATATCAAGAACTTGACATAATCAGGAATGCAAATGCATAATCCCATAAAATGTACCAGGATTTTCCATAGCGTACTCAATATAAATGGTCAATTGTTTTTTTTTTTCTTATTTGGCAATTGATTACTGGAAACAACCTCTTAACTTTTATTTTTATTGGGGGGCATTACAGATGTATTATCCAAGGATGTCTCCTCTGTATATCTTTCTACTGAAATTCAATTTGCTTGAATTGACTGAAAATAAAGGACTTACTATTCCGATGAGCTATAATTCTTATCTTATATTACTCAGTCAGGCTATTTCCACTCCCGGTACGAGTAAATTCACCGCGTTTAATAAAAAGAGACAAAAATGCCCTTAATTATCCAACTAAAATTTAAAATTCGAAGACGCTATTTATTCAGTTTCCCTGATTGTCGTAATTAAGAATATCACGTGTCTTTTTTTAAACACGATATATTTTCATGCATATTAGAAGATTTGTTCTTCTAAATGAAATTTACCGTTGCATGTAACGAGAGAATTTCCTAGAAAACCTAGTTTTTGCCACATTGCCGAATAAATTACGCATTAATTGCCAAAAAAAAAAAATTCCAAATAAATCCAACGTCAACAACTTTCTAACACAATCAAAACATTACTATTTTTAAGTATTACATACCACCGCCTAACTCTTTCTTATCAATGATTTTTCATATGCACATAAATGGATGAACTAATTGAATAAAAAAGATATTAAAAGATACGTCTCAACAAAATCGCCGTTACATTTCCCAATGCGTAAGTACAAAAGATAAATTCTAAGAAGTCAAAATGACAGTTAAATTTAATCCGCTTTGGATTGAGAAAAATTAGTTTTGATTCATGAGGTGTTCACGAGGAAAATGTCGACGTGTCTCAATGTGCATAAATGTTTGACGTCGTTGTTTTTATTTAACTCTTACATGCAAATTGTAAAAGTAAGTGAATCAAGAAGAGGAAAATACCAATCTTGTTGTATATGAAAAGAAATCGTTTATTATGGAAACTAATCTAATAACAAATTCACCATAAAAGTTAGCCTTAGAACAAAAAAAAGAGTATAAGGAGTGATAAGAGCGACGTTGAATGAGAAGCTAATTTTATTTTAACAGCTACATGATGATTAGTAGAAATGGGTTAAAGACATGGAGAGTAGCCCCAGCAGTGTAGAAGCTCGTGAGAAAGAGAAGGAATAGAGTTACATGGACAACTCGGCCACTCCAGATCTCGGCGAGCTCAGCCCCAAACAAAACACAAATTTGGGTTTAGATCTTATTCTCTGAATTCGTCACACTAAAGTTTTGACCCTAGTAAAAACTGAGCTTACTGAGCACGATTGAGGAAAAATGAAAGAAAAAGACAACCTTTGGATGGGAGCGACTAGAGCCAGATCTCGCTCTTGAACATCGAATACGGCTCATAGTCTGCCGCGACTCGATCCCAAGATGAATGCTTGAAGACAATGAACAGCGATCGAAATAACACTGCTTTCATTTTTTTTTTCTGTTTTAATTTTTATTCTAATCTTTTTAACGAGGCGCTGATGTGGCACCGACATAAGTGCCCTGTTAGATTTTTAATGGTGATTTTTAACAGACCCCTAACGGAGAGTAAATGTGTCACTCGGGTATTAGTTTGGCTTTTTTTATGTCACAATAAAAAGTTTGAGTAAATGTGTCACGGTGTGCATAGTTTGGGGTTTTTGGTGATTTTTTCCCTTAATTATAATCTCCAGGACAGATTGGCGGAACTCATGGACGCAGGGCCTCTGGTTCAAAAAGCTCAAGGCATGAACTCAAATCAAGGGCAAGCTGTACGTGTCACGGACCGAAGGTTCCGTGAGCCAATTGCCTGACCACATAGCCCGAAAGAACCACAAGACTTGAAGTGTCTTGGCCTTTAGGGTTTTCTTAAGTCTTCTAGAGTATTCTTAGGAGCGGACGACATGGTAATTGTCTCCATGTTGTAGAATTATTGTCTTTAATGGCGGTAGTTGTTAGATGGGGAGATGCAATTTAAGCCATTAGATCTAAAGCTGATAAACGGTTGTAATGAGAGGCTCTCTAGTATAAATAGATGTGTCATCTCCCCTCATTTGTATCCATTCAACACTTGAGCAATACAAAGCATTCTCTCCTAGAGCTTCTTTGGAACTTCCTAAGTTAAATTCATAAAATGCGTCTACTTTGGGAAATTCGTAGGCATCGAGCTTAGGATTGTTTACCCTCTTTTGTGACTACAGCCGCGATAAATCGCAGAGTCGAGAAGCTTTAACTGTGAAACACTGACCGAGTTTCGTCTTTTTATGTCGCATGAACTTAGGCTCTTTCATCTGAAAAATCTCAAAGTCTTAATCAGTCTTAACGGTTGCGTGGGTTGACGTCGATTTCGGGATGATAGTTCAAGTAGAGAAGCTGCTTCTTTTCCCTTCTTTTGATGAGTTGTCTCTCATCCATTGCAAGTGGAAGAGACTCAAGGTTTTTTGTATTTTTGCTCCCCTAACTTTTGAGGCTGCACATACTTGAGCATCCCATATATGAGGATTTGGAAACTTGCATTGGTATCACGTTTGATTGGCCTCGTTGTCCTCATAATGCTCATATAATCTCTCGAAGGATATTTCTGAGTGTGAAAAGTCTGACCTTAGATAATATGAATGAGATACGTCTATACTTTTTTATTTAGTTTGTACATGAGAGATCAGATCTTCTAGACTCTCTCCCAATCTTCTCTGACCTCAGTGAATTAAAGTGAAGAACACATGACTTGCAATTAAAAGATAGATTCCTTGCTGTGATGCTCCATAACTGTCCTAATTTGAGTAATTTGGAGTTCATTGAGATATGTAATTGTCATTCTTGGAAGAATTTTACTGTAGAGATTCTATCAACTAACGTGTATATATGGTGAATCAGGGCATTGCAGTGTCTGAAATAGTCGATTCGATATTCAACCATGTGCCTCACTGCTTCCTATTGTCACTCAAAGTGATCACAATTCATAAATTTAAAGAGGGTGATAAAGCACTGTTAGCTGTGAGGATTCTATTGAGGACTGCTCGAGTTTTGGAGAGCTTATTTATACGTAATGCAACTTGCGGGATCTAGCTGCAATTCCTGAACGATCTTCCCAGGGCTTCAAATCGATGTGAAATTTTGTTAGATGTGTGAATTTTTTTCATGCTTGAGTACAGAAGTCGGATTTCTATTATTAGCAATTGATATTAAAACTTATTCATTTGTCATGATTGATTTTTATTATTCTGCTGAATTAACTTCTTTTTATTTTTGAGTAACTATGAACTTCCAGAAGTTGCATAAGATGTTTTCGTCTATTCATGCTACTTTAAAATGCTTACATATCACAACGTGACATGACATGTTGTAGTATCACTAATCTATCAAGTTTGAATGAATCAAATGTAAAGAGCTGAAGTTAAATTTTAAACGGTCTTAAGGGAAAGGATCTTTAAAGCATATAGCGACTATTATACGCGACTAGATATCAAATTCTTATCACCTAATCTATAAAAAAAAACATCAGCTTAAATCCTAGAAAGAAACTTAACTTTTCCTTGATGCAGACTAGTGCTCAGTCATGCTTTGTTTTGTTTTGCCTAATATATTAAGTTGCCCTAATAATTGCAGTTGACGTGCGCGAACCCCATCCACATTGCCACAAGGGGCTGTTTTGAATAAGTGGAGTTTCAAATATTGCAACTGACGTGCAAACTTCACTATGAGATTGTAACAGTTCTTTTAGATGGCCCAACTCTGGCGGATACAATATTCATTTAGAGAGAAACTGATCTTTAAGATTGCCTCTAACTAGTTAATCTGATCTCTCAAATTATCATGTGAAAATTGATCTTTTCTGACCATATAATAACCCTAAAATTTCAACAGAAAACCATATGAATTTAGCACAACACCGTCAATAGACATGAACATACTTATAGCTGCCACCTAAGTTGCCTTAAAGGTGCGAGCTCAGAGAGAGAGAGGAGATCCTACCAGGCCACCATAGAGCTACAAGCATAAACAACACAAACTCTCTCCAAGATATGTCACTGTGTGGGTAATATGTAAAAATACCATGTGGTGAGAGAGTTTGCGTGGCATGAGACATAACTCAAGCACTAAAAGAAAGAAACAAAGAGAGAGTCGTCATTAAAATTTGCATTATTGAAAATAACATGTCAATTCGAACAATGACTAAAAGATTATGTATGGTCTAATGGAGTTGTCCCGCTTCTCTTTTTCTATTTATTTAAATTTTACCTTATTTTTTAATTTAATTTAAATAAATTTGTTATTAAAAAATAGATTTGGACAAAAAAAAAATCCTCATCAATGCTGGCAGCGCCACGTCAGCGTCGACCGGCCAAATGGATTGAATTGGTAAAAAAAAAAATGTTCACGATTGAATTGACTCAATTAAAATAGGTTTAGGACTTTTTTGGTAATTCTCTCAATGGATCCTACGAGACAATAACTCCAAATGATTCTATTTTTTGTAGGACAACTGAAAAGGAAAAGGGTTGGGATGAATGGGGTGTGCTGTGATGCAACTGCTTCAGTCTCTTTCCACATATATCAAGATTTTCAAATTTGAGGTGTACTCTCTTGACTAAATGGTGCCCAACACAAAGCATGTGAAACAAATTCGAAAAATCATATGGTTCCATTATATGATAATATTTTGTAGAATTTGAGGATTAGAGAAGTCACATTTGAAGGATCTAACTAAACATCTTCCTAGAAATAAAATTAAGCTTAACCTGCAACCTCATTTAAACCTAGCCATGATGCTGAAGTTTCAACTAAGACCTCTCCCATTTGCAACTTTGGCAATAGAAAACAGTCATATCAAGATTACAATAAAAATAATGGCACCATTAACTTAGCGAGTAAGTTACATTTCATCTATACATGATTAAGAAAAGTATGGTACTAATGGTGCCCAAAATTTAATCCACGCACACACACACACACATATTAGTATAAACAACAATGTGATTAAGAAACTTACAAAGAGGTGGTTAATTTGGACTAATCAGCTGCCCAAGTTTTGCCACGAGTTGCCATGGCCACACCAGCCATGTTGAAGAAGACTGCAACAACTTTTCATACATTTAAAGAATCTTTGGCCCAAAAGGACACTGATGAACAGACTGGAAAGGCCTAAAGTCGACCAATGTACAGTCATACTAGTAACACTTGTCCTTGCGAGGGCAGCAATCCATACAATACTATCAGCAAGCACAAAGTAGTTCCTGTGCTATTGCATGACTCTTGTGCCCACTTCTACAATCAAAGAATAACTACATAAAAATCGACTTTTAAGGACAATGAAATAATCAGTTTCCCCGTAAATGATCGTAGCGTGTGGCAGGATCATGCTTCAAACAGATTTCCTTGCCAAAACCCCAATCATTCAAGACATGAGATAAAAGTCACTCAAATGATGCCGCCAGCAACAAGGAGACAATGTAAAATCGACCATCATACATGCAATAGCTGGTACTAGGTACTTAGTCTTTCACTACAAGGACACGAAATCTGTGCGGGCCACATAAGAAATCCTCAAGAACCCACATTTATAGCCAGTTGTAAATAGTAATAACAAAACAAGGACATTCAACAATCTAGTTTCTCCATATTGAAGCTGGAGAAAAAAAAAAAACAAAAAATGCATAACTAATGTCCCTCAATTCCTATATTATATTATATTATATCAGGGAAGGAACAAACCAAATCCTCGTAAATCCCACTCCCTCTCACGGAACACGAGGAGTCATCCGGTGTAACTCGCGTGAGTCCATCGCCGCAGCTGTCATAAGTCGCTCTATCATCCTGTCAAGTGCCTCCGTTGCCTCTCGACGCCCTTTTTGAATTGCATCTTGAAAAGTCACTGTTATCCTCATAAGTCACAGGGAAAATTTCAAATAAGGATCCGAAATCAAGGGTTCTAAGTGAATATTATTTCAAATAAAGACCTGAAGTGGCATAATATATTTCAAATAAGGGCCTAAAGTGGTTATAGAGTTTCAAAAAAGGGTCTGAGCTAAAGGGCATTTTTGTCATTTCTCATTTTGATTTTTTGTTTATTTTTTTCCTATTTTTTTTTCCCTTTTTCTATTTTTTAAAATTTTAAAAAAATAAAAAAAATCCCCACAGGCGGGAGGGTTGCCCCTCCCGCCTGTGGTCGCCGGCCCACCGCTAGTGGGGGGTTGGCGGGGGCGGCGGAGTCGCCGGCGCCTCGGCGACCCCGCCGACCAGAGGCAAGGACCTGCTGGCCCTCGCCAAAACAGGGAGAGGGTCGGGCCCTCTCCCAGATCTGGGCGGGGGTCGCTGACTCCTGTCCTGATCAAGGGAGGGCCGGCGACCCCCGCCCTGGCCAAGGCGAGGGCCGACGAACCCCCGCCCGGTCCTGGGCGAGGGCCGGCGACCCCGCCGGCCTTCGTCGCCCCCGCCGACCCTCCACTTGCGGTGGGCCGGCGGCCACAGGCGGGAGGGGTAGCCCTCGCGCCTCTGCACGTTGTCTTTTTTTTATTTTTATAAAAATTTTTTGTTAATTTTTAAGGAAACATAAAAAAATCAAAAGAAAAAAATCAAATAAGGAAAATGACGAAAATGCCCTTGAAATTAAGCCTTTTTTTTTAGATTTTATGACCACTTCATGCCCTTATTTGAAACAACATTCACTTCAGATCTTTATTCGAGAAAATGATAGCACTTCAGGCCCTTATTTGAATCAAGGTTCACTTGAGGCCCTTATTTGAAAAAATGAGAGGACTTCGAACTCTTTTTTGGAATTTTCCCTGAGCCATAGCACAAAGCCTTCTGACCCATCTCCTTGCCATGGGATCCTGACTCAGCAGATCGTAATCTAAACTATATGCGTCCATGCCAAGCGTGTGCAGATAGCTAATGAGCCCCCCTTTGCAGGATTAGCCGAGCTTCCCTGCATTGCGAAGAAGGCAAAAAAAAAAAAAAAACATGTAAATGAACACCACAGTCGAAATCTCCTCTAAATCAGAAAAATGTACGAACAGAGAGGTTTGTCCACAGAAAGTTCAGAAAAAAAATACTCAAATTTTTGGGAGGAGGATGTCATGTGGGGGGGCTTTGTGCCAAGGCTTTTGAGGATGACAGCGACGATGCGATTCAAGATGCAGCCAAGTGGCAACGAAGGCTCTTGATAGGATGATAAAGCGACTTACGACGGCTGCGAGGATGGACACGCGCGAGTTTCACCAGATGGCTCCTAGTGTTCCGTTGGAGGGAATGGTATTTACGGGGATTTGGATTTGTTCCTTTCCTAATATAATATAGAAATGGAGAGACATTAGTTATGCACTCTTTACTTTTTTTTTCCCTCCAGCTCCAGTATGGAGAAACTAGACTAATTCCTAGGATGATAAAGCGACTTACGACGGCTTGGAGATCCATTTCTTATAAACTTGTTCAGAGGGTTATTGTGGTAATTAAGGCTAAGCAGCTAGACTTGAGACCTAGACAACCTGCATACTTGACAAAATAGTGTAAGTTCACAGTTTTTAAAGTAGCTTTTGTAAGACCCCTTCGGAAGTAAGAGTCGTGTTCACTCATTTAAAATTAGTAATGTTGATGGTTGCCCTGTGTTCATGGCTCTTACAAATGACCATTAAATGCGAGGTTGGGACTCGTTCCTGCAACACTCTATAAACAAGCACACGTTAGTTGGTTCTATTAATTATTGCTCTAAGCCTCAAATCAAGAGACCTGTTGTTTTCATCTGACGAGTTCCTTTCTCGATCGAGAGAGAGAGAGAGAGAGAGAAGAGAGAGAGAGAGAGAGAGAGAGAGAGAGAGATATATATATATATATATATATATATATGAGAAAATTTCAAAAAAGGGCCCGAAGTCCTCTCAATTTCTTAAATAATGGCCTCAAGTGAACCTTGTTGCAAATAAGGGCCTGAAATGCCTTTATTTTCTCAAACAATGGTCTGAAGTGAACGTTGTTTCAAATAAGGGCCAGAAGTAGCCATAAAATTTCAAAAAAGGGCCGGATTTCAAGGGAATTTTAGTCTTTTTCCTTATTTGATTTTTTTTTTTGTGTTTTATTAAAAAAAAAAAAAAAAGAAGCCACACAGCCTGTGGCCGCCAACCCACCGTTGGTGGGGGGTCGGCGGGGTCGCCAGCGCAACGGCGACCCCCGCCCGGTCCTGGGCGAGGGCCGGCGACCCTCGTCCAGACCTGGGTGGGGGTCGTCGACCCTCGCCCAGATCCGGGAGAGGGCCTGACCCTCTCCCGATTTTGGCCCTCGCCTCTGGTCAGCGTGGTCGCCGGCCCTCCCTGAGGCGCCGGAGACCTCGCCGGCCTTCGTCGCCCCCGTCGACCCCCACCAGCGGTGGGCTGGCGACCACAGGCGGGAGGGCAACCCTCCCACCTAGGTGAGGCTTTATTTTATTTTATTTTATTTTTTAAAACACAAAAAAAGGAAAAAATAAACAAAAAATCAAAATGGGAAATGACGAAAATGCCCTTTAGGTCAAGCCTTTTTTTGAAATTTTATGGCCACTTCAGGCCCTTATTTGAAACATACTATGTCACTTCAGGCCCTTATTTGAAACATACTATGTCACTTCAGGCCCTTATTTGAAACAAGGTTCACTTGGGGCCTTTATTTGAGAAAATGAGAGAACTTCGGGCTCTTATTTGAAATTTTCCCTATATATTCTGGACAAAATAGGATACGATAATGCCTCAGACCTTAGACAGAATATTCGTCATATCGGCCAAAACCACTTTTTTCTTCCATATTTTGTGTAGGGAGCCACTTCAGCAAAATATTCAGAATTTGGGCCCCACCTACCTCGGAGAAAACTTCACATCTGCATGCATGCAACCACCGAGAGATGTGATAACAGTTGTGCGAGTGATAATAGTTCATCGTTTTCCATATAACAAAAATATATTCACTTAATCGTTTCCTCTGTATATGCATATATTACAGTAGAGTCCGTTTACTCCATTGTCCCAATCGAGAAAGTACTTGTTAAATTGATGCAACGCCAACTGTTTGAGCATCCTTTTGAGGTTGGGACGGGATCGTTTAAGGAAGGGTAATTAACGTATGAAGCGTTTGATTCGCATGATCATGATTGCAAGTTTCCATACACTGGCTCCACTCGCGTTGGGCGCAGTTAAAACTTTGGTAATAAGCGTCCGAGATGGCTAATAAGCGTCCTAGAAACATTTACTAACAAAATCCTTGGCAATAACAATATTTTCCCCTCATTAAACGACCAATATATCATTTTAAAGACTACCAAAGAATGACACTTTCTAGATCTTTTGACCTAATTTTCTCTATGGGTTCGTTCACATAATTAGCAGTCAATGCTTTAGGTTGACTCCCCCCATTAGCATAAGCGACCCACTAGACAAAAGGGCGTATTGTCCATCATCCTAATCTATTGAACAAATTGTTCCGTCTTGGTTCAACGCATAAATTGAAAAGTTGCAAGAAATCATAAGAAAGAAAATAACTTCTCCGTTTTGGAGAGAATGTGAAGTAGTAATTCATCCGCTCAAAAAGGTTGCCATCACCTTAATATTCTGTTCTTCCTCATATGGTATGCAGTTATTTTCCTGTTCTCTTAGGATCTGACCTGCGAAAGGATTGTTTAGTCACGTTGCCGTCGATATTGCATACTTTTAACCCATGTTCACCCCGTCGCTTGGAAAAATCGGGATTACTTGAGGCATGTTGGTTTTTATCGGGAATTCGAGAAGCGGGTGAAGATGAATGCCGAGTGATGAATGGTGAATGACGGTCGCGCCGGATGATTTTACATCAACCTAAGTTTCGACTTTATTTCATAGGCATTTCTCTATCGGCTCTGCCAAATTTAAATTCATTGTTCGGCAAAAAGAATCGATGACATTTACATCCATTATTACAGCATATTATATTTCGGTTGATCGCGTAAAAAGCCTTGTTCACGTTAGAGAACCGATATTTTAGTCTCTAAATTGTTTGTACTTCTACGGAATTTTGTCCACAGCACCTCATTGATCATCAATCAAGGAACACACATTTTGTACTCTTGTCACATAATCCAAAAATTTCGGGCCTACATTCGGGTTGGTTCGGGAATTTGGTTTCTTATTTGCATCTGTATACAAAATGATTTGATTCGCTGTCATTTTCAACCCATAACTATGCCCCTCTGTTCTAGCATCTTGCTGACGAAAGATGATTTCAGAAAGATTTTGTTAGTGTACAAAAAAAACAGAACAAAAAAGTAAGATGGAGAAATTTTTTTAACTTTCGTGTTTTGATGTTCCCTTCGCACTTTTCCGAATGTGCGATACTACGGATGTTTTATGAGAAAATATCGGGGGTCTTCTCTGCACCTCCGACATCAGCTCCACCGAATTCATTGATTTCTCAAAATTCCCACGACACGGTCATACCACCGTCAATGCCACCGTCGTGCACGGCAGAGCTTGACGTGGACAACCTCCGGGCCCCTTCAAGGTCCTGGATGTGGGTGAGCATGGTTCGGGAATCGCCTGTATGTTCAATGGATCCACCCGAGAGCTGGACCTCCGGTCGGGTCTCCAAAACTTACAAAATTGCATTCATCAATTAATATCATGAAGTTCGACCAAAAAAAAAATTTGATATCATAGAGAACTTAGTTTCTATGTGGGTACTTCTTTGTAAGGGGAAATGTAAAAAGTAAAAAAATCTGCATGAGAGTCTTGCTTATCAAACACGAAATAATTAGGATGCATGCTCTCATTTGGACATTTGATTCCGCCTCTTGCTTATCATTTTCACACATTACTTTCGAAGGGGACACTCGTGAGAGGGGCAAGAAAGATAGTTGGGAAAATGGCAAAATGCAGGCGAGAAAGACGCACTTTTCACTGGGGAAAAGTGTCAGAAAAGTCCTAAACATATTGCATTGATTTTAATTTAGTCATAAACCTTTTGACCTAGAGCTAATTCAATCATTCCGGCTAATTTTGGCCAGACATTGTTGACGTGGATGTCATCCGGCCTACGTGGTACGGCCAACGCCGACATGGATAATTTTTTAATAATTTTTTTAATAATTTGTGAATTTTTTAAAATTTTTCCTTTCTTTTTTTTGTCCTCTTTCTCGTGGCTAGCATGGCCATGGCCAACGTGGATTGACCTCGCCTGAGCGAGGCTAGCCCTCGCTGCCATAGGCGACGATCGACCTAGCCGGGACGAGGGCGGACGCCCGTGAGGCCGCCCTCACTAGATCTGGCGAGGCCAGTCGTCGCTTGCGCGAGGGCGACCTCGCCGGGCCTCGTCCTGGCCCAAGCGATGCCCCCTTGGCCAAGTTGACCTTGCCGGCCATGGCTAGGATGGCCACCAAGAAAGAGGAGAAAAAAAAATCGAAAATAATTAAAATGTCATTAAAAAATGTTCATGTCAGTGTTGGGCGTGCCACGTAGGCCGACCGATGTCCACGTCAGCAATATTTGGCCAAAATTAGTTAGAATGACTGAATTGGCTCTAGGTAAAAAAGTTTAGGACTAAATTGGCACAATTAAAAGTTTATGACTAAATTGGCCCCAATGCAATAGGTTTAGGACTTTTCTAACACTTTTCTCCTTTCACTGAAAGTAAGTTAAAAATTTTTCATATGTATATATATACCGGTCTAGTCAGGGAGGACGATTCCACACCTAGAACTGGGAACCGAACTGATTCCCATGGAAACCATCGGTTCTAGGCCGATTCGATCCGATACCGGGCGGTTCCTGATTTCTTTGCACACCCTTTATCCTAGGTAAGGGAGCAATGGGCAATGTCCTTGTCCAACGCCGCCTCCAACCCCTAGTTGCCGTTAATGAAGTTTCGAAATCGAACACCCACTCGGACTATGCTCACTCCTAATCGCTGTTAATAAAGTTTTCGGAACCGATCCTTAGAGCGCGGTTCTCGATTTTAGGGTGCGAACTGCCCATTCGAACCATGCTAAACCCCAGCCCCGTTAAAGGAGTTTTGAAATCGGAGTGTATAGAGAGAAATGATAATTGGGCCCCACCTGGACACGTGGACGTGGATAAAGAGCACTGTTTAGGGACTGTAGTACTACTGCAGCCAGGCATCATTGGCCTATTTCTAGGCTCCAGCTGTATTGTTTTCCCCAATGAAAAAATAGAAAAAGAGAAAATTGTAAAATGCAAGCTTGGGTAGGCAAATAATGATCTAAAATCCAATTTCGAGTGAGCATGAACGTTAGCAAAAAAAGGAGTTAGTCGAGACAATATCATAAATGCAGAAAATTTCTTTTTCTTGGTATGTGCTGGTAGAATTTTTTGAAATACAGGACACATTTACCTTCCCAAATTTATATATGTGTGACATATTTATCATTGGTCAAGATTCCGTCAATGGATACTCTTAAAAATCTATCTATGTGAATGCTGAAAACACACATTTATCATTGGTCAAGATTTCGTCAATGGGTACGCTTAAAAATCTGCCCATGTGAATGCTGAAAACAAACGGTGTTGACATAACGCCCACGTGATTTAAGTGAAATAAAAACGACGTTGTTTTGACTGAAAAATCATCTAATAAAGGGTTAACGTGTTGCATAAATTGTCACCTGAAAATATTTAAGGTAAATATGTTATAGTGGGCATTGGTTGGGTTTTTTATGTCATTAAAAAAAGTTCAAGGTAAATGTGTCACAATGGGTATTGTTTAGGGTTTTTGATAACTTGTTTCTTGAAACATTAATACTATTCACAAGAATATCGTAAATAAATAAATAAATAAATATTTTTTTATCATTTTTCAAAACCTACAATATGGAGGGAAAATCATGTTAATAAGTTCAAGTAGCAGTCCCATAAAATTCATTGCTGATGGTACCCTAGTAATGACATTTTGTTGTTGTTGAACTTGATGCGATATTCCAATTTATGCGTTGAACCAACACCACAATTTATTCGGGAAAATTATCAAAAAAGCTCTAAACTTATTGCACTTTTGCCGATTCAGTCCTAAACCTTTTAATTTGGCCGATTCAGTCCAAAATTTTTTCACCTTTTGCCGATTCAGTCCTAAACCTTTCAAATTTGCTAATTCAGTCCTAAATATTTTTATCTTTTGCTTATTCAGCCCTTCCGGCCAATTTAGGCCGAAAAAACGCTTACGTGAATTCCTAGGCAGCATTGGTCATCCTACGTGGCCGGTCCGATGCTGACATGGCCGTCGGAAATTAAAAATGGCTTCGTTTATTTAGTTATTTTCTTTCCTTACGTTCCTTTCTGGGCAAATTGCCCCAAACCAGCACACCCAATTCCCATTCCACAACCCTAATTTACTCACCACCAAAGCCCCGACTCCTCGACGACGATACTCCTCCCCTTCACGGCGACTCTTGTTGGCCGTCAAATGCTCGACCACGCTTAACCTCTTCGTGACGTTGACCCTAATGTACTCACCATTATAGCCTCGACTCCTCGACGACATACGATGGCCTCGGCCTCATTTAAGAAAAAAATAGAAGATGTTCAAATTTAAGAATTTAAAATATGATGTGACTATTAATATTGAGAAAGAGAACAAGAATCCAACCTCATTTCAATTGACAAGTATTAAGATTATATTTCATAAACCCTAGCCTACCAAAACCTACTAGGAAATGGTTGTAACAGAAGTGCACATGGCGGTAACTTAAAACAGCAACAAAGAGAGAAACCTGCAACCTCAAAAACCCCAGTAAAACACGTACGAAATAAACTTTGCCAACAGCTGCTTCAGATATCATACAAATATTACAACCATTTAATAGACAAGGCTTTACCAATCAACTGCAGGCGTTCTTCCTCGCAGAGTAGTAACGGTAAGCAGCCAGCCCGACAATAGCTACAGCAGCACCAACTGTCATTGTTGACGAATCAATTACACATTATCAAACTTTTAGCCAAAAACTCAAATCATCTAAATTGACCAAAACAAGCTGCCCTCATTGCAATTTTCACTGTATCATGAATTCTAGCATATACAATTTTCGCCGAAACAACAAGATAAACACACTCAAACGAGATCATTTCTCAACAGTGACATTTTCTGTATGGCACTATTACCGTGCTTAAATATGAGAAAATGTTGTGATACTAAGAGGGTCTAATTCTGAATATGCCCCTTCTGCACTCCACACGGCACACACCCCATAAACCAAGAATCAAATTACAACAAGTCACAAACCACTGATGGACAATTAAGGATACTTAGAGAAACTCATACCTGAAACAAACATTAGAGTGCGATTGACAAGTCTATCATAATGTGTGCTGCTTCTCCCAGCTTCTATTTCCGGAATGCTCAAGTGAGGATGCTCAGCAACGTTCACAATCCTTCTGAAAATATTATTAAAATCGCCCAGTTTTGCGCTGATAGGTATAGGAGGCCCTATTCCCATATCCTGACTAACCTATATAAGCAAAGACAGAAGAATAAGAATATTATTAAAGGCACAGGGATGATGAGCATTCCCAACCCCATCGCTCGATTCCTTCGCAAAAAGATAGCACAGGACAACTTCTTGGATTGCATCCTCAACTTTGAAAGCATATGCTTATTGGGAAAAATTTATACCCTGGTAGAGTCTTGGATAGCCATGGGAAATGGGTCTAGATCATCCTTAGCAGCAACAATAAGGCAAGGCACCTCAAAACCAGTAATTTCACCATGACTGGCAACTTCCACAAGTAATTCAGCTGCTCTCTTCCATGAGGACTCGTCAGAACTGAAAAAACCAAGAAAGACACCACTTTCAAGGCAATGAGAACACTAATGGCAAGAGGCATATTCATGCATTGGACAAACTTAAGTTTCAAAGCTACGTAATGCGAGCAATATAAGCTTGGTTGCTTACATGGAGTTAAAAACAGACTCTCTACATGGTTGTCCATGCACGTCAATCCACAATTCATCAAACAACACAGCTAGTGAATTAAAAAATTGCAGGACCATATACATTTTCTTGTCAAGATTAGTAAACAACCAAAACCATTCCATATGAAATCACAAGGATTTCAGAATTACTATGGGAAGAGGATCTTCAATGTGATAACAAGAATAACGGAAGTCAACGATTGGTTTAATTTTATACACCATCCATCAGTTCTACATGAAATGTCATTTTAACAAACTTGACTTGATATTCAAGTTTTAAATGAGAGAATTCCAGCTTTTATAGTGTGGAGAAGGCTAAGGCATCATCTGGCATTTGTCTAATAATGCGCGCGACAATGACATGAAGTTGTAATAACCTGTCGTGAACAAAAACGGCTATGTCACAGGCAGCCAAAGACTCCTTGTCGACCAGCATTTGTCTCACTCCATCTTCTGGAATTTCTCGCAACACAAGGGTTTTCTTGACTCCCTGCGTAACTCGTGAATTTACATCTGAGGAACCATTCAACATCAGTAACAAATCATAAGGAGCATGCATTCAACTTACCCCAGGTTGGTCAACAAAGTTAACAGCATAACGCTCATCAGTTGTTGAGTAGTAGGCATCAGAGAAGGGCCTGCATCAACAATACGCCATTATGAAGACTAGATGAACTGAGTAGCTCACAATGGTACAGAACTCGTAAGAGATGAAGAGAAGGCAAACCTCCCTAGAAAAGAATTCAGTAACGCTGACTTTCCGGCCTTTTTAGGCCCAAAAACTAGACATTGGAAAACATTTCTGTCGGATTGTTGCTTCTTTCGATTATATCTTCTCGTCTTAGTGACACGGATAGCAGATGAAGGATCACCAGGATATCCAATGCAGATGAGATTCTCCATGGTCTGAGCTGGGTCTAGCAGTGCCATCAGAGCCCACTGCATTGACACAAAAAGACTAATTAGAAAAGCACTTTAGACTTCCTAGTACCTGTAAGGAAAAAATTGTGCTACTCATCAAAAGTTTCAAATGGCAAGTTGAATTCAAATCATAGCATAATCGAATATAAAATAGCGAAATCAAATATAAAATGCAAAGTAAAGCAAGCAGATAAAATGGTGAAAAATAGCATCCAGTCATTCTGGCAAGACCTTCCAAGCATGACGAATTACAGGACTTCTCATAAGTTAAAATGATGAAACAAGAAGCTAAAGAATAGTGCATAAATTCATCCAGCATTGAAATAGTTATAAAAGTCACAAATCTGAACCTTCCACAAACAAAAAACACGGAAAAAGAAGTACAAAGGCACATTCGATCCCTCATATCAACTTAAAGAAGGCAAAGGACATACTTTCGGATCATAGAACAAAAGATTAAAAGGCTATGTAAATGCTCATACCTGAGACAAAAATCCATCCAGTGATAGTCCCCCAAATGCTGTTTTTTCAGCAGCATCTTTGTATGGAGCTTCATTCCACGGACTGAATGTAGAAAGCAGGACGTAAGGTACATACATTTAGAATCTCATACAAACAACTTAGTGGTAAAGTGTACAGAGAATATACATTGCTCATGCATTACAACCATAGCTTCAAATAAAATATGCATTATTTTGAATTGCATATTCATATCTGAAGTAACTCGAACTGGTTTACAACAAGAAGTAATGTGGATGCGTAAGTAACTAGTTTGAACTGATTTACAACAAGAAGCCACTCATTGTAGAGAAAGCAGAGAAGCAAACTTATGAACGGTAGAAGCTTCTAACAGAAACATGATTACAATTCTGGTGCAGTGGAGAAGAGATCCTCGATTTCAGTAGGTTGTAGAGCCCCATCCTGTAAAGTAATATACCGAAAGTCAGGATTCTTAAACCTTGAGGACTAGACTGTGACCAGCAACGTAGGTCGAATTGTTAGATTAAAGCTTCAAGTAAGGTGGGTAGTTGGGAATTGAAATGAGAGTGGACATACTCCATCAATGTCAAATAACTCAAATATCCCCTTGAGATACTCAATAGCTTCATTTGTCAGCTCCACGCTCTACACAGAGGAAAACCGAAATAAGCAACAACTTTCATGCTATTTAAAACACCATCAGTAGAAATAATTGTACATTCAGTACCAAAGACTATATTGACCTGAATGTAATCCCAATTAAAGACAAAGACTATTATTATCTGTCTGTACCAGAAGAGAGGCACAACTTCCAGTTAGCTTTACACAATGAAAATTTGACCATTCGGCATACACATGCCATTTTCTTCAGCTTAGTGCAAACATGCAATCATCCCACTAGCTCCTCAGCAACCATGGAAACTTAAAGGGAGATTGATATTCCAATTTCCAAAGAAAAAGGTGAGTAGGATGATCAGTAAAAACTTCCAGATCAAAACAGATCAAGTATAGTGTTTTCCAATATTGACAGTGATCACATAATTGTATGCACATTTACGAGTATGCAGCATTCATTGCCCCAGAATGATAAGTCACTTTGCATAATGTGAGAAATGAAGTAGCTAACAAATATCGAAAGACCTTTCAAGACATCAACCAACTTTTGTGATTCAAGGTCTTCCAAATTTTCGTTGGACTAAGATATCACACCACGTCACCTTCACGAGACTAGGGCGAAACAGTAGTACCTTCGGGTGACTGAAAAATAGTTTTTTACTTTGGCTAAAGTAATGAAAAAGAAAATTGTCGCTAAAACAAACACATGAAATAAGAAGCCATCAACATATTGCTGCAGGCAAAAACCAAATCAACCAACGGTAACTCCTTTACTATTTATGTCCAACATATAGGTACCTGATCAGGACTTCTTTTGAATGAACATGGAATTAGGTTCTCTGCTAGTCTGATATCATTGTCATAACCAAACTTCCTTAGAATGGTCCAAATTGTCTCCGGACGTCCTTTTTGTAAGAACAGCCAATGGAGAACCACGAACCCTGTCAATGTCAGCCCATGTTCATTGACTGCTATGGATGACACCTCTTGAAGAGCCATCTTGACTCCCACTATCTCAGAAGGCAGTAGAGGCGCGTTAAAACATTTGACCTGTCAAATAGATGAACTGAGGTGATATGAACACCTGCCAAAGACTACATAACAGGAGATATGCTTGCCAAAATTTTCCTTGAAATAGCCAGGGATGATGCTGAGCTATCAGAATTGCTTGGCACTTAAAACAGCCTCTAAATCAATATAAATAAACTCCCGAAGAAGGAAAAAAACAGCGTCGGATGTACGAGTTGCAACAGAAAGATACACCATTGAAAGCACAAAAGGAGACCTGAAAATCATTTAGCTCTGCATCACTGAGGGCACCATCCCAATCATGATCACAGAGAATGAAAATCCGCTTCAGGGCTCTCACACAACGAGGATTTAGAGTTTGCGTTTCCTGATCAAGTAGTGGGCCGGTAGGATGAAGAACAGCCTTTTGTGCATAGTAGAAAACCTCCAGGATCTGCAGGGATAAAAACGCTGAACAAAGAGAGAACATTACTAGATCACTATAACTAATACAAGAGAGCTGATCATTCAACCAAAACCTCAATTTGTCTGTAGGCTGAACACTCGGCACAAGTTTCGATCTCCCGAAATTGATGCATTAATGGTGCCATCACGTCGTCCAAGAAAAATTCCTGATGCTCATCTCTCAAATCTAGTTTGCAACCCACCACTATAACCGGGACTTTTACCTAAAGATGACATTTAAGGGATTTCTGCTCAGTGACTCAAACTCACCAGAATGAATGAATGAAAGTGCTATTTCCGACCAAAGAAAAAGGATAAAATCCTTGACTTCAGCGATCAAGAGTAATAGTTTTCGAAGGAAGTTGCAATTCTTTCTCATGGATTGCAGGGAATCAAGAAACAAAGGGACGACCAATTTACAATACCAAACCTCTAATCGACGAAGTTGTGGAAGCCAAAAGGTAGTCAATCGATCAAGGGTAGCAGGCTGATCAACTGCATACGTAAGAACCACAGCATCAGCCCGCCTCAGCTCTTCAACCAATTTCCCACTGTCCTCCACTCTGAGTTCATATTCATGCAAAAACAAATATTGAATGAGCTAACATAACCCCATTTTCAAACATATATATGACACTCTTGATGATGATGATAGCTAAGCAGAATTGCTGCGATAGAGCACCTTGAAGAGGTGTCAATAATCGTAACCGGCACATGATCAGGATTCAAGTACTCGGGCAAACGCATAGGTGGCAACACTGGAGGGACTTCCGCCGGGAAAAAATCAGTGGCAGCGGCGCAGACCAAGCTTGATTTCCCAGTGCCAGGGTCCCCAGCAACCACGATTCGAACGCCGGTTCTACCACCGGGGAAAGCATTAGCAGAAGCGTTTGCCATCAAATCTGCAAGACTACCCCCACCAAAACCCCTGAATAAATCATCAGACACATCCAAAACAACACAAATTAGTCTCGGCTGCTTCGCGCAAAAATAAGAAATTTAGAAAGCAAAAAAAAAAAAAAATGCGGAAAAGATTCAAACATCTGTATACTTTAGACTAGTAAGAGCAGCTGATATTTGTTGGACATGAGAATTTATCCAAAAATTGAGACTTGAATTACAAAATATCGCCTGAGAGTACAAATAGCAGGCAATGTACTCGATCGAATCGATCAAATTCCACTGGATTTTAACCCACACGCGACATTTTACAACTTGGACAGTCAAGTTCAGGGAAAAAGGCAAGTAAACGGAACGACATTGAATCTCAGAAACAACACAATCGGCAAACAGCGGATGAACAAATCGAGAGTAAAAGACGAGCAAAGAATCTGCATACAGAAACAAGAGCGTTTCAGACCTGTTGATCAATAGAGAAGAATGATGCCGAGACGAGAATCACGTAAACCCTGAATATTTAAGGTGACAAGATAACTACCCAATTTAAATAAATTCTGAATATTTAAGATAACAAGATAATTATGATATTAGTCATAGACAATTTATGCGAAATCTTGAAAAAAATACGCGCAATCTTAATTGTCTCAAATAGATTGGTTGAAGATAGAGCTAAGCATAACGGACCGATCCGAAAACCATCCGGACCGACTGCTTGGGTCCAGTTCCGGATTTCATAATATTGGAACGGCAGTCCGATTTCCAGTTCAAGTGTGAGGAATTCTTTATCTAAGGTTTGTACCGTTATTTTTGCCAAGAGAAGAAAAACCATTGACTTTGACATTCCGCGCGTTGTTCGCTCTCCCGGCGAATCAAATCGAAAGACGTATATGTTGGAGGCCTGAAGCTGAAGAAGTGTCCGCCTTCCAATGGCGTACCGTTCGGTGTTCGACGCCGGCGAAATCACGTCGGAGTTCGACAAGGCCGGAGTCAGCTCTCACTTCATCCCCTGCATTTGGAAGTAAATTTCTCTCTTTCCTCCACAAAGCTCTCTGATTTAAGACTTGGGTGCTTCGATTTTGCCCTTGTTAAGCGTAATCTTGATCGTCTATTGTCCTTGGTGAAGATGGGTGACGCGAAACCCTACCTGCGAGTGGAGCGACATACCGTCGTTGCCCTCCGCCGCGTACTCGCTGCTGAATTCAAAGTTCAAGCCTTTGACCTCGACTCTTCACTCCCGAGTCGATTCTAGCGACCAAGTCACCACCAAACTTCTCATCAAGTTACAGGTTTGTTGTTTTTGTTCGTGTCATGATGTTGGAGAGATTCTATGATGTAACGCATTTCAATTCATCGTTGTCGTGCTTCACTAGTCACTTCCCTACCTATGCTCAAATAATGCAAAGAGGCGAGAACTTGATAAGCCAATACCGCATTGGGCAGTATCATGGTTAGGTGGAAACCTTCTCGCAATTTTGGGATTGCCTTTGTTGATTCTTTGTTTAAATTGTTGTAACTAGAATAAGGCATTTGTGGAAGCTGTGATCATGACATACGATACACGGCTAGGCAAATATTGTGGGAAACCCCGTCCAGGAGGTCCCAGGTCAACTCTGTGCATATCATCTCAGGTATTCTTGTGTTATTGAGCTATGTTTTTTCGATCTCTTAATTTTTGTATGAAGATGTATTTTCTATGCCTTTCGCTCGTAGTGCTGAAGGTTGGTTGCAAAATGACTTGCAAATTCTGTGCAACTCGAAGCATGGGATTCAAAAGCCATTTATCATCAGGAGAAATCGTGGAACAATTGGTTCATGCCTCTCATGTATCCTCTATACGGAATGTCGTATTCATGGTTAGTACTTTCTCCCGTGCTAGACAAATCTTGCATTGGTACTGGTGTGGGCTATCATAATCTTCTGTTAATTTTGCTGAGCAGGGAATGGGAGAACTTTTGAATAATTATACTGCAGTAGTGGAAGCTATACGTGTAATGACCAGGTCACCATTCCAGTTGTCACTAAAGAGAATAACTGTCTCAACGGTATGATTATCACTTCTTCTTTTTTGTTATACACCCTGCGATTTCACTTTTCATGAATGCCTTGTTAGTTTCTTGATGATTACTTGTGTCAGTTCACCTGTCCGGAATTCTCTGCAAATTTGCTTAGCTTGATACTCTCTGCCTCTTTCATCTCTTAGAATGATTTTGGGAAGACATCTCGAGTGGTTTTGGTCCCCTCATTTGTCGTAGTTTGTCGCTTGGATAGAGATACAAGTTTCTCAATATTTTCCCTGCGGTGCTACTTCAGCTTTTGTATTTTTTAAGTTGTTTGACTGAAGTTTTAACGGCAGTAGGTAGGTAGTAGATTATTGTCGCCCTTAGATTTCTAAACCTTTGAAAAACTGTTGTGTGGTTGGAGGCGTAAGATGACTGTGCCAGAAGAAACGCTTAAAGCATTTACTGTACTTAAACGCAGGTTGGTATCACTCATGCTATTAGCAAGCTTCATAATGATCTGCCAGGCGTGAACTTAGCTGTATAATTGCATGCGCCAGTTCAAGACATCCGTTGTCAGATAATGCCTGCTGCTCGTGCTTTTCCTCTGGAAAAACTTATGGACACATTGCAAGTATATCAAAAGAACAGGTAGTAGTGGTTGCAACCCCCAAATTGTCAATTAATCGCTGCTACAAATTTGTTTGATCCCATTTAAGTTTCCCAACATGAGTTTATACTAATATCTGAAGATAGCTTGTTTGATGCAGTAAGCAGAAAATCTTTATCGAGTACATAATGCTCAACGGAGTAAATGATGAAGATCAGCATGCCCACCAACTGGGCAAATTGCTGGAGACATTTGATGTGGTATGTCATTCATCAGATTGCATATCTAGATATTCTAATAAAGTTGTTCTGATCCAGCAGGCATTGATTCTTCACTCTCTTCATATTTGTCTTTCCAAACAGGTTGTGAACTTGATACCTTTCAATCCAATCGGCAGTAGTAGTCATTTTAGATCTAGCAGTGATGTCAAAGTATCCACTTTCCAGAAAGTGCTTAGGGGTACTTATAACATCCACACGACAGTTCGTAAGCAAATGGGTCAGCATATAAGTGGCGCATGTGGTCAGTTAGTTGTGACTCTTCCCAATAAGAGATCCTCAGTTAATGCAGAGCTCCTAATTGACATAGAGGATATACATCTTTGAGTTTGTCAAATTTGTTTGAGGTGAGAGAAGATGTAGTATAGTTTTCTCTTCAGCGCTGATCCATTTAGTTTGAACTTATCTCAAGTGAACTCTGATTATTCAACCCAGAATTGTGTGAGGTTTTCCATTGAGAAACAAAATTTGTCTCACTAGTAATCTGATTATCATTTTCAGGAAGCATTGGAGACTGCATTTACTTGGACAAAGTAAGTACTGACAAAGTTCTCAGACAGTAGATCGGCTGGACGGCTCACAAATTCAGGATTAGAAGTTGCCCATTTCAGAGCTCTTCAAGCAAGGACTTTACCAGTTGTTGAACCATATGGTTTAACAACCTAATACGAGTTGAAACTCCCAATCCCAGGTCACTGATGTGACTCACAGTTGCAGAAGATATGATTGGCTAATGTTTATATGCTCTTGCATTCTTTCTGCTGAGAAGCGATGCCACAAAAGGATTTTCCAGTCTTGCTGATACTTTGCCCCATTCCCCAGCGAAGGATGAGGACAAGATCAAGATGAAGGCTGTGCAATTTGCTTGATGTTGTATTGATTTTCTTACCCGTTTCTGGATTTTGTTTCTTTGGTTCCCTTGTATTGAGCCTTCTTATTCAGTGAATGCATCGATTTGATTGGTCAGTATGTCATGAAGTTTTGCCTCATTGTATTAAAGGATCGAGATCGAGTTAATGCGTGGTATTTATACTTTTGGCTTACTGAACAAATTGTGTTTAATAATTCAACATCCAGTGCTGGAAGCAGTTAAGTGGGTAGATTCACCCGCACAGATTTTAGTCTTGCAGATCAAGTAAGATTGACATGCAGGGGACTGGGAAATGATGCTGGCAATCTGTCCTTCCTTTTTCTAGGCTCGTAAAGAGTGACTTATGCACAAAAGAAACGCCAATGTAACTGCAGAGAAAAAGAAAAACCCTGTTCCCCTGTACAGTTTCGGACAGATGAATCATTTTTTTGCCTCAGCTTCACAGATTTAACTTCTTTTACATTCCTTGAGCATTGATCTTGGGTTTGCTTCAGTGAAATTGCAGAGGCAGAGAAGTTGAAGGAAGAATCATTTCTGGGACTTGAAACGGGTACACCACTTGATTAGAAGGTCCTCAATGTTGGCATTCATCCTGGTCCCAACTCCGCCCCATACCAACATGTGAGCAATGTCACCCAGTGTCGATCCCGTCACCTCGTGCACTGCCTTGAACCCGATTCTCGTGTAAAACCTAACCAGCTTTATCACAGAAAAAAATTTCAGAAACTCAACCAAAATTGAAGATATGCAAGCCTTTGGCTGCGCATTTTCAGGTAATATTGATATCTTTGGTAAAACAATTGGGCAAATTGTGACTCTCTTTTCACTGGAATGAGAATGCCCATGCTTCATGACTTAGAACATCGGCATAGTTATTATGTGGCCGCTGTTCACCACATAGATGGAATTCTCTATTTGATAATAATCCGTGTCTTCCTTAAAATAACTTAACTTGGGATGCAGGTTAGAGTATGAGTTCTTTTTTCACCTTTCCATCAAATCCAACCATTTTTAAGAAATGGGTAAGAGCATTATCAGTTAACCATGATCATAAATTCAATTCGGAGAGAGAGAGAGAGGTGGAGGGGTATTCATATCCATCCAAACTTCATGTGACATTCATAAGGCAGTTCTATGATTCACCAAGGGACGAATCTGAAGGAACTTTGGAAAAAGGTCAAAACTTCTGGTACCTAACTCATCAAGAACGTGAACCAGAAAGAGAGAAACAAAAGGAACCTTGGAATGGTAAAGATCGGAGTCATTGATGGCCAGCAATTCAGCCCTCCTGCAACCACACTCGTACCCATGCCTTATGGCCACAGCTCCAATGAACAGCCCTATCCCGAATATGGATCTCTCCATCCCCAGCGTCTCTCTCCTCAACCTGATCGAATCCAAGTGCAGAATCTTCCCTCCTGTCCAGACCCTGATCAGACCTTCAGCCCTCCCGAGCTCTCCTTGGGCGTCCAAGCTCCTGGCCGTGATTCTGAAAAAGGGTCCCAGCGTTTTCAGCTCAATGTCAAGGTTCTGCGCTGTTGAGGCGCTGATTATGTCGGTCATGGTTGGGAAGTTATTGGTGGTGGTCTCTGCTTTGCGGTTCTTGGGCAGTTCTTGGAGTTCGGTGGCTCTTAGTTGGGAGATTGGTGCGATTGATGGAGTGGAAATTCGGGCTCTCGAGTGAATTCTTTGGATGTTTAGGGGGAATTGGGAGGTGGGTATCAGAGATGCATTCATTTGCTGGAATTTTGACTCTGGTCTTCCAAGAAACAAATCTGGTTCTAATGCAGGAGACTTACGAAAGAAAGTCGGATAAGATTGAAGAACGTCGACAATGACGATGTTTCTACTGAGAACGGGCTGAGCTAGAGATGATGGGCACGTGGCAAATCAAGGATCGCCGGGTCAAGCCTCACCATATCATCGTATCCAGACGAAAAGGAAGAGAAGGCAGAGTGTTTTCAACTCAGAAACGCAGGCATCGTAACTTCGTCTTCTTTTTGCTGCAGAACTTGAAGATCTTGACAGGAACAAAGGAAAAAAAAAATTGTTCTTGAACTGGAAGATCTTGCAAAAAAAAATTGAGCAAAACAGAGGTATTTTGAAATACCTCACATGTATAATCTCTCTCTCTCTTCCCTCTCTCTACCAACTTTCGAACTCCAGACCTGGGTTCCGAAAACGAGCTCTCGGAGCCAACAGGGCTGAAGGAAAGTCGGTGGCAACGTCCGCGTCTTCATTTTATATATTCTTTTCTTAAAAAAACCTCTTTTATGATTTTTTTTTTTCAAAAGAATATTTTGTGTAATTCCGATAAAAAGAACCCACGTCGAAGGACTTAATTTTCTCTTGAATTATATTCTTTATATCATATTATTGTTCGAAGAACGAAACGCGTATGCACGAGACACAAATATATTGCTCGATTAAATTTCTCTTGATGCATCTTCCTATCCGGTTTGAAAGATAAATCACATAATAAAATATACTTCATTAGAGTAATAAGTAAGCGAATTCATTTTTGCCATCTTCTGAATTTGTTGCAAAATATAAGACAGTTATGGATGTGTGACAATTAACGGGGTTGTTTCAATATCATGCATATTAAGAATACAAGCGTTTTCTTTAAAAAGAAATTTTTTTTTTTTTTTGGGTCGGAATCGTTATATATATATATATCGATTATCATCATGCATGTTAAAAGCAGAATTTTTCCACTTAAAATTTTCCATTTTACGTATTAGCCTCCTCGAAGAGCGAATTTCCTAGAAAACCTAGTTTTCTCCACCACCAAATTCTTTTTTATCAATTATCTTTCGTATGCACAAAATGGATGACTGGATTAAATAGAAAAACTCTTTCTTATGAATTATTTTTCACATGCGCATAATGGATGACCTGATTAAATAAAAAAAGATCTTAAAAGATTTGTCACAACAAAATGCGTGAATATAAAAGATAAATTAATTAAATAAAAACTTTGCAATAAAATAAAAATTTAAAATGACAGTTAAATTTTATTCGTTTTGGATTGAGAAAAATTAATATTCATTCATGAGATGTTTACGAAAAAAATGTCAAGGTGTCTCAATGTGCATAAATGTTTGACGTTGTTGTTTTTAGTGTATTTTTAATTAGTCTTTTAACTCTTACATGCAATCTATAAAAGCTTACCAGGAAGAAAAAAAATGTTGGAGTTGGCGAATACTTCAGGGACCCTTGTTTCTCATACCGGGCACGCCCACATGAGCTTAAGGAAATTGAAGTATGAACCAACGACACGTGACTCCTACGCACGGAATGCGGGGGTTCGGGGGTCCTACCGACCGGTCAGCGGGCGGGGGTTTCGCTCCCTGATGAACGGACAGCTGCCCCACTCGCCGGTGAGCGAGGGGTTAGGGGGCAGCGCCCCTGAAACAATATTGGGTTTAGGCTTGTGTTTAAGTTGGCTCGTTTGTTGTGGGATCAAAGGGTTTCGGATAGGCTTGGATTTTGGGCCCATTTTTTAAGTCTTATATATTGTACTTGTATGAGAGATCATTGCAACGAGTGGTTGTGGTGAAAACCTAAAATATAGTGAAATCCTTTTGCAAGACGTAGCCCTATTTCTGGGGTGAACCTGGGTAAACTCGTATGTCATTCTTTTCTATTCTTTGTGATTGTTCTGATTCGGTTTAGAATAAAATCCCATAAAAAAACACCAATCCTTTATATATGAAAAAACTTCGAGTTTTCACAAACCAATCGGATAGCAAATTCACCATAAAAGTTAACTTTAGAGGTTGAAAGAACAAAAAAAGTGTTAGTAGTGATAAGAGCAATGTTGAATAAGAAGCTAATTTTTATTGTCTATGCAATAATAAGTTCAAATTTGAGAGAAAGCCATAAAAGGATAGTAACTTAATTGAAGGAAATTGTACAAATATAAAAAAACTATCGAGAGCAATATTATCTATCTAGTGAAAATGATATGAATGCATGGCCTGTTTGGTAACGTTTTTTATTCTCTATTTTTCTATTCTTTTGTTCCCCAGAACAGAAAAAGAACAGAAACCCGTTTGTGTACGTTAAGGCCCTGTATGGCAACCATTCTGATTCTAAAAAGTGATTCTGATTAAATTGAATTTTTTTTATTCTATTCCCCGGATGACTTTTAGAGAATCAGAACGCGTTTGGTAATTGCATAGAATTTCTGTTCCTGGAACAAAAACGCGTTTGGTAACTACACATAATTTCTATTCTCGAGAGCAATTTCTCTTCTCAATTTTTGTTATTTAAGTCAAATAATTATGTAATTACTTTGTGAAATTTCATCCTACATTTCGAATTAATCGAAGATTAATTCATATTGATTCTCTTATATAACATATTTGCATATTGAAATGTAAAAATAAATATCAAGAATCATAACGAGTTATTTTCACCATTTAATGTCGGTTTCATCCAACTTTTTTGAGCTAGCAGACAACCGACAAGAGCGACACCATCGTTTCTGCAAGGAAAATGCACTGCACTGCCTTGCATTGGTGTGTGTTTTTGGTTTTAGGAAATCAAATCTCAATCTTAATTCATCCAAAACTTAAGAACGAGAGCTTGCTAAGTATTCATGCTAGTTATTTTTTTCTTTTTTCAAAATTTTTTAAAACTAGACTAAGCGTAAAGTACATAAACCTAGGCAAATCACGACCAATAAAATCAAGTGCACAATTAAAAGGGGTTTATAAGTTTCCTAAAAAAGAACAAAATCTATGAAATCTCGAGAATCTAGGTCTAAATTTATGAAAACAAGGTCAAACTAACATAATCTAAGATTTTTCTATTTTTAGGGATTTTTTCAAATTTTTCTGATTTTTTAGAATTTTTCCAATTTTTTTCGATATATTTTTTTTATTATCTTATATATTTTTCTTTGAAAACGAGACCGTATTCTGTTTTAGGTCGAGAAAAAAGTGACGAGAGAATTGAAAGAGAAAAGTGAAAGATGTGGTACTTCATTCTGTTTTATGATTCTCAAAAGTGATTCTGTCTCCATAACCAACTTTTTTTTTGTTCTTGTTTTTACTCCAAAATTGTTCCCGGAAACAGAATCAGAATCAGAATCGTTTACCTTACCAAACAGGATTCTCATCTTTTTTTGTTCCAAAGAACAGAATCAGAGAACCAGAATGGTTACCATACATGCCATAAGTGATTTTTTTTTTCCCGAGAACATAAACCAAAAGTGAAAAAAGTAGCTTTTTTGTTCCCAGGAACAAAAGGATAAATAATGTCATTTTAGAAAAACAAGCTCAATGTGACTTAATACTCATCTTTACAACCATGAGTCCATCGCCGCCGGTCACTACTGTCGCCGACATTTCTATAATTAATTGTAAAAGAATTGGGGATGGAAATTTTTAGGGGAGTACCAAAAGCATTTCTGTTATTTTTTTTATTTCGAAATTGAAATCTCTGTATTTACCAAACTCGTTTTTAGTATCTATAGGTGCAAATTGCCCCACCCCTATTGTACTATTCGAAAAACAAAATCAGTATGAAAGGTAAATATATCATAAGGAATGTATATATGTAGAGTATTTGTAAACGAATTTATGTTTGCTATCTTCTGAATTTGTAAGATAAGAAAATTACGGATGTGTGGTAATTAATGGGGCGGTTTGAACGGCACTCAGGAGCGGGTTCGGGTTTCTTACCAATGCCCCAATTATCCACCCAAAACGGATTCTAAATTGGAGCAGAAATAAGACTAGTCATCGAATTCGGAATTACGGTGAGCTTGTGCATCTCATGGACTTGCGAAGATTTGGCGGGGCGATTAGCTTGAGACTTTATTTGAGAGTAAGTTTATCACCTTATGCTGCGTTTGGTTTTTCGGTTTCTATCCAGGATAGGATAGGATAAGAAATACCGGGATTTTGTCATATCCTATCTATTGTTTGGTGAACCACGGATTTAAAGTCGGATATTTTTATATCTTATTATATTCATTATTTGGGAGAAACTAGATACCAATATAAAGGAAATAAAAATAAAGAAGACGAGTTTCTCAAGCTTGCAATCCCGGCCGCAACTTGCCTTCGCCCACGTTCCCATCGCCAGACCCCGTGCTTCAAGTTCTCACTGCAGCACCCCAACGAAGTCATGGGTTGCTCAACATTTTGTCGCACCTTCAACGAGCTTGCTGTGGTGCCCCAATCCACGATGGCTTCTCACTAGCAGCCCCCAGCAGCAGCAACAACAACAGCAACAACAAAGAAGAAGAAATAGAGTTACCTGGAGACTCCCTAGAAGCACACACATAACTGATAAAAAACAGTACCCACACTCCAATGAGCAGATCCACGATTAATTGTTTGGTCTCTAACTAAAGCAAGAGCACAATAAAATTCACCTGAAGAATCATGGTAAAAATCAAATCGATCTCAAGCGCATTTATACCTTGGCAGATTGCAACCCTTAGGCCTCCATTTGAACTTCTGACAATCCTTATCAGGCCTCCCATTGAGTATGCAATTGCATTGCTCTTCGATCAGCGAGCACGAGCCCGGCTTGTAATGTGGGTACGAATCGTCCTTCACCCATTGTCCGTCGAAGAAATCGCACTTCTTCAACGACTCGATCCAATCACTCATCCCCTGCTTCGCAGACACCCCAGAAACAGTGGCATTGCTGTGTTTCTTCAACAGCGAGGCTGTGTAGTGCGGCTTGATTTGCTTCTCCACGACAACATCCAGACGATTTTCTGCAGGTTTTATAGCAAGTAACCGACAAGCTTTTCTTGTTTTGCAGATTTCTGGACGCTCCGCATTCTCTTGTCGTAGCCATTCCTTGCTTGCCTCCACAGTTCGAGATCTCAGTTTCCACCCAGTGTGGACACTGGCGACCTTCTCGGTGGTCTCTAAGCACGTCCTCACACCTAGCCAGACGTCTAGCAGCTTCCCCAAGTCTCGGCCACATTTGACGGTCGTCGCCGCCGGAAAAGCGGCTGGGCACGGCGGAGAGACTGCTGGGCACATAGGAGAGGCGGTAGTCGTGGGAAAAATCCGATTCTCATCATGTGTTGCTCTCTTGAGCGTGCAATTTTTGCTCTCGTGGATAAAAGAAATCCTACTCAGGTCTATCCCACCCCCTCCCCCAGCATAATTTTATCCGGTCTATATCCCTTTTATATCCGACTTTATCATGTCATGGACATCTGCCAAACACATGATAGGATAAAATATATCATATCCTGAGTTTTATCCGGACTACCAAACGCAGCCTTAAGGTGTTATTCGCGACGACCCTCTTTGAAGACAATAGACTCGCTTCAAACCCTTAATTTGAAATATCTCGTAATAAAGAATAACCATACATTATGGGCAAAACATCCTCATATACAGCTTTCCCAAATAAAGGATCAAGCTAATATGGTAAACCAAGATTATATTCTGAATATAAATCTCCAAAAGGAAGGAAGGAAGCTGGAAAAAACATGAAAGGCGACACAGTCGCATTGCCTTTCTTATAGGCAAAGTTGCCCTTTAAGTGCCTCCTTAAACAGCAAAACCACAGTTTTCATCGAAGCTAAATAAAGAACCTCTGCAATTCCAGAAAACCAGCTCCACGCAAGAACTTCCCATTATAGCAAGAAATCAAAATTTTCAGGAATGCAAAGGCATATTCCCATAAAAGGGAAACGCATGCAAGACCATGATTTTCCACAGCTTACTCACCATAAATGGTCAAATCTCCTCCTGCTTTCTTTTCTTATTTGGACCTATTTTTCTCTTTCTTTCTGTTTTGGGTTGGGGGTCTGACAGATGTGCAGATAAAACCATGTTTGCATTCAGTGTTGTGTATATAATAAGCAAGAGGGTCTCTTTCAAGCTCGTGTCGTGACACTGCTCCTACTCTTTCCAATAGACATATCCTCTGTTTATTCATGCCCTGTTCCTTTTTTACTGAAACTCTGTACTGAAACTCTCTCTCTCTCTCTCTGTGGTCGGTTTGTGAGGATGGGCTCTTGGCCTTGTGACTCTGCCATGACCAGACTAGCATTCGCGCTCATTATATGTTTAACCGTTGTGTCAGGTTTGTTCGGTTTCCTCTTCTGGTAAAACAGAGGAAAGAGGATACTTATGTATTGTCTAGACTCGTTTTACTGGCGACACGGTATGCTCCATCTATCATAGTTTTGCAAGGGTCTTGTGGTGTCCTCGACCCTCGTCTTGTTCATTAAACTAGATTCTAACTCTAAAAGGTTTTCTCCGATTATTATTCGCTTCTATGTTAATCTCCTAGAAGCTAAAATGCAATTTTCGGTCATTTACTGCTGTTTGGTCCGTGCCAAAGAAGTGACAAGAGATTGCTTTCTTCTCTGCAGGATTTGGAGCCAATGCTTTGAAATATGATTACACAGCCAGTGTTGAGGCAAGCTTGTTGATTCCATCCACCAATTGTGATCATAGCAGTAGTCTTCCTGACTCGAGCTCAATTCCGAGAGTTTTTGTTTTGATTGATTCTTTTTCAGTGCTTGCCTTTCCCTCATAAGCCTCAGTATAATGGAGGGATCATCAAGAACCCAGAGCTGAATCAGGGGTTAAGAGCATGGTCCACCTTTGGGGATGCAAAAGTGGACCACAGAGTGTCTAATGGAAATAATTTCATTGTGGCTCGTAGCAGGAAGCACTCGCATGACAGTATCTCCCAGAAGATTTATTTGTACAAGGACAAACTCTACACTTTTTCCGGTAACTTCTTTTCCTATCGCTGTCTTGGTTGCGTGGATATTAAATTTCGAGGGGGCGTGTTAATGTTTTTCTGCATAAGCGTGATTCGGCGAAGTCTGATGACTAAACCTTTTGCGACGGTTTTTCGCATTGCAAACTTGACTTTTGTGCTGACCTGTGTCTCGGGGTTCGACCTTGATGCAGCGTGGGTGCAGGTGAGCGAGGGGAAGATCCCGGTACGTGCTGTTTTTAAGACGATTAGCGGGTTCAAACATGCTGGTGCCGTTACAGCTGAATCGAACTGCTGGTCCATGATCAAGGGTGGACTCACTGTTGATGAATCGGGGCCAGCTGAGCTTTACTTCGAGGTGACCGACTCTTTTTTGTTCACTCCTTTTTTACTACTTCAAAGGCTATGTTTGTTCCTAATTGGGTGCACTATCGATGTTGTTTCTTATGCGATTTGCGCAATTACTCGTGAAAACCTCTCCAATCCTCGACGTTTTTTCATTCCTAGAGGTGCTGAAAGTTACTTGATTTCTCAGAGCGAAAACACCTCGGTCGAGTTATGGGTTGATAGCGTCTCGCTACAACCGTTCACAACAGAAGAGTGGAGATCGCATCAGGAGCAAAGCATTGAGGAGGTACAAATTTAGTTACAAATACTTCGATCCTTTTTGGATGGAAAGGTTTATCTGAGGGTTTAATATTTCAATCTGACTGGAGAATTATCTGGCCATAGAGACTACAAACTAGTCTGATGTTCGGTCTTGTCGCTCGATGATGATTTGCAGAAACATAGAAGAAAGGTCAGAATCCATGTAATGGACAAGCAAGACAAGCCTCTAGCTAATGCCACCATCTCTATTGTACAAAAGAAGCTGAGCTTCCCATTTGGTAGTGCCATAAACAAGAACATCCTGACAAACACTGCATACCAAAATTGGTTCACTTCCAGATTCACTGTCGCGACCTTTGAGAACGAAATGAAGTGGTACTTCACCGAGCCGACCCAAGGCCACGAGGACTACTCGGCAGCAGATGCACTGCTCAAATTCGCGCAGCAACACGGCATATCAGTCCGTGGCCACAACGTGCTGTGGGATGACCCTAGGAACCAGCCTTCATGGGTCAATTCCCTCTCGGCGAGCCAGCTCTCCGCAGCCGTCACAAATAGGATTAACTCGGTCATGAAGAGGTACAAGGGCCAGGTCATCGGATGGGATGTGGTCAATGAGAACCTGCACTTCTCCTTCTTCGAGAGCAAGCTCGGGCCACAAGCGTCTGCTAACGCTTATAAAGTGGCCAACCTCATCGATCGCTCGACGACTTTGTTTTTGAATGATTATAACACGATAGAGGATAGCCGGGACGGGGCATCTTCACCTTCCGCGTATGCCAACAAGATAGGAAGCATTCAATCTTCGGGCGGCAGGAATTTGGGCATCGGACTCGAGTCTCATTTCAATGTGCCCAACCTCCCTTACATGAGATCCGCCATTGACACTCTTGGAGCTAGGGGACTGCCAATGTGGTTGACCGAACTCGACGTGCAAAGTGGACAAAATCAGGTGAGGCATTTCACATCTTTTGCCGTCGCCAAAGTTTCGATGTTAGGAGAAAACTATACTTTGTTCACATATATCATAATTGGATAGTGATCTTGACAAATTTTTTCTGGTGCATTGTCTGAGAAGGCAATGTACTTGGAGCAGGTGTTGAGGGAGGCACACGCTCATCCAAAGATCAACGGAATGGTATTGTGGACCGCGTGGAATCCGCAGGGGTGTTACCGGATGTGTCTGACGGACAACAACTTCCGCAACTTGCCAACCGGCGACGTGGTTGACAAGCTGTTGAAGGAATGGGGCGGGGCCGGGCAGGTCTTGTCCGGCACGACTGGTCCGGATGGTGCCTTTGAGGCCTCGCTCTGTCATGGCGATTACCATGTGACAGTCACTCAGCCAGGGGCAAACAGTTCATATGTTGTTCAAGGCTTTGAGGTGGCTCCAACAGAGACTTCTCAGCAGAGATTAATTCTTCGAGTGTCTGATTAGATGCTTCTTTGGTTGGTGTAATCTGATTTATTCCGGCAGTGAAAATTTGATTGAGAGATTTGAGAGCTCAAAGCTGATGTTGAAATCATTTTTCGGCGTACCGCAATCAATGAAATATCTAAATAAATGGTGTATAAAAGTTGGGACGGATAGGAAACTGACGAACTATTAAGTATATGGGGAATATTATTCCCTATAACACTGCAAAAACTTGCACAACATAGTTAATCCTCCATTGTTAAAGCTAAAGATACAAAATTTGGCTCACAGAACTAGTTTCAAAGTGAAACACGATTGATCCTTTTGTCAAACAACCCGCTCATTTCAACTTTCTCGATCGGCCGATCCATCTTGTAAATCCATCTTTGTCTCCACAACATTGCTCGTTCTTATTGGCCAAAAGAAATATCCTTTCCTTACTTGAAACTTTCAAAGACACACGCTCCGAAAAGATACTACGATATTCCTCATCTTCTTCGAGATACTAGGGGTCTGTTTGGCAACGATTCTGATTTTTTAATTCTGTTCCCTGAATAAAAAAAGATTAGAAACATGTTTAGTAACGTAAATGATTCTGATTCTGATTCTGTTCCCGGGAACTATTTTGGAATAAAAATAAGAATAAAAAAAAAGTTGATTCTGAAAAAAAGAATCACTTTTGATAATTACAAAATAGAACAAAGTCTAGTTCTTTTAAAAAAGATTAAGTCCATGTAGGCTTCCATGTGAACTTATGAACTTTAAAAAAAATTAAAATTAAAATTGAAAACTTACTAACAACTAATTTTTTACAATGCTTTTTTAAAAATTAAATTTAAAAATAAGCTTTAAAATTAAACAATTTTTTTAAAAAAAGTATGGAAATTTAAAATATAAAAAATTTCAAAAAATGCAATTTTTTTTTAAAATGGGGGAAATTTAAAAAAATGTAATTTTTTTTTAAAATTAAAATTTAAAAAATTAAAAAAATTAAAAAAATATTTAAAAAAAAGAAGATGAAAAATTAAAAAAAAAAAAGATTTCTCGCCGCTTGGTTGTTGTCGGGAACAGAAATTTTATGCACTTACCAAACGCGTTCTGATTCTCTAAAAATCATCCAAGGAACAAAATCAGAAAATATGATTTTAATTAGAATTACTTTTTTGGATCAGAATTGTTGCCTAAGAGAATCACTATGTGGACTATAATGGCTCTTCCATCTTTTTCTTTTCTTTTTCCTTGTTGTTCCCCCGGCTGGTGCGAGCTTCATGACATTGAATTGATCGGGCGAATTGACATGAAGAGGTAGAAATTACCGAGAAAAAACTAACATGGCGATGTTAAAGAAGTGAAGCACACATGGTGTGCATGCACATTTCAAGCCATTAATGATGGTGGCTCAGAAAACTTCAACAACCACGGTCTGGTCTTTAATAAAGAGCTATATTGAAGTGAAGCACTAGCAATAGCAACAGTTAAAATCACTTCACATCGGCCAAAGGGAAAAAAAAAATGCTTAAATGAAGAGATTTTCGATTTACTAGTATTGATTATGAGGATGCTTATTGGTTACTTAATAACTACTTTGAAAGGTGCGTTCTTTGACAAATTCCATCCGATTAGAGGATCTCCTCCTCGAAATAACAACTTTAGCATTAGCAAGTTAATTGTACAATGATATATACGAATCTTCCTCTACCTCGAAGTACATCTGATACAGTGGTGAGGGAGAGAGAGAGACAGCAGAGCAGAGCAGAGCAGAGCAGAGCAAAGCAGGACCTTTCTTCTCTTCAGAGTCGCCTGGCAGCTAGAAAGCAAGAGACAGCCGCCATGATAAGGGAAGCTGCGGCGGAGCTGACGTCGTCGAAGATGTTGGAGAAGCGCATTTCCTGAAGATCCCACAGGGTCGACACGAACAGACGAACCCCATTGAAGATCGTCACCAGTATACCCATCTCTCTCTCTCTCTCTCTATCTCTCTGTTCTTCGCCTTCACGCTTGTCGTTTCTTTGCGCGTCCGCGGACACACAGCACGTGCAAAAACGAGACAGAGAGAGAGAGAGATGGAGAAAGAAGAGAAGAAGAACCCAAATGAACAACCAGTTATGCAGGGGGCTCGTTTCAAGAACGAGAATGTTCGTACGTAGCAAGCGTAGAGCTTCAGCCGACCATATCAATGGCGATTTCAGAAGAGGTGACAATGCATGCAACACGACGACCGAGAGACGCTCCCCACTGCAAGGGGGAAGTGAGAACGTAGTGAAGTGATGGGCAATATTGACGCCGCGCGCGCCCGCGCGCTTACGACACAGAGAAGATGAAGGATAAATGTGGTTGTTGGTGGTGCTGCTGTTTCCAGGATGTTTCCTTTCTCTGTCGTGTCGGGCGCAGGAGCCCCCTTTGCTTTTGTGTGCATCTTTGCATTTAAAACCACTTCCAAGATTCCTTGGAACTTAAATGGTAGACATATAAAATGTAGGCTTCGGGTCAATTAGACTTACCAAAATTTGAGGTCTTATTCATTGTGGAATTGTCGAGAGATTTACTTTTGAGCTTGTTTGATCACGGGTATTGTTTGTCAAAAGGAGCATCGCCACTTTTTCATGTGATTATTTTTTTGGAGAAATTGCCAAATGCTCTTAAAACTTTTTGTATCTGTGCCAATTCAATTCTAAACCTTTTAATTTGGTCAATTTTGTACTAAACCCTTTGATAATTTGTCAATTTGGTCATATGCTTATCAACTGTGCTAATTTAGTACCAAGCATTTGACGAATTGCCAATTTAGTGCTAAACCTTTTGACGATTTGCCAATTTAGTTATTCCAACTAATTTTCATTGGAAATCACTAATATGGACATTTTTTTTTAGTTTTTCTAATTTTTTCTAATTTTTTTTTTCAATTTTGGGCAGGCGAGGTTGCTAGCCGACCCTCACATGGTCTAGTGCAAGTACATTGCGGACCTTGCTAGAAGTAAGCGAGAATCGCCTCACCCGTGGCCGGCGACACCCGTGGCCGGTGATGGTCGCTGGCCCTTGCTAGCCCAAGGTTAAAAAAAAAAGAAAAAAAATAGATAAAACATAAAAATTATAATAATCGTGCATGTCAACATCGGCTGTGCCACATAGGATGGCTAGTGCTGACTAGACCGCCATGTCCTTGATTTCTGGAAACAATTAGTTAAAATGATTAAATTGGTAAATCATCAAAAGGTTTATGACTAAATTGCCACTATAGAAAGATTTAAAACTAAATTGGACAAATTGAAAAATTTATAACTGAATTGGCATAAATGCAATAAGTTTATAATATTTTAAATAATTTTCTTGTTATTTATGTCGAACTCCTCCTAACTGCAACTTAAAATTATGCACCACTTCACAGTTTAGTTTTAGAACAGTGCCGCCGCGACAAAATTACAGCAATACCAAACAAAACTTATGTCGAAAGAAGGATGAATTGGTATGTGTGGCTTTGGTGAGCATAACTTATTCCAAACACGTTCAATTCCCTACTTGGGTAAATGCAAACGATCTTATCTTTGTAGCATGAATGAATTTATCCTGCACGTTACTTGTTTCATATATGTGTTGGTGAGGATGACTTTCACGAGATCAAAGTTTACTCATTTAAAAAGATTTTTCTTGTTATTGAGAAAGACATTGTAGAAGTATTAGTTATTCATGTTATACTTAATCTTGTCATAAATGTGTTTAGAATGATAAAACCCAATATAATATGGGTATTAAATGAGTTCATAACTTACACCCAACTCACCCTTATGACTTTTTATTCACTCTGTATTACCCTTACTCGATCTTGTACCCGCTCACTCGATACTTTCACCTCAGTTTGGGTATGGGTATTCATAAATTGAGTTAAACATGAAAGTCTTTTAATAATATGGGTCGAGTTGACCATGAGTCATTAGATTCGTATTGTATGGAAATAGATCAAACGAGTTAAATGAATCAAATTGGGTCGGATCATTTTTTATCGGACCACTTCACAGTTTAGTTTAGTTTTAGAACAGTGCCGCCGCGACAAAATTACAGCAATACCAAACAAAACTTATGTCGAAAGAAGGATGAATTGGTATGTGTGGCTTTGGTGAGCATAACTTATTCCAAACACGTTCAATTCCCTACTTGGGTAAATGCAAACGATCTTATCTTTGTAGCATGAATGAATTTATCTTGCACGTTACTTGTTTCATATATGTGTTGGTGAGGATGACTTTCACGAGATCAAAGTTTACTCATTTAAAAAGATTTTTCTTGTTATTGAGAAAGACATTGTAGAAGTATTAGTTATTCATGTTATACTTAATCTTGTCATAAATGTGTTTAGAATGATAAAACCCAATATAATATGGGTATTAAATGAGTTCATAACTTACACCCAACTCACCCTTATGACTTTTTATTCACTCTGTATTACCCTTACTCGATCTTGTACCCGCTCACTCGATACTTTCACCTCAGTTTGGGTATGGGTATTCATAAATTGAGTTAAACATGAAAGTCGTTTAATAATATGGGTCGAGTTGACCATGAGTCATTAGATTCGTATTGTATGGGAATAGATCAAACGAGTTAAATGAATCAAATTGGGTCGGATCATTTTTTATCGGACCCACCCATTTGACCGATCATAGTTGCAATTATTCTATTGTCTTTTGTGAGTTAATAATCCTACCAACCCTTTCATGTTGAGAGGAGGTTTAAGGTAAAATACATGCCTTTATTCCCTCGGAGTCTTCGGCAGGTCAGAAAAGAATCAATGTCGGCCTTTAGGATTGATCGGGAAACGTTAAAACATTCTTGATGACGGTTCCAAACCCTCGAATGAAACTTAGTATATACGAAGGAAAATGATATCGATGTTTCTTCGTTAATTTTTAGCGGGAATCGAGTCGCTCCCTCCACACGCTCAAAAATCAATAATTCGCATTGCAGACAAAGAAGAAGAAAGAAGAAAGAAGAGAGACAGAGAGAAGAGCAAAATGGCCATTTCCCACGAAGCCATGCTTTTGCCATGCCGTGCCACACCCTAAAATTCATGCAAAATTGCCGCTTTCTTTGCTCAATTCTTTCTCCTGCTTTCTTGGAACCCAACTATCTCTTGGGTTTTTCTTTTGATTCCTGTAGATGCGGATGCTGAAGTTGGACGGACAATCGAATTGAGGAGCTCCACATTTTTCCGTTTCCTCTTCACTTTTGCGCTGATTTTGAAGTTCCTAATTTTTTGAGTTCTGTTTCTTAGATGCATTCTTGTGTGCGTGCGCAGTGTCAGAAGAAAATGGGTGCGTTGTTTTGGCTGTTGAGAAGGTACAGAGTAGCATTCTTCTATGATCTTCAATCCGGAAGTTTCTTCCGCAGTTCTTGTTTCGTTGCGTTTACTTGGGATTTTCGTTTCTTCTACGATCAGCAATTTCCAATTTCGAAATGGAGTCACGGGGTTCCGTCATTCAGTGGCCAACGGCGGCAACGAAGAAGCGAGGCCGTGGGGTTATCTGGTAAGGGGTGGTTCAGGGAATTGCTATCATGGTTGAGTTTATTTTTACTTTTTGGTGTCATCTGTCCAGTTGCAAAATTTGTTCGAATTTTTTTTCTTTCTAAAATTCATAGAAGGTTAATGTGTTGTTCTGCCTTTTCTACAATGTGGACTTTCCTAATCGTGATATCAGATATGGTTGATTTGATTGTTGACTTCGAGGGTAATGAGAATATTGGTGAAGTTTCTTGTTGTTTGGTATTTATTTCTGATACCTGTTCGTCTACCTATGCTAGATAGTTCCTTCATTCCTATATATCGATCATTGAGCATTATGAAACCATCGAAATTTAGCTGGAGTTGTTGTTAAGTTGCCTACATGTCAAAATTGAGTGTTCATGGTATTGAGGGGATGAGAACTCAAAGTAGATGACATTCTCAGAATAGAACTTGGACAGGTCACAGCCCGAGCTAGCTGTTATTCTCATAGACCAAATGGTCAATTGATTAGCCTCCTCTTACTTAGTTAGCATACCATTCTCAATCCTTAGGCTGTAATGTTTCCCTAATTTTCAAGTACAGTTCGCTACTTTCTGCTGACAGTCTACAAGAACTAGGAATATTTGATTCTTGAGGCAATTCTACTTAATTACATGCACAAAAATTTCTTGCTACGAGAAAAAGGAATTAACTAGTAGGATGTGTGCACGTGACTCGATTGTTGTCAGGCTTTGATTGGAATAAGTTTGTGTGTCCATGCATGCTTGCATTTGCATCTGTGGGTTTCTTTTCTCATCATTACTTCAGGTCCTTGCCTGAAAAGTATCTGCATACGCTGAAATGTGATAAGCCTTTTCTATTCTCTTGATGCATTGAAGGGTAGCATAAACATAGATGGGGGCGTTCTGACAGAAAAGCAGGACATATCACACCAAAACAAGAATCATGCCACTAGACAAATTCCCAGATTTGTCGCCGATACTATTAAAGCATCTCCTTGACTTTTGTATGCTCAATTTTTAAGTTCCTGTATGATGTCTTTAAAAGTTTACATCTCTTCAAGATCCTGTAAGATCATTCATTCAGGAGCTACAGTGTGTGCAATAATCTACCAGTAACTTAAACCATGGATCAATTGTATATTCTTAGAAGTTGAGCTTTGCTGAATTTTCTTGATAGCATTTTTCCAAAAATAGTTGAACTTTTGTAGCCTCCATAAATCTGGATGTTCAGTTTCTGGTTACTTCATGATGTTTAACCCACTCACTTACATATTGGGCAAAATAAATAAAAGAAGATGGGGGATTCCAAGAATCGACCTCTGGACCTCTCGCACCCAAAGCGAGAATCACACCACTAGACCAAATGACCTGTTTATGAGACTTAATTCTGTCAAGATGTAGTCAGTGTGCTTGATTATTGTTTATTCTTGCCCATTGATGCCCTATTCCTAAGCCCGTTTTTCTCTGGATCCAGTCTATAGCTTATTTGTTATGCCTTTACGGAGGGTTCAAGCAAGAAAATATGAGTAAATTAGTGGTCTATCAGAATCATTTTTTGTTCTGTACCACTAAATGCTTCTAACAAGAACTACTTTAAAAGAAAAGGCAGAGGCTGCAAGCATTGTCCATGCATGCTTTCTCTTTGTTCTGTTTGCGGTTAATTCATTTATTCCTTTATCCTATTCTGCGTTGTGTAGAAGTATATATTGACCCAATAAGTCAAGGTATAAAAGGTTGGGGCATTCCTAGAATCGTACTCTCAGGACCTCTCACACCCAAAGCGAGAATCATACCAGTAGACAAATGTCATGATGGTGAGACTCATTTCTGTTCAGTTGGAGTGAACTTGTATGGTCAGACGTTATTCATGCCTAGGTTCCTGAATGATGCGCCCTTATTCAAGCCCATAATTCTTAGATGTAATCTACAGATTAAATATTCTTCTGGGAAAGTTATGTTCTTTGTTTTCTGTTTATGTATGTGAATATGTTCATTTGTTATTTATCAAAGACACAAAGGTTTGTTTCTTTGCTTGCATCAAGTGATCTTGCTGAGTTAAGGCAGAAGTATGTGTTTACAAAATGAGATGAGAAGAAGGAAGAGAAAAGAGAATGGGGCATTCGAGAATCGAACTTGGGACCTCTCGCACCTGGAGCGAGAATCATATGTCTATCTCAAATGCCCAAACAATTAGAGCTATCTCTATTGTGTAATGGTCAATTTGTGTGGTCAGAGATTTCTTATTTTTAAGTGCCTACCTGCAATGTTTTCCCAAAGTGCATGTACTTACAGATCTAACTTGAGATTTATTCCATTCTGCAGGAGGCTCTGCACAGACACACACACACACCCCCAAAAAGTAATAGTACCAATAATAGTCTAACACTGATCAGCTGAGTATGAGTGGCCATTGAGAAAGAATAGAGCTTCTTCTTTACAGTTGAAGCGTGTGCTCTGACTGTATCCCATGCACATTTTTAATATGCTAAAGCCGCCTTTTGTTATACATACTCTTATCTCACGGAACATGTACTGCATTTCTTAGTTGATTCAGAGTCGGGAATCTTTACTTGCTTATTGAGCTTGGAGGGAAGAATCGAAAGAAAGGGGTATCCAATGATCAAACTCAGATATATCGATCTCAGAGGAACACTGTTAAAACTAGACAAGATACTGAAGTTGAGATCTATGGTACATAACAGTGTGCTTGACCTTAGAATGCTTATTTCTAGCTTCCTACCTGTCTTCCTTTCCCGTATTCACGTTTCCAATGATAATCAAGTACAATTAGTCATTTTCAAAGCAGGCTGTGCTTTACATTCTAATGGTATATTGATACCATATCATTGCAGTAAGTGCTGAATTATGACGTAGGAAAACATTCCCACCCTTGTTCCAAGCTCATATTCCTTTGATCTAATCTATAGTCAAAATATTCTTCCAGGAGGGTTAGCAAGAAAATAGCAATGACTTACTGATGTATCAGTTGCATAGTTGTTGCACTTCTGTACTTCTAAATGCTGCTAACAAGAAGTAATTTTCACAAAAACAGACCTTCCAAGCTATTGTGTGGGTGTGCTTTCTCTATGTTCTGTTTGTGTATGCACATGTTCATTTGTCCTGGAGTCTGCATAGGGTAGAAGTACGTATTGTCCCAATGAGTCAAGTAAAATAATTAAAAAAGAACTGGGGCATTCCGAGAATCGAACTCGGGACCTCTCGCACCCGAAGCGAGAATCATACCACTAGACCAAATGCCCTGTTAATGAGGCTTAATTTGTTTGATGTGTATTCATTTGACTTACCCGTAAATCTTCATGTTTGTGTAGATCTAACAGTTGACTTTCAGTTCTGCAGCAATTTCCACTGATCTAGCAGTATTGGGTACTGTTGACGAGGAATACTCCTTATCGCTTATGGTTAAGCATGTTGTGCTACTCTAATACTCTCTCTTCCGAGGAAATTTTATAAGGACTCGCATATTTCAAATTGCCTGCACTTCCTTTTTGGAAGTTCATGTGTTTTGAATTTTTAAAAACTGATCTATGTAGATAATTTCCTGCAAATTGGAAGAGGAAGAACCTACGTCACCCTGCTTTTGTGACTGGTGATTCTGTATGATTCTTGCTTGCCTTTCATTATATTCATATTCATCTGGCTTTGTCTAAGTTCTTTTGTCATTCCTAAGTTCATGTCTTAGTTTAGTCTGGTCTGGGAAAGATTATGTGCTGCATTCATTAGCATGTGACTAGCCGACCTAAGTAGTCTTCTAGCAACTTTTGAATGCTCTTGTCAGAAGGTACTAGCTTGTTGCTTTTTACCTATGGTCTGGCTACTCTGTATAAAATCTAAAATCTCATTAAGCAAAAAGAAGGAAAAAGTATATAGAAACCCGAGATGGGGCATTCCGAGAATTGAAATCGGGACCTCTCGCACCCTAAGCGAGAATCATACCACTAGACCAAATGCCCTGTTTGTGATACTTTTTACAGTCTGCGACAAAAGGTTCCAGGAATAATCAGCTACCCACCTTCAAAATCCAAAAACAAAAAATGAAAAAGCACAAGATGCTGTCCACCTCAAAAGGAAGGTGTTTTTTACTTTTACATCTTGACCACATGTTTTTTTCCACAATAAGATCTCGCATTTACCTAAACACTGTATAGGATCACAATTCTTATATTTAAGTCTCCTTTAACTATCTGTTTTATTATTTGGTTCTTTGTGCTAGTAGAACAGTCCTTTCGGTGATAAGATTTGAATCTGTCATTGTTTATTTATTAATGTATCCTGGTGGCAACATTTATGAAAATTCCTGGATTTCAACATAGGTCTTAGGTGTCTTGGGGCCCCAATGAAGATAAAAATGTCTTGCAATACCTTTTAGTTTCGTTAGAAATATGCTGGACAAATTGGATAGGCATGTTGTCACAGTATCATTCTGCTCCTGATGTAGTTTCTCTACATAGTTCTAGTCTGCTAGAAGACTACTTAGGTCTTAAGATGTGGTTCTCATTCGACCTGAATTAGTACAAACTGATGCTGTTGGTCTCTCACAGAGTGGCTCTGGCAGATATCCTCTAGCTCGGACTGCTTCATTCTGGTCCTTTCGATATTAATGTTTCTTTTGTATGATTTTCATCTCATTAGTTTTGCAATTGATCTATTAGTGTGATATATGTAAAAAAACAAGTACTTGCATTATGAATATTTAATACTGCATCCTGAGTGGACTTCTAAGAAGTGAGCAGATTGCTATTGTAGTTACAAATGTAAACTATCTTACATGATCTGCTTCATTATTCCATTGCCTCTGCTTGAGTGTGATCTGGTCACTCATTTCAAATTTTGCATAAAATTAAGCATATTGGGGCATTCCGAGAATCGAACTCGGGACCTCTCGCACCCAAAGCGAGAATCATACCACTAGACCAAATGCCCATCTATTAGTTGACATGACAGTATGTTTCTTGTCAACTGAGTCTGGTCTACCCCTTGCTTTTTAGTATTTTATGAGCATGAATCTTATGAAGTTGTTGTAGTGCTTCATGATACACTGGACACACATTCCTATTCTTACCCTTAAGCCTACATGTGGAGTGAGGTGTACGTGCATTTCCATTCATTGTTGTGATTATCAGACAAGTTGCTTTTGTCAACTAACATGTGCAATTTGCGTATACTCGGGATCAACTCGGCGCGGAGAATTGAAGCAATTTATGCCGAGGAGGCCATTGTGATATCTGCCTGTCCTCTTTAGTATGCCATATGAATATATCTTTGGTGTCAAGGGGTAGCATGTGAATCGACCAAGATAGGAGCTAGTACGGACCCCTCATCTTTTATACATGCCCCCTTTGTTTGTCTTGACTAATTGTCTAAATGCTTTCTGGAGTTAGTTGAGGTATGAACTGTGAATACCTAGTCAGTACCAATCTTTTTGCCCATATATGTGAGACTTTGATATGCAAAATGGAACAGTTTTAAATGCAGATGTTGCACTGACTTTGAGGTCCTCGTGCCAGATCCAAGGACCTGAATCTGGTGGCGTCAGTGTCAACTGCCATTTTTCTTTTTTAAGTTAGTTTCTTTCTGAGGAATCTTTCAGTTCTAGCCTAGCTCTAGGTATAATTAAAAAAAAGGTCGGGGCATTCAAAGTAATCGAACTCGGGACCTCTCGCACCCGAAGCGAGAATCATACCACTTGACCAAATGCCCTGTTTATGAGACTTGATTTGTTTAATGTGCAGTCATTTGTCTGGCCCATAAAATCTTCATGTCAGTGTTGATCTGACAGTTCACTTTAAGTCCCGCGTCAATGTTCCGCTGATTTAGCAGTATTGGGTACTGTGGATCGACAAATACTCCTTGTTGCTTATGGTTACGAATGTCGTACTACTCTAATACTCTCTTCCCCAGGAATTTTTATCTGCCATGAGGATTCGCAGTGTCTTAAACTGTGTGCACTTCTTTTCTGGGAGTTCATGTGTTCTGAATTTTTTAAAACTGATGTGTGTATATAATTTTTTGCACATTGGAAGAGAGAATTCGTGTCCCCCAGATTTTGTGATTGGTGATCCTTTATGATTCTAGATTGCCTTTCACTATATTCATCTTCTTCTTGCTTTGTTTAAGTTCTTTGCCCAGTCTTAGTTTAGTCTGGTGTGGGAAAGATTATGTTCTGCATTCATGAGCATATGATTAGCTGACCTAAGCAGTCTTCTATGTCAGAAGGTACTAGCTTGTTGCTTCTTTACCTATAGTTTGGCTGCTTTGTTTTAAATCTCAAATTCTAAAGCAAAAAGGACGAAAAAATAGAAGCCAGAGAGGGGGCATTCCGAGAATCGAACTTGGGACCTCTCGCACCCGAAGCGAGAATCATACCACTAGACCAAATGCCCTGTTTATGAGACTTGATTTGTTTAATGTGCAGTCGTTTGTCTGACCCAAAAAATCTTCATGTCAGTGTAGATCTGACAGTTCACTTTAAGTCCCGCAGCAATGTTCCGCGGATTTAGCAGTATTGGGTATTGTGGATCGACAAGTACTCCCTATCGCTTATGGCTACGCATGTCGTACTACTCTGATACTCTCCTTCCCAGGAATTTTTATCTGGCATGAGGATTCGCAGTGTCTTAAATTGTGTGCACTTCTTTTCTGAGAGTTCATGTGTTCTGAAATTTTTAAAACTGATCTGTGTAGATAATTTTTTGCACATTGGAAGAGAGAATTCGTGTCACCCTGATTTTTTGATTGGTGATCCTTTATGATTCTAGCTTGCCTTTCACTATATTCATTTTCTTCTTGCTTTGTTTAAGTTCTTTGCCCAGTCTTAGTTTAGTCTGGTGTGGGAAAGATTATCTTCTGCATTCATGAGCATGTGATTAGCTGACCTAAGCAGTCTTCTATGTCAGAAGGTACTAGCTTGTTGCTTCTTTACCTATGGTTTGGCTGCTTTGTTTTAAATCTCAAATTCTAATGCAAAAAGGACGGAAAAAATAGAAGCCAGAGAGGGGTCATTCCGAGAATCGAATTCAGGTCCTCTCGCACCGGAAGCGAAAATCATACCACTGGACCAAATGCCCTGTTTATGAGACTTGATTTGTTTAATGTGCAGTCATTTGTCTGACCCATAAAATCTTCATGTCAGTGTAGATCTGACAATTCACTTTAAGTCCCGCAGCATTGTTCCGCTGATTTAGCAGTATTGGGTACTGTGGATCGACAAATGCTCCTTGTTGCTTATGGTTACGTATGTCGTACTACTCTAATACTCTCTTCCCCAGGAATTTTTATCTGCCATGAGGATTCGCAGTGTCTTAAACTGTGTGCACTTCTTTTCTGGGAGTTCATGTGTTCTGAATTTTTAAAACTGATCTGCGCAGATAATTTTTTTCCACATTGGAAGAGAAAGAATTCGTGTCGCCCAGATTTTGTGATTGGTGATCCTTTATGATTCTAGATTGCCTTTCACTATATTCACCTTCTTCTTGCTTTGTTTAAGTTCTTTGCCCAGTCTAAGTTTAGTCTGGTGTGGGAAAGATTATGTTCTGCATTCATGAGCATGTGATTAGCTGACCTAAGCAGTCTTCCATGTCAGAAGGTACTAGCTTGTTGCTTCTTTATCTATGGTTTGGCTGTGTGGGAAAGATAATGTTCTGCATTCACGAGCATGTGATTAGCTGACCTATGCCTTCTTCTGTGTCAGAAGGTACTAGCTTGTTGTTTCTTTACCTATGGTTTGGCTGCTTACTTTTAAATCTCAAATTCTAATGCAAAAAGGACGGAAAAAATAGAAGCCAGAGTGGGGGCATTCCGAGAATTGAACTCGGGACCTCTTGCACCCTAAGCAAGAATCATACCACTAGACCAAATGCCCAATTTGTGAAACTTTTTACTGTTTGCAAAAAATGGTCTTCCAGGAATATTCAGCTACCCTTTCTTTAAAAACCTAAAGAAAAGGAAAAAAGTACCACACTGATGTTGTCCACCTTAAAGGGAAGGTGTTTTTCACTTTTGTATCTTGAATACATGTTTCTTCCCATGATAAGATATTACATTTACCGTAACACTGTCTAGGATCCCAATGATCGTATCGTTGTCTTCTTTAACTAAGTTATTTTTTGCTTATTTGTGCTAGTAAAACAGTCGTTCAGGTAAGATCTGAATCTCTGGCACTGGTTATTGGTAAATGTATGCTGTTGGCAACTTTGATTAAAGTTATTGTATTTCTAGCATGAACCTTAGGTGTCTCATGGCCACAGCGCAGATAAAATGTCTTCCGATTACTTATAGTTTCGTTACGGTAATATGATGGACAGTTTGCATAGGCATGTAGTCACAGTACCATTTTGCTCCTGATGAAGTTAGTTCCTCTACATACTGCTAGTCTGCTAGATCTATTTGATGTATCATGATGTGGTTCTTGTTCGACCTGCTTTAGTGCAAGCTGTCATGCTGCATGGCCTCTCAAAGAGTGGCTTTGGCAGATGTCCCCCAGCCTGGCTGCTTCATTCCTATACTTTTGCTTTTAAATGTATTCTTTGTATGTTTCCATCTTATTATTTGCAATTGATCTGTTGGTGTGATCTACATAAAAAAAGTACCTGCGTTATTCATGTTCAGTACTGCATCATGAGTTGACTTCTAACGGTCGAGCAGATTGCTATTGTTTAGTTACAACTTTAAGCTATCTTACCCGATTGACAAAATTGCTTCATTATTCCAGCGCCTCTGCTTGACTGTGATCTGGTCGCTCGTTTCAAATTTTGCATTGAATAAAAAAAAAGGTTGGGGCATTCCGAGAATCGAACTCGGGACCTCTCGCACCCAAAGCGAGAATCATACCACTAGACCAAATGCCCATCTGTTAGTCCAAATGACAGTGCGTTTCTTGTCAATAGAATCTGGTCTACCCCTTGCTTATTTGACTTGGTTTTAGTAAATGCCTCTGCAAATGGTCCGGAGGTGGAATCTATGAGCGGTCCTTTTTAGTGCTTTGTGGTCATGGAATCTTATGGTTGTTATAGAGCTTCAACATACACTGGACACTGCCAATCCATTCCTATCCTTGCCCTTAACCTACAGGCGGAGTGAGGTGTGTGTGCATTCCAATCCGCTGTCGTGATGATTGGATAAGTTGCTTTGTCGACTAATTTGTGGAATTTGCTTGTAGTCGGGATCAACTCGGTGTGGAGAATTGAAGCAATTTATGTCAAGGGAGGCCATTGTGATATCTGCCTGACCTCTTTTTGGTTGCACTACGAATGTATCTTTGATGTCACGGGGTAGCATGTGAAATGGTCCAAGATAGGGGCTAGCAAGAACCCATCTTTCTTTATACTTTCCCCTTTTATATGGGACTTTGAACTGTGAAGCAGAACAGTTTTAAATGCAGATCTTGCACTGACTTTGAGGTCCTCGCACGAGATCCAAGGCTTGAATAATTGTTGTCTGTGCCAACTGCCGTTTTTCTCTTCTTCTTTTTTTAAGTCGGTTTCTTCTGGGAAATTTTTCAGGGACGACATTGCACATTCGACCAATGTTCATGAACCATTTGTGTCATTTTCCCTTTGCTCTAGCATCTATCATCTCTAGCCAAACATATTGCAAAGAGATATACAAGAAATTCAGACAGGAGGGATCGGCTGTGGATTGGCATCACTTGATTTGGACCAATGGTATTAGACAGCATAATTTTATCGGTTGACTTGTTTGTAGAGATGGGCTACCGACGGTAGTAACCATATCAAGATGGCTATCTTCAGTTGATACTAAGTGTAATTTTTGTACGACGGGCATAGAAGACAAAAATCATATATTCTTTGAGTGCACCTGGACCAGTAGTATGTGGCGCAGTATCCCTGCACAAATTGGGATTTGGCGTTCTGCAAGAGGTTGGAATCTAGAACTCCAATGGATGATCAGGGCCACCAAGGGCAAAAACTTGGAGGCGATACTCCTCAAGCTGTCTTTCTTAGCGACTATCTATTGCATTTGGATGGAGCGGAACCGTAGACGGTTTCAAAACAAGTCAATTGAGGCTCATCTTCTGTTGGCTCGAAATCGTAGGGTTGTAAGGGGTAGGGCGTCACTCTACCAGAATTATAAACCTTCCTAAACAAATGTTCTACTAGCTACTGTATGGAGGCTTCCTTCCTCCATATTCGTGCATAATTAGTCTTTTTGTAATGCTAAGGGATTCCCTTGAACTTTTGTACCTCATCTGATTGATGATACTCACATATTTACCAAAAAAAGAAGAAAAAGGAAACCATTTTCGCAAATCACATGGTACATCAATGTAGATGTCCTACATTAATTACAATGAAGAAGTGTAACTTAATTTGATGCGGAAGAAGTGATTCGAACCTTAAATAACCCAACCATAAAAATGCACAATCTAAAGTAAAGGTGTAAGATCTCAATTATTTGAGATCCCTTTTCCTACTTGTTATATTTTGATTTTCAAATTAAAGATAAGAGTAGTTTGGATCATGCACTTTTGTTTTAGGTTTTTTTAGAGGGGGCTATAAAAGGGATATGTTGCATATTATATTGCAACGCTTTCTTTCGCTTCTATCTCGAGCTTTTCGCTTCTGCCCTGAAAACCTTTATTTTTTCACTTCTTCTCGTTAGATTTTTAGATCTTTGATTGTACGTTTGTACTCATTATTGAAGATAGTAAAACCCCTCTCTCTCTCTCTTCGTGGTTTTTCCAGTTTTGAGTTTTCCATGTATATCGTGTCTCGTGCGTTTTTTTTTTTACTTTCATCCTTCGCTATTTCACGGTTGAATTCGCATATCTCTTGGCTTTTTCCCCCACAAATTGGTATCAGAGCAAAGAAATTTCGGTCTTTTTGTTCTAGGTGGAATCTATCAAGTTCGAAGTGGCCAAAACAATTTTGGGCTATGGAGGATCAAGATGAAGGCTTTGTTGCCTCGGGAAGGTTCGATTAGAGCCTTGGATGGGAATTACCCCGAGGATATGACTACGACAGAGATTGAGGAGATGGAAGAGAAGGCGCACAGCACCATCCAATTATCATTGTCCAACAAGATGCTTTGTCAGGTCGCTAATGAAGAAACGGCTTCAGGATTGTGGCAAAAGCTAGAAAGTCTCTGCATGAAAAAATCTCTTACAACGAGATTATTTTTTAAGCAACGTCTTTACACGCTAAAGATGCAAGAAGGTACTCCTATCCAAGAACATCTAGATGAATTTAATAAAATCGCAATGGATAAGATCGAGCCCTAAGTGTGTTATGCTCGCTACCGAGCTCGTATGAGAATTTTGTGAATTCTATGTTGTATGGAAGAGAATACATAACTCTTGAGGATATGAAGCCTCACTGAATTCCGTGGAGATGCGTACAAAGTTGAATGCGAGTAGTAATGCAAATAAAGCCGATGGCCAAAACAATTTTGGGCTATGGAGGATCAAGATGAAGACTTTTGAATCCCATACTTCTAGTTGCACAGAATTTGTACCCCATTTTGCAACCAACCTACAGCATTATGAGTTTAAGGCATGGGAAATATATCTTCATCTAAAAATTAAAAGATCGAAAAAAAACAAAAACAACCGCGATTTTGTTGTGACAAATCTTTTGGGATCTTCTTCTTGTTTGTTTGTTTTTTTGAATTAGGTCGTCCATTATGTTTAACAAAAGAAAACGATAATCTCATAGTTATTCTCTTTAGTGACAACTGGAAGGTTTACCTGGTCATTACACGGATGTCTTCCACTAGGTTCTCCCATTCCCTGCCCAGCAAAATTAACAGAATATTATGATAGCCAACACCAGTACCAATGCAAGGTTTATCTAGCACGGGAGAAAGTACTAACCATGAATACGACATTTCGTATAGAGGATATATGAGAGGCATGAACCAATTGTTCCACGATTTCTCCTGATGATAAATGGTTTTTGAATCCCATGCTTCCAGTTGCACAGAATTTGCACCCCATTTTGCAACCAACCTACAGCATTACGAGTTTGAGTCATGGGAAATAAATCTTCATCGAAAAATTAAAAGATCGAAAAGAACAAAAACAACGGCGAATTTGTTGTGACGAATCTTTTGGGATCTCTTCTTCTTTGAATTTGGTCATCCATTATGTTTAACAAAAGAAAACGATAACCTCATAGTTATTCTAGTGACAACTAGAAGGTTGACCTGGTCATTACACGGATAGCTTCCACTAGGTTCTTCCATTCCCTGCCTAGGAAAATTAACAGTAGATTATGATAGCCAACATCAGTACCAATGCAAGGTTATTCTATTGAGGCATGAACCAATTGTTCCACAATTTCTCCTGTGATAAATGGCTTTTGAATCCCATGCTTCCAGTTGTAGAGAATTTGCACCTCATTTTGCAACCAACCTATAGCATTACGAGTTTAAGGCATGGGAAATATATCTTCATCGAAAATTAAAAGATCAAAACGTGTTTAGAATGATAAAACTCAATATAGTACGAGTGTTAAACGAGTTCATAACTTACACTCAACTCACCACTGTCTTTTTATTCACTCTGTATTACCCTCACTTGATCTCGTAGCTGCTCACTCGGCACTCTCACCTCAGTTTGGGTATGAGTATTCCTAAATTGAGTTAAACATGAAAGTCTTTTAATAATATGGGTCGGGTTGAGTAGAAGTCGTTAAATTTGTATTGTATGGAAACGGGTCAAATGAGTTAAATGAATCCCATTGGGTCGGATAGTTGCAATTATTCTATTGTCTTCTGTGAGTTAATAATCCTACCAACCCTTTCATGTTGAGAGGAGAGAGGAGGTTTAAGGTAAAATACATGCCTTTATTCCCTCGGAGTCTTCGGCAGGTCAGAAAAGAATCAATGTCGGCCTTCAGGCTTGATCGGGAACCGTTAAAACATTCTTGATGACGGTTCCAAACCCTCGAATGAAACTTAGTATATACAAAGGAAAATGATATCGATGTTTCTTCGTTAATTTTTAGCGGGAATCGAGTCGCTCCCTCCACACGCTCAAAAATCAATAATTCGCATTGCAGACAAAGAAGAAGAAAGAAGAGAGACAGAGAGAAGAGCAAAATGGCCATTTCCCACGAAGCCATGCTTGTGCGATGCCGTGCCACACCCTAAAATTCATGCAAAATTGCCGCTTTCTTTGCTCAATTCTTTCTCCTGCTTTCTTGGAACCCAACTATCTCTTGGGTTTTTCTTTTGATTCCTGTAAATGCGGATGCTGAAGTTGGACGGACAATCGAATTGAGGAGCTCCACATTTTTCCGTTTCCTCTTCACTTTTGCGCTGATTTTGAAGTTTCTAATTTTTTGAGTTCTGTTTCTTTGTTGTATTCTTGTGTGCGTGCGCAGTGTCAGAAGAAAATGGGTGCGTTGTTTTGGCTGTTGAGAAGGTACAGAGTAGCATTCTTCTATGATCTTCAATCCGGAAGTTTCTTCCGCAGTTCTTGTTTCGTTGCGTTTACTTGGGATTTTCGTTTCTTCTACGATCAGCAATTTCCAATTCCGAAATGGAGTCATGGGTTCCGTCATTCAGTGGCCAACGGCGGCAACGAAGCAGCGAGGCCATGGGGTTATCTGGTAAGGGGTGGTTCAGGGAATTGCTATCTTGGTTGAGTTTATTTTTACTTTTTGGTGTCATCTGTCCAGTTGCGAAATTTGTTCGATTTATTTTTTTGTCTAAAATTCATAGAAGGTTAATGGGTTGTTCTGCCTTTTCTACAATGTGGACTTTCCTAATCGTGATATCAGATATGGTTGATTTGATTGTTGACTTCGAGGGTAATGAGAATATTGGTGAAGTTTCTTGTTGTTTGGTATTTATTTCTGATACCTGTTCGTCTACCTATGCTAGATAGTTCCTTCATTCCTATATATCGATCATTGAGCATTATGAAACCATCGAAATTTAGCTGGAGTTGTTGTTAAGTTGCCTACATGTCAAAATTGAGTGTTCATGGTATTGAGGGGATGAGAACTCAAAGTAGATGACATTCTCAGAATAGAACTTGGACAGGTCACAGCCCGAGCTAGCTGTTATTCTCATAGACCAAATGGTCAATTGATTAGCCTCCTCTTACTTAGTTAGCATACCATTCTCAATCCTTAGGCTGTAATGTTTCCCTAATTTTCAAGTACAGTTCGCTACTTTCTGCTGACAGTCTACAAGAACTAGGAATATTTGATTCTTGAGGCAATTCTACTTAATTACATGCACAAAAATTTCTTGCTACGAGAAAAAGGAATTAACTAGTAGGATGTGTGCACGTGACTCGATTGTTGTCAGGCTTTGATTGGAATAAGTTTGTGTGTCCATGCATGCTTGCATTTGCATCTGTGGGTTTCTTTTCTCATCATTACTTCAGGTCCTTGCCTGAAAAGTATCTGCATACGCTGAAATGTGATAAGCCTTTTCTATTCTCTTGATGCATTGAAGGGTAGCATAAACATAGATGGGGGCGTTCTGACAGAAAAGCAGGACATATCACACCAAAACAAGAATCATGCCACTAGACAAATTCCCAGATTTGTCGCCGATACTATTAAAGCATCTCCTTGACTTTTGTATGCTCAATTTTTAAGTTCCTGTATGATGTCTTTAAAAGTTTACATCTCTTCAAGATCCTGTAAGATCATTCATTCAGGAGCTACAGTGTGTGCAATAATCTACCAGTAACTTAAACCATGGATCAATTGTATATTCTTAGAAGTTGAGCTTTGCTGAATTTTCTTGATAGCATTTTTCCAAAAATAGTTGAACTTTTGTAGCCTCCATAAATCTGGATGTTCAGTTTCTGGTTACTTCATGATGTTTAACCCACTCACTTACATATTGGGCAAAATAAATAAAAGAAGATGGGGGATTCCAAGAATCGACCTCTGGACCTCTCGCACCCAAAGCGAGAATCACACCACTAGACCAAATGACCTGTTTATGAGACTTAATTCTGTCAAGATGTAGTCAGTGTGCTTGATTATTGTTTATTCTTGCCCATTGATGCCCTATTCCTAAGCCCGTTTTTCTCTGGATCCAGTCTATAGCTTATTTGTTATGCCTTTACGGAGGGTTCAAGCAAGAAAATATGAGTAAATTAGTGGTCTATCAGAATCATTTTTTGTTCTGTACCACTAAATGCTTCTAACAAGAACTACTTTAAAAGAAAAGGCAGAGGCTGCAAGCATTGTCCATGCATGCTTTCTCTTTGTTCTGTTTGCGGTTAATTCATTTATTCCTTTATCCTATTCTGCGTTGTGTAGAAGTATATATTGACCCAATAAGTCAAGGTATAAAAGGTTGGGGCATTCCTAGAATCGTACTCTCAGGACCTCTCACACCCAAAGCGAGAATCATACCAGTAGACAAATGTCATGATGGTGAGACTCATTTCTGTTCAGTTGGAGTGAACTTGTATGGTCAGACGTTATTCATGCCTAGGTTCCTGAATGATGCGCCCTTATTCAAGCCCATAATTCTTAGATGTAATCTACAGATTAAATATTCTTCTGGGAAAGTTATGTTCTTTGTTTTCTGTTTATGTATGTGAATATGTTCATTTGTTATTTATCAAAGACACAAAGGTTTGTTTCTTTGCTTGCATCAAGTGATCTTGCTGAGTTAAGGCAGAAGTATGTGTTTACAAAATGAGATGAGAAGAAGGAAGAGAAAAGAGAATGGGGCATTCGAGAATCGAACTTGGGACCTCTCGCACCTGGAGCGAGAATCATATGTCTATCTCAAATGCCCAAACAATTAGAGCTATCTCTATTGTGTAATGGTCAATTTGTGTGGTCAGAGATTTCTTATTTTTAAGTGCCTACCTGCAATGTTTTCCCAAAGTGCATGTACTTACAGATCTAACTTGAGATTTATTCCATTCTGCAGGAGGCTCTGCACAGACACACACACACACCCCCAAAAAGTAATAGTACCAATAATAGTCTAACACTGATCAGCTGAGTATGAGTGGCCATTGAGAAAGAATAGAGCTTCTTCTTTACAGTTGAAGCGTGTGCTCTGACTGTATCCCATGCACATTTTTAATATGCTAAAGCCGCCTTTTGTTATACATACTCTTATCTCACGGAACATGTACTGCATTTCTTAGTTGATTCAGAGTCGGGAATCTTTACTTGCTTATTGAGCTTGGAGGGAAGAATCGAAAGAAAGGGGTATCCAATGATCAAACTCAGATATATCGATCTCAGAGGAACACTGTTAAAACTAGACAAGATACTGAAGTTGAGATCTATGGTACATAACAGTGTGCTTGACCTTAGAATGCTTATTTCTAGCTTCCTACCTGTCTTCCTTTCCCGTATTCACGTTTCCAATGATAATCAAGTACAATTAGTCATTTTCAAAGCAGGCTGTGCTTTACATTCTAATGGTATATTGATACCATATCATTGCAGTAAGTGCTGAATTATGACGTAGGAAAACATTCCCACCCTTGTTCCAAGCTCATATTCCTTGGATCTAATCTATAGTCCAAAGAATCTTCCAGGAGGGTTAGCAAGAAAATAGCAATGACTTACTGATGTATCAGTTGCATAGTTGTTGCACTTCTGTACTTCTAAATGCTGCTAACAAGAAGTAATTTTCACAAAAACAAACCTTCCAAGCTATTGTGTGGGTGTGCTTTCTCTATGTTCTGTTTGTGTATGCACATGTTCATTTGTCCTGGATTCTGCATAGGGTAGAAGTACGTATTGTCCCAATGAGTCAAGTAAAATAATTAAAAAAGAACTGGGGCATTCCGAGAATCGAACTCGGGACCTCTCGCACCCGAAGCGAGAATCATACCACTAGACCAAATGCCCTGTTAATGAGGGTTATTTTGTTTGATGTGTATTCATTTGACTTACCCGTAAATCTTCATGTTTGTGTAGATCTAACAGTTGACTTTCAGTTCTGCAGCAATATCCACTGATCTAGCAGTATTGGGTACTGTTGACGAGGAATACTCCTTATCGCTTATGGTTAAGCATGCTGTGCTACTCTAATACTCTCTCTTCCGAGGAAATTTTGTAAGGACTCGCATTTTTCAAATTGCCTGCACTTCCTTTTTGGAAGTTCATGTGTTTTGAATTTTTAAAAACTGATCTATGTAGATAATTTCCTGCAAATTGGAAGAGGAAGAACCTACGTCACCCTGCTTTTGTGACTGGTGATTCTGTATGATTCTTGCTTGCCTTTCATTATATTCATCTTCATCTGGCTTTGTCTAAGTTCTTTTGTCATTCCTAAGTTCATGCCTTAGTTTAGTCTGGTCTGGGAAAGATTATGTGCTGCATTCATTAGCATGTGACTAGCCGACCTAAGTAGTCTTCTAGCAACTTTTGAATGCTCTTGTCAGAAGGTACTAGCTTGTTGCTTTTTACCTATGGTCTGGCTACTCTGTATAAAATCTAAAATCTCATTAAGCAAAAAGAAGGAAAAAGTATATAGAAACCCGAGATGGGGCATTCCAAGAATTGAAATCGGGACCTCTCGCACCCTAAGCGAGAATCATACCACTAGACCAAATGCCCTGTTTGTGATACTTTTTACAGTCTGCGACAAAAGGTTCCAGGAATAATCAGCTACCCACCTTCAAAATCCAAAAACAAAAAATGAAAAAGCACAAGATGCTGTCCACCTCAAAAGGAAGGTGTTTTTTACTTTTACATCTTGACCACATGTTTTTTTCCACAATAAGATCTCGCATTTACCTAAACACTGTATAGGATCACAATTCTTATATTTAAGTCTCCTTTAACTATCTGTTTTATTATTTGGTTCTTTGTGCTAGTAGAACAGTCCTTTCGGTGATAAGATTTGAATCTGTCATTGTTTATTTATTAATGTATCCTGGTGGCAACATTTATGAAAATTCCTGGATTTCAACATAGGTCTTAGGTGTCTTGGGGCCCCAATGAAGATAAAAATGTCTTGCAATACCTTTTAGTTTCGTTAGAAATATGCTGGACAAATTGGATAGGCATGTTGTCACAGTATCATTCTGCTCCTGATGTAGTTTCTCTACATAGTTCTAGTCTGCTAGAAGACTACTTAGGTCTTAAGATGTGGTTCTCATTCGACCTGAATTAGTACAAACTGATGCTGTTGGTCTCTCACAGAGTGGCTCTGGCAGATATCCTCTAGCTCGGACTGCTTCATTCTGGTCCTTTCGATATTAATGTTTCTTTTGTATGATTTTCATCTCATTAGTTTTGCAATTGATCTATTAGTGTGATATATGTAAAAAAACAAGTACTTGCATTATGAATATTTAATACTGCATCCTGAGTGGACTTCTAAGAAGTGAGCAGATTGCTATTGTAGTTACAAATGTAAACTATCTTACATGATCTGCTTCATTATTCCATTGCCTCTGCTTGAGTGTGATCTGGTCACTCATTTCAAATTTTGCATAAAATTAAGCATATTGGGGCATTCCGAGAATCGAACTCGGGACCTCTCGCACCCAAAGCGAGAATCATACCACTAGACCAAATGCCCATCTATTAGTTGACATGACAGTATGTTTCTTGTCAACTGAGTCTGGTCTACCCTTGCTTTTTAGTATTTTATGAGCATGAATCTTATGAAGTTGTTGTAGTGCTTCATGATACACTGGACACACATTCCTATTCTTACCCTTAAGCCTACATGTGGAGTGAGGTGTACGTGCATTTCCATTCATTGTTGTGATTATCAGACAAGTTGCTTTTGTCAACTAACATGTGCAATTTGCGTATACTCGGGATCAACTCGGCGCGGAGAATTGAAGCAATTTATGCCGAGGAGGCCATTGTGATATCTGCCTGTCCTCTTTAGTATGCCATATGAATATATCTTTGGTGTCAAGGGGTAGCATGTGAATCGACCAAGATAGGGGCTAGTAGGGAGCCCTCATCTTTTATACATGCCCCCTTTGTTTGTCTTGAATAATTGAATAAATTCTTTCTGGAGTTAGTTGAGGTATGAACTGTGAATACCTTGTCAGTACCAATCTTTTTGCCCTTATATGTGAGACTTTGATATGAAAAATGGAACAGTTTTAAATGCAGATGTTTCACTGACTTTGAGGTCCTCGTGCCAGATCCAAGGACCTGAATCTGATGGCGTCAGTGTCAACTGCCATTTTTCTTTTTAAGTTAGTTTCTTTCTGAGGAATCTTTCAGTTCTAGCCTAGCTCTAGGTATAATTAAAAAAAACGTTGGGGCATTCAAAGTAATCGAACTCGGGACCTCTCGCACCCGAAGCGAGAATCATACCACTTGACCAAATAAACTGTTTATGAGACTTGATTTGTTTAATTTGTAGTCATTTGTCTGACCCATAAAATCTTCATGTCATTGTAGATCTGACAGTTCACTTTAAGTCCCACAGCAATGTTCCGCTGATTTAGCAGTATTGGGTACTGTGGATCGACAAGTACTCCCTATCGCTTATGGTTACGCATGTCGTACTACTCTGATACTCTCCTTCCCAGGAATTTTTATCGGCCATGAGGATTCGCAGTGTCTTAAATTGTGTGCACTTCTTTTCTGGGAGTTCATGTGTTCTGAATTTTTGAAACTGATCTGTGTAGATAATTTTTTGCACATTGGAAGAGAGAATTCGTGTCACCCAGATTTTGTGATTGGTGATCCTTTATGATTCTAGCTTGCCTTTCACTATATTCATCTTTTTCTTGCTTTGTTTACGTTCTTTGCCCAGTCTTAGTTTAGTCTGGTGTTGGAAAGATTATGTGCTGCATTCATGAGCATGTGATTAGCTGACCTAAGCAGTCTTCTATGTCAGAAGGTACTAGCTTGTTGCTTCTTTACCTATGGTTTGGCTGCTTCGTTTTAAATCTCAAATTCTAATGCAAAAAGGACGGAAAAAATAGAAGCCAGAGAGGGGGCATTCCGAGAATCGAACTCGGGACCTCTCGCACCCAAAGCGAGAATCATACCACTAGACCAAATGCCCTGTTTATGAGACTTGATTTGTTTAATGTGCAGTTATTTGTCTGACCCATAAAATCTTCATGTCAGTGTAGATCTGACAGTTCACTTTAAGTCCCGCAGCAATGTTCCGCTGATTTAGCAGTATTGGGTACTGTGGATCGACAAATACTCCTTGTTGCTTATGGTTACAAATGCCGTACTACTCTAATACTCTCTTCCCCAGGAATTTTTATCTGCCATGAGGATTCGCAGTGTCTTAAACTGTGTGCACTTCTTTTCTGGGAGTTCATGTGTTCTGAATTTTTTAAAACTGATCTGCGCAGATAATTTTTTTCCACATTGGAAGAGAAACAATTCGTGTCGCCCAGATTTTGTGATTGGTGTTCCTTTATTATTCTAGCTTGGCTTTCACTATATTCATCTTCTTCTTGCTTTGTTTAAGTCCTTTGCCCAGTCTTAGTTTAGTCTGGTGTGGGAAAGATTATGTTCTGCATTCATGAGCATATGATTAGCTGACCTAAGCAGTCTTCTATGTCAGAAGGTACTAGCTTGTTGGTTCTTTACCTATGGTTTGGCTGCTTCGTTTTAAATCTCAAATTCTAATGCAAAAAGGACGGAAAAAATAGAAGCCAGAGAGGGGGCATTCCGAGAATCGAACTCGGGACCTCTCGCACCCGAAGCGAGAATCATACCACTAGACCAAATGCCCTGTTTATGAGACTTGATTTGTTTAATGTGTAGTCATTTGTCTGACCCATAAAATCTTCATGTCAGTGTAGATCTGACAGTTCACTTTAAGTCCCGCAGCAATGGTCCGCTGATTTAGCAGTATTGGGTACTGTGGATCGACAAGTACTCCCTATCGCTTATGGTTATGCATGTCGTACTACTCTGATACTCTCCTTCCCAGGAATTTTTATCTGGCATGAGGATTCGCAGTGTCTTAAATTGTGTGCACTTCTTTTCTGAGAGTTCATGTGTTCTGAAATTTTTGAAACTGATCTGTGTAGATAATTTTTTGCACATTGGAAGAAAGAATTCGTGTCACCTAGATTTTGTGATTGGTGATCCTTTATGATTCTAGCTTGGCTTTCACTATATTCATCTTCTTCTTGCTTTGTTTAAGTTCTTTGCCCAGTCTTAGTTTAGTCTGGTGTGGGAAAGATTATGTTCTGCATTCATGAGCATGTGATTAGCTGACCTAAGCAATCTTCTATGTCAGAAGGCACTAGCTTGTTGCTTCTTTACCTATGGTTTGGCTGCTTCGTTTTAAATCTCAAATTCTAATGCAAAAAGGACGGAAAAACTAGAAGCCAGAGAGGGGGCATTCCGAGAATCGAACTCAGGACCTCTCGCACCCGAAGCGAGAATCATACCACTAGACCAAATGCCCTGTTTATGAGACTTGATTTGTTTAATGTGCAGTCGTTTGTCTGACCCATAAAATCTTCATGTCAGTGTAGATCTGACAGTTCACTTTAAGTCCCGCAGCAATGTTCCGGTGATTTAGCAGTATTGGGTACTGTGGATCGACAAATACTCCTTGTTGCTTATGGTTACGAATGCCGTACTACTCTAATACTCTCTTCCCCAGGAATTTTTATCTGCCATGAGGATTCGCAGTGTCTTAAACTGTGTGCACTTCTTTTCTGAGAGTTCATGTGTTCTGAATTTTTTAAAACTGATCTGCGCAGATAATTCTTTCCACATTGGAAGAGAAAGAATTCGTGTCGCCCAGATTTTGTGATTGGTGATCCTTTATGATTCTAGATTGCCTTTCACTATATTCACCTTCTTCTTGCTTTGTTTAAGTTTTTTGCCCAGTCTTAGTTTAGTCTGGTGTGGGAAAGATTATGTTCTGCATTCATGAGCATGTGATTAGCTGACCTAAGTAGTCTTCCATGTCAGAAGGTACTAGCTTGTTGCTTCTTTATCTATGGTTTGGCTGTGTGGGAAAGATAATGTTCTGCATTCATGAGCATGTGATTAGCTGACCTAAGCCGTCTTCTATGTCAGAAGGTACTAGCTTGTTGTTTCTTTACCTATGGTTTGGCTGCTTATTTTTAAATCTCAAATTCTAATGCAAAAAGGACGGAAAAAATAGAAGCCAGAGAGGTGGCATTCTGAGAATTGAATTTGGGACCTCTCTCACCCTAAGCGAGAATCATACCACTAGACCAAATGCCCAATTTGTGAAACTTTTTACTGTCTGCGAAAAATGGTCTTCCAGGAATATTCAGCTACCCTTCTTTAACAACCAAGAGAAAAGGAAAAAAGTACAACACTGATGCTGTCCACCTTAAAGGGAAGGTGTTTTTTACTTTAGTATCTTGAATACATGTTTCTTCCCATGATAAGATATTACATTTACCGTAACACTGTCTAGGATCCCAATGATTGTATCGTTGTCTTCTTTAACTAAGTTATTATTTGCTTATTTGTGCTTGTAAAACTGTCCTTCAGGTAATAAGATCTGAATCTCTGGCACTGGTTATTGGTAAATGTATGCTGTTGGCAACTTTGATCAAAGTTATTGTATTTCTAGCATGAACCTTAGGTGTCTCATGGCCACAGCGCAGATAAAATGTCTTCCGATTACTTATAGTTTCATTACAGTAATATGATGGACAGTTTGCATAGGCATGTAGTCACAGTACCATTTTGCTCCTGATGAAGTTAGTTCCTCCACATACTGCTAGTCTGCTAGATCTATTTGATGTATCATGATGTGGTTCTGGTTCGACCTGCTTTAGTACAAGCTGTCATGCTGCATGGCCGTTCAAAGAGTGGCTCTGGCAGATGTACCCCAGCCTGGCTGCTTCATTCCTATACTTTTGATTTTAAATGTATTCTTTGTATGTTTCCATCTTATTATTTGCAATTGATCTATTGGTGTGATCTACATAAAAAAAAAGTACTTGCGTTATTCATGTTCAGTACTGCATCATGAGTTGACTTCTAACGGTCGAGCAGATTGCTATTGTTTAGTTACAACTTTAAGCTATCTTACCTGATTGACAAAATTGCTTCATTATTCCAGCGCCTCTGCTTGACTGTGATCTGGTCACTCGTTTCAAATTTTGCATTGAATAAAAAAAAAGGTTGGGGCATTCCGAGAATCGAACTCGGGACCTCTCGCACCCAAAGCGAGAATCATACCACTAGACCAAATGCCCATCTGTTAGTGCAAATGACAGTGCGTTTCTTGTCAATAGAATCTGGTCTACCCCTTGCTTATTTGACTTGGTTTTAGTAAATGCCTCTGCAAATGGTCCAGAGGTGGAATCTATGAGCGGTCCTTTTTAGTGCTTTGTGGTCATGGAATCTTATGGTTGTTATAGAGCTTCAACATACACTGGACACTGCCAATCCATTCCTATCCTTGCCCTTAACCTACAGGCGGAGTGAGGTGTATGTGCATTCCAATTTGTTGTCGTGATGATTGGATAAGTCGCTTTTGTCGACTAATTTGTGGAATTTGCTTGTAGTCGGGATCAACTCGGTGTGGAGAATTGAGGCAATTTATGTCAAGGGAGGCCATTGTGATATTTGCCTGACCTCTTTTAGGTTGCACTAGGAATGTATCTTTGGTGTCAAGGGGTAGCATGTGAAATGGCCCAAGATAGGGGCTAGCAAGTACCCATCTTACTATATACTTTCCCCTTTTATATGAGACTTTGAACTGTGAAGCAGAACAGTTTTAAATGCAGATCTTGCACTGACTTTGAGGTCCTCACGCGAGATCCAAGGCTTGAATAATTGTTGTCGGTGCCAACTGCCGTTTTTCTCTTCTTCTTTTTTTAAGTCGGTTTCTTCTGGGGAATCTTTCAGGCTTGCCTTCAAAGTATACTATTACGGGAAAACGCCATAAAAAAGACTAAGTTATGCCATTGTGACCCCCAAGTTTTTTTTTCTGTCACAAAAACCCCTAAACTTGAATCGATCTAACGAACATAACATACCTCCCGTCACTTTTCCATATGTGATGGCCGGAAAAAATCCTATATGGTGGCCTCCGTGGGCAGGCAAACAAAGCTGACGTGGGTGGTTTTAGCGAAACCAAAATGGCGTCATTTTCTGAGGGAAATAATCTAAGGTGTCCATGAAATGGAAACTACACTGTTTTGGTGGTATTTTAAACCACAAACGGCGTTGTTTCTCTCTCTCTCTCTTGCTGACTTTCCTATAGAATTTTCATGTTTGATACAATGATAAGCTCTCCAGCACAGTTCCTTCGGAAGGCCAGATTTTGACCTTTCCGGACTCGAGCTTCAAAGGAAACATCTCAGCCTCTGCGGTAGTAGACTGAACAACCACCTTTTGATGAGCTTTCATACGACGAGGCTTCGACCAAGGGAACTTCGTATTTGTAGATTCCATCTGGGGATTAGAGCAGCGGTAGTTTTCGTCTTCACAGTAGCCTTTTGCTTCCTGTCTGGTTGGGTTCTTGACGGCTGTCTTACTAGCTCTGCATGAATCACATTGTCTCGATTGTGATGTGAGAAACATATGTTGAAGGCACCGGATTATCGTTTCCCTTTAGGTATATTTTATAAAAACAAAAGATTAGTTTTCAAAGATTCGCATTTGACAGAAAATGGACATGAAAGAAAAAACTCAAAGTATTATTCGGATCGTGAATGAGGTGCACACATGCGCAACCTAATGCACCAGTCAGTAGTCAATTCATAGAGATTAATCATTATCTTATTTCACGCGATCCACGAGAATATGTCTCCCCTCAAGATTTAATAATTTAGTAATTGAATGATACCGACTATGTTAAAAATGATTTGCAAAATTATGGTACAAAATGATGTCATATCAACATCCAATTACAATTTAGTGAAAACAACACAAATGGTTCATGAACTTTGGCTCAAGGGTAATGTCGTCCCTGAATTTTTAATTTGTTTAATGTGGTCCGTGAACTTTATACTAATATGCAATGTTGTCTCTCAATTTTTAATTTGTTCAATGTTATCCATGAACTTGAATTAATGGAAGGACAACATTGAATCTTTTCATATAGTCCATGGACCAAATTGAATATGTGCCAAAAGTTCAAGGTCCGCATTGAAAAAATTAAAAGGTGAGGGACGACATTGCACATTGAACTAAAATTCAGGGACCACATTGAGCAATTGAAAGTTCAGAGACGACATTGCACATTAGGTCAAAGTTCATGAACCATTTGTGTCATTTTCCCTTTGCTCTAGCATTTATCATCTCTAGCCAAACATATTGCAAAGAGATATACAAGAAATTCAGACAGGAGGGACCGGCTGTGGATTGGTATCACGTGATTTGGACCAGTGGTATTAGAAAGCATAATTTTATCGGCTGGCTTGTTTGTTGAGATGGGCTACCGAAGGCAGTAACCATATCAAGATGGCTATCTTTGTATGACGGGCATAAAAGAAAAAAATCACTTATTTTTTGAGTGCGTCTGGACCAGCAGTATATGGCGCAGTATCCTTGCACAAAATGGGATTTGGCGTTCTGCAAGAGGTTGGAATCTAGAACTCCAATGGATGATAAGGGCCACCAAGGGAAAAAACTTGGAAGTGATGCTCCTCAAGCTGTCTTTCTTAGCTACTATCTATTGCATTTGGATGGAGCGGAACCGTAGATGGTTTCAAAACAAGTCAATTGAGGCTCATCTTTTGTTGGCTCGAATTCGTAGGGTTGTAAGGGGTAGGGCGTCACTCTACTAGAATTGTAGATCTTCCTAAACAAATGTTCTACTAGCTACTGTATGGAGGCTTCCTTCCTTCATATTCGCGCATAATTAGTCTCTTTGCAATGCTAAGGGATTCCCTTGAACTTTTGTACCTCATCTGATTGATGATACTCACATATTTACAAAAAAAAAAAAAATTCTCTTCATGTTAGTTGTGAAAAAGCAAGCCATTATCGCAAATCACATGGTACATCAATGTAGATGGCCTACATTAATTACATGGAAGAGGTGTAACTTAATTTGATGCGGAAGAAGTGATTCGAACCTTAAATAACCCAACCACAAAAATGCACAATCTAAAGTGAAGGTGTAAGATCTCAATTATTTGAGATCTCTTTTCCTACTTGTTATATTTTGACTTTCAAATTAAAGATAAGGGTAGTTTTGATTATGCACTTTTGTTTTAGGGTTTTTTTAGAGGGGGCTATAAAATGGATATGTTGCATATTACATTGCAACGCTTGCTTTCGCTTCTGCCCCGAGCTTTTTGCTTCTGTCCTGAAACCCTTTGTTTTTTCACTTCTTCTCGTTAGATTTTTAGATCTTTGATTGTACGCTTGTTCTCATTATTGAAGATAGTGAAACCCCTCTCTCTTTCTTCCCGTGGTTTTTTTCCGTTTTGGGTTTTCCACGTATATCATGTCTTGTGCGTTTTTATTTTACTTTCATCCTTCGCTATTTCACGCTTGAATTCGCACATCTCTTGGCGTTTTCCGCCACAAATTGGTATCAAAACGAAGAAATTTCGGTCTTTTTGTTCGAGATGGAATCTATCAAATTCGAAGTGGCACCCTTTGATGGCCAAAATAATTTTGGGCTATGGAGGATCAAGATGAAGGCTTTGTTGCCTCGAGAAGGTTCAGTTAGAGCATTGGATGGGAATTACCCCGAGGATATGACTATGGCAGAGATCGAGGAGATGGAAGAGAAGGCGCACAGCACCATCCAATTATCATTGTCCGACAAGGTGCTTCGTGAGGTCGTTGATGAAGAAACGACTTCAGGATTATAGCAAAAGCTAGAAAGTCTCCGCATGAAGAAATCTCTTACGACGAGATTATTTTGAAGCAGCGTCTTTACACGCTAAAGATGCAAGAAAGTACTCCTATCCAAGAACATCTAGATGAATTTAATAAAATTGTAATGGATATGAAAAATCTAGATTTGAAGTTAGATGATGAAGATCGAGCCTAATTGTGTTATGCTCGCTACCGAGCTCGAATGAGAATTTTGTGAATTCTATGTTGTATGGAAGAGAATCCATAACTCTTGAGGATGTGAAGGTCTCGCTGAATTCCGCGGAGATGCGTACAAAGTTGAATGGAGTAGTAGTGCAGATAAAGCCGATGGCTTAGTTGTTAGGGGAAGGTCGAATCATCGGGATAGACGCAGTAATAGTAAAGGGCGTTCGAAATCTAGGTCAGGCCAGGACAAGAGAAAAGTTGAGTGAAACTATTATCACAAGTTCGGACACTATAAAAACGAGTGTCCTTTGCTCAAGGCTAAGGGGAAAAAGTCAATGGAGAGTTCTGATTCGGCTAGTCTGGTGAAAGATAATGAGTCTGCTAATGCAGACAATGTTCTTGCTGTTTTGTCTTCAAATTGTCGTGTAGACGATGAATGGATTTTGGATTCGGCATGTTAACCCATTGGCGATTTTACCCGCACTGCATTGACTCTCTCTTTCCATACAACAAAGAGATAATCGGCCGTATGGTGGATGATCTGAAAAATCACCAAAACCATAAGTCGATAGACAATTCATCGTAGAGTTGTATCCATTTTACTTAATGGATCCCTTTCAAGAGCGCCTTGGAGCACCTGTTGAACATATCTAATAGGAAATATTTTCATATACAGAACATTGATCATGAGAAAAAAACAAAACATGTCTTAAGCTTTTTAATTTGGCCAATTTAGTCCTATGCCTTCTAATGATTTGCCAATGGAATTAAAAGAACTTGGTCATTTTTGGGAGTGAATAATATCATATTGCATAACTGGAAGGATAAAAAAGAAAAAGAAAAAAGAGATGAAGAACTGAAAGGTATCCAAGTCACGGGAAGATACTTTCTTGTTATGCCATTGGATTTCCTTTATAGGTTTCATTCTTGAGAATAGGGATCCTATGTAGAAAAACTGCATTTGCATACACACCAGTAGATCATTCAAACTCTGATCTTGAATCAAACGAACAAACTTATGAGATTGAAATATTGTTATGGGCAGACTAGTTATTGGGTATATCTCTGGGCTGACCAGTATTTCAAAATCACAGATCCTTCAAGGACAAGCCTGTAAATGAAGGCATTGTGGAACCTCTAAGCCTTGATCTCTTCGAAAAAGAGCAGGATGTTGATTGACATTCCTAAGAAAACTTGTGACTGCCGAGTATGTCTTGAAAAGTTCAGGCTTAACAAACTAGTTTCTACAATTTTTCCTTTGTGTATTAAGTACCAATGCACTTCATTGAATTATTATTGCATACTGATTGTGAATCATCTTGTTGCATCTGTTCGGTGCAGATGAACGAATTTGTTAAGCGCAAGGGCAAGGCAAAGGCTCATCAACAATTAATTGACAATCTTAAAGATGAATTTACTAAGGTCCCTTCTCTCTTCCCTATGCTAATATGTACTTTGAAATAGGTTCAATTGGGATTACCATCTACCGGCAGGTGATTTTTCTACTGTCGAAAGGAGGTCTTGAGTGGCTACAACATCGATAAATTCAAAAAGTTGAAGCCCAAGATGAGACAGCATGTATCAAGTGCAACTTATGCACATAAAATCAACTTATGTGCATGTATCAAGTGTATATTATTATGCTGTAGATTTCTGATTCTGGTTGATTTTACGTACATAAGTTGCACTTGATACATGTCGCCGATGGCATATATCATCTTGCGCTTCAGCTTTTTGAATTTATAGACGCCGTAGCCACTCAAGACCTCCTTTCGACGCTAGAAAAATCACTTGCCGGTAGATGGTAATCCCTATTGAACCTATTTCAGAGCACATATTTATCAAGTAATGTGACCCTAGCATAGGGAAGTAGGGAAGAGAGAAGGGACCTTAGCATAGGGAATTGATGAGTCAATTGGTCAATTGACTGAAAATTTCCTTGGGACGCGTGTAGGCTGATTATCGGCCAGTTAAATACAAGCCTATGTCTTTGGAACACAAGAAAAAAATAGTTAATTCAAGTTGACAGCAAAGCAAAACAAAAAATCAAAATAGGATGAGTGAGTGAAATCCTACCCGAATGGGCATCCTGGACGTGCTCTCTAGTGAATGCTTGGCTAGATACCGAATAACCTCCGTTTGCCTAGAAGAATTAAGAATAGCAGTCACCATGGCAGAGCTTATCTCACGATTCAACGAAGATAATTTGTTGAATAATGCATCCTTAATCTTCCGGAAGGGCTTCATTGATATGCGCCTGACCAGAATCTTGACCAATTCATCTTGAGCGGGTTTGATCGCAACATCGAGCAAATTTAAAAAATCGACCCCTCATGGTTACAATAGTCACCCTCAATAAACTACCATCTTCATTGACTAATTTCTCCATGGCATTCCAATCACCTTTCCATATGGCGTCAAATAAATTCCAATATCTTTTAGGCACATCCATTGTTGTCTGGCTTTTGCACTCAAGTTCAAGTTTAAGCAATGCACCTGCTCAAAGATCCGAACTAAATAATGTTCATGCGTGAGTGCACAATCAAGGGAAAGTAAACAACCACAAGCAATATTGTTGAGAAAACAAGCGAACGAATAATAAACAAAATAAATAGAACAAGAAAATAAACTAGACACCTGACTTACGTGGTTCAGTTGGAGTGTGAGAAAGAATCGTATTTTCACCACTTCAAAAGCTTATAATTAATCCTCTCGGATGAAATCCCCGAGAAAAAGCTCCAATTGAATGAAGGACTGGACGCACATCAACGACTGGACGTGATGATTACACACTATTTGTAATTGTATCAACGTGGAGAATTTCTTTTGCCCACTTCAAACAGGAAGGTTAATTCCATGTTGTTAAGACAATTTTGTACTCAACATTGGACTTTCCGTTGTTAACAGATTCTAAAAAACCGGATATACAAATTCAACATAACTTAAACAATTCAAAAAACCACTGGGGTTGCCTCAATGACCATCCTTCTCACTTGGAAAGGGGAAGGTTGGGAGTTCGATTCCCCACCTTCTTAGGGGTTAGGGGTGGGGACGAGTGAGTGAGGGAGCATGGTTTCGCAACCTGCACACAGAACATAGCGAACATAGTGTGGCTTGTATAATAAAATATGATAGAATACAACTAGACAAAAAAAAAATTCAAAAGAATTAAATATCGTCCAAGAATCTAGATAATAATGCTCTCTCCTTGTGTTGTTTGTATAATAGAATATGATAGAATAGAACTAGACCAAAAAAAAAAAAACAATTCAAAAGAATTAAATATCTTCCAAGAATCTAGATAATAATGCTCTCTCCTCGTGTTGTTTGTGAAGTGTATAGTGGGGCTTATGTGAAGAATGTTGCTCCTCACTTCCCAAGTAACCAATGAATTACAAGCAGATACATACTTAAATTCCTCCTTGACTATTTAATTGAACGAAGTACTGGTGCCACATCACTTTCACAAACCTTAATGTCCTGCTACACAACATAATGGAATCCACAATCTGAAATAACATGTGGAGACACAAACCATCAAATCAAGAAAGGGTGGCAAAGATTGGCAAAGTTAAAATTAGGAACCTTGGTGAGGCATAAACTAACAGCTATCCTGGTGACAGAGAAGTCATTCATCGAATAATGCGACTCGTAAAAAAATATTTCTTTCCGTTTTCTTGTTTTAGACAAAAATCAAAATATAAATCTCGACTTAGATGGAAATTGATTCCATACTCCCCGAATAACATGACTTGTAGAAAAAGATTTCTTTTCGTTTTCTTTTCTTAGACGGAAATCAAAATATAAATCTTGTTCTAGATGGAAATTGATTCTCTTCTCCGTCGAATAATGTGACTCGTTAAAAAGGAATTCTTTCTGTCTTCTTGCTTTAGACGGACATCAACATATAAATCTTGTCTTAGATAGAAATCTTTTCAGTTCTACCTCATATAATGTGACTCGTAAAAAAAAAAGATTTCTTTCCGTTTCCTTATTTTAGATGTAAACCAACCTTAGAGGGAAATTGATTCGTTCTCCCTCGAATAATGTGACTCATAAAAAATTCCGTTTCTTGTTTTAGACGAAAATCAAAATATAAATCTTGTCTTAGACGAAAGTCGATTCTGCTCTCCTTAGAATAATGTGACTCGTCAAAAGAGATTTCTTTCTGTCTTGGGGAAATCAAAATATGAATCTCGTCTAAAACAGAAATCCATTTTGTCTTCTTGTTCTAGACCGAAATCAAAATATAAATTTAAATTATCTCTCGAATTATGTGACTCGTAAAAAAAGATTTCTTTCCATCTTGCTGTTTTGGAAGGAAATCAATTAAGTTCTTCCTCGAATAATGTGACTTGTCCATAAAAATTTATTTCCGTCTTCTTGTTTTAGACGAAATCAAAATACAAATATTGTCTTCAATGGAAATTGATTCTGTTTTCTCTCGAATAATGTGATTCATCTAAAAAGATTTCTTGCCATGTTCTTGTTTTAGACGGAAAAAAAAAATATAAATCTTTATCTTAGAAGAAATCGATTCCGTTTTCCTCAAACAATGTGACTCGTCAAAAAAGATTTCTTTCCGTCTTCTTGTTTTAGACGGAAAACAATTCCGTTTTCCGTTGAATAGTGTGATTCGTCAAAAAAGATTTTTTCCGTCTTCTTGTTCTAGGCGGAAATCAAAACATAAATCTTATCTTAGTCGGAAATCGATTCCGTTCTCTCATCGAATAATGTGATTACTAACGCAGGTCAATTGCAGCATTTAGTCACAAGACAGACTGAATCCAAATGGCAAATGGCTAGCCATCAATACTTACTACTGGAGTCCTCCATGACTGTCCAATGCAGAAAATAATTGATCCAGAATCGATCAAAGAAAAGATATATCAATCAATACCTGTTTAACTTAACAAGCTAGATTGAGATCCTAACTACAATAAATAATTGCGAGAGTAATTAATTACCAACTAAGAAGTTCTTGAATTGAATTTGGCATAGCTTCTCGCGCAAAGGACCGTAGGAAAGAAAGCCTAACATACCGTCAGAACAACAAATCTATCCGTTCTAGGCTCCCGTCCAATATAAGCTCCTGCCCAGCAAAAATAGACCACAGCAACGAGCACTCTTTTAGTAATTTCTTATACGTGCATAAAAAAAACTACAATAATCCATCACAAAATTGACTAACCTACGTAATCACACCCCAACAAATGCGCATTTGCGTTTTCAAGCTTGCCGTTTTGATCATTGTTCTTGAAGACCATTGATTAAAATAAAGAAAATTTGGCGAACTGTCCACATTAATTTGAACATGAGGTCGCACATAACTCTATCCCTTCTAATCGTCAGCGAGAATAGAATATTATGAAGGCTAAAAGAACATGCCATCTGCGTAGAGACTCATCGCCCGCCATCCTACGTACAATGACAAAGCAATGCATTGACCCAATGCGTTAGAAGATGCATAATTTTTTATACGCGGAAAGTAAATTCACGACAGTTGAGTTTTTCATAAGTCACAGCACCGTTTATAAGGTCAGAAAAATAGCCCCGACACCATTTTTTCTAAATCACAACACGATTATCCACTGCGATTTTTTCCTAAATCACAATACTGTTTATAAAGTAAGAAAATAACCCCGACACGGTCATATGATTTTTGTGTCGCATTTGCTGAACGAACACTTAGACTGGTGCACATTCGACAAAAAAAAATCAACAGTGTTGTGATTTAGGAAAATTCAACACAAACAACAGGAGACGACCTGTAATAACACGAGTCCTTCTATTTTCTAGAAATTCGTGTTTTCCATGTGATTCACTGTGCCTGCGATGTACAAGTCTCGTTAGTCATCTATATAATCTAAGCAATTAATTCGATCATGCGAACTAATCAACTCACACAAACTAATGATCACGAGCTGGCTAAAGGATCAACGATCATTTCTTTCAAAGAACTTCCTAAAGCATCGATCTCCATGTAAGAACTTGAAAGCCACTTCGAATGTCATCGTCAAGAGACTCGGAAATTTTTTAGTGAAGTATATCTCTAAACCCTCCGAAGGTAGATTGGGCACTGCCTGCCGGAGCCATAAAAGAAATACTGACTTATGAGTACCTTAATACAAATACAAAGTTCACGCAAGTTAATAGCTCAAGAATTCATCACCTCTCTCTAGTATATATTCTCTCTGTTGCAGCCCACTCCCTCCGTCCATCATCACCAATGAAGCAACTGCTTCACCATTGATTTTCCAAAGTTCCTCCTCTGTTCCTCCTCCTCCTTCTCCAAACCCAAGTTCCTCTCATCCTCCTCGTTCCAAACCTAATGCCTCTGCCCATTCCCACCCTTTCCTCTGTCATACCAACTAGTTGATCCTCCATTATGTTGTTCAGGCTTATTGAGGCTGGCCTCTTCGCCCATGCCATCGATGTTGCGCTCCACAAGAGCGATTTTCCTGCCTACGATGTAGAAATAGGTAATTTCCTGCTCGAAAGCTTGATGAAGAGGCACAATCCCTCTCTAGCCATCAGTCTTTGGGAGCAGTAGAAGATTATCGAGGCCTTCAGCAAACCCCGAGCCATTCGGGTTCAGGTGTTATTCAAGGACATGGTGGAGGCGCGGAGGCGCGGGTCAGCGTCTCCACCTTTAATCACCTACTCAACCGTTTGATCGGGAGCTCCAATCCCACCACCACCGCTGCCATTACTCTGTATGGACAGTTGAGCGGCTCGGTTTTGCTTCTGGTAATTTGATGAAGGGTTATATCCGGACTCAAAATTTGAGAGGAGAAGCTAGAGTTTTGTTGAAGGACATGGTCGAGGATGGGGTCACCCCTAACAGTTTCACATACTCTGCCTAACCGTTTGTGCACTGGTCCCATGTCAATTTCATAAGAAATTTGCTCTTCCGATGATCTACTTTACTGGAGAGTTGAGATAAAATGCCATCCTCATAGCTAGATCCCCAAAAAATGGATGAATAATCACGTCCCATGCCATGTCCATTTCTAGGTCCATCTTCCCACTACTGTGGGAATACCTTGTCAGGGCTTTATCCTGAACTCTTTGAAATGCTGACTCATCATAAAATATTTTTCCGTCTTCTTGCTTTAGATGGAAATTAAAATATAAATATTTTCATACACGGAAATTGATTCCGTTTTCCGCTGAATAACGTGACTCCTTAAAAATATTTCTTCCCGTGTTCTTGTTTTAGATGGAAATGAAAAATATAAATCTTGACTTAGATGGAAATTGATTCCGTTTTCTCTCGAATAATGTGACTCGTCAAAAAAAAAAAAAAAAAATCTTTCCGTCTTCTTGTTTTAGACAGAAATCAAAACATAAATTGTCTTAGATGGAAATCGGTTCCGTTTTCTCTCGAATAATGTAACTCGTAAAAAAAATTGCTTTCCATCTTCCTTTTTATTGACATCTTCCTATCTTCCAGATTGTGAGGTGCTAAGTATATAGAAATACCTAAAAATGGGAACATATGGATGGAGTTACGTGAATTGTACATATCTAACAAAAGAAGCGGAAGAAGTACGTTACATTTATAAATACATTGGAAGAGATACGTCATCGTGGCCAATTGACTGAAAATACCTTGGAATTGCATTTGCAAGATGACAATTTTCTAGACATTAACTAGTCTCCATTTCTCGGAGTTTATTAGAGCAGAGGATAAGAAAATTTAGACAGAAATCGATTCCGTTTTCTCTCGAATAATGTGACATGTAAAAAAATTTCATTCCATTTTCTTCCTTTAGACAGAAATCAAAATATAAATCTCGACAAAAATCGATTTTGTTTTCCCTCGAATAATGTGACTTGTAAAAAGAAAATTTGCTTCCGTTTTCTAGTCCTAGACGGAAATCAAAGTATTAATTTTGTCTTAGATGGAAATCGATTCCGTTTTCTCTCGATAATGTGACTCCTAAAAAAAGAGTTTTTTTTTCCCGTTTTCTAGGGTTAGGCGGAATCAAAATATAAATCTTGTCTTAAACATTTTAGATGGAAATCAAAATAGAAATTGATTCCGTTCTCCCTCGAATAATGTGATTCGCAAAAAGGATTTCTTTCCGTCTTCTTGTTTCAGACGGAAATCAAAATATAAATTTACCTTATGGGAAAATTGATTCTATTTTGCGTCGAATAATGTGTCTCGTAAAAAATATTTCTTTCTGACTTCTTGTTTTAGACGAAAATCAAGATATAAATCTTATCCAAGAAGGAAATCGATTCCATTTTAACTCGAATAATGTGACTCCTAAAAATAGATTTATTTCTGTCCTTTTATTTTGTGACATCTCCTTCGGGAATGTGATGTGATGTACCAAGTATATAAAGATACCTAAAAGGGAGAACAAATACGTTGAACACCATGTGGATAGTGTGGCTCGTGTTCTACGTATCTAACAAAAGAATGGAAACAGTACTACACTTATAAATATATCTACCAAAAAATTGAGTCGAGCACAACTACAAAAGAGATGCGTCATATTGTCCAATCCACTGAAAATTTCCTTGGACATGTGTAGCTGGGAATTTTCAGCCAATTGTCCAACAACGGACTACCAATTGAACACCACCAACACAATAAAAACAATCCACATTCAAGACTTTCGAGAAGTTCTGTAAAAATAACCCCGACACGGTCCTGTGATTTTTGTGTCACTTTTGCTGAATGAACACTTAGAGCGTTCATTCGAAAAAAAAAATCAATGGTGTTGTGGTTTAGGAAAATTCGACACAAACAACAGGAGACATGCTCTAATAACATGAGTCCTTCTATTTTCTAGAAATTTCATGTTTTCCATGTGATTCACTGCTCCTGCAATGTACAAGTCTCGTTGGTCATCTATATAATCTAAGAAATGAATTCGATCATACGAACTAATCAATTCACACGAACTAATGATCAAGAGCTGGCTAAAGGATCAACGATCATTTCTTTCAAAGAACTTCCTAAAGCATCGATCTTCTTGTAAGAACTTGAAAGCCACTTCGAATGTCACGGTCGAAATACTGACTTAATATTGACTTGTGAGTACCTTAATACAAATGCAAAATTCACGCAAGTCAATAGCTCCAGAATTCATCACCTCTCTCTCTAGTATATATTCTCTCTATTGCAGCCCACTCCCTCCGTCCATCATCACCAATGAAGAGTGGGTAATGGGGTTTGCAAGGTGCCTCCTCTCTTCCTCCTCCTTCCCCAAGTTCCTCCTTCACCATCCGACTTTCCAAAGTTCCTTCTCTCTTCCGCCTCCTCTTTCAAACCCAAGTTCCTCTCTTCCTCCTCCTTCCCCAAAACTAATGCCTTTGCCCATTCCCACCCTCTTCTCTGTTATACCAACTATTTGATCCTCCATTATGTTGAGGCTGGTCTCTTCGCCCATGCCATCGATGCCACGCTCCGCAAGAGCAATTTCCCTGCCTACGACATAGAAATAGGTAATTTCCTGTTCGGAAGCTTGATGAAGAGGCACAATCCCTCTCTAGCCATCAGTCTTTGGGAGCAGTAGAAGATTATCGAGGCCTTCAGCAGACCCCGAGCCATTCGGGTTTGGGTGTTATTCAAGGACATGGTGGAGGCGCGGGTCAGCGCCTCCACCTTTAATCACCTGCTCAACCGTTTGATCGGGAGCTCCAATCCCGCCACCACTGCTGCCATTACTCAGTATGGAGTTGAGCGGCTCGGTTTTGCATATGGTAATTTGATGAAGGGTTATATCCGGACTCAAAATTTGAGCAGAGCCGCTAGAGTTTTGTTGAAGCACATGGTCGAGAATGGGGTCACCATGTCCCAGGAAAGATCAATTGCTTCTTGCCATACAATTTCATAAGAAATTTGCTCTTTCAATGATCTACCTTTTCCCGCTGTACTTTATTGGAGAGTTCAGACAAAAAGCCATCCTCGTATCTGGATCCCAAAAAAATGGATGAATAATCACGTCCCATACCGTGTCCAGTTCTAGATTGAACTCCTTGAAATGCCCTAGAATAATGCGACTCATCAAAAATATTTCTTCCGTATTCTTGCTTTAGATGGAAATTAAAATATAAATATTTTTGTAGATGGAAATCGATTCCTTTTCCCTCGAATAATGCGACTCCTTAAAAAATATTTGTTTCCTTCTTCTTGTTTCGAATAATGTGATTCATAAATGTGATTCCTACAAAAATCAATTCCTTTTCCCTCAAATAATGTGACTACTTAAAAAATATTTCTTTCCGTCTTCTTGTTTCGAATAATATGACTCATAAATTAAAATATAAATCTTGTCTTAGTCGAAAATTGATTCCGTTTTCCCTCAAATAATGTCACTCATAAAAAAAAATTTGTTTCCGTTTCTAGTCCTAAACGGAAATCAAAATATAAATCTTGACTTAGATGGAAATCGATTCCGCTTTCTCTCGATAATGTGATTCCTACAAAAAGATTTTTTTTTCCCATGTTTTCTAGGGTTAGACAGAATCAAAATATAAATCTCGTCTTAAACAAACATCGATTCCATTTTCCTTAGAATAATGTGACTCGTAAAAAAAGATTTCTTTCATGTTTCTCATTTTAGATGGAAATCAAAATATAATTTTCTTGTTATATGGAAATTGATTCGGTTCTCCCGAATAATGTGATTCGTAAAAAAGATTTCTACCCATCTTCTTGTTTCAGATGGAATCAAAATATAAATATTGTCTTATGGGAAAATCGATTCCGTTTCGAATAATGTGACTCGTTAAAAAATATTTCTTTCCAATTTCTTGTTTTAGACAAAAATCAAAATATAAATCTTATCTAACACGGAAATCGATTTCGTTTTTTCTCGAATAATGTGACTCCTAAAAATACATTTATTTCCGTCTTTTTATTTTGTGACATCTCCTTTAAAATATAAAGCTTCTCCTCTTGGCTTCGCTTGAAGATCTGTCTCGATCTGTCTCTCGTCCATTGTAAGTGCCGGAAACTCAAGATTGTTTGTATTTCTCTTCCCAAACTTATCTTGTTCGTATTTCTCTTCCCAAACTTTTGAGGCTGCACGTACTTCAACATGCCATGTATGAGGATTTGGAAAGTTCCTTCCATTAAGGGATCCACGAAGCTTGTGTAGAGTCCTTTACTTATATTGGGCAATTTGTCCATGCTGTACAGTATGGACTCCGTCTTCCCTAGTGGCTTGCATTGGAATCACGTTTGACTGGCCTCACCGTCCTCATAATGCTCACCATGATGCTCACCATGGATATAAACTCTTGAAGGATCTTTTGAGTGTGAAGAGTCTGACTTTAGATAACATCAATGAGGTACGTCTACTTACATTACAGAATGCTTTCTTACATTCCTTTTTCATAGCTGTTAATTTGTTATGGCAATCTTAACGACTTTTTACTTTCTTATTTAGTTTCTACATGAAATCGGATCTTCTGACTCTCTCCTCTCCTCAGTGAATTAAAGTTAAGAACACATGACTTGCAATTAGAAATAGATTACTTGCTTAATTCACTTAAGAACACATGACTTGCAATTAGAAGATAAATTACTTGCTGTGATGCTCGTCCTAATTTGAGTCATCTGGACTCTCTCCTCACCATTCCCTGCCCAGCAAAATTAACAAAAGATTATGATAGCCAACACCAGTACCAATGCAAGGTTTATCTAGCACGGGAGAAAGTACTAACCATGAATACGACATTTCGTATAGAGGATATATGAGAGGCATGAACCAATTGTTCCACGATTTCTCCTGATGATAAATGGCTTTTGAATCCCATGCTTCCGGTTGCACAGAATTTGCACCCCATTTTTCAACCAACCTACAGTATTACGAGTTTAAGGCATGGGAAATACATCTTCATCGAAAAATTAAAAAATACTTTTGGGATCTTCTTCTTCTTTTTTTGAATTAGGTCATCCATTATGTTTAACAAAAGAAAACGATAATCTCTTAGTTATTCTTTTTAGTGACAACTGGAAGGTTGACCGGGTCATTACACGGATAGCTTCCACTAGGTTTTCCCGTTCCCTGCCCAGCAAAATTAACAGAGCCAACACCAGTACCAATGCAAGGTTTATCTAGCACGGGAGAAAGTACTAACCATGAATACGACATTCCGCATAGAGGATATATGAGAGGCATGAATCAATTGTTCCATGATTTCCCCGATGATAAATGGCTTTTGAATCCCATGCTTCCAGTTGCACAGAATTTGCACCCCATTTTGCAATCAACCTACAGCATTACAAGTTTAAGCCATGGAAAATACATCTTCATCGAAAAATTAAAAGATCGAAAAAAACAAAAACAACAGCGATTTTGTTATGAAAAATCTTTTGGGATCTTCGTCATTTTTTTTTTTGAATTAGGTCATCCATTATGGTTAACAAAAGAAAACGATAATCTCATAGTTATTGTCTTTAGTGACAACTGGAAAGTTGACCCGGTTATTACACAAACCGCTTCCACTCCCTTCCCAGCAAAATTAACAGAAGATTATGATAGCCAACACCAGTACCAATGCAAGGTTTATCTAGCACGGGAGAAAGTACTAACCATGAATACGACATTCCCTATAGTGGATATATGAGAGGCATGAACCAATTGTTCCACGATTTCTCTCGATGATAAATGGCTTTTGAATCCCATGCATCTAGTTGCACAGAATTTGCACCCCATTTTGCAACCAACCTACAGTATTACGAGTTTAAGGCATGGGAAATACATCTTCATCGAAAAATTAAAACATAAAAAAAAAAAACAAAAACAATGGCGATTTTGTTGTGACGAATCTTTCGGGATCTTTTTTTTAAAAAAAAAAAAATCAGGTCATCCATTATGTTTAACAAAAGAAGAAGATAATCTCATAGTTATTGTCTTTAGTGACAACTGGAAGGTTGACTTGGTCATTATACGGACAGCTTCCACTAGGTTCACCCATTCCCTGCCCAGCAAAATTAACGGTAGATTATGATAGCCAACACTAGTACCAATGCAAGGTTTATCTAGCACGGGAGAAAGTACAAACCATGAATACGGCATTCCATATAGAGGATATATGATAGGCATGAACCAATTGTTCCACGATTTCTCCTGATGATAAATGGCTTTTGAATCCCATGCTTCCAGTTGCACAGAATTTGCAACCCAATTTGCAACCAACCTACAGCATTACGAGTTTAAGGCATGGGAAATACATCTTCATTGAAAAATTAAAAGATCGAAAAAAACAAAATCAACGTCGATTTTGTTGTGAAAAATCTTTTGGGATCTTCTTCATTTTTATTTTGAATTAGGTCATCCATTATGTTTAACAAAAGAAAACGATAATCTCATAGTTATTCTCTTTAATGACAATTGGAAGGTTGATCTGGTCATTACACTGATAGTTTCCACTAGGTTTTCCCTTTCCCTGCCTAGCAAAATTAACAGAAGATTATGATAGCCAACACCAGTACCAATGCAACGTTTATCTAGCACGGGAGAAAGTACTAACCATGAATACGACATTCCGTATAGAGGATATATGAGAGGCATGAATCAATTGTTCTACGATTTCTCCTGATGATAAATGGCTTTTGAATCTCGTGCTTCCAGTTGCACAGAATTTGTTCCCCATTTTGCAACCTACCTACAGCATTACGAGTTTAAGGCATGGGAAATACATCTTCATTGAAAATTAAAAGATAAAAAAAAAAAAAAAATAACGACGGCGACTTTGTTGTGACGAATCTTTGGGATCTTCTTCTTGTTTTTTTTTTTTTTTTGTGGAATTAGGTCATCCAATATGTTTAACAAAAGAAAACGATAATCTCATAGTTATTGTCTTTAGTGACAACTGGAAGGTTGACCTAGTTATTACACGGAAAGCTTCCACTAGGTTCTCCCATTCCTTGCCCAGCAAAATTAACAGTAGATTATGATAGCCAACACCAGTACCAATGCAAGGTTTATCTAGCACGGGGAGAAAGTACTAACCATGAATATGACATTCCGTATAGAGGGTATACGATAGGCATGAACCAATTGTTCCACGATTTTTCGGGATGATAAATGGCTTTTGAATCCCATGCTTCTAGTTGCACAGAATTTGTACCCCATTTTGCAACCAACCTACAACATTACGAGTTTAAGGCATGGGAAATACATCTTCATTGAAAAATTAAAAGATCGAAAGAAACGAAAACAATGGCGAATTTGTTGTGACGAATCTTTGGGGATCTTCTTCTTCTACTTTTTTTTTTGAATTAGGTCATCCATTATGTTTAACAAAAGAAAACGATAATCTCATAGTTATCCTAGTGACAACTGGAAGGTTGACCTGGTCATTACACGGATAGCTTCCACTAGGTTCTCCCATTCCCTGCCCAGCAAAATTAACAGTAGATTATGATAGCCAACACCAGTACCAATGCAAGGTTTATCTAGCACGGGAGAAAGTACTAACCATGAATACAACATTCCGTATAGAGGATATATTATTGGCATGAACCAATTGTTCCACGATTTCTCCCGATGATAAATGGCTTTTGAATCCCATGCTTCCAGTTGCACAGAATTTGCACCCAATTTTGCAACCAACCTACCGCATTACGAGTTTAAGGCATGGGAAATACATCTTTATCAAACAATTAAAAGATCGAAAAAACAAAAACAACGGCGATTTTATTGTGAAAAATCTTGTGAGATCTTTTTCGTTTTTTTTTTAAACTAGGTCATCCATTATGTTTAACAAAAGAAAACGATAATCTCATAGTTATTCTCTTTAATGACAACTGGAAGGTTGACCTGGTCATTACACTGATAGCTTTCACTAGGTTCTCCCTTTCCCTGCACAGCAAAATTAATGGAAGACTATGATAGCCAACACCCGTACCAATGCAACATTTATATAGGACAGAGAAAGTACTAACCATAAATACGACATTCCATATAGAGGATATATGAGAGGCATGAATCAATTGTTCCACGATTTCTCCTGATGAAAAATGGCTTTTGAATCCCATGCTTCCAGTTGGACAGAATTTGTTTCCCATTTTGCAACCAACCTACAGCATTACGAGTTTAAGGCATGGGAAATACATCTTCATCGAAAAATTAAAAGATCGAAAACAAAAAACAAAAACAACCGCGATTTTGTTGTGACAAATCTTTTGGGATCTTCTTCTTGTTTGTTTGTTTTTTTTTTTTGAATTAGGTCGTCCATTATGTTTAACAAAAGAAAACGATAATCTCATAGTTATTCTCTTTAGTGACAAATGGAAGGTTTACCTGGTCATTACACGGATGTCTTCCACTAGGTTCTCCCATTCCCTGCCCAGCAAAATTAACAGAATATTATGATAGCCAACACCAGTACCAATGCAAGGTTTATCTAGCACGGGAGAAAGTACTAACCATGAATACGGCATTTCGTATAGAGGATATATGAGAGGCATGAACCAATTGTTCCACGATTTCTCCTGATGATAAATGGTTTTTGAATCCCATGCTTCCAGTTGCACAGAATTTGCACCCCATTTTGCAACCAACGTACAGCATTACGAGTTTGAGTCATGGGAAATAAATCTTCATCGAAAAATTAAAAGATCGAAAAGAACAAAAACAACGGCGAATTTGTTGTGACGAATCTTTTGGGATCTTCTTCTTCTTTTTTTTTTCTTTTTTTGAATTATCCATTATGTTTAACAAAAGAAAACGGTAATCTCATAGTTATTCTAGTGACAACTAAAAGGTTGACCTGGTCATTACACAGATAGCTTTCACTAGGTTCTCCCATTCCCTGCCCAGCAAAATTAACAATAGATTATGATAGCCAACACCAGTACCAATGCAAGGTTATTCTATTGAGGCATGAACCAATTGTTCCACGATTTCTCCTATGATAAATGGCTTTTGAATCCCATGCTTCCTGGTTCAAAGAATTTGCACCTCATTTTGCAACCAACCTATAGCATTACCAGTTTAAGGCATGGGAAATATATCTTCATCGAAAAATTAAAAGATCAAAATGTGTTTAGAATGATAAAACTCAATATAGTACAGGTGTTAAACGAGTTCAAAACTTACACTCAGCTCACCTCTATTTCTTTTTATTCACTCTTAATTACCCTCATTTGATCTCGTAGCTGCTCACTCGGCGCTTTCACCTCAGTTTGGGTATGTGTATTCCTAAATTGAGTTAAACATGAAAGGCTTTTAATAATATAGGTCGGGTTGAGTATAGGTCGTTAAATTTGTATTGCATGGAAACGGGTCAAACGAGTTAAATGAATCCAATTGGGTCGGATAATTGCAATTATTCTATTGTCTTCCGTGAGTTAATAATCCTACCAACCCTTTCATGTTGAGAGGAGGTTTAAGGTAAAATACATGCCTTTATTCCCTCGGAGTTTTCGGCAGGTCAGAAAAGAATCAATGTCGACCTTCAGGATTGATAGGGAACCGTTAAAACATTCTTGACGACGGTTCCAAACCCTCGAATGAAACTTAGTATATACAAAGGAAAATGATATCGATGTTTCTTCGTTAATTTTTAGCGGGAATCGAGTCGCTCCCTCCACACGCTCAAAATTCAATAATTCGCATTGCAGACAAAGAAGAAGAAAGAAGAGAGACAGAGAGAAGCGCAAAATGGCCATTTCCCACGAAGCTATGCGTGTGCGATGCCGTGCCACACCCTAAAATTGATGCAAAATTGCCGCTTTCTTTGCTCAATTCTTTCTCCTGCTTTCTTGGAACCCAACTATCTCTTGGGTTTTTCTTTTGATTCCTGTAAATGCGGATGCTGAAGTTGGTCGGACAATCGAATTGAGAAGCTCCACATTTTCCCGTTTCCTCTTCACTTTTGCGCTGATTTTGAAGTTCCTAATTTTTTGAGTTCTGTTTCTTAGATGCATTCTTGTGTGCGTGCGCAGTGTCAGAAGAAAATGGGTGCGTTGTTTTGGCTGTTGAGAAGGTACAGAGTAGCATGCTTCTATGATCTTCAATCCGGAAGTTTCTTCCGCAGTTCTTGTTTCGTTGCGTTTACTTGGGATTTTCGTTTCTTCTACGATCAGCAATTTCCAATTTCGAAATGGAGTCACGGGGTTCCGTCATTCAGTGGCCAACGGCGGTAACAAAGTAGCGAGGCCGTGGGGTTATCTGGTAAGGGGTGGTTCAGGGAATTGCAATCTTGGTTGAGTTTCTTTTTACTTATTTGGTGTCATCTGTCCAGTTGCGAAATTTGTTCGATTCTTTTTTGTCTAAAATTCATAGAAGGTTAATGTGTTGTTCTGCCTTTTCTACAATGTGGACTTTCCTAATCGTGATATCAGATATGGTTGATTTGATTGTTGACTTCGAGGGTAATGAGAATATTGGTGAAGTTTCTTGTTGTTTGGTATTTATTTCTGATACCTGTTCGTCTACCTATGCTAGATAGTTCCTTCGTTCATATATATCGATCATTGAGCATTATGAAACCATCGAAATTTAGCTGGAGTTGTTAAGTTGCCTACATGTCAAAATTGAGTGTTCATGGTATTGAGGGGATGAGAACTCAAAGTAGATGACATTCTCAGAATAGAACTTGGACAGGTCACATCCCGAGCTAGCTGTTATTCTGCTAGACCAAATGGTCAATCGATTAGCCTCCTCTCACTTAGTTAGCGTACCATTCTCAATCCTTGGGCTGTAATGTTTTCCCAATTTTCAAGTACAGTTCGCTCCTTTCTGCTGACAGTGTACAAGAACTGGGAATATTTGATCCTTGAGGCAATTCTACTTAATTACATGCACAAAAATTTCTTCCGACGAGAAAAAGGAATTAACTAGTAGGATGTGTGCACGTGACTCGATTGTTGTCAGGCTTTGATTGGAATAAGTTTGTGTGTCCATGCATGCTTGCATTTGCATCTGTGGGTTTCTTTTCTCATCATTACTTCAGGTCCTAGCCTGAAAAGTATCTGCATACGCTGAAATGTGATAAGCCTTTTCTATTCTCTTGATGCATTGAAGGGTAGCATAAACATAGATGGGGGCGTTCTGAGAGAAAAACAGGACATATCACACCAAAACAAGAATCATGCCACTAGACAAATTCCCAGATTTGTCGCCGATAATATTAAAGCATCTCCTTGACTTTTGCATGCTCAATTTTTAAGTTCCTTTATGATGTCTTTGAAAGTTTACATCTCTTCAAGATCCTGTACGATCATTCATTGAGGAGCTACAGTTTGTGCAATAATCTACCAGTAACTTAAACCACGGATCAATTGTATATTCTTAGAAGTTGAGCTTTGCTGAATTTTCTTGATAGCATTTTTCCAAAAATAGTTGAACTTTTGTAGCCTCCATAAGTCTGGATGATCAAACTCAGATATATCGATCTCAGAGGAACACTGTTAAAACTAGACAAGATACTGAAGCTGAGATCCATGGTACATAACAGTGTGCTTGACCTTAGAATGCTTATTTCTAGCTTCCTACCTGTCTTCCTTTCCCATATTCATGTTTCCAATCATAATCAAGGACAATTAGTCATTTTCAAAGCTGGCTGTGCTTTACATTCTAATGGTATATTGATACCATATCATTGCAGTAAGTACTGGATTATGACGTAGGAAAACATTCCCACCCTTGTTCCAAGCTCATATTCCTTTGATCTAATCTATAGTCAAAATATTCTTCCAGGACGGTTAGCAAGAAAATAGGAATGACTTACTGATGTATCAGTTGCATAGTTGTTGCACTTCTGTACTTCTAAATGCTACTAACAAGAAGTAATTTTCACAAAAACAGACCTTCCAAGCTATTGTGTGGGTGTGCTTTCTCTATGTTCTGTTTGTGTATGCACATGTTCATTTGTCCTGGATTCTGCATAGGGTAGAAGTACGTATTGTCCCAATGAGTCAAGTAAAATAATTAAAAAAGAACTGGGGCATTCCGAGAATCGAACTCGGGACCTCTCGCACCCGAAGCGAGAATCATACCACTAGACCAAATGCCCTGTTAATGAGGCTTATTTTGTTTGATGTGTATTCATTTGACTTACCCGTAAATCTTCATGTTTGTGTAGATCTAACAGTTGACTTTCAGTTCTGCAGCAATTTCCACTGATCTAGCAGTATCGGGTACTGTTGATGAGGAATACTCCTTATCGCTTATGGTTAAGCATGTTGTGCTACTCTAATACTCTCTCTTCCGAGGAAATTTTATAAGGACTCGCATTTTTCAAATTGCCTGCACTTCCTTTTTGGAAGTTCATGTGTTTTGAATTTTTAAAAACTGATCTATGTAGATAATTTCCTGCAAATTGGAAGAGGAAGAACCTACATCACCCTGCTTTTGTGACTGGTGATTCTGTATGATTCTTGCTTGCGTTTCATTATATTCATCTTCATCTGGCTTTGTCTAAGTTCTTTTGTCATTCCTAAGTTCATGTCTTAGTTTAGTCTGGTCTGGGAAAGATTATGTGCTGCATTCATTAGCATGTGACTAGCCGACCTAAGTAGTCTTCTGGCAACTTTTGAATGCTCTTGTCAGAAGGTACTAGCTTGTTGCTTTTTACCTATGGTCTGGCTACTCTGTATAAAATCTAAAATCTCATTAAGCAAAAAGAAGGAAAAAGTATATAGATACCAGAGATGGGGCATTCCGAGAATTGAACTCGGGACCTCTCGCACCCTAAGCGAGAATCATACCACTAGACCAAATGCCCTGTTTGTGATACTTTTTACGGTCTGCGACAAAAGGTTCCAGGAATAATCAGCTACCCACCTTCAAAATCCAAAAACAAAAAAATGAAAAAGCACAAGATGCTGTCCACCTCAAACGGAAGGTGTTTTTTACTTTTATATCTTGACCACATGTTTTTTTGCACAATAAGATCTCGCATTTACCTAAACACTGTCTAGGATCACAATTCTTATATTTAAGTCTCCTTTAACTATCTGTTTTATTATTTGGTTCTTTGTGCTAGAAGAACAGTCCTTTCGGTGATAAGATTTGAATCTGTCATTGTTTATTTATTAATGTATCCTGGTGGCAACATTTATGAAAATTCCTGGATTTCAACATAGGTCTTAGGTGTCTTGGGGCCCCAATGAAGATAAAAATGTCTTGCAATACCTTTTAGTTTCGTTAGAAATATGCTGGACAAATTGGATAGGCATGTTGTCACAGTATCATTCTGCTCCTGATGTAGTTTCTCTACATAGTGCTAGTCTGCTAGAAGACTACTTAGGTCTTAAGATGTGGTTCTCATTCGACCTGAATTAGTACAAACTGATGCTGCTTGGTCTCTCATAGAGTGGCTCTGGCAGATATCCTGTAGCTCGGACTGCTTCATTCTGGTCCTTTCGATATTAATGTTTCTTTTGTATGATTTTCATCTGATTAGTTTTGCCATTGATCTATTAGTGTGATATACGTAAAAAAACAAGTACTTGCATTATGAATATTTAATACTGCATCCTGAGTTGACTTCTAAGAAGTGAGCAGATTGCTATTGTAGTTACAAATGTAAACTATCTTACATGATCTGCTTCATTCCAGTGCCTCTGCTTGAGTGTGATCTGGTCACTCATTTCAAATTTTGCATAAAGTTAAGCATATTGGGGCATTCCGAGAATCGAACTCGGGACCTCTCGCACCCAAAGCGAGAATCATACCACTAGACCAAATGCCCATCTGTTAGTTGACATGACAGTATGTTTCTTGTCAACTGAATCTGGTCTACCCCTTGCTTTTTAGTATTTTATGAGCATGAATCTTATGAAGTTGTTGTAGTGCTTCATGATACACTGGACACACATTCCTATTCTTACCCTTAAGCCTAGAGGTGGAGTGAGGTGTATGTGCATTTCCATTCATTGTTGTGATTATCAGACAAGTTGCTTTTGTCAACTAACATGTGCAATTTGCGTATACTCGGGATCAACTCGGCGCGGAGAATTGAAGCAATTTATGCCGAGGAGGCCATTGTGATATCTGCCTGTCCTCTTTAGTATGCCATATGAATATATCTTTGGTGTCAAGGGGTAGCATGTGAATCGACCAAGATAGGGGCTAGTATGGACCCCTCATCTTTTATACATGCCCTCTTTGTTTGTCTTGAATAATTGTCTAAATGCTTTCTGGAGTTAGTTGAGGTATGAACTGTGAATACCTTGTCAGTACCAATCTTTTTGCCCTTATATGTGAGACTTTGATATGCAAAATGGAACAGTTTTAAATGCAGATGTTGCACTGACGTTGAGGTCCTCGCGCCAGGTCCAAGGACCACAATCTGATGGCGTCAGTGTCAACTGCCATTTTTCTTTTTTAAGTTAGTTTCTTTCTGAGGAATCTTTCATTTTTAGCCTAGCTCTAGGTATAATTAAAAAAAACGTTGCCCCACGTCGGGGCATTCAAAGTAATCGAACTCGGGACCTCTCGCACCCGAAGCGAGAATCATACCACTTGACCAAATGCCCTGTTTATGAGACTTGATTTGTTTAATGTGTAGTCATTTGTCTGACCCATGAAATCTTCATGTCAGTGTAGATCTGACAGTTCACTTTAAGTCCCGCAGCAATGATCCACTGATTTAGCAGTATTGGGTACTGTGGATCGACAAATACTCCTTATCGCTTATGGTTACGCATGTCGTACTACTCTGATACTCTCCTTCCCAGGAATTTTATCTGCCATGAGGATTCGCAGTGTCTTAAACTGTGTGCACTTCTTTTCTGGGAGTTCATGTGTTCTGAATTTTTTAAAACTGATCTGTGTAGATAATTTTTTGCACATTGGAAGAGAGAATTCGTGTCACCCCGATTTTGTGATTGGTGATCCTTTATGATTCTAGCTTGCCTTTCACTATATTCATCTTCTTCTTGCTTTGTTTGAGTTCTTTGCCCAGTCTTAGTTTAGTTTGGTGTGGGAAAGATTATGTTTTGCATTCATGAGCATGTGATTAGCTGACCTAAGCAGTCTTCTATGTCAGAAGGTACTAGCTTGTTGCTTCTTTACCTATGGTTTGGCTGCTTCGTTTTAAATCTCAAATTCTAATGCAAAAAGGACGGAAAAAATAGAAGCCAGAGAGGGGGCATTCCGAGAATCGAACTCAGGACATCTTGCACCCGAAGCAAGAATCATACCACTAGACCAAATGCCCTGTTTATGAGACTTGATTTGTTTAATGTGCAGTCATTTGTCTGACCCACAAAATCTTCATGTCAGTGTAGATCTGACAGTTCACTTTAAGTCCCGCGGCAATGTTCCGCTGATTTAGCAGTATTGAGTACTGTGGATCGACAAATACTCCTTGTTGCTTATGGTTACGAATGTCGTACTACTCTAATACTCTCTTCCCCAGGAATTTTTATCTTCCATGAGGATTCGCAGTGTCTTAAACTGTGTGCACTTCTTTTCTGGGAGTTCATGTGTTCTGAATTTTTTAAAACTGATCTGTGTAGATAATTTTTTGCACATTGGAAGAGAGAATTCGTGTCACCCAGATTTTGTGATTGGTGATCCTTTATGATTCTAGCTTGCCTTTCACTATATTCATCTTCTTCTTGCTTTATTTAAGTTCTTTGCCTAGTCTTAGTTTAGTCTGGTGTGGGAAAGATTATGTTCTGCGTTCATGAGCATGTGATTAGCTGACCTAAGCAGTCTTGTATGTCAGAAGGTACTAGCTTGTTGCTTCTTTACCTATGGTTTGGCTGCTTCGTTTTAAATCTCAAATTCTAATGCAAAAAGGACGGAAAAAATAGAAGCCAGAGAGGGGGCATTCCGAGAATCGAACTCGGGACCTCTCGCACCCGAAGCGAGAATCATACCACTAGACCAAATGCCCTGTTTATGAGACTTGATTTGTTTAATGTGTAGTCATTTGTCTGACCCATAAAATCTTCATGTCAGTGTAGATCTGACAGTTCACTTTAAGTCCCGCAGCAATGTTCCGCTGAATTAGCAGTATTGGGTACTGTGGATCGACAAGTACTCCCTATCGCTTATGGTTACGCATGTCGTACTACTCTGATACTCTCCTTCCCAGGAATTTTATCTGCCATGAGGATTCGCAGTGTCTTAAATTGTGTGCACTTCTTTTCTGAGGGTTCACGTGTTCTGAAATTTTTAAAACTGATCTGTGTATATAATTTTTTGCACATTGGAAGAGAGAATTCGTGTCACCCAGATTTTGTGATTGGTGATCCTTTATGATTCTAGCTTGCCTTTCACTATATTCTTCTTCTTCTTGCTTTGTTTAAGTTCTTTGCCGAGTTTTAGTTTTGTCTGCTGTGGGAAAGATTATGTTCTGCATTCATGAGCATGTGATTAGCTGACCTAAGCAGTTTTCTATGTCAGAAGGTACTAGCTTGTTGCTTCTTTACCTATGGTTTGGCTGCTTCGTTTTAAATCTCAAATTCTAATGCAAAAAGGACGGAAAAAATAGAAGCCAGAGAGGGGGCATTCCGAGAATCAAACTCAGGACCTCTCGCACCCGAAGCAAGAATCATACCACTAGACCAAATGCCCTGTTTATGAGACTTGATTTGTTTAATGTGCAGTCATTTGTCTGACCCATAAAATCTTCATGTCAGTGTAGATCTGACAGTTCACTTTAAGTCCCGCAGCAATGTTCCGCTGATTTAGCAGTATTGGGTACTGTGGATCGACAAATACTCCTTGTTGCTTATTGTTACGAATGTCGTACTACTCTAATACTCTCTTCCCCAGGAATTTTTATCTGCCATGAGGATTCGCAGTGTCTTAAACTGTGTGCACTTCTTTTCTGGGAGTTCATGTGTTCTGAATATTTTAAAACTGATCTGTGCAGATAATTTTTTTCCACATTGGAAGAGAAAGAATTCGTGTCACCCAGATTTTGTGATTGGTGATCCTTTATGATTCTAGATTGCCTTTCACTATATTCACCTTCTTCTTGCTTTGTTTAAGTTCTTTCCCCAGTCTTAGTTTAGTCTGGTGTGGGAAAGATTATGTTCTGCATTCATGAGCATGTGATTAGCTGACCTAAGCAGTCTTCCATGTCAGAAGGTACTAGCTTGTTGCTTCTTTATCTATGGTTTGGCTGTGTGGGAAAGATAATGTTCTGCATTCATGAGCATGTGATTAGCTGACCTAAGCCGTCTTCTATGTCAGAAGGTACTAGCTTCTTGTTTCTTTACCTATGGTTTGGCTGCTTATTTTTAAATCTCAAATTCTACTGCAAAAAGGACGGAAAAAATAGAAGCCAGAGAGGGGGCATTCCGAGAATTGAAGTCGGGACCTCTCGCACCCTAAGCGAGAATCATACCACTAGACCAAATGCCCAATTTGTGAAACTTTTTACTGTCGGCGAAAAATGGTCTTCCAGGAATATTCAGCTACCCTTTAAAAACCAAAAGAAAAGGAAACAAGTACAACACTGATGCTGTCCACCTTAAAGGGAAGGTGTTTTTTACTTTTGTATCTTGAATACATGTTTCTTCCCATGATAAGGTATTACATTTACCGTAATACTGTCTAGGATCCCAATGATCGTATCGTTGTCTTCTTTAACTAAGTTATTACCTTCTTATTTGTGCTAGTAAAACAGTCCTTCAGGTAATAAGATCTGAATCAATGGCACTGGTTATTGGTAAATGTAAGCTGTTGGCAACTTTGATCAAAGTTATTGTATTTCTAGCATGAACCTTAGGTGTCTCATGGCCACAGCGCAGATAAAATGTCTTCCGATTACTTATAGTTTCATTATACTAATATGATGGACAGTTTGCATAGGCATGTAGTCACAGTACCATTTTGCTCCTGATGAAGTTAGTTCCTCTACTTACTGCTAGTCTGCTAGATCTATTTTATGTATCATGATGTGGTTCTGGTTCGACCTGCTTTAGTACAAGCTGTCATGCTGCATGGCCTCTCAAAGAGTGGCTCTGGCAGATGTCCCCTAGCCTGGCTGCTTCATTCCTATGCTTTTGATTTTAAATGTTTTCTTTTTATGTTTCCATCTTATTATTTGCAATTGATCTATTGGTGTGATCTACATAAAAAAACAAAAAAGTACCTGCGTTATTAATGTTCTCTACTGCATCATGAGTTGACTTCTAACGGTTGAGCATATTGCTTTTGTTTAGTTACAACTTTAAGCTATCTTACCTGATTGACAAAATTGCTTCATTATTCCAGTGCCTCTGCTTGACGGTGATCTGGTCACTCGTTTCAAATTTTGCATTGCATAAAAAAAAGGTTGGGGCATTCCGAGAATCGAACTCGGGACCTCTCGCACCCAAAGCGAGAATCATACCACTAGACCAAATGCCCATCTGTTAGTCCAAATGAAAGTGCGTTTCTTGTCAATGGAATCTGGTCTAGCCCCTGCTTATTTGACTTGGTTTTAGCAAATGCCTCTGCAAATGGTCCAGAGGTGGAATCTATGAGCAGTCCTTTTTAGTACTTTGTGGTCATGGAATCTTATGGTTGTTATAGAGCTTCAAGATACACAGGACACTGCCAAGCCATTCCTATACTTGCCCTTAACCGACAGGCGGAGTGAGGTGTATGTGCATTCCAATTTGCTGTCGTGATGATTGGATAAGTCGCTTTTGTCGACTAATTTGTGGAATTTGCTTGTAGTTGGGATCAACTCGGTGTGGAGAATTGAAGCAATTTATGTCAAGGGAGGCCATTGTGATATCTGCCTGACCTCTTTTAGGTTGCACTATGAATGTATCTTTGGTGTCAAGGGGTAGCATGTGAAATGGCCCAAGATAGGGGCTAGCAAGTACCCTTCTTTCTTTATGCTTTCCCCTTTTATATGAGACTTTGAACTGTGAAGTAGAACAGTTTTAAATGCAGATCTTGCACTGACTTTGAGGTCCTCACGCGAGATCCAAGGCTTGAATAATTGTTGTCGGTGCCAACTGCCTTTTTTCTCTTATTTTAAGTCGGTTTCTTCTGGGGAATCTTTCAGTCTGGCCTTCAAAGTATACTATTACGTCTTCACAGTAGCCTTTTTCTGGGTAAATTTCCAAATCAGGTTTTTTTTTTTTTTTTTTACCCAAACAGGTTTAAAAAAAAAAAAAAAACACCAGATCAGGTGCCGCTCGGCAATCTTGTTGCCGAGAGGCACTGTTGGGCCGGCCTGGCCGGCTTGCTCCGGCGGCTCGCTCGGCAGCCACACTGCCGAGCCGTGCCCCAACACCTCCAACTAGTTTTATTTTTATTTTTTAAAATTTCATAAGAAAAACCATTTTTTAATAATATTTATTTTATTTATAATTTTATTCTTTTTAAGCTGATTTTTATAATATAATTATCAATATTTAATTACTTAAGATATATAATTATAACATTTCAATAAATTCACATATGTAATGTCGACATCGAACAAATGAACTGAATAAATATCACGCAATTGGGATATTGTAATATTACAAAAAATTCACATCTAATATAAAAACCACGAAAAAATGAACTTAATAAATATGAGGGGGGTTCCCCAAGCGCTGAAAAAATGAATCTCTAAACCTTTTGATTAACGTAGACAACCTCATTGCGGAATAGGAGGTCATGTAGGAAGATGGCGTCATTAGTACATGTAACTGCAGTTAATTTGTTATCTATTATGAAAATCCCATGTTTTTTACAATATCCCAATTGCGCGATATTTATTCAGTTCTTCTGTTTGATGTCGACATTACATATGTAAATTTATTGTAATGTTATAATTATATATCTTAAGTAATTAAATATTGATAATTATATTATAAAAATCAGCTTAAAAAATAAAATTATAAATAAAACAAATATTAAAAAAATGGTTTTTCTTATGAAATTTTAAAAAATAAAAATAAAACTAGTTGAGGTCCTGGGGCACGGCTCGGCAATGTGGCTGCCGAGCGGGCGCCGGAGCCGGCCAGCCGAGCCGGCCCAACAGCCCGCTCGGCAGTCTGATTGCCGAGCGGACTGTTGGAGGCGGCCCAACAGTGCCGCTCGGCAACAAGACTGTCGAGCGGTACCTGATCTGGTGTTTTTTTTTTAACCTGTTTTGGTAAAAAAAAAAAATCCTGATTTGGAAATTTACCCCCTTTTTCTTCCTGCCAGGTTGGGTTCTTGATGGCTGTCTTACTAGCTCCGCATGAATCAGTCACATTGTCTCGATTGTGATGTGAGAAACATATGTTGAAGGCACGGATTATCGTTTCCCTTAGGTATATTTTATAAAAAGAAAAGATTAGTTTTCAAAGATTCGCATTTGACAGAAAATGGACATGAAAGAAAAAACTCAAAGTACTATTCGGACCGTGAATGAGGTGAACACATGCGCAACCCAATGCACCAGTCAGTAATCAATTCATTGAGATTAATCATTATCTTATTTCACGCGATCCACGAGAATACGTCTCCCCTCAAGATTTAATAATTTAGTAATTGAATGATACCGACTATGCTAAAAATGATTTACAAAATTATCGTACAAAATGTTGTCATATCGACATCCAATTACAATTTAGTGAAAACAACACAAATGGTTCATTAACTTTGGCTCAAGGCTCAAGGGTAATGTCATCCTTGAATTTTTAATTTGTTTAATGTGGTCAGTGAACTTTATACTAATATGCAATGTTCTCTCTCAATTTTTAATTTGTTTAATGTTATCCATGAACTTGAATTAATGGAAGGACAACATTGAATGAAGGACTGGACGCACATCAACTACTGTACGTGATGATTACACACTATTTGTAATTGTATCAATGTGGAGAATTTCTTTTGCCCACTTCAAACAGGAAAGTTAATTCCATGTTGTTAAGACAAGTTTGTACTCAACATTGGACTTTCCGTTGTTAGCAGATTCTAAAAAACCGGATATACAAATTCAACACCACTTAAACAATTCAAAAAACCACTAGGGTTGCCCCAATGACCACCCTTCTCACTTGGAAAAGGGGAGGTGGGGAGTTCGATTCCCCACCTTCTCAGGGGGGTTAGGGATGGGGACGAGTGAGTGAGGGAGCATGGTTTCGTAACCTGCACACAGCACATAGCGAATACAGTGCGGCTTGTATAATAAAATATGATAAAATACAACTAGACAAAAAAAAAATTCAAAAAAATTAAATATCTTCCAAGAATCTAAATAATAATGCTCTCTCCTTGTGTTGTTTGTATAATAGAATATGATAGAATAGAACTAGACCAAAAAAAAAAAAAATTCAAAAGAATCAAGTATCTTCCAAGAATCTAGATAATAATGCTCTCTCCTTGTGTTGTTTGTGAAGTGTATAGTGGGGCTTATGTGAAGAATATTGCTCCTCACTTCCCAAGTAACCAATGAATTACAAGCAGATACATACTTAAATTCCTCCTTGACTATTTAATTGAACGAGGTACTGGTGCCACATCACTTTCACAAACCTTAATGTCCTGCTACACAACATAATGGAATCCACAATCTGAAATAAAATATGTGGAGACACAAACCATCAAATCAAGAAAGGGTGGCAAAGATTGGCAAAGTTAAAATTAGGAACCTTGGTGAGGCATAAACTAACAGCTATCCTGGTGAAAGAGAAGTCATTCATCGAATAATGGGACTCCTAAAAAAATATTTCTTTCCGTTTTCTTGTTTTAGACAGAAATCAAAATATAAATCTTTGACTTAGATGGAAATTGATTCCATACTCCCCGAATAACATGACTCGTAAAAAAAGATTTCTTTTCGTTTTCTTGTCTTAGATGGAAATCAAAATATAAATATGGAAATCGATTCTATTCTCCGTCGAAAAATGTGACTCGTTAAAAAGGATTTCTTTCCGTCTTCTTGCTTTACACGGAAATCAACATATAAATCTTGTCTTAGATAGAAATCTTTTCCGTTCTACCTCATATAATGTGACTCGTAAAAAAAAAAGATTTCTTTTTGTTTCCTTATTTTAGATGTAAACCAACGCTTAGAGGGAAATTGATTCGTTCTCCCTCGAATAATGTGACTCATAAAAAATTCCGTTTCTTGTTTTAGACGAAAATCAAAATATAAATCTTGTCTAAGACGAAAGTCGATTATGCTCTCCTTCGAATAATGTGACTCGTCAAAAGAGATTTCTTTCCATCTTGGGGAAATCAAAATATGAATCTCGTCTAAAACAGAAATCCATTTTGTCTTCTTGTTCTAGACCGAAATCAAAATATAAATTTAAATTATCTCTCGAATTTTGTGACTCGTAAAAAAAGATTTCTTTCCATCTTGTTGTTTTGGAAGGAAATTGATTCCGTTCTTCTTCGAATAATGTGACTCGTCCAAAAAAAATCATTTCTGTCTTGTTGTTTTAGACGAAATCAAGATACAAATATTGTCTTAGATGGAAATTGATTCTGTTTTCTCTCGAACAATGTGATTCATCTAAAAAGATTTCTTGTCATGTTCTTGTTTTAGACGGAAACCAAAATATAAATCTTATCTTAGAAGAAAGCGATTCCGTTTTCCTCAAACAATGTGAATCGTCAAAAAGATTTCTTTCCGTCTTTTTGTTTTAGACAGAAATCAATACATAAATCTTGTCTTAGACGAAAATCAATTCCGTTTTCTGTTGAATAGTGTGATTCATCAAAAAAGATTTTTTTTCCGTCTTCTTGTTTTAGACGGAAATGAAAACATAAATCTTATTTTAGTCGGAAATCGATTCTGTTTTCTCATCGAATAATGTGATTACCAACGCAAGTCAATTGCAGCATTTAGTCACAAGACAGACTGAATCCAAATGGCAAATGGCTAGCCATCAATACTTACTACTGGAGTCCTCCATGACTGTCCAATGCAGAAAATAGTTGATGCAGAATCGATCAAAGAAAAGATATATCAATCAATACCTGTTTAACTTAACAAGCTAGATTGAGATCCTAACTACCATAAATAATTGCGAGAGTAATTAACTACCAACTAAGAAGTTCTTGAATTGAATTTGGCATAGCTTCTCGCGCAAAGGACCGTAGGAAAGAAAACGTAACATACCGTCAGAACAACAAATCTATCCGTTCTAGGCTCCCGTCCAATATAAGCTCCTGCCCAGCAAAAATGGACCACGGCAACGAGCACTCTTTTAGTAATTTCTTATACGTGCATCAAAAAACTACAATAATCCATCACAAAATTGACTAACCTACGTAATCACACCCCAACAAACGCGCACTTGCGTTTTCGAGCTTACCCTTTTGATCATTCTTCTTGAAGGCCATTGATTAAAATAAAGAAAATTTGGTGAACTGTCCACATTAATTTGAACATGAGGTCGCACATAACTCTATCCCTTCTAATTTGAACAAAGCAATGCATTGACCCGATACATTAGAGAATGCGTAATTTTTTATACGCGGGAAGTAAATTCACGACAGCTGAGTTTTTCATAAGTCACAACACCGTTTATAAGGTAAGAAAAATAGCCCCGACACCATTTTTTCTAAATCACAACACGATTATCCACTGCTATTTTTTTTTCCTAAATCACAATACTGTTTATAAAGTAAGAAAATAACCCTGACATGGTCATGTGTTTTTTTTGTCGCATTTGCTGAACGAACACTTAGGGTGGTGCACCTTCGACAAAAAAAGTCAACGGTGTTGTGATTTAGGAAAATTCAACACAAACAACAAGAGACACACTGTAATAACACGAGTCCTTCTATTTTCTAGAAATTTCGTGTTTTCCATGTGATTCACTGTGCCTGCAATGTACAAGTCTCGTTAGTCATCTATACGATCTAAGCAATGAATTCGATCATGCGAACTAATCAACTCACACAAACTAATGATCACGAGCTGGCTAACAGATCAACGATAATTTCTTTTAAAGAACTTCCTAAAGCATCGAAGAAATACTGACTTGTGGGTACCTTAATACAAATAAAAAGTTCACGCAAGTTAATAGCTCCAGAATTCATCACCTCTCTCTAGTATATATTCTCTCTGTTGCAGCCCACTCCCTCCGTCCATCATCACCAATGAAGCAACTGCTTCACCATTGACTTTCCAAAGTTCCTCCTCTTGTCCTCCTCCTTCTTCTCCAAACCCAAGTTCCTCTCATCCTCCTCATTCCCCAAACCTAATGCCTCCGCCCATTCCCACCCTCTCCTCCGTTATACCAACTATTTGATCCTCCATTATGTTGTTCAGGCTTGTTGAGGCTGGCCTCTTCGCCCATGCCATCGATGCTGCACTCCACAAGAGCGATTTCCCTGCCTACGATGTAGAAATAGGTAATTTCCTGCTCGAAAACTTGATGAAGAGGCACAATCCCTCTGTAGCCATCTATCTTTGGGAGCAGTAGAAGATCATCGAGGCCTTCAGCAGACCCGGAGCCGTTCGGGTTCAAGGACATGGTGGAGGCGCGGGTCGACATCTCCACCTTTAATCACCTGCTCAATCGTTTGATCGGGAGCTCCAATCTCGCCACCACCGCTGCCATTACTCTGTATGGACAGTTGAGCGGCTTGGTTTTGCTTATAGTAATTTGATGAAGGGTGTTGACACCTGATTTTTAGTCTTTTTATTTTTAGAAAATTAATTAAAAATACCAAAAAATGAGTAAAATCGCAAAATCAACTTTGGAAGCCTTAGTCAAGCCTAAGGAACCATGTTTGAACAAAAAATAATTTTCGAATTTTTCAGTATTTTTAATATTATTTTTAGGGAAAATTTCAAAAAAGGGCTGCAAGTGCTCTCATTTTCTCAAATAAGGGCCTGAAGTACACATTATTTCAAATAATGGCCTGAAGTGTCATCATTGTCTCAAAGAAGGGCCTGAGGTGACTATGGTTGTTTCAAATAAGAGCTTGACCTCGCCGGCCAAATTTTCCTTCCGATCAAAGGCATTTTTGTCAAAATGTAAATTTAATTTAATTATATTTAAAAACAAAAAAAAAATTAAAAAAGGAAAAAATCAGGCGGGAGGTCTAGGGTCGCCGGCGCCTCGATGAGGGCCGACGACCCCGCCGTCCATAAGGCCCTCACCTCAGCCAGGCCTCTCCTAGATCTGGGTGAGGGTCGGCGGCCCTCACCCAGGTCCAGCCAAGGGCCGCGGCCCTCTCTCGGCTCAGCGGGCCCTTGCCTCTAGTCGGCGGGGTCGCCAGCCCTTGCCGAAGTACCGGCAACCTCGACGGCCAAAGCTGCCACCACACCACCGGTTGTGTTTCTTGTATTTTTTTTTTCAAAATCTCTTGAAAAATAGAAAAGGGGAAAAATAAAATAAAATAGTAAATGACCAAAATGCCCCTAACTAAAGTGACTCAGGCCATTTTTTCAGACTAATATAGTCACTTCATGCCCTTGTTTGAAACAATGTGCATTTCAGGCCCTTCTTTGACACAATGAGGGCACTTCGGGTCCTTATTTGAAACAAGGTCCATTTGGGGCCCTTATTTGAGAAAAAGAGGACACTTGGGGCCCTTATTTAGAATTTTCCCTTATTTTTAATTAGAAATATACCCCAAAAATAGAAAAATAGTGTTCGTGACCAGAAAAATATGAAAATATAGTCATTAGTCTTATTTTAACCCCAATTACATTTTGGTCACTTTCAAATTCAAACATTCAATCGGGGAACCTATTTTTCCAGATTTTTGCATTTAAGTCCCTAGTTTACCAAAAATAACAAATTGAGTCCTTTCTACTACTTTTTTTCACCTCGGTCCAGTTATGAAATCTGTTTCTAATGCCTTTAATTGCAGTTTGGTCCAATCATTTAACAGATTGAGCAATTTGGGAAAATGGCTTAAAATCTTTGCAATTTTTAGTCCCTAGTTATCATTCAAAATGCAATTAAATTTTTTTAGAGATATTCATGAAAATCCAAGACCACTGTCCTATGCTTTTCATCATTCTGAATCCATTGGTGTGTTGGATTGGTTCGATTTTTCCATTTAGGCTTTGGATTATTAAAAAATCATTTTCGGATCAAACTTTGAATTTGGGGTTTTTGCACCAAATTAAGTCATTCAATCTCAAAAACACCACTATTACATGAAAAACATGTTGTAGAACCCAATTTCGGCGTCAATTTTATGAAAAGTGGTCATCTTCAGACCTAATTTGGTACTGTTCATCATCTTCCTCGAGGTTCCCCTCTGCGTGCCGAGCAGAAATCAACCGAATTGACCACCAAATCGAACCTAATCGACGATGCCAATGCTTGGGCTTTGTAGGCCACTCAGTTTGAGTCCCAATGGGTCTACTTTCGCAACTTGGCGTCGCTGGAGCTCGGACGTCCAACGCCGTTTCCTCTGCGATACGCGCCCGAGCGTGAACCAGGTGAATTTCGGCCAAATTCGCGCCCAATTCGGACAACCCATGCCACGTCCTTTTCCCCCAACCTAGTTCCAGAATATTCTTCCTCATTTTTGCATTTTGTCGGCACGAAACCAGTACGAAATAGGAGGAGGCGAGCTGGCGTTCTTGGGGAGGACAGACAAAAAATGCCATTGGGAATGTTTATGAGCTGGCAGGTTCGTACGCGAGAGAGAGAGAGAGAGAGAGAGAGAGAGAGAGAGAGAGAGAGAGAGAGAGAGAGAGAGAGAGAGAGAGAGAGAGAGAGAGGAACGTACGAGGTGAGGACGAGCTGCATAAAAGGAGAGAGAGATGGCCAGAGCGTTGGGGTTGGAGAATTTCTAAGAGAGGGAGGGTCCATGGTCGGTTTTGTGTGTATTCTTCCGCTCACAAATAGTGAGTTTTTGAGAGAGAAACCGAGTGTTTCATGAGTTCTTTGAGAGACCCCTACCCCCGGCCGAGCTTCACCATCATCCAGTGAAGCCCCTCAACCTTCGTCGAGCCTTTCCGGTTGCTAGCGCCGCCCAAAAAGGTGGGTTAAACCCCCCCTCCCCCCCACCCAACCCCCCGAGCATCCCCTGTTCTGTATTGTTAGTCATGGTTGGGATTGGCTCTGTTTGACTTTCGGGTCAAACGGAGCCAAACCAACTACTCTAACACATTGTTCAGTGGTTATTTAGTTCCCCTCGAGTCATTGCGTGTCTCGATTTCGCCCGTAGTGCCTCTGTTTCGCATTTTTCTTATTACATACCAAGTGTTTGTTGAAATGCCTCGGGTTGTTCAAACCCCTGGCTTCGAATCTGGTTTTCGTTGCCGTTTTACGTGTTTTACTAGCCATATCTTGTTCAAGCATGTTCTATGTGTGTAGTGCTTCTTGTTGATGCTTAGTTTCGTGGTTGGTTGTGCTTGGATGTCGAGATATGAGGTCGGAAATATGCTTTGTCGATCATTTCTAAGCTCGGATTCTTGTGAAAATAGTTCAAACCCCCGACTTTGGGGTTGATTTTCTTTGTCGTTTCGCGTGTTTTAAGAGTCGTTCTTTGGTCGATACCATTCCTTGTTTGAAGTACTTTGCATCGGTATATGGTCGATTATGATCGGAGTGCATGAAAACCGCTTAAGAAGATGCCTTGGTGAACTGACATTTCAAGACTTAAATTCTTTTGCAAGTGTTGGGTCTAGTGAGCAGCTCAAATCCCTGACTTCGGGGCTCGTTTTCTTTGTGTTTTCGTGCGTTTCAAGAGCCATTTTTTGTTCGATATCATTCCTTGCATGTAATACTTCCCGTCAATGTATGGTTCTGCTCTTGATTAAGTCTGTGCACTGAGATAATCAATTGAGAAAACGCCTCAGTGAGCTGCAAAGCTCAGGGCCTGGGAATTTTTCTAAGTCTGGGTTTACACCTAAGCACTTTCACGACACTATTACGACGCGCTCGATTGATCATTTCCCAAGCCGTCAATTATTTTGGAAATCTGGTTCTACCTAGTTTCACATGATATGAACTGTTTCCCTTGATTGTGTTTGAGCATTAAAATAATCGTCCATGAAAACGCCTTAGTGAGCTATAAAGTTAGGTTGAACATTGTCTGTGTTGGTCTGCGAACTTGCCACTTTCACGACACTATTACGATGCACTCGGTTGATCATTTCCTGAGCCGTTGGTTGTTTCGAAAACTTGGTTCTACCCAGTTTCGTGTGGTATAAACGTTTTTTCTTGATTGCACATGAGGGCTGAGATAATTGCCCGAGAAAGCACGTCCACGGTTGATCTTTTCAAATTAAATCTTTTCGGAAAGTGAGCCAAAATCATGATTTCGAGTGAGATTTTTGTCGCATTTTCATCGGATTCACCATCGGCCTTGCTTGGCCAATCTTGTCGTTCCCTTAAAAAAAAATCAGAAAAAATCACAAAAAATCTAATTTTTTTAGAAAATTAAAAAATCATCTTTTATTGCTTGTTTAGGGTAATTAGACTTTATTTCGCATTGGAGGATGACCGATGTCCATTCCGGTCCAATTTGTTGTACGCCCGATCATGTTTCGGGTTTCGATTTTTCGGCCTCGTAATTAAATACCCGAGAGCCGCGGCTTTTGATTTATCGCCTTAGAGTAGGTTCTTTTTTTATGTTTCCTTCTTTATCCCTTTGGATGCTTTGGATGATTTTCATTTTTTTAAGATAAAACCTAAAACTAGAAAACGCTATGAAACACCTAGCACAGTTGAAAAAACATCTTTAGGAATTAAAAGCGACTGAACCTTGCATGATGACTTTAGGTAACAAAACAAAGCTCACAGTAACCGAAAGGACTCTTGTAGAAATACTAGGGTAACCAAATCCCTGGACCAAAAAATTTTTGGTCGCGCGGAATTGAGCGGTTTCTCCCAACCGCTCGATGGGGTTTCCGGTCTACCCTCCTCAAAGACCGGTGGCGACTCCTTTCGCATGTACACTCGCACATGTCACCCGATCACATAAAAATCGAAATTCAAATTTTTCTCACGTCGCGATTTGGTATGGGCTTAGGAGAGCCCGAACCAAGAGCCCATCCTCTAGGCCTCTTGGCAATCCATTAACCCGCCTCCCTCGATCGAAACGAGATAGATCGGGCGAGGCCGGGCCGCGACAAAGGGTTATATCCAGACTCAATATTTGAGAGGAGCCGCTAGAGTTTTGCTGAAGGACATGGTCGAGGATGGGGTCACCCCTAACAGTTTTACATACTCTGCCTAATAGTTAGTGCACAGGTCCCATGTCAATTTCATAAGAAATTTGCTCTTTCGATGATCTACCTTTTCCCGCTGTTCTTTACTGGAGAGTTCAGACAAAAAGCCATCCTCATATCTAGATCTCAAAAAAATCGATGAATAATCATGTCCCATAGCGTGTCCAGTTCTAGGTCCATCTTCCCACTACTGTGGGAATACCTTGTCAGGGTTTTATCCTGACATCAAAATCCCAAGAGGATTGAACTCTTTGAAATGCTGACTCATCATAAAATATTTCTTCCGTCTTCTTGCTTTAGATGGAAATTAAAATATAAATATTTTCGTAGATGGAAATTGATTCCGTTTTCCTTCGAATGACGTGACTCTTTAAAAATATTTCTTTCTGTGTTCTTGTTTTAGATGGAAATGAAAAATATAAATCTTGACTTAGACGGAAATTGATTCCGTTTTCTCTCGAATAATGTGACTCGTAAAAAAAAAATTATTTCCGTCTTCTTGTTTTAGACGGAAATCAAAACATAAATTGTCTTAGATGGAAATCGGTTCCTTTTTCTCTCGAATAATGTGACTCGTAAAAAAAAATTACTTTCCGTCTTCCTTTTTGTTGACATCTTCCTATCTTCCAGATTGTGATGTGATAAGTATATAGAAGTACCTAAAAATGGGAACATATGGATGGAGTTACTTGAATTGTACATATCTAACAAAAGAAGCAGAAGAAATATGTTACATTTATAAATACATTGGAAGAGATACGTCATAGTGGCCAATTGACGGAAAATTCCTTGGAATTGCAATTGCAAGATTACAATTTTCTAGACATTAACTAGTCTCCATTTCTCGAAGTTTATTAGAGCAGAGGATTAGAAACTTTAGACAGAAATCAATTCCGTTTTCCCTCGAAAAATGTGACTCGTAAAAAAAAATTCATTCCGTTTTCGTCTTTTAGATGGAAATCAAAATATAAATCTTGTCTTCGACAAAAATCGATTTCATTTTCCCTCCAATAATGTGACTCGTAAAAAGAAAATTTGCTTCCGTTTTCTAGTCCTACACGGAAATCAAAGTATTCATTTTGTCTTAGATGGAAATCGATTCCGATTTCTCTCGATAATGTGACTCCTAAGAAAAGATTTTTTTTTTCCTGTTCTCTAGGGTTAGACGGAATCAAAATATAAATCTTGTCTTAAACATTTTAGATGGAAATCAAAATAGAAATTGATTCCGTTTTCCTTCGAATAATGTGATTCGTAAAAAGGATTTCTTTCCGTCTTCTTGTTTCAGACGGAAATCAAAATAGAAATTTGTCTTATGGGGAAATCGATTCTATTTTGCCTCGAATAATGTGACTCGTAAAAACTATTTCTTTCCGACTTCTTGTTTTAGACGAAAATCAAGATATAAATCTTATCCAAGAAGGAAATCGATTCCATTTTAAGTCGAATAATGTGACTCCTAAAAATAGATTTATTTCTGTCTTTTTATTTTGTGACATCTCCTTCGGGATTGTCATGTGATATACCAAGTATATAAAGATACCTAACAGGGAGAACAAATAGTTGAACACCATGTGAATAGAGTGGCTCGAGTTCTACGTATCTAACAAAACAAGGGAAAAAGTACTACACTTATAAATATATCTACCAAAAAAATTGAGTCGAGCACAACTACAAAAGAGATAAGTCGTATTGTCCAACCCACTGAAAATTTCCTTGGACATGTGTAGCTGGGAATTTTCAGTCAACTGTCCAACAACGGGCTACCAATTGAACTCCACCAACGCAATAAAAACAATCCACATTCAAGATTTTCGAGAACTTCTGTAAAAACACGGTCCTGTGATTTTTGTGTCACATTTGCTGAATGAACACTAAGAGTGCTCATTCGACAAAAAAAATCAACGGTGCTGTGATTTAGGAAAATTCAACACAAACAACAGGAGACATGCTCTAATCCGGGTGATTCAAGCAAGCAATCCTGGAAAAGCTCCAAAGAAGCCTCCGCACGGTTCGATCCCATGACACGTCCTGGCAAGTGCGAATAAGATACGCGCTTCTCAATAAATTGGCCGTCTGATCCCAAAAAAGTCGGCCGTGACACGTTCTGGCAACTGCCAATAAGATGCGTGCTCCTCAATAAATTGGCCATCTGTGAATAGGATGCGCGCTTGTCAATAAATGGCCATAATCATTTGAATAGGGAAGGATACAGAGTCCGATCAAACACTCACCATAAGGCAATGTAGGAGCATTTGTTTTCGTTCTTCGCGTGCAGATCCGCCACTGTCTGCTTCTCGTCAGCAGAGAGTTCTTCCTTCTAGATGTTGGGATCAAGATGGAAAAGCCATCGCTTTCGACAGCTATTGTGGCTCCGGTCGAAGGTGGCTTTTGTCGCAATGAGTTTCCATTTCGTGCCGTGCCGCTTCATCAATTCTGCCAACTCCTCGTCCTCTCCCGGCAACCACCAGTGCCGCCTTGTCTTGCGACCTCCGGATGGTCCGCAGCCGCCTTCTCCAGTTTCAAGAGGAGGGATCTGGTCGCCCCTTCTTTGGTATCATGATGCGGGCTGCCTTATTCTCCAGTGGTCCCTATTTTGGATTCAAGATGCGGCCAGCCGCCGCTGCCTTCTCCTTCGTTAATCTCTTTCTCGGAGCTTTCATCATCTCCGTTCGGCATCATGAAAAGACAGAGTAGTGTTGCGCATTGAAAAGCAAAAAAACTAGAGGAAGGCGAGAGTCTGCGTGGTAAACTTCTTGCTCAACCCGTGGCTCGCATATTGACCGAAATTGAGCTTTTATGGCCTGGGCTGCAGACCCAATTGGGCTCCATTCTCAAGCCTTTCCAAAAAAAGACCAAACGAAGCACAATCTATCAAAATGGGATTAAACCCAAACTCATCTACATCAATCCCAGCCCAAATTCACCTAGTCCAATTAAACCAAATTCCGGAGTTAATCAAAACTTATCAATCCAAGTTAAGACTAAACCCATTAAACCTATTTAAACCTAACTAACCTCACCTTGTTATTCTTTTTAGGAAAAATGACATGAATGGTCTCTGAACTTTGGCCTAAGGTGCAATATGGTCCCTGATCTTCTATAAAAATAACCCCGACATGGTCCTTTGATTTTTGTGTCACATTTGCTAAATGAACACTTAGAGTGCTCATTCGGCAAAAAAATCAACGGTGTTGTGATTTAGGAAAATTCGACACAAACAACAGGAGACATGCTCTAATAACACGAGTCCTTCTATTTTCTAGAAATTTCGTGTTTTCCATGTGATTCACTGCGCCTGCAACGTACAAGTCTCGTTAGTCATCTATACAATCTAAGAAATGAATTCAATCATACGAACTAATCAACTCACACGAACTAATGATCAAGAGCTGGCTAAAGGATCAACGATCATTTCTTTCAAAGAACTTCCTAAAGCATCGATCTTCTTGTAAGAACTTGAGAGCCACTTCGAATGTCACAGTCAAAATACTGACTTAATATTGACTTGTGAGTACCTTAATACAAATGCAAAATTCACGCAAGTCAATAGCTCCAGAATTCATCACCTCTCTCTTAGTATATATTCTCTCTATTGCAGCCCATTCCCTCCGTCCATCATCACCAATGAAGAGTGGGTAATGGGGTTTGCAAGGTGCCTCCTCTCTTCCTCTTCCTTCCCCAAGTTCCTCCTTCACCATCCGACTTTCCAAAGTTTCTTCTCTCTTCCGCCTCCTCTTTCAAACCCAAGTTCCTCTCTTCCTCCTCCTCCTCCTCCAAACCCAAGTTCCCCTCTTCCTCCTCCTTCCCCAAACCTAATGCCTTCGCCCATTGCCACCCTCTTCTCCGTTATACCAACTATTTGATCCTCCATTATGTTGAGGCTGGCCTCTTCGCCCATGCCATCGATGCCACGCTCCGCAAGAGCGATTTCCCTGCCTACGATGTAGAAATAGGTAATTTCCTGTTCGGAAGCTTGATGAAGAGGCAAAATCCCTCTCTAGCCATCAGTTTTCGGGAGCAGTAAAAGATTATCGAGACCTTGAGCGGACACGGAGCCGTTCGGGTTCGGGTGTTATTCAAGGACATGGTGGAGGCGCGGGTCAGCGTCTCCACCTTTAATCACCTGCTCAACCGTTTGATCGGGAGCTCCAATCTCGCCACCACTGCTGCCATTACTCAGTAAGGAGTTGAGCGGCTCGGTTTTGCTTATAGTAATTTGATGAAGGGTTATATCCGGACTCAAAATTTGAGCGGAGCCGCTAGAGTTTTGTTGAAGGACATATTCGAGGATGGGGTCACCCTAACAGTTTTACATACTCTGCCTAACAGTTTGTGCACTGGTCCCATGTCCCAAAAAAGATCAATTGCTTCTTGCCATACAATTTCATGAGAAATATGCTCTTTCGATGATCTACCTTTTCCCGCTGTACTTTACTGGAGAGTTCAGACAAAAAAAAAAGGATAAATAATCACGTCCCATACCGTGTCTAGTTCTTGATTGAACTCCTTGAAATGCCCTCGAATAATGTGACTCATCAAAAAATATTTCTTCCGTATTCTTGCTTTAGATGGAAATTAAAATATAAATATTTTTACTTTACCAAAAAAAAAATATAAATATTTTCATATATGGAAATCAATTCCTTTTCCCTCGAATAATGTCATTCCTTAAAAAATATTTTATTCCGTCTTCTTGTTTCGAATAATGTGATTCGTAAATGTGATTCCTACAAAAATCGATTCCTTTTCCCTCGAATAATGTGACTCCTTAAAAAATATTTATTTCCGTCTTCTTGTTTCGAATAATGTGACTCGTAAATTAAAATATAAATCTTGTCTTAGTCAAAAATCGATTCCGTTTTCCCTCGAATAATGTGACTCATAAAAAAAATTGTTTCCGTTTCTAGTCCTAGACGGAAATCAAAATATAAATCTTGACTTAGATGGAAATCGATTCCACTTTCTCTCGATAATGTGATTCCTACAAAAAGATTTTTTTTTTTCCCGTTTTCTAGGGTTAGACGGAATCAAAATATAAATCTTGCCTTAAAGACACATCGATTCCGTTTTCTTTCAAATGATATGACTCGTAAAGAAAGTTTTCTTTCCTGTTTCTTATTTTAGATGGAAATCAAAATATAATTTTCGTGTTATATGGAAATTGATTCGGTTCTTCCTCAAATAATGTGATTCGTAAAAAAGATTTCTTTCCATCTTCTTGTTTCAGATGGAACTCAAAATATAAATCTTGTCTAATGGGAAAATCGATTCTGTTTCGAATAATGTGACTCGTTAAAAAATATTTCTTTCCGACTTCTTGTTTTAGACAAAAATCAAAATATAAATCTTATCTAAGATGGAAATCGATTCCGTTTTTTCTCAAAAAATGTGACTCCTAAAAATACATTTATTTCTGTCTTTTTATTTTGTGACATCTCCTTCGAGATTGTCATGTGATATACCAATCAAGTGTATAAGGATACCAAAAGCGAGAACAAATACGTTGAACACCATGTGCATAGAGTGGCTCGAGTTCTACGTATCTAAGAAAAGAAGGGAAAAAGTACGTACATTTATAAATACATCTAACCAAAAATTGAGCCGAACACAGTTACTAAAGAAATGCGTCATATTGTCCAATTGACTGAAAATTTCCTTGGACATGTGTAGCTGGGAATTCTCGGTCAACTGTCCAACAACGAGGTACCAATTGAACACCAGTGGATTCTACCAACACAATAAAAACAATCCACATTTCAAGACTGTCGAGAACTTCTTAAAAAACCATAGTCTGGAAGAGTGGAGACAATCATTAATGACAACTAGACTTTATTGTGCAAGTTGCCAGATACTCTGATTCAAGCAGAACTACACTATGGGATATCATGATAGATGGTCTTAAAGGTGAAAGAGACACCTTGCAAAACACAATCGGCCTCAAACTTCAACTATAAGTTTATCAAGCAACAACTTGCTCTTTCCATCCTATCTTTGGCCAATGTGGAATACTTTCCACATTCAACATCACATGTTCAATCCACTATAATAGCCTATACAAAATCCCCTAAATGGAATCATATGTGAATAAAAACACTGCTCAACAAGTCCACTTTCATTTAGTTTATTCTCAGACAATAGGACAACTCGTTTCCGTAGTTGAATGAATACGAGATTATAAAAAAAAAAAAATTAGTCCAAGGCTCTTAAAAATGGACAAGCACAAAAACCTGCTTGAGCTCCTGTCGCGAAACCTTCGACATAACGAAGAACTCCGTGACGGCATTTCCAGTAATGCGCCCATCTGCATCTACAAAACCACGACCATTTTAGAAAACGAAACCGCAATCCAAGAACAACAACAAGCACTCGAGAAAATATACGATCCAGCAACATTTCCAGTCCCGATTGAGGCTGTGAATCATTGAACAAGCCAAACGCGGCTCGATCAAAAGCGTTCCGAAAACAGAGAAACGTAAACCTGAATCAGCGAAGTTGAACCACCCCTCATAGATCCGCCGGTGGTCCTTCGAGCAGGAACCAACGTGCCAGACTTAATCTCTATTGGCTTAATCTCCCGAGATTGAAGAAATTTGAAAGCGTTTGGGTGAAGTGAAAGTGAGAAGAAAGAGAGATATCATATCAGTTTTGTCGCATATCCTGTACCCACACTACAATATAACCGTGGAACAAGTGCCGCGAGTCAAGTCCATCATGCACTGGACTGCATCCATCCTGCACTGGACTGCAGTACGAGCGTGTCAAACAAGAATTCCATCTTGTAATAGGATATTCTTAGATGCATTTGTAAGCCTTGCTCTTTGTTTATTTTTTTCCTCACTGCACGAATCTTTACTATGATGGAGCAAGTTTTCTTTCACAAACCTGATGTTCCATGACTCGAGATCCCTCTCGAAATCAGCAGTTGCGTTCATTTACGTTGGGCAACGGACTAGATGGAGGCCATGCAACAAGAAAAGCACTAATCTTCCTATATAGCTCGATACTGTACACGGCAGCTACGATGTTCGACAGGTCAACTAAATTGGAATAGGGCAATTATGTTAGAAACCAATGACATGAGCAGTATGTACTTTTGGGTGAACTTATACACAACACTTTTTATCTTACATTAATCTGAATTTATGATCTCAAGCACATTCTGCATCCCACAAAACTTTGTATCAATCGATACCATGACCAGCCAGATCAAATGACAGTGAAAAATATAGAATTATTCTATCTACTGCTTGATTCCTGTTTAGTACGATCCAAATAGATCAAAACAAACTAAGCCAAATCATAGCTGCTGCTCGAAAAATGAAAGAAAATACAAAATTTTCACCGCAAATGAGTCGAATCTACTCAAATTCACTCGCCAACGAAGGGGACACAAAATCATCAAAACGATATGCAACTTCACGAGGCTGAGCTTTTCTTATCGACAAACTATATGTAGCTTCAAATTGGCCGAATGAACTAAATTGGCACAAATGTAAAATGTTTAGGACTCAATTAGCAAAAAAAAAAAAAAATAGTTTAGGACTGAATTGGCAAATTGCAATTGGTTTAGTACTTTTTTGGTAATTTTCCCACCAATTAATATAGGAAGAGATTGGATTAGTGGTGGTCCACTTAAGATCCAAGTGGTCTTCCATCCTTATTTTCCCAGAATTTACCTATGTAATGCTTCACTCTTATATTTCTTTTTTGGCCATTGTGATTCTTGCAATTGCAAGATGACAATTTTCTAGACATTAACCGGTCTCCATTTCTCGAAGTTTATTAGTGCAGAGGTAAGAAACTTTAGACGGAAATCGATTCCATTTTCCCTCGAGTAATGTGACTGGTAAAAAAAGATTTCTTTCCATTTTATTGTCTTAGAGAAAAATCGATTTCGTTTTCTCTCGAATAATGTGACTTGTAAAAAAATATTTCTTTTAGTTTTCTTGTCTGAAATCAAAATATAAATTTGTCCTAGAGGGAAATTGATTCCGTTTTCTGTTGAATAATGTGGCTCATAGAAAATATTTCTTTCCATCTTCTTGTCTTGGACAGAAATCAAAATATAAATTTTGTCTTAGACAGACATTGATTTCATTTTCCCTCGTGTGACTCTTGAAAAAAGATTTCTTTTCCCTTTTTTTTAGACGGAAATCCAAATATAAATCTTGTCTTAGACAGAAGTCCATTCCGTTTTCCCTTGAAAACGTGACTCATAAAAATAGATTTCTTTCGGTCTTGCTGTTTTAGAAGGAAATAAAACTATAAATCTTGTCTTAGACGGAAATCAACTCCGTTGCCCATGTGACTCGTCATCAAAGATTTCTTTTTGTCTTCTTGTTTTAGACGGAAATCAAATTATGTTGCACCTTAAATAATGTAACTCCTCAAAAAAGATTTGTTTCCTTCTTTTTGCTTTAGACGTAAATCAAAATATAAATCATTTCTTAGACAAAAACCGATTCCATTCTCCCTCGAATAATGTGACTCTGTTGACACCAAATAATAAAGAGTTACCGAATGGACTTTAGTATCACTATGTCCCGAAAGTCGGTAAATCGGGAATGGTAAGCTACTCTGAGAAGTTCGGTAAGTTGTCTGCAACATACCGAAATGTCTAGAAGTCTAAACCCGATATTCGGGAAGTAAGAGAACAGGGCCATTGATTTTCAGAACTCGGTAAGATTCTGGACATACCGAAATTATAAAGGGTCAGCAGTAAGAGGAGTATGAAGACAAAAGGAACCGTAGGATGGCCAAACTAGCCATGTCAGCAAGAAGTTACGAGCAAGAAATCCGGATAGTGGATGCAAACAGTTCACGGCAGTTGCTGGAAAAGATTCAAATTCAAAGCCATATTGACAGTTGAAGATCAAGTTTTGGCGGATAAAATGTGGGCAAATGGGAAGTTATTGAAGGCGCCAAGATTCAGAGTTTGAAAGCAAGAAAATAACCGACAAACGGTTATGGAAAGCCAAAGAATAATAAATAATCGAAAGAGAGGAGAAAGGAAAAAAGATCAACACACATCCAAAAGAACTTAAGTTTTCTGCACTTTAACTTTCCTGTATTCTCCTTTCCAGCATTTAGAGTTTCTGCAACTCTAGTTTAGTTTCAAGCTTTCTACTGCTTTAGTAGGAGTATTGTAATGTAGCCTGAACCTTTGTTGATCTCAAATCCATATTCGATCCACTGATTTCATACCCATTTCACTTCCATTTGTGTTACTCCGTGTTCTCATTAAAATTTCCTTTCGAGAATTGAGCCACAGAACCCTCTTAATAAAAACCGAAGACTGAATTTCGGTGAAAGATATTCCTTGTTGCAAAAACGAGCGAACAGACTCGTAAAAAAGATTTCTTTTCGTCTACTTGTTTTCGATGGAAATCAAAACATGATTCTTGTTTTTGACGGAAATCAAAATATAAATCTCGTCTTAGATGGAATTCAATCCCGTTCTCCCTCGAATAATGTGACTTGTCAAAAAAAGATTTCTTTCCGTCTTGCTGTTTTAGACGGAAATCAAAACATAAATCTCGTCTTAGACGGAAATCAATTCCGTTCTCCCTAGAACAATGTGACTCGTAAAAAAAGATTTCTTTCCGTGTTCTTGTTTTAGACGGAAATATAAATATAAATCTTGTCATAATTCCGATTTCCAGTTCCCTCCGATCAATGGTCGAATATGTTCTCCAAACAGCAGCTTCTTATCTCCAGTCACTGGTAGATAGGATGCCCAACACCTCAACATGTCCTCCACTCTACAGTGTAGAACATCTAGTATTCTCTTTATGATGTTGAGGAATATCCCAACTGAAAAAAGAACCAAATTTCAATCACTCAACCTTCTAGCGTAAGTAATTTCTTCTTTCAGAAAAAACGTGAGTTAACGATAACTACTACGACAGCATGTTGATGTTGAATACTTTTAAAGTACTTACCTGGCTGGGAACAGAATATACTGTTGTTGACTGTTGTCTTGAGTAATGACCCGAGCTTTCACCTGCTTCAGTAAAAGATGAATTAGTTCAGATTATTGGACAAGTTTAGAGGAGTTATTAATGATCCGATAATATTTTTAGGAACACTATGTATTTAATTGGGGTCCCATATCGGGTCAACTATGTGTGAAATTGGGACAACCGGAGGCAGGAAACAGCGCGTGGACAGGTGGAGGGCCACGTGTCAACAGGTGGCAGCCGGCTAGGCCACGTGTCACCGCCGTAGGACACATGGCGAATGAGTCCACGCATGGTGGACACGTGTCACAAGCACGTGACACGTGTCGCCGTCTAGTCTTACTGCAAGCTACTGACTCGCCCAAGCTGACTAGTCTTAGCTACTTCCCCTATATAAACCTCTGACGTCAGTTCATTTCGTTATTCGATTGTCAGAACAACTTCTCTTCTTCTCTAAACTCTCTCGTCGCGCCATCCGAGCCGTGCATCTCACCGCACGCCTCGCCCGTGCGCCGACTTCCTGGACGAGCTCCGTTGATGCGGCGTCGATCCATAGCAGTCAAGGCGAATCCAAGATCGTTGGTTCGTCGTTTCTTCGTCGTCTTCTCGAATAATCAAGGCGAGTGGATTTCTAACTTTTATAGTCTATTTGGATTGACATTAGAATCGTACTTCAATGGTTAAAAACATGATTTCATTCATGAAACTCTGTATGTTATGCCTGATTACTGCATTGAGTTTCTGAAAGTACCATTGACGAAGATGCCGACAAAGGTAAGATTGTATTGCGTATGATTGCATTACGCGTGCTTAGCATGGCATTTTATTGTGAAATGAGAAATGATTTCGTCAAGACAGATGCTTCTATCGACCATACCCTATGGTTAATGCTATTGAGACAGAACTTCTGTCAACGTTACCTCATGGAGCCGGTATGGAAATCGGGATGCCTTTGCTGTGTGATCAGAGATGCCCCTGTTGTGTGATCTGGGATGCCTCTGGCGAGAGATGCCGCGTTGATGTGTTCCGCGGGGATGGCCTGTGTGGTTGGCATTGAAATTGATACTGATGGGATTGAGTGAAATCTCATGCATATACCATCTCACACGTGCATTGAAGTGTTAAATTGTTGATGCTATGTTCTGATTTCAATGCTTACATTCTATTGGGTTAGACGTTTATTCATGGAGCGGTTGAGCTCACCCTTCGTGGGATAACTATTTTTCAGATTAGCATAGTTAGCCAGTGATGCCGGCGGCAAGGAGTAGCCATGCATATTGGTGGTGAAGATGAAGCCCGCCGAGGGTGATGTTAGGCCGAGAGTAGTTATCGTAACTTGTAATGCTCCTAGAGTCTTTGAACTTTTGTAAAGAACTGGTTAACGATATTATAAAACTAGATGTTTTGTACCATGAGTGTTTTGTTGTTACGCATGTCCTTTGGTTAGTGGAAACCCCATTAAGGCCATACCCTCTTTGTAGGCGTGCCTGCCGCTTGGTGTTTGTTGTTTTGACATACACTTGTGCCCGTATGGCCGCCCTGTTTGATTTTCTATAAATCTTCCGCATGCGCCAATGTATACTCTGAATAAAAAGATTAAAGCGTGGTTAGTAAGCCTTAAGGTGTGGCGGACTGGGATGTCACACCTTGTCAACTTTTGAACTTGCATATTCAACTCTTTCGGATGCTGTCTTTTAACGGAGTCAAGATGTCATTCTATAGCTTCTCCAGTTCTTTTATAATTGCCAGTTCCATGTCCGCAACGGCCTTTAATTAAGTCAGAAACATCAGTTGATACGATTGTCACAAGGTAGCATTCAATTTGTAATTGCATGTTTATTTAGCCAGGAATTGCATTCAAATAGGAGACTTGCTCTCAACTCTAGCACAGAAATAGTGCTTACGTTTTCCAGAATGAGAGAGTACTACTGCCAATGATGGATCACTACTTCATGCTCAGTAAGAGCTTTATTTTCTCAAACATCTCCTCTGCAAAAACTGAGGTGAAATGATTTGTTATTACTCCTGACCATCGAACCTGTAAATATGTATCAAATGAAATTTATTGAAAAAAAAGTAACTCATTTCACACAACAACAAAAACTTGGCAAATACATTTGAAGAAAGATACCTTTTCTGCTTTGCAGAGTTCCAGCAAGTTCACAGTTGCATATCCTGTATCCACACTGCACTATAACCGTGGAACAAGTTCCGCGAGTCAAGTCCATCCTGCACTGGACTGCAGTACGAGCGTGTCAAACAAAAATTCCATCTTGTAATAGGATATGATCAGTTACAACTTCCTCTTGGTTCTTAGATGCATCTGTAAGCAGTGCTCTTTATTTATTTTTTTCCTCACTGCACAAATCTTTACTATGATAGTGCAAGTTTTCTTTCACAAACCTGATGTTCCATGACTCGAGATCCCTCTCGAAATCAGCAGTTGCCTTTAAGAGTTCATTTACGTATGGCAATGGACTAGAAGGAGGCCATGCAGCAGGAAAAGCACTAATCCTCCTATATAGCTCAGTACTGTACACGACAACTGCGATGTTCGACAGGTCAACTGAACTGGAACAGGGTCAATTGTGTTAGAAACCAATGACATGAGCAGTATGTACGTTTGGCAGGTGAACTTCTGCACAACACGTTTTTAGCTTACACAAATAAGAATTTACGATCTCAAGCACACCCTCCATCCCACAAAACTTTGTATCGATCGATACCATGACCAACTAAATCAAATGACAGTGGAAAATATAGAATTATTCTGTCTGCCGCTTGATTCCTGTCTAGTACTGTCCAAATAGAACAGAACAAACTAATCCAAATCATAGCTGCTGCTCGAAAAATGAAAGAAAATACAAAATTTTCAAATCTACTCAAATTCACTCGCCAACGAAGGGGACACAAAATCATCAAAACGATATGCAACTTCACGAGGCTTGAGCTTTTCTTATCGACAAATGATATGTAGATTCAAATTAGCCGGATGGACTAAATTGGCACAAATGTAAAATGTTTAAGACTCAATTGGCCCAAAAGAAAAAAGTTTAGGACTGGATTGGCAAATTGCAATTGATTTAGTACTTTTTTGGTAATTTTCCCACCAATTAATATAGGAAGAGATCGGATTAGTGGTGGTCCACTTAAGATCCAAGTGGTCTTCCATCCTTATTTTCCCAGAATTTGCCCATATAATGCTTCACTCTTATATTTCTCTTTTGGCCATTGTGATCCTTGCAATTGTGAGATGACAATTTTCTAGACATTAACCAGTCTCCATTTCTAGAAGTTTATTAGTGCAGAGGTAAGAAACTTCAGACGGAAATCGATTCCCCTTTCCCTCAAATAAATATAAATTTTTTCAAAATCAATTCCGTTTCCCCTTAAATAATGTGACTCATAAAAAAATATTTCTTTTAGAATTCTTGTCTTAGACGGAAATCAAAATTGAAATATTGTCTAGAGGGAAATCGATTTCGTTTTCTGTCGAAATGTGACTCGTAAAAAAGTATTTCTTTCCACCTTCTTGTCTTAGACAGAAATCAACATATAAATCTTGTCTTAGACAGACATCGATTCCATATTCGTGACTAGTAAAAAAAGATTTCTTTCCTTTCTTGTTTTAGACGGGAATCAAAGTTTGTCAAAATATAACTACTCTCTTAGACGGAAATCGATTCCGTTTTCCCTTGAAAACGTGACTTCTAAAAAAACGGATAAACAAATTCAACACCACTTAAGCAATTTAAAAGAATTAAATAATCTCCCGGAATCTATATGATAATGCTGTGTTGTTTGTGCATGTCTGATAGCGTATACTGGGGCTGATGTGAAGAATATTGCTCTTCACCTCCCAAGTAACCAATGAATTACAAGCAGATCCATACCGGTGCCACATCAGTTTCACAAACCCTAATGTACTGCTACAAGCACCATGAAATCCACAATTTGAAATAACTTGTGGAGACACAAACCACCGATTCAAGAAAGGGTGGCAAAGATCGGCAAAGTTAAAGTTAGGAACCTCGGTGAGGCATCAACCAATAACTTTCTTGCCAAAATCACTCACTTCCAAAAGTCACCACTTTGAAGTCGCATTCTGGTGAAGGAGAAGGCATTCATCCTTTTCTCGACTTTCCCTAATTCTTGTTGATATATTTATTTAGATATTTTTTATAATGATTTTCTTTTTATTTTTTTAGTTTCTTTATAAATTTTACATATATATCTTTTCGTTACTATTACTTTCGTGTTAAATAAAAATACGGATACGAAAAGTAATTCTTGGGGTTGGTATTATTATATAAATTAAATGGGCCAAGCCGGGATTTTCATTATCTTTATGGAAAAAAGGAATTGTTGTCCAATATTTGAGATTTTCGATCGATATTTATTTTCCGAATTTGTCCTCCGGTTGCCCATAGCAAGGCCAGGGATGGATTACGTTTCAGATTTCTTTCTTGTTCTTCTTCTTCTTTTCCTTTAAAAAATTAAAATTGTGTTAGGGATAATATTGGTCTCATGGAAACCCTAATGTTACTGATATTTATACCCCCTCTCTGCACTTTTCCCTTTTTTTCAAGTGCATCTTCGATGACGTCGCAGGGAGCTGTTAGGGTTTATCGCCTCGAGTCCTGCCAAGTGCCAAGGCCATGTCTTCGAGGTCGATGAGGACGTGGCCTTGCAATCAGAATGGGTAAGCCACATTCCCGGAGAAGGCGCGCGGCGGCGGGGTCATCCAGATCAGAGGAGTCGACACGGAATCCCTAGAGAAGGTGATCGAGTGGTGCAAGAAGCACATGCCGGCGTACAAAGCCACCGTCCCCCCAGACGAGCTGCGGAAGTGGGAAGAAGATTACGTCGGCCCTCGCCGCGTCCCCGCCAAATTTTTCATGGCCGTGGGCTGCTCGAGGGTCAAAGAATTGAACAATTTTCTGGGCAAGAGGATCCTGGCTGAGATAGTGGAGCCGGTGGCAATTGGGAGAAAGCTTCGCGCCGAAATAAGGGAAGAACCTCGAAGAGAAAAACAAAAAAAATCGCATAGGTGTTCTCATGTCTTCTATATTTCATGGCTTTGTTTTTTCCCTTTCCTTTCGGTGTCCATGTGTTTTGTAGATAAGGTCGAGGTTTTCTATGGGTGTTGGATGTTACCTTCTCTCTTGCTATGAAGCCCGATCTATTATATATCGTAAACTCAATTTGATATGATTCGATTGATCCATTTCACTGCGTAGGGATTCAAAATTAATTCGCAAACTCAAGTTGTTTGATGAAATGCTACTGTCCGGGGTATTCCTCCTCATATGTAGCAATCACATCATTTTTTTTAGACCAAAAAAAGTAATGTTGTGCTTATTGAAAAGCTTGAGGATGTTTTTAAATTGTGCCTGGATAGGAATGAGTGCGTCATCTTGAATAAGCTTATGGGTTAATTTCCCTGAAGGAGGAGGAGAGCTGACCCAATTGCTCTAAGGAAATGTAATCCACTTTTGTTGAAATTTACGGAATTGGGCAGATCCCTTGATTCTCATAGTTCGTGTCAGCGACTCTACTGCAGAATGTGCATATTTATGTCTTGAAACATGATTTGATAACCCCAAAATCACAGACACACTGTAAGAGTTCATCAGTATCATGAAGATGCTCTTGCTCCTTCTTTTGATTGCACCCTCGAAGTGTACACCGAAAAAAGTTTGAAACAGAAGTTCGAATTTTTAGCATTTGGGTGAAAAGTTTTTTAAAAGAATTTGGCACTCAAGTGATCGATTCAAAATTATGGCACTTATGTCATCGTTTTTTAGAAGCTATGGCACTCAAGTGGCCGAAAAAAAAAAAAAGTTATGGCACTTGTGGTGTCCTTATCTCGGGCTTTGTTTGTGTCCATCAATTCGACTGCTTAGCATGGCTAAATCAGGAGTAATGCCTTACGAGCCAAGAATCCACATAATAGCCACAATCTCAAGAAAGAACTACACAAGGTCCCTCCACAAATAACCAAGCTAAGTATTACCAACGAAAAAAAAAATTATGAAACTGCCAAGAATCAAGCTATATGTATCTTTGATTCTCTGCATAGCTCTTGCACTTCAAATGGTAACTGTTGCTCCTGAATCCTCATAAAGCAAGGACTCGAAAGAAACTCTTACATAGAACGTAACAACAGCAATAACTAGCAATAACTGGACCAACTTGAGGTGAGACATCATCACGCAGAACAAAGTTCCTCCCTCTTCAAGCATTGTGGATTAAGGCACTCGGAGCCAGTTTCATCTCCTTCCTTTCGTTTACTGAATAGCCATGTGAAATTCATAATCCCCAGCACCGGTCAAAGCAGGATAATTCAGGACATGCTCCCACGTCTGTGAGCCTGTATGAATTTGGATAAAGTTGGCAGGCCAGAGAAATTACTGAAGTACCCATCCGAAAAGTGAAATTACCAAGCTTTTCATAAAATATGCTGACAAGAGAAATCACCAAATACCTTCTTTTTGGTATGACTTCGAGTAATAGTCCCCGACAGCCAGATTCCTGAAGCTTCCCAACGGCCATATAGCAAGCATTTCTGGGATCAAGAGTTGTACTGCCCCTTTGAAGACCAACATTAGAGCCAACAAAGAGATTTCTTGCCTCAGAGCTTAGCTGCAATACTTGCTCCAGTTAAATAATCCGCAGGCATCTGCATATGCTTTCTAAAGAATAAACGACAAGGAATTGGTTTCAATGCTAGAAGATTACCAGCATGCCACGTTGTTTTTGTCTAAGCCAAAACCAAGACTGGGAGTGCCAAAAAGAAGATGAACAGGACCAAAGACTAAAGCTTTGGCGCTCCAACATAAAAGGCGCATTGCATTTGTTTAGAAGAACCGAGCTTTTACATCTCATTTGTCTTTAAGGCCGACGCATATTCCTTTTTAACCCCAACATTTATGAGGAACTCATCAAGTTTTTGGCTTGTAGTGGTCATTCATCATTTAATATTATTGTGCACTTCTTCAGATCAATCCAAGAATCATCATCCGATCGCTCACCGAAATCAAATCCCTAATTACAAACCTCAACTTAAGCTCCGCAAAAACCAAGCTACATCGACCTGTAAGCCTCTATTTCATTGCTCCTAGGAACATATTAAGCTGCTGATAGTGCGATAACAACACTATTTTGCGTTGATCTCCAGTGAACCACTGAACCACCAATCTATTCGTTTGATATTCATGATGAACTGTAAACTCAGTACTGACTTCAGAACCTAATATTGAGAGTGATTCCCTAAACTTTAGTGTACCAAATGGCAGAGTTGGTCGCTCTAGTATCTGCAGCTACTTTACCGAACAAAAAAAAAAAAAATCAGCATAAGAGAACAAGTCCGACGAAAAAAAGTGGTGAAAAACAGTAGATGCGGAGTGAAAGGGAGAGAGAGACTTGATATTTAAAAATTAAAATTGTGTTGAGGATATATTAGTCTCATGGAAACCCTAATGTAACTGATATTATTACCCCTCTCTCCATCGTTTCCTTCCCTCTGCACTTTTCCCCTTTTTTTCAGTGCATCTTCCATGACGTCGCAGGAAGCTCTTAGGGTTTATCGCCTCGAGTCCTGCCAAGGCAAGGTCTTTGAGGTCGATGAGGACGTGGCCATGCAATCAGAATTGGTAAGCCACTCGCGGAGGAGGCGGGCGGCGGGGTCATCCGGATGAGAGGAGCCGACAAGGAATCTCTAGCGAAGGTGATCAAGTGGTGCAAGAAGCACACGCCGGCGTACAAAGCCACCGTCCCCCCAGACGAGCTGCGGAAGTGGGAAGACGATTACGTCGACCCTCGCCACGTCCCCACCAGCTTTTTCATGGCCGTGGGCTATGCGATGGTCAAAGAATTGAACGATTGGCTAACCAAGAGGATCGTGACTGAGGCACTAACCGTTCCAGAGAAGGAGCCGGTGGCAATTGGGAGAAAGCTTCGCGCCGAAATAAGGGAAGAACTTCGAAGAGGAGCTGGTCAATCGCATAATTATTCTCATGTCTTCCATACTTCATGATAAATAAGGGCCAGGTATTCTATGGCGTTGCCTTTTCTTTCTCCCTTTGGAACAAAATCGGTGTACCTCTTTTCCAAAAATTAATTTATTTGGTAGATAGCTAACTAGTTGTTGTATTTCTGACAAAAAAAAAACTAAATATTCTACTAATGAGTTGTATATTTTTTTTTGTTTTGTTTTTTGTACTAGGAAACTATTATTGGAGAAATAACTTAAGCACAAGTAAGAGGATAATTCATATGTAAATTGTGTATATGCATACATTTTTGTTTTGGTCGGGTATATGCATACATTAACTATTAATATTTTATTGATGAGTAAATTCTCGTAAATTGGATCCAAAAATCAAATTCGAAAAATTTGTGATCATGAGGATAGTCTAAGAAAATAAAATAAACAATTTGCAGATAAAAATAACATTTTCTACTCTAATATATGATTAGTTCCTACATAAATTATAATAATGGAGAATAAGTTCAAAAGAAGACAATATGAAGGTAACGTCGAAATGTAATGGGTGTGGAAGAAGCCGCTAGGGTGAAAAAATATGGGTGTGGAGAAGCGGCTAGGGTGAAAAGAAATTGTTTGGAAGGGATGTGGATAAGTTTTCCCTTTAGTAAAACTGAAAAATGAAAGCAGATGTAAGAAATAATCTTAAATCAAGAATGAGGCCCACAACAGATAATGGAGTCAATTCAATGTAGTAAGGAGGTGTCAGGAACCAATAAGGGGGTGGAAATAGCGCGAGCCTTAAATAAAAAGTTGAGCTTTATATTTAAGTAGTTATTAGAAGTATTAAAACAGTTCACAAGCATCAAATATATACCTTCTTGTTGATATATTTAGTTATAATTATTTATTTTCTTTTCTGTTTCTACATAAAATTTACATTTATCCTTTTTATTATTATATTTTTCTTGTTAAATAAAATAGTGATACAAAAAACTAATTATTGGGGATAGGTGTTATATAAATTAAATGTGCCAAGCAGGAATTTTCATTATCTTTATGGGTAAAAGAATTATTGCCCAATATATGAACATTTTCAATCAAGATTTATTTTCCAAACCACCGGTTGCCCATCTTATGAAAATCTTGCTTACGTGCCGTTCCTTAGCAAGATCAGGGATATATTGGGCTTCAGATTTCTTCTTCTCTTTTTCAAATTTAAAATTGTGTTGCGATATATTGGAAAAAAAGAATCGTTATCCAATATTTGATGTTTTCTATCAAGATTTATTTTCCAAATTCGGCAACCGGTTGCCCATTTATCTAGACCTGATAGGGTTTATCGCCTCAAGTCCTGCCAAGGCCATGTCTTTGAGGTCGATGAGGACGTGGCCTTGCAGTCACGATGGGTAAGCCAACTCGCAGAGGAGGCAGATGCGGCCAGGGCCGGCGAGGTCATCTTCAACTGGGTGGACGGAGCCGACACGGAAAGCCTAAGGAAGGTGATCAAGTGGTGCAAGATGCACACGCTGGCTTACAAAGCCACCGTCCTCCCGAACGAGCTGCCGAAGTGGGAAGACGGGTACGTCGACCCTTGCTCCGTCCCCACCGGCCTTTTCAAGGCGGCGGGCTACGTGGAGGCCAGAGAATTGAACAATTGACTGGGGCAATAGGATGGGCATTTGGCATTGATGACCCAGTGGAATTGGGAGAAAGGTTCGCGCCTAAATAAGGAAAGCATTTCGACCAGCAGAAAAGGATTCCATTAAATATCTTAAACTCTATTTGATATGATTCGATTGATTCTATTAGTATTCACTGCATAGGGATTTCAAAGTAATTCGCAATATGACAAAGCTCAAGAGAAGATTCAAGGATGAATTGCAACCTGATAAACAAAAACCCTTTGTATCCATATGATGCAACGGCAAAGTTTCTCGGTATACAATTACATTCAAAAGGATATTATGCAATCTTATTTGTATGGCTGATCAAGAATAAAATCCAGATCCCAAATACTTATAATCACTCTCGCAAAGAGAAATTAATATCAAATGCAACACTACTTAAGCAATTCAAAAGAAATAAATATCTTCCAAGAATCTAGAATATTGCTCCTCACTTCCCAAATAACCAATGAAGAACAAGGAGATCCATACTTAAAACTCCTACATCAGTCTCACAAAACCTAATTGTCCTGCTACTGCTACATATGGAATCCACAATTTGCAGTAGCATGGGGAGACACAGCAAAGTTAAAATTATGAACCTTGGCATGCGACCTCCAAAGCCACCGTTACCTTCTCCAATGCCCCCGCTTTCTTCTCCGACGGCCCCTTCGTTCACTTCAGACTGAGCAACATCGGCTTTAGCAGTGCCAATTCTTCCAATACTCCCTGACTTGTAATTACGATCTACCACCGCCTAGGGAGAGAGGGCCTCTATCAAGGTTTGAGGAGGCGGAAGCTGCTCCAGGAGCACGTCCTCCTCCTCCATCGGCGGGACAACAGGGTGGCTACTTTCGCCGATTGGAGGGTGCCCGTCGCTTTCCTTTGATCTTGAATTCCAATACACTCTGATTTGGTTCGGGGTTCTTCCGAGCAATTGAGAATAAAATAGAATGCGCTCGTTAGGTCTCACTACTTTCACCGAGGGGATAAAATAGGGAACGATTGAGTCCAAATCAAACTCACCTTAGAGGCGATATATGCCCATTTCTTCTCATTCTTGGTATACAGATCTGCGACGATTTGCTTCTCCTCAGGGGATAGCTCTTCCTTCTTGAATGTCGGGATCAAGATGGAAGAGCCATCTCTTTCGACAGCTATTGCCACTCCAGTCGAAAGAGGCATTTTGCGGAATAAGCTTCCAGTTCTTTCCGTATCGTTTGACTATCTCGGCCAATTTCTGATCGTCGCGACCAGTAGTGTCTCTTTGGCATGCGACCACCAAGGCCACTGCTACCTTCTCCAGTGCCCCCGCTTTCTTCTCCGGCGGCCCCTTCTTTAATTTCAGAGTGAGCAACATCGGCTTTAGCAGTGCCAATTCTTCCAATACTCTCTGACTTGTAATTAGCATCTACCACCGCCTGGGGAGAGAGGGCCTCTATCAAGGTTTGAGGAGCCGGAAGCTGCTCCAGGACCACGTCCTCCTCCTCCATTAGCGCGACAACAGGGTGGCTACTTTCGCCGGTTGGAGGGTGCCCGTCGCTTTCCTTTGATCTTGAATTCCAATACACTTTGATTTGGTCCGGGGTTTTTCCGGGCAATTGAGAATAAAATAGAATGCGCTCGTCAGGTCTCACTACTTTCAACGAGGGGATAGAATAGGGAACGATATAGTCCAAATCATACTCACCTTACAGGCGATATATGCCCATTTCCTCTCATTCTTGGTATACAGATCTGCGACGATTTGCTTCTCCTCAGGGGATAACTCTTCCTTGTTCATGTCAGGATCAACATGGAAGAGCCATCTCTTTCGACAGCTATTGCCACTTCAATCGAAAGTGGCATTTTGTGCAATAAGCTTCCAGTTCTTTCCGTATCGCTTGACTATCTCGGCCAATTTCTGATCGTCAACCGGCGACCAGTAGTGTCTCTTTGGCATGCGACCTCCAAGGCCACCGCTACCTTCTCCAGTGCCCCCGCTTTCTTCTCCAGCGGCACCTTCTTTGACTTCAGACTGAGCGACATCGGCTCTAGCAGTGCCAATTCTTCCAATACTCCTTGACTTGTAATTAGGATCTACCACCGCTTGGGGAGAGAGGACCTCTATCGAGGTTTGAGGAGGCGAAAGCTGCTCCAAGAGCACGTCCTCCTCCTCCATCAGCGGGACAACAGGGTGGCTACTTTCGCCGGTTGGAGGGTCCCCGTTGCTTTCTTTTGATCTTGAATTCCAATACACTTTGATTTGGTCCGGGGTTCTTCCGAGCAACTGAGAATAAAATAGAATGCGCTCGTCAGGTCTCACTACTTTCACCGAGGGGATAGAATAGGGAACGATTGAGTCCAAATCAACCTCACCTTAGAGGCGATATATGCCCATTTCTTCACATTCTTGGTATACAGATCTGCGACGATTTGCTTCTCCTCAAGGGATAGCTCTTCCTTGTTGATGTCAAGATCAAGATGGAAGAGCCATCTCTTTCCACAGCTGTTGCCACTCCAATCGAAAGTGGCATTTTGCGCAATAAGCTTCCAGTTCTTTCCGTATCACTTGACTATCTCGACCAATTTCTGATCGTCAACCGGTGACCAGTAGTGTCTCTTTGGCATGCGACCTCCAGGGCCACCGCTACCTTCTCCAGTGCCCCCGGTTTCTTCTCCGGCGGCCCCTTCTTTGACTTCAAAGTGAGCAACATCGGCTTTAGCAGTGCCAATTCTTCCAATACTCCCTGACTTGTAATTACGATCTACCACCGCCTAGAGAGAATGGGCCTCTATCTAGGGGTGTGCATGGTCCGGGCCGGTCCAATCCCGGTATGGAATCGGGGACCGAACCGGTAGTCCCGGTCCCCAAATTTTCGGGACCGGGGACCAGACTGGGACCAGACTGGCCCAGGACCAACGGTCCGGTCCCAATGGGACCGCTAATACCAAAAAAAAAATTTTTTTTTTTACCTCGAACTTGACTCGAGACTGCTGATAATTGTGCAATTTAGTTGAGGGAGGAACCGCCCAACTTTCACTGAGGGGATAGAATAGGGAACGCTTGAGTCCAAATCAAACTCACCTGACAGGCGATATATGCCCATTTCTTCTCATTCTTGGTATACAGATCTGCGACGATTTGCTTCTCCTAAGGGGATAGCTCTTCCTTGTTGATGTCAAGATCAAGATGGAAGAGCCATCTCTTTCCACAGCTGTTGCCACTCTAGTCGAAAGTGGCATTTTGCGCAATAAGCTTCCAGTTCTTTCCGTATCGCTTGACTATCTCGACCAATTTCTGATAGTCAACAGACGACCAGTAGTGTCTCTTTGGCATGCAACCTCCAGGGCCACCGCTACCTTCTCCAGTGCCCCCGCTTTCTTCTCCGGCGGCCCCTTCTTTGACTTCAAAGTGGAGCAACATCGGCTTTAGCAGTGCCAATTCTTCCAATACTACCTGACTTGTAATTACGATATACCACCGCCTAGGGAGAATGGGCCTCTATCAAGGTTTGAGGAGGCGAAAGCTGCTCCAAGAGCACGTCCTCCTCCTCCATCAGCGGGACAACAGGGTGGCTACTTTCGCCGGTTGGAGGGTCCTCGTTGCTTTCCTTTGATCTTGAATTCCAATACACTTTGATTTGGTCCGGGGTTCTTCCGGTCAACTGAGAATAAAATAGAATGCGCTCGTCAGGTCTCACTACTTTCACCGAGGGGATAGAATAAGGAACGATTGAGTCCAAATCAAACTCACCTTAGAGGCGATATATGCCCATTTCTTCTCATTCTTGGTATACAGATCTGCGACGATTTGCTTCTCCTCAGGGGATAGCTCTTCCTTGTTGATGTCAAGATCAAGATAGAAGAGCCATCTCTTTCCACAGCTGTTGCCACTCCAGTCGAAAGTGGCATTTTGCGCAATAAGCTTCAAGTTCTTTCCGTATCGCTTGACTATCTCGACCAATTTCTGATCGTCAACCGGCGACCAGTAGTGTCTCTTTGGCATGCGACCTCTAGGGCCACCGCTACCTTCTCCAGTGCCCCCGGTTTCTTCTCCAGAGGCACCTTCTTTGACTTCAAAGTGAGCAACATCGGCTTTAGCAGTGCCAATTCTTCCAATACTCCCTGACTTGTAATTACGATCTACCACCACCTAGGGAGAATGGGCCTCTATCAAGGTTTGAGGAGGCGAAAGAAGCTCCAGGAGCACGTCCTCCTCCTCCATCAGCACGACAACAGGGTGGCTACTTTCGCCGGTTGGTGGGTGCCCGTCGCTTTCCTTTGATCTTGAATTCCAATACACTTTGATTTGGTCCGGGGTTCTTCCGGGCAACTGAGAATAAAATAGAATGCGCTCGCCAAGTCTCACTACTTTCACCGAGGTATAGAATAGGGAACGACAAAGTCCAAATCAAACTCACCTTAGAGGCGATATAGGCCCATTTCTTCTCATTCTTGGTATACAGATCTACGACGATTTGCTTCTCCTTAGGCGATAGCTCTCCCTTATCGATGTCAGGATCAAGATGCAAGATGGAAGAGCCATCTCTTTCCACAGCTGTTGCCACTCCAGTCAAAAGTCACATTTTGCGCAATAAGCTTCCAGTTCTTTCCGTTTCGCTTGACTAACTCGGCCAATTTCATAACGTCAACCGGCGACTAGTAGTGTCTCTTTGGCATTCGACCTCCAGGGCCACCGTTACCTTCTCCAATGACCACGCTGCCTTCTCCGGCGGCCCCTTCTTTGACTTCAGAATGAGCAACATCGGCTTTAGCTGTGCCAATTCTTCCAATAATCCCTGACTTGTAATTAGGATCTACCACCGCCTAGGGAGAGTGGGCCTCTATCATGGTTTGAGGAGGCGGAAGCTGCTCCAGGAGCACGTCCTCCTCCTCCATCAGCAGGACAACAGGGTGGCTACTTTCGTCGGTTGGTGGGTCCCCGTCGCTTTTCTTTGATCTTGAATTCCAATACACTTTGATTTGGTCCGGGGTTCTTCCGGGCAACTGAGAATAAAATAGAATGCGCTCGTCATGTATCGCTACTTTCACCGAGGGGATAGAATAGGGAACGATAGAGTCCAAATCAAACTCACCTTAGAGGCGATATAGGCCCATTTCTTCTCATTCTTGGTATACAGATCTGCGACGATTTGCCTCTCCTTAGGGGATAGCTCTAGCTTGTTGAGGTCAGGATCAAGATGGAAGAGCCATCTCTTTCGATAGCTGTTGCCACTCCAATCGAAAGTGGCATTTTGCGCAATAAACTTCAAGTTCTTTCCGTATCGCTTGACTAACTCGGCCAATTTCTGATCGTCAACCGGCGACCAGTAGTGTCTCTTTGACATGCGACCTCCAGGGCCACCGTTACCTTCTCTAGTGCCGCTGCTGCCTTCTCCGGCCGCCCCTTCTTTTACTTCAGACTGCACAACATCGGCTTTTGCAGTGCCAATTCATCCAATACTCCCTGACTTGTAATTACGATCTACCACCACCTAGGGAGAATGGGCCTCTATCAAGGTTTGAGGAGGCGGAAACTGCTCCAGGAGCACGTCCTCCTCCTCCATCAGCGGGACAACAGGATGGCTACTTTTGCCGGTTGGAGGGTGCCCGTTGCTTTCCTTTGATCTTGAATTCCAATACACTTTGATTTGGTCCGAGGTTCTTCCGGGCAACTGAGAATAACATAAAATGCGCACGTCAGATCTCACTACTTTCACCGAGGGGATAGAATAAGGAACGATAGAGTCCAAATCAAACTCACCTTAAAGGCGATATAGGCCCATTTCGTCTCATTCTTGGTATACAGATCTACGACGATTTGCTTCTCCTCAGGGGATAGCTCTTCCTTGTTGATGTCAGGATCAAGATGGAAGAGCCATCTCTTTCGACAGCTGCTGCCACTCCAGTCGAAAGTGGCATTTTGCGCCATAAGCTTCTAGTTCTTTGCGTTTCGCTTGACTAACTCGGCCAATTTCTGATCATCAACCGGCTACTAGTAGTGTCTCTTTGGCATGCGACCTCCAGGGCCACCGCTACCTTCTCCAGTGCCCCCGCTGCCTTCTCCGGCGGCCCTTCTTTGACTTCAACATAGCAACATCGGCTTTAGCAGTGCCAATTCTTCCAATACTCCCTGACTTGTAATTAGGATCTACCATCGCCTGGAGAGAGAGGGCCTCTCTCAAGGTTTGAGGAGGCGAAAGCTGCTCCAGGAGCACGTCCTTCTCCTCCATCAGCGGGACAACAGGGTGGCTACTTTCGCTGGTTGGAGGGTACCCGTCGCATTCCTTTCATCTTGAATTCCAATACACTTTGATTTCGTCCGAGGTTCTTCCGGGTAACTGAGAATAAAATGGAATGCGCTCGTCAGGTCTCACTACTTTCACCGAGGGGATAGAATATGGAACGATTGAGTCCAAATCAAACTCACCTTAAAGGCGATATAGGCCCATTTCTTCTCATTCTTGGTATACAGATCTGCGACGATTTGCTTCTCCTCAGGGGATAGCTCTTCCTTGTTGATGTCAGGATCAAGATGGAAGAGCCATCTCTTTCCACAGCTGTTGCCACTCCAGTCGAAAGAGGCATTTTGCGCAATAAGCTTCCAGTTCTCTCCGTATCGCTTGACTATCTCGACCAATTTCTGATCGTCAACCGGCGAACAGTAGTGTCTCTTTGGCATGCGACCTCCAGGGCCACCGCTGCCTTCTCCAATGCCCCCGCTTTCTTCTCCGGCAGCCCCTTCTTTGACTTCAGACTGAGCAACATCGGCTTTAGCAGTGCCAATTCTTCCAATACTCCCTGACTTGTAATTAGGATCTACCACCGCCTAGAGAGAGAGGGCCTCTCTCAAGGTTTGAGGAAGCGGAAGCTATTCTAGGAGCACGTCCTCCTTCTCCATCAGCGGGACAACAGGGTGGCTACTTTTGCCGGTTGGTGGGTGCCCATCGCTTTCCTTTGATCTTGAATTCCAATACACTTTGATTTGGTCCAGAGTTCTTCCGGGCAACTGAGAATAAAATAGAATGCGCTCGTCAGGTCTCACTACTTTCACCGAGGGGATAGAATAGGGAACGATTGAGTCCAAATCAAACTCACCTTAGAGGCGATATATGCCCAATTCTTCTCATTCTTGGTATACAGATCTGCGACGATTTGCTTGTCCTCAGGGTATAGCTCTTCCTTCGTGATGTTGGGATCAAGATGGAAGAGCCATCTCTTTCGACAGTTGTTGCCACTCCAGTCGAAAGTGGCATTTTGCGGAATAATCTTCCAGTTCTTTCCGTATCGCTTGACTGTCTCGACCAATTTCTGATCATCAACCGGCCACCAGTAGTGTCTCTTTGGCATGCGACCTCCAAGGCCATCGCTACCTTCTCCAGTGCCCCCGCTTTCTTCTCCGGCAGCCCCTTCTTTGACTTCAGACTGAGCAACATCGGCTTTAGCAGTACCAATTCTTCCAATAATCCCTGACTTGTAATTAGCATCTACCACTGCCTTGGAAGTGAGGGCCTCTATCAAGGTTTGAGGAGGCGGAAGCTGCTCCAGGAGCACGTCCTCCTCCTCCATCAGCGGGACAACGGGGTGGCTACTTTCACCGATTGGAGGGTGCCCGTCGCTTTCCTTTGATCTTGAATTCCAATACACTTTGATTTGGTCCGGGGTTCTTCCGGGCAACTGAGAATAAAATAGAATGCGCTCGCCAAGTCTCACTACTTTCACCGAGGGTATAGAATAGGGAACGATAGAGTCCAAATCAAACTCACCTTAGAGGCGACATAGGTCCATTTCTTCTCATTCTTGGTATACAAATCTGCGAGGATTTGCTTCTACTCAGGGGATAGCTCTTCCTTGTTGGTGTCGAGATCAAGATGGAAGAGCCATCTCTTTCGACAGCTGTTGCCACTCCAGTCGAAAGAGGTATTTTTCGCAATAAGCTTCCAGTTCTTTCCTTATCGCTTGACTAACTCGTCCAATTTCTGATCGTCAACCGGCGACCAGTAGTGTCTCTTTGGCATGCGACCTCCAAGGCCACCGCTACCTTCTCTAGTGCCGCCGCTGCCTTCTCCAGTGGCCCCTTCTTTGACTTCAAGAATTGGGCCACCGCCGCTGCCTTCGTTGTGCTCAGAGCCTTCACCATCTCCCATCATCAAAGTATGTTGCGAGTTGAAAGCAAAAGAAAATAGTGGAAGGCGGGAGTCTCACTGATTGTTGAATAGGGCTCTATTCTCAAACCAATCTAACTACCTTTTGTTTTATGGAAAAACCCGTTTAAACTTCTTGCGATTTGAAATCTTTTTTGCTTCCAACTTTTGGTTATCGCCAGCTGCATGATCATTGGTCATCCCTAGAGGTGTGAAATGAGTGGATCCGGTCCAATATGGTCCGGCCCATGCTGACCTGTCTAATCCGTTTCGACCCATATTCAATGACCCATACCCGACCAGACCCGCTGCCGATCCATACCTGACCCGATTCATTTTGACTCATATTATCAAATCTTACTAATATTCTAAGAAAACCTATATAACTCATTTAACATATTTTAACCTCTTCACATGCATATGTTACCAGATAAAAACTTCACATCAAATAAAAAATTATATAATAAAAACAATATTACTAAAATACTTTCATGCGATATCCTTTTTTTAAAATTTTTTAAAATTTTTCTGATTTTTTTCAATTTTTTATTATTTTAAATATTTTTTAATCAAGTGAAATTGTTTTGTTTTTTAAAAAAAATTCTGATTTTTTTGGATTTTTTATTTTTAAAATATTTTTTATTCAAAAATACTTTATTATTAAAAATATTTTTATTTTATTATGCCTATGGCTACCGGTGGATGGTGGCGGACGACGGCGACCGGCAGAGGGTGGCAATTACCGGCGATGGGCAGCAAAGGACAGCGGCGGCCAGCAATGGGGAGGCGGCGGCGGCCGGCGGGGCAAGCAGGGTGGAGTGGTGGCCGCTACCGGCGGAGGACGGCGGCGACAGGTGACAGGCGGCAGAGGACGGCGAATGTCGGCGGCGACCGACGGCCAATAGTTTTTATATTTTTTATTATATTTTTCTTTTCTGATTTCTTTCATTAACATATAAAAATTAAAAATTAAAAATAATAATAATAAAGCCTTTCAAGGCCCATGGCCTATGTGCAACTTGTGGGGCTGCTCTCATGGGTCGAAAATGGATTTAAGTGTGTGACCCATTTATGACTCATCTAATTCAACTTAGCTATTTTAGACCCATTTTTATTGAGCCCTTAAAAACTTAGACCTCATATATAACCCATTTGTATGAAAATATGGGTCAAAAATGAGTCATTGACCCTTATTGATGGCTCTAGTCATCCCTCACTCTTTTCTCCACTTGAAATGCTTGCAAACCTGTTCTGTTGCATCTCCGTATTGCCTTTTCAATTACATGGTCGGACGTGACAACAGTTTTATTTTCCTTTTTTTTCTGTTACGGAGAATAAGTTTGGAACATAAATCTATTTGATAATGCAATTTCATTTATCTATTTTCGAGATAAATTTTTTGCCCAGAAATAGATTTAGAACATAAATGAGAAATAGAAATTTTCTATTTTTCTATTTCTAGAACAAAAATAGAAATAAGAATGTTCTCATTGCTCGCTCCCTCTCTCTCGCATCCCTGTCGTCGATCAACGCCCGCCTACTGCCAATATCCGGTGCCTGGCCGCCGTTCACCATCTGTCGATCCCCGATCGCCTCTATCACGTCCCTGCCGCAGGCCGCCATTCGCCGGTCTCCACACCGGCCGTCGCCATCCGCTGGCTGAGGCCTAGTGGCTAGCAACAGTAGAAATTTTATGCTGTTATTTTCGAGAACATAAATTTTGTGTCATTATCAAATTCGTGTCTCTACTCAAAAACTCTTCCAAAGAATAGAAATAGAGCCTGGGAAGAGAATGATTGTCATTCACGCCCTAACTCAGTGCACAACCTTCTCATATTTGCTTACTTACTTGATGTCCTTTGACGTGAGCCTAGAGACGGAAACAACTTTTTAAGTGTCAGCAACAGCCCAGGGCAACGAATAAGCTTCGACTTACTTGGGAAGCACAATGAATGCAAGTAATTCAGGACAACAGAACAGTAATCCCAAATATTCACATGTTCACAAATGACAGATTGTTCGTAGAATTCAACAAAATGAAAGCAGGTCATATCTAGCGAAAGGCACCATTCTTTTAACTCCAATTTGTCCATACAACTGGAAAAAGTCTCTCTTAAGTTTTCATTCGACTGTCCTCGTTCTACGCCAAAAGTTTTTGCATCAAAATTAATCTGCTCATAATACATAAATGTCATATTTCCTTCAAGAAACTTGGACGGACTAGCAGGCAAGTGAGGAATTCATTATGTACCTTTCATTATCTGGACACCTTCTATTTTCCTCCTCAAATCTCAAAGTTCCTGCGGCTTAGCACCTTAACTTTGGCCTAAACTTCGAAGTGCACCGAGTTCAACCATCAAGTGCTTGAACAGTAGCAGAAATGTAGATGAAGAAGTGCATACATTAGTTCTATATGTGTTATGACAATGCGGAAACTACAACAAAATTAAAACTGAGAAGAAGAAAAGAACACAAAGATTTACGTGAAAACCCTTGCGGGAAAACCATGGGGAGAGGAGAAGCGAAATCCACTATAGAATCAAGGATTACAAAAGGCGGCTCAAATATACTTCTTCACATAATAGTTTGAGAAATAACAATATTTATACTACTGCCCTCAAACCCTAACATTGGCCCAAGCCCATAATTAATTCAAGACATATCAACAAATCTCCACCTTGTCTTGAATTCCTCAATTAGACATAAGTAATAAACAATTTTCTCCTCCCATCAGAGTAAAACTCAGTTGCAGCAAACATTAACCAAATCCAAGAAATGCTTGAATTTAGCAATAGGCAAAGACTTCGTCAACATATCAGCTGGATTGTTTTCTGTACCAATCTTCAAGACTTTAATACAGCCATCAACAAGAATGTCTCGATTATAATGATACCGCACATCGATGTGCTTTGTCCTCTCATGATACATCTAATCTTTAGTAAGATGTATAGCACTCTGACTATCACAATGGACAATAGTCACATCATAATCCACAATGAGCTCTCCAAATAAGCCTCTTAACCATATAGCCTCTTTAACTGCCTCTATAATAGCCATATACTCTACCTCTGTAGTAGACAGAGCAACTGTATGCTGTAAAGAAGCTTTCCAACTGACTGCACAACCTCCAATAATAAAGATGTACCCAGTCAAAGACCTCCTTTTATCAAGGTCACCAGCATAATCAGAATCAACATATCCTATAAAAGTATCACCAGTTTTCCCAAACTCTAAACCATAATCTGAAATACCCTTCAAATATCTCAAAATCCACTTCACCGCTTGCCAATAAAATTTTCCTGGGCATGATAAATATCTACTTACCATGCTAACAGCATGTGAAATATCCGGTCGAGTGCAAACCATAGCATACATAAGGCTACCAACTGCACTAGAGTATGGAATATATGACATATATTTGATTTCCTCATCTGTATGTGGACATAAACTAGCTAATAATCTAAAGTGAGCAGCAAGAGGAGTACTTACTAGTTTGGCATCTTTCATGCCAAAATGATCTAACACCTTCTCAATGTAACTTTTCTGGGAAAGATATAATTTTCCCCTTTTTCGATCTCGCCAAATTTCCATGCCTAGGATTTTCTTTGCTTCACCTAAATCCTTCATATCAAATTCAGCGCTTAACTATGCCTTCAAATTCTGTATATCATATTTATCTTTTGCTGCAATCAACATATCATCAACGTATAATAGCAGATAAATATAAGAGTCGTTTGGAAGTTTGCACAGATTTACACAACTGTCATATTTGCTTCTACAATAGCCAAGTTGCACCATAAACGAATCAAACGTTTTATACCACTGTCTAGGTGATTGCTTCGAGCCATAGATAGACTTTTTCAATAAACAAACATGATCTTCCTTACCTTCAAACTGAAAACCATCCGGTTGACCCATAGAGATTTTCTCTTCAAGTTCACCGTGCAAGAAAGCTGTTTTCACATCTAGTTATTCCAACTCTAAACCATGCAAAGCAACTAACGCAAGAAAAACCCAAATAGAGCTGTGTTTAACAACGGGTGAAAACACATCATTAAAATCAACTCCCTCAATCTGACTATAGCCCTTAGCAATTATACGTGCTTTAAATCCGATGTCTTCAACTCTAGGAATACCTTCCTTTCTTTTGAAAATCCACTTGCAACCCATAATTTTCTTTTCTTTTGGTGGTTTGACAAGCTCCCAAGTTTGATTCTTTTCAAGAGATTCCATCTCTTCATTCATAGGAACTAACCACTTTGCTGAATCTTTTGAAGAAACAGCTTCCTTGTACGTTTTAGGCTCATTATACTCAATTGACTCTGCAACTGAAAGAGCATAGGCAACAAAATCTGAGTACTTCTACGGAGGCTTCAGTCCTTCTTGGTCTATCTTTGGCAATAGAATAATGTTCCTCTTCAGGTTCTTCAATCTCAATATTATTAGTAGACGACTGAACTGGTTGCGAAGAAGTTACTTCAAGCTCCACCTTTTCCACTGCACTTTTAGAATTTTCTTGACAAGGAACAGACGATTCCTTGATAGAACGAAACATAGCAGACTCATCAAAAATAACATCTCTACTAATGATAATCTTAGATGAATCAGAACACCAAAGTCTATAACCTTTTACACCAGAAGCATAACCAAGAAAGATGCATTTTTTCGCTCTAGGCTCTAATTTTCCTTCACTAACATGTGCATATGCTGGACATCCAAATATTAGAAGAGAAGAATAATCAACAGGATTACCTGACCATACCTCCTCAGGTGTCTTGCACTCAATAGATGTGCAAGGAGAACGATTTATCAACCAATAAGCTGTATTGCCTGCTTCTGCCCAAAACTCCTTGCCCAAACCAGCGTTAGACAACATGCACCTAGTCCTTTCTAATAAAGTTCTGTTCATGCATTCTGCAATACCATTCTCATGTGGTGTATTCATTGTAGTATGTTGCCTCACAATGCCTTCACTTTTACAGAACTCATTAAACTCACCTCCACAAAATTCTAGCCCATTATCTGTTCTCAGCCTCTTGATTTTTTTACCGGTCTGCTTCTCGATTAATGTTTTCCATTGCTTAAATGTAACAAAAACATCACTTTTCTGCTTTAGAAAAAATACCCAAACTTTTCTTGAAAAATCATCAATAAAAGTGAGTATATACCTAGAACCAAGGCCTTTGGAAGGAACTTTAGCAGGCCCCCAAAGATCAGAATGAATATAATCCAAAGTGCCCTTTGTTGTGTGAATTCCTATTTTGAAACTGACTCTTTTCTGTTTCCCAAAAACACAATGCTCACGAAAATCCAATTTTTCAATTTTCTGACCATACAAAAGACCTCTTTTACTGAGCTCCTCCATCCCTCTAATACTCATATGGCTTAATCGCATATGCCATAATTTAGTGTTGTTTGGTTCTGTCAAAACGGATGGGGCTGCAACTGAATCAGTAACTGTAATTGCCTTGCAGCTAATACAAAGTGCCAGTGTTTAGCCCTTTCATTAACAAAAGTGAACCTATCATAATTTTCATAACTCCACCTTCACCTGTAAATCTACAACCGTTAGCATCAAGTGTACCCAAAGAGATGAGGTTCTTCTTCAAATCAAGAACATATCTGACATTATCTAAGGTTCTGATCATGCCATCGTGCATCTTAATATTAACAGTCCTAATCCCAACTACTTTGCATTTAGCATTATTTCCCATTAAAATAACTCCATCGTTATATTCTTTGTACGTAGAGAACCAATCACGATTAGGACACATGTGGTACGAACAGCCTGAATCAAGAATCCAACTATCACAGAATTTATCTTTATCGTTTGCAACCAATAGCCAATCTTCGTTTTCTTCTTTAGCAACATCAGCTTGAGCGGGATTTTCGTTTCCCTGATTCCGTCTGTTCTGGTAGTTGCGGTTGTTGTGACGATTGACATTCCCTTGATTTTGGTGATTCAGATTATTTTCTCTTTGCTGCTTTGCCTTTAGTTTCAGATAATTTATCTTAATATGCCCTGGAGACTTACAATAGTTGCAAATCATATCTCTGTGCTTTGATTTTGACCTGCTCCTGCCACTATTGCTTCTCTCAACAGACCTTCCCCAAGCAACTAAACCAGCCCCATGATTATTACTGCCTTCAAAAGTCAATTCTGTATCAAGTTTCTGCTTATTTAGCAGACTAGTCTTGACATCTTCAACATTAATAGTTTCTCTACTAACAATCATGGTCTCTCTAAAATTCTTATAAGAGGGAGGTAGTGAAACTAACAGCAAAAGAGCTTGATCCTCATCTTCAATCTTAACATCAATACTTCTTAATTCATAGATAATAGCATTGAACTCAGAAATATGAGATTTAAGAGAAGCGCCTTCATCCATACGAAAAGTGAAGAGTCGTTGCTTGATCCTCAATCGAGTAGTGAGAGATTTTGTCAGAAAAATACTCTCAAATTTCTTCCATAAACCGGCAGCTGTTTTCTGATCTAGTACCTCCTATAAAACTTCATTCGTGAGGCACAACTGAATAGTGGACAAAGCTTTTTCATCCAATTCTTCTCACGTTTCATCTGACATGGTTTTCGATTTCTTCTCTTTACTAAACAGAGTTTTCTTCAAACCCTACTGCGTAAGAACAGCTAACATACGAACCTGCCATAGGTTGAAACTGCCGCTCCCATCAAACTTCTCAATATCAAATTTCGTTGTTGAACTTGAAGTCATAACCAGAAGATCGAAAAATCCTAAGGCTCTGATACCAGATTGTTATGACAATGCGGAAACTAAAACAAAATAAAAACTGAGAAGAATAAAGAACACAAAGATTTACGTGGAAACCCTTGCGGGAAAAACCACGGGGAGAGGAGAAGCGAAACCCACTATAGAATCAAGGATTACAAAAGGCGGCTCAAATATGCTTCTTCACATAATAGTTTGAGAAAAAGCAATATTTATACTACTGCCCTCAAATCCTAACGTTAGCCCAAGCCCATAATTAATTCAAGACATATCAACAATATGCATGCATGCGAACATGCATAAACCGCAGGAATGTGAATTTTGGAAACATGATTAAATTTGTGAAAGACTGGGACCAGCGAGTCTGACGGCAAAACAATTTAACCTCTTCGACATGAATGGAATGAAAATTGTAAGTTTGTCGATGTAAGCAAGCAGTTTGACAGGTCATCCAGCAAAATCTGCGTGGAAGACTTCACTAGGCTGTCCGATGATCTTTCCCAGTTAGAAACTAATGGCAATAAAACTATGAGCATTTTCAAAACTCCTGTTAGTTCCATGCATAGAACCTATTCATCCAGAGGAAGCACAGCTGACTCGTCTACTGAGCATCCAGTAGCTTCTGAGTTAGAAGTTTCCATTTTCCTCTCCACGGGCGTAGTAGCAAGGCAAAACATCCACACTACCTGGCTGGAAAGATCATCAAAATCTTATTGAGTTCCCAGGAAAGCTTAAGGACTGATAAAGCAGGGCAAATTCAGCTCAATGAAAAGGTTGAAATGTAGAGTTATATAAGCTAGAGGTAAGCCAGCAAGTTAAAATCAGTCTGATCCAAAGTGACCCAACTATAATGCTGGATTCGACCCCAAAAAAAAAACTATATAGTGTAGACTCTATCCACATTCTCATGGTGCGTGGCGACTCTATCCAGACCTACCTATTATGCAATCACCCCCGTCAATCCTTAAACTCCCTAGTGTAGAGTACATCAAAAATTGTGATACATACATAATGTCGTACAAGTACAGTACAGATTGTTAGATATCTTGTATATATTAGGGTTAGGGTTTTCCCTTTATTGTATGCATTTATGTTTATACCATTTCTTGTATGTATATTTATATTGGCCTTTGTTTCGCCAGAAATGTCTGCGACGAATGATCTTTCACCAAAAAGTGTGGAGCTTTTGGATTTATTGTTTTAACAAGTTCTTGTGACGATTCCGGACAAGAAGTAAAGAAAATGGCAAAAGATAAACAAGATGATAAAAGTAAAGTGCAATAAAAGCTAGATGCAAGTAAGATACATTGCAGAGCAAATGATAAGTGTTTTTGATTCATGATTGATTGGTCTTTTTTAGCCTAGTATAAGGTATAACCGTCGCTTGCGGTTACTCTCGTGCACCTTATCCCTAAATTCTCGGACTTGTCTCGGTAACAGCTCTCCTTATCCTTTAAGCGGTTCAAAACACTAACTTAACTACTCCGCATAACTGTCGACGTGACAAACCAAATTCATGGTGTCACTGATGTTCACATTTAACTTAGTGTTGGTTTGCTGCGCTCTCGACTACTAGCATGGCTTCTCGTGGGCTTTGCGCCTTCTCCGTGGGCTCTACGACCATTTAATGCCCAAACCGAATTTCGGTGTCAACAGCCTTGTGCTTAACGGTAAATTATCCATTTCATTATCTATTTCATTAAACCTAACATGGTATCAGAGCGAGGGTTTACTTCTTGTGAGTACTGCACACCAATTTCCAACTTCGGCGGTCCCAAAATGCTGATGAAATCTTGTGGTACTGTGCATGGCGGTGGCTGATTTAATTTTCATAATTTAGACTTGAAAAAGTTAATAAAAATCAATTAAAAATACTAAGAACAGGTAAGGGTCAACTCTGTATCTATCGTCAAAGACACCTTATTATAAAGCCCCAAATCAATAATATTTTCCTGAATTATGCGAGTCAGTTGCTTCGTGGTTCCATTAATTGCCAAGCCTCTTTCTCTTTCAATGGTAAGTGACTCGTGAAAGGTCGAGGCACCTAACATTAACTGCCGTTAATTAGTCTTTTCTCTTCTTCAATATCTAAAAATAAATAAATTAATTGATTAACTAACTAAATAAGAGAAAAGTGTTAGAAAAGTCCTAAACATATTATTTTAGTGCCAATTTAGTCTTAAACCTTTTAATTGTGTCGATTTAGTTAAAAACCTTTTGATCTAGAGCCAATTCAGTCCTTCAGGCTAATTTTGACCGTATATTGCTGATGTGGACGACGGCAGACCTATGTGATATGGTCGGCGCTGACGTGGATATTTTTTAATAGTATTTTAATAATTTTCAAATTAACTTTTTTTCTTTCTTTTTTTCTCCTCTTTGCCTCGGTGGCCAGCAAGGGTAGATGTCGCTTGGGCGAGGGTTGGCCTCGTCTAGCCTCACCCTGGCCCAAGCAACACCCGGCGATGCCTCCTTGGCCCAAGCGGCGCCCGGTGAGGTCGCCCACTCCCAAGCGATGCTTAGCCTCGCTAGATCTAGCGAGGGCGGCCTAGCCGGCGTTCGCCCTGGCCCCAGTGAGGTCCACACCCAGGCGATGCTTGGCCTCGCCATATCTGGCAAGGGCGGCTTGGCCGGCGTTCGCCCTCGCCCCGGCGAGGTCTACCATCGCCTGAGAAAAAAAAAAGAAATAAAAACTAAAAAAATCGAAATTTATTAAAAACATTATTTAAAAAATATCCACCTCAGCGCCGGCCGTGTCACGCTGGCCATCCAGCGTCCACGTCATCAATATCCGACCAAAATTAGTCGAAATGACTGAATTGGCTCTAGATCAAAAGGTTTAGGGGATCGGACCGGACTGGGAACCGATCACCCCTACTCGCCGGCCCTAAGTGCAAGGGAAGAAAAAAAAAAGTAAATAAAAAAATTATAAAAAAGTTCTAAAGTTCATTAAAATATTAATTTAAAAAATTCACGCCAGCGTCGGCACTGCCTTTGTGGCACAGCCGAGGTCCATGTCAGTAATTTTCGGCCAAAATTGACAGGATGAACTGAAGTGGCATAAATGCAAAAGATTTAATACTAAATTGATAAAATATTTCGAGCCGAATTGGCACAATTATAATATCAATGACTTTCTTGGTTATTTTTCCACGATGCTCCCAAGAGGGGGGGAGCAGAACTCGGAGGCAGAGAAGCGCATAAAATCTGCCAACTCTAAATATAAAAGCCAAAGCTTAAAAAAAAAAAAAAAAAAAAGAGAATACCGACAAAATAACAATGCTAAAAAAAAAAGAAAAATCTTACCGAAATACTCAAACTTATATCGGTGTAACAAATATACCCTCCATCACGATTCCGTCCAAAACAGGGTTGAAAATCTTATGTGACGGATCACGTGGACAACGGCAGACAAATGAAACTAATGTGGATCCAACGTGGCTGCAAAGGGAGATAATCTATGGTGACCATCAAATGAAAAGGACCCCGTTTTGGTGGTCTTTCAAACCATGAATGTCGTGTTTCTATTTTCTTCGTCAGTGAGCAACTATGACTCTGTATGAGAGAGAGAGAGAGAGAGAGAGAGAGAGAGAGAGACGCAGTTCATTGTTAAAATACCACCAAAACGGTGTTGTTTCCGTTTCATGACCACGTCAGATTATTTTCCTTAAAAAAAAAAAAAAAGGACGTCGTGTCGGATTCATGAAAGGCGGGCATATAAAATATTTAGAAGTTGTAGTGTCTTTGTCATTTGATTGCATTGCGTTGTGTTTTCACACACAAATATCTGTGTGAGTTGCATATTATAGATAAGTCTCGTTTTCTTAGGTGTATGATAGGCTACTACTGCAAGATGGGCATTCCCATGAAATTTGGTCACAAAGAATGAGAATGGCCATTGCAGCTTTCCCTTTACTGAAAATTACATTATTGGCAGAATATCCTTTCATTGGTAATGTCAAATTTACAACTATCCTGATCTGGCTTTTATCTATTTACTGGGGGGATGAAAGCAGTAATTTTTATTGGCCACCTTCCACCAATGCAGACCTCCCTATCTTTCTGCCACCCTCGCTTCTCCAATCTCCTCCCTTGGTTTCTTAGCTCTCTCATTTTTAGCAAACTTGTGATGAGGCGACAGGGCAGGAGAGGTTGGCAAGATTGAGGAAACAGCAGGGCAAGGATGTTAGCTCATATTAAAACAGGTACTTCACCATCTACCTGAGGGTGTTTGGTGAGGCATTGGAAGACATGGCGTTCGCCGGAACAACCCAGAAGTGCAAAGCCTGCGATAAGACGGTGTATTTGGTCGACAAGTTGACCGCCAATAACCGGGTTTACCACAAGGCCTGCTTCCGATGCCACCATTGCAATGGCACCCTCAAGGTAAATTCATGTGCATTGCATCTTTTAAGCTATAATCAATCCCATGAATGGTCCAAATTTTACAAGGTATTGCTTTCCTTCTTCATTTTGAGGCTGCATGGGCGGTTTTAATGCTTCTAACACAGGAATTTCTGACCTTCAGCTAGGCAATTTCAATTCTTTTGAGGGGGTCCTCTATTGCAGGCCGCACTTCGATCAGCTCTTCAAGAGAACGGGGAGTCTGGATAAGAGTTTTGAAGGTAAGTACCATTAGAAATTTCCACCTAAAACTACAGCCTTATACCTGCTGTTGCTGCAGCAGCAATACCAAGTTCTTTTCTTATTGTTCAATCTGGTCTTGTTGCTCTGGGCTACATATCAGGAACTCCGAAGATTGTAAAACCAGAAGGAGCTACCGATAATGAGGTAACGTACCGGCGAAGATCTCTCTCAATACACCACCTGGTTTAAGCTCTTGCATAAAAACAAATTTCTGCTGTATATTTACCTGGTGTGTTTTGAATGGATGAAACAACAGAATGCTGCCGCAGCAGCGAACAGAGTCTCCGCCTTGTTTGCCGGGACCAGAGACAAATGTGCGGGCTGTGATAAGACTGCATATCCCATAGAGAAGGTGAAACATCCTATGAACATTTTGTCCGTGAATTGGCGACTCTTTCAGAACCTTTTTGCTTTAATACGAGAACATTAAACGCAAATGACTAACGCAGAGGCCTCTGAATTGTCTCTAAGGTTACTGTGAATGGGACTGCATATCACAAGAGATGTTTCAAGTGCACCCGTGGGGGCTGTACCATTAGTCCCTCAAATTACATTGCCCATGAGGGAAAACTTTACTGCAAGCACCACCACACCCAGCTGTTCAAGGAGAAAGGAAACTACAGCCAGCTCGATACCGGGAATAAAAACTTTGAGGCCGCTAAAGTTACAGCTGTGGAAGTTCTCGCCGAGTAGTAGCACAATGAAAATCATGTTAATTCAGTTCCCTTTTTTTTTTGTTCTTTTTCCTGGTAATTTCTTGGGCTGTCTGTGGTTGAACTTGAACTGATCGAAAGAATGCCTGTATGAAGAATTTCAGCCCGTACTTGGGGACGCTTTTTTTCTTTTTTCTTTTTTTTTTTGTGAAACCGAGAACAGAGATGGCAATTACACCAGCCTCAACAGCATTTGAATTAAGAGTGAAGCTCCTGACTGGAGCAGTCCCGTTAGAGACAAGACGACACAGATTAAAAACTCGGTGTTGCCTTAAGATGACATTCTGCTGTGGCCCATATGGCAAACTGAAACAATTCACCCGCACAAACCAATTCCCTCATCGTCGTCCATGAATTAGGAGCCATTTTCCAGTAGCACATTGCTGGTCAATCTCATTTAGACCAAGGATAAGCCAAAGAACAGGAAGCAATTTAACCATGAACGAGCTGCACATCAACTATGACTAACATTAGCCAACGGAACAAATGCCATATGCCAAGACAAGCATCTGAAACAATCATTGCAGCAGGAGAAGGATATTCCGATACCAATTTAATATATGGAGCAAATAGAATGGCTAAGATTCATTACTTCGGCAAACTAACTTCCACCAGAATAACACTCTACATCTTATTAAAAGGAGAGTGCAATAATTATGTACACATATGGGAGTAGTTTTATAAACCCAAAGAAAGGGTTTTGTTTGGTCAGCACCTGAGAACGAACAGCATTGGTGCAACGAACATGCAACACTGAACAAACTTTTCCATTTCCCACTCCCAGTCCCGGTGTAATTTCCATGTGTCTGCTTGGTAATATTTATGCAAGGTCCTTGAGATTTCCCATCATTTCTCAGGCCATCCAACAGAATAAAAGAATACTTTGTTAGGCAACACTTTTGACCCAAGCTCTTCAAGCAGCTGGTACTCCAGGCTCTGTTTTAGGGGCTGTATCCTTCAATGTTTGAGCTGCGAGTATTAAGAGCTCCACCATCTCATATCCAGCTGCAGAAACAGAATCAACTTTTTCCCCACCAGGATCGCCAAATAAATCACCAGAATCACTGCTGACACTATCGAGAGAAGATTCCTCATCCATCCCAGCTGACCAACTAACAGGTAGGCAGCTGCCGAGAGCAGTCTTTACAAGCTTTGCCTCGGAAATAACATCTTCTAGAGTTTCTGAGATTCCAACTGATTCTTTGGCCTGCACAGAAGGAACAAGATGCAGAACATGAGTATGTGCAGATAAATAAGTTTCCTGAAAAATGTAGCTTGAAAATCAAATGCCCCTCATAATCATGCTCATAAATTAGAAGAAAGCAAGCCAGAAGTACCATATTATGCTCCTCAAGAGTTGATGAAGACCATAGGCAATTAGATGCTTAGGTTATACCAATAGAATGTACATCATAACTTGCAGTTTAAATACAGATATATCAGGATTACCTGCAGAAGTGCGAGACGAAGCCTGTGGATTGAAGAAGTTATATGCTCCATGCTATCCAAGCTCTCTTTGAGGGTTGCATTTTCGATTCTCATTCTAAGAAAAGGCTAGTGTCAGGGTTTATGGAGGTTAGAAAAAAGAGGGGAAAAGGGAAGTTCATATACAAAATTTACAAACGAAATTCATCATTGATCATGCATTCATTTACTGGGGATCAACTTAAGAACCTGGCAATGTCCATACTGTAACTGGATTTTCTGCCAGATATACTTCCATCACTAGAAGGGTGAGCTTCTGCTGCACCTCCAACATGTCCTGGGGTTATCCAACGCTTCAGGTATGTTCTCTTAAGAAGATTCCTCAATTTTCCATCTTGTTCATGAGCAGCAAGTTTTTTTTCTCCAGTGGAAGCCAAAACTCTTCCTTGTCTCATCTCCAAACCCATTTTCCTACAATGAACACATATATTTCAGATTTCAATGCGCAACAAGTATCACAATTTAACAGCTATTGTCGCAACTTTTTTCTGTGTGCCACAGTAGAAGCATGTCTGGGCATTAGTGCATTTGTGTGAATAGACAGACGGCCACAAGTCATTAACTATATGACTAGATCAAATATCCATTCCTCATAGCACAAGTACACAAACAGATCTGTTCTTTAATTAGGGCAGCCTGAAAATCGAAATAGCACGACAAAGGACATCAAATCAACATGCCATGAGAAACTACTACTCGTAATTGAGACCACTCAATCCATCTTTTGAATGACTTAGTCCTCTATGGAGTATGATAAAAGTCGAGATGCTTTGACACGGAATAGAAGCAGAGATCAGTAACAGCAACAAATAGACACACCAGATGCATTGTCCAGTTATGCATAATTTGCAAGTTTAAAGAAAATACTTTGGCTGAGGCCAAGAACACTAAAGCATCACCACTCTCTCAACTACAATTTCACGGACCCTACATGGTCATTCCTAACGAAGTAGGCCTACTCAGAGATATTGTGGCTTTATTATGTTAAACCTATACCGGTGACATATCCAAACTTCACTATTTACAGTAACCCAAACATGATGCCAGAAAGAGGAAAGATAAAATCTCACTCCTCAGAATTTCAATAATGAGTCTTACTCTTTTAGTAAATGATAATCCTGCCTTAGTTGTGCCAACTCCATGAGAGCTTTCACCTTTTCATTTGTGACCTTCAAGAAAAAGTAGTTTGTCAATACTTTTTTCATAATGAAGCCAATAGATCAACAATAAAAAACAAAAATGAATGTTAAGACTCATTAGTGAAAGTGATGCAGGAAGAACTAAGAGAACCAGCCTGGATATAACACGCAAAAGAATAATTTGAATGATCGACACACAGTCGGCCCTTTTTTCAAAGACTGAAACTCTATCAATTCACGAACAGCATGTCATAAGCAAGATAAAGGCATTTCAAACTGAGTAAAGGGTATCACAATTATGAAATCCTGTGGAATTGTGAGAAACATATCACCTGTATTAGATTTCTCTGGAGTTCCTCGCTCCTCTTCCGCAGAGCAGCATTAACATTTCTCTCCAGTAAATGCCTCTCTTCCTGTTGCGATAGAAGCAATAGTGCAGAAACCTGCAACAATTCCCTGTTTTAGTGTCCATTTGTTCCTACTCAATGATTATGCTCATAATATTGCTTGAAGCACCTCAGTGAGTAAATTAAATAGTAAACAAGCAACTGAAAAAATGCAAACTGGAAATTTATACAGAACCTTTTCTTGCAACGCCTGTGCAAGGGCATCAGATGCATCAATCTTTCTATCAGCTCCACTGTCTGGGAAGCCAGTAGCACTCTCCTGCAAAAAATGTAACAAAGCTAAAAGTGAAACTTAAATTGTCATTCAATAAGAAACAGCATGGTGACGTATGCTTAGTTATTCTTTGAATTCCCTGTCAATGTGCCAAACAGACAGGGAACTGAAAAAAAAAATCAAGCATCATACTTGCACATACTGTGGTCTTTCTTCATAAATCAACAATCTTCAACATATTCAAGAAGCAAAGAAAAGATTCTCTTTATTTTATTCTACTCATGAGAAACATACGAACGAATAAAGCAACAGGTGCCTATTACTAGAATACCTCAGAGACCGCATGGAAGGCAGCATCAGTTTTTGGATGTATATCTGGACATCCATTTTCGCCACGCTTCACAAAATTTATTGGCTGTCCTTCTAGCTTCCTCTGATTGAACTCGCTCAATCTTTCTTTTATCACATTCACCGTTGCTTTCATACGGGAATTTTCCTCCTCAAGTATATGCTTGATATGGATTCTGTGGAGAGAATACTGCTGATGCAATCCCACTATTACATTTCTTACCATTTTTTCCAAACCTACCTGCATAGGAGCCAAAAGAAAAAAAAAATTACAGACTAAGAGAGAGGTCAAAGTAATCAAAAATAGTACGTTGTATTTTAGAAACGTGGTATCTTACTCTCTTTTTCTCCAACTCGCGAACTTTCTTCTTCAAATGATTTTCAATCTCCAATCCCTATAAACCGTAATTCTTCGGATTCTTAGACAAAAACAATCACGTAACACTCAAGTTGCAATCAAATGAGTTGAAAATAAAGCTTAAATCCAAAATATTACCACCCGGAACTTATTCTGAAGATCATCCACGGAGTTCCTCACCAACCGCAATTCCTCTTCTAAGGCACTCTGTCTGAAGGAAATTTATTCAAATTGCGCACAAAAAATAGAATCTCAAACCAGGTGATGGAAAAGCTATCACGAGGAATGAGAGCAGACAATTTGGTTGAAGGGCAATACAAAAGAATTACAAAAGTGTTCATAATGACACTAAAGTCTGTTACCTCCGAAACAAAATCCTAAGCAAGTACGCATGTAAACAACCTTTTTAAAATGGAGTAGAAAACAACATCCACGAGAACTTACGATGTATTTAGATGTGGACATGTCATTGTAAGTCCACATTTCTGTAGGATCATTTAACAGGCGGATGCACTTTTGGTCCCAAGTCATGTCCTCAAAATCCAGATGAGATCGTTGTCTAATCTCATAAAACATATCGACAACCTGTTCCAACAAATAATTAAATTGTCTCACACCCTTTGAACCAGGATCAGTTTAAGAAACTTAAGACTGGGAAAGCTGTCAGAACTACCACGACAGTAGAAGATATGGACCCAAGGAAGCGGAAAATGGCAGAATTTAATTACCTTCTTAAACATGTCATTATTTTCTTCTTGCTTAGCTAGCTCACTTTGCAATTTATTAATAAGTTTCTTCTGTTCTAGAGAATCCGATGTAAGCTCTTGCATCCTGGGCAAAAAAAAAAAGGATACGGATTCAAGACGAGGACAATATCATAATCTATTAAAAATCTATCTGCTCCAGAGAAATTCTCAAACATAACAATATGTGGATATCAACATTCTATATCTAAGAATGTTCAAATAATCTCTGCGAGACATGTTAACCCCCAATGAGTCTCAGCCTCCCTCTCTTGTAAGGCTTTTTCATGTCATAAATCCTCACAAGAACTCAACATCCTTGCTCCCTAGAAATATAAAATTCCGTGACCCAATGATATAATACATAGGGAATGGCAACAAAGAAAAGTTCAGAAAACCGAAGCATTGATACGATCGGTCAGATTTACACATACCCAGCTTGCAACTATAAATGTAATTCTTCTAGCAAAATGCCAAAGGATGCGCATAATTGATTTAATTAACATATATTGATTACGGAGCCTTCTAATTTTCTTAGATAATTGTAACGATATGGGGCCTGCCATTATAATATGTTTCTCCAATCACAAAATACATATGTGACAGTACAAGAGCCAAACCCTTGGTGTAATATTACCTCTTCTCAACATCATTTAATTTCTGTAACATGGTCTCTTCTTTTTCCTTAGCCTTCTCTGCCTGCCACCAAATAACAATACCACTCATCCATAAAATTCTCAACAGTCAAACACAATCTATTAAAAAGGGAAGAAGATAAATTTGGCTAAAATTCAAAATATTTCAAGACCTCCATTATTGAGTGATCCCGTTCAGCAAAAGCAGCAGCAACACAGCCTTGAAAAAACTTTAGCTGCTTCTCAGCTTCCAGGTTCTGCAGAAAGCTACAGTTAATGCGAATTTTCACAAAAGAAGGCAGAATTAAAGAATCAAGAAACGAAGCAGACCTTTGTGACTTCTGCACTATGTAAGTCTGCCAGCTGGCTCTGAATATGGACAAAGATAAGTGAGTTCATAAATCTCATAAATTAGATCATACACTAACTTAAAGTAAGTCACCATTTCACCTTGATTCTGTATGCCTCTGAAAGCTCCTCTTGAAGATTTATATTTTCCCTTGTGCATAACGCTAGGTTCTTTTTCAAAGTCTCGATCTCCTGCTCCAAGCTAGCTGTCCTAGTAGCACAGTAATTTCATAAAATCTCTTAAATTTCCATCTAAAGTAGAGATTACTGTACACCCAAACAAAGAGGAGAGAAAGGACAACGAATAGCCTGGAAGGCTAAATGTAGAAGATGAAGAAGAAACAAGGAAATAAATGCCATCGATCTCAAAAGTAGGAGTTAATAAAATTACCTTTGAAAATGCATTTTAGTAGCCACAACAAGATAGCCAGGCCCTGCTTGCTGCATACATAGTTGCTCGATATCTTTACGTAACTCGTCACGCTCTGTATAAAGGGATTCCATCAACCATAACCCCAAATGAGAAAGCTATCGTGTCCATCAATTCTCTCACTTCCTTATACTAAGTATGGGTGAAAAGAAGTGAGGCAAGCCAGATAGAGATGCGAAAAGAATAGATGTAATGAAAATATAGAGAGTAAAGGCAGTGTTTTGGATTTCCAATCCGTTCAATACACCTTAAAGGAACCAAAAACTGAGACTAGGGTGGACACCGCCTTCTCCAACATCCCAACACTACCGTGACATTTCTTTCTAACGAGGAAAGATCAAAATTTTACAGAGAAAACATACGAAATTAAGCAAACGCGAATTCTCCCACTTGAAGACGCGCCCATGAAATAAAAAGCGCTGGCCAAATGGAAAAGTTAACACCGAAAATGCGAGACAAACGTACCGCGCTCGAGCTGCTGGATGCGAAGTAACAGCGGCTCGGTGCCACCAGAATTTTCAGCCATGGAAAAAGATGGAGCTCACAGAGACTGAATTGGGTAAAAAGAACCTGCCAAGACAAAGCCGAGAAAAGAGAGCACGGCAAAGTTCAGTCGAATTCGCATAAACCGTAAAGCTTAGCCAGGAATCTTGAACACCAGAAGAATCAGGAATCATTGAAATCAAAGAGAAGGCACGCTCTTTCCCGTTTTCTAGGTCAAACGTATGCCGAAATCGGATCATCGATTTACCTGGAGATGAAGGGGGGATGCGACTCCAGAGTTCTTCCGACACGAAATTGAGCAGTACGAGAGGGAGAGATGACGACTCTCTCTCTCTCTCTCTTCTTTCGCTCTCTCGCTCGCTCCTCCGACGTTGGACTACTCCGAATTTACCAATTTTAATGATGGATGCTTTTCTTAATAATCCCTTTTGGTGTTCCTCTTCATCTTCGAGATCTGTCGTTACTGCGAAACATTAAAATAGGAAAATGTTAAACCCCTATTATTACATCTTATTTGATATACTTAAAGAAATTAAAGTTTTATCATTTGAATCAAGCGAAATTGTTTTCATAATTTACCTTTGACGAACTAAGGCTGAATTATGACAATCTTAATCAACAAATTTTAACTTTCATTTTCGACGAGTATATCTATTTGAAATAATATTTTATTTTATACATATCTGTCTCTACATTTTGCTCGTAAAAATTTTACATATATCTTTATAACCGATATCATCGTGACTATATATTATCATAGTAATATTAATAATAGGTATAATTGTCATCGAATAGACTAAAAGGACTTAAAAGAAATATGAGTTGGTCCACGGTTGGACCAAAATGAATAATAATAGGTGCGTTATCATTTATGGTGCACGTATCTTAGTTCTCTTAAACTAGTTTATATGATAAAAAAATTTAGAAACAACATTGAACAAATTCTGCCTTCTTTTGTGAAAATGTACTAGATTTTTCGACCCAAAAAAAAAAAATACTAGATTGAATATGCACAAAAAGTTCAGAAACAACATTGAACAAATTAAAAATACATGAACGACATTACCATTGAACTTTTGTTATTTTTTGTTATTCTGAGTTTTTTATATTACAATTCAAATATTATTCACATTAAATATATTCAGTATTTATGTTATAAGATAGAAAAAATCAAATGTATAAATAAAAATTGAAATAAATAGAACGAACTTTTTGTTATATTTTGTTATTCTGAGTTTTTTATATTACAATTCAAATATTATCTCAAATTATTAATTTAAGAAATTTGTTATTCGAAAAAAAAAAACGACTCTTATATTATGAATTAAGAATCCTATCCATCGTTTTCCCATCTACCGCATGAGATAACTTTATCCGGACTATATCAATCTTATATCTCGACTTTGCCCTGTCTTGAGCAGACATCAAATACAAGCTAGGATAAATTTATCCTTTCCTTAATATATCTTGACTACCCAACCCAACGTAGCTTAAAAGTTAATAAATATCTATATATTTTCCGGATATTTGAGTTTAGTAATCCTTTGCCAACACACATTAAGAGCCGAATGCATGCAGTGGCTGAGTCATTTCTTCCATGAATTAGATAGAACGCAATCTAAAGCAGCACTTGAGGTTCTCACAGATGACAAGGTATAAAATACAGCCCTCAATGGTCTTCACTAATGAAATTTCTGCTACATGGCCTGAAAAACTACAGCCTAAACTTCACCTAGTACACCATAAAAGAATCTGAAAAGAGTACATTCAAAACAAGGAGGCACAAAAAGCCGACAGATTCGCTTAGAGATAAGTAAAATGTACACCCTGCTGCTCTCGAGAATAAATTAGAGCACTCCAATCTATCCCTCTCAACTACACTGGCAAAAGAAATGAACAATCGAAAACCCTCTGCAGATATCAGCTGTCTTCTCTTCTGCACCTCAATATCTATCATCCGATCAGTTCGAACCTCCAATAGTGCAATATGCAGTGGCTTAGTACTGTGACGCATGAAGAAGACTTGTCGACAGCATCAACAGGGTATAGAATTATCTCCGACATATTTACAAGCGATACAAGATGCCAGCAGACTATCAAAACAAGTGCTCTCATCTAGGAAAATTCAAACACCTAGCTCCTATCCACACTTGACAGAGATGCTGTCATACTCGAATCATCTGCACCATTTGAAAAACAGAAGCCAAGTAAGTAGGATGAGAAGCTTCAACAAAGCTAACAACGGTTGTAATACAAAAGTAAATGCCAATCTAAACTGATCACTGAGCATGCATTTTGAAAGCCATGGGTCAATGGGTCCTAGTACACTATACGAAAAGCCATGGGTCAATGGGTCCTAGTACAGTACACTATACGAAAATAAATACACATCAACTGCAGCAAATTGTTGGTTGGAGTGATAATAAGTAAAATACTCAATAACAAGATTAGAAAGCACATCAAATCGCTACCACTTTTGGCGCATTTCTTCCTTTCATTGTTTTCATCGCTGCTTCTGCAAAAGCTTGTGCTGCTTCTGCATCAGCTTCGGCGGCTTCAGCCTCCTTAGCTGCTGCCTCCGCAGCGGCAATGGCAGCTTCAGCCTCAGCAACTGCTCGAGCAGCTGCAGCAGCAGCTTCCTCTGGAGTCATAGTCCTCATCTTGGCCAACTCCAAGTCCACCTGGGCTGCAGTAAGCACATCATCATCATCATTTCTATCCACTTTTGGTGGAAGCTTCCATCCATCAGACGGAAACATCGAAGAGGTCCTTCTTCTAGCAAGGGAGCCAGGTCCAGGAGCAATCCTATACTTGCGTTTCACCTATACGGCAATGTCATGTCACCACTTATCCCGGAAAGAAACAACCAAGAAGGCTTTTCAATAAAACCTGGCTAAGATGCATCTGTAAAATTGAGTTGACTGGAAGTACACGAAAGAATTAAAAACCAGCAAAGGAATCGCAGGACGTAGCAGAAGAAGAGCTCAGCCACACTAATGAGTAGCGACCACAAACGAAAAGAGCAGAAACCAAGTGAAGAGGCCAATCCAATTTGCATTTTCCAACAGTAATCCATGACCAAGACCACAAAAGTTTTACACATTCATCCCCACCAGTAGGGATAAAACTTTCTAGTTAGGAATCAGAATTGTGATGAAAAACTTTAAGCTCGAGACAGTAATGCTTCAATTTACCTTAATCAATTTGCCAATTGACATCAAGTACTTTAGTTTTGCTGACAGTAGCCTCTTGAAATTTGGAGGTGCCCAATATTGGTCCTGTTCAACAAAATAAAATAATAATAAAAACATGTCACCTAAAGAAGTAACAAGGAATGATGCAAAATATAAAACTTCATCATGCAAATGCTTCCATGAAAAGCTCCGGCGAAAGGATTATTAACAAAGGTAAGAGACTTGCAATGCAACAGCTCTTACTTAACAGGATTTTAGAAGGCATTTGAGGATTCTAAAAATAAATGTGAAGCCATAGCATCAATTCAACCATGATTCTAAACAGATAAATTGAATGAGTCGTCATAAAAGCTTTTTTTTTTTTTTGGTCAAAAAAAAAAAGTAGCTGTCAAAATCGATGAGTCGTCATAAAGGGTTCACTGTGGCAGTTTCGATACCACAACTAAAAAGTAACTGTCAAAATGCATTTGCATCCCATCATAACCATCCATCAAGCTGCACAGAATACTGACAGTTATAGATCCCAATGAAATCTGAAGAGAACACATCATGGAAAGTTCATCTTCGAAGAAGAGAACTACCTCTATGAATGTAGCAATTGTTGTTTTATTAGAACCACTGGGCTCCTTCAGACTGTTTATGGCGTCAATTATGAGGTTATCCAACCTATACAAATGAGAAACACGGAAAATATTAATTCCACCACTGATTTAGATAGATAGAACCCAAGTAACTGATTCCAATGTACAGAAACAAGACAACCAATGCCAACCACCTATAGCAAATAAATCCTGCCACTTGATTCGCATATAAAAGGAAAACAACCTATATTGGCCTCCGCTGACTCACAAAAAGCAAAAGAAGGCCATGACTATCATACCCATTTTGTCATATACAGGAAAAACAAATGCAACAAAGCTCAACAGTTAAAACAAATGCAACTAAGCACAAACATATGTCATGTGATATGGGAGAAGTCAATAGTTCACCTATCTCTAAGTTATAGCAAAACAAGAAACTCCCCGTATGAAAAATACGACTTCAAGAAAAGTAGTTGCAAGTTTTGTCAAGAATTTGCAGCAGTCTATAACTGCAGAGTCCTCAAGTAATTAGCCTCCACTCAACTCTCAAGCGCCCAAAATCAGAAAACTTTTCCAAACCAAGTATGTCACTCGTCGTAAAGTTATGCAGCCTGGATATCGCGCTCTGAGCCGATGCCCAGATGCCCGGACCAGGCTCTTAATTAAATAGAATAAGAGATGTATTCAACACATTAAACTATATGCATATCTGTGCATTACATGTTCTTGCATATTGTTTTGATCCCCTCGACAACAAATATTCACAGGAATGAAAATCTCTGGCTAGAACATACAGCCTGTAACCCCCAAATAGGTAGGGCTTCTCTTTGATTATTTTCACCTGATCAGTTATTTGAATATATGAAACACTTGTGCAAATGATACTTTTGGCATCAACAACCACACCTTTATTTACTTTTATTCTATGTCTTGATACATTGATCAAAATATATATTGAGAAAAGTGAGAACATCGTATTAAACTATTGTCCTCAACCTTCAAAGGAATTGCTTTTTAAGTATTATCTATTCATGCTTATGCTTCCTCTGATTTCCTCGAGGATAGTCGATCTTATAAAGCATCATATCCATTTTCAGAACCACACTAATCATAAAACTTCCTCGTGCAACTAGGCCTTCTAGTCATCACAACCACAAGACCTAGCATGAATGAAGCAAGGAATAAGGAAAGGATAAACTTAGCATAGAGGAGTAAAAAATGCACTAGTGCCACATACTACGTTGTAGGTCTTATCACTAAGCAGAATGACTGGCTGACCTAACAATAGATCGCTTTGGACCATCAATGTGCAGAGCATCACCAGAAACTGAAAGATCTTTAATATCCACCATTTCCTCATCACTTTGGACAGCATTCCTAGCAGCTGCAGAGCTCTCTTCCTGTCTAGGCACATGGTGCACTCTTTTAACAGTCAGCTTAGCCTTGTCTCGTGCACCCCAGCCATTAGCCATCACGCTCATGTTTCTCCACTTGTCCTACATAGCATGAAAGCCGAACAGCTCTGTAATAAACTGGAAGGTAACCTTTAGACGAAGAAACTAACAAAGATGTGTTCAACAAATAGAGATTGAGATTCTTACGCATACCTTCAGGTCGACATTTGAGCGCAGATACAAGACGCCACTAAACTCAGGGTCCTTGAGAATTGTGCGCCATTTTCCAGCCCCGTGCTTAATAACCCCAGCTTTCAGTGCCGATTCCTCTTCCCCTGTCCATTTTTGCTTTGGGGCGCCCATCAGAAGGAGCAATTACCAAATTACCCAAAAGATCTGCACACAAAGCGGAGAAGCAAGACAAAAGAAAGCAACCGAATCTGAGATTGGCTGACTCAAAAATCGCGAAAATCTAGAATGAGAATATGGAAAGAAATCATAGCTCAAGCTCACGCTTTCGAGCGCATTAAATCGTTTATGAAACAGCAAACTTAAGAACTTAAAAAGGGATAGAAATTCGTATATTCAACGTGCACACGCACATTAAATGGGAACGAGAAGCTATTCTCGTTTCTAGTAATCTGTTCAATTATAGATAATTGTTTAGATAAATGTATCCACGACACTCAGATGCAGACGCAACAGATAAAGGCGGCTCACTCGTGGCATAACCGCATAAACAAGTCCGAATTCGGAGAAATCACCTCATTCTTGAGAATTAAAACAAAGCAAGCGATTGTCTCCAACCCGATAAACTAGGAAAAACTCGATCACCACCCGAAATTCCAACGAGTAATTGAGGTGGGAAACTATTGATTATTTGCGGACATGAACCGAAAACGGAATAAAAATCCCAAATCAGCCGAACATTAACGCAACACGGAACCCTAACAACGTGTAGCCACGGCAATTAAACATGAAAACGCAGCAAACAACAAAAATCAAGCACCTCCCCATTGGAAACCCTAATGATAGTAGAGGACCCACTAACACGCTTCAGGAAGCAGACAATTGGAAATCGGCAGATGGTATACGGTGATCAAATTCGATAGAGGAGAAGAGAGAGATTCTCACAAATTAGGGTTTCTCCGGTCGCGCTGAGACGGAGAGCTTGCCCTGTTTTGGGTCCGTTTTCCTGTTCTTACATCGGTTAAAATAGAGGAAGCTTGGATTAACGTGTGACCGAGTATTTCAGAGTTTTACATGGGATACGTCGGATTAGATGGACACGTGTCGGTGATTGCTTGTTGTACCATGCCCCCCCAAAACTTCAAGAAATTAAACTTCGACCCCGTCCTAAGTAAAAGGAAACATATTACACCCTCGGTTCGAAACTATAGTAACAGAGTAATTTAGCATTTGATGGCTTGAGATTACAATGTATTAGCTCTTCCCTTGGTAAATGACACTTCACTAAATGTTGATATCGTTCCTAATATACTTTTAGGCTTGCTCTGATATGGTCAAAAATAAATATATGATTTGAATGTGTCAGGCTCGATCGACTTAGTTTTATTCAGTTCGTCTACAATCATTTATTGATACCTATCTTCTTCTTTTTCCCAACTGAGAAGCAATTCATCAAACCGTCAATTGCTATGAATTTCACACGTATGGCTAATTAACGTCCCCACCGTTCCAATTCGGGAGGTGGGGGGCGTCGAATCCCCACCTTCGAGACTCGAGAGAAAATGGGTACAAAGCTGGAAAAAAGAAAAACAAAGATGTGTTTCTAATCACATCGTTGTTAATAAAATAGGGTTAATGCTCTAAATAGTGTTGAATTTGGCCCTCCAAAATGTTAGGTTTAGATCCGTCCTTGATTACAAGACTATCCAAATTCTTAGAATCTTAGCACTTTTGTGAATGGCTACTTAAGGGTGCGTTTGTTTTCAAGGAAAATGAATGATTTGAAGTACATTTTCTTAAAGATGAGGGTGTGTTTGTTGAATTTGGCCCTCCAAAATGTTAGGTCTAGATCCGTCCTTGATTACAAGACTGTTCAATTTCCTCAAATCATCTGCACGCCTTATTGGCGTGCGTTTCTTTCCAAGCAAAATGAATGATTTGAAATACATTTTCCTAAAATCGATCGCTTATAGTACTAACAAAAATGATTGAAAAAAGATATTTGCATTGTTCACGGAAAATTTGATATAAATTGCAATCAATAATGCGAAAAAAAAAAGTTCATTGACTAATTAATTCAAACGAAACAAGCAATCATTTTTTGAAAAATATTTTTCAAATCATTCATTTTCTGTGAAACAAACATAGCTTAAGATACACGTGGGGTTTTCCTATTGTTCTTTTCGCAGATGCTAATGTCATTTGATGTCATGTCTTTCAGTCGAAATCAAAGTAATCATCTCTTGAACCAATCTTGATTGAAAATAGAGATCATTTGGGAAAAAGTGAGCACCTTGCAAGAACTCAAAACGCTTTTCACCTTGTTCCTCTTCGCACCAGATCGTGTTGCATGGATGTGCTAACGAGGACTTACTAATGTGGTTACAATACAAAGAAATATAATTAGACACTCTTCTCCGACGGTTGCCTAGGCTGCGTATGGTAACCATTCTGTTCCGGAAAACTGATTCTGATTAAAATGACTTTTTCTGATTCTGTTCCTGGATGAGTTTTAGAGAATCAGAACGCGTTTGATAACTGCCCAAAATTTCTGTTCCTGGAATAGAAACGCGTTTGATAACTGCACAAAATTTCTGTTTCTCAAAACTGTTTCTCTTCCTAATTTTTTTCATTTAAGTCAAATAATTATGTAATTACTTTATAAAATTTCATCCTAAATTGAAGACTAATTTCCAATGCACACTAAAATAATTTAAAATACATTATTTTTTTTAGCATGTCATAAATGAAACACAAATTTTAATACATGACGTTTGAAGTTCGATTGAAGCATATGATAGTTCCCATATTAAGAACTCATTTTTTTTCTTTAAGTGTTGCTTTGTCCAAAATACATACAAACATAGCAGCTGAATAACCAAATTATCCACTGACAAAAAAAAAAAAATCAAATTATCCTCCTTGATACGAAGTACAAGTTCTTCACTATCATTTTGCAGCTTTTGTCCTAAATCCAAGTGGGTGTTTGGCTCCAGCTCCATATGCAGATGGTCACATTTTGTAACGCACGGCTACGAGTATATATGTTATCATCCGTATGTTGGATATCCTCATCTTCCGTGACATTTTTTTTGCAGAAGAGTGAAATCTATGAAATCTAGGAAATTTAGGCCCAAATTTATGAAAATAAGGTCAAACTAGCCTAATCTAAGCTTCTTCTATTTTTAGGGATTTTCTAAATTTTTTTATGATTTTTTTTAAAAATTTCCAATTTTTTTCGAATTATTTTTATTTTTATTTTATTTTATTTTTATTAGGTTGAGAGAAAAGTGACGAGAGAACTGAAAGGAAAAAGTGAAAAATGTGAGACTTCATTCTGTTTTGTGATTCTCAAAAGTGATTCTTTTTTCCAGAACCAACTTTTTTTTGGTTCTGGATTTTGCTTTAAAACTGATTCTGATTCTCTAAAACTGATTCTGGGAACAAAATCAGAATCAGAATTATTTGCGTTACCAAACATGATTCTCATTCTTTACTGTTCCGGGGAACAGAATCAGAGAATGAGAATGGTTACCATACAGGCCCCTAGAAACTCAGACACCTAAAAACTTTGTGTTGCATTTTCCTAGAGCGAGGGAGCTGCCATTTAGACGCCACTTAAGCGATTTGGAGAAGTTTTTCATCTAGTATTTTCAATCAAAGGAGATTATTAATTGCATAACTCCTACCATCTCTTAATTATTTTTATCCATATGAAATCATAACATTTACGAACATGTGGTTTAAGAGAGTAAAATGTAGTCAATACGTCATAATATTGAGCGTAATCTTATTTTTCACTTTGTTTAAGTTTTGTTTCTATATTAACTATAAACCCATCAACAAATTTTTTTCTCATTTTTCCATCGATCTAATATGACATTATGCATTAAAAAGTCTACACTGTTATATTCAGTAAGGAAAACCCGAAACATCAACCTTTGGTTGTTAGCCGTTGTTCGAATTATCTTATTCTGATCGATGTTCTAATGCTAGATGCTAGGGTAATCTCAATAGCAAGAGCAATTCATTGGAAGATTTTCCTAGAGTTTAAGGCATTACTTACTATTTGATTAATGTTCACATATAGTTTACACCCCCGGCATAGAGCTTCAACACATCGACGCGCCAATGATCGGCGAGCGCAGATCCGGAAACCCAATTGGACCGAATCGAAGCTACCACTTGGGACACGAAGATTTAGACATTACAACCGCTAAAACGCAATCGAGATGTGCAAATTCACCCGCAAGGGGCCAAGTTCAAGAAAAAAACACAACAACCAAAGTTAAAAAGAAGATGAGGATTTGAAGCTTGAACACTGGACAAGACCGAACGAATTGCTCTCTCAACTCAAAAGCCTTCCGGGTCTTCAAAAGCAGGCGTCCAGGAGACAGCAGCAACATAGAGCAGCCAAACTGCAAATTTTCAGACAAAAGTCAAGTCTCAAATCCTTAATCAAACGACTACTAGAAGAACCAACCAAAAGTGACTGACAGAAACCCTCAAGATCCTCTCAAACAGCATATTATCAACTTCTCGAACGCTAATCAACGCTTATTATTGAGCTAAATATGATTCTCTAATTCAAATTAAGGCATATAATTTATCATAGTTATATCAGTATCAGAAAGCATTATTCCTGGTTTCCATGAGGGAAAAGGACAAAAATGACAGGGAACGCTCGTTTTCCAACACAGACCCACAATGACAGTGACGTCTCCTGGGGAACGACGCTTCCGCCTGGAATTCGTGCGTTCCGAATCGTCTCGCCTCGGGAAAGACCCACCTCCCACAACGCCCCACCAATCATCATCCCCCTCGATTTTCGATAAAACTTATGCAACTAAAAGAAGACCAGAATTAATTACTGTTGATACACAAGATCTCGGCTAAACTTCTTCTCTTATTATTAGCGTTTGTCACAGATTTGTAGCCCGATTTCAATTGCCGGTCACCATTGTTAAACCACTCGAAGCTCCAAAAGAAGAAAGCCTCATGTGCATCCGCCCGAGACAGAGAGAAATTGACAGAGCGGGGTCGCGTGATAACTCACCAGCCCTCCATGAAACTCGGGCTGCTACTGTGGTGTTGCTGAGGCGGCGGCGGCGGCTGTGCGTACTGCGGAGCGTAGGCTGGAGGTGGAGGGTACCCCGGCTGAGGAGGGTACCCGGGCGGTGGGTACCCCTGCTGCGGGTACCCCTGCGGCGGGTATCCCGGCGGCAGATATTTGTCCTTCGCATATCCCTCCGGCGGATATCCTGCACCCAAAACAAAAGAAAAATCGCTTAAAATAGAAGCCCGCAGCATCGAAACTGAAAGCGGGGGAAGGGACTCAAACACCATAACCAACCAAAACGAAGAGGAAAAAAAAAATAATACATTACAATCAAAACAGAAAAGAAGAAAAGAATGGGAACCCAGAAGAGGCGATCCATGGGGGTAGTAGTTCCGATCAACGCAGGCACGCAAAAGTAGTACCTTGAGGAGGAGGAGCGCCGACGGGAGGCTGCTGGTTGTAATAGCTCATCGTCTGGGTTTTCTTCTGGGATTGCCTCTCACGGGCTGGCTAAAACTAGAGAGAGAGAGAGAGAGCTGGGTCTTACAGTTGGCTTTGCGGGAGGAAGGAAGAAAGGGCAGAAGAAAAGGGAGATGAATCCGAGAAAACAAGGAGGGTGACGACGAGGTTATTACGTTAACTTAATTACGGTTTTGCGCACTTTTTATGGATATTCCTCGTTGGAGACGCGTCGGAAAAACGAGGTAATCTCTATCTGGCAAATTGGCCACGAAACTGAATTCCGATTCAAATTCAATTCGGGTGTTCTTTTCGTGCGCTCCGGCTCGGTTGATCAGACGGCACTTCCTCCTTCCTCTTTTTGGCAAATGTCGACCATTCTGGATTCTGAGGAGGACAAATGAATCACGAAACACACACGAAGAATGAGTCAGACCTAAGCCCCATCATTTAAATAAAAGCTTTCCTCAAACTCCATTTCGTGTTGTCCTAAGTTTCCTACGCAATTCCTAACAGTAGACAAAGGGGAGGTGGCCAGCAATCTCCCAAATTTCCAAAAACCATTTGGGTGGGAGTGGGACTGGTTGGGGTTATTACTGGCCCAAACAAATCTGGGGCGCTGGTTTTTTTGCAGCCACAAAAGATTCATTTTCGCCGAAAATAATTTCAGAGATATTCAGATTACGTATATAAAATTTGATCGATTGATTGCGCGATATAACCAACTCTTGTCGGTGCTTTAAATACAGCCCGATTGTTCCAAATAGTCCCAATCACCCATGTGTCGCATTACTTAATAAAATTAACTTCGCAAATCGATCTTACCGTTTCTGTCACTACTTATTTGTTTGTTTTTTTTTTTTTTTGCCTTTTTCATTATTCATGTCTTGACGATAAGGAATCTCTTTTCTTTTCTTGGGGGCCTTGTCTTAATTGTCAAGCGAACAGGTTTTCTCATTAGGCCAAAAGGAGAAAGAGGGAGTAGAAAGATGGCAAATGGCATGTTTGGTTCAGCATTTGGTCAAGGGACTTTGGAAAAATGCAAATACCTTTGAGCTAAAGGAGTTTGGTGAAATGCAAGTACTGTTTGGTAAACTGTAATTGAAAAGTGCATTTGGATGCAACTTTGGGGAAAATGCTGTTTGGTAAACTTTTAATATTTGATGTCCCAATTTAAAATTTTTTTACTTTAATTTGTTTAAAATTAGGAAAAAAAAATCGTCGGCGGCTACCGGCAGGCGGAGGAAGGAGGAGAAAAAAGAAAAAAAGAACATAAAAAATTGTAGTTGCATTTCCGAAATGCAACTTCCCAGAGTACCTCCGGAGTTACTTTGGGCTAAAGGCCTTTGGAGAGCATTTGAGATGCAATTGCATCTCCCAAAGTGAGTCAAAAAAGTAGCCAAACAACATTTGCATTTGCCCAATGAACTTTAGAGCCCCAAAACTCATTTGCAATGCTGAACTAAACAGGACCAAAGACAAGTTTTCCAATACGCATTTATATATCTCGAAACCATGACGATAATATATACGAGTTCACCTGCCACAATATTCAATATAGATAGTTTGGCCAATGCACAAAATTTTTTAAATTAAGGCTCCATTTTGTTTCACTGAAAACTTCTCAATAAAAAATATTTTTTGTTTAACGAAAATCATTTCAAAGTAGAGTGGTTTAGTTTTCATTTTGTTTGATGATTTAGTAGAATGATTTCATTTTTGTCGGAAGGAGATGTCATTTTTCATGATCTAATCTTATTGTTTTTCAATCCTTGGAAAACGTTTTTCGTAAACCAATTAATTTTTTGTCATCCAAATACCGAGCTGTTGGAATGAATCATCGACTACCCCTTATCCTATTTTCACCGAGAATATCGATTCCTATTACGCAACCATTAAATTTCGAGAAAAATGAAAGTAAAAAGTAGGCGACGAACACAATTTGAATGAAGCATATTCGTGTAATGTCACGCTACTGGTATCATCCCACCCGATTATACGACGATAAACACAACACGATCCAACGAAATATCGACTCGGCCAAGCACTGAGCACTAACTTCTCTTCAACTTCGTTTTGCGTTGTCCTAAGTTTCTTGTACAAGTCCCGATTGTAGAAAAGGAAGGTGGCAAGCGATCTACCAAAAAAATCAAACGAACTCGAGTTGTCCCAAAGATCGCACCCACCAAATGCCTTAGTAGTGATTCTATGTACCAAAAGACGAGAATGCCAAGCTCCGATAGAGTGATTCCTCCTTTAAGCTCCGAATTTACCTCCCTAGCACCGCCGCCTTTGTGTCTCGGTTCGCTTCCGGTGTCCGCCTGCAGAACTCCGGTGTGTATTAAATTAAGATAGACAATTCTAACATTATCACAATTATAGTGGGACACACTTCGCTAGCTTCATGTCAAAATCAACTATGTTGTTGTACCATGTCGGTTACGATGCACGCATATTAAATAAAAGTACAAATGAAGTCCGAAAATTAGTATATACACCGGCCAGGACCGAAGTCAATCCAAATACGCTCAATTTTGCGTTATGATGAAGCTGTGTTCGTATATGTAGTATCCAGTGACATTATCTCATGTCGTGTCAAAGATCGCTAAGCAGAAAAGTACTTTCAACTATAGATTAGATAATTACATATGAGGGGAGAATACACGAAGAAGTAAAAAAATAGAAGAAACAAGCTTGAAAGTGGAAATAGGTGAATGTGAGAGTAGCATTAAAAGACTACTCTCCCTTATGTATGAAAAACAAAACGGCCAGCCATCCCAATTTAATGATACAAATTTGAGTAAATTAATGAGAAAATGACACAAATGATTCCTGTACTTTACCCAATATGCAATGTCGTTAATGAACTTTTAATTTGTTTAATGTGTTCTCTGAACTTTGGGCAAATATTCAATGTGATCCTTTTGTTTTGCTCAAATGATAAATCGGACGTTATGTAATGGCGTGGATTATCATATGTTGAGTTGGATTTAAAACGATGAGTTAATACTTTCGTCGTTTATCTATCTACTTTTAGAAAAGGTAAAAAAATAGGATGTTAGCACGTCCATCGTGTTTTTTTTAATGACGTGGATTATTCTATTTTGATTTGAGATTGAGTAATCAATGTATAACTTTTTTTTGTTGTCCATCGTGCAAACTTAACAGATTGAAAGCCACACTAGCATATTCTGTTAATTTGAATTATCGAAAGGACGACATTGAACATTTTCGTATAATCTAGAAACTTTGAACATTTACTAATAGTCGATGGACCACATTGAACAAACTAAATATATAAGGACAACATTGTATATTGGTTCAAAGTTCAGGAACCATTTGTGTTATTTGCCCTTAATTAATTACTTAGTTAGAGACAAAACCAGGGCATTATTTTTGCAATGATAAAGGGCTCTTTTGGGTGCGAAAATGCTAAAAATACTTCGGAAAAATTTCAAAAAAGGGCACGAAGTGCTCTCATTTTCTCAAATAGGGCATGAAGTGGATATCGTTTCAAATAAGGGCCTGAAGTACTTTCATTGTCTTAAGTAAAGGCCTGAAGTGGCCATGGCTGTTTTAAATAAAGGCCTCACCTCGCTAGCCGGCCAACTAAATCTTCCGACCGATTAAGGGCATTTTCATCAATATAATTTCAACTTAATTTTTAATTAAATTAAATTTAAAACTAAAAAAAAAAGGTATACAGGCGGGAGGGCAGCCCTTCCGCCTGTGGCTGCCGACGACCCTGCGGGTGAGGGCCACCCTCGCGGCAAGGGCCTGGGGAAAGCAAGGCCATCCCTCGCAGGCCTCGCCTAGCCCTATCGCAACCCAGGTGGCAGGCCATTGCTGGAGGCCGGCCACCGGCCAAAAAGAAAGAAAAAAAAGAAGAAAATTTTCAAAAAAAAAAGGTAAAAGACTAAAATGCCCTTAGATCAGGCCCTTATTTGAGACTATATGACTACTTCATGTCTTTATTTGACATAATGTCCACTTGAGGCCCTTATTTGAGATAATGAATGCACTTCAAGCACTTATTTGAAACGATGTCCACTTCAGACCTTTATTTGAGAAAATGATAACACTTCGAGCTCTTATTTGGAATTTTTCCAAATACTTGTATCAAAATATAAAACCGGTTTAGGACAACTCTTATCTATGCTTAAATGCAGCTAGATCACTACAATACTCAATTAAGAATTTGTCGTGTTACTTGAGAAAATAATTTCATGAATCGACCTTAGCATCTCTATTGCTACTCGTTTGTTGTCTAGAAATCGACAACTTTTCTGTCTTTTAGAGAAGAAGAATGAGGAGGAGAAGGAGAAGATGACAAAGATGTTATATAATTATATTTCTCTACCCACGATCGCCGTGCTTTCCATCTGCTAAAAACGCAAAACCTGTCTTTCCGATAGAATAAAGACTGATCGAAGTAAGAAACCTTCTAATTTGTTTGTGAACAGAAGCTTTGCCCTAAATTGAAGGAGCCCATTATAAATCCACGAGATCCAGTGTCCCACCTGCTCCTCGGCCCAGAAAACCCTTCAATTCCCAGAGCAAATCGTGGATGTGGATAATCACTATAAAGTTAAGAGAGAATTAAATGGTCAATTGCAATTAAAAGTTATAACCCCACTAACAGTGCAAAAAAAAAAAACCAAAAGGGTGAAAATGTAAAATATGAATCTGGTTTTTTCATTCCTTGTCGAGCTCGAATCCTTTGCTACAAGAGTATTGGGATCCTCCTGTTTGTACTGTAGGGCTGAGCAAATCGGATCGCTCGGGACCAGTGGTCCGATTCCCGGTTCTAGAAGGCGGCGGTCTGGTTCGTTGTTCTTAAAATTGGAACCGGTGGCAAGGCGATCCGATTCCTGGATCCGGGGTCCAGGACCAGACCGGGCAGGACCGGTCGAAATTTTTATTTTATTTGTTATTTTTTAAAAGTAACCATAAATCTAATGTTTACTTTATAGCAGATCCTCTTCCCAGTGCCGCTCCCACAGAACACACATACCCTCTTTTCTCTCATCCCCTGTCTCGTTTGCCTTCTTTCTTTGGACTGGACTTTTCTTACCTCTCTTCTTGAACCGCACCAGAAGAGAGAAAACTTTTTTTTTTAGCGTTCTTTCCCGCCTCACTCTCGGGACTCTCCCCTATTTTCCCCCTCTCAGAGCCTTTTCCTTCTTCCCCTTGAACGACCCTCCACTAGCTTGCCTTTTGTCTCCTTCTCCGTTTGTCCTCTCTCTCTCTCTCTCTCTCTCTCTCTCTCTCTTCGATCCCTCATGTTTTTTTTTTTGGGCATGTTTCCGGTCCACTGGAATCACTCGGGAACCGGACTGAACCAGGAACCGATCACCCCTAGTCCGTAGTCGACAAAAGGCATTTTCTTGTATTGAATGCACGGCGTGGCGGCGACGCATGAATAAGAATATTCAAAATCTAAATGCAAAATAAATTGATTGATACAGAAATCACAAATCCAGATTGATCGATTACATAAAGATCGGCATAGAATCGACACATGAAAGAAATACCTTTCTTAGGGGGCAATAATACATGATCGTTAAAAGTGCTGGTTGTATCGATTAAGTGCATGCTTATTTGGTGAAAACCCTAATCGAAGAGAGGAGGCGTTATTTTCGTGACGGTTCCTCGTTGACCAACGTACACCTAAATCCTAATGAGGGTGGGAGATAAAAAAAAGGCAGTTAGATCACCTTTCCTTGGACTGAATTAGGTGACGTGATGCATCTTCCACTTCATAACAAAAAGTTTTGAGGGGGTGAGAGGCCACCCAATCTTAGTATTAAAACAAATGACCCATCGATTTATTGCATTCTTAATTGGTTGGTCAAACATGAAAATCAGAAAAAAAAAAAAATTGGTCTTGTTAGTTATGGTTGGGAAAGAAATTCCGGTAAACTTTGCATCCCTATCAAGACAGAGGCATAGATACATCATCTACTAGCAAATATTGACTTTTTGGACCTCGTCCTGTCCGAGATTCCGAGGTTTGGCTCGTGTTTTACTTAGTTTATGAGATTAGTGGAGTATATATAACTTTATGAACGTGGGGTTTATATACTTGATACGATCTTGCTCGGTGCATAAAAAAAAATGTAAGGAAATTTGCGAATTTCAAGGTTTCCTGCGATGGAATAGGACGATCGGATGAGAAGTTAGACAAACATATACGGCTTAACATTATTACATTAAAATAAACTATGTAGAATAAATTTCACGAGCGCTTCACTAAAATATCACGCCAAGTAGCCTCGACCTGCTGTTACAAGCATGGCAAAATCTTGTCTTTCCTCCATTCAAATTATCCTTCACCAACCACATCATCCTTCGAGAAAAGGGTTTTTGTTAATAAAGCATATTTAGGACACTAATTAAGACAATTCAAAATTACAAATAACACCACAAAGCTTCTCTTTGCAAATTTGTGCTTTTTATATCCTTTTTTCAAGAAGGTAAGGATGATTGACAACATCCTCATTTTACCCTAAACAAGAAGCATTTAATCCTAATAAGCAATGTTATTTGAGAACGTGTATTAGGGTCAATTAATTAGATGTCTTGCCACTACCAACTTAGCATATTTAGTTAATCTCTCTCTTCTCTCTCAAATTATGTTTTCTTTCCTGTCTCTATATACACACACACACATACATATTCATGCTAACTAAGAAGGGAGGAGTCATAGCTGACCAAACCAAATGGAAAGAAGGAAATATTTCACATATTTCATTCACTATAACCGAAAAAACTAAGATGTAAAATGATAATACCGTTGGAATATCAAAATGACTTACTCCGTGACGAATCACTGCTTCGTTCGTATCAAATAGAAGTCTGTGCAGTTCAAGCAAAGCCAACATGGGTTTTGCCTTTCGTTTCGAATTGCAATATTTACTATAGGAGGATCAAATGTATCGACTCGATTAATTTCTAGGAATATAAATAAATTTAAATGTAACGTTTAATTATGTTATATTTCGGAAGATGGAAGTAATCTTTTGCTTTATTGTGAATGAGAGATGTTGTGATTTAAATGCATAATTTATTGCAGTTAAAATGTGTGATTGGCACTTGATGTTACTGTTTGAGTTCAAGACGGATGATTAATCGATCAATTTCTTTTATTTTCAGTTGAAAAAAAAAGGAGAAACATGGGGAAGAAAGGAAGGTCGCAATTCGCAAAGTTTGGTCAAGAAGTCAACATCAGAGTTCAAGTCGGGTCCCACAAGCGGAGACCTTGATTGATCCTCCGCGCGAAGGGATCATAAACCTATTTTTGAACTCGTATATCACGGGTTAATTATAATCAATATATAGATCATAAATGTATTTAAATCTAATAGCTATGTTAAATAAGTCATAAATGTGTTTATAACTTATTTAGACCCAAATTATCTCAATGATTTTCTCTTCGTTCTCCTTCGTCCTCATTCTATTTCGTTCTCATTCCGTACTTTTTTTTCAGTTTGGATGTGAGTTTCCCAATATTAAGTTAAATATGAAAATATTTTAGGAATATTAATGGATCGGGTATGGATTGCTTTAAAATGGGTCTATTTGGGTCGAACAATTTTGGATCCGATCGACCCACCCGTGATGGGTCTACTCTCTCCTCAATTGACCAAAGCAATATGGAGCGCTAATCACGAAGTTTCTAGCATCTTGCTTTTGTGGTCGGGTCGTGCGTTTTTTCTCCCAAGAGACCTTTCTACAAATGAATATCTCCGAAAAAGTTCTAAAGCAACTAGGAAGACAATGGTAATAACATATACTGGCTTATGTTTGTCGTGATTACAAGAACAATATTATTCGGAGATGGGTATTCATAGCAACACCCTGATTCGGGACGACGGGCTGTTTTCATTAAAATCTTCGTAATATCACATTAATTGAATCATTAGAAGCCCTCATATTAGTTGTTTGGCTCCCAAAGCAAACTCAACATTTAACCACCCACCGTATTCGTTATCGTCACAAATTCGATCGCGAAATATTTCGATTACGTCGGTTGATTAATTCCCATTAATTTCGTAACAACGGTCCGAATCACCATCTTTTTTTCCAGGACAGATTCGTCATTTCGACCTCCAGAATCGCAAACGGAAACGCCAAGGACGCTCAAACAACTGAAAACACAGAAGAGAGAGAGAGAGAGAGAGAGAGAGAGAGAAGGGAGTCGTTTTCTGACTGCACAGTGCACACAAGAGGAGTAGGAGTAGCCTCCCCACGTTATATTTGCCTTTGGGTGATTACTGAGGAGCAATGTTGGCTTTCTCGTCAAGAATGTGATACGGTCTCTGTCTTCTCCAACAAAATTCTTACCAGAAAGCAAAGAAAATCAGCGGAGAACAGAGGGAGCTTGTGAAGATGGCGGTGGGTGCTTGTAGTCACACCTAAGTCGCCTAACTCTCTTTCTTTTTCTTTTTGTGGGTTGTCTCTGCTCGTCCATATCACGCATTTTTCGCTCTCAATTTATTGCGGTATGATCGACCTGCTGTGACCTTCGCCCTCTACAAAACTCCTCCATTTTCTTGACGTTACGCCTTCGTATTCTCTCTCTCGACTGAACTAGGGAGGAGAGGCACGGTCGCCCGTCGCAGCTGCAGCGGCTCAGAAAGAGGCAGCGCCCCCAAGAATGGCGGTTCTGAAAGCCGACGAGCTTCAGCCTCACCCCGTGAAAATCCAGCTTCCGGGCGTCGATTTTTGCCTCAACAGCGCTCCTCGTTGGCGTGAGTTCATACCATCCCTTTTACCTTCGCGGGTTGCTCATGCCGTTAGCCTTGTTGATGCGCGCTTCGTTTTGCGCGTTTGAATCGCTGGATGGACGGACTTCGAGTGCTTTGTTTCTCTCGTTCTCTCTTGCTCTGCTTGACAATTTTAGCTTGATATGTTCTTTGATGTTTGTGTCGTCCTTTGTAGAAGTTTTCTTTTGTCTGGGGGATGTTGTTAGTTAAGTAGGATGCCGTCGGTCTTTGGGGCTCCAGTAGGCTCTCACGTTTTTCATGGTCTTTCACTGAAGTTGTTAATTACACTGTGCCTGCATTTGATTTTTCTCCCATTTTCGCTTGTAGTCTGCTAATGTCGGAGACCCAAACTTTAGTTTTCATTTCTGAGGGCGTTTGATGGGGAAGGACTCGCGGGGTGTTCCCCTTGCCTAGAAAATGCGACAGTTGAAAAAAAAGAAAAAAAAGAAAAAGCAAGAAAGGACATGGGAGAACAACAAACCCCATCGTGTTTGCTTTTTGATTTCTTGGGTCACAAGACTCTGCTCGAAAAGTATGCATGCCTGGATAGAAGTTCTCATGAAAATGCTGCCGTAGTTCTGATGAGCTTCTGTTTTGTTCTTCCTTATATATGAACCTATACATGCTTCCGTTTTGTACCAAATCTCCACTGGAAACCGCTTGTTTTCGTTTCCTTAACAAGTGGCCATCTCAAGTTTGTCTTATGGTAGCTAAAATTGTTTTCTATTACTGCAGCTGAAGCTGTATTGCTGGGATTTCAACATTATTTAGTAATGCTCGGCACTATTGTCATTATTGTGACAATACTTGTTCCTTTAATGGGTGGAGGGAATGTAAGAATTCAACTCAATGTCATGCATGTATTCTGTTACTTCTCATTCCCCTTTTACTCTTTCTAAGATGATTCTTGCCTTCGATGATGACAGTCCGAGAAGGCTCAAATGATAAATACCATGCTCTTTGTTGCTGGTATAAACACCCTCCAACAGATTTGGTTTGGCTCTCGGCTTCCAGTGGTCATAGGGGGCTCATCAGCGTTTCTCATCCCAGCTATCTCTATTGCCGTGTCTAACGGAAACTCAAATTACATGGACCCACATGAGGTTGGCTCACCTGTTCCATCATTTCCTCTATGAATCTTGTAAATTATACCCATGGCTGCAAAGTAGAATAGGTGGTAAAGGTTACCAGGATAAGAACAAAAGGATGAGGCATTCTATAAGCAAATATCACAGATTCTCCATTATTAACCAAAAATGAAAGTTTCAGTTAATCTAAGTGGGTCAGTATATTTTGTTGTTTTCTCTTTATTCCTTCACATTCTTTCCTGATTTTACTCAACCAAATTCTACATAAAACTTTGATTTGTTCTATTTGTCATGTGTTGTTACCATGAACAAAGTAGAGGTTCAAAAAGTCAATGCAGCGTGTGCAAGGAGCACTTATTATTGCGTCGTTCTTCCAATTGGTGATTGGTTTTCTCGGCTTCTGGAGAATTTTCACGAGGTATTGCAGTGCTGAAATATTTTCCATTTTTGAGATCTTGGCTAGTTTTTCTACTGCAAAGCTAAGTTGATCTATTTGCAGGTTTCTAACCCCTCTCTCAGTGGTTCCTTTTGTGACTCTCACTGGTCTAGGCCTTTTTGCTCGTGGCTTCCCAGAGGCAAGAATGTTTGCACCCCTGTTTTGCTCATGTCCAACTTTAACAGCTTAAGTCTCAGATGGTCATAGAATTTAATCTTCTCAAAGTCAGATCTATTGTTAGCTCTCTGCTGGAACCAAACTTAGTGCATTGGTCTTGTCATAGAACAAGTTTTGATCACAAGCAGAAGCTGAATGGAATTATGGAACTTTTGCTTTGTCCTTGACTCAGTGGGTGGGAGACCTGAAACTCAGACCTGATCATGATACGTGCTTCTTGTTCACGTTTCAAATGACTTGTTGCAAATGGCTATGCCTGCAAATTAAATGGACAAACTAATGACAATCTGTGGTGGTGCAGAGAAATTGATCTCTTTCCGGGTTAGCTGTGGAAAAGGATATGTCCGCAGATGTCTATTGCACTTGCACTCAGTTTCACTAACAGTTAAACTAGATGTTCCTGCACTGAACATGTTACAGGCAGAAAGAAAAAAGATAGTACCTTCTCATGATCACTAGGCCATATTTACTTGCATTATGGTGTAGGTTGTGAATTATATGGCCGTGGTACTGTACATATATGTGTCTAGTCATCTAAAAAAAGTCCTACTATTTGTTGATGATTGCAGCTGGCAAAATGTGTTGAAATTGGACTCCCAGAGTTGATCTTACTGATTGTTATATCTCAGGTGAGCAATGTGCTGACGATTTCCTTAGTTTGTATCTTTTTTTTTTTTTTTTCATTGGAGCCATTCCGTTATTGGAAACAACGGTTCCAGGAGTAGACTCCTGAGCTACTCTCGTCTTTCTATCCTATTTTTACAGTAGATGTCTGAGGGAAAATTTGTTTTGCAGTATGTTCCACACTTGATGTCATCCCGAAGAGCCATTTTCGATCGATGTGCAGTCCTGTTCTCAGTAGCGATTGTGTGGGCATTTGCAGCACTCTTAACCCTATCTGGTGCTTACAATGGGAGATCGATGAATACTCAAGTCAGCTGCCGTACAGATCGTTCTGGGCTTATTGGCGGTGCTGAATGGTGAAGTCATACAGAACTAATCGATTTTTATATATTTTGTTTCACGAGCATGGAAGTGTGAAGTCATTACGTGTCTCCCTGGCCAGTTATGTTGTTAGAATCCAATTGCCATGGGAGCTCCTTTCCAGTTTAAATGATACAGTTAATTATTCACACGAATATGGGGTATCACTTAATATTTTGTGCACCATTGTGGTTCTTGGCTTGCAGGATTAGGGTTCCATATCCATTTCAATGGGGAGGACCATCTTTTGATGCCGGCGATGCTTTTGCCATGATGGCTGCTTCATTGGTTGCTCTTATAGAGGTTCGGAATCTTAAAGTTAGGACGATTGTCATCCTTTGCAGTTGTCAACTTTCTGAGAACCATTCTTGTTGCAGTCAACAGGTACCTTTATTGCTGCATCGAGATATGCAAGTGCAACTCCAGTACCCCCCTCTGTGCTGAGTCGTGGAGTAGGGTGGCTGGTAATCACCTAACAATTGCCGTTTCTTAGTGTATACTTCCTGATATATTGTTGGAGCTCCTAAGAATTGGTAAAATCTTGGAATTCCAGGGCATAAGCACTCTGATAGATGGAGCTTTTGGGACGGTGACTGGATCCGCTGCATCAGTGTACGCAACGCACTTTTATCCCTCTCTAAGTTCGTTTTTGTAAAACTGGTTAGATGGTATAGTTCTGATGTTCTGAGCTTCCTTGACCTATTTTCTGAAGCTGTACAAAAGCTCCCTTATGTCTGTAGTCGATAAAGGAGAAATGAAAATTCAGTGAAGAAGTGCAAAAAGCTTGTCAAAAGCTTCTCTCGATTCCTTTAACGCGGCGTTACTGATTTCTTAACTCTTAACTCTGTAAAATAAGGTCTGAGAACTAAAACCACGCCTCAGTCACAAGCAAGAGACCATGCAAGTCAAATCATCTCTTTATTGGTACCTTACAGTCTTTTGTTGTTTTCTCAGTGAAAATGCTGGTCTTCTGGGATTGACGAGAATCGGAAGTCGAAGAGTCATTGAAATATCAGCTGGCTTTATGCTGTTCTTTTCTATGTTAGGTGCAGCATTCCTTATTGCAATTAAAGATATGCCTTATCCTTCATCTTTGTGCGCGTGCCAGTTTCTATTTTTGCATTGACAATGATAAAGATAATAGCTTAGCATGATAGTTTCCCTTCTTGGTAAAGATCTTGGTGTCCCCTTATGGCAGGAAAATTTGGTGCTGTGCTTGCTTCTATACCATTACCCATCGTGGCGGCTTTGTACTGTGTCCTCTTTGCTTACGTGGGTATGTCTCTTTTCATCTCCCATTAAATTCTCGTAAAGAGGTTCTAGAAGAAATTTTGTTCATTATTGTCGTGTATTTACCTACAGCTCTTTGGGATTTCAGCATCAGAACATTGATAAACGTATAGGAGTTCACTTAGCTCGCATCTAGTTTAGGATGTAAGCAAATAAAGTTTCAGAGTTGAACCTGGCAAATAGCGGTATCTAATTGTAATTGAATGATGGTGATATTTTGGAACTACTCCTGCTACCTGCAAATGATCACGAAACCTCAGATACACATCAACCAACTATTTATTTGGTTAAAATTAGAGCTTTCAAACACTAAGATACTTGTGCAAAGCTTGCGAGGAAATGTATAAGGTCTTCAAGTGTATTCTAAGAAGAGGTCTGTCCATGGAGTTCTCTAAATTGAGCTTTTCTGTTATGACAACTATGCTTTGAGCAGCTGCGGCGGGTCTCGGTTTCCTCCAGTTCTGCAACTTGAACAGCTTTAGGACAAAGTTTATTCTGGCTTTCTCTCTCTTCATGGGTCTGTCGGTGCCGCAATACTTCGACCAATATTGGTTCGCTTCTGGCCGTGGTCCTGTCCACACAGGCTCTACTTCGGTTTGTGCACGCTACTCTTGCTATGTCTTCCACCCCTAGATCCTTCAACTTCCTTTTGCACTTCGTAATCTTATGCCAAATATAACAGTGCACATCTCCTGTACCTTGCAGTTCAACAACATAATGCAAGTGATTTTCTCGTCAGCGCCCACCGTGGCGTTAATGGTGGCTTATATATTGGACTGCACTCATAGTTGGGGACACAGCGCGGTAAGAACGGACTCTGGACGTCACTGGTGGGCAAAATTCACTGTTTTCAGCGCAGACATGAGAAGCGAAGAGTTTTACTCACTTCCCTACAACCTCAATAGGTTCTTCCCTTCGTTCTAATAACGGGGATTCGGTATATTTTTGCATGTTATTAAGAGATTCAAATAGCCTGATCTACTGCATTTGGGTACGCTCTCTATGCTTATTGTTGATTGTATATTCATGGCTTGACCACGGACAGATGAAGTTGTAATTTTTGCATCCCAGAAACCTTGCTGCACAAGAAAAGGGGAAACTGAGAAGCAAATTATAGGAGCACTTTAATGACGCTTCAAAAGACGATTCCTTCTATCTATACTTGAGAATCATCATTAGGAATTAGTCAACGCTGGACAAGAAGTCATCAAAATTCAAAGATCATTAAATAGGATGAACAATCATTTCCGGTTATTATATTTCTTGTCCTGTCTGGTTCTTCACTTATTATGAAGTTCGGTAGAATTGTGGGACTTAGATCCCATGATATTTTTCTAACCAGCCTCATTAGTAGTTTCCCAACTTAATCATGACTAGTTGGGACGAGTATTGACCATCATAAATAGCTGCCATTGGGGAACAAACGCTAGGACATCTCAGGATCAGCTAGAGTCATCCATCCGTATGCTAAAAACCATAGGTTTTTAAGTCCTTAAAACTAGAGGTGTCTTGTTTCATATTTGGTAGGATGTAACGATCTAAGATACAGGTCGAACTTTGGTGGGTTCAGCGTGAAATTCGAATTGATATTTGTAACGATTTGATCTGACCCATCTGCGTTAAACACTTCTAAAAAATAACTCAAGACATGATACGATTACATCATGAGAATGGTGTCGAAACGATCTTTTAAGAGTCCGAGGATGCAATCTGTATCTTCTTAGTAATCTCCAAAGCTAAAAGACGAAGTCGCACACCTAACTACTAACTAGTTATAAGCCAACGCGACCTTGATAAAGACTACAGTAGGCGAGGCGAAAGGATACGATTGTGGTATTGACTTGTGTTTTGTCACTCGAATGATCGCACGGTCAAGTTGATTGAGATGCGACACAGTTCGACGGTCGTGATGATGCGATAGGTGTTCTATTTCATATTTGGTGGAATGTCACGATCTAAGATACAATTGGAACTTTGGCGAATTCGGTGTGAAATGGCAATTGATATTTGTAACGACCCGATCTGACCCATCTAGGCTAAACTCCTCTCGAAGAAAACTCAAGACAGGATATAACTAGATCATGAGAATGGTGTCACAAGGATCTTTTAAGAATCCGTGGATACAATAATCCTTATCTTCATAGTAATCTCCAAAGCCGAAAGACGAAGTTGCACTCCTAACTACTCACTAGTCATAAGCTAATGCGATCTTGATGAAGACTACGGTAGGCGAAACGATTGTTGTATTGAAGTGACTCGTGTTTTCTCGCTCGGATGATTGCACGGTCAAGTTAATTGAGACGTGTTACATTTCGATGGTCGAGACGATGCGATCCGTGGTACTGCAAGCGGGTGAATTTAAATCGGTATTTTGGCGGGCCCAGTGCCTCTTAGATTAGGAAAGAAGTTGGCGCGGGACATGTGAGGGAAGTCTAGGTCAATGCGGCATTAATGGGATGTTTGAAGAGTTTTGGGACATTATTACCAGGAAAAGAGAAAAACAAAAGACAAAGTAATAAAAGCTGCGAGAAAGAGAGAGGGGCCGCTCATGCTAATAAGCTCCATCTCCCACCAATTCCATAAAAAATCTCTCTGCGTCTTGACCTACCAAAGCACGCCCGATTGACATCTTCATCGGTAATACGCTCAACCTCACTTCACTTCACTTGCTTTAATACTGCAAAAGTAGACAGAGAGAGACAGAGTTTCTCTGTAAGAAGAAGCAGACAAAAAAACAGAGCAGAGAAACTCTAGAAAGGCAAAAAAAAGAAAAAAAAGCCCAAAAAGAAAAAAAAAAAATTAAAGGGAAAGGGAAAACGCAACCTCACCTCAACCGAGTAAAGTAAAAGGAAGAGAGCTACAGCTAATGCTATAGAGCTCCCATTGTGCGGTTGTGCCCCCTTTGCCCTGCCTCCACCTCACCCAGAAAACCCCACCATGTCCGCCTCCTCCTCCTCGCCGCCTCCGCCGTGACCGCCAATGCCATCCCAGGGCCGCCACAATGCTGCCTCCTTCGCCCCACAACCACCGCTCCTCCGCCTCCAGCCTCCATTGCGGCGAAGACGTCTCGGGTGCTGACGCGTGGATCTCCGCTCGCTCCCCGGACCCATCCTCCTCCTCCTCCTCACCGCCCTGTCCCTACCCTTTTCCTCTAACCTCCGACGACGCCGCCGTCGTCGGCCTCATCGACTCGGAGACTCACCACATGCCCCGCCCCGACTACCTCCGGCGCTGCCGCGACCGCTCCATCGACGTCACCGCGCGCCAAGACTCCATCAACTGGATCTTGAGGGTACTCATAGATCATCAACGCGTCTCTCTCGTTGCGTCGGATTAGACTGATATCGATTGATGATGATGATGATGGTGGTGGATGATGGATGATGTTGTTGTGGTGCAGGTGCATGCACACTATCGCTTCCGACCAATCACCGCCTTCCTCTCCGTCAACTACTTCGACCGTTTCCTCTCCTTCCATTCTCTCCCCGTAAGCAACCACCTACAAGCTGCCCTTGCTCTCGACTTTCCCGAGAGGAAAACAAGTGCGCTGAGATTTTCCCGAGAAAAATGGCCCATGTACAATATAATGAACGAATAAACTGATTTTGTTTTTTCCTTTTGTCCTGAAAAAAAAAAAAAAAAAAAAAACAGAGGGAGGCAAATGGGTGGGCGTTTCAGCTGCTATCAGTGGCGTGCTTGTCGCTGGCGGCGAAAATGGAGGAACCGGATGTGCCGTTGCTGCTGGACCTCCAAGTATTCGACCCGAAGTTCGTGTTCGAGCCCAGGACGGTGCAGAGGATGGAGCTCTGGGTCATGTCCAATCTCAATTGGAGACTCCGCTCCGTCACTCCTTTCGATTTCCTCCATTCTTTCGTTCCCGAACTCCCTTCTCTTTCTTCTCCTCCTCCTCCTTCGTTGCGGCGGGTGTTGTCGGCTTCATCGGATCTCATCGTCAGCACCACCCGGGGTAACATTATTGACCCGATCCCAACCCCTTCATTCAGTAAGCTTAATTATCCTATGATAAATAATAACAACTTTTAGGTTTTCGTTCCCCTGCTTTGTATCGGATCGGGTGTGTCATTGCAGTGATCGACTTCTTGGGTTTTACGCCGTCGACGATAGCGGCGGCCGCCGTGCTCTGTGCCGCCGGCGAGGGCGGCGACGAGCCTCGGGTTTTTCACGACAGTTTGGACAGGGTACGTGCTTTTCTGCATCCTCTTTTTTTTTTTCTTTTTTCGTGTGTGGCCGCCGGAGTGTAAATTTTTCTCATGATGTGTTCCGTTTTCTTCGCGAAGGGTATAATCGTAATTTAGTTTAGGGACATGAAAAAGCAAATCTTGTGCTCTATAAGTCCTAATTCTCTTTTTCGTGAAACTTATAGTTTTATTATTTAATAATTTCTTTTTTGGGGGAGAGGACAGGAGATGGTGAGAAGCTGTCGCCAACTAATGGAGGAGTACCTGGTCGACACGTGTCCCTCTGCGACGGTCAAAGTTGCGGAGCCCGAGCCGCAGCCGCCTGCCGCGCCGCCCAGCCCAGTGGGAGTCCTCGACGCGGCTGCTTGCAAGAGCTGCGACACGCGCTCCGACAACAACCCCAGCGCCACCACCAGCCAAGCCGAGCCGCAGCCGCCGCCTCCGCCCCCGCCCAACAAGCGGCTTCGATTCTCTGCCCCAGAATCATCAGATGTACAGGAAAACTAGATAAAAAGACCACTACCACTACCACTACCAGCACCAGTAGCACCACCCCTTCCCAGTTCCTCTCCCTCTCTCTCTAATATCAATTTTTTTTTTTTTTTTGCCAGGGAGAAATCGCGAATTCTTAATAAATTCTTTTTTCTTTCCCGTAATTTGATTTTCTCATCATTGAGGGATTTAAAATAGACAGGTATTCAAGGACTGAAGAGGGTGGGGTTTGTAGGAAGGAACAGAGAATTTAGTCAGCAACATTGACATTTATTGTTTTTATATTATGGTCACTCCTATAAAAATGTCTAAACATATATATATATCCATTTGATTTTAGCCGAATCTCAAGTTTTTATTGTATATACTTTGGTGTGTCGGTCAATGAAAAAAAAAAGAGTAAAAAAAAGAAAAAAGAAGAAGAAGAAGAAGAGATAGAGATCGAATCAATGCACCAACAAATCATAATATAATAATGTGTCAATTATTCGAAAAGAGCAGCAATTGGAGTATGCTGCATGAAAAGTAGCCCCACCCAAAAGTCAGTCATCATCATGAGGAGGATGGAGGAGGGCGACCCCGATTGACGGAAATGCCCCCCCTATCTCGTAGAGGCCAGGATTTTGGATCGTTGACCCAGCCGCGGCGCCACGTGTCCGACACCGACAGGGAAGGACGGTATTCTCGGCTGCGGTACTGTACGGGGCGTATGTTTGACAATCTCCTAAGTAGTTGTCTCCCTCTACTAACATAACGTAACACCACGCCGAGCTTTCCTTTTTTTTTTCTTCTTCTTCTTCTTTTTCTTCCTCTCTGTTTGTCTCTGTTTCTTCTTCTTCGTCTTCTTCTTCTTCTTCTTTTTTCCATTAAAAATCCTAATAAAGTTAATTTCCTCGATAAGCTTCGTAGTTAGATTAGCGTGGTGGATTTGGATTAGTACTTAATGGACGAACATGCCCCCGGGGGGGGAGGAGGGGGAGATGATGACGTGGGAATGATGGGTCGACGCCACGTCTGAGGGGAGGGAACTTTTGGAGGGAAAGGAGGGGATTGGGTGGGGTGTGAAGATCAATCAGGACCATACAGCTGTAAAAAGAGGGGGTGTGGGGGGGGAGTACGATCCTACTGGGGGCAAAGATTTGATTTGATGTGGGCACAACGCGGGGACGTCACATCACCTCGGAGATTGTACGGGAACAATGCAGCAATGTATGTAGCCAAGATTGGTGCCCCCCCCCCTTAACTTCCAATTTTTATTTCTCCATTTATCAGGTGCGTTGCGCCCTTTTATTTCCCTCTTCTAAATAAATGAACATTCCATTCCACTGCTTTTTTTTTTTTTTTACCGTGGGGTTAGGTTTTATTTTTATCCATGTTCAGATACTGTATCGTATGTACACCGTATAATCGCCTGTTTGCCGTCCCAAAACTATAACTATACTATGTTCCAGTACAGGTATTTGGTTGGTTTTCATAATTAGCAAAAATGTTCACTTTACGGAGAAGTGCCTTTACACTTGCTATGTGGGTCATGTTAGGATTTTGTGATGTTCAAGTGTAGGGTTAGTTTACAGCATCTTGAGCCATAAGATCTTTGCCCCCCATTGGGCAAACTCCATCTAAACTTCTCGATGGATTTGCCCATTCGCTATACACCAGATGCCCCCCCTCTCTCTCTCTAGAGAACGTTATCTATCCTTTTCTTTATCTTTTCCGTTTGGTGTAGCTGGGTGTGTGGTTACGTCAAAGATCTCTCCTTTAATATAATCCCACTTTGATAATGTACCCGAATATTTGGGGCAAGTACACACTTAAAGTTCCTGCACTTGCTTAATCTAATCTACTCTCTCTGTGTGTGTGGCTTCTTCAACTTCAATGGGGGGGGGGGGGGGGGACCAAAGGAAGAGCTGTGACTGGGAATTCCTCTGCGAGAGAGAGAGAGAGTGAGAGTTTGGTCAATGTGGGCGCCACTGCCAGGCTGTCTGGAAAGCAGAGCTGTGGGCCCTCCATTATGGAATTTCCCGCACTGCAGGAACACCATACATGTACAACACACAACACCAAATGAAATTTTGCAATTAGAGTCATCACTGCATCTGCAATCTGCAACTCCATACTATGCAGTCCCCCATAACAAATGTTACAGATAGAAGAGTAGGCAGTTTCATCTATTTGGAATCAGTTGCAAGAAGAGGGAGGGAGGGAGGGAGGGAGGGAGGGAGGAGAAAACAGGAGGAACAATCAGTAAAGTTGGGGGGAGGGTTTGTGTGTGTCTGTTACTGTTGTGTTGTTGCTGTGTACCCTGTACATGTGAGAAAGAATTGGACTGGACACACGTTGGGCCCACTGGGTGCAACCCAAATGGGCCCACAACACAGGCCTTTGCAGTGTTCTAGAGAGAGAGAGAGAGAGAAAAGGGAGGGGGAAGTGGCCAATGTATGAGACAAGGGCAGAGCATTTAACAACACCCTTTCACAAGCACCCCATCCCAACTCCTTTCATATGCAACCAATCTTTGCTTCCCTGCATGCTCTCCTGTCACCAACTTTGTCCTCTAATGAATCCCACATGACCCCTCTTCAATGCCCTCTTTCCTCTCAATAAAAAAGACAACTTTTTCAAATTTTTTTTTTGACCTTTCCAGTAGAAAGAAAAAAAAAAAAAAGGAAGAAAAATTGTGGGTCTCTCAGGTAAGTTTTGGTGGGGGTGGGGGTGGTGGTTATATAAATATTGATCGCCCATCGCCGATCTCAGGAGTGTGGTGGAGTTAATTGATTCTGTCCCTCGTTTTTTTCTTTACTTGAAGTAAAGAAAGGACTTTGATGATGCCAGGCAGGCTTTTGGATCTGGGGCCTTTGTTCTGTCTCGTGTCGATCTCGATTCTATCTCTCCATCCCGCGCCCCATTCAATTCCAAGCAGTGAACTCCAACTTTCAGATTGCAGAGGACAGGAGGAGGGCTTTGGCAGCTCAAACCGAGCGTTGCAAACAAGAGAAACCATGACCCATCATTTACTTTTGCTTGGTTCTCTTTCAGAAAATCTCAGGTGAAGATACGTTTTAGAAGAAGAAGACAACAAAACAATCAGTAAGCATCCCTTGCATTGCTTAATTTATTATCCCACCATTAGCCACCTGAATCTGTCATTCATGTGATGCGAGTTGCAGATTTTCTAAATTAATCTTCAGAATAAGTAGAGTCTGATTAGAATCCTTAGTAGCTGCTTGGGTGAATTGCCAAAAAAATCATAAACCTACTGCAATTGTGCCAATTCAGTCCCAAACCTTTTGCATTTGTGTAAATTCAATCTATCAAGCCAATTTTGACCAACCGATGCCGACGTTGAGTTTTTCGTAATAGTGTTTTAATTATTTTTTGAATTTCTTTTTATTTTTTTATTAGTTTTTTCCCCAACCCGTAGAGACGGCGACCCTTGCGCATACCAGGCTAGGGCGTCGCCGCCCCTAATAGTTGGAAAAATAATACTAACAGAAAGAAAAAGAGAGAAAAAATCATGAAAAATATAATAAAAAAGAAATCCATGTCAGCGACATCCGGCCAAAATGAATGCAAAAGGTTTAGGACTGAAATTGGCAAAGAAAAGGCTGAAAATTGAATGTACACAATTACAATAGGTTTAAGACTTTTTTGGTAATTTTTCCGTAAATGGTCTGAAATTCCATGAGCCAACACGATTTGTTAATACATTAAGCTTTGGGAACGTATGCCTTGTGCACATAACCTTGTGATCACATGATAGATAGATTTTTCTAAAGTCTTTTTTTGGCTTTTTAAATTGCGAGGAAAAGCTGGTTAATTTCCATAAAAGAAATCCCACGCGAAGGGGTGGGGGAAGCGAATCAAGTTGGGGATCTCAAGAAAAGTCAATACGACCGAGAGAGATCTCAGATTAGGACCGGAAATAATTGATGGAAAAAGGTTCGATGAAATGGTCCAATTACATCTAACACACGGGACCACATAGATCGATCAATGGCTCTCTAGGAACAATTCTGAAATCTGATTAGCACGCCGGGGGCCGGGATGTCGCGTGCGACGGCCAAACTCCACAGGCGGAGCGGGACGGTTGGCTCGATCGGCGTCTTCATTTGTTTGCACCTCGTCAAGTGGGCGAGCCCTCGGTGAGCCGATTCTCGAACCACGGGGAGTAGTGGTTGGCAACAAAATTGGCCTCGTCCGCCCACCGATTTTGCTTAATTAGAAAAAGGACACGGGTGAAATCGCAACTTACATGGGTATACGCAGTCGTCCTAGAATTCTTCAAAATGATCGCTAAGTTCGCGCCTTTTGCAAATTGGGCCTTCTTGTCCTCTGTTCTCGCGATTACAGTCTTGAATCGGATGTTTCACGCGCTGAATCGCGCGTGAGCATGGAGGAAACTGAGAATTATATTTTTGTTTATGTCGAGGGCAGCGTGACGTGGCAGGTCCGCATGGTCGGTGCGTGCTTGCTTGCTGCCTTCTTCGGTGTCCGTACTACGTACTTCCCACAACACGACAAAAGGCATGCCTCGATGGAATCGAAGTGGGTCCCGACATCATCAAAACCACCGCATGATGGCCGATGCACGGTCGTGATTTCTATTCTCTCTCTATCCACCGGCATGTACGTAATTTAGGTAATCTCGTTGTATTTACTAACGTACATCACTGACAAATAATAACTAGTTACTAATGACATTTAAAAATCACCATCTTCTCTTCAAATTTCCAGGCCATTATCTAGTTCATAGACTTTTAGGATTTCGGATTCATAATCATATAGCAGCAAAATTGTGAATAACATTTATTGTAAAATTTCCAGTGTTTAATTTCCAGGCCTGCTCGAACATTAAAACATGATTTTGAATTTTATAATGATTCATCAAAACATTCTTTTCAAATCTCTTAGTTTTGATTTGATACCCTTGGTTTTCCTATTAACCAGAAAGAATTGAGCCTAATTTGATGGTTCAAACTATGACTTATAGAAGTAAAGTCGACTGACGTTGAGACACTTAAATTCCGATTATTCTCTTCAATGGAAGAGCTGTCTTGTATCCTCATGGTGATAGTTTATCCAAAACCCTAAGACCCCGTAAACCCTAACTTATTCCCAATCCATCTTCCCAATAGACTTGTGTGAGTCAAGAGCGGGTACCATAGCAACAGAGAAAAGCTAGCCTATCAGCCTAAACGAGAACGAATAATCTCTCTAAGAGCAAAGTGGTACCCGAACCCATCTATGCAGCGTGTAAGCTGGAACCATAATTTGACCAAAAAGAAGAAGAAGATGGAACCAGAAATAATTCAACACGTCCTGCTACTCTACCCTTATATGGGGAGAATTACCAAAAAATTCCTAAGCATATTACAACTGTGCCAATTCAGTCATAATTTTTTTTTGGAAATTTAGTCCTATAACCTTTTGTATTTGTGCCAATTCAATTTATTTAGCTGGCCGACGTTGACGTGGCACTGTACTTTTTTATGTCCAATAATGATTTTTTAATATCCATTTTATATAAATTAAATTCAAAAAATAAGGTAAAAAAGAGAGAAGAGAGTGAAGCAAGTAGCGAGTGCTTGCCCCCGCCCCACCATCGCCAGGAAGGGCCAATGAGGGTCGCCGGGCCATAGGTAAGGGCCGCCACTGATAAGGGTCAGCCGCCAGTGGCGGCCCTCGACCAGGTCTGGGTGAGGCCTAGTGACCCCTGTCGGCCATCCCCCACCCTCGTCGGCCCTTTCTGGCGATGGTGGGGCGACAGTGGCGAGGGCTTGCAGCCCTCACCGCCTGCTTCACACTTTTTTTTTTACCTTATTTTTTGAATTCAATATAAATAAAATTGATATTAAAAATAATTTTTGGACAAAAAAAGTCCATATCAACGCCACCCGGCCAAATGGATTGAATTAACACAAATACAAAAAGTTTATGACTGAATTGATATAATTGCAATAGGTTTAGGATTTTTTTGGTAATCTCCAAAAATCTGAGCCCCCTTTGAAAGCGACAATCATGTGGTTCACTTCATATGGAAAGCTCAAAACCATTTGATCTTCCCGAATGCAAACCTTACATCCAACGCTCTTTGTCGAGGCAGCCATAGCAATGCACGAGAATGTGGCGAGATGGACTGGAAATTCAAAGAAGAAAGTAGCTCAACGAAAAGGCATACCTCAGACCTGGAAACTTGCCGATCCGAGACCCTGAAGATCAACATCGATGGTTCATTTGAAGCTGATTTGTCGGAAGGAGATATTGCGTGTGTTTACCAAGATTCCTACCGCCGATTGGTGGATGGGGGGTTCGCAAAATCTATGATCGACCATTTTTATCACGATAAGTTTGTAGTCCTCACGGAAATTTCGTGAACATGTAGATTTCCGGGGAAATACTCCTTAACGCGGGGGGACTGAAAACTAGCCCCGGCATCACGCAAGACGAAACGAAAACAAGGACTGAAATCTAACTCGCAAGCACTACAACAAGTAACAACGTACAAAACCAGACTCTCAATGATCCTACCCGGGTCGAGTCTTCGAGGTTCGCGCTCATGTGTAGGCAGAACCCAGGTGCGTCCTATCTTCTTGTCCGGACATAACACCCGTAAAAGAAGGCGATGCTTAAAGACCCGGAGTTCTCGAATCGATGCCAATCATGTCGTAACGTGAAACCGGAGACACAGGGAGGTGGGGTTGGGCTGGAGACGATGGGAAGTATCGTCATTTGCAAATTGGGAGGGTCGGTCTCGGCCCCATTCCCACTCTTGTCAAATTATGAAAAAAACCGAGCACGACTAGTTGTTACCCTTTTCGTGCTTCGATCAACTAGGCGACTCTTGAACCATGCAAATGCAATGTATGAACGGATTAATGTAAGATGAGAGACTGGCTTGCACGTATCAGTACAGGTGGGATGGGAGGGTAATCAATGGAGGAGCGAGCGCTCATGTGTAGTCCTACACTTCCTCGCCATCGCATTCGGAACTTCAGATCCGATACTCCTTTTGGACAAGGGTCTCGTTGCAGTCAAATTCCCTTGTTTGAGCGAATTGAATAGCTGCTTATGCAGTTCTTCTTTTTGTAGAATTGGGGTTGAGAAGGGCTGTTGTTGCATGTTGAAGGAGACCCACTTCCAGAAGGATGCAGAGGGGGAGGAGGGGTCTGAGTTGAGCTCCACCATGGAAACTAGTCTTGGCCTCTCTGTCTGTAACCAATTTGCTGCCCCCACACTTTCTTGGCCCAATTTCCACCCACCTTGTACTCACAATTTGAAATAAAGATCATAGTCACATTCCTCATCATTACTTAGAATGTCCTAAAACACTTTCTTTTCTTTTTAAAGATTCTAATGGAGCTTCCTTAGTTTTTCTCCGAATGTGTTTTTGGATGGTCTGGTTTCATGGAGTGAAAACTGGACAGATCATAAGGAGGTTGATACCTGGAGAATGAAAACCTTGGAATGAAACGACTCACCATCATCCCTCACGCACTAAACATTTGTAGCTTATCAAGAACTCACATCTTAAAACATCTTATATTAAACATAAATCTCCGTGCAGGATTCTTTTTAAAGATCTTAAGGAATTTTCTGACCGGTCATTGCCCTGTTTAAAAAAAGAGTCTCTCTCCCCCACACAATTTGCATGTGCTTTTCCTTCTCTACTCCATGCTCTGCCATTCTTCTTGCACAAGACTGAACTCACCATATGATATAGTCATATATCCTTCTTTGAGATGAGGAGGTGGAAACTGGAGAGAAGAAGATAAAGAATACGATAAGACTCACAACGTTGGAAACAGAACAAGCGACAGTATTAAAATTGTGGGGGGGAGTTTCCAACAGAGCATTTGAGGTTGAAGTTCGTGTGCACGTGCAGACATGTGTTTGAATATGTGGAAGCCCGCATAATGCATATGCACACGTGCCCACATGCCTGTCTTTGTGCTCAAAAGGGGCGAGAGTTAGCACAGATAAATGGGGGAAATTCCCAAATTTCTAGAGAGAAGAAATGGAAAAGAAAAGGGTGAAAGTGGGGTGGTGTGAAGGCATGTGAGTTTCATAAAAACTCAGTCAACTTCACTTGTGCACCCCTCCATCCCCCCGAGAAAATTTTCTACAGTCACCACACAAATCAGATGCGTCCCTGATACAGCTTTTATTCATTTTTGCATCAGAGACTCTGAGTTTTCTCGTTATTAAATGCACTGTACTTAAGTTCTCTTTGGTTCTGCATTATCAGAGCAACCCTAATCTAAGCAGTTCCCATAAAAAGCCTAACAAGATTCTCTTGTGGGAAGAAATGCCCATATTTGATCTCGAACTGACTAAACACTACACATGGGGTCAATAAAGAAGGGATGTTCTAGGTACTGTTGTGTGCTGTTGTGCTCAGAATGGTTCACATATTCTTTCCATTTCTTGCTTAGAATGAATCTGTGATCATCATCGCTGTGCCTGCTTAAACCACCTATGCATCAGGACCACAATCACCATCTATGTATCACCGTCTGTACTTAGTTGAATTGCGTTTTCCGACGCAAAATGCTCAATGGAAGTTGCACAGGCAGGAGAGAAATCTTGTTCATCTAGAAGAAAAAGAAAAAAGAGTGACACCCAGAAGTAAAAGATCACCATCGATAGATTTGAGGATACAGATCTTCAACCTTGACTTAACACTGGAAGCAGAGGAAATAATGGTTCAAGAGCTTTCACATGGATGGAAACAGTTGAATCTTTCTATGTCTAAGGAAAGGGAAAGTACCAATGCTTCAGGCTCGTTTCCATAACGTTGTCTGCTCGAGTTCGCTATCGGTATTGGATCGACACAGCACATGCAACAGAGAGACTGTAACGCGGATGTACAAAGTGTAACTTGGTCAGGTGCTTCAAGTGGACTCCAAAACCCCATATATAGAGTGAAAAATGGAGGCTCTTGGATCTGAACATGTGGCTAATCGCACGCCCAAAAATCAAGTCAATAGCATGTCACGAGAATAAAAATCAGATCTTTAATGGACCCAACTTATCAATATGCGAACTTTACTATTGAAGTTGAGTCAATAGCATGTCACGAGAATAAAAATAACATCTTTAATGGACCCAAGTTATCAAAACGCGAACTTTACTATTGAGTCTGCAATGCAATTGAAACAACTCATCCTGGAAATGAGATGGAACGAGTCTAGACGATACATGTGTGCGTGTTAGCTGCGGAAAAGGGATAGGTGTCCACGTACTGAGGAACGGGGAAATTGGACGTGTACCCGGTTTTTGTTACGCAGTGCCTCGCTGTCTAGCATGTGAAGAGGTTATGTTTGTGGCTCTCTCTCTCTCTCTCTCTTTCTTACATGCGATATATTCCAATATCTATAACACTCCTTTCCCAACTGGCAGATTTGATTCATTCATTGGAGGTGAGAGAGAGAGAGAGTCAGGACAAAACAAGTCTAGGATTCTACTCCGATTCACTTGGTTTTTTCCGCCCCATATAATCCACTCCCTTTTTCCTCCTTCTATATCTCCAAGTAATACAGACACACCAACACAACCCCACACTCCTCGAGAGAGAGAGAGAGAGAGAGAGAAGTTAATGTTGTGTGTCTCTCTCTCCTTTGCTTCTTGATATAAAGAGACCGAGGGAGACACCCTTTTCTTCACAAACATTCACCGTATAGAGAGAGAGAGAGAGAGAAGCAGAGAAAATGAATGTCCTAGTGTCATCAGAGTGCAGTAGTGGGTGTGAGTCCGGTTGGACTCTCTACTTCGAGCACTCTGTCGACCCCTCTCGCAGAGACACTGCCTCTCCGTTCCTCGATGAGAGAGATGATGATGAGCTGTGTAATGAGAAGAGAGGCAAGGGCATTGAAGATGATGAGGAGGAGGGCTTGTCAATGGTGTCTGATGCATCCTCTGGACCCCCAGTCCGCTTTCTTGAAGATATCCATGACCAACAAGGCCACTTCAACAATGGAAGTGACCATGACCGACGTGTCCGTACCGCCGTAAAAGCTCCCAAGCAGAGTGGGAAGAGACAGAGAACGAGGGAACAACAACATCCACGGCACTACAAGATGAATCAGGACTTGCCTTCTTTGCTCGACGACACTGCGAGCTCTCCCATCATCAACTTCTTCCCCACGGTCTGTTTCCATTTAGAGAAATTCAAATACCACTAAGATTTTCATTCCCTCCTCTTTCTGTTTGATCCAACCAAGGTTATCTTTTCTTGATCTTCAAGTGACTGATTCTTGGTAAAATGTTTTCCTTCTCTTCTTTCCCCAGAAGGACTTGATTCTTAGTGCAAGCCCAGGTTCAATGGAGAGTGTCTTGGAATTTTCTGAGGGAAGATCTGCATTTCACGACCGGTTTGGCTTTATGCAGTCTCCTCACTCTGGGAAACAGAATAACCAGTTGAGATTTCTTTCCCTGCTCATTTTTGTCCAATTAAGATTGCGGATACCGCTTTATTACAATACTAACTTGCTTCTTGCTTTTCTTATAGGTGGTTCGGAAGGAATAACATGAACTTGAGATAGAGTGACAAGGTTGAACCTGCTGCAGATTTGTTGCTGCTACAATGTTGGGACTCTTGGCATGCTCTAGGTCTAGGAGACATGTCTGAAATAGGAGGGGTTGTCAATGTGTTGAAAAGGAGGGAAGAAAGGAAGAAAGAAAGTAGAAGAAAAGAGGATGTTTGGATCTCAAAGAGATCTTTTTACTCTTTATCATCTCCCTTTTGTTTTCAATCTATGTAGCAGGCACAACCCAAGAGGAAATTTGGGAATAAGATGTAATTTTCTTGCAATGATCTATCCATGTCTGCATTGCCGGTATTTTCTGTTCATCCATGCCATTCCCTGCTCTTTCATGGAGGCCATTGCTTAATGATTTTGTCTTTTTTAATCTTCAGGGCAACATTATGAGCCTGCCTAAACATTGCAAAAAGGAACGGATCTTATTGCACTTCAAACAAAACCAAAGTAATAGGAAAATGGTTTTGTGGCAGCAACTTACACCATTCTAGGTAGAATTGATGATTCTCTTCTTGGTCTACTGTTTAGACCCCTTGGAAGGATTAAAGATTGTTGCTTTTCTCTTGATACTAAATCCCTATAGAACAGAGAACTGGACTGATATTGGGCTATTAGATGCTTTAATGTACTGATTCTTGTAACTTGCTTCTATTTGGTCAATGCCCAGTCATGGACAATGGAACAGGTGCATAAACAGGAGATTAGCAAAATGCTTGTGAAGCCCCATAAAGCATTAATGATTTGGCCTTTTCACTGAGATAGGAACACCAAAAGACTGGTAAGAAAGAGAAGGAAAAAGCGCAAACGAATGAAAGTCCAGAGACTAAAGACACCGTGCTTTGTCCTACAAAGCGAACCAGCAAGATTCTTAAAACTAGAACCCTAATACCACAAAACAGGACAACAGGAGCAAAACCCACCAACTCTATAAGGTCCCTCTAGTTGTATTATGAGCCAAAAACACATGTTAAACTAAGAGATTTCTTTACATGGGAGAGATTCTTGGTTATCTAATTTTGAATGGCTTAGCTGTTCAAGGACTGCAAGTACAGCCATCCTTCTGATAAGGACAAGGCCTCCATGTCCCTGAGCATCCAGACAAATCCCCATGCTTCCTGATTTTTCTTATTTCTCATTATAATGCAACCAAAAAAAAAAAGAAAAAAAAAAAGAACACAAGCATTCTAATGGGCGTTCACGTATTAGTGCAGATATGGGCAAGAAATGCCAAACTTGTTCTTGCAGCATTTTCATATGCATTTTCTTTGACCCCCCCTTTCTTAATCCCAGGGAGATCCTCCACAGATCTTCCTGATCCAGTGGAACATGCCTCATATTAATCTTAATCAGTCATCTTTATCTCATTCGAAATCACTACCACTTCCCCTGTTTCTGTATGTTCTAGTAAATTCATTGTTTTTTCCTGCCAAGATTTGATCCTCCCAAGTCTGTCTGCTGTGGAGCTGTCATTGAGGTTGATGTCTTTGCACAATTATATACTCTCTCTCAATTTTTTTTTATTGGTTTCTCTCTTTGTCTTCTAGCCCCTAGCGGCACAAAATGTGGGGGGTTTTCGATGAAAAACTATGGAAGAAAAAACAGATGAAGAAAAGGTTAACACTCAAGAATTTAGGATGTCAAAATCAAATCTCTTCATATATTTTATTATTCTGGAGGACCCGGGAGTGGAAGTCTTTCATGTAGTCAAAATAAATGCGAGGCCCAAAAAATATGGAACAGGACAAAACAGAGAGGAAAAACAATAATGTGCAAACGTGTATAGTGATGGATAGTCCCTGCCTCAATTACAACTGCCTCATATGGATATGGGACAAGAATCTAGGAAGGGTATGGGGGAAAACATCTCTTGGCCTTCCAACCACCTCCAAAACCTGTGCAAGTTTTGCTCTTTTTCTCAGTCCTTTCTCGTAACGCGAAGAGGGTAAGCTGCTCTTGTTTCTCGGGCAAACTTTTATCCAATTTTTCAATTTCTTCCCACCAGTGTTCCCATTTCCCATGACAACGGTCTCCTTATCCCTATACCACTTCTGCCTGCCAGGGATGCATATGCATATGCATGAATCAGTGAGGATGAAGACAATCCTGTATTTTTCACAGTTCGAAATCTCATCCTAGAACTTTCTTATATATAGAACCGACGAGAGGGGGGTGTAAAAGAAGGGGTGCATCAGTAGACCAAAACCTCCTAGGGCTGCAGGTTTAGATGATTAGGTCATTCTTTGTAATATTTCTCATTGTGCTGGCTGCTTAGGGGGAGTCCTGGGCTGTTTATAAAGGATTGGGTTCCCCTTCACTTGCATGAGGCCTTTTTCCGGGGGTGTCCCGGAGAAAACAAAATCGTGAGGACTGTGTGTCCAAAGTGGATAATATCGTGCAAGTGGGATCCAGGGTCACAGCGGGGACGCTGTGCCGCACAGTTGGTATCAGAGCCGTCCCGACAGCGTGTGGTGTGCATAGCCGTACAGTTGGTATCTGTGCATTTGGTATCAGAGCAAGAAGTGGTGTGCACAGCCGTACAGTTGGTATCAGAGCAAGGATTGGGTTCCCCTTAACTTGCATGAGGCCTTTTTCCAAGGAGACAGCACAGCCGTACAATTGGTATCTGTGCAGTTGGTATCAGAGCAAGGATTGGGTTCCCCTTAACTTGCATGAGGTCTTTTTCCGGGGTGTCTTGGAGAAAACAAAACCGTGAGGAGTGTCCAAAGCGGACAATATCGTGCAAGTGGGACCCAGGGTCCTTAAAGTTTGGGATGTATCAGTTGCCATTTTGGCTTCTAAGCAAGTATATTGATAATACTGGTTAGAAGATCAAGCCACTCAATAAGTCGGGACAAGCAAGTTGCCATGCTTGCAGAAGTGCAATTTGTTCCGGCCAACAGATGCTTGGTCCGGTTGGTCGGAGGGTTTTAATTTCAGGAGCGAGGCCCCCGGTCGATTTTGAGGAACAGCGAAAAGAAAAAAGTATAAGTCCATTCAGAAATCGGAGTTTTTGGGTTTCAGCCGAGCCAGCATAATCTCTATGGTTAGCTTCGAAGCAGATTTTGGGGCAGAACAACCAATAGGAACATGGGTTTTACACATATTATACTGTCCGAGCAAGCCAACATTAATAGGCCCATCACATGAATCAGAGTAGCTGATGAAAGCCATTACTGTCGTTCCCATCACGATTGAAACAATGACCCTACCTAGCCAAGTAACTAAATAATCCACCCAAACCAAGGATGACTCGAGACTTGAAATAACTGACTGGAATCTGCCAAGTGCAAGTTACATGGATAATGTCTCTAGAGAAGCTAATTTAAAGTGTAAATACCGGCCCGAGAAAAGGCCTAATCGTTAATTAGGTGGAGGCACCAACTACCAAAACATAAATATAACCAGTCCATCAGTAGCTCAGGCAACTGATATTCCATGTTTCTTCGAGATACATTCCCGAAGAAGTTCTCAAGATTCGAACCACAACAAAGAAAGCCATTAATGAAGTATTATCGACTATAAGTTTTGACAAAGTACTCAACGAAGCAGCAACACTCTTGACTGGTAACAGGGTCTATTCGCATAAGTGCAACATTGCTATACACAACCGGATACTGTCTTGTAGTACCGCACTTAATGACTGTTATTTGGGTGGGGCAATAGAGGGAGTGTTATTCCAGCAATCGCTTGTGCTTGCACCAAGCAATAGCAATGACATAAAGGAAAAGGCTGCCCGTGGCGCCACCGCCGACAGTCCAAAGGAATGCTTCCGGACCTGTTTTTTCCGTATCAAACAGCTCAATAGTGATGTTCATGCCAAAAAGTCCCGCCACGACCACAAAAGCACTCACAACTAGGGTTGCAGTTGTCAACACAACCCCCATTTGCAGCAGATGGTTCTGTTTGTCATCTAACATTATGTTGATGTAGTCCTCTGTGTCATCGACATACTCCCTTAGCTTCAATGGGACAACAAAAGCAATAACAAGAAAGTCATGAAATGGAGAGAGCAGGTAGTACATAAACCGCACTGAAAGAATTCATATTTCTTATAACTATGACATGGGAGAATTCAATCATTAAAATCGGATAGGAAGTGAGGAGCGGAAACATGAGATATTTCATTTCTACTTAGGGCGCATTTGGTTCTAGAAAATGTTCTTAAAAGATTTGAGTTTTCAGTTTTCTTGAAGACATATTTGGGAAAACAATGAGGAAAAATAACAGTGAAAATAAGTATGTTTATAGTCCATCAAACTTATGAAAGAGGGTTTTCTTCCGGTTTTTCAAACTCCCTTCTTTTTTATTCTTGGAAAGGAAACATCAAAAAGTCATTTCCTTAAATTCAATTAACAGAATAGTATCGTTTGTTTTCATACGATTAAAAATGCCACCAAACCTACTATTTGGACTGTTTTCATTCTTAAATGGAAATGAAACCAGAAAATCTGGAGAACTCTTACGAGCGAAACAGGGCCTTATTACCAACAAAAAAAAAAGGAACTGCTTTGGAGCCTTATTTCTTCTTTTTTGGGATAGGTATGAGTTCAACCTAATCACTAGGTGGGGCTTGGGCAGGCTAGGGCCTGCCCATTTAGGATAGATTAAAACATTCACAACTGGACTATAAACAAAACATTAAGTCCATTACCGTAGATAATTTGTTTAATGTACCATCAATCTGCACAAAGTAAGCCTCTAACAGCATCTCCAGCTCCTCCACATCAAGATGCTTGCTTATGGCACTATGAATGGTACTGGCACGTGTTCCATGGCCGTCTCTACTAAGCACGTTAGGGGCACCAAACAAATGATCTCGGGGATTGACAACGTTTGGAATATCACCCTCATAGGTGGAACTTCCATTAGCATTGAAAGAAATCTCAGCAGGAACCCTGAGGCAAAGAAACAAACAACTTAAAGGCAAGCAATTATCACAAATGACAGTCGAAACAAATGCGACAAAATACATTTTCAAATACCTATCCTCTATGTCAGATTCAAGAACTTCATCATCCATTCCTTCTTTATCATCAATTCCTTCTTTCTCATTTATCGAGGAAGCTGAAGAACTTTCAAGCTGTTGTTGAACCAACTTGTCCGTCAAGTACATCTCAGCCATATCGTCGTCATCATCAAGAAGGTGTTCCAATTCATCCCTCACCTGGACGTAAAAAACACACACTCCATAATCAAACAACAACAGTCTTACAAAATAAAATACACATATAAAATGAATTGTCTTCGTTATGCTGGTCAAAATCAGAGGTAAAATAAGATCAAGAACCAGGAGGTAATGAGACATTTACATAGTATCAAAGAACTTTATCATGGAAAGAGGATGCACTAGTGAACACAAACTAAATGAACTCCCTTTGTTCCCAAAAGGACAAAAGAAAGAAAAGATAAATTCAGCCATCTTATGTCACCTACAGCTCAAAAGGAGCAGTAATAATTTACAACAGCATGCGTGGTTATCAGCATTTTTAGTCAGATACCCTTCAACCACTTGTGTCCAAATATATGATGAAATGTGTCGCAGTGCAAATGTCAACCACGACAAAATACTATTTCAACCACTCTACATTTCAGAAAATGGTGGTGGTCATCTGGCATGATTATTTTTAATATGCCTCAAGTATTTGTGAAGGAGAAGGGGTAGAACATTCACAATGAGTTTTAGACCTGAAAATTTTCATGTCTGTACCTGTGTAAATGTGTCATTGAAATAGGTGGATTATCCACATCCAATATACAACATTGTTTTGTTCCGGAATCATGCATTCATAAAGCACAAAAATCTCGATCATGGAGAGCTCTGATTCAGCATGAATCCTGAGCAATCAAGCATCTGCTCATTTGTTTTACTTTAAGATATTATTCTAGGTCTTTCGAAGTTTTTCCCTTTAAAACTTCTTGCAACAGGTGTGCTGAAATAGTGCGGCTTACAAGTCCTACGCCAAAGTCTTGGGTTTACTCGTACAGAAAAATTAGCAAGACACACACAATGTATATGGTAGAAGATAGATAAGAATACATTGGTGAAACACAGATCACAGGCTCTGAACCAGCTGACCTTTTGAACACGTCCAGTTATGGCGACCAAGCGACTTTTAATTTGACGAACTCGCTCCAAATTGAGAGTACTAATTTTTGAAGTGAGCTTATCTAAAGCTGGATGAGCCTCCTGCTCCAATGTCCTCGCCTACTTTTCACAAAGAAGAAGTTCGATTGTGATAACCAAACAAAAGAGAACTGCGGTTTCTAGGGAAAAAAAGTAAGCACATCAGATATACAAAGCCGAGAATTTACTTCAATTTCCAAGCAGCTGCAAGCAGCCTCCAAGCATGCCTCCAGTGCAACAAACTCAAATGGAGGAAGTTTCAGTCCCTCTCGATTCTCAAGGGCTTGTTTCACATCCATCTTAGCTTCTTCTTCTTCTTGACCATCTAATTGTGAAAAGCCTACAGGAGAATTTCCAGGGCTGACAGCCCTCGATTGCGGCTCTTCTAAATCGTACAAATTAGTCCATCTCGAATCATCAGCATTCCCTTCCTATAAAGAGAGAGCAACATGACTACAAAAATACAGAGCACAGAATCCACAATTCAAATGATCTCTAAACTTAAGCCCATCTCACTAACTGGGAAACCTATCAAGGTGTTAAAAGAGTTGTTTGGTCAGGGGCGCAATGAGGCATGTCAGTCAGTGACAAGGAGAAGCTTAAAATTGTGAAAAAGCGAATTGTGAACTGATACAAGCTGCACAACCGAAATCTTAATAGTAATATTGGACCAATCTTCTACGAGAACATTACATACTAGCATAATCTTTCGAACACAAAGTAAGTTGCTAAGCTATAAGTTGCTGAGCGTAATAGCAATATTGGACCAACCGTCTTGGCCGCACGTTGAAGTGATATATAGTCAGATGCCAGATGGCAACCACAGATCTTGAACGACCACAAAACTGACAACTTACACACACAAACACTTAGAGATTGACAACACCCGCCATGAAGAGGAGCTCGGTGCCTCTCAAATTACGTCATCCCATGATCAAGAGAAACTTCAAGAACCCCAAAGAAACGGTGAAAGTTACAGAATTCACACCTGAATCAAGAAAATTCAAGAAATGAAGCGGGGCAAAGAAACAGAACCCCGACCTGGGCTTTGGTGGTGGCGTGGAAATGACGCGCGAGCCGCCTCCGCAGCTCCTCCACAAAGGGCGCCACGGAAGGGTCCCTCGAATTCAGCAGCAAGACCTCCTGCGCAGTGATGATGGCCTTTATATGCTCCAAATTGATGACGATGGCCCTCTCACGACCGAGGATCGTGGACGGGTACGAGAGAAGCGGGTCCAAGATGCGAAGATCGCGGGCGGGGAGGCCCGTCCGGCGCATGATGGCGTGCTTGCCGGCCTCCACCACCTGGGCCTGCCCGGTCGAGTCCAGGAGCAGCCATGCCCGGACGCCGGTCCCCTTCTTGCGGAGAGTTCCGGCGGTGGAGAGAGGGAGGTGCTGGGCGGGTCGGGTGGGGTCGGGTTCGGGGTCGTCGAGCTGGGCGGGCTTGGACGGGTGAGGGGGGTGGGTGCTCCTCATGGTTCAGCGAGACTCTCAGCGAATCATCGCCCCCTTTCTGGATACAAAAGAGAAAGGAGGGCAACCGACCGAAAGCTAATCCCAGCACCCTCCCTCCCTCCAGCTCCTCGATCACTAGGAGACATTGTTGTCGGTTATTGGAAACCGCCCATTGATTTCTAGATCCATCCGAAAATTGGACCGTCGGTCCGATCCGGTTTAGTGAAACCGGCCGTGTCCTGACTTGTCTGTACATGCAAGTTCACGGTTGGTCGTTTCCCATTACCCTTTTCAACACTTTGGCACGGATGGCTCGACAGGTTACTTGTCGGAGACATTGATGTCGGTCTCATTCACATATTGTATATAACTTTGGGTTTGTTTAATGCAATGCCCAAAATTACAAATGCCTGATGGTCTTAAAAATGTAAAATTGGCCTATGATTTAGTGTCCTACTATTTGACTAACTCAAGCAAAATGAAAATGAGAGAGCTAAGGATTGAATTATCCAACATGAATAGTTTAAACAGACAAATATCTTTGTTATATATATACATGGATGGGTCCATACCTGAAATCCGGAACCGAATTGGTATTCACTAATTCCAATTCATTGGAACTGAGAGTTGGACTGATTCCTCAGGAAACCACCAAGAACCGGCCAATTTGGTCCGGTTTGAGCAACCCCCAATTCAATCCTGTTCTTTTGGTCGCCCCAACACCATCTAAGTCAAGTTTGGGCAAGTGACTATTCACTTTAATGGGCCGGATCTCACCAAGTCTCGAATTTATGTTGTTTTGCCAAAACATTTGATGCTATACATGCTAGTTTCTTCTACACTTAAATATAGGGGTGAGCAAAAAAATCGGGATCCACCCGAATAGGACCGGACCGGACCGGACCGTATCCAATCGGCGGGTATCGGTCCGGTTCCTGTATATATATAGTTCAAGCTATCTCCCTCAATTTCTCAACCGGACCGGATGTATTTTTTTTCGGGGTGTGCAATGAAGATGTTGTCCATTCAAGCTAATAATCTTGTTGGAGAATGAGGAACAGTGAGACCTTTTAGTATGCCCTCCTCTGTACATCTCACTAATGGAGATGGTTCATATTTTGGGGTTTACTGAAAGCATACTTGTATGGTACAGGACTTTGAGAAGGAAAAAGAGGGTTAGAAAAGGGAACAAGTGCTGTGGTTTTCATGGTTTTGTCAAGATGTGATAATTAGAGTGGCTGGAATGAATGCAAGAGTATCCCATGAGAAATTGGGAATGGTTTCATTGGTTCACTCGTGTACAATCTTTTCTAATTGATGTTGGTGCTCGATAGGGCCGGTTCCATGGGCCCACCCGGGAACCGGACCGGACCGGTGGTTCGATTCTCGGGTGGGTCCATAGAACGAGCGGGTGGTTCACGGTTTCCATTTTGCGAAACCGGTCCCTAGCGGGCGGTTCTTGATTCGAGAGATGAACCACCCAACCCTGAACCGATCACTCCTACTTAAACATACCCACGTATATAGAACGAGCTTGATCGCCCGATTAGCGATTAAATCTTCAATCGAGGATGATTAATGAGTAGTTAATGTGTTGAATTTGTCTTCCCATAAAAAAAAGTAAATGGATTCTAATATATCTTAACGTCTTAAGGATTTGTTAAAGTTCGAACTACTAAAATAATGTGCAGGCGCCAAATTGGAAAAAGAAGAAGAAGGGGAAATTGCACAAAACTTTGTTGAATTGGAACAAGTAGCTCACATTCTTAGATGCCATGTTTGCTTGACGACTAAAAGTAGACACAATGAGATGAATGGATCTGGAATGCATCGAGAAGTAAAAAAAAAAAAAAAAAACTTAGGATATAGGATTGCAGAACTTTTGTATAATATGAGTATTGTCATTAGGGAGTTTAACCTAATTCGAATTCTAAATTCAAACTCAGACATAATCTACTCTAAATCAATTAATCATGAATTATCTTCTCTTCTTCAAAATCTGATTTTTAGTGTCTTGATTGCTTGTGAATGTGTTTTATGATGATTGATGCCTGTAAGTTTTAGATGAATTTGCTCGCGACTCTAGAGATGATTTGTAAGTGCTCTTCGTTCCTTAGCTACATTACAGTTACATCCGGTCTGAATCCTCCTTGAGTCGAGTTATGTTGTTGGCCAAAGGAGGAGAGTTGAGCAAATTTATTCGCAACGGCGAAACGAATGCGCCGAGTTATGTGATAAATCAATAAAATCAATCGGGTTTGAAACGACAAAAACAAAAAAAAAAAATGAAATATATTTTATGTCCTCTCTTGACTTCATCAACCAAGTCATATTTTCTTCGATTCCAACATGAAGGCACGAGACCGAGACCACATCACAAGGGGTAATGAGACAACCATCTGTCTGCCATTTCGATGCACTGCTTGGGCTTGTATTCTGGAGCTGTGTGGCCTGCCCCCTGTGTCAATTCAAATGCGAATTCATCCACTCTCTCAATCTTTCGAAATTTCAAGTTCATCTAATGTTCTTTTTTTTTCATTCAATTTCTTGACTCCTTACCTTTACAGTTGCATAGGTCATGCCATCTCCAAGATTTATGGTGGACTTGAACGTGTACCTGTCGTATGAACCCAAGATAATCAAGCGCGAGTTCAAATCCACACAAAAAAACACGGCAGACAGTTCGCGTATGATCGAGAGAGACTGACCCGGCAACTTGGCCATCGACGAACCAGGGTCTCCAGGAGTCCACGACCGTCATGTTAAGCGAATGGATCCATTTCTCCGTGGCCACGTACGGGATCAACATGTCGTGATCTCCGCTGCAAAGTGTGTTGTCATGGGAATTTCAATCAGAATAGTTTGCCTTTGAAGATCCAAAGTGTTGTATCCAGCGATGGAGAAGAAAATACCTGTAAACCAGAGCTCGGTAACCACCTTCGATGAGCTCGTAGTGGTAAGGGACCGTGGAGTTGAGATCGTCTTCGTAAGCCAAGCTCTTGTTGCATCTCGTCCAATCTGGGATCGTCCCCTGCCCATCACATCGAATTCGCTCCTCGTGTTCACTTCCAGGAACAAAAAGAAACGCATTCTTCGAATTCGAATTTGCAATCTTCGGAACAACTTACATTGCGGATTTGAAGAGCATTCTGGACGGATTGATGGTTGGCCCATACGTAGGAAAGCACATAGTTCTCATTCTGCAAGGAAGCACGTAAGTTAGTTATATTACGACGAGCACTGAGCTCTTGCGACATCATGTGAATGTTGAGGATGCTGCGGCATTACTCGACACCAGTTTTCTGGCCGTTTAGGAGACGGCGATCGGAGCAAGTCCAAAGGCATGTCGTCGTCGAAGAATCTGCTTCCCCAGTTGAGTCCCGTCTCTCTCGATCTCGGTTTCGCGTAGCTGCACTTGGGTTCCAGTATTTCTGCATCACATATCTTCAACGTGCACTGCAACGACAAGAGAAAATTCAATAACAACTCATGCATAACTCTTTGGAAAAGCCGCTAAAGAAAGAAAAATTCCATAGTGTAAAGGACCTCCGCGATTTCTCGAACATCCTCCACGCATGCAGAGTTCTCTGGGTCTGGGTCAATATAGTTTCCCTTGCAATTCTCTAGGGCTGACTGATGAGAAAGAAGGAAAACCATATGATCCAAGAAGCATGCTCGTAGTATAAGCAAGATCGCATGATCAGCCGGGTCATTGGAAATTCAAAACCAGACCCACAGAAGCGATTAGAAGTGATCGAGTCATACATACTTGGTAAAGCTCGGTCGATATGAACGATACGCGGTATTGATATTCGACCCTCGCGTTCTGATCCGAGTCCAGATCCGTCACCGGATTGCCCAGCAAGTACCCCTGATTTCATTTCAACGAAAAAACAGAGTGTGACAATTCCATTTGTTACGGCCATAAACTTGATGACTAAGCGATATGAGTCGTGGCGAGGAGTACTTGGAGATACAGGGTTGGCTTAACTCCAGCAGTAATCCCTGAAACATCGTTGAAATGGGCAAGAGCAAAAAGAGCCAAGTAAAACTTTAGCAAGAATTTGTACTTCAAAAAACAAAGAAATTGGAAAGTCTCAGGTTGTAGCACGTTCATAAGGCCAAGCACAAGACTCTGATCACAATCACCTTCTGATGCTAGAAGAGTGACTTGAGGTACGATCTTGCCGGAATACGAGTCGCCGGCTATGTAAAGCGGGTTCTTGCTGAACTTGGGATGGCCCAGGATCCACTGCATTTACACCTCTTCTCTTTTCAGAATTTTCATTCATCAATGTCATGATTATGTGTTTCACTTCCGCATATTGCGACAATATCCCAGATTATATTGGTTCTGTAATTAAATTCCCCTATGAATATCAAAGCAAGAGACTGACCTTCCGGAGGAACTTGTATATGTCCTTAGCTGATCTAGTGTCTGAGGTGTAGTAACCATCTTGGGTGGTCGAGTAAGAGAAACCGGTGCCGACCGGTGCGTCTAGGAATATAATGTTGGCTATCTGCAAATTTATCAGACATTCACCGAAATTAAGGAAAAGGAAGAAGAGAGTCCCCGATTAAATTCAGACTTTTCCAAGTGATTGGAAATAGGCACCTGTGTCCACGAGTGAGGGTTCGAAAGCAATGTAGGCAGGCTCCCGTTGAACGATACATAGTCAAATGTTAAAGGTCCTGCCAAAAGAAAATCGATCCACACAATGCACGTGAGGTGTTTGAAGTATTATCTTCTCCAATGTAGGGTGCAAAACATTCAACCGGGTCGATTTTACGTAAAGACTACATTGAAATTCTCGGTAGCATGGGCCGAAAATTGAAATTAGTATGGACTATTCTAATCGAACACTATTGATTGCTTCACCTTTGTGGGTGCCTCGGATGAGCAGTGTGAACTTAATCAAGCACACTTGGATGGTCCGTCAGGTTTTGACAAGCACCATTCTTGTCGACTGGCCTTCGGCATGATTCCAGGATCGTTTGGTGGCATGATGTTCACAAAGTCGTTTATCTCTGAGACCAACTCGGTCGCTACCCCAACTTTTGGGATAAGTACCCCATCAATGCTAAACGTATTATACAAATGCCAATATGGTCTTCCTTACCAATTTTATCAATGTAGTCCTAAGTCTCCGTGCGGAATTCCAATGCAATTATTCCGGCCAATTGCCGACGTGGCGTCCAGTCACTGCTATCCGTTTTATGTGTATGCTGACGTGGACAATTTGTGGATCGTCACATAAGCAATTTTCAACACCAAATTAGCCGGAATGACTAAATCAGAGTTTCACGCGATGATTTAGGATACATTGGCAAGATTGAAAAGTTTATGACTGAATTGACACGTCTAGGACTTTGGCGCCCATTGGACATTAATGACCTCCGATCAACATGGTGGTCTGGGCGAAAGTCAATGATCGAAGGTTGTAAGTTTTGGTCTTTGTTTCTGTCAACGGTTCATTAAAATTTTACTACCCTCTTGACTTTTACGATGATATAATGATCGTTCCTAAATTTCATGCTCATTCATTGATTGGAATCAGTGATGCATGCCTTAACAATTCATCGTTTTTGGTAACAAGTGGCATTTATTTCCACACATGAACCACTACTAGTTCCAACTTGTGCATACACCAAAGCAATAAGTAAATATAAACTTGCTCACAGACTACAATACTAAACTTTTGTGGCGAGAGAGAGAGAGAGAGAGAGGCGCACCGATTTCGAAAACCAGACCGGAGAAACCAGAGCAACCGGGGCCGCCAGTGAGCCAAAGCAGAAGAGGGTCTCTGACCGGGTTCCTCTCCGATTCGATGAAGTAGTAGAACAGCTCGACGTCATCGTTATCCCCAACGCTCAGGTACCTAGTTCAGCAACAATGTATGTACCCCAACACAAATTCAGTTTCAACAAGAAAAATATACTAAGCAGGAGAGCAACCTGCTACAAGCTCACTAGTGAAATCAAATCATAAGCAGTCGATGCGTTATAACTCACCCGGTTTCAAGCTTAAATGGGAGCTTCCCTGAATACCCAGGTAGGTATTCAACAACGGTGTCGGCCACTGCAAACGTGTTGATCCTAAGGACAAGCAACAGCGCAACCCCGAGAAAGAACTTCATCGTCGCCGTCCTCGTTGTTCTCCGACTCGAACATTCGTCCACCGCCATTTCTCGCGGCTGCCGAGCAGAGAGAGAGAGAGAGAGAGGGGTTGTCGGAGCTTAAGTTCTATTTTCGGAGCGAACTGAAAAAGCAATAAGATTTGATGTACCCTGGACAGAGACGCGAGGGACACCCGAGAGAAGTTGATACAAGTGCTGTGCTAATGTATGAGAGGATAGGAGGACTCAAACGGGTGGGTTTTGCTTCCTTAGGGTTTTTTGAACGTGGTTTGGTGTGTGGATATAATACTACTGCTACATAGTCTCGGTCAACGATTGAATTAGCAGCGGGTCCAAAGATGTGTATAAAGGTAGAGCTGTTGGTCTAAGTCGTGGGGGAGGATAGTTTGGTGGGTCTTTCCAAAATTTAAAATTGCAAAACATAGATATAAAAATACCATTCGAAGTCAATTACCTGTAAAAAATGTCCATCTAACTTTCAATTTGGCAATCTTCTTTTCTCAATGAACGAATGTTCGCGAGAAGATAGCAAGAGATGCTATAGGTACGGGCAAGAAGTGCCGGTACTATACATTTGAAAGTAGATTTGGAATGGGAGTTCGAATTCGAGCACGAGAGAAATCGATTTGGAACCACGTGGTTTATAATTTATATCGTGAATTGGAGAGCGGAAGAGCTAACGTGGGTTTGACCCTACTTTGAAGCGTTTTTTCAATCAGGATTAGAACCAACTCTAGAACTAACTACATTAGTTAGCACGACCCAAAAATTATAAAAACTGGAACTCGGACAATCTCATGGGATTCGATATAGTACTTAAAACCGGTCTTATGTGTGGAGATTTGGCTTCGCACATCGTTGCGTGCAAACGATGTCGTGTTTGAGTATCTGCTCGTGCTTTTGCTTCTGTCTTATTGAGGCGTTATTTTTCACGAGATGTCCACGACAGTGAATAACATCAATGTGCTGAATCTGCGATCTGTCACTACGTGATTTTTAAGGATGGTTAATTTCTTCGGTTGAGTTCGTTTGATCCAATGGATTTGTCTGTTCTACTCCGCTTAATCTCTTTTTGGGTCTCATATACGATGACCTAGAGATTACAAGGTATACGCACGAGTTGCACGTTAAGAATCATCTGAACGTCGGTAGTCAATCCACTTGCGTACACATCCTAACAGACGCGAGTGGTTTGAAAGATCGGTAGCGTCTTGACTTTGTGAAATTTAGGTCTCAAAAACACGTGGATAACGCTAGCTTGAATCAATGCGTTCCCTAATCAGCAAAAATGACTTAAAAAAAAAAAAGTTGATCTGGACGAGTGGCCAGATATGTCATGGACAGGCCATGCGTTGATAGAAAACTGTAATACGTGAGCCGAAGCCTGAGCGGATGGGTCGAAGGTGAAATGGCGCGAGATATCAAACCCGTTTTTGATTTCTCCCGCGATGTTTCGGTCACATGGTTCATCTGAAGTACTAATGTGATTTGAGTGACATCCAGCAGAACACTACTTACATGAATTGCAGCCTTACTAGCCTCACTTTGGGAGCTTTGAGCATGAGTGGGGATGAGAACTAGAGAGGGTAATGAGCGAACCATCTGTAAATCATGGCTAGAGTTTCTTTGGGCTTGTATTCTGGAGCTGTATGACCGGCTCCCTGTACAAAAAAACACGTCGAACATGAGAAAGCTTTCTGCAACGTGATCGATATAGCCCGCCACATCCACATCGATCGGCGAATTAAGTCTCTACAATGTCTTTACCAAGTATCACTTGCCAATAATCACGTACCTTGACAGTTGCATATGTCAACTCATAGTTGTCTTGCTCGTATTGCAGGGTGTACCTGCAAATCCAAAGAAGCAATGCAAATTTTCGGTGAGGTTTGGTCAAGAATAGCAGAAATCATGCACATACAAAGTTTGCAGACATACTAACCCAGCAACTTGACCGTCCACAAACCAGGCCTCCCAATCGGTGGAGAGAGTGAGATTTAAAGTTTCGATCCATGCCATTGTCCCGATGTATGGAATAACCATGTCGTGGTCTCCACTGTAACCTCACAGACGATAATTAATTCAACTTACGTTACATTATTTCAGTAAATGTCGTGTTTTTCTTGTTTCTAGTACCTGTAGATGAGGGCTCGGAGTTTTTTCTTGGTGAGATTTCGATGATAATCCGTGGATTTCAGGACATCATGAGCGTAAGATGAGCTCTCATTGCATCTTATCCACTCGGTTTTAGTCCCCTGGCCGTGCGAGCAGGAGTGAGCAAGATGACCAAGAAACAATCGGATCGGCAACATATGTTACTTCCGACAATCAACAATGCGATACCTCTCGTATGTGCAGAGCCTTTTGAACAGTCTTGTCATTAGCCCATACGTAGCAATAGAGGTAATCGTAATTCTGCACAGCGAAAATTGCTTCACTTGAAACAGTCGGCAATGCATTTAAATGAATGCAATCTAGAAGAGTGAGTATATTTACTCGGCACCATGGTCCGGGAGATTCGAGCAATGATAAGGGGTTGATCTCTGAGTAGCCATCCCCGAGAATTCGTCGATCCCATTTCAGGAGATTCGGTCTTGGAGTCAATGTACTACACTTTGGTTCCAATACATGGGGATTGCATATCTTCTCAACACACTGTCAAATAGGAGAATGAACTAACAGATCGCTAATGATCGTGTAGATGGTATACTCTAACATAGATGCATCAATGCAATCGAATTTACCTCGACAACAGATTGAAGATCAACACCACAGTCCACGTTTTCGGGATCGACACGCATGTATTCGCCGTTACAGTTGTTCTTGGCCGACTTGAATTTCATTTGGTATTCAAATGCTTCTTCATCAGCCAATGCAAGTCAAGGGGAACCAACAAAGACATTGGATGGGAAAATCAAATAAAAACTCAGTTGAATTCACCTCATACAGTTCGTCCGATATAAGCGCCTTTCGATGGGCGAACACAACCCTCGAATTCAAGTCGTAAAGTACATCCGTCAAGGGATTGCCGAGCACACATCCCTGGATTCGTGAAGCAAAAACGTCATCTGAGAATCATGAAACTTGTTCAGTCTAACATGTTTTATACTGGTATATGCATGGATACCTTTATATTCAATGGTGGAAGATGTCCAACTTCATTACCTGGAGAAATTTGAGACATCTCATCATTAAGATTCTGGTGAAACCAGTACTCATTTTCACTGTTTGATCGAGACCTTTCAGCTAAACTAGAAATCAATCTTTCAAGAGCTTGGGTTACCATTAACAACTTCTGTGACGATGATAGGAACCGTCATGCCCGAGTAAGAGTCGCCGGTGATGTAAAGCGGGTTAGACAGATACTCAGGATGACCCGCAAGCCACTGTGTCGATCATTGGAAAATGATGTTAAAGAGTAGCTGATAGCACGACTCATAAGTGCTTGGCTGAAACACAGTCAATTGATGGAACGAAATTACATGAACAAGAATTCACCAAGAGTTAGGTAAGGCCCCATCTGGTAAGTCAGTTGAAGTAACAGGCCCAAAGAAGAGCATCGTGAAACTTTTTTTTGGTTCAGCTCGACAGAGTCGAAAAGCTCGATCCAAAGTTAACAAATCTGTCAACTTGGGAAAGGAAGATTAGTATCTCATCTAACCTTTCGCAGGAACTGATATGTTTCAGCAGCTGATATCAAGTCGCCAGTGTGTTGACACCAAATAATAAAGAGTTACCGAATGGACTTTAGTATCACTGTGTCCCGAAAATCGGTAAATCGGGAATAGTAAGCTACTCTGAGAAGTTCGGTAAGTTGGCTGCAACATACCGAAATGTCTAGAAGACTAAACCCGATATTCGGGAAGTAAGAAAACAGGGCCACTGATTTTCAAAATTCGGTAAGATTCTGGACATGCCGAAATTATAGAGGATCAGCAGTAAGAGGAGTATGAAGACAAAAGGAACCGCAGGATGGCCAAGCTAGCCATGTCAGCAAGAAGTTACGAGCAAGAAATCCGGATAGTGGATGCGAACAGTTCACGGCAGTTGCTGGAAAAGATTCAAATTCAAAGCCATATTGACAGTTGAAGATCAAATTTTGGCGGATAAAACGTGGGCAAATGGGAAGTTATTGAAGGCGCCAAGATTCAGAGTTTGAAAGCAAGAAAATAACCGACAAACGGTTATGGAAAGCCAAAGAATAATAAATAATCGAAAGAAAGGAGAAAGGAGACAGATCAACACACATCCAAAAGAACTCAAGTTTTCTGCACTTTAACTTCCCTGTATTCTCCTTTCCAGTATTTATAGTTTCTGCGACTTTAGTTTAGTTTCAAGCTTTCTACTGCTTTCCTAGGAGTATTGTAACGTAACCTGAACCCTTGTTGATCTCAAATCCACATTCGATCCATTGAATTCCTACCCATTTCACTTCCATGTGTGTTACTCCGTGTTCTCACTAAAAATTTCCTTTCGAGAGTTGAACCGCAGAACCCCTTTTAATAAAAACCGAAGACTGAATTTCGGTGAAAGATATTCCTTGTTGCAAAAACGAGCGAACATCTTTTTGGCACGCCTGGTGGGACCATTGTGGTAAGATTAAGAGAAATGGTGAGAACTAGAGGTCAATCAGATGGAGTACCAGTTGGCAACATCAACAATCCGGATGATGGAGCACGATCAGAGCATTCAGCAGCGAATGAGGACGTACCCCATCACAATGCTGATGTTCCTCGGCAATTGAACGAAGAACAAGTCCATGCGTTGGCACCTGACAACACTTTGATAGCCACGATGAGAAGAATGTTTGAGGAACAGCAGAATGAGCTCACTAACCATATGGTGCAGCATGTCTCAGATGTGATAAAGCCTATGATGATTAACGCCATAAACGAGGTAATATCGCATCCTAGTTCATCCTCTCAAGTTCCTCCCTTTTATGTAAATCCTCCCGGTACGATACCATTTCCACCAGCATCGGGACATCCCAATGTTGGGTATAATGGTAGTGGAGGATCGAATTTGCAGCCTCCAGTAAGGATTATACCAAGGCCAGAAAATCCTACAACAGCAAATCTGGTAAATGGTGTGAGTGGTTACAATTTCCCTCAAACTGGCCTTACTGATGCTAATGTGATCAATCCCATGATCCCGAATCATCTACCAGTATTGAACATGCCTCCGCCAGTGAATGTCCCTAACTTCGATCCCATGAGACCACCTGTAGTTCAACCATATCCACAAGTGGTAGAAAATCCTCTCTGCAGGCCACCACCACCTGTTAACTTCAATATGGACCAACAAGGAATGAACAGACCTCAGCAGGTTGATCCTAGGGGGCAAGATCCTTGGTTGGGCCAACAGAATTTAAGGCCATGGAATCCAGACAGAGTTGCAGAATTGGTAATGCAACAATTGGGGGCAGAGAGAGGCACACCAAGACCTGTATACAGGAAGCCACATCCCGATTGGGTGGATAACATTCCATATCCAAGGGGATTTAAAATGCCAGATTTCGCTGTATTTACAGGTGAAGAAGACCAGTCAACTGTGGAGCATGTAGGTCGTTTTTTAGCACAATGTGGAGAGGCTGGAACAAATGAATATTTAAGGCTAAGGCTATTCCCATTGTCATTATCAAAGACAGCATTTACTTGGTATACGAATTTGCCAGCAAATTCTATCTAGACGTGGGTTGAGATGGAGAGACAGTTCCATTCTCAGTTTTACCGAACAGTACCAGAGGTAATAGTAGCCGACTTGGCCAGGATGTACCAGTATGGCACTGAGACAGTAGATCAATTCATTGCTCGTTTTAAGAAGTCCAGGAATCGGTGTTTGACTTCTCTTACTGAAAAGGAATTTACAGATTTGGCTTTTAATGGGCTGAAGTTTAATCTCAAGGAGAGATTTGAGGGGCAGGCTTTTGATGATCTCTTTCAATTAAATGCTCGGGTTTCTAAGTATGAGCATCTGCTGAAGGATAAAGATAAGAAGCCGACGAAGGATAATCGGCAGACAATAGCATCGGTTGAAAGTACCGAATACAGTGACTTTACCGAAGAAGAGAATGAGATAGCGGTAGCAACTATGGTACTTGAAAAACCATATGTGTGCCCAGCTTTGAAACCAGCAAAGGTGAGAGATGTGTCCAAGTTTAAAGCCAAGGAGACGAGTAATTATTCGTTTGATATCTACAAGTTGGATGAGATATTTGACTTGTTATTGAAAGATGGAATGATCAAGTTGGCTGAGGGACAGGTAATACCATCCAAGGAAGAGATTACTGACAAAAGGTATTGCAAGTGGCATCATTCCAAGACTCATGATACGGTGAATTGTATTGTTTTTAGAAAGACAATCCAGGAAGCGATTCGTCAAGGCAAAATTAAATTCGCTGAAGACAAAGGCAAAGCTCCAATGGAAGTAGACACGGATCCTTTCCCGAAGAAGATCAGTATGGTTAATGTACGTGAGTCTACGACGCATGATAATAGACAATTGTGCACCCGTTGCCAACGAGAATTAAGTCATCAACATCGGGAAGTTCCCGAATTCCAGTACATGAGAGGAACAAGGGAAAGATACAGATCGGGATCATTTGTCCGTCGGGAAGGCAGACCACAGATAAAGTCTGAGATTGTGGTAACTAAAAACGTTTCGGCACAATCAAGAAGTCAAGAAGCTGAATCAAGGCGGTCAACACAAGTGTCTGAGAGGCGGGAATTTCGCCCCGATCCACCAAAACAAGTTCCTTCAACTCAAGAAGTTGAAACACAATCTCATAAGGAAAAGGAAACCCCACGAAAGCCTGAGAAGAAAAAGAGTTTATGGCAGCGATATAAAGAAGGGGGATCCCAAAGTAGGATTGCTTGGAGAGCCTAGTGGGAAATTTGATTATGTGGTGTACTATGGAGACACGAAGGAGTCCTTATCCCCGTCATTACCTGTGGAACCATCTGGTTGGGGAGATGAATTTGATGATCCACCACCATCAATTCCCCAGGAAGTTCCGAAGACAAAAACAATTAAGATCCCACACGATCCTCCTGAAGGAAAATGGTCCTTGGCTAAACCACCGGGGCAAGCATCTTACCGAACTGCAAAAAGGCGATTTCAGCGAATGAAAAGCAGACAGAGGGATTTCGAGAATCGTCGGGACAAAGGAATGCCATCACAGATTCCTCCAACCAGATCTTTTAGATCGAGAGGAAATTGGGTTTGGAGAAGAAACCCTGATGATAAAGAATTTGTCAAACCAGAGAAAAATTCTGTATATGATTCGGGAAGTAGTTCTCACCACGAGGTGAAAAAAGGAAAAGAGGTTCAGCAAATCTCCCAAACAATTAACTTTGAGCAATTCCATGTAGCTCTTAATCCGAGGCATCAAGTCAAAATAGAACAAAAGAATCTGAATCTCAAGATGTCGGAAGAAGATGATAAAAGTTGCCGAGCTGGTCATTCCAAAATGTCGAAAGAGAATTGTTCGCCAATGAGGATCAACATGGTCCAAGCTAAGCTTCCAGCTGAATATGGAGCTTGCTTAGTGGTAGAAGAAGAACTCGAGCATATCTCAGAGAAAGAAATAGCAATGGCAGAATTCGAATTCTCTGATAAAGAAATGATAAGGTTTGATAAAGTACCTTCAGACAAGGCTAGACATTTAATGTCCTTGGTTATTTCAGGTAGAATCAATGGTCAAGCTGTCGGTAAGATCTTTGTAGATGCGGGAGCTACCTTGAATCTCATATCTTACAGATACTTCAAGAAGTTGGGAAAAGATGATGATGAAATAATTCCATCGAACGTTCAGCTGTCTGATTTCCTAGGAGAAGTTACCGAAGTCAAAGGGGCAGTTGTACTGGACCTAACCATAGGATCCAAAACAGCAAGGACGACTTTCTTCGTGATAGAGTCTGATGGTTCGTACAACTTGTTGCTTGGAAGAGATTGGATACACTCCAATCAATGTGTACCTTCGACTCTTCATCAGATTCTGGCATTCTGGAATGGTAAGGGAGTAGAGTATATTGAGGCTGATTCGGGACTTGCTACAATAGGGTTAACTGGTATTCATCAAGATCATCAAGAATACTCACATGGAGGACATGTCATTGGGGGTACCGAAAGCAGATTCACGATCTTATGCTTATTGCCGCTTTGGGAATATGAAAACTGAGTGGATTCCCAAGTCTAGCTTGGCATTAGAGGAGTTACATACTCTTTATGGAAAGCGAGCCCTTATTGCAAGAAGTTTGTGAAAGGTATTTTGCATACCTGGCAGAAAAGACCCAGCAGAGTGCTGAAGTTTCAGATTGTATTGACGAATGGGAAGAGTCACCAATCAAAGAGGACAACAGGTCAACAGAAGCTCAAGACCCATTGTTAGAAGTTGATATAGGAGAACCTGGGTGTTTTCGTCCAATATATGTGAGTGCTTTTCTGCAATGGGGCATGAAAAAAGAGTTAATCCACTTGATCAAAGAATATAAAGATTGCTTCGCATGGGATTACCATGAAATGCCTGGTTTGTCAAGAGATATTGTAGAACATCGTCTTCCTATTAAGAAAGGATTTCGTCCACACAAACAGTTAGCAAGAAGGTTTGCTCCAGATGTGGTTGACAAAGTCAAGGAAGAGATTGAAAGGCTGCTGAAAGCAAAATTCATTGAGACAGCCAGGTATGTAGAGTGGATTTCGAATATTGTTCCTGTGAAGAAGAAAAATGGAAAATTGAGAGTCTGTATTGATTTTCGGGATCTTAATAATGCCACTCCAAAAGATGAGTATCAGATGCCGATGGCAGACATGTTAGTAGATTTGGCGTCGGGAAATGAGATGTTATCTCTAATGGATGGTCATTCGGGTTACAACCAGATATTTATTGCTAAAGAAGACGTCCCGAAAATAGCGTTTAGATGTCCTGGTGCTATCGGGACTTTTCAGTGGGCAGTGATGCCTTTTGGGCTGAAAAATGCAGGAGCTACTTACCAGCGAGCAATGAATTTCATCTTTCATGACATGATTGGTAAGTTCTTGGAAGTTTATATTGATGATGTTGTGATCAAATCAAGTCAGGGAAAACATTTGGACTATCTTGAGCAAGCTTTTGTTAGGATGAGAAAATACAAATTGAAGATGAATCCGGCTAAATGTGCCTTTGGAGTGCGAGCAGGGAATTTCTTGGGATTCCTAGTTAATCAAAGGGGAATTGAGATTGACAAGAATAAGGCAAAGGCTATTATAGAGCTTCCTCATCGTACATCAAAGAAGCAGTTGCAGATGGTACTCGGGAAAATTAATTTTCTCAGAAGATTCATTGCAAATTTATCTGGAAAGATAGAACCAATGACCCAGCTCCTGCGTCTTAAAAATCAGGATGAGTTTATATGGGGAGATAAACAGCAGAAAGCGTTTGATGCTGTCAAAGTTTATTTGACAAATCCTCCTGTATTGATGCCGCCGAAAGCAGGCAGGCCATTAAAGTTGTACTTGTCTACTACCGATTCAACTATCAGGAGTATGCTGGCACAATAGAATGAAAATGGAAAAGAACAAGCGGTATATTATTTAAGTAGGACATTGACAGATGTTGAAAAAAGATATACCGCGATAGAAAAATTATGTTTATCTTTGTACTTTTCTTGTATGAAGTTAAGACATTATTTGTTGCCAGCTACAGTACATGTACTCGGTAAGACTGATGTGATAAAGTATATGTTGTCACGGTCTGTTATAAAAGGACGTATAGCCAAGTGGGCATTTATCTTGTCTGAATTTGATTTGGCATACGTACCAATAAAAGCAGTCAAAGGTCAAGCTGTTGCTGACTTTCTTACCGAATACCCATGTTTGCAAATGGAAGAAAATAAACAGAACTTCAGTCAAGTTATACCATGGACTATGTATTTTGATGGATCATGTGCTAAGAGTATGGCTGGAGCTGGTTTGATGATAATTTCTCCCACCGGAGAGCTTACAAGGTGTGTTTGTAAATTAAATTTTGAATGCTCAAATAATCAAGCCGAATATGAAGCACTAATCATCGGCTTAGGAATACTGATTGAATTGGAAGCACAGTTCATCAAAATATTTGGTGATTCACAGCTAGTGGTGAAGCAACTGAAAGGAGAATATCAGTGCTTAAATGAAAATTTAATTGGCTATTATTATTTAGCCAAGAAGATGTTGGAACAATTTAGAGAATATGACATAGTCCATGTCAAAAGAGAAACCAATTACGAAGCCAACGAATTAGCACAGATGGCTTCTGGTTATAAAATATCAAAAGAATTGGCTAATGTTGCAGCCATTATCACATTATCGGTACCTTCTATTGAACACCGAGAAATACCGATAGCGATCAGCGCGGTGATCCGAGAAAAGGATTGGAGGCAGCCCATTATGGAATACTTGAAAAATCCTGATTCAAGAGATCAAAAGCTGAGGAGACAAGCCCAGAAGTACGTAATATTGGGAGACGAGTTATACCGAAAATCTTCAGATGGGCTACTATTAAGATGTCTTGATAAGGACAATGCGAAACTGGTTATGGCAGAAGCTCATGAAGGCATATGTGGAGCACATCAAGCTGGAATTAAGATGAGATGGCTTCTAAAAAGGTACGGATATTTCTGGCCAACAATGATGCAGAATTGCATTGAATATGCCAAAGCATGCATTTCATGTCAAAAACATGGACCTTTGCAACATGCACCTGCTGTAGAGCTTCATGCCATTGTAAAGCCATGGCCATTTCGAGGATGGGCAATGGATATAATAGGTAAGATTTATCCACCCTCTTCTCATAAGCATAGTTTCATTTTGCTGGCTACGGATTACTTTACGAAATGGGTGGAAGCAATTCCATACAAGAGCATTAGTCAGAAGACGGTGATCAAATTTATTGAAGAAAACATAATTCACCGATTTGGCTTACCGGAATCAATCACTGCGGATCAAGGGACAGTGTTTACTGGAGATGAAGTTATGGAATTTGTGCAATCAAGAGGAATTAAGATGCTGCATTCTACACCATATTATCCTCAAGCAAATGGACAAGCTGAAGCTACTAATAAAGTTGTGATTGGGTTGATTAAAAAGCATTTGGAAGAAAATCCAAAAGAATGGGACAACTTGCTATCGGTAGTGTTGTGGGCATACCGAACATCACGAAGATCAAGCACAGGCGTCAGTCCATATATGCTGACCTATGGATAGGAGGCAGTTCTACCAATGGAGATAACCGTTCAATCATTACGAGTCCAATTGCAAAGTGAAATGTTGCCAGAAGATTACAGAGATTGGATGTATATAAATTTGGACGAAGTAGATGAAGTCAGGGCAGTTGCTTTGGATCAGTTGATTGCACAAAAGAAAAGAGTAGCTAGAGCTTTTAACAAGAAAGTTAGGATCAAGCAATTTGCTGTCGGGGACTTAGTGTGGAAAGCAATCTTGCCATTTAATCTCAAAGATAGAGAATTCGGTAAGTGGTCCTCAAACTGGGAAGGCCCTTATCTAGTTACCGAAATGTTCAGTGGAAATGCGTACAGATTGATGGATATCAATGGAAAAGAATTATCTCGTTCTATAAATGGGAAATTCTTGAAGAAATATTATCCATCAATCTAGGAAACACAAGGAGATTAATTCATTCATCAAAAGCGAAAGTACATTCTGATCTTGGTTACAAAGGTCTTCAGATCTTTAACCAGTTTGAGATTCTGAGCTACAAGTTTGGAATGTAATTCAAGATCATGGCGGAGTTCAAATTGCTGTTCTTTGAGATGTTCTGTGCGACGAGAATGGAAGCGGACAGCTTCAAGTTTCTCCCAGGTTTCCTATAACAATCGTCTATACTTGTCTGAAGAAACTTCGACCATGGACTTGACCTGGGAGATTTCTTCTTTAATTATCCTGCGTTCGGCACGGTTATGACTGGAAAAGAAATTGAAAAGTCGACGTGTCATCTCAGCATCTTCTTTGGCATGGAGGCAAGAGTCTTGGACTTGAGCATATGCTTCCTTGGAATCGCACAATCGGGAGAATTCTTCCACAATTTGGAGCTTAAGAGTCTCAGCTTCCACAATGATAGGTTCAAGGCTCCAAACCTCTTTCACATTGCGCTCAAACTCATCGAAGCTGGCAGGGAATAAAGAGCACAGTTCCCATACTAAGTCCAAGAGATAAGACTCAGCAGTCAAGAATACCCTGAACCTGAAAATGTCCGTCAGTTCGGTAACTTCTAACCTATGCTTATAATTCAGTAATAAAGCATGATGTCCCTGGGATAGTAGCTCATGTAGCCGTTTCCATAAGGATCGATCATCTGTAGGCAATTGGATAAAAAGTTGTTCATGGTTAAAAGAAATGAAGAACAGTTTTCAAAGCTGGGATCAGGATGCATTTAGCAAAAAGTTTACCTTCATGTTGGCCGTTACGATGTCTGTATGATTGAGGCCAAAGAGGCAACTGAGATGAAGAACCATGTGAAGACATCATGAGCAAGATCGCAAATGTTCAGGATGAATTGTGCAATTTGGGCAGTTATAAATAGAAAAGGCATAGAGCAGATCATGGGTGGTGGCATGCCAGAGCTTTTCTCGGACAATTGGAAGAACATGGCCCATAAGTGGAGGAAGACGGTTACCAGAATTGCCGCCAAAAATATTCTCTTGCAAGAGAAAGTATGCAAAAGTCATTGAGATTATCGGGAAGCCTTATCATCGGGATCTTTGTTAATCATCGAGAATTATCGGGAAGCCTTATCATCGGGATCTTTGTTAGTCATCGAGGATTATCGGGATCTTTGTTAATCATTGAGGATTATCGGGAAGCCTTATCATCGGGATCTTTGTGAGTCATCGAGGATTATCGGGATCTTTGTTAGTTATTGAGGATTATCGGGATCTCTGTTAATCGTTGAAGATTATAGAAGAGCAGATGTTAGAATTCCGCAAATGAAGCAAAAGAACATTTGAGTCAGAAAGAACAAGATTTTTCATTTATACTTCCTCAGCAGAGACTTGGCCTCATTTACAAAAGAACGGAGCTCAAATTCTAAATTAAGATTTTGTTCCATGAGCTCCGCCCTCTGTTTCTCACAAGTTTTAACCGACCCACAAGTAGAATCATATTCTTTCCTCAGCTCTCGACACTTCTCCATCTTTCTTCTAACTGATGGGCAAAGATGACGCATCTTCGCTTCTTGCTCCATCATTTGGACCTCTACCGTCTTCAATTCCTTCTCAAGTTCTGCTCTTCTTTCGGCCAAGCGGTGAAGTTTGCTCTCTTCGGCTTTATAACTGTCGTAGAACAAGCGGGTATCTGCACATTTGTGGGTTAGTTCATCCTGAATGGCTTGACCTCGCTGTTCTCCGAAGAAAAGATGTGGAAGATGATAGGTGTTGATCCTGATGGTGTCCACAGCATCCACAAAACCAACGGCGAAGATATCACTTTTGTCCTGGAAGTCTTGGGAAAGTGCAAAGGAAGGATTACCAGAGCATACTTCTTGGAAGAGAGTTCTTGCTCGTCTCTCTCTGTCAGAGTCGGTAATCAACTTCCCATAGCCAGACTCTAATAAACTAAGAAGCTCAGTCCATTTAGCCTTGGCCACTTCCTTAGAAACTTCAGAAAATGATGCCGGGTCTATAGATTCTGGCGGACAATCAGCAGTGGAGGAGCCAGGAAGATTTGTGAGCAGTATACTTTTCACTTCAGCTTTTTCTTCAGTAGATAAGAGAGTTATCTCAGCCGTGACAGAAGGAATTTGTGAAGAAGAAGAGCTTGCCATAGACATTCCTTGAAGAGGCAGAGTAATTGACGAAGGCTGAACGAGCGGTAGAGGTACATTGGTTGATGGGCCTTCAAGAAATTCCCCATCAGGAATCAAGATTCTTTTTGATGCAGATGAAGGCTCATCAGTACCTGTAAATGCAGCTATGAGTGTTAAAACAATAGTATAAGGAGCACTCACCATTCGGTAAAGTGAAGACAATACTTACCGATTGAAGTTGAAGATTTCCTAGTCTGAGGAGAAGATGGGTCATCAGCCCGTTCCTTTTCCTTAAGTTTTGGAGTCTGGGTTTGACTTGATGTAATAAGAAGTTCCGTCGAAGAAGCCGGAGGAAGGTATGTTTAAAAGAAGAAAAGCACAGATCAATATTGGAAGGTATGCTCATGATTAGCAAAAGCTTTAATATTAAAAGTTACCTTTCGGTGTATGCGGCTTTATCATGGCACGTAGCGTGGGACTGACAGATGGGCTCCTTGGTGATGATGATAAAGATCTAGTGGTAGTTCTTTCTGTTGCTGGCTTCTTAGACGCCTTTTCTGGAGCAAGCAGTTCTAAGATTTTTCGCTTTCTTCCTGCTGTGAGCGAAAACAGTTAGACACAACTAAATACCGAATGAAGAAGTATATTGAAAGAAGGGAAGCAAACTAACCTTTAACAGGCTTTGCCGGTTCCAAGGGAAGAATGTCTTCATCTCCGGTTGATTGAGGAAGTGCAAGAGTGGCCGTCTCCTTTATTTTCAAAAGGATCATGTCCAGCGGCTCTGAGAATACAGACTTCCGATAATTCTTCCACCAGAAGTCGAAGTCTTCTGAAGAGCGATCAGCATCTGGAATGAACTCGGTAACACGGAACAATCGGTAAATGTCCCGAATCAGCTTGTTCAGTTCAATGAAGTTCTGACTGTCGCCTTGCTTACAGAATACTTTAATGATGGAAGAAAAGGAAAAAGTGTAGAGAGCCGGGACAGGAATCCCTTGAATCAACCCAAATTGTCTAGCACAATATTGGGGAGAATAGATTTCGAAGCCAGCAACGAATCTACCCTTTATTGAAAACCTAACAGGAAGGTCAATAGAGGTTAGAACGACTTGCCAAAAATCATTCTTATTCTTCTGAAAGGAAGGAAGATATGATTTGAATTCGGGAATGAGAAAAGGAGAAAAAGAGAATTGTTTCCCTTTGATGGAAAAAATTTGGGAAACAAAGAACCGAAAATAAGATAATTGCCCTTCTGGAAAAGGAATCAGCTCTCGGCTTAAAGCTCGACATACAGGATGATTCGGGATAGAAACCAAAGGGGGTTGCGAGAAATGGTCTTTGGAAAACCAAAAAGGAAAATAAAAAGCCGACCAGGCTTGGAGAATCCAGAGTGGACCACCATAGACTCCACCTATTTCATCCGAAATGATGGAAGAAGCCGAATGGGCTAAGCCTCGGTACAATAAGGATAAAATGGTTTTTCCCAAAGAAAGGAGAGTTCCCGAAGCTAAGGCAGAAGCTATAGCTACGAAGTCCTTTGAAACTCTCACAATAGGGTGGCAAAAGAGGAATTTACAGAGCCAGTACAAGAGAAAAGCAGTGTGTTCCTCGTCGGTAACTTCACCTTCTTTCTTAAAAAACTTACCGATAAAAGCCCCATAAGCTAGCTCGGAATCAGACAACTTACCGAGTCCTGGGTAAGAATCCGAAGACAGAGTAGATGGGTCTGTACCTAAAGGACTAAGACCGGTCAAGCAATGGATGTCGAGCAAGGTTACCGACATCGGGGAAAAAGGAAAGAAGAAGCAGTTGGTAGAAGTTGACCAAAAACAAGATAGGGCACTGATTAGCCCATGATTCAGACGATAGTCGAAACAACAAAGGCGCAAAACATTATGAATCGAAAGTCCATCCCAAAGAGAGCCCTTGGAAGGACGAAGTCGAAGGTACCATTGGTAAAAATTTGGCTCAAAATCAGAAAAAGCCCTAAGACGAGAAGGGCGAGAGTGCCAGTTGTAAGCTAGAACGGAAGAATGGTGGATTGGAAGTACCTCAGTTTGATGACGAGGGAAGAAATCAGAGAGAATGGCAGGAATCGAAGACTGATTGTAAACAGCTGGGCCAAGGATGTAAGAATCCTCGAAATCATTCTACACCGAGAAAAAATGCCGATCATCGTTGAAATCTTGAGAGTCTCTGAAGCTATAATAGCGCTCTAGGGAATTTGAGGCAAGAAAGGAGGAAGCTTGAGCCTTGGGAGCCATGGTGTCTGATCGAGTACAGGAAAAGGGGACGAAGGAACGAAGAAGCGAAAGAGCGAGAGAATAACGAAAGAAATGACTTGTTGGAGAAGCAAGTTTGAAGGCGAGAAATCAGATTGTGTGGGACATCTGATTTATATATTGAGTTGATACGAGCAGAAGCTGAAAAGGCAAGCGCGCGAAACGAGACGGCAAAATGGCGCTGAAAACAAAAAGTAAGTGTCTTGTCATCTTTGGCATTTAAAAGAATTAAAATTCTTTTAATTCTTTTAAAGGGGGCATCTGTTGACACCAAATAATAAAGAGTTACCGAATGGACTTTAGTATCACTGTGTCCCGAAAATCGGTAAATCGGGAATAGTAAGCTACTCTGAGAAGTTCGGTAAGTTGGCTGCAACATACCGAAATGTCTAGAAGACTAAACCCGATATTCGGGAAGTAAGAAAACAGGGCCACTGATTTTCAAAATTCGGTAAGATTCTGGACATGCCGAAATTATAGAGGATCAGCAGTAAGAGGAGTATGAAGACAAAAGGAACCGCAGGATGGCCAAGCTAGCCATGTCAGCAAGAAGTTACGAGCAAGAAATCCGGATAGTGGATGCGAACAGTTCACGGCAGTTGCTGGAAAAGATTCAAATTCAAAGCCATATTGACAGTTGAAGATTAAATTTTGACGGATAAAACGTGGGCAAATGGGAAGTTATTGAAGGCGCCAAGATTCAGAGTTTGAAAGCAAGAAAATAACCGACAAATGGTTATGGAAAGCCAAAGAATAATAAATAATCGAAAGAAAGGAGAAAGGAGACAGATCAACACACATCCAAAAGAACTCAAGTTTTCTGCACTTTAACTTCCCTGTATTCTCCTTTCCAGTATTTACAGTTTCTGCGACTTTAGTTTATTTTCAAGCTTTCTACTGCTTTCCTAGGAGTATTGTAACGTAGCCTGAACCCTTGTTGATCTCAAATCCACATTCGATCCATTGAATTCCTACCCATTTCACTTCCATGTGTGTTACTCCGTGTTCTCACTAAAAATTTCCTTTCGAGAGTTGAACCGCAGAACCCCTTTTAATAAAAACCGAAGACTGAATTTCGGTGAAAGATATTCCTTGTTGCAAAAACGAGCGAACACAGTGTAATAACCTTCTTGAGTAGTCGAGTACGAAAATCCAGTTCCAACAGGTTGGTCCAGAAATATTATGTTCGCGACCTGGAAAATTTTAGGTGATCGATGAAGCACTGTGCACGAACCGACCGTCAAGTGAAGCATGATGCACAGACATTGCTCAATTGCTCGTACCTTGGTCCATGAATATGGATTCAGCAGGAAGGTTGGCCTGTTTCCACTTGAGTTCTCGTAGTTGAAATTTAATGGACCTAAGAACAAAAGAAATTTTTCATGGTAATGACTATGGAAATCGCTTAAGAGCATTGCTAAGCTAAAAGACACCGTCACTCCGGCTAATGACGGTGCTCCACTGGCCTCTAACAAGGAAATTGGCTACTTGAAAAAAACTAAAAAGCTGAGTTTGATTTTCAAGATTATTACTAAAAAAGTCCCGAGCCTACCATACAGATGCGATTCAATCCTAAACATTTCAATTTGGCAAATTTAGTTTTAGACATTTTGACGATTTGCCAATTTGGTCATTCCGGCCAATTTTGGCCGGAAATCGCTCACCATGCCAGTCGTCTTACGTGGTACAACTAGCGCTGACGGCAACCCTCACAGTACACAATGAAAAATAAAATAAAATAAAAGGAAAAAGTGATAAAATCAATAAAAAATTTCGAAGAAGTTTTTGAATTTTATAAAAATTATCCACGTCAGTACCAACCATACCACATAAGACAATCGGCTTTTCAAAGCATCTTTTTCTAGCTAAAATTAGTGGGAAGGATTAAATTGGCAAATCGTCGAAATGTTTAGAACTAAACCGATCAAGTTGCAAGGTTTAGTACTAAATTGACATCCGTACAATAGGTTTTTGTGTTTCTTTGGTAAACTTCCCTCTGATTTTCCCCGAGCACCGATTGCTAATTTGACAACAAAGTAGGACCTCGCATTCCAAAAAAAAAAAAGTTAGTTTCTTGCTATTTTATAATTGGTTTGCAGCCAAAACTAGAAAATACCCGGCAATTCAAACAACTTTAGTTAAATAGTTATTGTCAAATGATGGGTATTTTTCTTTCACGACTGTAAGTGTGAAAAAAGTTATATATTGCTGATGTTACCAATAGAAATTGTACATATATTTTGTCGTGCAACAAAGATGTTTAAACTTATGATCAAAATATCCAAAGTTCAATATACAATAAGAAATTTTTGTCCAAAATCGAAGTATTTCGGGCGTAATCTTTTTCGTTATCTTATAAACTTATCATCATATTATCCAAAGTTCTGATCCAACATGCGGGAAAAGTGTCAAAAAAGTTTTAAACCTATTGCATTGATGCCAATTCAGTTCTAAACCTTTTGCATTTGTGTTAATTGAGTCAATCCGGTCAATTTTGGCCTGAAATTCGCTGACGTGGACGCCGGTTGTCCTACATAGCACTACTGGCGCTGATGTGGATATTTTTTTAAACATTATATTAATATTTTTAATAATTTTTTAAAGATAGAGAAAAGAAAAAAAAGAAAAAAAACCAATTTTTAAAAATATATAATAATATTAAAATAATATTCACGTCAGCGCCAGCCGTGCCACGTAGGACAACCGACGTCCACGTCAGCGAATTTCGGGCCAAAATTGACCGGGTTGACTCAATTAGCACAAATGCAAAAAGTTTAAGACCGAATTGTCATCAATGTAAAAGGTTTAGGACCGAATTGGTACCAACAAAAGGTTTAGGACTGAATTAACATAAATGTAATAGGTTTAGGACTTTTTTGACATTTCTTTCTCCAACATGCTTATCTTACCTTGAAGCTATTGCTGCTACATTTAAGCTTAGAAAAGGATTCTGTCCCAAAAAAAAATCGCGAAGAGCGGACGAGCTCTGTCACCTTCTTATCCACTTTGTACCTTACTAAAGGGAAAGCTAACATTCAACCTCGTGTCTACCGAATTTTCAACTTGCAACTTCACCATCATCACTACTACTTTCCATTTCTTCTACAACGCAAGAAGAGCTGGGCTAGACTAGAGATCATCAGGCACGCATGAAGGACTCGGCATACCGATTTCGTAAATGAGGCCGGAGAGGCTAGAGCAACCGGGGCCTCCGGTGAGCCAAAGCATCAGCGGGCCATCCTTTGGACTCCTTGCCGACTCAATGAAGTAGTAAAATAGCTGCACGTCGTCGTACTCTCCGACCCCCACGTACCTTTATTGATTACTCGTAGTTACATACTGATCGCTCTACAACCATAACATAAGCTGGCATTGCAAGACTTATCCGTCGGATGGGCATGTTACTTACCCGGTTTCAAGCTTGAAGGGGAGATCGCCGGGAAACCCAGGTAGGCTTTTGATGATCGACTGAGATCGGACTGTGCCGAAGAAAACGAGCAGCGACAACAGGAGGTGTGATAGAATGGATGCCATAGTGAAATTGTTGGAGAACCAGCTTGGAGCAGAAAGCAGAGGATTCACAATTGTGGAGTTCACTCATCAAGTTAGTTGTGAACTGCGTGTGTAGATATATCTCTATATATGAAGTTGTTTGTACTTCTCTGTCTGGTCAGTTTGGTTCAAGCGACGAGGTTCAAGCCGATGCCCGAGAGCATTATGGAATGATTAACGTGGGATGTCCACTCGAAACGGCTAAAAAGTGGCTAGACTCCCAAGTGCGTGGTTCCTTCATGCACGGGTGACTATGAAATGAATTGGAGTCCATCCATCAACTTTCAGTAAACTAGACCATTTCTTTTCAAAAACTTTTTAAGTCTCATGCGACCAAAAAAGGGAGGGAGAATTATTAAATAAGTTCTAAATTTATTATAATTGTGCAGATTCAGTCTTAAATTTTTTGCATTTGTGCCAATTGAGTTTATTTGATTAGTCGGAGCTGACATGGCGCTACCGGCATTGACGTGACCAATTCCGTTGACGGCGGCCTCTGCCTCGGCCTCGGCCTTTGGCCGGTCCGGCCGAAGGAAGAAGGAAGAAAAAAAAAAGGAAAATAAATAAATAAATATTTCTTTTAATAAATATTTAAAAATATTTAAAAATCGATCGCATCAGCCAAAAAGTTTTTGAAGAAATGATTTAGTTTACTGAAACTGAAAGTTGATGGATGGACTCCAATTCAATGACATAGTTACACGTGCAAACCTTGACATTGGACACAATGTAGGGGGTTTGGGTGCAAATTTAGTTGCTCTTGACTTTTAGTTCATCGTATCTTTATGGTATGAATCGCGTGGGCAGTTTTGCTAGGTCAATAACCTAAGAAATCCTGCATGCCTAATGTGAGGAGCCTATTACTTAATCAAGAACCGAAACAAAATATACAGGCAAAGTCTCAAACGCGGTACTTAATTTGCGAATAATGAATGCGCGATACTGTCGAAATTATGGATGCAACTCTCGAAGTACTTCTTTTGGGAAATTTAGCCTACGTTAATTCAGTCTCAACATCTTTTGTGTTTTTATGGGTCAACATAAGTATTAATATATGCAAAAAAAATATATTACTCGTGGAAGAATTTATTGCCAATCAATGTGCTCACGAGCGTTAGAGGGAGAAAACATACGCACAAAATCAATTTAGCTAAGGTCGAGGTTTAGCTAATGTTAAAGATATTTTAGACATCTTTCGAAACAAACACTGCTGTGAGGATACATGTGAAACATTTATGAGGTGCTGGATCACCCAGATGTACACCTAACACAAGAAAATAATAACTGGGTCATCAAGACAAGACAACACGACAAAGGATAATTTATAATAAATAGTAATTTGGGCTCGCCCTTCGATGTGAGGTCAGACTTGCATCTAAGTCCAGCTCTCTTCCTCAGCCCAACTCGAACCCAGCTGACCTAAACAGAGCGTTGTGACAAATGGCTGATCAACATTTGTAGTCTCAATGAGTTGTTTTCCCTGCAGAATTAGAAAAGAAAGAGAAAAGAAGAAATCAAAGGAAGAGGATGAGAGAGAGAGAGAGAGAGAGAGAGAGAGAGAGATTATGTCTGATGAGTTGGGGATGTGATGAGATGCGATGTGGGTTGATTGAATTTGGTGGTTTTGGTTCCTTTTAGGTGCAAAAGAGATTTGGAGTCGGCACTTTAACACGGGACATTCTATGCACACATTGTGATAGAAGAGCATTGTCAATGTGCGTCACACATATGGCTGTTGCCGCGATCTAAATTTTAGACTAATAAATTATTAAATTGATTATTTAATTAACTTAGTTCGGACTCTTCAAAGTCCACACCAAATCACAACTTAGAGTTCATGCTTCTATGCAATATATTAAATTTTGGAGTCGCCAATAATCAATTTACGGTAGGTCGATTAGACACCTAAATAAAATAGCGAAAGCACTAAAATTACTCATACGTACCAGAGATTATGGATACGGGGATTTGGTTACGCTAGTTTATTCTAACGCCCTTTTGGTATCGTTTCATTTTATTTATGAAAATATTTGAGCAGACAGCTTGATTTGATTTTAACCTAATTCACTAACTTGGGTTATCGTGCGGGTGCACAATCAATTAAATAAACACCCAAAACTCAAGATAATATGCCGGGCGCATGCGCCAAGCAATTATTCTCTCTTTTGGGTTTTTACTTGAATCAAATTAAACTATGCAATGCATGGTTTCTATTCTAAAATGCAATTACATGAATGAATGTAAACTAGCCTAAGAATGCATTGAACTAAACTACATGACTACCCTAATGATATGCACTCTAATGAATCCTTCATGCAATCTATATGATGAATTTAATTAAGCTAAACATGCAATTCTAGATGACATGGAAAATGACGTGGCAAATGCTTGATGACATGGCATTGTCGACACCTGATTTTTGATCATTTTATATTTAGAAAATTAATTAAAATACCATAAAAATTCACAAAAATTGAAAAATCAACTTTGGAAGCCTTAACCAAGCCAAAGGAACCATTTTTGAACAAAATTCAAAAAATAATTTTCGGATTTTTTAATATTATTTTTAATTAGAACATACCCCAAAAATGAAAAAAAATAGCATCTGTGACAGGAAAAATACAAAAAAAATAGTCATTAGTCTTTTTTTTATTTTCAATTGCATGGTGGTAACTTTAAAATCCAAAAATTCAATCGGGAACCTACTTTTTCATATTTTTGCATTTAGGTCCCTGGTTTCTCAAAAATATCAAATTGAACCTTCTCTAGGCATTTCATGACTGTGGTCTAGTCATGACATTGGTTTAAAATGACATCAATTTCATTTTTGTCCAATTATTTCACAGATTGAGCAAGTTTCGAAAAAGACCTAAAATCTTTGCAATTTGGTCCCTGATTTTCATTCAAAGTGTAATTAAACTTTTTCTAGGGATGCCCATGCAAATATAAGACCACTACCCTATAATTTTCATCATTTTGAATCCATTGGTGGGGGTGGTTTGGTTTGATTCAACTGTTTAGGCTTTGGATTATTAAAAAATTATTTTCGGGTCAAAATGGAAAATTGAGGTTTTTGTGCAAATTCAAAATAATTTTGCTCAATCTCATCAATTTTAGATGTAATCAATATTTTAGAATCCAATTTCAGTATCAATTTTGGGAAAATGGGTCGATTTGAAGCCGAATTTGGAAGAAAACGAAGAACCGGGTTGGCCTGGTCAAACTCGACCCGGCCCGGCCAAATCGGGTGTACAACGCGACACCACTTCAGAAAAATGCCAAAACCCTTTGCACCACCCTCATTTTGGTCATTAGCCAACTGTCCTCGTGGCACATGGGAGGTACAGCAAGCTGGCGTCCGGGGGGGGGGGGGGGGTTGGTGGTGGTGGGGTGTGGAACTATAGAGAGAGAGAGAGTCGGAAAGGGGGACTAGAGGGGTTAAAAAAAACGAGTGGAAAAAGAGGAGAGGATCGTCCAGGAAGAAGGGGGGTTCCATTTTCGAAAAAAAGAGAGAGCAGAAAATGGGAGAACCGAGAGTGAGAAAGAGAGAAAAAACGAGAGTGAGAGGAGAGAGTTTGAGCGGTCCGTGGTCTCGACACACCACCACCGCCGTCCATAGAGACCCCCAAACCGTCGCCGAGCTCTTCCCGTCATCGGCACTGCCCGCGAAGGTGGGCTACACACCCTCAGTCCCCATCCCCTGTTTTTCGTCCCGTTTTTGGCCAGGTTTGGCTCCGTTTGACTTTCGGGTCAAACGGAGCCAAACCGGCTACCCTCATGTATTGCCTTACGCTCATATACCCCCATTCGAGCTTTTGTATGCATTGGTTCAGCCCGTAGTGCCTCGGTTTTGCATTTTTAATGTCGCACGCCATGTGTTTGTTAAAATGCCTCGGGTGGTTCAAACCCCCAACTTCGAACCTATTTGTCGTCGCCGTTTTGCATGCTTTAATGGCCGTGTTTGATTCAATCATGTTCTACATGTGTAGCACTTCGTGTTGATACTTGGTTTCACTACTGGTTGTCCATGGATATCGAGATATGAGGTCGGGAGTATGCCTCCTTGGTCAGTTTTAAGCTCAAATTCTGGCAAAAACAGTCCGACCACCTACTTCGGGGTCATTTTTCTCCCTCATCTTACGTGCTTTAAAAGTCATTTTGTTTGAGACCGTTCCTCGTACGTAGCTCTTCACGTTGGTACGTGGATCTCTTGTTAGTTATGATCGGAGTGCAAGAACAACGATCTAGAATATGCCTCCGTGAACCGTGGATTTCAGACTTAGAAAAATTGTGTTCAGGTCATGAACAGATCAAACCCCCTACTTTGAGCTCGTTTTTCATTGCGTTCCCTTGCTCATTTTTGGTTGTTCTTTGGCTCTTTGCGTTCTGTGTATGTGGTAGAACACGTATATGTGAATTTTTGCTCTTGGTTGTACTTGTGGAATGAGATATGGGGTTGGGAATACCCCCTGTTGGTCTGTTTGTGACTTGAAAATAGTGCAAGTGGGTGATTTCGGGGTCGGTTTTTGACGTGATATATTGCTTTTTTTGAGCCGTTTTTTGGTCCATTTTGTTTCTGGTGTGTATTACTTTGCATCCATGCATAGATCTCCCCTTGGTTGTGATTAGAATGCAAGAAAATCACCCACGAACACGCCTCTGTGAACGGTTTCTGGGCAGGAAAATTTTTCCAGGTGTTGAAGCTTGTCTGGGCAGTGCGAACCTGCTACTTTGGGGTCACTTTTCTCATTGATTTCTTGAGCTTTTGAGGTTGTTCTTTGGACTATATTATTCCTTGTGAGTAGTATTTTGCATTGATGCTTGGTTTTGGGTTTGATTGTCTTTGTGAATTAAGTTATAAGCCTCGAAAGTTGCCCCGGTGAACTGGTAAGTGTTTTAAGTCTGGAATTGTGAGTGTGCATTTTCATGACCTCGATACAGTGTGATCACTTGAGCTTTCTTTGAGCCGTTGATTGCGTTGGAAACATTGTTTGATGTAGTTTTGCATGATGTCAATGGTTTTTGCTAATTGTGTCTGTGCATTAAGATAATCATCCCGAAAGTTGCCTCAGTGAGCTACAAAGTGGGGCCTGATTTTGTCCAAGTCTGGTTTGTGATTGAGCACTTTCACGACACCATTACGATGGGCTCGGTTGATCATTTCCCGAGCTATCGATTTTTTTGGAAACCCGGTCATACCTAGTTTTACGTGGTATGATCGGTTTCCCTTGATTGTTTTTGAGCACCGAGATAATCGCATGAGAAAATCCCTTGGCGGTTGGTTATTCAAATTGAATTTTTTCGGAAAACGAGTCAAAATTTCTATTTCAAGTGAGATTTTCGTCGCGTTTTCGACCTATTCATCATTGGCCGTGCATGGCCCGCCCCGTCGTCGCTTTAAAAAAAATGAGAAAATTCCAAAAAATCGAAAAATTTCGGAAAATTAAAAAATGATCTCTTATCGCATATTTAGATTGATTAGACTTAATTTTGCGCTGGAGGATGACCGATGTCCATTCCAATCCAATTTGTTGTACACCCGATTATGTCTCGGGTTTCGATTTCTCGGCCTTGTATCTAAATACTCGAGGGCCGCGAGTTTTTATTTACCGCCTTAGTGTAGCTTTTCTTATGTTTTCTCTACTGTCCCTTTTGAATGCTTTGGTTGATTTTCATTTTTTTAAGATAAAAATCAAAAACTAGAAAATGTCATGAAACAAACCCCTCACAAAATCATTTTGCATGAACGCCTAGCGCGGTGGAAAGAAAATCTTTAGGGATTAAAAGCGACTAAACCTTGCATGATCACGTTAGGTAATATAACAAATCGGACGGTAACTGAAAGGACTCTAGTAGAAATACTAGGGTAACCAAATCCCCGGACCTAAAAATCTCTGGTTGCATAGAATTGAGCGGTTTCTCCCGACCGCTCGATAGGGTTTCCGGCCTACCTTTCTCAAAGGCCGGTGGCGACTCCATTGCATGTACACTCGTACATGCCACACGATCACACTAAGATCGAATTTGAATTCCTGACGTCGCAATTTGGTATGGGCTTGGGCGAGCTCGAGCCAAGAGCCCGTCCTCGAGGCCTCTTGGCAATCCATTCGCCCACCGCTCGATACCTTAGGATAACCGAGGGGCAAGTCGCGACAGGCATGATGACATTTTCTTTTTTATGATTTTCGAAAATAATTATAACCTAAATAAAACTATGCCTAAAAGATTGTTTAAATTAGCCTAAACCCTAACCTATTAAGGATAAGCTATTTTAGGCATAATTATCTACCTAACATGCATATTCTAACCTAGAATGCAATCTAATCTAATCCATTTTAGAATTTGATTAAACATGCAAGTATTATCTAAAATATTCTATTCAAAGAATGCAGCTTAATTTAAATATGCAATCTAATCGGCAAAAAGACACATGGAGTGCCAATATTTGTGTACGATGCTCACTTTGGTGCCAATATTTTTTTTAGTGCCAATTTTTTTGAAATACGGTTATTTCAGTACCAACTACGGTGAGTTTTGTCAGAAATCATATGTGGCTCGCCGGAAAATCCTAGTCAGCAATTTTTTTTTTTGAAAATCAATAAAAAAAAATCCACGTAATATTAAAAAAATTGAAAATAAACTTAAAAACTAAAAATAACCTAAAAAATAAAAGAAAAAGAAGAAGTTGCAGTGGCGAGGGCTTGCATAGCCCTCGTTGCTGCCGCCCCACCATTGCCGGCAATGGCCGGCGATGGGTGGGGGATGGCCGAGGGGGGAGCCCTCGCCGCCGCCGCCCCACCATTGCCGGTAATGGCCGGCGATGGGTGGGGGATGGCCGATGGGGGCCGCCGAGGCCTCAGCATTGCAACTATTTTTTAGGTTATTTTTCTGTTTAATTTTAATTTTTTAAAAAAATTAGCTTATTTTTAAGTTTAAAAGTCCACGGGGCATCTCGCCGAGGCCTCGACGTTGCAACTTTTCTTTTTAGGTTATTTTTCTGTTTAATTTTAATTTTATAAAAAAATTTAACTTATTTTTAAGTTTAAAAGTCCACGTGGATGCCACGTAGCTTGATTTGTTTTTAAAAAAATTGCCACGTAATGTTAAAAAATTTAAAATAAATGACACATTATTAGTTGGCCGGAATTTTTCGCCGTTGGCACTTAAGTGATCATTTTTTTCTTCGATTTGGCACTTAAGTGATCCAAAAAAAAAAACAGTGGCCCCAAATGAGGGCCGTACACAAATATTGTGATATGTCCTTTTGCCCTATCTAATCTATATGCAATAGTTACGTGTGTGCAAAATCTTTTAGAATTTTAAATCATGCCGTCAAATATTCTAAAAGATAGTGATCTAATCAGTTCAAAATATGGAAAGCATATAAACCCAATGTTCCATTATCGATCTAAGGTCTTACAGGTCAACTATCGGATTTAAACCATCACTTAATTACATATTCTATCTAAAGTCTTATAGATAGCCTATTTTAATTGTATATTGGGTTGCGGATTAGGAAAGATTCCTAATCGAATTTTGCCAAAACTTCAACTATACTATTAGATAATATGCAAGTTTAAAATAGGCAATCAAATAATCAAATTATCTAAGATAGGAAATTTACCTTGAATTAGAGATAGGCTTTCCAAATTTGAACCGCAATTGAATCGACTCAAGATTGCTTGCAGATCAGGATCAGCAGGGACTTGCGGATGATGACCAGCGGCGCATGGCTGGCGAAAGCGACCGGCGGCTCTTGGCTGGATAGAGGCAGAATGATGGTAACAACAACGGTAGCTCTCTGTTCAGTGCAGCAGCAGCGATAGAAGACGTTAGCAGCAGTCTCGGGTTCTTCAGAGGGCAGCACTAACAGTAGCAGTGGTACCGGGAATAGTCAATGGTGCAGCAGGATTTCCGACGGTCCTAGATCAATGCAACAACAATGGGGATAGCACGTCTCGGCTCATGGCTCTCGGTCTGTTGGTGATCAACGGTAACGGGCCTTTGCTTCTCGGCACAATAGCAATGAGAGTCCTCAGCTCTCGGCAATGGCGATGGCTCGCGGGTCAATGAGCAGCAATAGTGGAGGAGCAGTAGCAGACGTCGGGAGACAATGGACAGTGGCGACTGGCCACGGTTGCAAGGTTTTGAGCTCGCCGGGGGGGTCTTGGCCGTCGGGATGCTTCTCGACTAGGGCTCTTCCTCCCTGTGTGTGTCACTTTTATTACGTGATTTTTCTAAGAATCTTCGTCCTTGAATAATGAGGCTTAAGTGCACTTAAATGGACTTTTCTAAGGTTTCACGCTATTTTTGGTTAATTGTAAAATAATCCCTCAGGTTTTAGATATTTGTAGTTTAGTCCCTGAAGAATTATTTCCTTTCAATTAGGTCCCTAAGTGGCTGGCCAGCCCATGGAGTGGGCTTGGCCGGCTTGTGGCTTCTCCTTAGCTTTCTCTTGGCTTAATTAGGCCTTTTTCTATTTAATTAAATTTTATTTAAAGGCCTTTTTAACTAATTAACTTGAACGGGCTGAATTAAGCTCCAAATAGACCCTATAGACCTTCTAATTTTCGGCACATGAGTCCCCCCGCTGGCCGAAATTTTCAATGGGTTCTAGCCCTGTTCGTGTGTCAATTTCAGTTCCGTTTCCGCCATCGGTCCAATTAAATGCAAATGTAATGCATGCTAAAATTAAATTAATCTAAATGCATACTATATGAGAATAAATTAAATATTTTTGCTAGAAACTAAGGTTAGTCACTAATTTTTTATGCAATTATTTTTAAATATTTTAGCCAAAATTTAAGTATCAACACCTGTCAAATGGATGTGTCGGGTTGGTTTTGGGTAGAATCCAAGTTGGTCCGACTCATATTGACTCATTTAACCTATTATGACCCATATCTATGCTTTACAAATCTAATGACCCAACCCATATCCGACCTGGTTCGAGATTTATTTTAAGCAATTGTTGCATTTGAAGATGGACAGCTCTATGGACCGGTTCATCAAGTTAGTGAGGGAACTAAGGGGTTGGCTTATAAACGGGGCGTAAAGGTGATGGTGAAAGTTTGGTTCGAGCAATCCATGAATCATGAAATTGGTTTGGACTTTGGTCGTGGGACAGCGAGGGCCGGCACCGGGCTCGAAGAAAGAGTAGAAAAAGAGGAAAATAAGAAAAAAAAATCAAAAACATTAAATATTTCATATCAACACTGGCTGCGCCACGTAGGTTGGCCAGCGTTCATTAAGCGATTTTCGGCTAAAATTAGCCGGAAGGATTTTATTGGCAAATCGTCAAAAGGTTTAGAGCTAAATTGACCAAATTGAAAAGTTTATGAGTTGACATTCGTACATTAACTTTATGACTTTTACAGTAATTATCCCATGATCAAACAATAAAATAGACAAAACAAAAAAATAAAAACGAACACAAGCTTACGTGATTCGGTCGTAGTGGAGAGCAGTAACGAATTCTACTACAGATCAAGCGATACAACATAGATTATAACCATGATCAAGTAACTTAAACATTCTTAGTGTTTCCCAGCCCCTAATTACACTAGTAACTCATGCAATGTTTAGCCCCACAATTCTTAACGGAATAATCTCTCAATCTCACGAGAGAATTACACAATCTTACCACAAGATTTAATCGGCTCTAAACGCTTGTACTTGATTTCTTCGGATAAAACTCACGGGCAATTGGATGTTTAGTCGAGAAGTCCCTATGATCAACAACACCCCACCAAGACCCCACAATCGTTATATATCAAGTTATCAACATGTCAACGTGGTCGACTTTTATCAAGGAAAAATATTTGTGGGACTATAATATGTTCACCCATTGCTTGAAGAAACCCAAATTGGGTTGGTCAAACAAGGAAGTTGACTTCCGTGTATATCTGCCATATCAATTCGATATCAAGACGAAATAGTAATCCTCCGACAGCCTGTACTCTTATCACCTAATAGGAAATCGTGATTTTCGTATCACACAATCGGACGTCCACAGGGACTCAACTTTAGAGCTTTCTTATAATTCACCTTGGATCCGGTTTTGTTCACGAGATCAAGTTGGGGACATACTCTAACTTTAATGTCCTTGAAGGAGAACTTGATATTTCAATGGAAGAGGTCACTTTGAATTTTCCTTCACTAGCAGAAGGAAAAAGTTTTGAATTCATCCCGCTAAATCTATATAAAAGAAACAAGCACTTTTTTTTTTTTTAATAATGAAAGGGGCCCAAACGTTACTCCAGAACTCTAGCACTTTATATCTGAATGGCTACCTTCATTTGTATTTTTTTTTTTTTGCGCAATGTTACTTTAGTCAATTAAAGGGAAGGAGCGGGAGTTTTGAAAATTTTATTAAGTAATCAATTTCTCAATCCTCAGGAAATTTTATTACGGTGATGGCCCCATTTTCCTTGCCCATGCCTTCTTTTCCTTTCTTTAACTTTCCACCTATTTTATTTGTTGAGCTCCTTGTCCTTTCTGACCACCGAATGCCTATGCTCCTCCAACAGACTTTTTCTTCTCTTTTGCTCTTCAAGATTACGACGTTGACTTGACGGTGTGGCCGTGCTCGAAGATCTGCAGCTCATCCATCCTTCACGCTTGTGGTCATCCATCGCAATTCCATGAGAAGAGACCCTCATTAATCATCCGATCAACAGCACGACCTCACCTTCAATCTCGAGCGCGACCATCGTATGACGAGCACAGACAGTTGTTCACGAGGTGACGGAGTGGGCTTAGGCTTGGAATGGATGTTAGGAACATATCAAAGATGCGGGCACGCTAATCCAAAAAATACGCTTAATCTCTAAATGCGGAGAATGTAGTAAAGAATGCAAATGCAGAAAATGTAATGTGGGTGTTTTTTGTTAGGGTCGGGTTGATCCCTCATTTTCGAATGCGTCGAATAACTCAATGGAATAGCAAAAATTTTAGGTGTCAACGAGGATCTTTAGGGAAAATTAAAGTATACTTCTGTTTCTTTGATTATTTTCTTTCTAGCACCCAAGAGTCAACGTGATTCCTGCCCTTCCTTCGATTATCGTTCCAACGGTATATATTAAGCATCAACAAGAGATCTAGATCCACGAATGAATATTGTGTCAACAGACGCATGTGATCCACGGACCGTCGACCAAACCCACCCCCATTAAAGATGGAATCCGATTCTCTCCCTCTCTAAGAAGCCCTAAACTACTCAAAAATCTTTACGTCTTCTCAGTAGAAAATATTACTCTCCTGCGCCGCGATCAGATCAGAATTGTAGAGTCGTTTAATATATTTATGATGCAGAAGCTTCTCTCTTCTTAACTAGGAATTGCAAATTTTGCTGACCATTGCTTGGAGCAGTGTGTAGCCAGTAAGGGCGCGCATGGTAACACTTTTGCTTCAGAAATCAACTTTTGGCAAGAAGTTGATTTTTCTAGTTCTGCTTCAGAAGCAGAAGTTGATTTTTCTACTTCTACTTCTGCTTCAGAAGTTGATTTCTGATCAGAGAAATGCGTTTGATAACAGGACAAAATTTATGATTCTCGAACAGAAATTCGTTTGGTAACGGTTGAAAATTTCTACTTCTGGAACATTATTAACACAAAATATTCTACGAAAAATTATTGATCTTAACATAAAATGCATGTTATTCAAGAAAAGTTAATTGCAAATACTGACGAATTTACGTATAATTCGTCATTTAATTATTCATGTAAATGCGAACCAAATTATGGGAAAATTGTATTAATGAATATGATGGCCGAGCTCATCTATCAACGCTAAAAGCACGAGTAGTTCCTGCGCTTCCTCTCCTATGCCTCTGGCGTGGTTTATATCGCAATGATCATAATATATGAACCTTTTTCGTGCACAAACCGTCTCTAGAAGCACAAATCTACGGTAGTTGTATGTGCCATGAGATCACCTAGATATTAATGAGAACTCGGGACATAAAACTATAATAATGATAAGCTTGTTTTGGCATGAAGGCATTTCTAGGCAGAAAGACAAAAGGCAAAAATTGAGGTGTCATCATCTTTATATTTTCAACCCAGCTTTGGTTTTCCTATTTTTTTTTTCAAATGGAGGGCATGAGATCACAGGCTCCATCGGATCAGAGAATGGTGTTTTGGAGCAGCCGCACCCATTGTTGGACTAAACCAGACAAGCGAAGAGAGAGATAGAAAATCTAAAAGTTCATGTAGATAGGAATATCTAACCTATCAATCACAATCAATAAAGATAGGTGTGCAAATCAAGAAACCAGGAACATGTGGATAAAACGCATCAAATCAAAACTTGGCATCCCTAATGAAGCCTAAAAGGCTTAGAGAAGGGATGTTTGGAGGCTTGGAAGGAGTTGGGGACATTTGGAAACAATTTGTCCAAAGGGGCAAAATTATCATTTTAAAAAAAATTGGAATCAAAATCATCAGAAATAGGATTGGCTAGTTGAATGTGCCAATTTCCAAATTTATGAGATTTTTTGAAATTTTTCTGGATTTTTGGAACAATTTGCCCATATGAGGGCAAAATCGTCGTTTTGAGAAAGATCAGAAGTGAAAATCACAAAAGGCGGGTTTAGCCCGTCAAATTTGACTATTTCCCATTTTCTGTGACTTTTTGGAATTTTTTGAAATTTTCCTAGACGATTTGTCCATAAGGGGCAAAATCGTCAATTTTGAAGAAAGAGAGGGTAAAATCATCAAAAATATGATTGACCAGTTGAATGGACCAATTTCCTAATTTTTGAGATTTTTCTGAATTTTTGGAATTTTTTAAAGATTTTTTCCAATTTTTTTAGAATTTGTTTTTATGAATTTTTCATTTTTTGGATTTTTTTAATCATTTTCTAATTTTTTTATATTATTTTCTGATTTTTTTATTATTATTAAAAAATTTATCCGAACCAGATCGGGTTGATACAGACGAGCGAAGTGAGAGACAAAATATGAAAAGGGAGGGCTAAAAAGAAAAAAAATGATTTCTGATGATGAGAAGTAACTTTTTTTTACTTCTCAAAAGTCCCCCAAAAAGAGCTTCTGAAGTAAAAAGTTATTTCAGAAGTAGAAATATATAATTGCGAACCAAATGGATTTTTGCTTCAGAAATTGCGTTACCAAATAGATTTCTACTCCAGAAGTACTTCTGAAACAGAAATTTTGCTACAGAAGTGCTACCATGCGCGCCCTAAGCAAGCATACTATTTTGGCCACGCAGAAAATGAGATTCCAAAAGAGTTTTTTTTTTTCACCAGATTCCAAAAGAGTTTAAAAAGTGTTTTTGGACCATCTCTTTAATACGAGGTACATTGTTTTTTGTCGAGTTATGGTAGCTTTTAATGATCGACGTCCAATCGATGATAATCAATTATTTATTTATTGTAAAATATCGTGAGAGATTCTATAGAAATTGTTTACTTACGCATTTGAACATACTTCCCAAATGGCCCATAAAATATCAAAATAGCCGCTTTATCATATCATTTTATGAATCCCTTTGTAAATCAATATTTTTATGCCTCGTTTGAATATATGGACTACAAATTTGAGCAACCAACTTCAAACCATGGCATTAATTTGTCAATCGATTCGATAGACAAAGTAGTTGTGCTTCCGCATCCCTAACATGTTATTGCTCCAATAGGTCTACGTGCACATGTTTCTTGACCAGCAGATGGACAGTTTATGGAGCCGCGCGAAGCCTATATAAACCCTAGAAATCCAGACGGAGGAAGGAGTAATCTAACACAAATTTGACCATTTTTCTTGGTTGTGCGAGCCGAGGATGTTGCATCTCCTACTTCCATTGCTGCTCCTGATCTCCAACGTTGGACCATCACATTCAGCCATCGTCGAGAGCCTCCCGGGTTTCCCCGGAGATCTTCCCTTCAAACTCGAAACTGGGTCAGCTGGCATCATATGTTTATGAGCAATTACATTTATTTTGTCCTTCTGTTTTCTTCTTAACGTGTGTTTTTAATGTCGATGAAACGAAAAATGGTGTAGATATGTAGGGGTAGGAGAGTTGGAGGAGGTGCAGCTGTTCTACTACTTCATCGAGTCCGAGAGGAGCCCCAAGGACGACCCTTTGTTGATTTGGCTTACCGGCGGTCCCGGTTGCTCATCCTTGTCAAGCCTCCTCTACGAAATAGGTCACATTCTCTCTCTCATTAATGTCTTAACTCATCGCCACTGTCATGGTCTTGACGTTGCATGTTTTCGCACAGGTCCAATACAGTTTGATTTTTCAAGTTCTAGCGGAACTAAACCAATATTAAAGTCAAATCCTTATTCCTGGACAAAGGTGAAGTACGTATATTTTCGGCTAACGTTGACGGAAATGGATCCCATGACATTGCAATGTCAATGTCAGGGGTGACATGATCGATCCGGGCCGTCCAAATCAAAAATGGACTGCCTGGATTGATCCACATCATTTTTTTTTTAATTTTGAAATTTCCCGCCAAAAAATCCCCACCCCCCTAAAATGATGATGTGGCTCAATCCGGACCGTCCATTTTGAAATGGACGGCCCGGATCCCTCAATGTCACCCCTGCCTTTATGGCAGGGGATCCGGATCCAGCGTTGACACCGTTCAACTCATCAGGATTAAAAGTGGTCACCTTTTCTTACGACAGATAGCCAACATTATATTTTTGGATGCACCTGTGGGTAGTGGATTTTCATATGCAACGACATGGACGGCATCCAACAGTAGCGACACTGCCTCGGCAGCACAAACTTACGAGTTCGTAAGAAAGGTAACCATCTTCATTAATAGTACCGTCATTAATGTCGCCTCAAAATAATCAGATGCCCCTACGGCAATTATCGTAGCTAAAGCTAATTACCTGAACCAGTACAGTTCCTAACTTTTGTCATTATTATTATTATTTTGCTGATGCAGTGGCTTATGTCTCACCCCAAATTCCTCACAAATCCGCTTTACATAGCTGGTGATTCTTATTCCGGTGTTGTTATCCCTATCATCGTTAAAGAAATATACGATGGTGCGTAATTGAAGTTTACCCACATATTCTCCGTTCTCTATGGCTCTCAAGAAGCTATTTTTCTCTTCGGTTAAAAAAAAAAAAAAAACTCCGTTTGCTTTTCTGTATAGGAAATGAAGCTGGACGCGAGCCGCAAATGAATCTCGTAGTATGTAATAATCTTGTAATTTTTTAATTAATATAATCATCGTTTACGACATTCGATAACATATCTGTTAATACTAAGCCATATATGTTAAGTAAAGCTTTATTGTTCTGGTTATATGAACAGGGTTATGTGCTAGGTAATCCGGTGACTTGTGATGAGAAGGACCAGAGTTTTAGAATTCCGTACGCCAACAAGATGGCTCTTATATCAGATGAGCTTTATGAGGTGAATTTACGACATATCTCAACTTTGATAAGATTTCTATATCACCAACGAATATGATATATTAGTAACAATAATTACATATGAATCGACGTTTTTGTGATTTTGTTTTTTTGCACTCATGTTTTCAAGACAACGAAAACGGATTGCAATGGAGATTATCAGAACGTAGATCCCACCAATGGAGCCTGTCTAGTTGACCTTGAAACGGTGTCATTAGTAAGTGCTGTCGTGATACCACCCACCTCTCTCGCATTATATTATGCAGTATATACGTATGCGATAAATGACCGAGATATGTTTCCTTGTGAAATCTTCTAGTGCCTTGAGAAGATATTTTTGGCCCAAATATTGGAACCATCATGTAATCTCATATCTCCTAACCACACAAGGCTAAAATGGAGCAGAAGTATACTCGAAGAAGAGGATATCATCGACGTCATTTCGGTGCCTCAACCATCCAGGCCATGGTGTCGGGTAAATCCTAGATTAACACCCACAAAATTCCATGAATACGATATCCAAAAGTACATTATCTATCTATATGTGCAAGACAATATAAGATTGGGCATATGGATTTGGATAGCGAGCTAATGCGCTGTTTCACTTACTTAAATTTCTCCGTCAACAGCCCTATAACTATATTTACTCTTACATTTGGGCCAATGATAAGAACGTCCGAGAAGCCTTTCACGTACGAGAGGTATGAAGAATCATTTTCTCTTCAAGGGCATCACCGACATTCATATAGTTATATTGAATACTTGATAACGACATCCAGGGCACGAAGCAAGAGTGGGAAAGATGCAACCATAGTCTATCTTACACAAAGGACGTTCTTGATAGTACAGTGTATCATAAATACCTCTCTGACAAATCCCTCCGTGCCCTTATTTACAGGTATTACAATGGCTAAGCGAATAAGTTTCTCATCTTGGTTAATTTTTTTTTTTTTTTTAACTGTGTATTTGCCTTTTCCATAAACTAGCGATTCCTACATTTTTGTTTACGAAAATTACTCTTGTTGTAGCGGTGATCATGACATGGCTATCCCGTACGTGTCTACACTGGATTGGATAAGATCACTCAATTTAACTTTAAAGGGTCCGTGGTCGCCTTGGTTTGTCGAAGGTCAAGTAGCCGGGTAATAATTTTATCCTAATCCGTTAAGATCACTATACAATTTTTTTTTTAAAAATCGAATCTAGTTTACTTGATCATCATCTTCTCATGAACATATTGATACCATCGCGATGTAACTATATACCAAAAATATTACTATTTATGAACTTTGCTCTTTGAATTCCATCTCTTGTCTGTGTTGAGAACCATGCTCAAGCAGAGTACTTCATATCGTGGTCACACATTATTAATGGAGAAAACATAATTATAAATGGCTCACTGAGTTTATTAGTGATATCTTGATCAATATACCAGAATAGAACTCATTTTGTCCCTCTTCCATATTCTCCATCTTGCTTTTCTTCCGGATCAGACTGAGCGATGGATCTAGGAACCGACCTTTCACAGTTCATGGCATTAAGAAATATGTTAGGCCCTTTTGCACCATTGTTGAATTTGCAAGGTTTCAATTCCGCCAACTTTTCGCATTTCTTCTTTCACATCGAATATCTCGTGACCAATTTCCCTTTTTGCATGCATGTACCGGCATTGCGTGTGCTTGAGGAGTTGTGCAAATGTTACATCTATTAATTTCTTTTTAATTCGTGCGGACAGATACTCCATGCTATATTCGAAAAACAGCGAGTACGATCTCACGTTCTCGACAGTAAAGGTAGGACTGACTTCTCCCCATTATTTTTCCTTTCACGCACATCTCGAAAATGGTTAGCTAAAATCGCCTCCCCATTCTCGGGTGGTTGCAGGGAGGGGGACACACAGCTCCGGAGTATAAACCCCAACAATGTCTTGCAATGGTGGATAGATGGCTCGCTTATTACCCTCTCTAGCCAATTGCCAATGGTCGTTTGGTTTGGGTAACCCAAACCAATCCAAATTTTTCACCCGATGATGATGTGATTCTGAATGTACTTTTCCTGTGAGACTATGCAATAATTCTTGTACGAGGAGCTTTGGGTCTAGTGAGGGGTGCAAGATACAGTCAGATTCGTGACTTTTCACAACAATTTTATACCTTTTAAACCGAGGATTGCTTCCCGGTCAGATTCACTTTAGTAGAGAGAATAAATCCAAGGAAAATCAATCAGTGTACAAGGACGAGAAATCCTCAATGACTTTTTTCCACTAAATGTTCCGAGCATGGTTACTATTTCTCTTGATGACTCCCTCAACAACAGTCAAAAACTCCTGTAGAAGAATATATAGTAACAGAGACATTCGGTTGCGACAAAGTTATGAATTCAGTCCGGTGCTTAATTTTTTTTTTTTTTGAATGAATAAACCGAGTGTCTTAAAGCTTGTCTCGAGAGTGCAATTGAGTTCTAAATCTTTTAAAAAGTGTAATCAAATCCTAAAACTTACCAAATTGATGCAATTAAGTCATTCCGTTAGCCCTTCCAATTTGGCTAACGGGGACGTTGACATGTCTTTGTTTTTTTTTTTTTTTTACAAAATAGTGGGGCGCTGATGTGATCGGTCATTTTAGGGGAAAAAAAACAAAAGAAATTAAATGAAAACCAAAGGGAAATATTAAAAAAAAGAAGAGGAAAAGTGAGTTGGACTCTCTTCGATGGATTGGTGGTAGATCTTTCTCCGGGCGGCAGTAAGACCGAGTGGATGACATGATGGCGGAGCTGAAAGTCGTCTGGCATGGTCGGGGAGTTGCTCATGCGAGGGTAGGCGAGGGTCAACAACAATTCTCTTGACTTCAGTTCTCGCCTTGAACGGCCGCTTGCTCCAAGTCCGGCTACGCGTCGAGCCAGCCCAAGCACTCGTCCCCCTTTGCCGCCACCTTCGACTCCTCCGCCAGTCGCCATCAGTGGCCTGGCACAGTACGTCGGAGGGTTGGCTCCGACGAAGTAAAACAGCCTATGTCTTGCCTTTTCTTTTTACATGTTTAACTTTTCTAATATTTTAGCTTTTTTTTTTTTTTGGTTGAAGATGTAAGTATTATGGAGCAGATGAAGTACAACAGCTTAGAGGCATCCCCCGGCATTACAATTAGAGCTAATAATTCAAAAAGATGGAAGTAGGAAGTCCCCACATAGTAGCCAATACTACATTTGTTTGGGAAGGTCTAATTTTTTGGTAAAGTGAAGCTCTACCTCTTATATTTTAAGCACCTTGGCCATGGATGTCAGTTGACCTGTTTCGAAACCGTCTATCGTTGCGCTCCATCCAAATACAATATAATGGTTGTGAGGAAAGAAACCTAGAGGAGACCCGCCGCCAAATCTTTGCCCTTTGTTGCCCTAATCATCCACGGAAGTTCCTCATTCCATCCTCCTAAAGAATGCCTAATCCCATGTTGCGCAAGGATACTGCGCCAGATGTTGCTTGTCCACTCACACTAGAAGAATAAGTGTGCTCTGTCTTCTATACCGGCCTTGCAGAAGTTACACTGGATATCAATTGAAGTCATCCTCGTGCTACGATCTCTGCTATTGGTAGGCTATCTTTGCAAACTGGCCAACCGATAAAACTGTGTTTGTTAATGCCGTTGCTCCAAATTAGGTTGGACCACTTAGCTCTTATTATTTTATTATTTATATTTTTTCAAAAAAAGTTTCAACATTTTTTTTATGTGGCGCTTAGTGGGGGCCATATATGTATCGCTTGTCTTAAGAAGGTAGTAAAAGAGGTCACGCCAGCATTTTCGGTTAGCTAAATTAAATAGAGTTGACGGGGGATTTTGATTGCATCAATTTGACAAATTTTAGGATTTGATTGCACTTTACAAATATTTTAGGACTCAATTGCACTTTCAACATACGTTATAGAATTTCTGATACACTTACTCCATTTTTTTTTTCTTGTTATGAATCAGGTTATGTGCTCTGCGATCCAGTGACATGTGAGCAAAAGGCCATAAGTCAAAGAATCCCATATGTGTACAAAACGGCTCTCATACCATAAAAGATCTATGAGGTGAAAACCCAATATAGTAGTTAACACAATTACAAAGGAATAGCAATCCAGAATGCTCCATGTCATAACTTGTTTACATTTGGGCCATAACTTCTGTGTTTGGTCATATGGATTTCTAGTCAAGATAGGACTAGATATGATAGGATAAGAAATCCAAGGATTTTGTCATATCTTATCTATTGTTTGGTGACCTACGAATTTAAAATCGGATAAGCAGAGGCAATGCGCGGCTGAGATCGACTCTATTTTGTTGAAACATCAGGATGCTTTAAAAATTATTCAATGATGAGTTCTGATGAGTAAGTTATTGTTGAACAGAGGATTGTGCCATTTGAATTCGGGCACAACATCGACGGAGCAAACCCCGTAGAATTGGGGGTCTTGATTTGAAGTCGAATCCTTTGAGAATGACCCGCTAGCCTTACTCGTTGTCTTGTCGAGTAAGTAAACAAGTGTTGAACAATCTAATTATTCGGATTCTTTTCACAAGTTGAAGATGCACTCATGTAAGTCGTCCAAGAGAGCCCTTTTGAATGTTGAGACCCCATTTGAAAGTCGATGATCAATCTCGAGTTCTTCATAATATGTTGAACCCCTTTCGAATGTTGAAAATGTTCAAGCGGTTAAAGAATGAGGGACGTGATCTCATATCACGCCAAACAATTGATTAAAGAATAAGGTCGTGGAGCGGAGACCTCAACCTGGCGTCGTTGGAGAGGCGGCCACACTTGACGATCATCGCCGCGGGAGAGGCGGCCCCCCCACTAGAGAGGCGGTCTGGCACACGGAGAGGCTGCCCGATGCAAAGGAGAGGTGGGGGTTGTGGAAAAATTAGGTTCTCTTCGTGTCTGCTTTCTTGAGAAATCCTATCTTGGTCTATCCTACCCCCTCCCCTGGGATTTTTTTATCTTGGCTATGTCCCCCTATACCCCCCTTTATCCTATCTTGGATAGCTGCCAAACACATGATAGGATAAAACATATCCTATCATGGCTTATATCCTGACGACCAAACACATCATTTATATTTTGACCTATATTTCGGGCATGATGTCGACAAAGGGAGAAAAAAATAATCCGAGGTGATCATTGATTTAGTTAAGCTTATATTGATTGATGGATTGCATTACTTTTCGTAGGCGTAATACCCCAAAAAATCTCCAACTTTAGCAAATGTCCCAATTATATCCAAAACTTTTTTTTCTTGTAAAAAACCCCCAACTTATACTTTTATCCTAATTCTACCAGGCCTAATACCCAAAAAAACCCCAACTTTAGCATCTGTTCCAATTATATCCAATTTTTTTTATCTCATAAAAAACCATCAACTTTTACTTTTATCCCAATTTTACCACCGTAAGCCTTTCGTCCATAATCACCATTCGTTAATCCTAAGTGTCTCGAATTTCTCGCCGAACTTACCAATGAATCTTCGAAATTAGGAAACATCAGGTTTCATGAACGACGAGATTTGAGATTGTTCATCCAAATAATCAGATCTCCACGTTTAGCTGTTCTTTGGGCTGTTGAGTGCCGGGGAGAATTCGAAACGCGCCATCTTGAGCGGCTCTGTATCTCCCGGCAATGTGTAGGGGAAGTAGACAACAGAAGAGAAGTTGGGGGATTTTTCATGTCAACTTTGATGAGTGTAATTCATTAACGACGTGAAAATGCCACGTTGAATTAACTAACGGTGATTATGGATGGGAGGCCAACAACGATAAAATTGGGGCAAAAGTAAAAGTTGGGGATTTTGTTGGGTATCAGGCCAGTAGAATTGGGACAAAAGTAAAAGTTTGAGGTTTTTTATGAGACAAAAAAGTTTTCGATATAATTTGGATAAATTGTAAAGTTGGAGGTTTTTTTGGGTATTGGCCCCTTTTCTTAGATCCAATAAGATGTCATTTGGGCAGACATGAAAATTTATCTCTAAAAGACGTCTTATTGGATGTGAAATTTGCGAAAAAAAAAACGATAGCAATGACGTGAAAATGTCACATCACTAAGGGCGATTTTGAATGGAGGGTTATAATGAAGGCAGATACGAGACTCGAGTAAAAGTTGGTGATTTTTTATGATATAAAAAAATTCTTGGCAAAATTATGACCTAAAGCTGGTGATTTTTTATGAGATAAAAAAAAGTGTAGGGTAGAATTGGGATTGGACCAAAAGTTGGGAGTTTTTTATGAAATGAAAAAAGTTTAGGATAGAATTGGAACTACAGTTGAAGTTGGGTGTTTTTTGGTGTAGGCCATATTTTGACCCATATTTTATGCATGGTGTGGACAAAGGGAGGGAAAACTAATCCAGTTGAAGCCTGATTTAGTTAAGTTTATTTTGATTCACTAACGTCCATTACTTCTCTCTTCTCCTACTAGAAGGAAGTGCTATTCATTAAGTAGATGAAATTCATGGATGATCGAAAAATAAACAGTGAAAATAATATAGAAATTCATCGTTAATATTGGTCAAAGCAAAAAGAATGCATAGTAATTCTTGATTATCTTCGCATCAAATAGAACTCAACTTATATAGTATGCTACCCCAAGGTTACTTTGAGTAGGTATAGGATCTCCTGTATATGACTAGAAGAAACATTTGACCACTCACGCAATATTTAGGACTTATCTTATCCTTTTATTGTATCTGTGGTAATATAATAAATTATTTACACATGTATAGAATGTTGAAAAGGAAAAATCCAACAATTATCGAATATACGAAAAGTAAAATTAAGGAATGCCCACATGTTATGTTTGAATTTTTTAGTCAGGCATGTCTGCATTGACTTTTAATCTAACCTTTGTGCAAAATTTCAATTTGGTCATTCCGGTCAATTTTTCGCTAGAAATCGCCATTGCCACGGCGAAAATTGATTGAAAGGACTACATTGAAATTTCACGAGAAAAGTTTAAAACTGAATTGGAAAAACTAAATAATTTAGGACTTAATTGACATGCGTATAGCTAGTTTATGAATAATTGGGTAATTTCCCTCTTTTACGTTTTTTACTTTTCGCTTAATCAAAATATTCCGATGCACACTTTAACTTTTTTTTTTAAGCCAAAAACAGGAAAATTTCGGAAGATGCTAATTTCAATACATAATTTTCACATATATTTTCGTCGTACATTTTTCAAATTTTAGATAGTATTTTCAATTTCGACGATAGAACAAAAAAGTACTACTTGTGCTTAATATCCCGAACCAACAAGCCAATCAGTGTTTTCCGCCGATAATGGATGAAATTAAACTTCGTATATGTAATTCTTTCACTAAAATAGTTTTTCAGATGGAGATAGCTATTCAACTGCAAGAATTTTCATCGACCTCATTTTAATTTCATGACTAACTCACAAGAGCCAAAGTTCTTCATAAAAAAAACAAGAGAGGATAGTCTGAGAGGACATGACCCCATTATTATTGGATGACAAATCTCTGGATAGGTTCGAGCTTCAACCCAACGACCAAGGGAAATGAGCTAGAGAGGGTAATAAGAGAACCATCTATCAACCATGGCAAGACATTCTTTGGGTTTATACTCCGGAGCTGTGTGCCCCCCTCCCTGCACCACGGCAAAATGGAAAAACAAAAAAGAAAAAGAATACCAATCATTACAATTTCAAATGACCGTTTTTTTTATAGACAAGGACATAAAAAAAATAAAACATAATGGAGGGGAGATGGGCCTACCTTGATCGTTGTAAATGTCAAATCGTACTTCCTATTCTCCGAATATAACACAGAATATCTGTTCAGACAGAGTAAGAAGAGGTTAATTCATATTAACATTTTACAGCTCCTCGAGCTCACGCAATGCAGGTATGTGCACGCGAAAGGGAAATCAGATGCAAGAAATTTGATGTGAAAGGAGAAATGCAAAATGTTGGCCGAATTGAGGCCTTGCAAGTTTAAGAAATGGCTCAAAAGAGCTAAAATGAGTTTTTACTTAGAAATAAAATAGCAAGACTGAAAATGAGGTCTCTAATATAAATGAGATAATTTGTGATAAATTCATTCTTGCAAACTCAAATTGACCAAACTAGCAATTTGAGGCTTTTGAGCAACAAGATGGACGTGACTTCTTTATTTTGTTAGAATGGTTGAGTTGCGGTCCAATCCAAATTCAACTGTTATTGTTAGCCAACTAATTTATGTTTAGAAGTCTAATTAGGATTTGGTACAAACTTTTTCAGCTTCAGTATGGTCCGGTAAACAGACAAGTGATGGAACTTAATAAGCAAATTTTTTTGGTCCATAGTTAGATCCAGATGCGAGCTGTTCACAATGTAATAAAACCAAACCATTCGTCGTCGAGCGAAGTACGAAGCAAAACATTCATGACAAGATGATGATTAAGTAAACTGAATTTGATAAAAGGAGAAGTATAGTGATCTCAATGGATTATGATGAAATTATTACCCGGCCACTTGACCTTCGACGAACCAAGGTGACCATGCACCAAGTAAAGTTAAGTTGAGTGATCGTATCCAATCCAGTGTACCAATGTACGGGATAGCCAAGTCATGATCACCACTACAACAAGAGCAGTTTTTGTCAACAAAAGAAAGAAAAATCGCCAATTCATGTAAAAAGCAAGTCGACCGTGAAAAGGTTGAATCAGGATGAGAAACTTATTCATTTAGCTAATGCGGTACCTGTAAATTAGGGCACGGAGGGATGTCTTAGAGAGGTATCTATGGTAGACTGCACTATTAAGAACGTCCTTTGTGTAAGATATACTGTAGTTGCATCTAACCCACTCTGGCTTTGTGCCCTGAACGTCATTATCGCAAAATCAATATAAGTATATATCTTTACGCACACACAAATGTCGGTGATGCCTGCGAAGACAATGTTTCTTCATACCTCTCGTATATGAAGGGCTTCTTGGACAGTCCTATCATTGGCCCAAATGTAGGAGTACAAATAGTTATAGCTCTGTCGACGGAAAAATTTAAGTAAGTGAAACATCGCATTAGCTATTTATCAAAATCCATATGTTCATCCTATATTGTCTACACGTACAGAACTTATGGATTTTGAGGGTGTTAATTTAGGATTTACCCGACACCATGGCCTGGATTGTTGAGTCTCCGAGACGACGTCGATGATATTCTCTTCCAGCATACTTCTGCTCCATTTTAGCCTCGTATGGTTAGGAGATAGGGTACGGCATATGGGTTCCAATATTTGAGCCAAACGTATCTTCTCAAGGCACTAAAAAATTTGACAAGGAAACATATATGGGTGATTTATCGCAAGACACATCTTGCATTAGAAATTATGAAAGAGGTTGATGTCATAACAATAGCACTTACTCTGGACACCATTTCGAGGTCGGTCAGACATGCTCCGTTGGAAGGATCTACATTCACATAATCTCCATTGCAGTCCGTTTTTGTAGACTTGAAAACATGAATGCAAAAATAAAATCAAAACTCGTCAATTCATATGTAATTATCATTATTAGTATATTATATTCGTTGATGATATAGAGATCTTATTAGAGGCAAATATATGTTGTAAACTCACCTCATAAAGTTCATCAGATATGAGAGCCGTCTTGTGTCCGAATGAAATTCTTTGACTGATGTCCTTTACATCACAAGTCACCGGATTGCCTAGCACATAACCCTGTTCATATAACCAGAACAGTAATGCTTTATTTAACATATATGGCTTAGTATTAACAGATATGAAGCGGAAATGTTGTGGAAATAGTAGCATGGAAGATTATTACAAGATATGAAGAGCACACCAAGCCTAAGTTTATTTAATGTAGTAAAACAAAATTACAAGATTTTTACGTACCACGAGATTCATTTGCGGCTCGCGTCCAGCTTCATTTCCTATGCAGACAAGCAAACGGAGTTTTTTCTTTAGTGAAGAGAAAAATAGCTTCTTGAGAGCCAGAGTGGCACGAAATATGTGGGTAGAATTCAATTACGCACCATCGTATACTTCTTTAACGATGATGGGGACAACAACACCGGAATAAGAATCCCCAGTGATGTAAAGTGGATTTGTGAGGAATTTGGGGTGAGACATAAGCCACTGCGTCAAAAGTAAAATTAAATAAAATAGAGGAACTGTGCTGGTCCAGATAATTAGCTATGAACACAAATGGCTACCTTCCTCAAGAACTCATATGTTTGTGCTGCCGAGGAAGTGTCGCTGCTATTGTATGCTGTCCATGTCGTTGCGTATGAAAATCCCGTACCCACAGGTGCATCCACAAATATTATGTTTGCTATCTGTAATAAGAAAAAGTAACAACTCTTGATCCTGATGAGTTTAACGTTATTAACCCTCATTGAAAATAATGGTAATTCACCTTTGTCCAGGAATAGGGATTTGACTTGAACACTGGTCTAGTTCCGCTGGAATTTGAATAATCAAACTCCAAAGGACCTGTGCTCAAAAAAATACAAACATCAAGATCACGGGTGATCCAAACCATTCCATGGGTTTTGCTCCCGACCATAATAAATCTGGTAGGACCCAAGCTAAAGTATTTTTTTTTTTCCTTTACCAAAAAAAAACTAAATTATTTTTCAGTTTAACTGAAAAATGTCACAACGAAAGATAAGGGGGGCACTAGCATAAATATAGCAAAGTATCACTTGTGGCGACATTCGGTCTAAATTGAAAAACTAGCTTTCTTTCGGTTAGAGACTATAGTTCGAAGAACAAACTTAGATGAGGAGTCTATTTCAAATGAAAAGCGGCAAAAATATGAAAAGTTCACATCTAGTGTTAGTCATGATGCGTTTGTCTAGAGAAAAATGTGACATTCTTGGAAAATATTTTTCAGAAAGTCATTTTCCAGGAAAATGACATTATTTTTTTGTGATTGGTTGAAATCTGAAAATGAACTAAAAAATATTTTTTGTCGTTTGCTATGGAAAATCTGATTTGGTTTTTTTAAATATACGCACTACCCGGAGAATTGGGTATGGGCACTACCGGGATTGGTCGCGATGGAACCCGACCTGGGCACCAATGATAGGGGCACGACGACCTGGGTCCCGAGCCCCACCTCAATGGACCCGAGCACCGGCACCGAGGTCCCGGGCACTACCTTTGTTGACTCGAGCACAGCCTTTGTGGAATTAGGCTTGGGTGTTGGGGATCCAAGATCTGATACTAGGATCTTGCGTTCGACCTTTGTGGACCCGAGCCCTGGTGTCGAGCCATTGGACATGGGCACCGGGGCTTCAGGCCCATCCTCGATGGTCCCGAGGGTGGGGTAGAGGGCCTAGGCTCGGGCACCGAGGCCGAGGCTCTGCCTCGATGGACCATGGCGAGGGCGCTGGGGTCTGAGCATGGGCACCGGGGTCACGGGCCTGAGCACCGAAGAGCTAGTACTGGATGTAGGGTACTGAGGAACTAGCATTGGGGTTTATATGCCCAAACGTAGAATTTCGGGCCCAAATGATGATATCTAATCATATTTTGGAAGATGGTTTTTGAATTTTTTTTTTTTTTAAGAGGGAGTCATTTTCTTGAATTTAAGGATAGGTTTTTCATTGATTAGGAAAATATTATTCGTTGACTCATTTTGCTAAGGGAACCAAACGCCGGAAAATAAGGAAAACGTTTTTCCGAAAATGATTTTTCGCTAACAAATGGAGCCTAAATATACAAGTGAATAACAAATTTTCACTCTAAGGCTCCGCTCGTTTTGCAAAAAATAACTTCCAGGAAAATATTTTTCAGATTTTTCGGCATTCGTTTTGCGGAAAATAACTTTCAGGAAAATGTTTTTCAAAAAATAAATGAGTCAGGGTAAAAGTTTTCCACTCATGGAAAAAACATATTCAAAAGTGAGGAAAATCATTTTCTCTTTTTTAGAAGAGGAAAAAATTTTCTTTCATCTTTCCTTCCTCCATTCTTTCACATTTCTTTTTTAAATTATTATTTTTGTTTATTTTTTATTTTTTATTTTTCCCTTCTTCTTCGGCCGATCGCTAGCCCTGGCCATGGTTGGCGACTGGCCATAGGCGAACGAGGCTGAGCCTCGCTAGCCTCAAGCAAGGTGGAGCGTCACCATATGTGGAGTGGCGAGGCCTCGCTTGCGGCCGAAGAAGAAGGGAAAATAAAATAAAACATAAAATAAACAAGTAAAAAAGAAAAGGAAAAGAGAAAAAAATAAAAATTTTGAATTTTTTAAAAAGAAAAAAAACCTATCAGAAAGAATAAATGGAGTTAAATAAAATCCGATATTCCATAACAAACGGTAGTAAATATTTTTCAGTTCATTTTCAGGTTTCAACCGAACACCAGAAAATATCGTCATTTTCATGAAAAATGACTTCTTGGAAACCATTTTTCAAAAACATATCATTTTCCATGAAACTAATGGAGCCTGCAATTATTTGAGGAATAGTATTTTCGCGAATTAGTTTTCTGGACTTTCACCGGTTTGGTTCGCCAAAAATGGCTGGTCAAGCAAAAACACTTTTCAGTCAATGGAATATTCATGCATAAAATTAAGAAAGTGAATTCCTAATTCTATAGAGATGAAAACACTTTTCAGAATTGCACCTCTTGAGATTTCTATATTAATATTTATTAAATTTTATTTTCAATTATTTTATTATTTTTATTTTTGCTTCTTCCTCGGCCGGTGGCTAGCCTCGATTGTGGTAGATGCGGGCCGTTGCCAGTCACCAACCAAGAAAGAAGAAAAAAAAAAGAAAATTAAAAATAAGACAAAACGAATTAGTAAAATTAATAAAATAAAAAATAAGTTAAAATTTTTTATTTTTTTTTGCCTCAATAAAGTCATGAAATTGAAATTATTTTTCCCAATGAGTTCCAAACACCAAAAAACGTTTTCGATCACATATCATCAAACATATGAAAACTTTTTTAATGTCCTGAAAAACAATTTTCCAGAAAGCATTTTCCTTTATTGGAATCTTCCCCCCACCAAACGTAGCCTAAAAAGTCAGGGCAAGGCTGTTTGCTTGGTAACAAAAAGCCTATATTTGATGATGCTGAAGATTCATTTTCCAAATTCATCATGGTTCATGTTACAACAACAAAAAGTGGAAACGTAACCATAATGAGTTTGGAGAAATTCTTGTCTGCACCCATAGCGTGTGGGCCCAGCTATCATGGACCGCTAGATTAAACGGGTTCACGTGGCCCTCATCACCTGACGATATATATGGGTCGGCTCACACGAACCGCAAGATCATTTGGGTTTCATGAGGGCCAATCTCATTCAATAGTGAATGTCAGCTGGGTTCACATGATTCGAATTCACGGAGCCCAAAGTCAAATTATTTATTGACATGCATAACGACAACATCAGTAAAGACCAGAGCAGGAGTAAGGATCGAGAAACTTTTGGATGAGTGAGATAATTTGGATCACTGAATATAGCAGGTCCTACTAAATCCAACGGTTCATATTAACTTACTCGAATTGGCCAAATGTCAAGAATAGTAGATTTGCCCAGAAAAAGATGGGATTTTGGTTTGTCATCTGCCAAGGAGAAAACGAGAAGAAATAACATCCAAGTGACTTTCTCAACTACCAATGTCGCCAATATCCTCCACAAATTACACAAATCTTCCTACCAGTATGTTATATACTTGTCTAAACCAAATCTCAAGTTCTTTTTATTTTGAGAGGACCTTTTTGTAAGTGCTGGATTGAAATAAGATGTTTCTGTAAGTGCTAATGCTTGTCAATTTTTTAGAGCGCAACTATTTATTGAGAAAATCTTCATTCTGAATATTTTGATTCTGACAAAACTTACATTGTTTAGAAAGAATCTGGTTAATGCAAATAAACTTTTATTGCAGGAATGAACACGTGCACAAAAGCTTGTATTTTTCCAAATCTGGCTTTCAGACTCTAGGAGTAGTTGTTGCATATTTGCTTCTAAGATAATCAAGATCTGTTATTCAGATGGAGGAAGATATTACCTCTGAAGACTAAATATGGAGAAGACTTATGTGACACGTCAGCAAGGACTTTACTAAAACTCAGAGTCACTGTTCTAATCTGTTCAGATTTAGAGAGTCTCTTTGTAAGATTGCTTCTGAATTATGTTAAGACTCTGTAGTATCTTTTTGGCTAGATTCTAAAGACCCACGTTTGGCAGGTTTTCGGTTTGGCTGGGACTTTTATGGAAGTTTGTAAGATTTGATTGACATGATTATTTTCCAATCAAATAGAAGAATATCCACGATTGGATATTACCTTCTAAGAACAAGATATCTTGGAGATTTGAATTAACTTTACTTAAGGAAACAAAGGATTTAGTTGTATGGGCGACTAAATCTGAAGGGTTCAGGCTCTATTCCAACGGCTACTAAATCTTTCTTAATACAGTCCCATTCAATCAAGATTGGTGGCATTCAATTAGCGATTGAGGAGAGATCCTTTGAAGGACCTTGGTAACGGCTAATTCGAGGTTGAAGGAGTATAAATGAGATCAATGGTGACTGTTGCCGAGAGAGTTCAAGAACTTAAAATTCCAAAGTGCTGAGTTGTTCAGATTCACATTCTCTTGTTCTCGAGAGCTAATTTTTTTTTTTTTTTAATCTTTGAGAGGTTTATTGTAGAGTGGTAAGTGTGACTTCTCTTATAACCTTTTAACAATTCATAGTGGAATCTAGCCAATCGACTATCATCGTGGGAGAGTGGATGTAGGCTTGCTAAAGCCGAACCACTATAAACTTGGCGTGCAAATTTTCTCTATCTCTAAACTCTCTTCTTTGTGTGTAGTTTATCTGCACGTCATTTTATTGATCCTATTTAGTTCGTGTTTTGGAACTGTTAAATTCCGCATTAAGTTTCAAAACTGTTCAGCATCACCTATTCACCCCCCTCTAGGTAATATTGCTGGATAGAACACTATTCTTTTGGTGCAACTATTGCTAGCACAAATAATCAATGGAATGATGCCTAATGTTATCGATAAAGAAGGACTCGTATGCTTAGCTGCATAATTTTCTACTATAGTCCATAATGAATTTAATTGCAGGCCTTTGAGAAAGTTTGACATTGTTAATATTTATAAATGGAATGCCCATCACTAAAACATCATTGTTTACTTTATTGCGATTCAATCGCATATGAACATATATACTTTGGGAGAGAATCCTGGCATATGAACATATATACCATTTAACATTTGATTGCTATCGTGCAAAGCATGCTTTACTCGGACGCTATCAGATGAACATCTTGTTTTCTTTCCCTTAAGATAGATATTCACATATGTATACGTCATGTCATCAAAAGTTGCTACGAGCTCATTAAGGTCTTGTTTGAACTTCGTGATCTTTTTGCATATTGGAGTTTGGGAGGAGCTCAACGAGTGACCATGTTAATCATTTTTTTTTATTATCATAATCTAATAATCTTCCAAAAAAGAGAGAGAAAAAAGAAGAAGAAGATGGCTCCCGAAAGCTCCGTGTCACCAAATAGTAACAATATCTCGAGGAAGAAAGGAAAAATGATGATGAGGTCGACGACGGGTGAATGAATTGAATAAGAGAGAATGCACCTATCTCAAAGAGGAGGCCGGACAAAGCGGAGCAACCAGGACCGCCGGTGAGCCAAAGCAACAAAGGGTCGTCCTTGGGGCTCCTTTCGGACTCGATGAAGTAGTAAAATAGCTGCACTTCCTCCAACACTCCTACCCCTACGTATCTGCACCATTTTTGTTTCTCCACCATTCAAACAAACATTAAGAAGAAAACACTCATATAAATATAGCTCTTGAAGATCAAGAAAATAAATAGCGAATCAAGTCATTTTGCTGAATTGCAGTTGCTCATAAACATATAATTCGAGCCGACCCTGTTTCGAGTTTGAAGGGAAGATCTCCAGGGAAACCGGGGAGGCTCTCGACGATGTCCGATTGTGATGGCACAACGTTGGAGATCAAGAGCAGCAATGGAAGTACGAGATTCAACATCCTTGGCTCGTCCAACCAAGAAAAATGGAAGAGAAAAGATAATAGGCAAATTTCTGTAAGATTCCTCCCTCCTCTGTGTGGATTTTTAGGGTTTATATCGGCTTCGCGGCTTTGTAAACCGTCCATCTTGGTCAGTAGAGTGATCCTCACCATGGTCTTTCGACACGTACAATGAGAATTAATTGGCAATAACGTGCTAGGGATGGGGAAGCACAACCACTCGCCTATCTTCAAAGAAGCGAATATGGTAGGCATCAAAGGATTGATTTACAATATTGATTCATAAAGTGATGTGAGAAATTCCAGTTTGATGTTTTATGGGCCATTTCGGAAATATATACTTTGATTTGTCCAAAAAGTTAGTAGAAGAACTTTGGAAGCTAATCTTCATATATTTGCCACCATGCCATTGAAGCTCTCGATATAGTGAAAAAAGTTTGTCATGATTTCTTGCTTTTGCACATTGTTCATACTATTACATGAAGCAAAATGACATCCTACGAGTAAGGAATATCATACCTTTTTTTTTTTTTTTCTCTTTTCAAAATGTCCTTAATTCCTTATTTTACAAATATTGAATATGCATAAGTTAATATGTCTATGTAGTCTTTCACATACTTCAATATTTAGAACTCGAATGCTTTCTATCCCACAACAACATCCTTAAAAAGATTTCACATCTTAAAATATTTCTTAAATGTGAATTTTTTTGGATACATCTGGCGCATGCCCACATTTGCTAGTATTTTTTTCGGTAAACAATACTACTTGTATATGTGATGTCAATACCTACTCAATTTATTGCCTTCGCCGTCGAGATATCGACGTCTCATGGGCATGCTACATTACATAAACCTACTTTATTCTAACAATCTATTTTAACGGCTAAATTAGCTAAGTTGAGAGACAATTGGCCTACCAATGAACTAAGTCAGGACGGGAGATGGGTCTAGGCTTCGTTTGTTTCGCGGAAACTAAAAATAATCGTTCGTATCACTTGAAATAACTAGTCAATGGAAGATGCTTTCCCTATCTACAAAAAATTATGTCTAAACATTTTCGTGAACGATAAAAATATTTTTCATTGATTCCTATTTCTAAGCGATACAAGTCATCATTTAAAAAAAAAATATTTTCCACATCATTTATTTTTCATGAATCAAACGGGCCTAAGTGCCCGAACATAAGGTCCCCGTCAATAGGAGATTTTATGGATGAACCGTTAGTTCTCAAAGTTTGGCAAAAAGATCATGCCAAGACTTTATCAACTACAAGTCAAACGGCTACCAGTCAGTCAACGACCGCCAACGCACGACGTCGGAGAGAAGAAAATTAAAGGAAGCATAGAGCCATTATCTTCTTTTGCTTCCGTTGCAGGGAACCGGTCCCTCATGTTCGACGTACCACAATTGTCAAATTGGATGTTATGAAATCCATGTGAGATTCACCTGATCTAATCATTAATTGTGCTTCACTCTGCCCATCACGGCTCATGTCCGAGAAAACCTCCTAATTCGCTGGAATTCTATTGCTATTCGTTAGCTGTTGCTCTTTCACTATACAACACCGGTCGATTAATCGTAAATTTCGCCTTCACTTGTTCTTGAATCCTTATGATTGCATGAAATAACCCAAAATAAGACTACAGGTCCAAGAATAAATCATTGGTTCATATGTGCATGTGACATTCCTCTGTCCAAATCGACCCTCGTTGGAGACCCGTTCTCCACTTCTCAACAAATGTGATAGGGATAATTATACAAATAGCCCCTAAATTTTGACATAATATGCAATGTCGTCCTTGGACTTTTAATATGTTCAAAGAGGTTCCTGAACTTTTAGCAAATGTAGAGATTGCCCGTTGGGGTAAAGTTCAGGGATCACGTTAAACAAATTACAAGTTCAAGGACGACATTGCGCCCTCCTGGAAAAAGCGCTCTATTATTCGGCATTTTTCTTGTCTGCTTAATTAATTCTTATCTTGCCCTTGATCAAATTAGAGGTATCATCAGCTACTTTCAACAACTTTTCAATAACCTCGAGGGACCGTATCACTGATTGTTAGATCACTCGGCTACTCCTCTCTGTGAGGTTCCTGTTAGATGAATGCGTGATTTAATTTTTTTATTGTTCTATCACTCCCCCTCAAGCATAGGCATGACTTTGGCATTAGCCTAAAGTGTGGGAATATGGAATAAGGAGGCAAATAGGGGGTTTGGAAAATTTGAACTCCGAACCTCTTGCTCTGATATCATGTGAGATTTAGTGGGACCACTGACAACTATTCTAACAATTTAAACTACTAGATAAATGCGTGATTTAACATTTAATTAATGTATTACTCTAGATGAGTTACAATGGTCACCATAACTAAAAATAAAGTCATATTTCTTGAGGCTCTCATTGAATATTTAAAGCTGACCCCATAAAAAGAAAGTCGATAAGCATTGTCATAGCCGATAGGTGAAAAAACTATCGGTCACTCTTTCTCAAGTAATTTATTGATAACTTAAAAACACTTTTATTTTTTTATAGTTTACGCATTAGAATTTCTTGTACTAACTTACCAACTTTTATTTACTTAACTTTCTAAACTAACTCTTATATGATATTACCAACCTAAATTAGAATGCTTAACTAATTTTTGTCTTATTGTACCAACTAATATTGGTTACCAACTTTCATTTGAGTTATTTACCGATGTTTAATTTGTTTAAATAATTTGCCTACTATTCTATTGAGTTATCTATTTTTATTTGTCTTGGTTAGCAATCCCTTAAATTTACTAACTCCTTTTAGAGATTACCAATTTAAAGTAGTGTGAGTCAACGAGTGTGTCGAGTCTATGGCTTTGGTAAATTTTTTGTTGCGTTAGATTTATTTTTCAGGTCAGACTCACGTCCAAGTCTAGTTGTCTTCCTTAGCCCAAATTCAACCCAGCCGCTTGAAAGGAACAAAAATCAAGTTTCAAATGAAATAAGGAGTGTATATAATAAGGGAGTTTGAATAAATAGCTTGTCGACACCGCAGGCTCAATGAGTAGTTTCTCTTCAAGACAAGAAAGGAAAAAGAAAAGGACGAAAGGGAAGGAAGAGAAAAAGGAAAAAAAGAAAGAAGAAGATGTCTGATGAGTTGAGGGATAATTATCTAGAAATTCCTAAATCGATTGGAAGACGGCCAATTTGGTCCTAAACCTTTGAATTGTGCCAATTTAATCATAAATCTTTGAATTTTGTCAATTTTGTCCTAAACCTTTTGAAATTTTGACAATTTAGTCCTATACTTTTTATTTGTGTAATTGGCCAAAAGGACAATATTGACAAGTTGTCAAATGGTTCAGGACTAAATTGGCACAATTGAATGACTTAGAACTAAATTGGCAAGTTGCCAAAAGGTTTAGGACTAAATTAGAACCATTAAAAAATAAAAATAAAAATAAATAAATAAAAAATAAAAAGAAAATAAAAAACAAAAATTTCTAATTTTTTTTATAAGAAATATAAAAACTTGTCAACGTCAGCTCCGACCTTCCTACGTGGCACTACCAGTGCCCACATCAGCGATTTCAAGTTAAAATTGGCCGGATGGACTCAATTAACAAAATGTGAAAAGATTTAAGACTTAATTGGAAAAATTGAAAGGTTTAAGACTGAATTGGCCAAATTACAATAAGTTTATGACTTTTTGGACAATTTTCCCCACTTCAAACCATAGTTGATCAGGACCAATAAATCATCTAGGTTTAACGTTTGGATGCAGTGGCTCATGTCCCACCTCAATTTCTCACGAACCCACTTTTCATCGCTGGTGATTCCCACTCCCGGCGTAATTTTTCCCATTCATCGTTCAAGAAATATCCGATTATGGTACTAAAATTTAAACAACAACTTCAAATTCACGGCGATGGACATTGCCCCAAGGTTACTTTGAGTATTTGTCGCGACCCAGTTTGATCCCCATGGATCAAATCGGGCAAATGGATTGCCGGGCCCTATTTTCGGATGGGGGTTTCGGGGCGGGCCCTCCCAGGCCCATACCAAATCGCGGCGGGAAAATATCGGCTTCGACCTTGGTGTGGTCGGGTAATATGTGCTATGTGTGCTTGCAATTGGAGTTGCCACCAATCTTTCTTGGGAGGTAGACCGGATGTCTCACCGAGCGATTGGGAGAAATCGCTCGGTCCTACGCAACCAGAGATTCTAGGGCCGGGGATTTGGTTACCCTAGCTTAAGGTAAAGTCCTTTCGGTTACCGTCCGGAATTGATTGTTACCTAAGATGATCGCGCGAGGTTTTTACCAATTTGACTCATAATCATGTTTTTGTCAGTCCCTAAGTGTTCATGCAAAAATGGTCTTTCGAGAGTTTATTTCATGGCATTCTAATTTTTCGGGTTTCACAATCTTTGCAAAAAAAAAAAAAAAACGAAATATCCAAAGCATTCAAAGAGAGAGAACATGAAAATAAGGCAAGAAGCTAATCTAAAGTGAGAAAAGGAAAATCCGCGGCTATCGGGTACTTAGGTACAAGGCCGGAATACAAAGTCCGAGACAAGATCGGGTGTACAATAATAAGACCGAATTGGACATCGGTCTCCTTCCAATGTGAAATAAAAGAAAATCAATGTTCGTCATGTCAAAAAACGCAATAAAAGATCAATTTTGAAGTTTTCCTGATTTTTATTTTTATTTTTTTTGGATTTTCTGAATTTTTATTTCTTTTTTATTTCGGATTCTTTTTATTTTTATTAAGCAGACTGGGCCGAGTCCAAGAACTTGGCCCGGTCAGAACCCAACCCAGGCCTCCATGGCCTGGGTTCTCTCTCGGACTGGGCTCAAGAGATGAGCCCAGTCCGTGGACTCTCTACAAGAAGGCCTAAAAATAGGCCCACCCTCTGCTGAAGGCAAAAGACCAGCCCAGACAAAACAAACAGCCTAAAAGAAGCCCAACTTAACAAACCCCAAAACAGGCCCCAACCTCCCCTTTGAAGCCCAAACACGATCAGATTTTTTTGAACTAAGCCGACATGCTAGCCTAGTACCAAACCAGACTCCAAAACCTCAACAAGCTCAAAAAAAACCCACAAAGCAAATGGACGTGGTCTAAAACATTATGCTGAGCACCTGGCTAAAGTTGGACCACACCAGATGCCAGCCCACCCTCTTATTCTTTGTTTTTTTTTTTTTTACTATTTTTATTTTATCTGGTTCATCTTCCTCGTGGGTACCCCTACACAGAAGCACCGAAGCTTCCACCCACGAGGACTCCTATGCGCATACTATCTGAAGCGCTCACCGGACACCCTCCTCAGTCTTCGCTGGCCGCCGCCGCCGACGTCCGCCTCCCCACTCGCCAGAGGCCAGCCACAGTCCGCAACGTGCTAATAACAACACTTAGAACCAATGCCACCTGGGAACTCCTTCGAATCTAGATCTGACTAGGACTTCACCGTCGACTAGGGTATCAGATAACAACGCAAGCTATGAATCGAGGACCGATCTTGGATACGAGACGAAGTAGGAAAAACAGGTGAAAGGGAGAGTTAAAGCTCAAGGTTTGGGACTGGCGTTTTCGGTTCAAGCAAGCATATTATCAACGGACGGTGTCCAAGTGTTAAAAATGCAGACCCTTCGTCCATGCACCAAAACGATCCGAACGAAAAATGATATCCGAGCTATATTATCACATATCTATGATATTCACTCAATGGTTCGACCCTACTTGGTCGAAACCAGTTCAAGCCAGCAATGCACAGTGAACCTGCTCAAAAGCAGAGCGAGATAAAGACGGGTGGTATTGTCACACCCCAAAACACAATAACAGGGGTCATGACACGGCCGTCCCTTTCTCAAAAAGGACGCAGCCTCAACTTAACCAAAACTCAACCTGATAACAAATATGTACATCCATATACATATACTTGATAAAGAGGCCATTTGGTTACAAAAAAATCAGAGTTTGCTACTAAACCATCAATAGATATCCACATAACTCTACCAAAAGGGTGAACACATCCAACAACAACTCAAAGGGCTCATCATAGCCACATTCTACTCACAACTCACCTAAATGCCCCCACTAACCAAAAATGTCATCTACTAACGATCGCTCACGTCCTACTTGCGACTCGCTGAACCTGAAAGACAAGGAAGATGAAAGGAGTGAGCTAACACGGCTCAGTGAGTAATACATTTCTTCTAAGCGGATCGAACAATCACTATGCACATTAAATACTCAAAACAAATATCAATGGTCTAATCCATTGATTAATCTCGTCAAAACACAACAATCTCATCAAAATACACGTCAATGGTCTATCTATTGACTAATATCGTGCTCAAGATTCTAACCGTGGTCACGTATAACGCTCGTGACAAAAGGCGACCAAGATTCCCCCCTTGGCAAGGTCTCCACCTATAATGCCGGTGGCTCGGCCCACAAGGATATCCTAAGCTAGTATGCGCATACCCACAAACCCATCAGTCGGGTTCACAGCTATCTAGAGCACCACAAAATCACAAAACTCGAAACCAGAATGTACAAATCAACCACAAACCGTCTCAAATAGACAAAACAGCAGTAAATGTTCGATCCTGTTTTATGCAACAAAAATGCTCTAAACACCGCTTTCACTTTCTTTTCAAAGGAACAAATCACATTATAAACTCCTATTATACATTCTCATCATTCTCAGAAAAACATGAGTTTACACAAGTCAAAGAAGAAATAGTATCACTCACCAGATAAGGCAAAAGCAAAATGCGACAGTTACTCGAGCCGACGCGTCCGAATTCCTATTCAAAAGTACGAAAAACGGATCAAAAACGAGTAAAACGCCACTCTAACGGATGACTCAACTAATTTACACCTATTTAACGATAGAATGACGACTACGCGTCAACGGAAGCTCGCCCATAGCGAATACCCTTTGCTGTCCGCTATGGACAGCTTGCGCTCCAAAATTGATAAGGCCATAACTTCCTCCACCGATATCCGTTTCAAGCCGTCTTGTAGTCCAAACAAAGCTTACTCGACGTACTACAAAATTCCTAACATGGTCAACCCTAAAAGACAACTGAAAAATGAAGATATCAGGCCTTGAAGTGTACTGTTCGCGCGGGGACTGTAGCGCACCAGAATTGAAAATCTTGTTTCGGGCAAACCAAAGCGTCAAATTAAGATCCGTCAAATCCCACGGCTTCACAACATCCTAAATTGTCATCCTTATACAAAAGCGTTGCCCAAAAACTCCTCAAACGAACGCAGGAACTCAAACTCGACATAGTTCCGAAATTGAGCCATAAATCCGAAAATTACTTCTATAGAAGGAACGAGAAGTGCGAGCACTTACCAGACGTTGCTATCGGTGTCGGGACAGCTTGACGAGACAACGTGGCGAGAACCCCTCTTTTTTTTTTCCTCTCTTCTTCTTCCTCTCCTTTCCCTTTCTTTTCTCTCTTCATGCGTGCTGCACCCCTTAGAAAAGAAGCCACTGCCCCCTTTTTCTTTCCTTTTCTCTTTTGTTGACTTTTCAACTTTTTTTTTTTTTTAACCGATGGTTCCACCACCCTTTTTGACCTAGTCAAACCAAGGCAAATTTTACAGGGATGACCTGCATTTGGACGTCGCGACGGCGGTCTAGGTTCTGTGGTAGTTGATAGCTTGGTTGGAACTCGGACGGGGTGAGAGCTGCGTTCAGTCCAGCTGGTCTTCCTCACGGGCGATGGTGGAGACACTCACGGTGCACTTCACTGGTCGGGATCCGAAGGGTGGTCGGCCGAACTCCAGTCGCTCCTCCTCTCCCTCGGTCTAACCCTGCGTGCGTCTTTTTCTCCCTCTTTTTTTTATCCAGCCTTCTTAAAACCAGACTTCTCTATTCCCTCTGCTCAAACTCTTACACCCCTCTTCCGTCTCCCTTTCCAAAAAACAACCCCCTTTTACTCGACCCCCCCTTATGCCTTATATGGTGGAGTCTCTTGGGATCAGAGGCCATCCCTTTTGCATATTTGGGAAGCAACTTTTTTTCTTCAGTTCTCGTCTAGCCTTTTTGGGGGGAAGAACCAGCTGTGATCTCTTGTCTTCTCTCTCCCCGAGGATCACCATGGGCAGGTGAGATCAAAAGGCAGCGCCTGAGGAGGGGTTGCAGGGTTTGACTGGGGCTTCTGGTTCCCCCTTTTTGTTTGACACCCGTTGTCGCGCGAAAGGAGCAAGGGCGCACATCCACTTCTGTCCACTGTTCAAAATGAAATTCTTGTCACCGTTGGGCATGGTTCAGTTGGACTGGGCCTGTGGGATAGGAATGCTCCACCATGGCCTGCCTTGCCCGATCTGTCCAAAGTTTCGCAACGAAACGAATTTCTTGGGTTCAAACCGAGTATGCGAATGAAGGTTTTCGAAGACCCAAATCAAATTTTCAAAACCCAAAATGGCCTAGGTGAAGAGGGAGTTAAAAGAATTTTTTTTTTATTTTCTTGAATTTTTGGACCTCATTTTGTATTTTTTCTATTTTTCGGCTATAAAATCTATTTTTTAAATGATTTTTTGGGGTTTTTTTCCTAATATACGAAAATATTAAAAAATACGAAAAATATCAAAAATTATTTTTGTTCAAATTGGTCTCTTAGGCTTGGCCAAAGCTTCCAAAGTTGATTTTGCAATTCTATGAATTTTTATGGATTTTCTATTAATTTTCTAAGAAAAAGGTGATCAAAATTCAGGTGTTAACCATATTGTATAGGATTTGCCGTATATATCTATACCAAACAATTGACCACTCAAGCAATCTTTACAACTTCATGTTTATTCTTTTATTCTATCCATGGTAGTATAATAAGTTATTTACACATGTATATATTGAGAAAAACCCCTAATTGATTTTGAAGTTGACAAAACAATCCATATTTTCTAATATCTGAGTTAATGCAATGAAATACTATTTTGCAGATTATCTTAATGTATATTTGAATGTTAAAGAATAGTTACACGGGATTGAATCTGGCAGAAAAGGCTCAGACGCTATTTGGAGAGCTCAGACGTTGTGCGAAAAGTTCAGACGTTGTTATGTAGCTCAAGCTCTTTGGGAGTATTTCACATGCGACGACCAGATTATTATGAGATATATTCAAAATGATATAATTGAGATATTATATTATCACAACGGCTAGCAAATCAAGCTAGATTTGTTCTTGGAGATTATCAATCATGAAGAATAATCAAGAACGTGGATTAAGGGACATGATGATGACTTACCTTATGAAGAAATCTATCTTTGGAAATCCAGATCATCATTGTATGGACGATTTGATCTAACGGGAGATTCTGTTAACCTAAACGGCTACGAAATCTTTTGTATACAATCTCGTCCAAACGGGAAGTTTGGAGAGTGATCCTCTGGAAATCTTGCAACGGATAGTTGGAGATGGAGGAGTATAAAAGGTGACCTCAAGGTTGAAGAGTGTACACACGAGAGAGCAGAATCTTAAATTCCAAGCACCGTAATACTTAGAGAGCTTCACATCCTTCATATATTCTTGATCCAAACACTATAATACTTAGAGGAGTTCATTCAAGTGTGTGAGTGTTAGGTGGGAAGTCTTTCGACTCAAGAATGGTCACTATGTGGAATCCAGCCGATTGGCTGCCAGCGCGAAGAAGTGGACGTAGGCTTGAACAAGGCCGAATCACTATAAACTCTCTGTACATTTTCTTTATCCCTTGAACTCCTTGTTATTATATTATGATAGTTGAATTGTGCACGCCGTTGAATCTAAGGATACCTCAGATCTTGTTAGCGATTATATTCTGAACTAAGCTCTGAGCTTATCCGCTTAAATTCTGCATTGATTTCTAAAGTTCATTGAAATCACCTATTTACCCCGTTTAGGCGATAATGCTAGCACCAACAATATATAGTGTTGAAAATGGAAAATCCAACTATTTATCGAATACACTTAATGTAATATTAAGAAACGCGCACATTTTATGTTTAAATCATCATATGTGTCTGGATTGACTTTTACTTTTTATATTTTATTTAATCAAAATCTTGTGATGCACTCGCTTTAACTTTTGTTAACCCAAAGTACCTTAAACTTTAGGAAGATGCAAATATCGACACGCAAATTCATTATTGAATTTCTTCGTAATTTCTTAAATTTTAGATAGTATTTTAATTTTTTCTTAATATACCACAATCTAAGAAGCACGGGCACGCCAAGAAGCTCGCCGAGTCGGTGTCGGACACTAACACGCGTCCGACACGCGATCAATGTGTATCGAACATCCGACTCGTGGTCAACGCCAACGACACGCCGGTAACACGCGAGTCGGTAAGGTCACAATGCTGCTATGGTCAGATCTCGTTGGGGAAAGCGCGGGTGAGGGGGAGAAGGGCGTCTGGTTCTCCGGCCGTGAGAGATGAGGGAGAGAGAGCGAGAGAGATGAAAAGGAAGAAGGAGAAGGGGAAAGCAGATCCAGAAGAATCGACAGACGCGAGGCAAATCCATGGGCGGCGACGGCGACTTCCCGCTCCTCGACAGCTTCCACTTGTCATCGAAATTAACCGCCGGCGCGGGATCGCTAGCCAAGTGAAGATCTTGTTTTCTCCGAGAGGGAAAGTGAAGTTTGCTTTTCTATGGGTTGGTTTTGGTTGAACGAAGTTGTTTCTTTCCTCTTTCCCCTGCCGTGGTGGGTAAGATTACAGCTGAGGGAAGAAGACAATGTGATTGAGAGAGAGAAAGAGAGTACTTATGAGGTGAAGTGATGGAGGAGGAAGAAGACGAAATGGAGAGGGAGGCTGTACCGAGAAGTGGGTAAATATTTCGTGCCGTAACGTGTCGAAATTCTCTATTTTTCAGAAATTACGTGTCGGCGTATCGTATTGTGTCGTGTCGCGTGTCGCCTGTCGGTGTCGGTGCTACTTAGACCACAATAACAAGCTAATAAGTTCTTACCTTCGAAAATGGATGAAACAAAACTCCGTAAATGTAATAGTTTTATTGTAAAACTTTTTCAGATGGAATATTGGAAATTCAAATAGCTATTCAACTGCAAGGATTATTATTGCCCTCATTTTCATCCTGATGACTCACTCACTAGAGCCAAATCTGGATTGGTTCCATCAACCCAACCTACAATTGAAATTTGCTAGAGAGGGTAATAATCAAACCATCTGTCAATCATTGCAAAACATTCTTTGGGTTTATACTCCGGAGCTGTGTGCCCCCCTCCCTGCACCACGGCAAAAGGGAAAAATGAAAAAGAAGAACAAGCATTATAATTTCAGATAATTATTTTTTCGAAAAGAATACGAGTGTAAAAGGGTAAAAACGAAATCATAACGAAGGGGCTTGGCCTTACCTTGATTGTTGTATATGTCAAATCATACTTACTATTCTCCGAATATAGTATAGAGTATCTGTCCAGAGAGATTAAGAGGAAGTTTTTGTTTGGTAAGAGAGATTAAGAGGAAGTTAATACATATAAATATATAACATTCCACAACTCCTCGAGCGCACGCAATACATGAACGTGCATGAAAAGGGAAATAAGATAAAAAGAAATTTTATGTGCAGAAGAAATGCAGCCATACAAATTCATAAATCGCTCAAATACCTATAATAGTCTAGAATCAACCATTCGAGGTAAGAGACATTTAACATAGGACATTATTCTGTCAATTTCAATTCCTTTAAGCTGAACTCACTCGAGTATCGTAGGGTCCCAAAAAAAAATCCACCCTCTGGGGTCTTTCTTGTTTTTGGTGTACAGAGTGCATAGAGCCAAGAGCTAATCGAATGAGAAATTTGCGTGAAAAATGTTGAGTAGCGGGTTAATCCAAATTTGAGTGTCATGGTCAACCAAAATCATGATCTTGAGCAGCAAAGGTAGATCATAAGCTGATCATAATTGTCTCGATGTATCGCTGAAGAAAATGATTTCTATTTCCACTGGTGTATAAAGCAAAATATTACCAATAAATTCAGACAACAAATTCTATTTTTTTTTATCATTAATAATGTGTGTTGAGAAAAACCCCCAAGTTATTTCGAAGTTGACAAAACAATCCACATTCTCTAATATCTGAGTTAATACAATGAAATAATTGTCCTGCAGATTATCCTAAAGTACATTCAATTGTTAAAGAATAGTTACACCAGATTGAATCTAGTGGAAGAAGCTCAGACGTTGTCACAAGGCTCAAGGGAGTATTTCAGATGCAACGATCAAATTATCACGAGATATTTTTGAGATAATATATATGAGATATTATATTATCACAACGACTAGCAAATCAAGCTGGATTCGTTCTTGAAGATTATCAATCACGAAAATCATTCAAGAGCATGGATTAAGGGAGACAAGGATGATTTACCAAACGAAGAATTATATCTTTGGAAACACAGATCATGATTGTATGGACGATCTAATCTAATAGGAGATTCTTTCTTAGTTATCCTCAACGGCTATGAAATCCTTTGTATACAATCTCGTCCAAACGGGAAGCTTGGAGAGTGATCCTCTAAAGACCTTGCAACGGCTAGTTTGATGGTGGATGAGTATCAAAAGAGACCTCAAGGCTGAAGAGAAGAAGCAAGTCCAAAATCTAAAATTCCAAAGTTCAAGAAAACTTCAACGTCCTTCATATATTCTTGATCCAAGCACTGTAATACTTAGAGGTTCATATCCAAGTGAGTGAGTGTTAAACAGGAAGTCAATTAACTCAAGAATCGTCACCGAATTGTAACCTAGCCGATTAGCTGTCAGCGTGAAAAAGTGGGCATAGGCTTGAACAAAGCCGAACAACTATAAACTCTCTGTGCCAAATTCTCTACCCCTTAATCTTTCCATACTTTGTTTGTGATAGTTGAATTGTGTGCAGTCAGACTTTGAGGTCATCTCAGACCTTACTGTTAATCAGACTCCAAACTAAACTCTGAACTTGTTTGTTTTAATTATGCAACAATTTTTGGAACAAGTTTTTATAATCACGTATTCACCACCCTCTAGGTGATAACGCTAGCACCAACAATGTGTAATCGATGTGAAGTACTTTACCACAGTGGGAGACAGTCACGGTGACTTAATTTGTGTTTAGAAGTCTAAATGTGATTTAGTACAATCTTTTTCACCTTAATGTTCCTTTTATTTTGGGAAAATAAATGATTTAAAAATTATTTTTCAAATTTGAAGTACTTTACCACAGTGGGAGACTGTCAGGGCGAGTTAGTTTGTGTTTAGAAGTCTAAATGCGATTTGGTACAATCTTTTTCAGCTTAAGCTTCCTTTGTTTTGCAAAAAATGAATGATTTGAAAAAATATTTTTAAAAAATGATCGCTTACATCGCATAAAATAATTAATCAATGAAAAATATTTTCACTATATTTTAACATTTTCGTAGACAATGAAATGAAAATATTTTTCGTTCATTCAATATCGCAAGCGATATAAGCAATCATTTTTCAGAAAATATTTTTTAAATCATTCATTTTTCGCAAAATAGACGAACCCTAGTATTATTCTCTACACAGACAAATGATGAAATTTTGAGCAACTACTAGTTAGATCCAGATGTCCACTGTTCACAATGGAATAAATAATTTCATGATATAGAGAAATAGAAAGCTACACATTCAATGAAGATGACGATCTAACTAACGAGAAATTAATGGGTCATCTTAATGGATTAGGAGGAAATTATTACCCGGCTACTTGACCATCGACAAACCAAGGCGACCACGGACCAAGTAAAGTCAAATTAAGTGATCTTATCCAATCCAGTGTACCCACATACGGAATGGCCAAGTCATGATCACCACTACAATAAGAGTACTTTTCATCAACAAAAGAAAATCCTCTCTGATTTCTGTGAAAAAGCAAATAAACTGTAAAAGAATTTGAACCAGGATGAGAAACTTATCCATTTAGCTAACGCAATACCTGTAAATTAAGGCACGGAGGGATGTCTTAGAGAGGTATCTATGATATACTACACTATTAAGAACGTCCTTTGTGTAAGCTAGGCTGTAGTTGCATCTATCCCACTCTGGCTTCGTGCCCTGAATGTCATTATCAGGTAATTCAATATAACTACATAAATGTCGGTGATGCTCACAAAAGAGAATGTTTCTTCATACCTCTCGTATGTGAAGGGCTTCTCGGACATTCCTATCATTGGCCCAAATATAAGAGTAGAGATAGTTGTAGCTCTGTTGAGACAGAGAAATTTAAGTAGGTGAAACCATTACATTGGCTATTTATCAAAATCCATAGGTTCATCATATATCGTCTTACACATATAGATAGATGCTATACTTTTAGGCACTGAATTCATGGATTTTGAGGGAATCAATTTAGGATGTACCCGACACCATGGCCTTGATTGTTGAGGCATCGAAACCATGTCAATGATATTCTCTTCGAGTATACTTCTGCTCCATTCTAACCTCGTGTGGTTAGGAGATATGATACTACACATGGGTTCCAATATTTGACCCAAATATATCTTCTCAAGGCACTAGAAAATTTCACAAGGAAACATATTCTAGTGATTTATCGCATACATACATCTTGGTAAGAAAATATAAGAGTGATGGGACAATAGCACTTACTCTGGATACCATTTCAAGGTCAGCTAGACAAGCTCCGTTGGTGGGATCTACATTCACATAATCTCCGTTGCAATCCGTTTTCGTTGACTTGAAAACATGAATGCAAAGGAAAAATCACGTAAACGTGTGTGTGTGTGTGTATGATACAGAGATCTTATTGGAGTTAAGATATGTTGTAAATTCACCTCATAAAGTTCATCTGATATGAGGGCCGTCCTGTGACCGAATGGAATTCTTTGACTGATGTCCTTTACTTCACAAGTCACCGGATTGCCTAGCACATAGCCCTATTCAGATAACCAGAACAATAATGCTTTAGTATTTAAAAGATATGAAGTTCAAATCTTGAGGAAATAGTAGCATACATATGGCCTTAGTGTGAAATACGAGAAGAGGACATGAAGCATAACGTTATTAAATGTCGTAAAACATGATTATATTTCAAAAGAAAAAATAAAATAAAAAACATACAAGAGTATTACATACTTTGAGATTCATTGGCGGCTCACGTCCAGCTTCATTTCCTATACAGAAAAGCAAACATAGTTTCTTTTTTTTTTCTTTTCTTTTATGAAGAGAAAATAGCTTCTGGAGAGCAAGAGTGAGACAAAAATCAAGTAATTAATTTGAAAGGAAAAGTGTTTATGGGGTTACATTCTCTCCAGACAATATGTGGGTGAACTTCAAATACGCACCATCGTATACTTCTTTAACGATGATGGGAACGATAACACCAGAATAAGAATCACCGGTGATGTAAAGCGGATTCGTGAGGAATTTGGGGTGAGACATAAGCCACTGCATCAGAAAAATCAAACGAAAATAAGGAACTGTATTGGTCTAGGTATTAGCCACAATAATTGCCATAGGGGCATCTAATTATTATGAGGTGACATAATGTCGGTATTAACCAAGATGGTTACCTTTCTTAAGAACTCGTACGTTTGTTCTGCCGAGGAGGTGTCGCTGCTGTTGGATGTCGTCCATGTCGTTGCATATGAAAACCCCGTTCCCACAGGTGCGTCCAAAAATATTATGTTGGCTATCTGTCATAAGAAAAGGCGACAACTTTTAATCCCGAAGGTTAGACGATATGAACCCCAGCCGATAATTGAAGGTAATTTACCCTTGTCCAGGAATAGGGATTTAACTGCAATACCGGTCTATTTCCGCTGGAATTTGAATAATCAAACTGCAACGGACCTGTGAAAGCAGACAAGCAACAAGATCATGGTGATCAAAATCATTTAAATGGTTTTGCTTTCAACTGGTATATGGGAATCTAGCTGATAGACAGTTTTCATCTGCAATAAATCTAGTATGCAAACTCTTTCCCAAACTATAAAGTCCCAAGAAATTGTTCTCTAATTTGAGGGCCACATCCTTCAGAGAGCAACTAAAATCATGCTGTACGATAGCAACGTTGGGAAATAGCCTTTTTGGAGTACGAGCCTATAGTTTGAGGAAAAAGTTTATGGTGGGTTTATTCCAAATGAATGCTGTTGAAAAAGTATGAAAGTTCACATCTAGTGTAGGTAATACATAGAGGCGTGCAACTAAAATGACAAAGTGTCAAAGGGGTTTTTCTAGGCGGAGATTGACTTTGCAACATGATCGTACGTGAGACAAAGCCTATGTGTGATAAGACGCCGATAAATCTTTGTCCAAATTGATCATGCTATATGTTATAGTAGAAAAGTAGAGAGGCAAATAACAATGAATTTGGACAAATCGTTGCCTTCACTTGAAGCATGCGTGCCCAGCTACCATGGACCGCTATATTGTAAGGGTCTCACGTGGGGCCCACGTTCATCCGCAAGAGGATATGAGCTCGGCTCACACGAACCGCTCAGATCAGGTGGGTCTCGTGTGGAGCCCATCTCATTCAACTGCATTGCTTTATAAAGACACGGCACATTGGGAAAGTGTGTTTGGGACCAACCCGAATTAGCGCAAACTATTTATTGACATGCCTAGGTGCAACACTAATACAGAGTTGGAGTAAACACCAAGAAATTATTAGATGAATGTGGTATATATAGTAAATCGAATATGATCGACCGCAAATGATAGAGGTCGTACAAAAATCTGACGGTTCGGATTCAATTCAATATACGGACTAGGTTCATGGAATACGTACTCATAAGAACCACCTAATGAAAAGATTTATAACTTAGAATGAGGCCAAACAATGGAAAGAATAGTAGGTTTGGTTATCTATCTCCTGCCGAGGCGAAAATAAGAAGCGAGAAAATAACATCCATCTAACGTTCTCAACTAATCTTTTTTCTATTTTCCTAACCCCCCCAACAATAATTCTACGGTTTGGACGCCAATATATTCCACAAATCAATGGAAAAAAAAAAATCTTCCTACCGAGATATTAAATACTTCTCAAGCTAAGTTTCCCCTTTTAATCAATGGGAGAGAGAGACTAGCCCACACACATACAAAAATGTTTCTCTTTTGTGTGTGTGTGTGTGGGGCTAAAAGCACATACAAAAATGTTATTTTGATCAAGATAGACACTTTTGTGTGGGAATCCTTCTCCTTTTTTGGAGCGCAGCTATTCTTTTGGTGCAACTATTGCTAGCACGATATGTAAGTATAAGTAAAAATTATCCAAAAAATCCTAAGTCTATTGTACGTTTGCTAATTCAATCATAAATATTTTAAGTTTTCCAATTGAGTCCTACACCTTTTCACATTTTAGAATTGAGTCTATCGAGCCAATTTTGGCCAGAAATCGCTGTTGTGGACGCCGGTGTCCTACGCGGCACAACCGGCGCTGACGTAGACAATTTATAAACTTTCAATATTTTTTTGGTATTTTTTTATTTATCTTTTTTTTTCTATTTTCCTCCTTTACATTTTTATTTTTTCTTTTTCCCTTCACTAGCCACCGCCAGGCCTCGTCGATGTTCTGCCTCAAGCGAGGGTTGCCCTCGCCAGCCTCAAGCGAGGAACGTCTAAGCCTAGGCTGGCGAGGGTTGCCCTCGCCGAATCGAGCGAGGGTCGCCTGAGATTAGCGACCTCTGCCCGGCCATCGAAGAGACCTGGCAGTGGTGGAGGAGGGAAAAAAGGAAAAAGAAAAAAAAGAAAAAAGTAAATAAGGAAAACAGAAGAAAAGAAAAAATTGATAAATAATCGAAAAGGTGTTAAAATATTTTTGAAAATTTTCCACGTCAACGTCAACCATGTCACGTAGGATAGCTAGCATTTAGCGATTTCTGGCCAAAATTAACCAAATAGACTCAATTGGCAAAATTAAAATGTTTAGGATTGAATTGGCAAATGTGCAATAGGTGTAGGACTTTTTGGACAATTTTTCCATAAGTATAGTATTGATGCTTGAATATTGTCGATGAAGGAGTTGTATGCTTAGTTGTTCTACTATAGTCTATAAGGAATTTTGTTGAGCAGGTTTGACATTTTATTTTCATATAAAAGGGATCCCCATCACTTGAACTTAGAGGTGTCAATATGAGTATTTGACCCACTTTTATTCATTTGGGTCAAATATGGATTTGGGCTTATAAAGCCTATTCAAATATGGGTTTTAACCCAATTCATTTTCGATCCGTGACCTATAGTTTCGCAAGATTACTTTTATTCACTTGTAAATCGCCGCCCGTGCACCATCGTCACCCGCCGCCGCCTGCCCCCCCCGCCCCCCCCCCCCCCCCCCGGGCGCCGCCGCTGCCACCGCTTACCCACCGGAGGCAACGTGGCGTGGCTGCTTGTCCTGAATCACTACCAAACACATCCTCGCACGGTGAGATAGAGAGCCGGAGGGGAAGGCAAGCCGATGGTTGCTCCTGGCATTGTGCTTCGTCCGAAAGATCTGAAGCATGAGGAGGCAAGCCACCACCTGGATCCGCACCCCCCAACGAATCCAGACTCACCACCCAAATTCCATAGATAAAAAGAGGGCCATTAAGAAACAGAGTAGAGATTGAAAGAGCTCCAAGAAAGCCTTTACTAGACTGAAGAAATAGAGAATCCGAGGCATCGGTGGAAATTGCAGGAGATGTAGACAGCGGGGAGAGATGCATTAGAACGGGACTTGCAAGTAAAACCTTCATTTCGAGAATGGGTTATAGCTGGGAAGCTATATCAGCCGAGAACGAAAACGATGGTCTTGGGAAGCTGATGTCTTTAGGAAGATCAAATGATTGTTGGCCCTCACCAGAGAGGGCCGCCGTCACCTAACTCCAACCAGCGTCTGGCTGCCCAAATTGACGGCCTCCCGTGCCGGCGGCGGGCGGGCCACGGTGGCGGCAGTGGGCGGTGGCAGGCCGCAGGCGACGGCGGTTGGCGAAACAGTTTCTACATTTTTTAATTTTATTTAATAAATATTTCATGATTTGGTTAAATATTTAAGTATTTAAATAATACTGGTTTGGTCGGGTATGAATCATAAAATTTGTACTATATAAATATGGGTCAAAACGGGTTAATGGGTCAATATGGGTCGGACCATATTCTACCCAATACAAACCCGACCCGACCCACCCATTTGACACCTCTACTTAACGTGCGTAGGAGCAACACCAATACAGAGTTGGAGTAAACTCCAAGAAATTATTAGATGAGGGTGGTATATATGCTAAATTGAATATGATCGACCAAAAATGATAGGTCCTACAAAAATCCGACCGTTCAGATTAAGTTCAATATACGGATTAGGTTCATGGAACACGTACTCGTAAGAGTCACCTCGTCAAAAGATTTATAACTAAGAACGAGGCTAAACAATGGAAAGAATAGTAGTTTTGGTTAGCTTGAGTCTTTATCTATGTCTCGGCGAAAATGAGAGGCGAGAAAATAACATCCATCTAACGTTCCCAACTAATCTTTTTTCTATTTTCCTTACCCCCTACAATAATTCTACGGTTTGGTCGCCAATATATTCCACAAATCAATAAAAAGTCTTCCTACCGAAATATTAAATACTTCTCAAACCAAGTTTCCCCTTCTAATCAAAGGGAGAGAGAGACTAGCCCGCACGCATACAAGGACACTTTTGTGAGCAGGAATCCTTGTGCTTTTTGGGAGCGCAGCTATACTTTGGGTGCAACTATTGCTAGCACGGTATATAAGTATCGGGAAAAATTATCCAAAAAGTCATAAACCTATTACAATATTGTCAATTCAGTCATAAACCTTTTAATTTTGTCAATTGAGTCCTATACCTTTTTACGTTTTACGAATTGAGTCTATCCTGCCAATTTTGATCGGAAATCACTGTCATGAACGCTAGTCGTCCTACGTGGCACAACCGACGCTGACATGGACAATTTTTAATGGACTATCAATAATTTTTTTGAAATTTTTTATTTATCGTTTTTTTTCTATTTTCCTTCTTTATGTTTTTTCTTTTTTTCTTTTTCCCTCCGTCTGCCACCGCCGGACCTCGTCGATGGCCGGCCTTAGGCGAGGGCTGCCCTCGCCAGCCTCGAGTGAGGAACGCCTAGGCCTAGGCTAGCGATGGTCGCCTGAGGCTGGCAACCTCCGTCGACCATCGAAGAGGCCTGGCGGTGGCCGGCGGAGGGAAAAAGGAAAAAAAGGAAAAAGATAAAGGAAAAGGAAAAAAGCAAAGAAGGAAAACATAAGAAAAGAAAAATAAATCAAAAAATCAAAAAATTATTAAAATTTTCCACGTCAGCGCCGGCCGTGGCAAGTAAGACAACTGACGTTCAACGATTTCTGGCCAAAATTGATCGGATGGACACAATTGGAAAAACGTGAAAAGATTTAGGACTCGATTGGCAAAATTAAAAGGTTTATGATTGAATTGGCAAATGTGCAATAGGTGTATGACTTTTTGGATAATTTTACCATAAGTATAGTATTGATGCTTGAATATTGTCGATGAGGAAGGAGTTGTATGCTTAGTTGTTCCACTATAGTCTATAAGGAATTTTATTGCAGGCCTTTGAGCAGGTTTGACATTTTGTTTTTGTTTTTATGGAAGGGATCCCCATCACTTGAACGTTATTGTTTAATAGTCGTGTAGAGAACGATTACTCGGACGTATTTTTCCATAGAAAGATCCTTTGCCTTTGGAGATTTTCTCTCGATGGATATCTATTAAATATTTCTGTGTTCTTTTCCTCATATAGATAGATATACATAGATGTATACATCATATCACGAGAAGTTGCTACGAGGTCATGAAGATATTATCAGTACTTCGTTGACAGTGCTTGTGTCCCCGTGTTAGTGGAGCTCAATAAGTCACCACCTTAATCATTTTTATGTAATTAATATAGCACAGTCTAATAATCATCCAAAAGAGATAGGAAAAAGAAGGCTACCGAAAGCTCCGCATCACCAAACAATAATGGTAACGCAGGGAAGAAGAAAAAAGAGGAAGAAGATGACCATGAGGATGGCTGCGATTAGTAAAGGAATTAAAGAGAGAGAATGGACCTATTTCGAAGAGGAGGCCGGACAAAGCGGAGCAACCGGGACCGCCAGTGAGCCAAAGCAACAAAGGGTCGTCCTTGGGGCTCCTCTCGGACTCGATGAAGTAGTAAAATAGCTGCACTTCCTCCAACTCTCCTACCCCTACATATCTGCACCATTTTTGTTGCACCGCCGTTCAAACAAACATGAAGAAGAAGACACTCATATAACTCTTGAACATAAAGAAAAGAGATAGCGAATTAAGCCAGTTTGCTGAATTGCAGTTGTTCATAATCATATAATTCGAGCTAACTCTGTTTCGAGTTTGAAGGGAAGATCTCCGGGGAAACCCGGGAGGCTCTCGACGATGTCCGATTGTGATGGTACAAGGTTGGAGATGAAGAGCAGCAATGGAAGTAGAAGATTCAACATCCTGGCTTGTCCAACCAAGAAAAATGGAAGAGGAAAGAGAATAGGCAATTTTCTGTAAGATTCCTCCTTCCTCTGCGTGGATCTCTAGGGTTTATGTAGGCTTCGCGTCTTCATAAACTGTCCATCCACTGGTCAAATAACATGTGCACCAAGACCTAGTTGAGCAAATAACATGTTAGGGACATGGAAGCACTACTACTCGTCTATCAAATTGATCTACAAAATAATGAAATGGATTGGAACTAGGTATTCAAATATGTAGGCAAATATTCAAATAAATCTTTAGATGTTAGAATTACAAAATTGATTCATTAAGCAATGTAATTATTTTTAATTTAACGTCTTATGGGCCATTAGGACCACTGCCAATTGTTCTAAAAGCTTAAGCTGTTAGAAGTTTGGGGAGGCAAATGAGACCTGGAAGATTTGAACTCAAGACCTCCTGCTCTGATACCATGTAAGAATTTTATAGGATTACTGCCAACTGTTCTAAAAACTTAAGCTGTTAGAAAAAGGCGCGATTTATTATTTAATTATTCTAACATGCACAACATCGATGCTATTATGTAAAACAAGAAGGACCTCCTACTTTTAGAGTCACCATTCATTTTTTCTTCCCAAAATGTCCTCTGATTACTTATTTTAAACATATTGATCAATGGGCAAATTCGTTAGTTAAAGATTGCGTATAATCTCTCACATACTTAAATATTAGAACATAAACATTTTCCATCGAACAATAGCCCGTTTTAAAACGTTTTCAAATCTTGAAATATCGTTCCACGTATGTTCATATATTACCGTAGTCAATTTGTACTTTCACAAAAAAAAAAAAAAAATCTCCAACAAAGTGTTGTACTTGATCTTTCAAATGGCAATTTTTTGTACACACGCAAAGTGCATCATCAATTGTTAGTCTTTGGTAGGTAAGGTAAGGATTACTCTTTGCGTCAGTGCTATCAATATCCTACTCCATCATTGCCTTTTTAAAATGTTGTCCAAGTGGCTGAAAGTGTGCCCCATCAATGATCTCCTAAAGTAAAATCGTCGAGGTGATTTGGAAGTAACGAGGGAGGACTTCACAAAGAGAAACAGACTATTATGGGAAAATGTTCAACTTATCTGTCCGAAAGGGCCGGCCAATCGACAAGTTGGACTTTGTTTCTGCTACCTCCGACAAGCGAAACTTGGCCAATGTATAACCTTGTATCATTGTCAGAAGTTGAGGATGATGTTAATGAAACCAAAAGGGGAATAACCTAGTTTCAAAGACGAGGCAAGAGAGAACGAAAGAAGTAAAACAACAAGGACCTAAAATGAGCCAATGCAACGATGATTGTAGAACGTTGGAGAGAAGGGAAGCGAAGGAAGCACGAGAGCCAAGACAACGTTATCTTCTCTTGCTAGCGTCGCATGGACCAATCCATCATGCATAACGTTCACAGGAGATCCCCGTGGTCTATACAATTGCCGATCGCGATTCGCTCGGTCCATCTCGGATAAAGTCCGAGCGAAAAATTTTGCAGTCAGAATGAGGTGCAGACGCAGCTGAGCAACAAATTGGCTTGAATTCAATTGCTAAGCATTAGCTGTTCTCTTTCACTGTACAGCGCCGCTCGAAACAGTAAAATTCCACGAAATCGCGTTGTTTGTATGCACGAAGCTTTTAGCGTTTGTTTCCACATGCTGGTTGGCTTTCATGTCTTTCTTTATTCCTCGTGATTGTATGGAAATGACCCACTACCTAACTAATCACTTGTTTGCTTCTGCATCGTGATCATGCCCATTCTTGACTCGTGAGATTAGTCCAAGAATAGATCATTGGTTGATCAACCGCCGTTGGAGAGTCACTCTCGAGTTCTCAACAAATGGGATTAATTCCCTCTGGGGAAAGCGCTCTTTTATTCAGCATATTTCTTGTCTGCTTAATTTTTTTTTTGTCAGAAAGAAATTTTCATTTCACATAAAAGAAAGGTACATGACATCAAGATAAAACCAATCACAAAGCGTTACAATCAAGTGCAAATCTGAAAAATAGATCAACTTGGCTGCAGCAACTTCCTCTTTCCACAAGAACGGATTTGTCATAACATCATAACACAATCGGCGGCCGATCACCAAAACTGGCGTTACCATAGATTATGAGCGCACGCCAAAATCTCCATCTATAGTAACGGTTTTGATAAAAGGCGATGCCGCCCAGGTTCAGCGTCCCCGGTACCATTACCGTACAAAGATAACATCAACACTATTATGTAGAAAAACCACAAGTAGCGTCTTGTAAACCCCATGTCTATATCTAGATTGGGATACGTCCTTACGGAAGGGAGTGCTACATTGCCCAGCCGCTACCTTTCTCTTCTGTTTAAAAGCCTCTGCTGCTACCCTCCAATAACAACTTAAACTTTTAGTGTCAGACCTGTGATTGGAATTAGAGCTAGGTAGACCTATTAAAATGGGTCCAAAACCCTTTTTTTTTGTTGCCCTTTTAATAACCCATAAAAATTTTAAATGGGTCAAAATAAACTTAGTAGGCCAGCATATAATGTGATGACCCAATTTTCCGCCATGCTAAGTTATAAGCGGAATAGTGTATAAATCGGGCTCGGATTTATAGTGAATGTGAATTGAGGATTAATGAATTTTAGTGCGGTGGATTATTGGGACTTTAGTTAACGGGCGCGACATTATTAGAATGATCGACCGATGAGCGATCGGTATTTTGTTCTGATCTTTTAGAATCGGTCTACCCGAAATTTGGTTCCGAAAAGCCCATAAACCCACCCAAACCGCCATTTTCTCTCTCTCTCTCTCTCTCTCTCCCATCCCACCGACCTATGCCCCTATAAAACCCTACACCATCTTCTCTCTCCTTCATTTTTCTTGAAGCCACACACAAGAAACTCACTTCTCTCTTCTCTCTTCTCTCTTATCTCTCGATGCTCTCTCCTCTCCCTCAAGCTAACGACGCCAACTCTTCCTCTCCCGCGTCCCTCTCGTTCGAACTCTCAAGCCTTCGGCCTCAGCTGCTCGACCTCACCTCCCTCTTGCTCTCAGTCTTGCCTTCCAGCTCGCCACTCCCTCTCGGACCCGCTCTACGCCGAAGGAGGAAGAGGTGCCCCGAGCAGTTCTAGCGGCGATTTGAGTTCCGTCTTCTCAAGCTTAGGACCAGAGGCAAGTGAACATCTAACCTTACCACTAGATTTTCCGGTTGTCATTTGATTTAGCGAGAATCGTCAACTATGAAAATGGGTATGTCGGATGGACTTTTAGCTTGCATGGAGGGTAAACCACTTTACATGTCTGAACCGTTGTTTGATGTAGTATCTTTAGGTCTTGGGCAACTAGAACGTATGGATGGATCGTCAAGTTTGATCTTGGTTTGGCGTGAATTGCTTTGCACCGTGTATAGGGTGTCTTGGCCATGGATCCGAAAGGAAGATGTTTGAAGTTCGTGATTTGCTTGTTAGTTCTATTGATTAAATTGATTGTGATCTAGCTATGGGTAGACTGAATTTATGATTGGCTCGCCTTGTACGTTGTTAGATGATTGTGAATTGTAGATTGAATCCATGATAAGGTTCGGCCGTGTGTACAATGGGGGATTCAATGCCTAGTTTTGGTCTCACATGTTGACTTGCTAGTGAATTATGAACTAGAGTCATCGGATTATCTGAATTGTGAGTTGAATTGCTTGGTATGTTGTAGTTTGAGCACGATTCATTGATCCAGGCCATATTAGCTTTCGCCTTGAGCTATTGAAAAAGCCATTTGAGTCATAGTGTGACTCATTCGTTGATTCTGCTTGATTGAATGGTGATTGGATAATTTAGTCGTTTGATTAGATGTTTTACTTACTGAGCTTCGACTCACTGTTTAGTTGTTGCCCTCTTTTCAGATACCCAGGTACCGATAGCTCAAGATGATAGTGGTGGCGTTGGAGCACGCCGATGGTGCTTGTAGATGGAAGTAGATGATTCCCCTTGTTAGCCTCCCACTTTGTTGTCTTTTGAATAAGAAATGATGTAACTAATATATATATATATATATGTGTGTGTGTGTGTGTGTGTGTGTGTGTGTGTGTGTGTGTGTGTGTGTGTGTGTGTGTGTGTGTGTGTTTTACAAGTTAGTTGAAGCCATAATGAGGCCATACCCTTAGGCGTCGTGCCTACGTCATTTGATTGCACTTGTATGTTCGTATGGCCGACTTATTTTGCTTAGTCTTCCGCAGGCGCCAGCTATTATATGTAATAATAGATTAAAACAGAGCTCGTAATTAGTAACGTGACGCCCTGGGACATCACAGCTCTATTGGATTGGTATCAGAGATTAGGTAACTAGAGTGATAAGGTGCACTAGTAGTGAAAGTATTCGGTAGGTACGTACGCGTTTAAAACTGTAAGTGCATGTGATTGTGTTTGTTAGGGGATTGGCAATAGCTTATGCTACTTGTTAGTTAAGTTATGAATTGATCACTATTTAAGATTTTGTGAATATCATGGTTATTGGTGATGTTTGTATGGTGATCAATGTGAGGAAATATTCGATTTGTTGACTTGTGGTGATGATCTTCATTATTTTTGAAATGATGAGGTCGATGGTTAACATATGATAGTTTTAGACTTGCGATGAAGCAAGTAATGATCGAGGATTATAGGATTGAAATTATGCTGGCATATTGAGGTTAGATGCTGATATTTGTTGATGGACGTGACGAGAATGATTTGAATGATAAGGACGACAACCAAGAAAGAGATTAGTATGAATCATAGACAATCGATCTTTGTATTTGATGGTCACTTAATGGTTTTAGAATGTTAAGTTCAAGACAAGACTGATGATTTGGAAGTTGATTGGTACGTGATCTAGATTTGAGGTCATTCATGCATTGCACGTGTTTATTACATTAAAACAATTGAATTTTGAGAACGTGCATGCATTATACATGTCATTATCATCAATTTTAGTCGGACTTGATAAACTGTAAAGCTTGGTATGGGACGAGCTAGACCGGACACCTACAAACTGTGAGACTTGATATGGGACTTGTCGAACGGGACTCCCTTCGTAGGTGTGTGGCTTGGGGACGAACCATGCGAAAGCTGGTGGACCTGTACCGACCCGAATTGATGAGGGCGGGGAGTGACGCCGTGACAGAGTGGCCTGAATAAGGAGCAGCTCCTGGTAAGCTTCTAAGATGGCGATGGGGGCAAGAATGAACCAAGTCATACATTGAAAAAGGTGGGTATAGGTATCGGGCTAAGCCTAAATCGTTTTTGACATCTAAATTGTTTCCAAAGTCAGAGTTGTTTTCGAAATCCAAATCTTTTTAAAGTAGGAACAGTTCTCAAAATGTGAAGTGTTTTCGAACTAAGTTGTTTTCGATGTTCGAAATGTTTTCCCGAGTTAAACCGAAGTAGTTTTGACACGAGAAATGCATGGCATTGCATTGCATTTTGGTGAACGAAAGAGTGAATGGATGATGCCATTGATGTGGAAATGTCTGAAATGCCTTGTGGGAGTTGGTGATCAGTTCAGAATATGCCTCCACTGTGTGTTCGGAGAGGTCCCCTGTTGTGTGATCAGGGAAGCATTGGAATGAGATGAGACCCAAACGAGCTAGCTGGTTAGCGAACCGACAGTGTCGTGAGTGAGGTGTGAAATGTTTAAAGACTATAACCAACGGAACCACAGGTATGGCATATGGTATTGGCATCGAGGATTGGCAGGAATGAACCAAGTCATATAGTGAAAAAGGTGGGTATAGGTATCGGGCTAAGTCTAAATCATTTTCGACATCTAAATTGTTTCCAAAGTCCGAGTTGTTTTCGAAATCCAAATCTTTTTAAAGTTGGAACAATTCTCAAAAATGTGAAGTGTTTTTCAAACTAAGCTATTTTCGATGTTTGAAATGTTTTTCCAAGTTAAACCGAAGCAGTTATGACACGACAAATGCATGGCATTGCATAGCATTTCGGTGAACGAAAGAGTGAATGGATGATGCCATTGATGTCGAAATGCCTTGTGGGAGTTGGTGATCAGTTTGGAATGTGCCTCCGCTGTGTGTTCGGAGAGGGCCCCTGTTGTGTGATCAGGGAAGCCTTGAAATGAGATGAGACCCACACGAGCCAGCTGGTTAGCGAACCGGTTGTGTCGTGAGTGGGGTGTGAAATGTTTAAAGACTTTAACCAACGGAACCACAAGTATGGCATATGGTATTGGCATCAAGGATTGGCAGAGTTTGATACGTCCTAAGTGGCGATGGAAGATCTGCCTAGATATGTTGGACGTTGGTGAGTCCAACGATAACGTCATTTGGATTGGCGAGTTATGAGAACGAACTTGAATTGTTTGTGGAGGACTAATATGAGTGACGATTCTGATGACATATTGTGGAAAGGCCTGTGAGGTATTAGATGAAAAGATACTCATTGCGATGAAATTAGAAATAAGTTATCAGAGTAGCGCAGCAGAAGCGTGGTGAGGTCATGTGTTCTAGTAAGATTATTGACTTTTAGAGTCTTGAAGTTAGTGAGAAAGAATAAGGACAGAAATTTCGAAGACGAAATTTCTTAAGGAGGGGAGATTTATGACGACCCGATTTTTCGCCAGGCTAAGTTATAAGCAGAATAGTGTATAAATCGGGCTCGGATTTATAGTGAATGTGAATTGGGGATTAATGAATTTTAGTGCGGCGGATTATTGGGACTTTAGTTAACGGGTGAGACGTTATTAGAATGATTGATCGATGAGCGATCGGTATTTTGTTCTGATCTTTTAGAATCGGTCTGTGCGAAATTTGGTTTCTGAAAGCCCATAAACCCAACCAAACCACCATTTTCTCTCTCTCTCTCTCTCTCTCTCTCTCTCTCCCATCCCACCGACCTATGCTCCTATTGTAACACAATTCAAATTGGCATTAGTATAAACGTCACGAATAGGATGCAAACAGAAAATAAAAATGGAATTTCAATTAACAGAATTGGAATGAATTCGATACAAATAGATATCGAGGCCTGTGTTTTACACAGTTTCCTTAAAACAGATTCGTCCCCTCTAGTATGTGCTCGAGGTCTCGTGAACGTTTGTCTCCTAGGATACAACGGCAGGCAGTAAAGAAGTAAGCACAACACTTCAATGGATTCGGCGAACCTGATCAAACGGGAATCGAACACTATTGAAAACAATGCAAATGTAGAGAATAGAAAAGCTGGGAGAGAGATGTTTTCTGGTCGTAAAATTAGAATGAGAAGCCATCTATTTTTTAAGGTAATTTGGGGCATTTCGAAAATAAAAGCAATGAGAACGGCTGCTGTCATGATAAATTCTGTAATAGCAATCTAGTTCTGCAACGGCAAGCTTTAATGCCATTAATTGAATTGATTCAGCAGCTCTGCCGCTATTCAGCATGAATCGTCGACTAATTTAGCTTTAATTAGTCGACTAATTTAGCCATTAATCGAATTGATTCAATAGCTCTGCCGCTATTAAGCTTAATTTCAATTGATTCAGCAGCTGTTACAAGAATCTGTAACAGTTTGAGTTGGGAAAACGAAAAAGAAAAAGGGGGCTGTTGCGAGGCCCACTTTCCGGTCCTGCATTCGTGTACGCGGGTCGTGCGCTCACGCCCAAGTTTCAGCTCGTTGGGCCTCCGTCGAGGCCTGGGATTTGCACCCCCCTGCACCTGCGCACGAGGCATAGTGCTTGTGATATGATAATTACCACTTCAAAAGAGTGTAACTACATATAAAGCACTCTAAAGCCTTCTTTCTATCCAATGTGGGATTAGTGTGTTTCACTTCCCACTTCCAACTCAATGGTGTTCTTTGAGTATCAATTTCTCATTCATTCACCCATCAATTCATCACATATTTTCAACACCTATAAAACCCCCCACCATCTTCTCTCTCCTTCATTTTTCTTGAAGCCACCCACAAGAAACTCACTTCTCTCTTCTCTCTTATCTCTCGATGATCTCTCCTTCCCCTCAAGCTGACGACGCCGACTCTCCCTCTCATGCGTCCCTCTCATTCGAGCTCTCAAGACTTTGGCCTCAGCCCCTCGACCTCGCCTCTCTCTTGCTCTCTGTCTCGCCGTCCCGCTTGCCGCTCCCTCTCGGACCCACGCTACGCCGAAGGAGGAAGAGGTGCCCCAAGCCCGTTCCAGCGACGATTTGAGTTATGTCTTCTCAAGCTTAGGACCAGAGGCAAGTGAACATCTAACCTTACCACTAGATTGTCTGGTTGTCGTTTGATTTAGCGTGAATCGTCGACTATGAAAATGGGTATGTCGGGTGGACTTTTAGCTTGCATGGAGGGGTAAACCACTTTACATGTCCGAACCGTTGCTTGATGTAGTATCTTTAAGTCTTGGGCAACTAGAACGTATGGATGGATCGTCAAGTTTGATCTCGATTTGGCTTGAATTGCTTTGCACCGTGTATAGGGTGTCTCGGCCATGGACCCGGAAGGATGATGTTTGAAGTTCGTGATTTGCTTGTTAGTTCTATTGATTAAATTGATTGTGATCTAGCTATGGGTAGATCGAATTTATGATTGGCTCACCTCGTACGCTGTTAGATGATCGTGAATTGTAGATTGAACCCATGATGAGGTTCGGCCGTGTGTACAATGAGGGACTCAATGCCTAGTTTTGGTCCCACATGTTGACTTGCTAGTGAATTATGAACTAGAGTCATCGGATTATCTGAATTGTGAGTTGAATTGCTTGGTATGTTGTAGTTTGAGCGCGATTCATTGATCCAGGCCATATTAGCTTTCGGCCTTGAGCTATTGAAAAAGCCATTTGAGTCAAAGTGTGACTCATTCGTTGATTCTGCTTGATTGAATGGTGATTAGATAATTTAGTTGTTTAACTAGATGTCTTACTTACTGAGCTTCGACTCACTGTTTAATTGTTGCCCTCGTTTCAGATACCTAGGTACCGATGACTCAGGATGATTGTGATGGCATTGGAACACGCCGATGGTGCTTGTAGATGGGAGTAGATGATTCCCCTTGTTAGCCTCCCATTTTGTTGTCTTTTGAATAAGAAAATGATGTAACGATATGTATATTAATTACAGGTTAGTTGAAGCCATAATGAGGCCATACCCTTAAGCGTCGTGCCTACGTCATTTGATTGCACTTGTAAGCTAGGAAGCACCAGTACTCTTCGAGGACCTCCGTGTCGTGTCCGACACTCATTGATACTGTCCGACATGTGAATGGCACATGGTCAGCGCTTCAGACACCCCAGCAGCACGCGAGTCTAGCATCCCGACATGCCATTTCGACACACACTAGTCAATTTTAAGTATTTTCAATAAATTAAGTTATATACCCAGCCTCCCCAAAATTAATATATCCAGCCAGCCCAAAAAATAACCTAATCGTGAATCTCTAACATAATAAAAAGAAAAAACTCACCACTGATTTTTTTATATATACATGATAATTTAGTATGTATATATAAAAATATAAATTTAATATACAACGTGTCCCAACATGTCAAAATTCTCTATTTTTTGCGGAATGACGTGTCGGTGTGTCGTGTCGTGTCGTATCGTGTGTCGGTGTCGGTGCCGCTTAGCGTATATGTTTGTATGGCCGACTTATTTTGCTTAGTCTTCCTCATGCGCCAGTTATTATATGTATTAACAGATTAAAACAGAGCTCGTAATTAGTAACGTGACGCCTGGGACGTCACATATAAGACAACCCATTTAAGATAACAAAAAAAGTGGGTTACAAATGGGTCCATATTGAACCCATTTACAACGCACTTAAAGGCCTCTACCATTTCTTTTTACCTTTTTTTTTCTTTCTTTTACTTTTCTTTATACTTTTTTTTTCTTTCTTATTTCTTTTTTTCCTACGAAGCCTACGTGGGCTGCGAAGCCAGGTTCCGATGCTGGGGGGGGAGCATGTTAAAACCCTGCTGGAGGGAGTCCCACATCGCTCGCCTCTGCGGTTACCCTCCACTAACAACTTAGATTTTAGTGGGAGACCTTGTGATTTTACTAGCTACTTTCAACAATTTTTGCTAATGACCTCAAGCAACATTCTCTAGGACGTCAACCTCGTGAGCGGGACAACTCTCAACAGACACAAATTTACGAAGTCCTTTGGCTCGTGCAGCCGAACTCCATCGCCGAAGAAAGCGGTGGCGCCATCCTGGCGGAGCTAAGGGAGGCAACATCGGAGAACGAGTACGTCATGGGGTGGGCCCGCAGGAGGAGTTTCTGCACCACCCGCAGGAGGAGTTTCTGCACCACGGCACCGTTGCGGCATCCCTAATGCACAGTAGGTGAAACTCGACACTCAGAGCGTGGTCTCTAGGAAGCCGATGGTGTGCTGGTCATTCTTCGTGGATCGACAGGTGAACAATCGATCACCGAAAGGGGACGACGCACGAGATTACCCAAGTTCACCCCAGAATAGGGCTACGTCCTGCAAGGAGATTTCACTATTTTTTCGGTTTACAACCACTCAACTCGTTACAATGATAAAAAAACCGAGCAAAATATATATGTCCCAAACGGACCCAAAACCTAAACCTATATGAAACCTCTTAATCCCACACCAGCGGAACCCCCGTCGGGAGGCACCGCCCCCGAACTCCCGCCCGCTGACCGGGCAGCGCTGCACCCGTGTCGGGGGCGCTGCCCCCGAACCCCGCATTCCGCGCGCAGGGGTCACATGTCGTCGGATAATACTTAGTTTCCCTAAGCTCACGTGAGCGTACCCAATATGAGAAACAAGGGTCCCGAAATATTCGCCAACTCCGCTCCAGCACCTCCCTAATCTCGTCCATCGGACTCTCGGCAACGAGTTGAACCAGATCTGGCCTCGAACTCCATGTCGTGGCTGAGCTCGAGATTTGGCGGCTTGAGCTCTGGGTTCCCTCGCCAAGACCTGCCTCTTCATGTAAGGCCTCACGCATATCCGCGCTCGAGCTCTTCGCTCCCACCTCCGTGACCACCCCATGGTCCTCGCCAAGATCCTCCGCTTTGTAGCTATGTCGCCCTCCGGCGACTTGCTCTACGTGCACCACCTGTTCGACCAAATTCCTCAACTAAACATATCCTTCCACAACCTCCTCATTCGTGGGTACTCCAGTAGCTCACCGCCTCGTGTCTCCATGGACATGTTCAATCGGTTGAGGCGAAACGGGGTCGACTCAGATGAGCGTTCCTTCACGTTGCTGCTTGAAAGCGCGGTCGACCCAGATGAAGAGTGTTCTCGTCTGGGGCATTGTATAATCTTAGCTGGCATCCCATTGGCTAATTTCATCACCACGAACGGCGAGCAACAGCTCGGAAGGGCCACATTAAATTTTCATCCTAAGGTTTCTAACTACATTGGCTAATTTCAACAGTTTAAAACTGAATTAGAATCTGCCCAATTGGTTAAGGAATGATTGATGATTTTTCCTCCTCCATTTTTTGGATTATTTTGATACTTGAAGATTATATTTTTGAAGTTCTAAAATTCATAATTTCACTGCATCAAATATGAATAAGCTCGACAAACAATTTCACTGCATGAAATCTAGTACGAACAATATGTTCGACTACAAACTTAGTACTTACAAGTTTAATATATATATAAGTAATTAAATCCAAGGGGAAGTCAATTGATCTCGGTGAACTTGCTTCTCCATTTTTGGATCCCAGGTTTTTTTCTATCATTACTATAAAATGCTGAAATGGTAAACCAAGGAACAAATAACTAAATAGTACACTATGGCCATACATAACTATTAGGTAGATGATTGGCAGGAAATCAATTGATGATGTCATACCTCACAAATGTGATTTCAAATCGACAAGCCATTGATCAAATTGACGACCTCAAAATATAAACTGTATTGGCTTTTGGAAGTAACAAAATTGCATCGAAGAAAATCACCGCAACTGCTGGACTGGGCTAGAACTAGAAGGACTTTTACTGATCTAGCGAGAGAAGAAAACTTCCTCGTGAGATTTTAGGATTCGCGTTTGCTAAATATAACTACTGATGCAGCTAACTTCAAGGACAAGCGTAATCTTGAATTACATATGTTCACAGAGCTCTCCCAAAATGAACCGATTACATCAAATGAATTACAATAAGGTATTATTCGAAAAAAATCTCCCGACTTTTAGATTCTCCTTATTTGCCGAAAACATCCTCGGCACGGCGGACCCGACTAGATGGGGTAACGAGCCATGTACCGGTCGAACATGGCGAGCGTTTCCTTGTGCTTGTACTCTGGAGCTGTGTGACCAGCGCCCTGTTTCACATAAACCGTGAAGTATTTTCAGTTCGGTTTCTTTTTTGAGTCTGGTAAACTATGAATAAGCGAAACGAAATTCGATTTCCTTCTCTCACCTTCACGGTCACGTACGTCAGACGGAAGTGATCGTTCATGAACTTCACTTGGTACCTAGAAAACAGTCGAGGATCGTGTAACGTTAGGATGGACATTTGGCTCACTTCAAACTTCAACCGCAGTTCGCGTTTTGGCAACTTACCCGGCAATTTGTCCATCGACGTACCACGCCCTCCATTCGTCGAAGACGGGCACTTCCAAGGATTTTATCCAGCTCAGGGTTCCAATCCATGGAACTGAGATGTCGTGATCACCGCTGCAAGGTACAACATACACTTAGCATGAGCATGGAGTTTGATTATGAGCCTATCTGTCACAGGTGCAACCAATTGTTAACTACGGCATTTGTTGTTTCAGGACACATTCACTCCCTAGAGATCACTTCTTCTGGTTTACTGGAAATTAATCGAACTCAGATCAAGAAAAGCACCCATGCGGGGAGTATTCTGAATCATTTGTCTCAGCCAACCCATGAACAAGCAAGGATATGATCCAGGTGAGCACAGCAATCAAGGCAACAGAATTATGTCTAAAGCTGCATATATTCTGTATGATCACAAGGTTGAAATTTTCAGTTTTCTTATGGAAGTGTGTTGGGCAGTCGGCTAACTGTACTGTTCTGGTTAACTGTTGTTCGATGTGAAGAGCTACGTTACCTATATATGAGAGCACGGAGACCGGTCTCAGAGAGATTTTTCTGATAGGCAATGGCACTGGTGACCTCCTCGGTGTAGGTTGAGAAGTTTTTCGGGCATCTTTTCCATCCATCTGAAGGGACACTTTCCTGATTGGAAGTTTTCCATAATGTTAATGAACATATCCAGGAAGTAATGGTAAATTACTCTTGTTTGCAATTCATCGACATACTGGTCTGACGTACAAAGCCTTTTGCACTGCTTCATCATTCAACCACTTGTAGGCCATCACGTACGTAAAACCCTGCATAAACCATCAAACAAGCTCATCAAAATCGGATTGAGAATAAGGAAAAAGGTCGAGGAAGAGGAAGAGGAGGAAGAGGAGAAGTCTGTTTACTCTGCACGGCAATTCAGGAAGTCTGTTGTTGGAGAGGATGTGATCTATAGTTTCAGCTTCTTGAACTCTCAAATCCCATTCCAACTCCCTCCGTCTCTTTGATGAGAAGGCGCATTGCGGTTCCAAGATTTGGCAAAGATTGATTTGTAAAAGGCACTGCATAAATGACAATCGATTTGATCAGCATTGGCATCCCGGCACCATGACACTAAGGCACAAAATGGAAAAAGCCAATGTGGCTAGTATGCTCGCTCGGTATGAGCAGGACCTCTTTGATCAATTGCAGTGTTGCTACGCAGGCGGTATTGTTTGCATCCACGTCGACGTAATTGCCTCCGCAATATTCTTTGGCATTCTGAGAGAAATCAGAATTGATAAGTTCAATGTATTTGGTAAGTGGAGAAATTGTGACAAGTGAAGTGAAAAATGAAGTGATATAAGCTAGAAAAGGTTACTGAATGATATAATATGAAGCAGCTCTTATCAATTCCTATACCAGACTAAGAGATTTGAGTTTCTTTTGGTAATGATTTCCTTTTGGTTATCTTGAGCTCTACATTATTTCAGAGAATTATAAACCAGAAAGACAACCCTCAAGCAAAAACTGTCCTATTTTAAGCCGAACCACGCCTACATACATTGCACCAGGAAGACATGCTGTGCTTTTCATGTCTTTCTAATCAACAATGCATTCGTGCGACTATCCTATGAAATCGATTTCCAACATGAGAAAAGGAGGAGCATACAAGGGAGCATTATGAAATTTGACCTCATAGTATTCATCTGATATAAGGTTCACACGATGAACATATGGAATCCTTGAATTTGGATCAATGAAGTCGTCGGTCACTGGGTTCCCAAGCAAATACCCCTATTCAAAAGTTGAATCGAGAAAAATAGCTTGTTAGGTTCGCTCTGTGCGTAGTTATGGCCAACAAACTCGACAAGCTAAATGAATTTGGTCAAGGCTAAGCCAAGAAGAAGAAAACATACTTGGAGTTCCATCTTAGGCCTTAGTCCTGCCTCTATGCCTGCAATCCCACAAAAATCAGCTTAAAATTTCTGTAGTGAAAGTCGGTAACATCGGCATAAAAAGTAGAGGCGACATGAACTGTGTGAAAAGAAGCTACCTTCTAGTATAGTTGTCACCAAAATAGGCACAGTTAGGCCTGAGTATGAGTCACCGCCAATGTAAAGTTCATTTCCTAGGAATTTCGGGTGAGAAAGGAGCCACTGAAACATAAAGCAAGCTTTAGTTTTATGACCATTGATATGATCAGATGATAATTTAGGCAATAGTAGCTCAATCTTGTGTACTAGCAAATATATGTCAATCGACATCTATTAGTACCTTCCTCAGGAAAGTATAAGTATCGTGGACGGATTTCATGTCAGAGCTGTATTTACCCTCTTCAGTTGTCGCATATGAGAATCCAGCTCCCACGGGCGCGTCGATGAATATTATGCTGGCAGCCTAAAGTCAATATATGATTTACAAGACGACATAAGAGTTGGGGTAATCTCAGAATTTACTGAGAATTTCCACAAGGAAAGGGGGGATTTTTTGCACCTGGGTCCATGAGTATTTGTTGATTAGAAGAGAGGGCAAGCTCCCATTGTAAGCTCCATAATTGAAGGTCAAAGGACCTGCACAGAAGTTTCAAATTCAAAATGATTGAAACTACTTTCTTGGTTTGGTTCTCTCCATTCAGCTCGGTTTTCTTATAATCCTGCAATCCTTACTTCTTGAGGCTCATTCCTAACGCAAGAGGCCTCAGAATAAGAAGAATCAGCGCGTGTATCGGGAGTGCGCTCTCTCCTCTCAGAGCCCCACTTCAACAAGTGATCTTATATGTGTTGGCTAACATAACACACGAGGATGAGGATTCATTGCCGGTACAAGAAAGAAAATTTCTTGAGGAAAGATCCTTATTAGGCCATAATCCAGAGCTGAGTGATCTGGTTTTCCAGTTGCACGGTGATTTTCGTCTACCTCAACTTAATTTCTAGATGGAACATCAAGTACACTACAACATGTCGAACAACCAATTTATACAGTTCACATGAGGCTTGACATGTCTGTTCGTATATTGCTCGAACATTGCTGTTAGAAGTATTTGAATTCCACACGTCCCGATTTCTAATTCCCTCAAATCACCGTCACTTGAAGGAACTAAATGCGCATCTTTCCACTCTTTCTTTAATCAGATTAAACAAACCATAACCACAAACTCTGGATCCATGAAAGAAAGGCAGATTTCCCCAATAATTCAACTGCAAAGTGTTAAAATGAGCATGTCCACTGTTTCATTGTCTCAAGTAGTACTGTTTGGCATAGTGAGACGTCTTCACCCTCCCTACCACCTCCTCCTCCTCTATTTACAATATAGCACATCACAATCACTATTTATGCAGGTCCACGACCGATCCGTATCGATTATCTGCCTTATCTAGCTAAACACATCACATCCTTGACTCAAATTCTGTCCCCGCAATCGCAAAACAAAAGTAATGGACATTTCACCCGTCTTTCGAATGCTACAGTTCCAACCATACCGATACTTCGCAACTTTTAGGAAACATAAGGAAAAGGAAAAAGGGAACGCCGAGAAACACTGACCAATTTCGAAGGCGAGGGCAGAGAAGCCAGAGCAGCCAGGGCCACCGGTGAGCCACAGCACAAGAGGATCATTGGCAGGGTCTCCCTCTGACTCGATGAAGTAGTAGAACAACTGCACATCATTCATTTCACCCACCCCTATGTACCTGCATTTTCCATCAACTTCCACACTTTGAATTTTCCCAAACACAAAGGAGGGAAAAATTCGGTAAAAACCCAACAAGAGCATGAATGCAAGAACCGACCCAGTTTCTAGCGTGAAGGGGAGTTTCCCAGGAAACCCAGGAAGAGTCTCTATTATGTGCTGAGACGTTGCAGCTCCAGCAAGGAGCAACACCAGCAACAAGCTCATCCATTTCTTGTCAATTTGGCTTCTTGAATGGAACCCCATTGTCTTTCGCGTTTGCCTTTCCACTTCCAAATGCTCTTCTATTTTTTTTTCCCCCCTTACGTGGTGGTGCCTTTCCCCTGGAAGAAACTAAAAGAAATGACTAGATTATGTAATATGGTCCAGTGAGCTATGGGGACTCACCGGTAACTTTGGCTTGTGCAACGTTTCAATGAGTTTGAATTTGGTGTTTTAAGTGTCCATGTATGGAGCAAAGAACTTCAAACGGAGCACGTGGAATGGGGGTTTGGGAGGGGTGGTTCAAATGAAAGTTAGGTGCAATCTGGAGTCTGGTCTAGCTCACCTTCAACTCTTGCCATGGCGGTCTAGGACACTCTTCTTTAGCTGCTTGTTCAAAGCGTACGACTTGGTTTATGTATTTTTAAGTCTGTGACTGCATGATTCAACAAACCTTCTAAGTTCTAGTAACCAGCGGGTGCGAGTGAATAATTTGATCGATTAGGTCCTTCAACTTTTCTTGTGCGATCAAGTTTCAAGTCGGGCGACTTTTTTCCGCTGGTCACCGGCACATTCAAATGAGTTACGACATCGCGAATCAAAGCGTTACCCTCGGATTCTCGATCGGCCGGATTGCCTAAGTAACTAGCAAGTGCAACTGTGGCCAATCTGGTTGGCGTTTCATGCCCAGAATAGAAGCGAACTGTTTCCTAGGGTCTGTTCCCGCAGGATTTGCACGTGGTATTCCTACCAGTCGTTGCATGGGTTTGGTACAATAGAATAGACGGCCCACGGAAATATTTTAATCTGAAGACTTATATGGAATCCATGAATGCTGATAATTCAGATCCTAAGTCAAACAGGGGCACTTCACATGTTTCGACTCTAGCAATTAAGTTCATCATGAAGACGAGCAGATTTGAACTTAGGTAGGCATGAAATTGGAGTTGACAAGACAATGAGGGGAGCTGAATCATAACACGTGTTTAGATGTTGCGGCAAGATAATTACAAGAGTAATAATTAACTTCCTATGCGATTGAATTGATGGCAAGGCCACGTTTAACATCAACCCAAGATTATATCTCATAGGGCCAAGTGAAGGCCCCAATTGTTGGACTAGTTCAAAAGTGAAATCCTTCGAGGCCCAATCACCTCTCACTTCTTCGTTGATCGGAGATATTAAGAGGCGAATGACTGATGCGAGTAAATATATGAGTCGGGTCATACTTAAATTTATTGGATAGCATGAGTAGAATGTCCGAGTTTATAAGGTTTCCCTCTTCAATGTAATCGGACTACATACATGCAATCATGAGCTATGGGATGACATCTTGTGTACGCATTCAAGAAATTCTAATAAAACGCTCAAATTTCTCACCCATTGTCGTCGTTTCGCCGGATGAATGTCCTTTTTTCCTTAGAGCCGACTTCTTACATGTAACCAAGGGGTCAATCATGTGGGCGAAGGACCACGTGATGAATAAGAAACTAAGGGAAAACGTGATTAAAATAAGGAGCGAACCCTGCACGGTTGCACCAACCATAGGGATCACGACCGGGTCCTTCCTTTCAAAACCTTTGAAGCAAAGGTGAAGCTAACCCTTTTGAGCAGCCGGTTCAACATCGCACCGGAACAGCTGGGGATGACGGGACAAGATAAGAGTTTCCAATTTTTATCTCCTAGAAGATCGATGGAAGTTGGGTCCACTTACTAAGGAGTAAGGAGTGCTTGAATTGCCTTTGCTCAAGACAAATCCCGTGTTCTTAACGTGGGATTATTCCTATTACAATCTACCCTTTTCTAACTTACATTGGCAAAGCAGTGAGGTATATAGTCTAAGTAGCACCGACACTGACACGCAACATGGGACACGACACGACACGACACACCACGCCGATACGTCATTTCTAAAAAAATAGAGAATTTCGACACGTTAGGACATATTGTATATTAAATGTATATTTTTATATATACATGATAATGGTGAGTTTCTTCTTCTTCTTCTGTTAGGGATTCACGATTAGGTTTTTATTTTTATTTTTGCTAGTTGGGTATATTAATTTTGGAGTGGCTAGGTATAGACCGAAGTATATATATTTTTGATAAATTTACATTTTGACCCCTAATTTATTGAAAATGTTTAAAATTGACCACGTGCGTGTCGAAATGACGTGTCAGGATGCTTGACTCGCTTGTCGCTCCCGTGTTTGGAGAGCTGACCACGTGTCGGTCGCATGTCGGAGAGTGTCGGGGTGTCGGAGAATTTCAGACACGACATGACGACACGACACGGAGACCCCCAGAGAGTGTCGGTGCTTCTTAGTATATAGTGAACTTGGAATTGGTTCGAGCAGTATTCACAATTCAAGTCAGAACGGAAGTAATAGTATCGATGGCATTTAATGTGAATATATTTAGAACTTCTAATCTTATGTGTCTGTTCAGGCATAATTCCCTAAAAAATCCTCAATGTTAGGTCTAGTCCCAATTCTACCCCAAACTTTAGGTCCAGGCCAAAATGTCTAAAAAAAAAACCCCTCAACTTTAGGTCCAATCCTAAATCTATCCCGAACTTTTTTTTTTTGTCTAAGAGAAAAATCACCAATTTTACTCTAGTCCTAATTCTGCCCATTAGCCCTTTGTCCAAAAGTCACCCTTAGTCGTCCTTAATTTTCGTATACTAGAACCGTTTCATTTTTTGGAGATAATTTTCCATGTCAAATTGTTGATATGGATTTGTTATCGATATGGAAATGCTACGTCACTTCGGGACTTGACCACGGGGTAGATTTGAGAATAGATAAAAAGGTGATGATTTTTTTAGACAAAATAAAATTCGGGCATATTTGAGACTGAACTTAAAGTTTAGGATTTTTTCTGAGACAAAAAAAAACTGAGGCAGATTTTAGATTGAAGCTAAAGTTTGGGTTTTTTTTTTAGAGAATTAGGCCGTTTATTCATAATAAAACTTGCTTAGTATTAGAAGTCAAGGGTATCTTAAGGGAAAAAGAGAAAGAATTACTTAGGAAATACAACACGCTGATGATATAATTTATCGGGTACGCCATGTCAGTTGTGCAACCTATGCAGCAAATGATGTTTGTTCTCTTTAATCTTTTTTGAATTTACACGGTCGGGTAGTATCCGGATCTGCTTTCACGTAACTCGACTGATCCACCTCTTCGAATGACGTTAAAGGCGCACTCTCCCTTATCGGCCTGATATATTCAGAACTTTTCTCTCGAAATGCTCTCCACAAACTTAAACCCAGAACCACAAGAAAAATAGCAAATTCTCCAAAATGATAAGGGAAATAGCAAATTCCCTTATCATCTGAGTAGAGAGATTGGAGGGTTATCCAGTTGAGATATGCTGGGGCGTTTTAAGGCCACTGTTATTCTTTTTCAATTTATTGTATGTTTTGGTAATGTGGAAATTTTTTAGGGCGTGGTTGGGTCGGGAATGTGAGGCAGGAGAGGACCACCACATGAGCATGATTCAGAATAGACACATGCAAAATTGGGGAGAAGAGCAGCTGCGATGGACTTTGAATGTGATGCGGAGTCTTGTCTTTCAATGATTTATTATATGTCATGTCCAACTAGCAAATCCATGACAAGCTACGAGGATTCGACTTTCTTTCTTTGTGGAAGCAAACAAACATCAAGAATGCCACCCCCAGAAGGTTTGGTACGAATGTCAGCCTCTAACCAATCACACCAAGGGGGGAGAAAGGCAAATGATCAATGAAATTATACCTTGTTATTGAGTCTCGGCGAGGATCGTGAAGCACCCTCAGATCAAGTGTGATCCTTTTTAAGGGCTGATGGAGGTAATGCGTCGGATAAACCGAGCCTCGTCAATAATAGTTAAGTGATGGTAAATTGGAAAACGATACAAATATTCCCTAGATTTTAGCCCGATATACGATGTCATGTTCAAACTTTTAATTCGTTGGATACGGTCCTTGAACCATTCTTAATTATCTAGTCCCTCAACCTTCCGTAAAAAGGTTAAATCGGTCCTTTGCTATTATTCAGAAGTTTTCATAGCTACATTATTGGCTAGATTATAGATTATCTTTTGTTTCGGTCCATTTCCTAAATTTACATAAAGATATGCTATCTTTTTATTTGTCTTTCTACCTATTTGGTCTTACAAATATAATTGTAGTTTCATTTGACTATATTTTAACTTATGGAAAAAATGTCAAAAAAGTTCTAAACCTATTGCATTGGTGTCAATTCAATCCTAAATCTTTTATTGGTGCCAATTTAGTCCTAAACCTTTTGCATTTGTGTCAATTGAGTCTATCCAGTCAATTTTATCCGGAAAGCGTTGCCGTGAATGACTGTCGTCACACGTGACACGGTCAGCACTGACGTGGATAATTTTTTTATATTTTTATATATCTTTAATTATTATTTTATTTTTTATTTATCTCTTTCTTTTTTGTACTTTTTTTTCCTTTTTATTGAGGGTCGGAGACCATCGCCGGCACTGGGCCAGTGCATCGTGGCCCTCGCCTGCCTTGCTGATCACTAGGCGAGGGCTCACGGGCTCTCGCCCATTGCCAACGATGGTCACCGGCCCTCAATAAAAATATATAGTGCACAGAAAGAAAAAAAAATTAAAAAAATTAAAAAAAATGTCCACGTCTGCAACAATCGTTCCACATAGGAAAACTGGCTCCATATCAGTTATTTTCGGCCAAAATTGACCAAATAGACTCAATTGGCAAAAATAAAAAATGTTTAAGACTAAATTGTCACAAATGCAATAAGTTTAAGACTTTTTTTTACACTTTTCCCTTTAACTTATAATCTCTACAATAGTAGAAATATAACATTATTAAGAGATTTATAGGATTCATATTCCTCTTATTTTTGAAATAAGTGTTTTCGCTATAATATTTAATAACAATATGAATCTATCAGTAGAGAATAACACGAATATCAACGCGATATAACTCTAAATGAGATTCTACTTTTATTATTATGGAGATGATATGCCGAAATATACTTAAATGGAAGCATAGTAATATTTAGTATAAAGACCAAAATGCTTTTAATTTTTTATGGAAAATTGGGGACTAGATTGAATAAATTGAAAGCTCGATATGAATGGTTCAATGACCATATCAAACGAATTAAAAGTTCAAGAACGACATTGCACATTGAGTAGATATTACAGCTCAAAACGATTGAATTCAAAAGTCAATCAGCAAGGATAGGTCGTTGCTCATAAATCATGCAGGCAAGATTGTCCAAAAATTTCTAAACATATTGCACTTTTGTCAATTCAATTAACCGTTTTAATTTTATCAATTGAGTCCTAAACTTTTTTATAGTTTGCCAGATGAGACCATCAAGCCAATTTTGGCTGGAGATCGCCGACGTGGACATCGGCCGTCCTACATGACACGCCAACTAACATGGAAATTTTTAAAAATATTTTAATATTTTTTGAATTTTATTGTTATTTTTTTTTCCTTGTCTACTTTTTTCTTTTTCTTTCCTTTTGTTTTTTCTTTTTCCCTCCATTGGCCACCGCCGGGCTTGGTCGATGGCCGGCGGCCATCGCAGATTTGAATTGTGGATGCAGATTGACTTCTTAATAATGAACTTCAAGGTTAAGTATTTAATTTTGCGTTTGAAGTTCACAAAAAAAGAAGAAAACAGGAGAACTGGCCTTTTGGTAATGACTCAAGATTTTCTATTATAGTTATAGTATGATATTTAAGAGTCCAACAACAACAACAACTAAGTTCAGAAATGAAAGGAAAATTAAACCGCAGACCACAGAGCGTGGCTCTCTTGGTTCTGTTGAGGAACAATTGGGGAATATTATGCTCTATTTATTTCGTGAAAAATGAACGATTTGAAATATATATTTCTAAAAATAAACATTTATCGGTTGAAATATTTAGTTAATAAAAAATATTTTCATTATTGATAGCAATTCATATTATTTAAACATTTTCGTGGGCGATAAAAGTATTCTTCATTCATTCATTTTTGTGAGCAATGAAAGCAATCATTTTTAGGAAAAATATTTTTCAAATCATATATTTTCGCAAAACAAATGAAGCCTAATGCTTCATAATTAAGAACTCCCAACGTTAATATTGTATCTAACAGTAGCTTTAATTCGATCATGCTGCGCCAAGTCGGTTAAATATAAATGTGCGAGCGATTAAGCCTCTAATCTAATTGCTAGCCGTATGAACATGCATATGACTATTGCATCGGCATACATACGCCCATGTTGCAACCGGATGTCCCTGGAAACCATACTCAGTGGAAAGATTCGTGGAACAATCTGCTATTCGGCTTGTATTCGCTGCTTGAAGAGTTTGTCTTGTGAAATGGTCCTTGGTTTTGTTAAAACTGCAGTGACAATTTCCCAAAGCAGCGCTGCTGTGCCTGCACAAGGCGCTCAGCATGCGTGCAATGAGAATATACAGTGAGAAATTTCCGATGCTAACGATCTTTTTACATTTCGGCCGACAGTCTAGTTCATATTGCTTTTATTTGCGACAGTCGGAGCGACTGGATTACGTACATGAAAGGAAGCATGTTTATTCATGACAAAGGGCTTGATAAATGCATCACTCATTCGTACACTCTGAAGGACTGGGGTACAAATATGCACTCCTCGTCCTCGATAGTTGAAACGATACAGATTACCGGCTCTGTTGATAGAAGGAGAGAGAGCACATTCCGCTACTGCCCATAATCCTAACTGGCTACTAGAGGGGATAATAATGGACCCATCTCATAAACATTTCGTAGCATTCTCTTCTATAGTACTCTGGAGCTGTGTGTCCAGCACCCTACAAAGGACGCAAAACCACCTTGCTTGAATTACTCCATTCGCTTGTGCAAGTAAATGATAGACATCTAAACAGAAAAATGAGAAAGCAACGTAAAAGTTGCATACCTTGACTGTAGCATAAGTTAATCGATATCCATGTTCTGAGTATTTCTTCGTGTATCTGCAGTTCAGCGATCTAGGACTTCAGCTCCAAACACGTTAAAGCGGCAAAGACTACATTGACAGAGAGAACTCACCCTGCAACTTGACCATCCACAAACCACGGTCGCCAGTCATTTACAACCGTCAAATTGAGACGTTTTATCCATTCAACCGTACCCACAAATGGAACAACCATGTCGCGATCACCGCTGCATCCAAAGGAGTATAAAGAGGTGAGAAGCTACAGGTACCTCCTTGTCAAACAAAATGTTTGTTAAGCTGTAACCTATGAATTGTGATCAACAACGTTTTTGTTTCGACTTAGTCATGCCGGTACTTGAGACGAAGGCCAATTTCCTCGGTACAAGATGAAAGTGATAAATGACTACGGTATAATGGTGCCTTGATGATTAGCAAGCATACCAGACAATATTTATCAGTAGATTGGGAACTCAAAAGGGATGCCAGTAATTACCACTCCACCAAGACCTCTAAACCCAGTGTGCTGAGGTTTTTATGAACTTCAACAACGCTCTGAATGTCTTTTGTGTATGCTAAGCTTTTGTTGCACCTCTTCCAGTCCATTACTGTCCCCTGTGTTCATTATCACAGGGACGTACCGATAATTTTGCAAGAATCAAATTGTCACTACCCTTAAGAGTAATCACCCAACCAACTATTTTAACTTACCGGTCGAACATGTAAAGCTTTCTGGACCCTAAGATCATTTGACCACGTATAGGACAAAGCGTAGTTAAAGGTCTGCAAAAAGAATCATCGTTATAGCTAAGCGCACTCGTGATTTGTGAACAGAAAGAGAAAGCCGTTGCCCGTAACATGCAATTAACTAATAAACAGAACGGTGATCTTACCCGGCACCAATATTCAGGAATTCTCGGGGGAGAAAGAAGAAACTCTGTCGTATCCTCTTGTACAGATCGACGACCAATTTCAGGGTTCATCTTAGGGGATGCGAAGACACACTTTGGTTCCAAAATGTCATTGCGGAAAAGATCTTTAACACACTGCAATTCGAGAATACGATTCAGTCTGATGCCTGATTAACCTTGAGAAAGTCTCCATATTGAAGGTCTTGATTCATATTACCCTTTTAATTGCCCCAAGAGCAGTCCAGCAATCTGTGTTTGATGGATCCACATTAACATAGGTCTCATTACAACTTGTTTTTGCTGCCTGGAAAGCATAGAAAACAGAATAGGTTAGATAAGCTAACAGATGACTTCACTGTCGACGAGGGAACTATAGTCCGTACCGTGTGGCAGGGAATAAGACATCCTGATAACTGAATTAATAAAAACCAAGCTATGATATGTAGCTTTTGAGAATGCTCATAGAAATTTCGAACCAAAGAGTCGCTTCAAGACTGCATCAATCTAGGAGAAAAAGAAAGCGACTTAAAGGAGAGAAGGTTAAATCACCTCATAGAGTTCATCAGAGATAAGTGCCATTCTGTGAGCAAATATAATCTTCGAGTTTTCATCAACAACTGAATCTGTTCTTGGACTGCCAACTAAATAACCCTGGAGATCAACATTCCATCAGCAGCTTAAGACCTCAATACCATATTGAAGCTGGATCATGCAGAAGTGAGCACTGGAGCTCCAAAATTAGAATTTTACCTTGAGATTCAGGCGCGGCACTACACCATCCTTGTTAGCTGAAGTCCATAGAAAAAAGCCAAAAAAATATAGACTGAATCTTGCATGGACAAAAGAAGATATCAACTTAGGTGAAAGATATACCATCCACTACATATTTGGTGACAAGGGGAACCGTCATGCCAGAGTAAGAATCACCGCCAATGAATAGTTGAAGAGCGAGATATTGCGGGTGCTCGACCATCCACTGTGTGTATGAGCATTGCATTTTTTAAGTCAGTTGATGATTAAAAAGTAAATTTAACTCAATTCAATTTAATTTGACAGAACCCATCATAAGAATGGATAACAAATTTTGTATTCACTTGGTCAGAAGCATTATATTGTTGCGGATCCTGTATTACTAACCTTTCTGAGAAACTCATATGCTTGCTCTGCTGAACTTGAGTCTGAAGAATACCAACCTTCATCTGTCGTTGAGTAAGAAAAACCAGTACCAACTGGCGAATCTACAAATATGATGCTAGCTGTCTGAAGAGCAAAAAAAAAAACTAGATTTATGGCATTGTTCACAAAAATGCAAGGGAAAACGAATAGCTTGTATGAGTGACGAGACCTTTGTCCATGCATATTCATAAGTTCGCAATTTCGGCAATCCTCCTTTATAATTCTCGATATCAAACTCCATTGGACCTGCGTTTATGGATAAGCTAATTAAGGCTATTTCCAGAGAGGAAGCCAGTGTAGTGCATATCCTATTGTGCATCCACCGTGAGAATGCAACGTCCTTGAAAACCAGTTTCATATCTTGCTGATTCTTCATTGCAAATAGTTCATAAAGAATCCTGTGAAAGCTAAATAATGTTTGACTTGTCTAATAAATTCTTGGGCATGAAACGGACATTGGGCAGCCCACATTCCATAATTTGCCAATACATTTTGCTAAAGATCTCACTGAAATATTTGCAGATAATGAATGCTCAAGTGTGTCATTACCATGTTAGCAAGATAAATGCTGCTTAAAAATCAGATTAGAACAACATCAGCCATGTCTCGGATCCAAACCATGTTGAATTTTAGAAATTCGCTTCTTCCACACAGTCTGGTACAAAAGCATAGTGAAGATCTGACAGCTTAGCTAATCCGATCATTGCATCCTAGCTAATATTTTCTGGGCCCTGTAGCACAAGAATAATCGAAATGGAGCTAAAACCTGCTTGATGATGTCTATGTGCTACTGAAACTTCTTAAAGACCACAAACATGATCTAGTCCATTTAACACCTAGATTGCTACTTTTTTCCCTTTAACTTCACTTTATTTTGTGACTAGTCAGATGCTTCATAAGCAGTTCTATATTTGCTTCAGCAGTCTAAAGCTGTCACAAACCTTCTTGATATCATGTCAGGTTTCACACTTCTCACCATTCGTGAAAAATAAAATACTAGATCAGCTTCAAGTATCAAGTACGGACATCATCCCTTCTTATAGACTTGGTCATGGGCTCAGTAGCCTGCAGGCCATAGCTACGCCCTCGGATATATGGGCGCTCCTGGGAAAGTACTCTACATGTAAAAATCCGACCCAAAATCAACATCTTTCTTTTTTGTGATGGGGTGGGATTGGGTGACAAGTTTGGTCCTCAATCAAGGCTACTTCACTGAGCTCTAGAGACTAGATACAGCAATCACTACTGGCAATTAAAATCCCAAGAATGTATTTCCCAATTAGCGCTCTGTTATATTCTAAAGTGCCAATAAATTAAGGAACTGTCATATTCTATCAACTATCTCATAATATATCCACACAAGCAAGGGGAATTGCAATTCATTTCTCTTCATTTGCTTCGATTATCTCTCTTACTCTATTTCCTTCATTTCCCTCCTAGTTTGGATGGTTAACTGTAGCTTCACTCAAAACTGCTTACTTACTCCAAGAAGTCTTAGCGGAAAAACAAATCGATAGGTTGTTCTGTAATGCAATGACCGAGAAAGCAATTCCAAATTAAAAGTATAATGGCAGAGATCTCACTAGGAAATTGCGCTCATCTACAGCCGTTTTATTGTCCATAATCAAACATCGATCCTGAACCTAACTCAAGTTAAGGAAAAAAAGAGAAGAAAATGTCTGAATTACAAATTTCGAGCGGAACTTCACTCTAACTTACGAGGATTTAAATAGGTCAGTCTACTAACTAATCTTTGGGCAAGGATGAATGGTCTTCCTCTGTGAATTGGAGTTTTTTTTCCAATTCTCAACATAAAGACAAAAGTATCTAGTATCCCGTGATCCGACCTCACCTAAATGCAAGTCCAACCATACCTAACATTCTTTATGCTCCTCCTAACTAGGAAGGTCCTACCTAAACTTAGACATCTCTCTAATCACGAAGACAGGAAAAAAAAAACAAACCTATTTTTCGTATCACATGCCTAAATCGGATCCAGATTGCCTAACATTGGGGTTTCTATGACATGGGCAACATTACTCAAATCAGGCCATCCAAATGAAAATGGACGGCCTGATTTGAGTAATGTTACCCATGTCACCGGAACCCCAATGTTAGGCGATTCAAATCCGCCCAAACCCCAACCCAGCAAGAGTTCAAGGTGACTCCACGACAAATAAAATATGTGTATATATACGACGCCCATCTACTTTCAACTTCGAAACTGAACAGTCATCCAATCTGGGTGTAAAAGGAAAAGACGGATTAATTTGCAGAATGGATCGTGTTAACGAGTATTCGCACTCGTAAAGCACACTTAAATTTGCAAGTTCCAAAACATCTCATTGTACATGACACAAGAAAATGCGGCTCCCACTGAAACCTGAAGGCGCTCGTCAAAACGAAAAAGTAAAAAGCGTTGACGATGAGGAAAGAGACGGAATATGCAGACGTGCCTATCTCGTAGATAAGGCCATTGAAGGAGGAGCAACCAGGGCCACCAGTGAGCCACAGGAAAATAGGATCCTCCTCTGGGTCCCCTTGCGATTCTATGAAGTAGTAGTACAGCTCCGAACTGCCCACCGTCACGTACCTGAGAGATCACGACGGCACGATACCCCCAATTCAAGAAAGGCAAAAAGCGCGACAGGACACGACTACCAAATTCAAGAACCCACCAAAAGGAAGCATCGAGAGTTCAGGAATTTTACCCAGTTTCGAGCTTGAACGGGAGCTCTCCCTCGTACCCAGGAAGATACTTCACAATGGAACCAGAAAGGACCGAACTTGCACCGAACAGCAGGATCAAAAGCGAAAACAAGAGCACCCTCGAAAATGACTTCGTGGAAAGCAATGATTTTGAGTGCACAGCCCTTGCCATGTTCGACATCACTGAGCACGGGCTCTTTCTTCACTTCTTTGGGTTTCTGTAAAGCTGGGAGGGAGTTTATATGGAGCTGAGTGGCGCTTAAGTTTAAACAAAAAGACAGTTAAATTTTCCAGTACGGCAATAAGGTTTTTTTGCATCTTGCCTAAAGTGGAGATTACTATTCGGAAAGCATGAGTAATGATTAGTACAAAGTGTCTAAGAGTACTTTTTAACCAACTCATGAACTTCGATTAATTGTTTCATCAGCTCAATAATTCAAAGCTAAATATATATATTTCTACAAGTTGATAATTCTTATCACCAATTCGATATTATTTGTGAAAAGAAAGAGTTTTCATTAACCAGATGGTTTTAGTAAGAGTCCGATCATTTTTAGGCTGCATTTAACCGGGTGGGTTAATATGATAAACCAATCTAGAAAACTATAATACTACTACTGAGTAAAGTAATAAAGATCAAATGAAAATATGAGTAAAGAATGAGGATGGCAGTGTTGGTCCTCATCTTACCTCTTCTAGTTACATTCTCCCTCAGAAAATACAACAAATTTCAAATCGAGAAAGCAACTAATGCGGGGATTAGAACTAAGTTACGACCAGTTTAATTATATCGTCATCTTCCCCACCTACCCCTAGAGAAGTAGGTATGGGAGCTTGGTAAGCAACACACGCATCATTCCCCCACATATTCCAAATTATCCAATGAATGATAACCTTAATTACTTCGTAGGTGTATCTAACCACTTCCTTGAACGAAGCCCAAATGAATGAATATGGGTGGGTTTGGTTCAGCATTCCCAAGGGGCTTTCAGCCCCCAAAGCCCCTTGGAAAAATGCTGAAGCATTTGGTTCAGCTTTAGGCCAGCATTTGGCTAAATGCTGTCTTTGGGGAAGCTGAAAGCTCAATGCTGGTAGGGACCAACATTGGGCTTTCAGAATTTGGCCAAATGCAAAAAGGTTTTTTTTTCCTTTCAGAACTATCCCCACAAATTCCCTAATTTTTCGATATTGCCCTTCTTAGTTATTGTTCATCTTCTTTGAAATTGAGGAGGCAGATCTGGCCGGCGAGAGTCCGGCAAGGAGACGGCAACAGACTGGCGAGGGACCAACCGCCCAAGCGAGGGAGCCTGGGTGGCACGAACACAGGCAACGTCGCTTGGGTTCGCGCGACCTAAGGCTACCTCGCATGAGATTGCGCGAACCCAAGCGACGCCGTCTGGGTCGCGTGACCCCAGGCATCGCCTGACCTCAGGCAGCGCTCGCCTGGGACACGCGACCCTCGGCGAGGGAGGCCCAAGGTCGGGCGACCTCAGACGAAGGCCACCGACGCCAGATCTAGCTCACCGGCGGCCTGAAACCTTCGCCGGTCCGGCGAAGGGTTTAACAGTTCTTTAATAAGATGGTAAAAAATTACATCCAAAGCCCTTTTGCAAAGTTAGTTTTAGCAAACACCATTTAATCCAAAGCCCATTTTCAAATGAGTTTTTACCAAATGAAATTAGTATTTTCCCAAACCCCTTTAGGTGGAAGACATTTACATTTCTCCAAAGCCCATTTGAAATGTTGAACCAAACCCACCATTATATATATATTATATAAACAGGCCCTCACCTTGCAGTTGTTTTATTTAAACTAATCCTTAAAGTTTGCTAAATTGTAATTAAAAAGTCACCAAAAATCTCAAATTATATTCATTGTGAGTCTGTGACTGTGACACTTTGCTCTGAATTTTTATTTGTGACATAAAATACTTCAAACTATGCCCATGTGACGCATTACCCCAAATTTTCTCTTGCGACATCAAAACTCCAAACTTGTACCCAGGTGACACATACCTCCATCAAAGTTCTGTCAACTGATTTTCCAGTCAAAACGTCGTCGTTTTTATTTCAATTAAGCCACGTGGGCATCATGTCAACATCATTTGCTTTCCGTCGTCCATGTAAGCATATTTTTTAACAATGCTCATTGACGAAATCTTGACGGAGGGTACATGTGTCACGTATATATAAGTTTGAGATTTTTTGTGTCACGAAAAAAGTTTAGGATAAATGTGTCATAATGGGTATGTTTGGAATTTTTTGTGATTTTTTCCTTATAGTTATGAGGTGATTTAACGTCGGTGTTCAAAGGGGCGTCAAGATAAGCACGAGAGAGTATCTAATTCCTTCACATGTAAAGATGGGATTAATTTACTGTCGGTATAATGATAAAATATTACTAAAAAAAGGTGATTTTTTTTTAATTGATGGAAATGGCTGTAAATAATTTTGAGCACAACTCTAGTAACGTCGAAATGGGTCCTTTTTATTGCTTCCAAATGTTGACTTCGGTCTTTATTTTCCTCGGTCGGGTCAGGACCATGTTGGTTAGGTTTTCCACGTGGTCGGTCCACCAGATCCTTTGGGGCTTATCCCATAACCGGTAGATACAGGCTACAGCGACATTCTTGGGTATCAAAGCTTCACTGGTCATCACGTGCTTGGACTTGGAGAGCTTACGGACCCTTTTCGTGCTAAGAGAATACAACGACGGTTAAGTAAAGTCTAAGGAATATTAGGACGCAACTGGCGGTTTTGCAGAAGAAAAGCTTCCACTCCTTTAAACAATTGAGTGCAGTTTGGATAATCTGAGTCGATTAAATGACAGAAAATGGACATGATCCAAACTTCTCTTGAATTGAACAAGTGCGCACATGAAAATTGATCCACGCTAAGGGTGATCGGTGTTATGGAAAATCCCTTATGAAGTTTTGAAGAAGACAAAATAATCAAAGGCTACTAATGTATTTATTGGTTGAGTAAAACCAGGTGAAAGAATCACAAGCCGTTATGCAGATGGTGTATTAACAGAATATCTGAAGGTTACGAGTTATCTATCAATGGTGAACAAGGCATTGGTCGTAGAGGTGTCTACAAGCTTGAGGTACCTAAGTAGAAGGTGAACAAGCCTAGAACGGAAAGTTCGGTAAAGTTTGGAAGGATCTTGGATAGGTGAACAGCGAGATAGAGCCGCAATTGCCAATACGCTTGGAGGAACCAGAAGATGGAGCTCAAGTTACTGCATCTGAAGTTCTGGATATTACATATGAGAAGAGAAGTTTATATTGACCTTAGTTGGATATTCAGACTTAAGGCAAGAGTATCGTATATTTATTTTTGATGGGGTTGAATCATGTTATCCAAATTAAGTGAAGTGTCACTTATGGAGCTTCAACCACACCTTTAAATGAAAACTTATATGCAAACATCAAAAAGGTTTCTATCAACATTAAACTCAGTGTTATCTCTATTCAGATTCTGAAGACTGGTTTCGTTTATAAAAACTGTTCAGATACAGCGAAGTATTCAGATACAGAAGACCGTTTCTGTTTCTGAAGTCTGTTTTTGAAGATTGTTTAGAAGCTGCGAAATATATTAATTCCAGATTCAGAAGACCCACGCCTGACATATATCCGTTGTTGCTGAGGTATTTATGGAAGTTTGTAATCTTTGATTGACAAGATTATTCTATAACATGATTGATAGAATATCCTTGATTGGAAATTTCCTTCCATGAGACAAGACAACTTTCTTATTTGAAGAACTTCACTTATGGAAACCAAAGAATTGGTTGTATGGGCAACCGGATCAGCGGGATTCAGATTCTTATCACTTAACAGCTACTAAATCTTTAAGATACAGTCTCGTTCAATTAAGGATTGGATACGTCCAATTAAAGATTGAAGAGCGATCCTCCAAAGATTTGTCCAACGGTTAGTTTGGGGATGGATGAGTATAAAAGGAAATCATTGGTGCTGTTACAAGAGAGGGAATTCAGAATCATAAATTCTAAGGTGCTAGAGTTATTCAAATTCATACTTGTCCTCGTAAGCTTTATACGACAATCATTGAGAGGCTTTGTAAGAGTGATTGAGAGAGCATAGTGTGATCTATCAAAGAGAGTATCATCACTTGTTGTAAACCTCCATTGATTCATCTAGTGGAATCCAGCCAATCGACTGTCAGTGTGGGAGAGTGGACGTAGGCTTGATCTAAGCCGAACCACTATAATCGTCGTGTGCAATATTCTCTATCTCTAAACTCTTATCATTGTGTTTAATAGAATATTGCATACTAGTGTTTATATTCAGAATCTGCATACCCAGAAATTGCATACTCAAGTTCAGAATCATAAACTACACATATTTAGATTCAAATTCTATTTTGACTCGATTCTTTTAATTTCGCATTTTCTAGTCAAAATTGTTTTAAATCACCTATTCACCCCCCCTCTAGGTGATATTGCTAGATACAACAATTGATATCAAAGCAGGTTGCTCATTATTTTGAAGTGTTTTACTTCAGAGTTAACGATCTATCTGTCGAGCAATAATTTTTCAGAATCGTGTGATGCATCTTTGGTTCGTGAGATGAGATTAAGCGATTGATTGAAATCTTGCTTAGAGATAATGCGTTTTATTTGATTGATATCTTTTTTAGGGAAGAAATTATTCGGATGGATTCTTTTATCCTTTTTTATCTTGTCACGTTTTGCAAAGATAAAACCTTTTTAAAGGAGATATTATTTGAATCAGTCGTTATCTTGATATGGCATGTTATATTACATCATTAGATGTGCTGCAAAGTGAGAATCTTATGAGATTTTATCGATTGGGCATATTGTTAGAATGATAATATTTCTTTATATGTCGTTAAGGAAAGAATATTTTGGTATCTATAAAGTTTCCTTATTTTTACTCTAACGTAAAGGAAAGGATCCATATATTTGGATACCAAAAAGGAAATGAGTTTATTGCAGGATTTTCTACAAGGAAAGATTGATTGCAAATCATCATGCAATCGAAGAAGGATCTCAATGAGGAATATTTTCTAAGAATGAAATATTATTTTCTCCTCCACAAGAAACGGCGCTTTACAGGATGACGACATGGAAACCTCTACCTTCTAGATGGTGAATCTGAAGATTTAAAATAGTCTCTTCAAGGATGAATCTGAATATATTCGAGACATTATCAATGTTCTGACTTCAGAACAAGCTCAAGCTTCTGAAGAAATAGGTAAGGTTCTACATATGATTCAAAAGCAAAGAAAAGATCATAATCTTGGGGCGTAAATTGTATTCTTGTAAAGAAATCAGGTATGTCTCTTGATTATCTTTTTTATAATTGATTATATATTGATTGAATACATTATCTGCAAAAATTCCTCATAAAAAATATTTTTGGCCACTTTTAATTCAATTCCAAGTTTTACGAATCCAGTTTTTCAAAATTTCCTTTTACTACCAAAAACTTTATTCTCCAGAAAGGTAAATCGTCAGTTCAAGCATTTACATTTCTTTTGCAAACATCATGAGCGATATATTTTTGATATGCATATGAGATTCGTACTCAAGGAAAATCTCTTTGATTTTGAAAGATATCTTTCCAATTTTTTTATGGATGTTCTTGCTATATTCTTAAAAGTACACATTACTATTAGCAAGTTTGATCCGCAATTCGAAGGAAGGTATGTACGTGATATTCTCCTTAGTTTTGCAAAGACTATTATCGCTTCAAGAATTTGCAGGTCGTAAAAAAAAAATTCTCTATATGAAGTTTGGAAGTTTGTTTAGAATCTGAAGAAAGATATTTGGAAAGTTTGATCCGAATATTGGAGGAAGATTTTGCAATACTTTTGAAGGATCAGAAATTCTTCTCTTCGCTTACAACTCTCGCAAATCATTGAAGGCATATCAAAATATATTGAGTAAGCCCTTAGAGTATCATGTGAAAGGTTAAGTAATTTCTTCATCAAAATACTTGAGTTGCTTACAATTACTACTCTGTTTATTCGAAATGGGCATGATATACAAATGTGAGATATCATATCTTTAATGCAATTTGTGCAAGAAGTTTGTTGAGTTTATGCATATCACATTCGAGACGAGCTTGATTAAGGAAATGTCTTTCTCGAATCTCAAAAGCAAACGAATGTTGAGAATTTTACTACCATTGAACAACCATCAAAGAAAAGATTGATGAGAAGAATGAGGAGTTCCAAATTATTTCAGAGACTACTGATGTCACTGATCAGCATGTGATTCATGAGATCCCTGAAGTTCCTATTCAAACTCGGGGGGGTTTCAGAAGAAAAGAATAAAATTCAATTCTCAGACTCATGGGGAGTTAGAAAAAGTGCACAAGGATGACATTCTTGAGAAATATTCAAATCAATTCTAGCATTCTTGAAGTTGCAACTGAAATGGAAATCGACAATACTATGGCACATCCATTGACCCAAGCATCTCCACCATTTTCGAACTGCTCAAAGAATACAATGCTGCTACAAAGAAAAACATCCTATTCAACTGGCGCAACTCGGCGATAAAGGCTACTCACAAAAGCTGCTATCTTGATGACAAGGGGAGAAAGGAACGAAATGATCAGATTCAAGAGGAGTCTACTAATCAGATTTAGGATGAGATCATTGATCAGATTCAAGGGGAGCCTGACACTCAGGTTCAGAAGGAAATCAGTCATGAAGATCTATAGGGGGAGGACATTATTTAGAAGGACATAAAAAGCCGCAAGCTTCTGTACAGCAAGAGATGGTGAAAACCATTATGCTGCCCCACATCCTTGAAAGTTATGCTTGAATGAGTTTTGATTCTGAAGGAGCATTGAACAAGCATGGAAAAGTTCTACGAAAGTTGAGTAAATTTCATCCCAATCTTGATTACTATTCAGATAATGGAAGAAAAGGTAAACGTATGTTAAAACTTGTTAAGTTCTACAAAATCCGATTAGTACATCTTCTATTTCTCTTACTTTTTGTCATTACAAATCTCTAATCTGTTTTATCGTTTTATTTTGACATAAAGGATGTGAAATTTATCTGTACTCCTTGATATATGTTCACTGACGTACATGATGATTGATTTAGAACATGAACTATATTTCATATCTTTTATGTTCATCTCAGAGTGTAGAAGATGTTGCATTTGAAAATATTATGTGAACATGAGCTATTTTGCATCTGAGCATATATTCTCTACGTAAGACCCTTTCCATTAGTATCGCTTTTTTATTATGACAAAAAGGGGGAGAGAATATAGATATGCATATGTGTTGAATATTGAGCTGCGGTTATGTTTCTATATATATGATGCTCAATCCATCTGTTATCTCCTGATTAAATTGCTTGATTATCATAATGTGGAGATCGCGTTACGTGCTTATTATGCCTTGATTTGAATTCTTATTTTTGGCAAATAAGCGTATCTTGTTTATTTTTCAAGTATACACAATTGAATATCTTTGAAATGTGTTTGCACATCTGCATTTTCAGAGATTGTATTGTCATCATCAAAAAGGGGAAGATTGTTATGAAAATTCACTTATGAAGTTTTGAAGATGACAAAATAATCAAAGGCTACTAATGTGTTTATTGGTTGAGTAGACCAGGTGAAAGAATCACAAGCCGTTATGCAGATGGTGTATTAACAGAATATCTGAAGGTTATGAGTTATCTATCAATGGTAAACAAGGCATTAGGCGTAGAGGTGTCTACAAGCTTAAGGTACCTAAGTAGAAGGTGAACAAGCCTAGAACGGAAAGTTCGATAAAGCATGGAAGGACCTTGGATAGGTGAACAGCGAGGTAGAGCCGCAATTGCTAATACGCTTGGATGAACCATAAGATGGAGCTCAAGATACTGAATCCGAATTATGCATCTGAATTTTTGGATATTGCATATGAGAAGAGAAGTTTATATTGACCTTAGTTGGATGTTCAGACTCAAGACAAGAGTATCGCATATTTATTTTTGATGGGGTTGAATCATGTTATCTAGATTAAGTGAAGTGTCACTTATGTAACTTCAACCACACATTTGAATGAAGATTTATATGCGAGCATCAAAAAGGTTTCTATCAACATTAAACTCAGTGTTATCTCTGTTCAGATTCTGAAGACTGATTTTGTTTATGAAGACTGTTCAGATATAGCGAAGTATTCAGATACAGAAGACTGTTTATGTTTCTGAAGTTTATTTTTGAAGATTGTTCAGAAGCTGCGATATATATTAATTCCAGATTCAGAAGACCCACGCCTGACATATATCCGTTGTTGCTGAGGTATTTATAGAAGTTTGTAATCTTTGATTGACAAGATTATTCTATAACATGATTGATAGAATATCTTTGATTGGAAATTACCTTCCATGGGACAAGAAAACTTTCATATTTGAAGAACTCCACTTATGGAAACCAAAGATTTAGTTGTATGGGTGACCGGATCAGCGGGGTTCAGATTCTTATCACTCAACGGCTACTAAATCCTCAAGATACAGTCTCATTCAATTAAGGATTGGAGACGTCCAATTAAAGATTGAAGAGCGATCGTCCGGAGATCTGTCCAACGGTTAGTTTGGGGATGGAGGAGTATAAAAGAAGATCATTGGTGCTATTGCGTGAGAGGGAATTCAGAATCATAAATTTAAAGGTACTAGAGTTATTCAAATTCATACTTGTTTTCGTGAGCTTTATACGACAATCATTAAGAGGCTTTGTAAGAGTGATTGAGAGAGGATAGTGTGATCTATCAAAGAGAGTATCATCACTTGTTGTAAACCTCCATTGATTCATCTAGTGGAATCCAGCCAATCGGCTGTCAGCGTGGGAGAGTGGACGTAGGCTTGATCTAAGCCGAACCACTATAATCATCATGTGCAATATTCTCTACCTCTAAACTCTTATCATTGTGTTTGATAGAATATTGCATACTAGTGTTTATATTCAGAATCTGCATACCTAGAAATTGCATACTCGTGTTCAGAATCATAAACTGTACATATTCAGATTCAGTTTCTATTTTGACTTAATTCTTTTAATTCGGCATTTTCAAGTCAAAATTGTTTTAAATCACTTATTCACCCCCTCTAGGTGATATTGCTAGATACAACAATCGGTTCCCCACCTGGAACCGGAATCCGGATGAAATAAGGTCGGTTCCCAATTCCACAAACTAGGAACCGCCTGTATCCACACTAGAACAGGACCGGCCGATCCTGGTCCGATTCTCGGGATGTCATTGGAACTGACGATGTTATTTATTTTATAGATGTTTTATTTTCTTTGTCAAAAGTTCCTAAATATATTGAAAGTTACTAAAAAATTAATATATTCTGGGCTTCGATCCGGGAGAAATCGGGAACATGATGACACAGGCGCTCTAATTGTCATATCAATCTACTACAACATCAAGAAATGCAATGAGCCTGCACAAATACTATACTCAAGAATTGAGCAAGAAGCATTTAGGAAGCATCAAGATTTCAAGAATTTACCCAGTCTCGAGCTTGAAGGGGAGTTCTCCATCATACCCAGGAAGATACTTAGAAAGGACTGAACTTGCAGAAGATAGCAGGATCAAAAGCAAATCCGAGAACACCCACGGTAATAATCTCCTATGAATATAGGATTTTGCCATGTTTGATGTCGTTCAGCTTGGAGACTGACTTTTTCGATTTTCAGAAAGCTGGAACCTTAGCATGATTCATATCTTGGCATCACTGAAAACAATGTCAAACAGCTTTCCTTATTTCCATGTCTCATGTATAGTAGAAAATTACCAAAAAATCATAAATCTATTGCAATCGTATCAATTCAGTCCTAAATATTTTCACGTTTTACCAATATAGTTCATCCGGCCAATTTTTGGCCGGGAAGTGCTGGCTCGGACAAAGTTTACTAATTTTTTTTTATATGTTTTCGAATTTTTTGTTAATTTTTTTTATATTTTTAGTTTCTTTTTTCTTTTATTTTATTTTCCCTTCTTCCCCGCCAGTCGCCAGGCCTCGACAATGGTCGGTGACCGGCCATTGGCTACAATTAGCGAGGGTGACCCTCGCCAGGATTTGGCGAGAGGGGACGACCTCGTTAGAGGCCGGCCCTCATTGGCCTTCGACGAGGGCAACCCTTGTTGGCCTTAGATGAGGCTCGCCCTTGCCAGCTTAGGGCAAGGGTTTGCCTCGCTAGCCTCCAGGTAGGGTCAGCCTCGTCGGTAGTTATCTTTGGCCAATCACCAGCCATCCCTGAGGCCCGGCGACCGGTGGAGGAAGAAGGAAAAAGAAAGAAAAAAAATAGAAAATAAAAGGAAAATTAGTAAATTTTTTCCACATCAGCGCCAGCTATGCAACGAAGAATGTCGAACGTACACATCAGCGATTTTCGACCAAAATCAGCCGAATAGACTGCATTAGCAAAACGTGGAAATATTTAGGACTAAATTGGCATAATTGAAAAGTTTATGACTGAATTGGCACAAATGCAATAAGTTAAGGCTTTTTTTAGTAATTTTCCCCAATGTATCGTCCTTATAACATACGACTAGAATGTGAGACGTGTCATATAACCTGTCAGTATAACTATAAGGTTTGACAATGCAATGGTTGGTTACATAGTTAACATTTTGGAAAATTTTCTTTTTATGGTACTTGTATTATGAATTCACATGCGTCAAAAGGGGTATAAAGAGGTGAGAAGCTACAGCCTACAGGTACCTCCTCGTCGAACAAAATGTTCGTTAAGCTGTAAGCTATGCATTGTAACGAAGGCCGATTTCCTCGGTACGAGATGAAAGTGATAAATGACTACAGTATGGTATAGTGGTGCCTTGATACTTAGCAATTATACCGGACAAAATTTTATAAGTAGATCGGGAACTCAAAGGGATGCTAGTAATTACCACTCCACCAAGACCTCTAAACCCAGTGTGCTGAGGTTTTCATGAACTTCAACAACGCTCCGAACGCCTTTCGTGTATGCTAAGCTTTTGTTGCACCTCTTCCAGTCCATTACTGTCTCCTGTGCTCATTATTACATAGACGTATCGATAATTTTGCAAGAATCAAATTGTCACTACCCTTAAAGAGTAATCACCCAACCAATTATTTCAACTTACCGGTCGGACATGTAAAGCTTTCTGGACCGTAAGATCATTTGACCACGTATACGACAAAGCGTAGTTAAAGTTCTGCAAAAAGAATCAAAAGTAATAGGTCAGGCACTCGTGATTTGTGAACAGAAAGAGAGAGTCGTTTCCCGTAACATGTAGTTAACTAATAACGAAAAACGGCGATCTTACACGGCACCAATATTCAGGAATTCTCGGGGGTGAAAGAATGAACTCCGTCGTCGTATCGTCTTGTACTGATCGACGACCAATTTGTGGGTTCATTTTAGGGGATGCGTAGACACACTTTGGTTCCAAAACGTCATTGCTTTGCTGTATAGATCTTTAACACACTGCAATTTGAGATTATGATTCAGTCTGATGCCTGATTAAACCTTGAGAAAGTCTCCATGCTGAAGGTCTTCATTGGTAATTACCCTTTTGATTGCCCCAAGAGCAGTCCAGCACTCTGTATTTGATGGATCCACATTAACATAGGTCTCATTACAACTTGTTTTGGCTGCCTGGAAAGCATAGATAACCGTATAGTTTAGATCAGATAACAGATGGCAAAGAAAGGGAGAACATATGTAGGAATAAGACATCCTGAGAATTGAATTGATAACCAAAAGCCAAGCTATGTTTTGTAGCTTTTGAGAATGCTCATAGAAATTTTGAACCAAAGTGTCACTTCAAGACTGCACCAATATAGGAGAAAAAGAAAGCGACTTAAAGGAGAGAAGGTTAAATCACCTGATAGAGTTCATCAGAGATAAGTGCCATCCTGTGAGCAAATACAATCTTCGAGTTTTCGTCGAGGACTGAATCTGTTCTTGGACTTCCAACTAGATAGCCCTGAAGATCGACATCCCATCAGCAGCTTAAGACCTCAATGCCACATTGAAGCTGGATCATGCAGAAGTGAGCACTGGAGCTCCAAAATTAGAATTTTAACTTGAGATTCAGGCGTGGCAGGACGCCATCCATGTTAGCTAAAAGTCCATAGAAGAAAAGCCAAACTCATTTAGACTGGATCTTGTATGGACAGAATGAAGATATAAATTCAGGTGAAAGATATACCATACGCTACATATTTGGTGACCACGGGAACCGCCATGCCAAAGTAAGAATCGCCCCCAATGAATAGTTGAAGAGCGAGATATTGCGGGTGCTCGACCATCCACTGTGTGTATGAGCATTGCATTTTTTTTAAGTGAGTTGATGATTAAAAGACTTAATTCAGCTCAATTCAATTCAATGCGACGGAATCCTTCCTAGGAATGGATAACAAATTCTGTATTAACTTGGTCAGAAGCATCATATTGTGGCAAATAATAACCTTTCTGAGAAACTCATATGCATGCTCTGCTGAACTTGAGTCTGAAGTATACCAGCCTTCTTCTGTTGTTGAATATGAAAAACCAGTACCAACCGGCGAATCTACAAATATGACGCTAGCTGTCTGAAGAGCATAAAACTCGATTTATTACATTGTTCGCGGAAATGCAAGGGAAAATTGACGGCGTGCGATGAGTGATGAGACCTTCGTCCATGCGTACTCATAAGGTCGCAGTTTCGGTAATCCTCCAACGTAATTGTCAATATCAAACTCCATTGGACCTGCATTGATGGATAAGGTAATTAAGGCTATTTCCAGATAGGAAGCCAGTGTACAAATAATGCAGATCCTCTTGTGCATCCAGCGAGAGAATGCAATAATAGCCTTTGGAAACCAGTTCCGTACTTTGCTGGTTTTTCTTCGTATTCGGCGATGAATGCTTCAGTCCATTATGGACCTGGTCATTGGCACAGCTAGGCTGTCGGATGAATAGGCGGGGGCCAAAGTACTTTAGGGTTCTCTTTGTTTTCCAAAAAAATAAATGAATTGAAATGTATTTTTCGGAAAATATTCGTTTGTATCGCCTGAAATAATTAGTCAATGAAAAATATTTACATTATCAATAACAATTTATGTCTAAACATTTTCGTGGACGGTGAAAACATTTTTCGTTTATCTATTTATGTAAGCGATACAAAAGGTTGTTTTTAGGAAAATATTTTTCAAATCGTTCATTTTCCGCGAAATAACCCGAGTCGAAATTATCATTCGGACTGGCCCTCAAGAATGTATTTCATTATTACCGCTCACTTATATTCTAAATTGCAAACAAAATAAGTAAATGTTATGTTATATCGAGTTATCAAATTAGCATAGTGGGTCGTTTCCACAAAAAAAAAAAAAAAAAGGGTGGGTCAAAATGGAAAGAGCAATTTTTTGTTTTACATAATGGATCGTGTTAGCCAGTATTTACATTTGTGAAGCACACTTAAAACATTATAATTGACACGAGAAACATATTCCGTTTATAATATGGAAAGATATAGAATGTGAAGACTTGCCTATCTCGTAGATGATGCAATGGAAGGATGAGCAACCAGGGCCACCAGCGAGCCACAGGAAAACGGGATCCTTTTCCGGGTTCCCTTGCGATTCTATCAAAAGAAGGCTAAGGTAGCACTCCCATCACCAAATTCAAGAACTTCATCAGCAAGAAAAGAACCCATCAAAAGAAGGCTTAATGCCCTAAAAATATCATCATTTTTTTAGGTTCAATGCTAGTTATACCATAATTTTCTTTCTCTCGTAAAAAAAAAAAATTCAACTTTAGATTCAGTCGTAATTCTACCATAAAATTTTCTTGTCTTGTTAAAAAACCCGCAACTTTAAGTCCAATCTCAATCTAACATAAACTTTTTTTTGTCTCATAAAAAATCATCAACTTTTACTGGAGTCGCAAATCTACCCTCGTTAATGCTTCATCCAAGATTTATCTTGACAACCGAGAGATGGGAAACTCCCGAGCACGAGAGATTGAATACTAAACCCCAAATCGAAGATCCCCAGGTGAGATGAAAAGAAGACTCTATTAAGAGTAAGAGCTCTAGTTTTGACCCAAATTTCATATCCAAGATGCCGTCATCTTGGCTGATGTGGAAATTCATCTCCAAACGATGTCTTCTTGGATCAAGAATTTGGGGGAAATATCGCATTACTAAAGGCGGTTTTGGACATAGTGTTGTTAATGGAGGCATATATGGAACTCAAGTAAAATTTGGTGATTTTCTATGAGATAAAAAAATAAAGAGGGGGGGAGGAGAGGGGGTGTTTGGTAAAACTGGGACTGGACCTCAAGTTTAAGGATTAGTGTACTAACCCCCCCCCCCCCCCTCCCCAAAAAAAAAAAAGCATATAATAGCTCAAGAATTTTACCCAGTTTCGAGCTTGAACGGAAGCTCTCCCTCCCTCATACCCAGGAAGATACTTCACAATGGAACCGAGCTTGAAAGGACCGAACTTGCACCAAACAGCAGCATCAAAAGCGAAAACAAGAGCACCCTCGAAAATGGCTTCGTGTAAAGCAATGAATTTGAGTGCACAGCCCTTGCCATGTTGGACGTCCTTGAGTACGGGCTCTTTCTTCACTTCTTTGGGTTTCTGCAGAGTTGGGGACTCGAAGTGAGTTTATATGGAGTGCAGAGATCATGAAGAGAAGAGAAGAGAAGCGGTGGTTGAGTGGCCCCTCGAGTTTAAAGTTGGTGGGGGATTCGGGCCCAAGAGAACATTATTTCTCCATTTTAACTCAAATTTCTACTTTTCCTCCATGTGCTTCGACGGTGTTTCAATTAAATATCCCCATGTTTTGAGCGAATATTCACGGATGGCAAAGCCCCACGTGACCATATATATATAAGGCGCGCATGATAATCATTCTATTTCTGAAATCAATTTTTGACCAAAAATAGATTTTTCTATTTCTAGTTTCTGAATAAGTTTTTGAGCAAAAAAACGCATTTGATAATGACATAAAATTTCTGTTTCTGGAACAGAAGTTGGTTTGATAACGGTTGAAAATTTCTACTTCTGGAATATTATTAACACAAAATCTTCTACGAAAATGTTCTGGCCCGGGCTAACTTTCAGAGTTGGAGCCATGTCTGCGAGCGACCACGACTACTTTGGCACCAGCAGCCATGAATGACCAGTTCTGAAGAGCCAGCCGGCCCAAAAGATGCTCCAATGCCTCGCCGGTGCCTTGAACAACAACCAGATCTTGAGAGAAAAGTGGGTGGAGGAGGAAGACGCGAAAAAAAATGGAATTTTCTTTTTTATTCCAACTCAACTGATACGTTTCGATTTATTATTGGACATGAGTAAAAAAAATGCGTGTCACATTAGCGATTGACGCGGTGCTTTACAACATTGAATGTTTTTCTCATCTATAATATTTTATTATACCGAAATAAATTTTTTTATTTTCACAAATTTTCTAATTAAGTCTCTTGACCAACAAATTCGACCAAAATTTAAACTGGCGTGATCGTCAACAATTGAAAGCATGATGTTGGTAAAACATATAGATGCCCAGCTGGATATATGTATATGTGGAAAAATTTAGACATCCTTGACAAGTTTGGAGTATCGTTCAATGTCTACATTAGAAAAAATTATCCATGTCACCCACAATTTCACCCGACGGCATTGTCAGCTAAATTTTATCAAATTCGGTGTCGAAGGAGCTTGATTAGAGAATTTAACAAAGTAAAAGACTTGATTAGACAGATTGAAAGTACATGGAATTAATTAGAAAATGTGTGAAATTGTAACTACAAAAGGTAAAATTTTACCTTTTCTGGAAGGATATAAATTGCCAATATATTGTAACGCAATTTCATTTTATTGTTATCTTTAAGAGGGTCCCCAATGATTGCATATTGTTAGAATATCCCCCCCCCCCCCTCATTACAAGAAAAGCTATATTGTTTTAACTAAAGTATACTTAACAAGTACTCCAAAAACATGGCCTAATACCCCAAAAAACCTCCAACTTTAGCATTTATGACAATTATATCCAAAAAAAAATTTGTCTCATAAAAAACCCCAAACTTTTTCTTTTGTCCCAATTCTACCGGTCTAATACCCAAAAAACCCCTCAACTTTAGCATCTATCCTAATTATATCCGAAATTTTTTTTTGTCTAGTAAAAAAACCCTCAACTTTTACTTTTATCCCAATTCTACCACCATCAGCCTTCCGTCCATAATAACCGTTAGTTAATGCTACGTGGCTCGAATTTTCTCGCCGAACTTACCAATGAATTTTCAAATTTTAGAAACAGTATGTTTCAGGGACGACTAGATTTTAGATCGTTTGTCCAAATATCTCCATGTCTAGCCTTTTTTTGGGTTGTTGAGTAGCGAAGAGAATACGAAAAGTGCCGTTTTGAGTGACTCTGTATCTCCCAGCAATATGTTGGGGAAACAAACAACAGAAGAGAAGTTCAGAGATTTTTCATGTCAGCTTTGCTGAAGTGTAATTCATTAACGACGTGGAAATGCCACGTAGGATTAACTACGAAAGGCTAACGGTGGTAGAATTGGGACAAAAGTAAAAGTTAAAGGTTTTTAATAAGACAATTTTTTTTTTTGGATATAATTGAGACATATGCTAAAGTTGAGGGGTTTTTTTTTTATACTAGGTCGGTAGAATTGAGACAAAAGTAAAAGTTTAGGATAGAATTATGACAAAAGTAAAAGTTAGAGGGTTTTTATGAGACAAAACAAATTTTTGGATATAATTGTCATAAATGCTAAAGTTTGGGGTTTTTTTGGATATTGGGCCCCAAAAACATTGGTTAAGAGGATCTGTTTAGAGAGAGAATGTATATGAGAAAGATATATAACGGGGTTTTTATTTCGAAAAACTATTCTTGTTATGGTATCTTACCTGATGTAAAGTTACTATTCGGAAAGCATAAGTAATGATTCGTATAATGTAGGGAAAATTGCCAAAAAAAAAGAAGTCTTAAACCCATTACATTTGTGCCAATTTAGTCCTAAATCTTTTAATTTGTCCAATTTAATCATAAACCTTTTGACGATCTGCCAATTTAGTCATTCTAGCCAATTTTGGCTGAAAATCAATGCGTGGATGCCAGTAGTGCCACAGAAGACACCTGACGCTGATGTGGACACTTTTTATAGATCATTTATTTTCTTTATTTTCATTTTGTTTCTTTCTTTTTCAATTTTTTTCCTTCTAATCATTTTAATAATTTTCTAATTTAGTCATAAACCTTTCAATTGAGCCAATTTAGCCCTAAAATTTTCAATTTGGCTAATTTGTGTTTAATATTTTAATATTTTTTTAATTTAGTTCTAAACCTTTCAATTATTCCATTTTAGTCATAAACCTTTCGACGATTTATCAATTTAGTACTTCTGGCTAATTTTGGTCGTAAATTGATGACATGAAAGCCTAGTTAGCATCCACCATCATACATGGCATAACTAGCGCTGACCTGGACAATTTTAACAATTTTTAAATTTTTTAAATTTTCATATTTATTTACCTTTTTTTCCTTCTTTTCTTTTCTTTTTTTTCCAACCCTGAGCATGTGAGGTTGCCGACCGACCCATGTCAGTCACAGGCGAGGGCCAACAACCCTCGCCTTGTTTGGGAGAGGGCGTCGCTGCCCTCACCTAGATCCAAGTGAGGTCTCTAAGGCCCTCTCTCGTGGTTAGCAAGGGCCCGACGCCCTCGTTGGCCTGAAGTTGGAAAAAAAAAACACAAAAGAAAAGTGAAAAGAATAAAGAATAAAAAATTCAAAAAATTTACAAAAATTGTCAATGTCAACACCAACCGTATCACGTAAGACCGTCGACGCTAACTAGACTGTCATGTGACCAATTTTCGATCAAAATTGACCGGAATAACTAAATTGGCAAATTGTCAAAAGGTTTAGAACTAAATTAGCCAAATTAAAATGTTTAAGATTAAATAGGTACAAGTGCAATAGGTTTACGAGTTTTTTGGTAATTTTTCCGATGAAATAGATGGGCCCTCACCTTGCAATTGTTTATTTATATAAATACTTAAAATTTGCGAGATTGTAACTATGAGATTATTTGATGAGGTGTTCAAAGGGGCGTCATCAAAGATGGTATTAATTTACTCTCAATGAAATGATAAAGTATTTAAAAAGGTGAAAAAAGTTTTGAATGAATTTAAATGGCCTTCGACCACAAAAAAAAAAAATTAAATGGCCGTAAATAATTTTGAGCACAATTTTAATAATGTCGAAATCAGTCCTTTGTACTGCTTCGAACTGTCGACTTGGGGTCCTCCAAAAACAAAACGACAACTTGGGTGTTTATTTTTCCCAGGTCGTACCACGTCGGGTCAGGACCATGCGGTGTCTTCATCGGTCGGGGCCGTAGGTCGGGTCAGGACCATGTTGTTAGGTTTTCACGTGGTTCGTCCACCAATTCCTGCGCTGCTTATGCCATAACCGGTAGATACAATGACATGGAGAGCTTATAGTTTGGTAAACGTTTAGTGTATATACACACGTTTTCAAAGGGTACATGTGGTGCTTATCGCTCATCCAATCAATTGCTAAATGAAAGGACGACTCGAGGTGTCTATGTACTCGTTCATGCCCTCGCACACCCCCGGCACGAGACTAAGAGTCGGCAGTCGAGGGTCGAAACTTGAGAAAGAAATTTCTAACTCAAGAGAGACTCTTCTAGAAATTATTGCTAGTGAAATTATCTCAAACAAGCCATAGGGTCAGCATTTTAATATGTTATGATGCGGTTAGTGAGCATTTTCATATAAATTGATAAATGGTAATAATATCTTTCATACCAAAATTTTGTCAAAGGTGCTTCACAGGTACTAGTTAAGCAACCGATCGAAGAATTTCTAATATTACGAATGAATTGTTCGTATCGTGCAATTTGTAACCAACGCTTTGAATATGGAATTAATTGAGTATTGAGTATACTTGATAGGTATTTCGAAGACACTCGTTTATAGAATTTTCTTGATACGCAGCAAAAAAAAAAATAAAAAATGGAGTAACCGAATAGGAGAAGGAACTATTCAATTCGTGTTGAAGATTTTTGAGAAAGAAGCCTTTTTCAATTGGGCTTGAGTGATGATTTCTCTGGTGTGAATGGACCGCACAAATTGTTGAGAAAACCTTTCCTCTGAATATTTTGAATTTGACAAAACTATCCTTACTTAGAAAGAATCTGGTTAATACTCTAAATATTTTATTGCAGGTATAACACGTGAATAAAAAGCTTATATTGTTCCAAACTTGGTGTTCAGACTCAAGATGAAGTCGCCACATATCTGCTTCTGAATAAATTGAATCTTGTTATTCAGATGAAGTGCGACACAAATTTTGAAGATTCAATTCTTGGATAAGACTTATGTGAAACATCTATAAGGACTTTATCGAAGCTCATGTTCACTGTTTCTGTCTGTTTAGATTCATGAGACTCTTCCACTTCCGAAGACTACTTCTGAATTCTATTCAGATTTTGCAATACATTATTTCCAGATTCTGAAGACCCACGTTGACAGGTTTTCGTTTATGGCTAACTTATTTATGGAAGTCTATAATAATTTGATTGACAGATTATTCTATTAACTGATTGATAGGGTATCCTTGATTGGAAATTACTTTCCATTGGACAAGAAGACTTTCTTATTTGAGCTAACTCTACTTATGGAAACTGAAGATTTTGTTGTATGGACGACTGAATCTGAAGAGTTCAAACTCTACACCAACGGCTACCAAATCTTTTTAGATACAGCATCTTTCAATCAAGATTGATAACGTCCAATCAGCGATTGAAGATCGATCCTTTGGAGGGCCTTTGCAACGGCCAATTCAAGGTCGAAGGAGTATAAAAGGAGATCAATGGTGACTGTTGCAATTCCAAAGTGCTCAAGTTATTCAAATTGAAACACTTTGTTCTTGAGAGCAAAATTTTCTATCTTCAAGAGGTTATGTAAAAGTGTGAAAGTGTGTCATCACTTGTAACCTTTCAACGATTGATATAGTGGAATCTAGCCAATCAGCTGTCAGCATGGGAGAGTGGACGTAGGCTTATCTAAGCCGAATCACTATAAGTTTTGTGTGTAATTTCTCTCAACTCTAAACTCTTTTTGTGTTTAGTATATTGCACATTCGTGTTCGGGTTGTGATTCTGAATCTTACTTTTTTTGTGACTAAGATTGTTTTAATTCCGCTTTAAATTTCAAAATTGTTCAGAATCACATATTCACCCCCCTCCCCTCTAGTTGATATTGCTAGACACAATACAAATCAAATCAATACCAACAACTATTAAATCAGGATGTTCTTTTTTTGCATGTGAAAGGTGAATGGTTAGCGCTGATTTAAATTAATTATCATCTAGCTTTCCTTTGAAAATATGGAAACCGCAACAATAGTCAAAAGACGAAGCCCATAAAGGAACCTTTCCTTATCATTATTAAAAATGAATTGGTGGAGATGGCCTACCAGGAGAATTACAAAAAAAAACCTTAAATTTATTGTAATTGTGACAATTTAGTTATTATTTTTTTACCAATTCAGTCCTAAAGTTTTTGCATTCATGCTAATTCAGTCTATCTGGCCAATTTTGACAGGAAATCGCTGATGTTGCAATTTTTAATATATTTTTTTCAATTTTTTTTATTTTTGTACTTATTTTTTCTTTTCTTTTGCTTTTCTTTTCTTTTTCTATTTTTACTTCCCTATCTTCTTCTTCCTCCAGCTGGTCGCCGAGGTCTGGCGACCGGCCAGAGACAAGGGCCGAAGACTGGCCCTCGCCCGCCCCTGGCGAGGCGCGACCTTGCTCAGCGATGGCGAGCTTCCCTGAGGCCAGTGAGTTGCCGGGCCTCGCCTCTGGCTGATTGTCAAACCTCGGCAAACGAAGAAGATAGGGAAGAAAAGAAAAGAAAATTTAAAAACTAAAAATTTGAAGAAAAAAAATTATTATTAAAAATTGCCACATCAGCGATTTTCGAGCAAAATTGGCTAGATAGACTGAATTAGTACAAATACAAAATTTTTAGGACTGAATTGGCATAAATGCAAAAGGTTTAAAACTGAATTAGCAAAAAAAAAATTAGGACTGAATTGACATAATTATATTAGGTTTAAGAATTTTTTGATAATTTTTCCTATATGTATGAGTATGCTTGGAAAGCTACTGTGCAACTCACTAGTTACCCTTTCAAACTGGATATTTACCCTTCCCATATCTAGAAAGAAAGAAAGAAAAAAAACAACCATCTCGAGTGGCTGCTAACGAACAATCTTTATCACTATTTTGCAATCAACACAAAGTAAAAAAATAGATGATATATTGCATTTTCTATTTGCAATTAGAAATTTACTCGAGCTTTTAATCGCCAAATCAAGTCATATATATCATCGTACAATGACACATTGTACTAATTGTGCGTACGTTGAGCCATGCGTATCTGAAGAGTTAGTAATTATGTAGCACCGACACGACACGACGACACGTGATTTCTTAAAAAATGGAGATTTTCGACACGTTGGGACACGTTGTATATTAAATATATATATTTATATATATTCACAAATAAATAAATATTACGAAAAATCATAAAATAATTTGTGAAAAATCATTAAATTATCACCATGAAGGATCGGACACACGAAAAATCATTAAAATTTTGTAAAAAGAAGAAATAGCAATTTATGTTTTATTTTTTAGAAACACATAAAGAGTCATGCCCCGCGAACGCACGCTAAAAATCAAGTCCCAAGGACTTGTGAGCAGCCCCCAAAAATCTTCCTCCACCAAGGCCAAGACTCAAGGTCCTCAACCATGATTGGGTTAACTTAACCACGTAGGTCAGTTGAAACTCCACCGCCTTGTCCTCTCCTCCTTTATGTGGCTGAGCCATTCACAGAACTCGGACGGGACAAGAGGCGTTGTCCCATCCATCTCTCTCCGCCTCGTCCCTCAACACAGCGCCTTCTCGCTACTCATGCTCTTCAACACAGGCTCTCACCTGCCGACCCTCCTGCCCACAACTCTATTCTCATCACTGGCGGCTCTCCCTGTATCTCTAACCTCGACGGCTGCCTCTCCTCGAGCCCGACCTCGATGGCTGCCTCTCCTTGAGCCCGACCTCTTCTTTTTCTGAGTTCTTTTTCCCAAATTGTTCTGGGACACGCGAGTCCGTGCCTGTCCTTTAGTTGACTGCGCGTCGGAAATTCGGACAGGGATTGACTGCGTGTCCGACCGTGACAAGCAAAAAATGCCCTGGAGAGCGTGTCCGTGCTACATAGGTAGGTCAGTAATATACAACCTTTCTTTTAGTAGGATAACTTCTGCTTTTACTATACAAGAAATCTCCTTTGTGCTCTTCGAAGGAACGACACTTATCTTCATCAATTCTTCCTATCACGCCTATCCCAACACTATAACTCCTCATTCCCCTTGCATAATTAGATTGCATATAGTTCGCCTGCCGAATCTTGCTCGGGATTCCTGATTTCACGACTTCACTCCTTGAATCGGTCCTCGAAACCAATTGAGACAAATTCATGCTTTGCGCGACATGATCGTTAACTGAAGAGTAGACATAGAAATTTGTTGGCAATAGAATCGGCACTTGAGCAACCGGACCTCCGACAGCGGGTCCCCCCTGTAATCAATCCTAGTCGCGCAATCCATCAAGCTGTTCATATAGAGATTTCTAACCTTGTTTAAAACCCTAATGGATGCTCCTATTACGTGCTTGAACTTGCTTTGCTTAGACGTCGCCATTTTTGCTCACCCAAGCGCACGCTGCATATAGAGAAATTATAACTTAGGAAGGGAATAACCAGAGCATAAGATCGGGGAATTTTTTGTTCAAGTTGTGAGAGTTTGAAGAGAGAGTTCACTAGGATGATGGTACAAAAAAAAAATGTGTTGGGTTTTGATCTATATAGCCTCATGATGTTAACATCAAAGCAGTTCAAATAAGACGCGAACAAAATAAAAAAATTCGATCCATAACGTCTATTATCAGATTCCATTGTGGCAGACAGAATTTTTTCTGAAGAATTTGCGATGATATTTCTGATCCATGCATAATATCATGAAAAATGGATACAAATTTTTGGACTGCTACTTAGTATCGGCAATAGGTCTAAAAAAGTATTTAAAAATATCCAATTTAGATATTTGTGCCCAGTCGAGATAAGGAACCATGGCATATATGTTTGGAATAGATTCCATTTATATTATAATAAATAAGAATGTACAATAGATAAAATCCTAAGTAAGAACATTGAAAAATTTAGCAAATAAAAAGAAAAGCCTTTTTATTCTTCACGTCCTGGATCATTAGAGGCATACATTACCTCCAGGTCGCTCGTTAACGTGATTTAAGGCACCAAAAAGACGGTCTGTCTTCAATGGAGGGAAATTAGGGCTCGGCTGGTCTTCGAGTAGGAGCTCGTTACACTTTGATTCGCCATTAACGTCGAGCTCAAGAAGTCCCCAAATTTATATATCTTTTCTCTGTAAGATTTTCCGAGAAGCAAACTGAGGCGTTAACACTTGATTTTTCCGCCGAATCTTGGCTTCAAAACCCCTCCTTCCATTTCGGCGGATACCTCGAAGCACAGAGACCGCATCCGCGGTGTGGAAGACAAATTGAGGTGTGAGGGAGGGGAAAACAATCTATAAAGAGGTGGTGACAAATTGGTCACCAGATCCGAAGCATCCATGGCCGAGCCGCCCCCTTCATCATCGTCGCTCCCGGCAGGCATCCTCCATCCCCAGATCTAAAATCGTTTGTCTCGCCCAACCCCCAACAACCTCCGAACACACCCGCCATGGCCGCTGCACCCAGCAGGGAGTCCCCCCTATGCCTTTTTGCCGAAGATCAGATTCCGCCAAACGGATCTGGCAGACCAAGGACATCGTTGCTCCCGGTGGTGACCGGATATGGAGTCATGGTGACCGGATCTGGACTTTGTTGGTCCCATCGTTGCCGTCGGTGATGGGACGAGCTCCAGTAATTGCAAGTTTCTTTTCTTCTTTTTTCCCTGTTCTGGTGAGGCGAATGGACGATTTGCAACGAGTTGAGTGGCTTGGCCAATGGTCGGTAGCCATTGCGAGCGGTCGGAGGGGTGGCTTGGCCATGGACGGAAGCCACTGCGAGCGGTTGGAGGGGAGGCTCTGCCATGGACGTGGCGCAGTGGATGGCTTGGAGTTGGACGCAGTGGCGGTGATTTGGATGGAGGGGTGGCTGAGGACGGTGGAGGAAGGAGAGAGAAAAGATGCGTTTTTGGTTTTAATTTTTTTATTCCACGTCAAAACAGGTGTCGATTTCTGAATGGAGCCACGTGGGCTCGCTCATAAATGTGCTGGTGATTGACGATCACTAATATTTTCTCCCTCCCCAAGCCGCCGCTCAACCCGTCTTTTCTGCAGCAACCTTCTTGAGGGGGAGATTTTTGTTTCTCCCTCCCTCCCTCCCTCCCTCCCTCCCCCAATTCCTTCTTGCTTTCCTATTTCTATACTTAAGTTCTCTTGAAGGCTTTTTTATTGATTTCGCGAACAATCCCGTCGACTTCTTCCACGTGAAGAATTTTATTCAATGATTTCAGAGTTCGAAACGTGAGTATCTCGAAAGAATCTGCTATTCCGAATTTGCTCGCTCGTTTCGACTCTGGTGCTTGCTCCTATAGTCGAGCGCGATTTTTCTACTGCCTCAACAGTCGGCTTATCTGAGAGTCAATCGGCTTATCTGAGAGTGATTTTGTGATCAGCTGGCATCTTTTTTACAGGTATTCTCTCCCGATCTAAAGTTAGATTTAGATTTGGATGTTCTTCTATTCCGTTCTAGAAATGGACCTGAAATTTACAAGTCGTTTTCTGTGCTCTTCCAACTTATTGGTATTGTTGTTGTCTTTATATGGTGATGGTCCTAGGGACGCCGAACCTAGGCGCACACCGCCTTTTGGCAAAGCCGCAGCTACTAGAGAAGGAAATCTCGATGTATGCTCATTATTGATGCTGATGCGAGATTCGGTGATCGGCTGCCGGTTGTGCTTTGATGCTATCACAGACCCAACTTTGTGGAATGAGCTAGTCTATGCGGGCTATATCAAGTTGATTTACCTTTCTGATTTACTTGCTTTGTTTGATTTTCATGTTTATCTTGAAGTGATGTACCTCTCTTTCAAGTGAAATGAAAATTTCCTTTCGACCAAAAAAAAAAAAATAGAGTTGACTCAATTAAATGTCACCTTTGAAAAAATTGAAAAGCACAAAATTGCATATCATTGCTTATCATTATTGCTTTAGAACACTTATTTTGCTCAAAGAGAATTGGAAAAGATGGCATTCTATGTATGATTAAACTTGGAAAGCTCCTCTAGAACTCACTTAGTTACACTTTTTCAAACATGACTATTTGCCCTCCAATATCGAAAAAAAAAAAGGGCTATCTCGGACAACGGTTGCTGTTTTGCTAATTATATTGCAATCCACACGAAGGAAAAAATAGATGGTACAGCGCAATCCCATTCGCAATTAGAAAATCACTTGAGCTTTAAACCGCCAAATCATGTCATATGTATCATCGACACATTCATGTTGAGCCATGCATACGTGAAAAGTTAATAATACACAACCTTTCTCTTAGTAGCATAACTTCTGCATTTGGGATATAAGAAATCCCCCTTATCCTCTTCAAAAGAACAAGAGTTATCTTCATCAATTCTTCCTATCACTCCGACCCCAACACTATAACTCCTCATTCCCATTGCATAATTAGATTGCATAGCATTCGCTGGCCGAACCTTGCTCGCGATTCGCGGCTTCTCAACTTCCCTCCTTGGATCGGTCCTCAAATCCGATCGAGACAAACTCATGCATAGTAATTCATGATCGTCCGCCGAAGAGTTGACACTGAAACTTTTGGGCAATCGAGTCGGCACTTGAGCAATTGGACCTCCGACAGCAGGTCTGCTGCAATCAACCCTAGTTGCGCAATCCATCAAGCTGTTCATGTAGAGATTCCTAACCTTGTTTAAAACCCTAATGGGTGCTCCTATTACATGCTTGAACTTGCTTTGCTTAGACGCCGCCATTTTTGCCCACTTGCGTGCACGCCCACGTAGAGAAACTATAAGTTAGAGATGGAATAAGACTAGAGCACAAGATTAGGGTTTGATTGTTCAAGCTATGAGAGCGTAGGTTGAAGAGAAAGTTCAATATGAAGGTGTTTTGGGTCTTGGACTATTTGGCCTCACGAGGTTAATATCAATGCAGATTAGATATAACGGCAACGATTTCCATGATTAGTGGAATAGGAACGTTGACGTGGCGTTTGTATGACTTTTTCAAAAGTTTCAACATATGAAATGTCAAATGAGACTTCAAGAACGCCATTAATGGAAGAATGTAAAGCTGGCAGAATTGAAAAAAACACAAGAAAACACACAAAACGAATCAGCGGTCTTATCCCGAAATGTTTACTATTTCTTTGGCGCAACAGAAGACCACGCCTATTTTATACATCTTTTCTCCTGTATGTTGAAATATTGAGAAGATGAAAATTATAGAGAGAGCTTTCTTATTATAGTAGGAAATTATTCTGGCCTTTTAACTCCTTTGGTAGTTCCGTAACTTTTCATCAGTCAGGATGACCCGTTGTCTAGGTTATAGACTTTACGTCCTTTTGCGTTGGCTTTGACCGAGAGCTCAATAGAATCTAAATTAAACTGACTAATTAATGATTAATTAGCAGCCACCCGCCAAAGAAAACTGGTGACGAAGTAGCTGAGAACGCGCTCAATTGCAAGTTCGTGATGCGTACTTTGGAATTTGGAAATAGAAAACTCTCGAGAAGCAAGAACTTCCAAATGATTTCAATTGCTCATAAGCTTAAGACATAGCTGCAGTAATAACAAGATTATTACTGTTCTTAATTGTGTAGCCTTTTTTCGTATTTTCCTGTTCTTATTCAAGACGACGACGACGACAATGGGGATGATGACATGCAAATCCCAAATCGAAGATCGCCGATTCGATGCAGAGCAATTTCATATAGTTCGTTGGAGCTGTACGTGTAATCGAATCTGCAATTAGAAGAGAGCAAAATGCTAAACTTGCCAATCTATAGTGAATAGTTGGTTGTTCATACATTAGGTATGGATATTCCGCCAATTATCAAGAAAAAAGAATTTTCAAGATTGCAAATTTTCTCTCTCAATACTTGCCTTATACACACCAAGGAAACCCTTGAATGCAATGCGGAAGCTTCAAGCTCATCGGATCTTGTAAGGTGCACGTCGAGGAGTAACGTGCCGACATTGTCATTAGAAGGAAAAGGCTTACTATAATTCACATCGATTTACTACAATAAGAATGATTCATTGACCAGAATTTCTCTGTGCAAGAATGAATAGAGCTTGACGGAGACATGTTACCTTATATTCTCTGAATTATCATTAAATACATGTTCGATTATTTTTGTGCCAGTATGATCCGGGCGGTAGAATACAAAGACAAAGTACCCTTAACAAAGACACCATTGATCGAGTAGCGTTTACAGCTACAACTCTCCAACGACAACCTTAAAAACAAAGAGAAGACCTACGGTAAAAGAATCCCAAATTTGATACAAGCCAAGAAGGTACAAAAGTCGAAATAGACACTCCTTCAAACTCTTGTTATTTACATCTTGATCTTCACCAATTCAAACGTCTTATCTCCACCAAATTTTCTTGGCCTTTTGCATTCAATAGAGCCCAACATTTCTCCTGCCAACAGCATGGCTTCTGCTCCTTGGATACGCCAAATCCGCCTTCAGATTCAACCTATCTTCCTCAAACTCATCAGCAGAGATGTTCTCATCAATCCTCCCTATCTTCCCCAACCCCACGCTTTGGCTCCTCTCCACGCCGTAAACATTATTGGTACCACTGTTGGACCCGTACCCGTTTCGCGACTCGAAACCCGTCACGTCCAAGCCTCTCCTCTTAGAAACGGCCCGCACGAGCTCCCGGAAGTCCTCGTCCTCGTCCCTCTCCTTGGACGAGTTCACGCTGAAGCTCTTGGGCAGCGTCGTGATCTGAGCGGCGGCAGGGCCACAGACTCCACCGCCCTGGCCCACCCTGCCGGCCAAGTCCTCCATGTTCCGCATGTAGAAGTTCTTGGCCTTGCTCATGATCCTCAGGGGCGCCGACATCACGTGCTTGATCTTGCTTTGCTTGCTGGCCGCTTTGGTGTTCCTCATGACTTCTTCAAATTGCACAATTTTGAGCAATTCTTCCAGAGAGCAGTATATAAACAAGAAAGAAGGAGGAGGAGGAGGAGGAGGAGGAGAAACTTTTCTTTTTCTTTGGAACACGTTTTGATTGTGAGTTTCCCAAGAAAGATTTGATGAGTATATAAAGGGTGGTTGGATGGGGTTTAAAATTAGGGTTTTGGTTGTGGGGTTTCTTTCCTGGAATCAGGGTTAGCATGAGCGGTTTGAATACGAACAAGTTGAGAAGGAAGACGTTATTGAAAGTGTAATGTAATGCATGGAACGTGTGGACTTTTTCAAAACCGGCATTAAATTAAGACCAAATTATTGACTTTCACTAGTATGTGAAGAGGATGAGAGAACGACGTTAGTAGGCCAAATTTGAACGGAAGAAATCAGAAACCAAGTAATAAGAGAGAAAACGATTCCTGCTTGACCCCTTAAATCATGTGCTGCTTTGAAATGTTCTTATCTCCGTGGATACGTATGCGTATGGAGCGGAGGTTCAAAAGTTGACCTCCTCTTGTGCTGTATATATAAACATTATGAAGCTAGCTAAATGAAATATACACGTATACGATGGATAGATACAACATAGTCAAACCATAGAAAATGGCGGCCAGGCTCGAGCTCGTCGTATTTGGCGCTTATTAGTAGGAATTGGATATATAGAACTTTTGGCATAACCAGACCGATTGACTTAGACTCTTACCTGCTTTCCTTGGTGGATATGGAAAACCAACAATGAGGATATGGAAACTTTGATTTATACAATAAAGTCTGTCTTAGAGATGAGGATTTGCCTTACTTATCTTTCAAATAACTAGACATATATAAGACGAAGAATACGTACAATAGAAAAACTAAAATGAGGGATGATTGTGAAAAAGTGGAAGAGAAAATGCAATAAAAAGAATCAAATGAACCACTATTTAATCTTCCTATGCTTGCCCAGCTTTCCTCTTGATTGTACAGATTTTAAGATGCATATTGCAAACAAGGTCAATGAAATGGAGGTGATCATTGGGAGGGCTCGGGCTATGCCCTCGAGCAAGAAAGAAGAAGAATATATCTTGTTTTGGATTGGATGGGATTGCTCAGGTTAATTAGACTGGACCTAGCCTTATAATTAAAGTGTTTAAACGCACACGAAAGCCCAATGCAAAAAGACATGATGCCAAGTATTCCAAAGATTAGTTGCCAAACAATCCTTAATGTCGTTTATGTTTCAGCACTGATCATTAGTTCTTCAAGTTAATCCGTGGAAATTAATGCTCACGAATTGTATAAGACGTGTTTCGCCGGAATTGCCACGACGACGAAATACCTTTGACCGTAATTTTTAGTGTAAACAAGCTGCAATCTCAGCTTCGGCCTTCACCAGTCTAGCCTCTCCAATTTTCAAGAGTAACTTTAGGCTGATGGTCCAATCCTTGGCCCAATTCTCGCAAAATAAGGATGTTTGAACTTTGAATTGAGGATGTTAGCTTAGCTTGACACAAGCAACCTCAAAGTAATCGTTTATGTACTATTTGCCGTACACTCGATCCTTCGCTTCTAAACGACATCATGTATCAATTGTTCCTTGGCTTTCATTGCGAGCTTGGTTTGCTAATATATATCTGGTCAGGCTATCCTTCAAAACCCAATGGAAGAAATCTTCGAACTTTTCCAAATTGTTCTCATGGTACTTTCCACCAAAGTCAACGCTAAATACCGATACTTTGACACTCCAAAAAGAATAAAGGGAAAACACCACCAAAAACCCTAAACTATGCCCACTGTGACACATTTACTCTAAATTTTTTCTTGTAACACTAAAAACCCCAAACTTGTGCCCGTGTGACACATTTACCCCAAACATTTTTTTTTTGACACAAAAAATCTCAAACTTATACCCATGTGACACATTTATCCCGAATTATCTTTGTGTGACATAAAAAACCCCAAACTTATAGGCATGTGACACATTTACCTTAAAATTTGAGGTAAATGTGTCACGCAGATACGAATTTAGGGTTTTTAGTGTCACAAAAAAAGTTTGGGATAAATGTGTCAAACTGGTACAAGTTTGGGGCAAATGTGTCACATGGTAAAAGTTTAGGGTTTTTTGTGTCACAAAGAAAAGTTTAGGGTAAATGTGTCACAATGAGTATAGTTTATGATTTTTGGTGGCTTTTTCCCAAGAATAAAAGAAAGAAAACTCTCACTGTAACCAAAATCTCCAATGGTGGGTCTTAGATGCGATTATTTAATGAGTCACCGAGCACCTGTAGACCTCCAAATATTTAAGAACGGGCTAATTTTTTAAAAGACTCCCAACTTTAGCTTCATCTCAATTCTGCTTTGCATTTTTTTCTTTTTTGCCTCATAAAAATCCTTGACTTTCACTCTAGTTCTAAATTTACCCACGCGCCCAAAAATCGCTGTTAATTTCTTCAAAATTACTAAGATCATGAGGTTGCCATTGTTCCGTGCGAAGTAAGAGTGTTCATGAAGACGTAGGTTCCGATAAATGAACCTCTAATGGGAAAATTACCAAAAAAAAGTCATAAACTTATTACACTTATGTCAATTCAGTCTTAAATCTTTCAGTTTGGCCAATCAAGTCTTAAACCTTTTGACAATTTGCCAATATAGTACATCCGGCCAATTTTGGCCAAAAATCGTTGACGTGGGCCCTGACCGTCCTACGTGACATGGTCGGCGCTAACGTGAACAATTTTTATAATTTTTTTGTTAATTTTTTCTTTTCTTATTTTTAATAGTTAAGTAGCAGGGTGCTGCCTGTTATTGGCCGAGGCCTGCTACCGGCTACTAGGCAAGGATAGCAAGCCCTCGCCAATTGCAGCCCTTGCATAGCTCTGAGCTAGGGCCGTGAGCCCTCGCCAGCTACTAACAAGGGCTTCGCGGCCGACGAAGGTCACTGCCCTCGCCCAGCTCTGAGTTAGGGCAAGGACCCTCACCTAATGGCCGGTGAGAGAGCCGCGAGCCTTGCCAGCTTCTGGAGGGGACTTCGCGGGCCTTGCCCACAGCCAAAGGTCAGCCATCCCCAGCTGGCCCTTAATAATAAAAAATTAATATAAAAAATAAATTCAAAATTTTTTCGCGTCAGCGTCAATCGTACCATGTAGGACAGATGACGTCCACGTCAATAGTTTTGGCCAGAAATACTAAATTGGTAAATTATAAAAAAAAAAGATTTAATTGACACAATTAAAAGATTTAGGATTGAATTGGCCAAAGTACAATAAGTTTATGACTTTTTGGATAATTTTTCATTTTTTCTCCCTGGACGTCCAAAAATCCCTCTTTAATCAAAGAGAGACCTTTTCTCTTTGTGCCACTTCTTTTCTATCACTCACGGAAGAGATAAGAAGAAAAAGAGGCCTAATTCCCCCAAAAATCCTTAACTTTATATCTAGTCTCAAATCTACCTCGAACTTTTTTTTGTCTCAGAAAAAGCACTCAACTTTCAGTCCAATCCCAAATTTGCCCCGAACTTTTTTTTTGTCTTAGAAAAAAACCTCAAACTTTAGATCCAGTCCCAAATCTGCCCCCAAACTCTTTTTGTCTCAGAAAAAACCCCAAACTTTAAATCTAGCCCCAAATTCGCCCAGATTTTTCTAAAAAAATTCACAAAATTTCAATTTATTCTCAAATTTATCCCGTGGTCCAGTTCCAACTTAACGTGGTATTTCCACGTAGATAAAAAAATCCACATCGGCAAAGTAATGAAGCGATATGTACGAATCAACGTGGCATTTCCATGTGAATAACAAATTCACCCTAATAAAAATTGTTGAAATTCTCCAAAATAAAACCGTTCTCAAATATTAAAGTTAATGATGACTAACGATGATTTTTGAACATAGGTCTAATGGGGGTACATTTGATATTAGAGTAAAAATTAGTAAATTTCTTCTAAGAAAAAAAATGTTCAGGGTAGATTTGGGACTGAACCTAAAGTTTGGGGTATTTTCTGAGACAAAAAAAAAAGTTCGGGGCAGATTTAGGACTAAATTAAAAGTTGGGGGTTTTTTCTGAGACAAAAAAAAAAATTTGGGGTAGATTTGAGAATGGACATAAAGTTGAGGTTTTTTTCTGAGACAAAAAAAAAAAGTTTTGGCAGATTTTGGACTGGACTTAAAGTTGGGGGTTTTTAAGGGAATCAGGCCAAGAAAAAGAAAGGGTGACGTGTTTTTTTCTTTAGTGGGCTGTGGGCTTCGTGTATGGGTTGGTCTTCATGGGCTGCACGCAATGCAAGTGTCCAATTTTCTTATTTTCTGAAAAGTATGGCGGGAAATACGCGGGTTGTGCGTCATGGACATTTTTTATTGACCGGGCTGGATTTTTCCTCTCTCTCTCTCTCTCTCTCTCTTTTATATATATTTTCTCTTCTTTTCTCTATTCTTCTTGTTCTATTATCATTATAATTTTTTTTTATAAAAATGCATATGCAATTTGTCGACGAAAATACAGGTGTCAATACACCCTATTAGATCATTTAATGTCATTCGACCAATCTGTATGGTTCACCATCAAAATGCAAACCTCAGGAGATTGAAAAGAGCACTCATGATATCAGGGAATCACCCCTCCTTATACATAAATAGTGACACCCACGGAGTATTGTCAAAAAAGTCCTAGATCTTTTACACTTTTGTTAATTCAATTTTAAACCTTGTAAATTTGCCGATTCAGTCCTAAACCTTTTCATCTTTTATCAATTCAGTCCTAAAATACCAATACTTTTCACATTCCAGAAAGAAAAAGAAGAAAAAGGCAACCGCTATAATAAAAATCTCCAGTGGTGCATCTCATATGTGATTAACATGACTAACGATGAGTCATGAAGCAATGCACTTCTATGGTACACCTCCAAATATTGAGACGACCTTCATTCATCGAAATTGTGATTATATAAGACATCTAGAATTCCACAAATTGGTAGGCAAACATTCCTTAATGTTGTTTATGTTTCGTTCTCGATCATTAGTTCTTCCAGTCAATCGGTGGAAATTAATACTCACGAGTTGTATAAGCTTGCATTATCTCAGCTTCGACCTTCACCAGTCCAGCCTCCAATCTTTAGGGATTAACGTTTGGCTAATTTGTCCAATCCTTGGCCCAGTTCTCGCGTAAAATATAAGGATGTTTGAATTGAGGATGTTAGCTTGACTCTAGCAACCTCAAAGTCCTCGTTTTCGTATTATATATTTGTTCGGGCTATCCTTCAAAATCCGGCGGCACAAAGCGATGAATCTTCACGTTTGATCAACTTTTCCAAATTATTTGCATCTTACTTCCCACCAAAGTCAACGCTAAATACCGATACTTTCACACTCCAAAAAAGAAAGAAAAAAGAAAGAAAACTCTCGCTATAACAAAAGTCTCCAATATTGCATCTTAGATGTGATTATACATAATGAACAATGAGTCACGAAGCACGTGTAGACCTTTATTGATTCAAATGGGGCTTCCCTAAAAAAACACTCTCTAATTTTGCCTAAAAAAATCCCCAACTTTCACTTTAGCCCCAAATTTGCTCACGTGTCCAAAAATCGAAGATTACTAACATCAGGAGACTGCTATTGTTCCGTACGAAAGTGAGAGTGTTCATGAAGATGCAGATTCTGATGATGATGAACCTTTAATTAACCTTAATGTTGATAATTTTGAATAAATTAATGGCGATTTTTGGACTTGTAGACGGATATGAGATTAGATTGAAAATTGGGGATTTTTATAAGACGAGAAAAATTCGGTACGAAATTTGAACCAGACCTAAAGTTGGAGATATTCTAGGAAATTAGGCCATTGAACAGGGGCCATGAATTTGCAACCACATACTTCCTTCCATGCATTCCCGAGTCAACGTGTGTTTTCACGTTTTGATGTAGCCCCGATGCGATCAAGGCACCAAGTGACAAGTGTGTGTGAACCAGAAAAGAGAGGATCCACGTCTCTTCAATTCACGTGGAGCTCAGTCCCGAACTCAAACGTGAATCTGCGAAATCCGCCATTTTCAGGTCTCGACCTTGGGACTAACTTGAGAGGATCACACCAGAAAAAGTCTCTCTTCCTTATCCTTTGGCTTCGCCACAAAACCAGATCATTCCCTCCCTGGACTTTCGAAAAAGAGGCAGATCTATGTCAAGTAAGTCCTCTGGAAATCGGCTGTCCAACCCCATCATCATCTTGTGATTTCCAAGCATGTGGAAATTAATTAAACGACCCATCATCATCCTCTCATTCCCCAGGAATCCTCGTTACGTTACATCCCTCGGCTCACGAAATACCTATTTCCTACATGCGACGGAACAAGAAGATGGATGCCAAAGACCAGTTTCGTACGTAGGCACAGTGTCGTAGTTAGTGTTCAAACAAACTTCAGGCTCGAGATCCGGGGGAAAAGGGAAAACACACCCGTCTCTCCCGTTTTTCTCGCGCAGCATTTCCGGAGCAGAATAAAGTGACCATCTTTCCTTTCCTCTTCCTTCTGATGAATTTGTTTCCATTGAGTTTTGGTTTGAAGATATACAGCAGATTGCTTTATGGGACGATATGTTTCGATGGAACCCTTTTCTCTGTACAATCAGAGCTTTGGAACAACGACGTCTTTCTCAAGCCACAAACCGAAACGGTTCCATTCCTATGTCGTCCTAAAACCTAATCAGAAACCCAGAAACGGCTGGTACAACAGACTCGAAAAACGACGATGACAATACGAAAACCAAAGTAAAGAGGGCAACTTCAAACGGAACACGAACACATCATCATCATCATCTTCATCGTCTCACCGATCTCTCTTCGATTTCTTTCATTGAGAGATTAGGCGAGGTCTAGGAGTGGCTGCGCTTGCCGGGGCGATCGGCGAGCTTGAGCGTCTTGTCGATGAGGTTGCGGGCCTTTCGGCTACGGATCTCCACCTTCACGCTCGAGCTCTTGTCCATCTTCACGTACGGCTTCTTCTTCTTCTTCAGCGCTCGCACCTTCGACTTTATCGTCTCCACCAAGCCCTCCAGATGGTTCGCCATCGCCAGGTTAATCGACGTCCGATCTTCTTCTCGCTGCGCGATTAGGGTGGGTGGGGGGAGTGCAATTTGCGGGTTGTGATCTCGGAGTCGTCACTCTCACCTCGCAAATAGGTGGGCTCTCGAGTTTGCGTGTGGAGTCTGGTGTTCTTATATCGAGCCAAATGTGTGAATGTCGACACGTAGTTGGGTAAATATAACGATTTTGCCACTTGCCTCAGCTTTGCTTATCAAAAAAATTTGGTACAAGACTAACGGCCTCTTTTGTATAAACTAAGAGCATGTTTGATAACTCAATAAAGTGCTGAAAACTAAAAATTCAGCACTTAATGAGATTAATCTTGTTTTATGACCTTAAATAGAATTAACTTAAATCATTTAATCAAGGAAAAATTCCACTTTAATCTGATAAGTAAGGGAGGGGCTGCTTAATTCGTTCGATGAAAGAAATAATTGATGATAATTTAAATTTTGCTAAATAAATTGAGAAAAATCTACCAATAGTTGTCCTTTTTCTATCTTTGGTAAGAGATTAATAAATTCAGCCGTCAATTTTTAGCTATCATCAAATACCTTTTAAATTTTATTTGGGAAAATTCCAAATAAGAGCTGGAAGTGACCTTGTTTTCTCAAATAAAGGCATGGAGTGAATTTTGTTTCAAATAAGGGCCTGAAGTGCTCAAATAATTTTAAAGAAAGGCCTGACCTAAAGTGACAGCCTGAATTTTCGTAAGCAGATTAGCCAATGTCAGACCTAAATTATTAGACGTCATAATCTAGAGGTTAGAGGATTATGGAACGACGGATCGATCGAGCTAAGGTTATACTTTGGGCAAGACGATTTAACCGAACCGTTAATGGAATTCTATTTGAACTCTTAGAGCCTAAGGTAGGTCCGGACGCGAAGCCTCACACGGCCTTAGTCCCCACCGGTCACTCAATTTCCCCCTTCCACTATAAAACCTCACCCCACTCTCTCTCCTCCCATTTTCTCTTCCTTTCCCCGCGTGAGACCCCCACTCGGGACCTCGTTGTCTCCGCCCGTCACTCTTCCCTTTCGGCCTTGCTCTCTCGGTTCTTTCGCCCGGCGACGCCCATCTCTCCCTTCCTCAGCTCGACGCCGGCAACGCCACGAGCCTGCAAGCCTTTGGTGACGGCACTTCGACCCCAGTTTCTTTCCCCTTCACCTGACCAGCTTGCCCTCCTGTTTCCTCGCTCGGACGTGCGCGCGCTGGACGAGAAAGGAAACCAAGCTTCGTTCGTGACAATCCAGCCTCAATCCCACTGCAACAAGAAAGTTAAGGCAAGTGTACATCTACCCTGATTACTAAATTATCTGACGATCGGCTAATTTAGCATGAAATGCGGGCGTTGAATATGGGTTTACCGAGTAGAGTTTCGGCTTGCATGGCTTGGATAATGTAAATGCACGTTGGTGTTGATGGTAGAGTTATGTTCATAGGGCTATGGGTGTCTAGATTTGGAAGGCCGTCCGTCCGGATTATTGTCCAGTCGAAGCGAATTGGAGATTGCGCGAGTACAGGGTGTTCGGCCGTGAGCTAGAGGAGTGATGTTCGAGATTTGAGACTTGCTTGCTAGACTTATTAGTTAAATTACCGTTATTTTCCTTGAGTAGATGAGGATTAGACTCAGATGAAGTTGTTCATCGCCTGAATAGCACGAAATACAGGTTGCGGCTCAAGTGGTGCTCGGCCGCAAGCGATGTAAAGGGGGGTTCGTTGCCAGGTTCTCTCATTCATGCAGTTCTCGCTAAAGGTTATGACATTTAGAGTTTAGGTTATTTGAGTTGTATGGTTACATGATTGGTTCGTCATTGCTTGGGTGAAATTCTTTGATTCACGCTATGTGGAGTGTTAGGCTTGAGCTAATTGGGAGATTTGGACCATGTGGGACAGATTGTTTCTACGACCTTGCTGTAATTGACTGTTTGGTCAGACTATTTGGTTGTTTGGTTAGATGTATTACTTGTGGAGTTTTCGAACTCACTCTTGTGGTTTTCCTCATTTTCTCAGCTAGATAGATATGTCGTCTATCCCTCCTCCTGCTAGGACTATCTATCACTTTGGCACACCAGTGCGCGTTACACGCACCTGGGAGGAGTGCATCGAGCTCTACCCTTCCTTTACGCGTTATGGCATGCTCCATACGGCTGTAGAGGTGGACGCGTGCACCATTTTATTGCCCTTTACGTCCGGGGCCTAGGACAGTGGATTGGGCCACGTCCCTCTCCCCTTGCAGATGAGTGCAGCGATGGTGGCAGTAATGTTGACACGAGTGACAACAGCGAGGAGTAGATGGTGGGGAGCTAGTTTGAGGGGTAGGTGTACAGGTAGGCTTTTGACTTGAGTTGATACGGTAGCTACTTTTTGATGTGGCCATATGATGATGCTAGAGCGTCGATGAAGTACGCCATATGTGGGTGGTTAGATAGGGAGCTGATACCTTTTTTATTGTCTCCTAGTAGGTTGTTTCTCCTTTGATTCGAAATGATGTACTAAACGTTGTTTCATATATAAAAGTAAGTATTTTCCAAATTCTGATGAATAATCTTACTATCTATTGTAAGCCGTAGTGAACCCTAGGAGACCATACCCTTAGGCGTGCCTACCCTTTTCATGCACTTGTATGTCGGCCTCGTCTGTTTTGTATTGAATCTTCCGCATGCGCCCTCTGTTATATAAGTAATATGATATTAAAATGATTGCGATCAGCTTAAGGAATGTGGCGGACTGGGACGCCGTTACACCTAAGGGCATTTTTGTCCTTTACTTTTTTCTGATTTTTTTTTATTTTTTACCTTTTCTCTTTTTCTTTTATTTTATTTTTTTCTTTTTCTTCTTTCTTTTCCCTCTTCCCTTCCCTCCCCTCTCCATCTCCCTAGCCACCGCCATCTCCACTGGCCACCTGCCAGTCCCACATCCCCCCTCCGCCATCTCCACCACCAACTCCATCGACAGGCCTTCTTCATAGATGACGGAGTGTGACGGCGAGCAGCTTCGGGCAGCGAGCCCCGAAGGCCTGCGAGCAGAGCGGCTCCATGCCGAGGGCTAGGCCGGAGAGCACCGAGTAGCCTGTGATGTTGGCGAAGGCGATGGCGAGCGACCCGACAATGAGCTCGGTATCGCCGAGATGGCCAAGGAAGAGCATGGACAGGATGGAGCGGGAGTAGAGGATGAGCATCATGAGGGCAATGGGGAGGGTGAGAGCGAACAAGGACTTGGCCTCCGCGACGAAGTCCGAGGTGGTGGCCTCGTCGGGCCCCGGGGACTCTTGTTTTGCAACGGGGAGGGATACGAAGAGGTCCAGGAAGACATGGGTCAGCGGCGGTTGCACAGGTTTCTCGATGGTGGGCATGGCAGTGCTCGGATTGCACATTTTTGGTAGCGCGGCGATTCACGACGACGGATCAAGATGGCCAAATTCAATTTGGGAAGAGCTTTAGCACTCATGTATTCTCTGTTTGGATTCGTAATTCTCTGCTCGTAAGTTCAGATAGAGAGAGACTCTGGTGAAGAGCACCCTGTTTCTGCTTTCTTTCTTCATGGACAACCCTTCTTCATCGCGCGAGCAACGCCTTGGTCTCGGCTAGTGAGGCCAGGCGGAGGCGGCGGGCCCGTCCCCGGGGCCGTGGTGGTCGGCGGCAGCGTCGGAGGGGAGGGGGATGCGGGACTGGCAGGTGGCCAGTGGAGATGGCGGTGGCGAGGGAGATGGAGAGGGGGAGGGAAGAGGAAAAAGAAAGAGAAAAAAGAAAAGAAAAGAAAAGAAAGCAAAAAATTAGAAAAAATAACAGACAAAAATACCTTAGGTCGGGCCCTTATTTGAAACAAAGTTCACTTCAGGTCCTTATTTGAAATTTTTCCATTTTATTTTCAGCACTCAAGGCTATTTATACTTAAAATTCAATACCAAAAGTTTTAGCACTTAATTTTAATTTTATCGAGTAGGCTCCAAGTTTAATTATCATGAAACAACTTTCAACCGGTGCCTACTTGAAAACATAATTAAATGCTAAAAAAAAATACATTTAGACTTTATTCGTTTCGCACAAAATAAATTTTTTTAAAATTTTTTTATAGAAAAATGATTGCACATATCATTTGAATGAGAGAAAATTGGAACAGAGTCAAGGAGCAGGACAAACAGATAGAGGGATAATAAATGTGGCGACAATAGCACGGAAGACTTTAGTATGGCAAGTGCACTTGACTAATTTGCTTGTAATAGTGATTGGAATTAATAAAAATGCGAATAATTTAACGACATGGTGCAAACGAAAAAATTATAATTTGTGCAATTATCATTTCTATTCCTTTGACCATTTTCCGATTGCTTTATTTGTGTCAACTGGACGTGAAAACAAGTCAGACTTAGATACTTAGTATTAATAGTAAATGGTGCCAATATAAGCGATAGAGACATGGGGCGTATACATTTTGGATAGATCTCGTTGCGTAGGAAAAGAATCCAATTGCCAATTATGAGCAGGAGAGTCTTACCCATTATGCATGAACAGGACTATTTACATACATCCGCCGAGATTAGTCGAGTCGAAAGATCGAATAATTAACTTTGTTAGAAAAAAGTATCCGACCTTTTATGTTGTGGGTCGGACAGATGCGATATAGATAGATATGTACGGACTTTGACAAAAGAGGAGCTTGGCGAATTTATTCCTATCCCTTGAATATGAACACGCCCACATCCTGGAAAAAGATTAACAAGGACTTAAGTTCTTTGGTCAAAGTTTTTATAGGACAGTAGTACCGATTCAACGTACGACCGAGAGTGAAAGAACAAATGAACGGCAGCAATGACCCCGCTGCACCCCGCGCGGTTAATCAAAACGACCGTCGACCAACATCCTGCGCAGCCCTTGGACTGCATATGCTGCTCTCATAATTCTCCACAAAAAGCACCAACATTCACACTCTCCGCCTGCAAAACCTGAGTCAAACACATTGAATTCCCCGTACCCAAACAAAAGCAACATCGACGACAATACTGGCCTGAGCTTTGACCAGTGCCTCATCAAATGGGCTTCCTTCTTCCAGGGAAAAAGAGAAAGAAAGAAAGAAAAAAGAACAGCTAATTATCTCGTCTTAAACGACAAAGCTGTCTTTTCTTCGTGCCTACTGAACAGTAAGCTGAGTTCTAATCACCACAGTGGTGCAGCTGCAGTTGGGATGCTGCACCTCCCAGCAAGTCTTCTTTTACAAGGATTGCCAATTTGCCAGTACAAGTTAGAAACGCGATTCTATAAGTGGAGCATTGTCTGCAACGCGCACCCTCCGTGATATAAGCACCAAGCTGGAGGAAGATGCTGCAAGTCACAACTAATTAATATGGTTAATTTATCAAAACAAGTGCAGCTGAATTTTAATGCAAATATTGCAATCTGCGGCAGGTATCCCGATATTTGGTTTCATCATGCTGTTCAAGTCAAGTCAAACTTTAATCAATTTAATAAGGAAGACCAAGAAGAGAAGTCGCATGTCAGTTTTCGAAACCAATATAGCCGTGCTCGACCTTCCCCAGTAAAGTGCATCTTCCGATTCTAAAGCCCATTTGGGAGCATGTGTGAATCTGTCTCTCACGTGCAGACAAGCACAAATCTTTGAAGAAAAGAAAAAATCAAACTCAGAACATCAGCCTCATCTTGGTTATAATCATAAGAGAATAGGGATGGGCATCTGTGCCCAGCAGTTATATTTGTTGTATTAATCATTATTTCTTACAAATAAAAAAATAAAGTATGAAAATTCTAACCACATATAAATTTGCAATATATGATTTCAAAAATTAATGAGATTTCCTCACATGGGGCACGGTGCCCCTCGAGGATGTGCCCCGCCCTGCCTCGCCACGTGCCCATCCCGATAAAAGAATATATGGAGCACAATTGCTTATTGTAATAGCATAAGCCAAAGCACTAGGACAACTTACCGGCCATGAAAAAGCAATCAAGTTTTAGTCACTTGATGATGATCAGACCATAACATGAGTGTTGCCAGAAGGGCAATTGTGGCAGTTTCTACCCGTAAGCGTTGTGGCCCTAGGCCAACAGCAGTAGCACCCGCTTCCATCAGTATAGTCAGTTCTTTCTCAGCAAAATCTGACATACAACAAACAGAAGCATAATAAAAACATGTGATTGTTAGTCACAAGGGAAATGGAGATGAGCACTGCAGACTGAAGATGTTAGGAGAAAGGACTTAAATCAGAAGACAAGAATATCGAAGAACAAGAGAATTGCCAACTAAGATGGCAAGCAGCTGTACTTATTTGAGGAAAGTAGAACCATCCAAATTCACAATAGGATCAAGTACTACCCAAGCCCTGTATAGGTTATCATCTAATATGACAAGTTAGATTTCGAAGAGTTCCATGGTTTTCCTTTTCTATTAGCTTAAAAATAGGTATGTGCACAGGGGGGGGGGGGCGGCGGCGGGCGGGGGGGGGGGGGGGGGGGGGGGGGGGGGGGGGTGGTTGCCTTCCTAGAGGAAGGACGTATCATTAAAATGGATGAAAACTAAAGTGGCCACTCAAGTTCACCTGCACTCTCTCCCACCTGTCCACACACATCTGCACAAGTGGCAAACCCACCCACCCACCCACCCACACACAAAGGGTCCGCATTTTCTCAATTATATGCTGGAAAATCAGCAAAAGAAAAACGGGACTAACCTCCTTCAGGTCCAATAATCATAATCCCATCAGGTTCCGTTCTGCTTGAAGTCAATGCACTCATGAGAGAAGGAGCTTCTGCAACAGCGAGTAAAGATAGATTTGACTTCCGAACCTATAAAAATCATCCAATTACAAAACCATGCATAAGTTCAGTACTTAACCAAAGAACAGGAAATTTATTTCTAAATGAGAACGAAATTGGAAAATCAGTCTAACGTGCTGGCTTGCAGTCACGGAGTATTAACTTACACAAGGTAGAATGTCATTGATTTTTCGTGGAGGATTAAGTACCATTTCATGAAGTCGCTGACCTGAAGAGCAATAAAAGATGGTAAGTTGGAACAACTACTCGACCAAGCCAAAGGGACCTCCTCTGTTATGTTATATCGGAAAATACAAAGTAAATTAGTCCCCCCAAGAAAAAGAATAACTAATATGAACGAAGACTTGTATGAAAGAAGACGACTCATGCGGTGATGAATAACTGACATTGCTTTGATGCAGCTAAGATGAGCCGTTGCAGCCTATCGACCCTATTTTCTGAGACTGAAGGAGATCGCTCTGTCAACAGAGGAGTTACACTGCTAGCCCCCAGCTCCTATGGGAATCAAAGAACGAATCAGCAGTAACAAGCATAGCACAAACAGACAGATTAATTATCAGATGTGGAAAGCAGAAGACATAACTGCATGGACACATACCGTACATTTCTCAACAAGCCAATCAACTCGACCACCCTTTAGAGTTCCTAAGCAAAGTCAACAATATTATGAGCTAAAAAAGGAATTATGCCCTGAGCTAAAAGATTTGCTCGGGGCTGTTCACTTTCAAAAAGAAACAAGTGTGATAAAAGGAAACCGAATGTTAAGGTATAAAAAAGTTGAAACTTAGGCACAAGCCCTTCCCGCGTGCCATAAATGATCAGGGGCCCAGCAAACGCGTGAAACACTCCGCCTGGGGAGTAACTTCCCCTTTCCTTGGGATTGGGACGCATACATCGACAATCCCCCATCACCACAGGGATTTTGCAACTGCACAAATTTAAGAACGGACTACTTCTGAATAATTGCTTAGACCAGACCAGTAATAACTCACCAAAAGCAGCAAATACATGCCACTGCGGCCTTTGAGGAGGGACCAATTTCGGGTCTTCCAGAGCCACAAAGTCCAATCCAGCCCTATCAACACTCTGAATGTTTCCCCTAACTAATCCTCCCTTCCCATTGAAGAGCTCTACCCTTGCAGGAATATTAAATTCAAGCACATAAACGCCATTGTCTTGGTACTCATTTAAGTGTACAAAGCTAGACACTAAAAGTACTGAGGGAAATCATTTAAGTGTACAAAGCTAGACGATAAAATTACTAATGGAATTTTATCGAACATTTGGTCTGCACGTAATGTCCACGGAATATATAAAAAGACCAAAAGTTCAGCAGATCATAGCCAAAGGAGGCAGTACAAGTAAGTCGTTTCTAACTGCCTAAAATCACCGCGAGTCCTCATACCCCAATTGTGAAGTCAACCGTACAAAGTGCAACAAAATCAAGCAACAATGCTTTAGAAAAGAAGAAGGTCTGAAGATACCTGTCGTTTGTGCTGAACCTCAACACTTTGGTCATATGCCAGAATTCATCTCCTTGCACGCGAACAACCCCACCCTGCAGTTCGACAGTAAGTAGACAAGAGAAAACCCATTAACACCAGAAGACACCCGCGCGCGCGGGGCGTATGGAAAGAGAGTAACCTTGGAAGGAGGGAGGACGTCGGAGAAGAAGCGAGGGAGTCCACCGCGAGACTGATTTGAGTAGTCCGAAGAAGATGAGGAGCTGCAAAAAGCTCGAAACTTGCACGATGTTCGGTGCCACCATCGGTTCGAGAGGGCACCAAACTGGTGAAATGTGGGTTGATGAGCTTGCATTCGGAGCTTCTTTCCTTTCCCAAAGTTCTCAAGCTCCAGTTGACTTCTGCTTCTCTCTGGGAGACTCGCTCCAATGCTCCGCCCGCTTCATCTTCTTTGCTCTTTTTACTCTTCAGATTATTTATTACTTAACCTTTGATGAAATCCCTTTATATGATTAAATACCTCCTCGTTAATAAATCGACAGTGACATCGGAACACTTCTGCGTGGATTTTACAACCAAATCAATCGAACCTTTTATCTTCGACCGAAAAAAAAAAAAATTCAACCTTTTGTCACGTTTGAAACTGGTGTGCCACTTGAATCGCCAAAGCAATTCCCTGAAAATCAACCGCACTTTCTTTTGTTTGTTCTATTTTTGTGTGCTTTTTCCTGGAATTTGCTTGCTGGTCAATTCGTTGTTTCGTCAAGAACTTTGGTGAAACGTGGCCCATTCAAAACAAAGAACAACAGCGAGGAATTCTTAACGAAGATAGTGTTTCATATCCTCCATGGAAGTCTGCTGCATATCGAGCGCCGATTTACAGGATTACCAAAAGGAAGGGGACGACGACTTTCACAACTGAGCATCCCCTGCTATTTACAATCAACAACAAAAAAAATGGGACATATCCCACCACACCTCAAAAAACACTTCCCACTGCCACATTTCCACAAACACCTACAAGGCAACACTTCCCCTCACTCCTCAGCCCTCACCGTCGCCGTCGTCCGCATCTCTGCCATCCCCTTCGTACCCACCGCCCAGCTCGCAGATCCTCTCCCAGACATCCGCCGCCACCGGCACCACCGACAGCCTCGGCTGCCTCAGCAGGGCGAACCCCTTGAGCGAGCCGTCCCCCTTAAGCTCTGCCAGCTCCACGTGCCTCCTCATCTCCCCCACCGCCCTCACGTCCACCGCCCCGTCGCCGCCGCCGTCCCCGTCGTCGTACCACTGGCGCGCCACCTCGACGACGCCGACGACGCGGCGGGCCTTGGCCCCGGAGTGGTAGAAGAGGCAGAGGTCGCGGAGGCGCATGGACTTGAGGTTCTTCTGGGCCTGCTTGTTCTTGACGCCGTCCCACTTGGCGACGCCGCCGTCGGATGCCGCCTGGTCGTCCCAGGACCACTCGCCCGGTTCGGTTTTCAGGAGCCAGTACTGTTTGGGCTTGCCCATATCTTCGGTGGTGTAAGAGCGTAGTTCGCGGTTTCTAACGGCGAAGTGGAGTGAAGGGTTTGAGTGTGGCGGTCTTTGGGGATGGAAAGTTGAGGCTTTTATGGCGGGAAATGCAGGATTCTGGCGCCAAGGAGCATTTTGGTCACCGAAACTGAAAGCACGGAATGCGAAGATTCGCCATGAAAACTGGATGAAATCTTGGAATGTACAACAGCTAGCCAGTGAAGTGAAAAGTCATGAAAGATTTTTCCTTGTTTTTTACAATTAAAGAAAAAGAAACCTTTTACTAAAAGAAATCCATAATAATTCGGATGTTGATGTTTTATAAATTAAGAAATACTTAAGGAAATTGAAGTTTCTAGAACGGTTTAACTAACACAATAATTTTTGAGTGACCGTGAGAATAACAATATATTGTGAGCCATAAAATTCTTAAAAGAATAGACTAAATAATTTTTAATTAATTAGTTTTTATTTTTTGATGGACCAAAATAAACTGTTACATAATCAATTCTCTTTTTAGAATTTCAGAAAATTTCAAAGATTATTAGAAAGTTTAGGGACCTTTATACGGGCCTTGAGCATGATTATAATGAGCCATTGTAACTGCCTTAAAAGAGAAGTTGAAAGTTCCATTACAATATTCCCTCTTACCCAAATTGGAGGGCAAAAGTTTAGGTTACATTATTTATTCCTATATTATTGGTGCCAGAGAAGAGGTTTTATTCCTTTCTTAGGGTCTCTTCAACATAATTTTTAGTTTATGTTTCGTTTGTTTCGTGAAAAATGAATGATATGAAAAATGTTTTTCTAAAACTAACTGGTTATATCGCCTAAAATAATCAGTTAATATAAAAAGAATTCATTATCGAAAACAATTCAGGTTTATATAATTTTGCGAACGATGCAAATATTTTTCGTTTATTTGTTCATCCATTAGTATAAGCGATAAATCAATCATTTTTAATAAAATATCTTCTAAATCATTTACTTTTTGCGACAAAAAGTGCCTCCTTTAAGTTGGTCAAAGAGAAATAAGAGAGAGACACTTAAATTTCCAATACGGTGCTCGAGGTCAAACCAACTTAAGTCTCCTAATTGCATCCAAGGTTTTACACAGTTTTCTTGATGATGACTCGATAACACTAGCCATCCCCAATTGCTTCCTTATCAATCAATCTCTCTCTACGGATTAAATCATTCATCTTAGGTTCGGACCTATGCATAGAATGTGAGACCCGAGGGCTAGTTTCCACATGACTCTATGAACGAAACTTGCAGTAACCTCGCTATTAAAAATTCACTGTTAATGTTGGATACTGGGAAAAATTACCCAAAAAATCACAAGTTCATTGTATCTGTACCAATTCAATCCTAAACTTTTTGAATTTGGACAATTTAATCATAAACATTTTGACAATTTGTTAATTTAGTCTTTCCGGCCAATTTTAGCCGAAAACAGTTGATGTGGACACTGGCAATGCCACGTAGGAGCTGGTGTTGGCCCCAAGGAAAAGAAAGAAAGAAAAAGAGAAAAAGTTATAGAAATATACAGAATTTTTTTAAAAAAAAAATTATAAAACTTGTCTATGTCAACACCGTCTGTACCATGTAGAATGGCCGGTATCCAAATAGCGGTTTCCTGTCAAAATTGACCAGAAGAACTAAATTGACAAAATTTTCGAAAAGGTTTAGAATTGAATTGGCACGTGTAATAAGTTTAAGACTTTTTTGGTAATTTTTCATTAGTTATTGGATAAACATATCTAGATGTGTACAAGTTTAGAGAGGGAAAAAGATGTTCTATTCATCCATTTCACTCAAGGGGAATAAGGCGCTTCATTGGGGAGCATAGTGAATCATTTCACTGCACCAAAGTCAACCAATTCTAACATTTGAGAGCACCAGTGGCAATAATTACACATAAAAATACAGAAAAGAGGCACATAATGATAATGATCAAAAGACTTTCCGGCGTGCGCCGACCGGCATCATGGTACGTGCTCGTATAATGTTTAGCTGTCGTATGATGGTTTGTGATCTCAATAATAGTCTTGAGGTGTAATATGCGACGGGCATGGGCTCCTCTCTTTTCTTGATGGGTCTCACTTCTTGTCAATGCGTGCAGAATTCGAATGCATCCTTTCAAAGATGCGCGATGCGGGTCTTTTTTCGGGTTGAGACACATTAAGGAGAATACGCGATGGTTTGATTTTGTTTGAACGAGAATCGGATGACGCGTTCTACATGTTCTCGAAAAGGAACATACACACCGAGATGCCAGCTGCGAAAACATTGTCGCCCAGTTTATGACAAGGTTCTGTCACTGAAAACCCTAACGGACATATTGAGCAGAACATTGAGATTGACTATTTTGCTTGTTGGCAAGGATATATGGATCAGCATCATTGATGCGGCCTGAGGCAAGTGCAATACTCCAGATGAAGAAAGGAGAAGTCAACCAAGAAAAGGAAAGGGTTTGACCCAGTCAATCAAAGTGTGGTTGGGGTTAGACAGGAGCACGCACGCAATTCGCTTTCGGGTCAACCCTAACAGCCGCCCTTCGTTCCTGAAGACCAAGATACAGAAAGGACTTTGAAATTTGATCACTTATCTGGAAGTGGGGTTGGGCCATTTCTCTCCATTCAATGATTCAAGGACTCCAGATAACCACAAGACTGATAGAATGAGGCGAAAAATTGAGGAGGCTAAGCTAATAAATACATCATATGGTGTGATATCGGTAATAGTTTACAAGACCCTCGCGAGAACACAAGCTCTCTATCCAGCAACAGACCCTGACCAATGTTCCACCCAAGACAGAGCAGAGCAGAGCAGAGCAGGGACATTTGACAGAGCCTAGGCATGCTGTATTGAATCTAGATACAAAATCCTGCAGAATCACGTCGAACGAAAGCACAAATAACGAACAAGAATAGGGAATGATTCAACTAAGCGAGGGTGTTCTTTGCGTGTGTGTTCATCAGGGTTTTTGCTTCTGAGTGTAGATGTAATCGAGGTGAGCTTCGAGGGTTCTTCTCATCAAGCACTCATCTTCTCCGATTCCTTCACAGCTCTGCTCCACCTCCACCTTCTCTGCTTCACCGTCAACACCCTGCAAAAATTTCATCACCATGAGCTTCTTTTTTGTCCATACAGAAACACATGACGAGAGAGAAAAAAAATAGGGTTTTTGTTTCCAAGAAACGCGAGATAACGCACCTCGGGTCGGGTTCTTGACGCATCGCCTGCAGCCGGCGCCGGCCGAGCAGCTCGAGACACGTCGGAGATCAAGAGGAGGGTTAGCAAAGAAAAAGCGATGACTACTCTAGAAGCCTTCATCATTCTCAGCTCTCTATAGAATTTACTTGGAATCGGAGACACACACCATAATTTATAGGAGAGACGGGGGAAGCTGCATGGGAGGGGCAAAACGGGAATCTTCCTCTTGGTGCGTGAGGATAGAATCGTAGGACCTCAGAGTCTCAGACCATCTTTGTCGTTGAATATTATACAACGATGCAATGATTCTAGAAACATGATTATGTCATCTTGGAAATATAATAAGCTCCAGATCCCTTGTGATTGGGGAAATTAAATTGAATAATTTAATAGGAAATTAACTCCCCTCCTTCGTATCAAGTACATGTAATATTCAAGTTAGATAGCGGAGTCCGAAATCATAATAGGGCGACATCCTAAATCATCATCTTATGTTAAAATAACATTTTCGCCATCTTAGTGATTGGCAAACGGATTTGTGCGAATTATGTGACGCAAGATCGATTCCTCACATTACTGTGCACAAATTGTTTCGAATTCAAAGCTATCGTATGTTTTGTCGGATTCACGATATTATCACGATATTTTCTTTTAGTTTTTTTTTTCTCTCTAAAAGAAAGTTCATTATTAGATGGAGGGCTTGTTGAGGTACTTCTGTCGACGTGATTTTTTTTTTCTATTAAAAAGCGCTTCTTCGTGACAGAGAAAGAACATTCTTAGTGCTTTTGTTTAATTTCTGCCCACAATATTCAATTAATTTGATCTCTGGAATTTGACAATTTGTCACAACCAACACAGAAGAAGCATTCCCACTTACTTGTCAACGCGTTTCGTAGTGGCCCCCCGTGACAAAGCGGCGCCGTTTTATCGTTGGACATTCTCATCTTAACATATATATCTAGAAACATATATAGTAGTAATTTGTTGACTATAGTCAAACCATATCACGCGGTTTTCTCTGCGTTTTATCTTACTTTATATTGTTCTATTTCCCATGATAAGACCTGACATGAAGATCTTCCAATGCAAACATGTGACCGAAATATTGGGTGGCTGGCAACATATATTAATTTTTTTTTTTATCAGATCATGTATTAATCTTCATAAGATAATCCGGATTGTTAGTCACATAAACCGCGGGGACAATTTTTTTTTTTTGGAAGTTAGGTATATTTCTAAAGTATTCAGAGGCGAATAGGGGGTAACCGACTTCTCCGGTCTTTCATTGCCCTTGTTACACGGGTCGTGTTATATAACATTATTCTTGGGGAAGAACACTGAATGGTAAATGGAGACTCCGCTGGTTTCACGAAAAATAAATGATTTGGAATACATTTTCCTATAAATGATCGATTGTATCTCTTACGAAAACGATTAAATAAAAAAATTATTGTCCAAGAAAATATTTAAACATAAATTATTGTCGACAATGAAAATATTTACAATTGACTAATTATTTTAAGCGATATAAGCGATCATTTCTAGAAAAATATTTTCAGGTAAAGAATGTAAGGAGAAAGATAGAAATTTCAATATATTTCAATGTGTCATAATGAATTACATCAAGCCTATTTATAGGCTTTATGTGATCACTGTGTGGAATATATTAATCAAGATACGCGCAATCTTGAGAGATACATAGAATCAACAGAATTATCAAATATGTCTAACATAGGAGATTATCCTAGATAAATCCTAATTATCTCTAACATTTTCCAAATCGGTCATTTTTCGCAAAACAACCCTTTAGTGTGATCCTTTTTGCCTAGTAATAGACGTGAAAATACTTCATTGGGGAGATAAATATGGGTCTGAAAATATCTGAACTCGGCACTTCTTGTTCTGATATCATGTGATTTAAGATTTTGATGGGATCACTATCAATTGTTATAAAAACTTAGATGAATGCGTGATTTAATATTTAATTACTCTAGCACATATTTCGTGACAATGCTAAGTAGAAAATTGGGGGTAATCGTGGGAATTTTCGAAGGCAAAATGGTCAAGGAGACTCATAAATACTGGCGTAGTAATGTAAACCTCTAGAAGTGTAATAGGCAGACCATCATTTTCGTGGGACAAATTAATGAAACGCCAATTTTCTTTATGGTGGAGTTGGGTGGCTTGAATTGGGAAAAAGGCAAGAATTTATGCTCCAACCGAAGATAAGTATGCAATGGCCACCATGGTTTTGGTTTTGATGAGAAGCTTCTTCTTGGTCAGATTTTCGGGTAGCGACTTTTATGACAAGTTTAGGCCATTTTCCCCTTTTCTTTCTCGAACAATCAGCACGAGATTTCATCTCTCGGACAGGTTGAGAACCCACTAACTCATGTTGGTGCTCTATTTTAAAGAGGGAAAATTTTCCAATTACGTGAATTTGTTTTAATTTGATCAATTTAGTTATAAATTCATTTTATGGATTTCAATTCGGTCATAAACTTTTTAATTCGGTCATTTTAGTTCTAAACCTCAATATAGTCATTCTGGCCAATTATGACTAAAAACGCTGTCGTTGATGATTTTTGTTTACTTTGAGAAAATTTCTGAATTGTTTTGTTGTTTTTATTTATTCATTTTGTTTTCTTTTTTTCACTATGGCCGACGAGGCCACGATCCCCCCCCCCCCCCAAGGGTGGCCGACCATAAGGAAAAAATATAAAATAAAATAAAATTTCAGTAAAATTTTATTGAAATTGTAAAAATTATCCACGTCGACACTGGTCGTGTCACATAGGACAGTCGGCGTCTTGCTATTGTCGGTCAAAATTGGCTGAATTGATTATATTGACAAAACGTCAAAAGTTTAGAACTAAATTGAAAAGTGTAGGTTGAAAAGGCATTCGCCAATAGTTTTAAGACTTTTTGTTTTTGGGTAATTTTCCTAGTTTAGAGAAGCCAATTGACATGGTTCAATAACCTAATTCACAATCGAACTAAGACTATGTTTATTTCGCGAAAAATGAACGACTTGGAAGGACGGTGGCAACAGATCCTGTTAGGACCGCGAATCTTTGAAGAGAAGAAAAAACATAGAAGAAGAAGAAGACAAGCGAGTTTTTTATGTGGAAAAACCCTTCTAAATTAGAAAGGGGAAAAAATCACGGTACCGCACTAGGCAATCTTCACTATCAGTATCAGTATCGGCGTTATAAGCTTTAGCGTTACAAAAGCAAAAGATATCGCCCCAATATATAGTGGGAGTCTAGGGCATACATAGTTATGATGTAAATTACGAGTATGCCATGTAAAAGCTCTGTGCTTAATAATTATAACTATGTCATGTAAAAGCTCCGCGCTTAATATTGCTTTTCTTTTTTCTATAAGACTCCACAAATCCATCAATCTCCCACTTGGAGGCTGATCTTCAAAACAGCAATAATCTTTCATAATCTTCAATCCTCTTTGTAACCAAAATTGACCTAGTGCGGCGGGCCCCCTCATTAGGGGTGGCCACGGGCCGGTTTGGGCTCGGAACAGGCCCTGGCCAAACCCGTAACCGGCCCGTTGACTGGGCTCACAGGTTCCAAACCGAAATCGGCCCGTGCCATAGGGGCCGGTTAGGGGCCCCCATTTTCTTGAACCAACTTTAGCTGGTTTTTTTAAAAAAGAAGAAGAAGGGAAAGAGCCGTTCAAGGCAACGGCTAAATTCCCCCCCTTTTTTATTAATTTATTAAATCTATCCTAATTATTATAAATATCCCTTTTCATCTTTCATTTTTTCTCTCAAAATTCTCTCAAATTCTCTCAATTCTCTCAATCCGCTCAACTCAATTCTCTCAATCCGCTCAATTCTGTCAATTTTCTGAATCTGCTTTCCGCTCAATTCTCTCAAAAAATGGCAAGTAGAAGCAAAGCTAGTGACAGAGAAAAGAGCCCGATGGGAAAATCCAATTATCCTCATAATCCTCGTGATTTTACATATTGGGGAGACAATGTTGATGATATCAACATTATTCCCAACGTCGAGCACGTCCCAATGCAAGAAAGTCTGCATCCTCCTACCAGTATCTAAGAAATGTCAACAACAAAGGAGCCGGAATGGGAGGGTACATCCGACATATGGAAACACTTCACGAAGGAACATTTAGGCGCAAACAAGTATCAGGTAAAATGTAAATATTGTGGGGCAACATGCAAATTTACAGGTGGAAGCGGCTATGGAACATTTAAACGGCATCTGAGGTTGAAACATCCAACGCAAGCGGAGATCGACACTAGCCAACAACAAATTTTCGAGTACGCCAATCCTAACACTCATCCTTTATTTCATTACAATGAAAAAGTTTATAAAGAAGAATTAGCTAGATTTACTGCCGTTGCACGTTTATCGTTTAATTTTGGTGAAAATTTTGATTTTAATCATTTTATACAAACTGCATGTACTCCACAAGCAAAACCTGTTTTGAGAAAAACGTTTAAACGTCAACTTTTTGATATTTATAAAAGAGGAAAAGAAGATATGAATTTTTTTTTTTTTTATGAATTTCAATGGACGTGTGCATATAGATAGTGACATTTGGAGTGATCCTTGGCAAACTCATTCTTTTATGGGTATTACATGTCATTGGATGGACGATAAGTGGTACGTTCAAAAAAGAATTATTGCATTTCGAGTTTTTTATGATAGACATACGACAAATAATATTTATAGAATAATTATGCAAGTTTTAGAAGAATATTTGTTGGTTAATAAAAAATTTTCAGTTGGTTTTGATAATGCCGCGGCAAATACCGCTTCCATTCCCGAGTTAAAAAAGATTTGTAAACCCACTTTTGGTGGATAATTTTTTTACATTAGATGTGCTTGCCATGTTTTAAATTTATGTGTACAAGATGATTTACAAACTCTTGATGTTTGTCTCATTCCAATAAAGACAGCAATTCAATTTTTATGGAGACATCTCCAAATTATGAAAGAATGGGGTAGATTTTGTAAAGCAAATAGAAGAAGATCAAAAAAAATTTCAAGAGATGTTCCAACTCGTTGGAATTCTACGTACGAGTTGCTTAATCAATCTTTTGTATATAAAGATTTATTGTGTACGTTTATTTCGAATAATATTTTTCAAATTAATTTATTCCCACAAGATTGGGATATTTGCAAAAAAAAAAAAATTAGATTTTTTAAAAGTTTTTAATGATGCAACTTATACTTTATCCGGTGTTTATAATCCTACTACGCATTTATTTTTAATAGAGTGTGTTAATATTGCTGGTATTTTTGAAGAAAATGAAAAAGATGATCAATTAGGTCCGACTATTATAGCAATGCGAACGAAATGGCTGCATTATTATACCGAAATTCCTCTTATTTATTTGGTTGCTTGTGTTTCGATCCACCTACCAAATTAGATTGTTTAGGTGATTATTTAAATATGTATTATGACTGTTTACATTTGATTCAAATGGTAGATGTTAGAGCTAAACAAATAGTAGTTAAAAACGCAATAGTAGAATTGTATAATGAATTTTGTAGTAGATATAATCTAGGTGATACATCTTCCCAACCTAGTAACGTACAAATCGGGGACCTAGGTATAATTAGTAGATGGTACAAAATGCTGATGAATAGGTAAAAAAGATAAAAGGGAGCAACATGAAATATTTCCGAAATATAGATCTATTTAACCACTTTTTTTGAGTTTGGTGAATCCGAAGGCGGCATGGATTTCAAAATTCTAGAGTGATGAAAGAGGCATTCAATTCAATTCTCAATTCTCGCTCTCATCGTAAGATAGGTTTTAGCAAGCTCTTGTTCAACAGTTGCGGTTGAACAAGCATTTAGCGCTGGAGGTAACATTTTGGACGATCGACGTTCAAGATTAGCTCCGAATTTGGTGAAGGCTTAAGCTTGGGTCGATGATTGGACAAAGGCTCAACATCGACAACAAGAGATGGATCGCAGCAATGAAGCCGAATTCTTCAATGATGGAGATGCCACCGCTACGGGTACCAATACTGGAACGGGTAACGAAGATTGACGATGAGGTGAGTATGGGTTATCAAAGGTAAAAGAAGTACATGGGCTTTGATTCTTCTATCCCCAAGAAGATATGTAGGCGCTTAATGATAATTTATTAAGTTCAAGCCCCTTCCTCCTTCCTTTTTTTCCCCTCAAATTTGATTACAATTTACAATTTGATTACAATTTGTATTTGATAATTTATTATTATTTTTATTTCATAATTCATTATTTAAAATTTAAATTTGAAAATCGTAATGGAAACCTGCGGTTCCATTTTCGATTTTGAACAGGAACCGAGCCTTGAACCGGCCCGAAACCACCGATTCAAAATCGAAATCGGAACCGCCCCTTAAGGTTTCGATTCCGGTTCACCCATGGCCACGAACCGGAACCGCCGGTTCATAAATCGGAACCGGCCGGTTCCGAACCGTGGCCATGACTACCCCTCATCACTATCCATGGAGGCTAACTGAGGCAATGCACAACCTCAGTTTCTCATTGGTGACAACTTTTGTTAACATGTCTGCTGGATTTTCTACACCAAAAATCTTCTTCAATGACAATGTCCCATCATCTATTAGCTCACGAATATGATGATACTTCAACTCAACATGCTTTGTCCTTGAATGAAATATCGGATTCTTTACAAGACAAATAGCACTCTGACTGTCACTGAAAAGAACGCTGCTATCTTGCTCCTTGCTTATCTCCTTCAAAAAAAATTTCAACCAAATCGTCTCCTTACCAGCTTCAGATATAGCAACATACTCTGCTTCAGTGGTTGAGAGAGACACACACATTTGAAGTCTAGACATCCAATTGATTGTAGTGCCACCTAAAGTAAAAACATAACCCGAGGTGCTCTTCCTGTTATCCAAGTCACCACCAAGATCTGCATCGACAAAGCCTTGTAAAGTTACACTGTTTTTCACAAAACATAATGACATACCTGAAGTGCCTCTCAAGTATCTTAATAACCACTTTACAGCTTCCCAATGCTTTATTCCTGGATTAGCCATGTATCTGTTCACAACTCCCACTACGTGAGCTATGTCTGGTCTGGTACACACTATTGCATACATTAAACTGCCAACAACTGACGCATACAGCACCTTAGCCATATAGTCCCGCTCCTCGTCTGTCTTTGGCAACTGCTTCTTCGAGAGCTTGAAGTGACTTCCTAAATGAGTACTTCTAGGCTTTACATTCTGAACTTCGAATCTGTCCAGCACCTTCTCGATGTACTTTTCTTGAGATAACTTTAGAATTCCCTTGGATCTATCCCACATGATCCTCATCCCAAGAATCTGATTCGCTGCACCCAAGTCCTTTATCTCAAACTCTTTTGACAATTGCTATTTCAGTATGTTGATTTCCCTCATGCTAGATCCTGCAATGAGCATATTATCCACATACAACAGCAAAATAATATAGCAGTCATCAAATTTCTTGAAGTAACAGCAATGATCCATCTCACTTCTGGTGAACTTGTTACCACACATAAAGGTGTTACATTTCTTGTACCACTGTTTAGGAGTCTGTTTCAAGCCATACAGACTTTTCTTCAACTTGCAGACATAATTTTTATTTTCAAAAACCTGAAAACCTTCTAGTTATACCATATATATATAAATTCCTCTAAGTTACCATGGAGGAATGCAATCTTTACATCTAACTGCTCCAGATGTAAATTCTCAACAGCAATAATACTCAATACTAGCCTAATAGTAGTCAATTTCACAACCGGAGAGAAAATCTGTGCAGTCAATCCTTCATTTTGCTGAAAACCTTTTACTACTAACCTTGCTTTGTACCTCTTGCAGCCATCAGGTTCTTCTTTGACCCGGTACACCCACTTGTTCTGCAATGCCTTCTTCCCATCTGGTAACTGAGTTAACACTCAAGTTCTATTCTTCTCGAGTGAATCCAACTCCTCCTGCATTGCTAACTCTCACTTAACAGAATCTTTAACCTACACTGCTTCCGAAATTTGTTTTGGTTCGCCAGTGTCAGTTAAAAGCAAATAATTCAATGACGGAGAATACCTCTGTACAGGTTTAGATGTTCTACTAGATCTTCTCAAAGTGGGCTTAAGAGTATATGATTCTTGTTTTGATTTTTCATTAGAGTCTACAGCAACAGTTTCAGGATTTCTAACCATAACACTATTAGAAACTCCTTCCAATTCAATCTCTCTAGTCTCCACCGTTTGCTTCTTCACACTAGATTCTACCACAGCTCTGTCCTTGTACAACAAATTTTCATTGAATGTAACATCACCGGTTCTTATAATTTTTCTATTTTGCTCATCCCAAAATTGATAGAAAATAATCAGAACAATCCAATGAAAAAACATTTTTTAACTTTTGCATCAAGCTTATCTCTATTTTCAAAATCTATGTGGACATATGAAATACAACCAAAAATTTTCAGATGCGAGAGATTCACCTTTTTTCCACTCCATTCTTCTTCTGGTAGCTTGAAATCAAGTAGAACTGAAGGTCCTCTATTGATCAGATATGCTGCTGTGTTAATTGCTTCCGCCCAAAACATCTTGGGTAATCCTGCATGCATCCTCATACTTTTTTCACGCTCATTCAAAGTTCTATTCATTCTCTCGGCAACTCCGTTTTGCTGCGGTCTATTAGGAACAGTTCTTGTCATTTTGATTCCGTTCTCTGCACAAAATTGCTTGAACTCCTTGCTATCATACTCACCACTATTATCGGACCATAGACATTTAATCTTCAGGCCAGTCTCGTTCTCTACTTCAGCTTTCCATCTCTTAAAAGTAGCAAACACGTCCGATTTATTTTTCAAATAATAAACCTATACCTTTTTGGTGGAGTCGTCAATAAACGTGACATAATAGCGCGAGCGTCCAAGGGAATGTACAGGGGCAGGCCCCCACGCATCTGTATGCACCAACTCTAATTTTCCTTTGTTTGGTTCTCTCTTAATTTTCGAAAAACTGACACGTTTCTGCTTACCCATAACGCAATCTTCACATAGACCAATATCTATGGACTTCAAATCAGGCAGTTTTCCCTTAGATGCTAACAACTTCATCCCCTTTTCGCTCATGTGTCCAAACCTACAGTGCCACAATTTAAAATCCGCTTTCGACTCAGCAACAGCTGCGGTTTCTCTACTGCTTTCAGTCATGTACAGTGTTCCTGACTTTGTTCCCCGGGCTACAACCAAAGCACCTTTAACTATTTTCCAAGAGCTATCCCCAAAAATAGTTCTGTATCTTGTGCTGTGTAATTGACTTATAGAGATCACATTTCTCTTAAGTCCTGGAACATATCTGACATCATGCAATTTCCATTGATATCCGTTAGTAGTTTTAATATAAACATCACCATTTCCCATAATATTCAAAGGTTCATCATCAGCAAGATAAACCTTTCCAAATTTTCCAGCAACAAAATTATGCATTAATTCTTTGCACGAAGTAGAGTGAAACGACGCACCTGAGTCTAGAATCCAAGACTCAATCGGACTGTCAATGCTCAAAATTAAAGCATCATTATCAACCGTCTCTTCAAGAGTTGCATTTACTGATTTCTCTTCTTCTTGATTTTGATCGCGATACTGAAATTTATTCTTTAGGGCTCTACAACCTCGTCTCAGATGACCCTTCTTTTCGCAATTCCAACAAGTTATTTCACCATGAGGTCTCAATTTGCTTCTCCCTTTAGACTTCGATCTATCACGATTCTGGTTCCACCATCGTTGATTGCTTCCCACTCTGCCTTCGGTATTTAAGGCAGCACTTGAAGATTCACCCGACTCTCTTCTGCGAATATCCTCGCTAAGAATCAAATCTCAAATTGCTTGAAGCTCCAACTTTTTATTACCAGACGAACTGCTCACTACAGTCACAGTTGCGCTCCAACTTTCAGGTAGAGAAGATAATAAAATTAAATCTTTTACCTCGTCGTCAAATGCGACTAAAGTGGAAGGATATGGTCGTGGGGTGGTGGAGATGAAGGATTCCACTAGAGGCGTTGAGGACGAGGTGAAAAAGACTCTCAGATCGAAATCGAGAGAGAAAACTCCCATGGAAGGGAGAGAAAAGCTCCCATTCAGGGAGAAAGAAATTCTCTAGAGAGAGAGAGATAAAATTTTGGCTGTGCTGTATTGGAGGAAAAAGTGACGAGAGAATTGAAAGGGAAAAGTGAGATATGTAGGATTTTATTTTGTTTTGTAATTCTCAAAAGGGATTTTTTTTTTCAGAACCAACTTTTTTTTTGTTCTTATTTTTGCTCCAAAACTATTTTCGGGAACAGAATCAGAATCAGAATCAGAATCATTTACGTTACCAAACAGGATTCTCATCTTTTTTTGTTCCGGGGAACAGAATCAGAGAATCAGAATGGTTGTCATACAGGCCCTAAATGGCATGCAAATCATGGAAGATCAGAGGTTTGGACACAACTAACTTATGGCTTCTCTACTTTTAAAATGTTAGGGCCACATTAATTTTTCCCACAAATTTATTTATTTATTTATTTTTTTGAGATGGAATTATCCGCAAAAGTTGTTCCAAGAATTATAGATGGAAATGGAAATTATGATCGCTTACCTCGTCTTGGGTTCCTCTCTTGACAGTCATTTCGCCGCCGAGTTTTGAATAAAATGGTTGCTAGTGAGACAAAATTGGGGAGTTAGCAGGATGAGGATGTATTAAACATGTGCATAGGTTGGAGTTTTATTGTCAATTTATTTTTAGTGAAGCCTCGCTTTCTATGCTATCAACACGGAGTTGTCCTTTGTACATGAAGTTGTGTTCTTGAGAACTACTTCCTCTCGTTTTAATAAAGTTAATTATAGGTTCTCTTGGCAGAATATGGTTAATTAAAGTCCTTCCTTTCCCGGGCCATAAAGTTAATTAAAGCTGACTTGATGCCACTTGTGCGTTTGACTGGTGATGATAGAAGTGCCTGCATTCTGGCTTATTCTATTCCAGCTTGACAATGTACACGTACCAGTCATTGTTTAGAGGCACTTGGAATACAATGTGCTTTGCATTATACGGTTCATATCGCCACATCGACCTAATTAGATTAGAATTAGTATTACCATGTGTACATAGCTTGAGCTTACGGCCGAAATTAAGGCATCAGAGACCAGTGGTGCTTGTCTAGTGTCAAGACTTTGCACATTTCAATGATTGAGAAAATGTGTATTTACAAGAAACAGTCTCAGTGGCCTGCTTCGTCCGGAACATGTAACCAATTGAACACAGCAATAAGAGTAGAAATTACTTCTTTCAAGCAATTGCATGAAACCATACACAGGATCACCAAAGGTTCTATCTGATTAAGGATTTACATGGAGATAAACATAAGCCAGCGTTGCAAGTTGCGGTAGAGATCTCCGGTGAATTGGCTTGGCTGATGACAATTTCTGCTTCAATTAACACGAGGAGCAGTTGAGCATATTCTTTCGTCGTCGAGAAGCGCATATGGATCAATGTACTGGGGTGGTGACATCTGCACTTTGCTTGCATCGTGGACAAAAGTCCGTCCAAAATACTGTCAAGTAAACAAGGGGCAGTACCATTTAAATCCTGAAATCCGCAAAGTGCTTCCAAATCAAAACGCAGTCAAGACTTTCGAAGAGACGGCACGAGACAGAACATCAAAAAGAACAAGCCTGAGCAAATGCTGTGACGTTAAAATGATGCTAAGACATTATTGAGTCCATGCCTTTGTACTATCCACTTATACACAAATCAAAGTTCATAATCAAAAGGACAAGAAAAGACCACGAATCATGGAATTCAGAGCTAGTAACCATTCATGTTGGGAGGTGTTGTATCACATTTTCCTGGCAACTAGAACAAATGTAAGTTACTGCAGATTTTAGATGGTAGGGATTGTATCAATTTCAACAGGTGAGATTTAGAACTTTATCTCGATGTGCTAAAATGCTATAATATTAGGCACTGTCAACTCAAGTCAGTGAGAACACGACATTCCACAGAATTGGTTCTCAATAGCATAAGAAGTGTCAGGCAAGTGGCAATGTAACGGAGGTCACGTGTACAGCAGGAAGGCCAAAGGAAGGTAGCTTACGAGGTACAGAGCAGAGAAGGATGGATGCCACAGTTATAAGAATCAGTGGCCAAAACCCCAAGAAGAAAGTTCCTCCAAGTGTTAACAGAAGCTTAGCCCGTGGAATCGTTTCTTGAATGCACGTCGCTTGTGCCAGAACAAGGGGGAGAAAAACAGTCAAAACTCATTGTTAAGCTTTGAGCTATAAAAGCATGAATTTGCCAACCTCAAGGCCCTCACTGTTCAGTGTTCAATGCCATGGACTGCTCCCTTTGGTTGGTTAAGTTATTTCCTGGTTCAGTAGAGACTGCATTTCTTTTCGAGAAACCCCCCTCTTCTTCTAATTCGTTCTCGTAGGAGCTCGTTTTTGTGTCCTCAAGCAATGAAGTGGGAGTCATGCCCCTCCTCTTTAATTCTTTCAAAAACAAAAGATTCAGCAGGTTCTTCACCTGCAGCAATTTGATAATGTCACTATTAAAACCTGGAACGGCTCAACTCTTACGAATACAGCACATGGAAAAATGCGGAGGAAGGACGAGATCATAACAAATATAAACCTAAGAAAAAGTAATGTGAAGCATCACAAATTCACAATCAGCCTTCACCGACAAGATTAAAGAAGGAAACTCTATCTCCAACTGTCTTTTACGAGCTTAAAAGAAAGTAAACAAGTTTGAAAGGGAACCGAGGGGGTCCGGAACCATCTGCAAGAAAGCTATCGACACGAGGGGGAACTCATAAATTCAAGAGTGCCTTAATTTTCGTCAATTTGTTAGTAGTGGTGACAACACAAGAAATCCTGCTTAATTTGGGGTAACCAGGACCGCATTAACTCCTAGACTGTGATTCTACAAGCAATTTATTTAAGATACACCACACCATTCAAATAAACCACTTCCACCGCTCAATCCAACAACATCACATGCATCAAGGTTCACGCATCCCCCGAAGACTAGACTTATCGACTGGGTTCAACATCATTAAAACTAAACGATGACCACGAGATAATATGTTATTAGACTTTAACACAGCATGCAATATTCAAGAGAGACTCTGCACTAGCAAAGCAAGAAAGTGGAAGGATAACTTCACACTGTAATGCTCAAATGATCGAGAGGGAAAAAGAATACACGCAACAAAAAATTCTTCTCACGTAGTCTCAATTTCATCCAACTGGGTAATCTTCATCAACGCTTAAAATGCTTGTCTCATAAGTGTAGCTTGAAAGATGAAATTGCAAAGCATACCCATGAACGCAAACCATCAACAAACGAAGAAAAAGCATCGAATCATCCAGGCAGCCCCAAGAATCAATCCCCACGATGAAACCACCAAAAACAAAAGGAAGTCTCTTTCAATGCGAGAAGCAGAAGACGAAGAGGAAAAGAAGGGAACTTGCCATTTCCATTGCTTTTCCCGTCGCCGTCCTGGACTTTACACGATACAGAAGGCCTCCTTTTCAAATCATCCCTCGAATACCCACAATTCGTCAATCTCGAAATCCTCCTTCTCGATTCCGATTTCTTATACCACCTCGAGCTCCCGCTAAATTTCGATCGGGGGTCAGAAGCTGAAGCGAAAGCGGATTTCGCAATCTGCAGAGAAGCCATCAATTGCAGAACTTTTCAGTAGTTCTGTGTTTAGACTATTTGCATCAGAGTAGGAAGAATTTCATGTTCGTATTTGAAGAACAGAAAACGAGTTGCGTAGAAGGAAGCAGCAAGCGTAGGGCGTTTTTCCTTCTCTCCAGAGGAACAAGCATCCAGTGGCGACGAGACTCGGTGCGGCGTCTTGTCTCTGGTCATATTCAGGTAGGCGTATTTTAGCGGAGGGAACTGAGGCAAAGCTTTTTCTTTTGTGGCTTTGGGGACGTGACTGCGCTTCGGGAGATGGCGAGAGAGAGAGAAGGAGGGATGGTGACGAGGAATTAGGAGGTCGCCGAAGGGCGAAGTTACCCAAGTTTAGCAGAGCTTAGCATGTTCATGAGAAAAATCATTAGGGCCATTGAACTGAAGTGGGCAGAAAGTGCAAGATTGTTCATCATGATGCATCGGAAAGTTTAGCAGGGAAATGTAATTCAGAAACACCAAAGATTAATTAGATTTAAGAATTAGATGGACATTGACCTGTTGCTTAAGCAAATAAGTTTTGCCTCTCTTGGACAAAAATATGTTTTGCCTCTATTACATCCTAGTCCATGTGAAAGCCCATGCACGTACAGAACTCTTCAACCTCTTTCTTGCACGCCGTTGGGTTCAAATGGGGCAAAGGAGGATATAGATTCTACAGAGACCTTGACATTTTATGTGCATACTTGATGTGTTTTTATCAATTTCCCTCTGTTTTCCCATTTCTCCTTGCCTTCTCGAGTCCGAAACACACTCTCTCTCTCTCTCTCTCTCTCTCTCTCTCAATGTTTTGTCTCACGAGCTTTAGAAGTGGCGCGCAATGGAATGTAATTGTCTTTTATCATAACCTTCACATACATGTAGTTATCTAATCTCCCTGTTCCAGATGCATAGCGTTTTAGATACAAGCCGTTTAGAACAGATGCAACAACAAGCTCCTGATTTAATTGAGGTTTTCATGTCATATTCCTAGCCAATTCAGCTGAATCATTCATTCATTGTTCTCTTACCAAGAAAATTTATGGGCTTTTCTCAATGGACAGGGAAAAAGAAAGAGGATAAGTGCAATTAATCCGTACAGGACAAACAGACAGACAGACAAAAGTATGAGTAAAAATTTGCAACTAACTAGATATCTATCTCCTTCTCAGTGAATGTAACTGGCATGTCTATATGACAAAACTCATTCCTAGTTATAGTACCTCGGCACGGCTTATTCATTTGTGAGTAGGAAATTCGAACATGGACTCGAGAAGTTTTGAAGCTACAATCACAGGCTTATTCATTTGCCTGCAGACGTAATTTAGTGGAAATCAAGAAGAGAGAACCTATACCAGCTTGATAGTCCTCTCATCTCCAATAATATACTTCCCAGCAGAAGACTCCATTTTCATATCCACCCTCGAAAGCTAAAGCTCACTTCTCAGTTTTACATTCATCGCGGTCTCCATTAAGATGATCATCAATACATCGCAATATAGCATGTGTAAACACCCGGATAAGTCTTCGACATACAATGTTGCGAATCGCCTAACGAAATGAGGCTCAGCAACAAAATTTCATAATGATATAGTTCTGGCAAAACAATAAATGGTAATGCATGAGAATGTAGGCGTTCTCATGGGTGAAATAATACATTTTTTTTGGGGTTCAATTCACTGGGTTTGTTTAGAACGGTTGTGATAATTATGGATTGGGCCTAAAACTTGTAACGGGCCTGAAGGCTGACGGTGAATTGGTCTTCCTCTTAAAGATGGGAACGCCGACTCCTCTCCTACCTTCGGACAGATGAACATTGTTGTTGATCATCATGAAGCTCAGGCTCCGATCTCTGGAATCCAAAGATACCCTCAAGCTCGACGTCCCCAATCCCTGCTCTCTCCCCCACCTCCGCCAGATCCTCGCCGATCGCCTCTCTCCTCCTCCTGGCTCCTCCTTTCGCCTCTCTCTTAACCGCACTGACGAGCTTCAGCCGCCGAATCCCGCCGATTCTCTCCAATCTCTCGGCCTCGCATCCGGCGACCTCGTCTATTACACCCTCAACCCTGATGGTTTCGCTTCCCGGGGAGATAATAGCTCCTCGGACCCCAATTTCTCAGCAGGAGCATCGAATCAGGTCTCTGAAGGACACGCGGACATGGATTCTGAAGATTTGCCCGATTTAGCAGAGCGGTCTCGGGAGGTCGCGGATTCGGAGATGGCCGATTTGGTTCCTGAAGATGTGCAGAAAGTCGATGTTTCGGGAAGCACTGAGGATCGAGGTAATTCTGTTCCCGAAAGTGATGATTTTGATGGCGATGGCTTTGTCGCTGTGGATGGGTCGGTTGTGGTTCGCAGTAAGTTCTCTGAGCCTTACTTTCTGAGGAGGGTTTTGAGGGAGGAATTGGGTGGTGATGGTGGTGACCATAGGCTTCTAGTCATAGCGGTGCACGCAGTTATGCAGGAATCCGGTTTTGTCGCGGTTGATCCGGTGACTGGAATTCCTGCTGATCGTTTTCATCTGCCCGATCAATGGCCTTCGTCTGCATTCACTATGTCATTGCGGTACAGTCTGCCTGTCCTTGTGTCTAGGCAGAGCGTCAATATGCCTGGGAGTGTTGTTTTGAAATTTCAAAGCTTAGGTCACTTTATAACTATCTATGGATATCTCGCTAAAGTCAAGTCAGGATTGCGTAGAATCTGTTTGGATGAGCGAAGGTTTGCACCTACTATAGACGTGATGTGGGCGAAAGGCCATAATAATGTTGAAGTGGATGAGGATGGTGGTCCGAGTTCATATTCCGAAAAAGAAGTGTTTGAGTTTTGGAAGATTGTGAAAGATGGTTTGGCATTGCCGCTGCTAATAGACCTAACCGAAAGGGTTGGTTTGCCGCTCCCATCTTGTTTCACATGCCTTCCCATGGAACTGAAGCTCAAGATTTTCGAATCGCTTCCCGGAATTGACCTTGCGAGAGTAGGAGGTGTGTGTTCGGAACTTCGATATTTGACATCCAATAATGACTTATGGAAGCAAAAGTATGTGGAGGAGTTTGGAGAGCGGACAGAAAGCCGAGGGATGATCAATTGGAAGCAAAGTTTCGCATGGTCCTGGGAGGCGAAGAAGAAGAGGAAGAGGGAGAGTAGTTGGTGGCAGACGCTTTCTCGTGTGGACAGGCCTTTCTACTTCAGGATCAGGAGGGATCCAAACCCGTTTGTTTTTCCAGCAATGATAGGTGGAGATTATGACAGGAGGGATCCAAACCCATCTGTTTTTCCAGCAATGATAGGTGGAGATTATGACCGCCTACCTGGGTTTGGGGTTCCTCTTCCTTTTGGCCAGCCATTTCGTCGAGTTCCATTCCGGCGTAACGTTACCCCCAACTGCAATCTGGGAGGATTGATTGGCTGAGGTGAGTTCGTTTTGTACGGATCAAGATGATGTCAGCCGATGGCTGCTGAGATATGATGGCTCTCGAGGCATCTTGGCCACAGTTGTGTACAGATCTAGGTTTTTAGCAAGATAAACATATGTTGTCAGTACAATAATGTAAAGGTCGAATATTGACTGTTGCTTTTTACTTTTTTGGTGTGCTGGAGGTCTCCCTCATCCACCATGCTGCAGCTAGCTCGCCCTTTTCCTTGTTCAGTCTTTTGAGAACTTACAATGAAGTTGATGAAACCTGACCTGCATGTCTTACTATCACTAGTTGTTGGTTGCTATCATTGGAGGTAATGTAATTATCCAGGCTTTTTACTGAGTTGGTGTTATTCTCATGTGAACATGATATCCGCATGGGATTCATGCCAGGTGAAGCAATATCATCCGGTATTGAAATTTATTTGGATTTTGGACCAAGGCATAGAGAGAGTTAGGATCATAATTTTCTGGTATACCCTGGCATATGCTTCTACAATCCCTTGATAAGTCATTCCTCGTGGACTGATAGTTGCTGGACCACAAAACTGAGAAAGATCCTCTATGCATTTTAGATTTTTGTATCTGATAAGACTGAGAAGATCCTCTGACTTCTCATCTTCTTGCACACATCTTCACTTCGTGAAGTCAATAGAATCTTGCAAGAAATACCAGAAGGAATACCTATTGCCTCGAGATCAAGCTACCCCCAGACGTCATCCAAATACAACTAGTGTACTCTTTACTCTTCAGCAGTCTTGCACGTAGCTGACCTGCTCTTCCAAGTTCTCTCCTCTTATCCAGGTCAAGACCTCGCATATCTGCCATCTCATCTTGTAAAATCTTTATGAAGTTCAGGTTCTGGGACACAACTGCCATAACCACTTCATCGAAAAGGTTCTCTTTCTCCACTGTCTTGATCACTTCCTTCATCATGTTCATGGTTGTTTTACCTACACCCCCATCCCGTAAACTCCAACTATACCAATTTCTTCTTCCCTGATTGCATCCAGCATCTGGTTCATAACCATAGTCCTTGATTTTAAGGCCCTTAGAACCATCTGCAAACGTTCCTCCCCAAATTTTTGCGGGGGAGCAGGATAAGCAACTTCATCAAATTTTGCATCCCTTTCAAGCTTTTAGCAGCAACAGCACTCTTCTTCTTAGCCCCTCCGGCTAAGTAAATAGTGCGTCTTCAGATCGGGACACCACCCTTCACAACACTTTAGATTGGCAGTAACTTCATCTCCAAAGAAGCCTCTCACATCTTCATCAATCTAATCGACGCTTTTCAACTAGCTCGCAACAGCGGGCGCAACCACATGTAAGTTCCTCTCGGCCTCATCTACAAGCAGTTGCACACCGGCCCTCTTTTCGACTAACCTTCTATGCTCGTCTTTCAACTCCTCGATGTTTCTTTTATAGTAAGATACATAATACACATGCTGCAAAATCGGCGCTACAGTGTACTCCGCAAATTCTAGCTGCCACAGAGATCACTCTATCCATTTCATGTAAACATCTTCTCCAATCTCCTCCACTACTTTCTTGAACTCCCAATCCTACCAAGCTAAAATCAAACCAAACTAAAAATGCAACCATAAGAACTCATAACCAACAGTAGAAGTCGTGAGAAGACTGCCTTTTTCCTCCAATTTACTGTTTCCACCCGATCCGCGAATTTACTCCCAAAATGCGCCGCACGAAAAGTTGCAGACATTGAAACCAGTGCTATAGATAGTTGCAGAAGGCTGAAAAACACAATGGCGAAGGTCTAATAAGAAATCGCAGGATTTGCAGTGAACTGTGAAGTGGCGATAAACAGGGATGGACGGCAACGAGAAAGGAGGCATCGCGAGAGTTGGTGAAGAAGACCAGATTCAACCTGCACCAGTTGAAGCCCTTTCTTGATACAACCACTCATTTTTGTTATAGGATTCATCCTCGGAGACAGTGTCTGCAATATGCCCGAATATCTTAATCGCCATGCATGGGGGTATCGAGCCTTGTCGGAGAATCTTGGCGCCAAGCTCGTTGATGCGTATGCGGAAACATGTTTTCCACGGTCTCGTATAATCATATGGTTTCTCCGAAACAAATCCTGTAAGCATTTTACGAGACTCAATGTTATTTGGACTTGTTGGCCTGTGGTTAGCAAAGCAGTCCATGAGTCGCCACGGGTTCGAATTTAGATGGGGTCGTAAAAAGTCCGATTTAAATTGATTCATTTAACTTGTTTGGACTCAATTATATGTAGCACAAATTTAGTGATCCTTACTCGACTCGACTCATTTATTATGATATTTATATATTTAATTTAACTTATGAAAATTCGTATCCACCTAATTAATTTACTTTAAGCTCTTCACATTTATATGTTATTTGGATAAAACCGTTATTCCGACTCTAAGATGCTAAAGATTTGGGGGGAATTTTCAAATAAGGATTTTTGGGCGGCCGACAAGCATGTGATTATTTTGGCCGTTCGAGAATGGGTATTTTTGTACAAAAAAAATTCTTAATATATATATTTTTTCTTTTTTTATATATTTTTATATTTTTTCGTTTTCCTCTTCTCTCCTTTGGCCATCGTTGAGCCTAGATCGTTGGCCTCAAGCGAGGGCCACCCTTGGGAGAGTGCCACCCTCGCCTAGGCGGGCTAGATTTGGTGAGGCCGTTCCTCGTCAAATCCGACGCTTGAGTCTGGCGACCTCCGCAGGCCATTGACGAGGCCTGGCATGGCCAGAGGAGGGATGAGGGAAAAATAAAAATAAAAAAATAAAAAACAAAAATAAAAGAAAAGGAAAAATAGTAAAAGGAAAAAAGAAAGAAAAAGGAGAAAAAATAAAAAAATAAATGACTAAAATGCCCTTTGGCCGAGGAGGTCAGGCCATTTTTTGAGACTAATATGGTTACTTTAGGCCTTTATTTAAAACAATGTTCAATTCATGCTTTTTTTAAGAAAATAACAGCACTTCAAGCCCTTATTTGAAACAATATCCACTTCATATCCTCATTTGAAATTTTCCCAAGTTATGGCTTTTAACATTGCATTGCATGGAATTTTTAATTTTTGTATTGGTTCAATTAAGAATAAGATAATATGCAAAATAAAAGTTAGAAAAATTTAATATCTAAACTTTCGACCGAAAAGAAAGGGCGGCGTTATTTCCACTCCCTAAGTGGCTAAATCCACCCTATTTACACTAAAAAGGTAAAACTGCCCTCAATTTTTCAATTGCAATTTAGAGTGATGGCTCTACTCCTCTTTTTTCCTTTTTCTCTTTTTCTCTTTAGGATAGTTACAATAATTTTAAGCATTTCACTAGTTTTGTTTCTGGCGTATTAAAGAAAAGTACATCCTCATATATCCTAAAATGGTTTACATGCTCCGTATAAAATTATCTCCCTAATAGTAAGGAAAAAGGATATTCTTTAATATAGTATAAGTACTGAAAAATCTTTTCATCATCATTTATCTTATAACAATTTCTCTGTTTTTTGTTTCTCTTATCTCAAAAGCTCACTTTCTTGGCGAACTTTTTTTTTTTTTAATTCACTAGTCTAAAATATATAAACTCCCTTTATTTACTAGATCAAAGAATTTATATTTTCTACATACTATATCGGCAAGATACTTTTATACAGAGCATGTAAGACGTTAGAGTAATATCTAGAAATACACTAAAAATATTATGCACAATGAGGTATACTGATATTTTTTCCGTAAACAGTTGATAGATCGTATTAACTTTTGTCAATCTAAAGCAGTGATATTTCACTGGCATTTTCAAAATAATTAAATCCTTACTGTGTGTAATGTTTTAATTTAATTTAATTTTATGTAGTTAGCAATTTATCCATAAATTCGATCGACAACGCAGAAAAGAACTAGATTTCTTGGAAATTTTTCTTTCCAACAAAATAATAGGAAAAAATACAGTGCCTTTAATATACATGAAAATTCCACAATAAATAAAAACTTAACATATGAAATTCTTAATTATGGTAAGTAGAACATGTATGGATATCGAAAACTCAAAAACAGGAAAGTAAATAAATTTGTGATCACAAATTTAAATTGTAATTGAGTATATATATATATATAAAAGTCTCTCTCTTAAGCGCATAGACAGCTTCAGGACACCAGGGCATCTCGGCCTCGTCGTCTACTCCCTCAACCCTGGTGGCTTCGCTTCCCGGGGAGATCATAGCTCCTCGAACCCCAACTTCTATACAGGACACCAGGGCATGGATTCTGAAAATTGCCCCGATTTAGGAGGGCGGCCTGAGGAGGCTGCGGATTCGGAGATGGCCGGTTTGGTTCCTGAAGATGGACAGAATGTCGATGCTTCGCGACGCGCCGAGGATCAAGGATCGAGGTGATTAATCGCCGATGTGAATGAAGATTTGAATGAACAGATCTTGACGACTGTCGTGCGGTGGCTGCTGAGATGTTTTGGCACCGGAGGTATATGAAGTGGCTGCTTAGCACTTAGCAGGATGAGTATGTCTGAGAAAGTTGGAGTTTTACTGTCGATTTAGTTTTATTGAAGTCTCGCTTTCCATGTTACCAATACCGACTAATCCTTTGTCCATGAAGTTGTGTTCTTGACACCTAATTTCTTGTTTCAACAAAGTTGATTATTAAAGTAAATTTAGGCATCAGAGACCAGTTGTTCTGCCTAGTGGCAAGACGCTGCATTTTTAAAGTGACTGCAAGTACGTATTTACAAGGAACAGACTGAGCAGCCTGCTTCCTCCGGGACATATAACCAATTGAACACAGCAATACGAGTAGCAATTACATCTTTCAAGCAATGGCATGAAGATAACAAGCCAACCGGCAACCAACACAAGAACAACGAAGGTTCTTTCTGATTAAGGATTTACAGGGAGATAAACAGAAGTCAGCATAGCAAATTGCAATAGAGATCTTCACTGAATTGGCTTGAGTGATGACATTTTCTTCTTCAATTAACTCGAGGAGCTGTTTGGGATATCCTTTCGTCTTCGAGGAGCGCATACGGATCAGTGTACTGGGGTGGTGACACTTGCACCTTGCTTGCATCGTGGACAAAAGTTGGTCCAAAATACTGTCCAAATAAACAAGGGGTATTACCATTTAAATGATGGAATCTGCACAGAGCTTCCAAAGCTCCGAAGAGACAGCACTAGACAGAAAATCGCATAAGAATAAGCCTGAGCAAATGCTGTAAAAGTTTAAATGACGCTAAGACATTATCGATACCTTTGTACAATCTAGTTATACATGCATCAAAATAATTATCGAAAGGACGAAAAAAGACCACAAATGATAGAATTCAAAGCAAGTAACCATTCATTTCATGCTGGGAGGTGTTACATCATATTGCGTGGCAACTAGAACAAACATAAGTGCCTCAGCATTTTTAGACTGAGACCACGTCCTAGGCATTAAATTAATTTCAACAGGTTGAGGTTAAAATATTATACACGGACTTCATTACAGAACATCAAATGTGCTAAATTGCTCCAATGTTAGGCACTGATAAGTCGGCGAGAAAACGACATTCCACAGAATTGGTTGTCAATAGCATAACAAGTGTCTGGCAAATTGCTGTGATGTTAGGCACTGACAAGTCAGCTAGAAAACGATATTCCACAAAAATGGTCCTCATACTATAAGAAGTGTCTGGCCAGTGGCAATCTAACAGAAGTTACATGTACAGCAGGAAGGCCAAGGAAGGTAGCTTACGAGGTACAGGGCAGAAAAGGATGCCACAGTTATAAGAATCAGTGGCCAAAACCCCAAGAAGAAAGTCCCTCCAAGTGTTAACAGAAGTTTGGCCCGTGGAATCAGACCCTGCCAAGAATAAATTTAGTTCAGTTTCTCGAATGTGTGTCGCATATGCAAGAACAAGGGGAAGAAAAACAGTCAAAACTCGTTTATTAAGCCTTCAGCTAAAAACAGTCAAAACTCGTTTATTAAGCCTTCAGCTATAAAAGTTGGAACTTGACAACAAAAAGAAAAGAGCCCAACCTCAAGGCCCTCACTGTTCAATGCCATGGACTGCTCCCTTTGGTTGGTTAAATTATTTCCTGGTTCAGTAGAGACTGCATTTCTTTTTGAGAAACCCCTCTCTTCTTCTAATTCGTTGCCGTAGGTGCTCTTTTTTGTGTCCTCAAGCAATGAAGTGGGAGTCATGCCCCTCCTCTTTAATTCTTTCATAAACAACGATTCAGCAGGTTCATCTGCGGTAATTTGATCAATGTTACTATTGAAAACTGGAACACCTCAGCTCTTATGTATTCAACACATGGATAAATGCGGACGAAGGAGATTATACTAAATCTAAACCTAAGAAAAAGTAATGCGTAGAGGATTAGTACTGATCAGGGATCAACGCATCTCACTGAGGCATCACAAATTCACAATCAGCCTTCACTGACAAGATTAAAGAAGGAAACCTTGATCTCCAGCTGTATTTTTTGAGCTTAAGAAAGTAAATGGAGTGAGGGAATTCCCCCTCTTTTTGTTTTTGGACAAGTAAATGATAATTAAAAGGGAGCCAACGGGGTCGGGGAATCATCCGCAACAAAAGCTATCAGTACAAGGGGGGACAACTCGATAAATCCCAAGAGAGTTCCTTAATTTCCATCAATTCGTGAGTAGCGGTGACAAGAAATCCTTCTTAATCTGGAGTAACCAAGACCCCCTTCGCTCCAAGACTGTGGTTCTATAAGCAATTCTTTTAAGATCCACAAATGAGCCGCCAAAAGTGCACCAGATCATTCAAATAAAACTAATTCCAACAAATGAATCCACTCAAGAACGAATTAACACTAGCACCATTCAATCCAGCAGCACCACTCGCATCCAGGTTCACGCATCCCCGTAGACTACAAGATTGAGTCGGTTCAGAATCATTAAGCATCGCGGTGGGACGCTGTATGAGTAGTGGCTCCTACTAACACACACAACATGCAGGTTTCAGGAGAGACTCTGCACTTGCAGAGCAAGAAAGCAAACAAAGCTTCTCACTGTAACGTTCAAATCGATTGAGAGGAACAAAGGAAAAACGAAACATGCAACAAAATATTCGTCCCATATAGTCTCAATTCATCCAACTGGGTAATCTTCGTCACGCTTGAGATGCTTGTCTCGTAAGGGTAGCTTGAAAGATGAAATTGCAAAGCATACCCAGAAAAAGTAAAACATCAACGATAGAAGAAAAGCATCTGATCATCGAGGCAACCCATGAATCAATCCGCGCGAGGACAACACCAAAAACAAAAGGAAGTCTCTTTCAGTGCGAGAAACAAAAGAGAAGAGGAAAAGAAGGGAACTTGCCATTTCCATTGCTTTTCCCGTCGCGGTCCTGGACTTTACACGAAACAAAAGACCTCCTTTTCAAATCATTCCTCGAATACCCACGACCCATCAATCTCAAAATTATCCTCCTCGATTCCGATTCCTCAAACCACCTCGAGCTCCCGCTAAATTTCGATCGGGGTATGGAAGCCGAGGCGAAAGCGGGTTTCGCAATCTGCAGCGAAGCCATCAGTTGCAGACTCTTACAGTTCTGTGTTCAGACTATTTGCGTCAGCGAAGGAAGAATTTCATGTTAGTATGTGAAGAACGAAAAACGAGTTCCGTAGAAGGAAGCAGGAAGCGTGGGGCGTTTCTCCTTCTCTCCAGAGGGACAAGGATCCAGTGGTGACAAAACGCGGGGTGGTGGCTCGTCGCTGTTCATATTCAGGTGGGCGTACTTTAGGGAGGCGGCTGAGGCAAAGGCTAACGTGCGCGGTATGTTTTGTGGCTGTGGGTATATGTGACTGCGCTTCGAGAGAGAGAGGGAGAGAGAGATGGCGACGTGGAAATAGGAGGCTGCCTAAAGGGCGAAGCTCCCAGAGACGAAAGTTTCGCAAGGGCATATCACACTTAGATGTTAAGCATGAAATGAGAAAAATTATCGTTATTACAATCGTAAACTCGCAATTTCCGAGAGAAGGATTCGGTGGAAGATTACGTTGGAAATGTTGTTCAATGGGAAAGAAACAGAAATGCCAAATTGGTTCATCAACATGCACCAAACCGGTTTCACAGGAAAACGTCATTCAAGAAACGTAGATTTAGAAAAGTCTCTCTTTCTCTTGGACAAGACAAGAGTGTTTTTGCCTCTATCACCTCCTGGTCCACGTGACGACCCATGCACGTACAAAACTCTTCAACCTCTTCCTTGCACGCCTTTGGGTTCAAATGGGACAAGCAGGATAGAGATTTTTACAAAGACCTTGACCTAGTACCTGCATTGCATACTTGATATGTCTGTATCAGTTTCTCCCTTGCCTTTTCTCTCTCTCTCTCTCTCGATCTCTCGACATTCGTTGTTTTTTCCTCGCAAGATTTGGATGTGGCGTGCAGTGGAGCGCAATTGTAAGCCTCAGAAATATGTAAATGTCGAATCTCCCTGGTCAAGATGCATAGCGTTTCCGGTACAAGTGATTTTGAACAGAGGCACAAGCATGATTAGCATTTGCATTTGTGCTGCTTAAGCGGCCCCTTTGCGTTCTTGTCGTGCCAACGGATGGAAGCGATCAAAACTTTGAAGTAGCCAACTTTGTAACAATTGTGATTATATATAATCACAAGCTAACAGTGCAAGATTGAGCTTGAGGGCATTGCATCAGACCACAAAGTGAGGTTTTACACATCCTCAAAAAGTTAAAAGCAATCGTGCATTACCCATTAAGGTTAATATATGACCTGTTTAGAATGTTCATTGTTGGGTATTGACCCTGTAGCGACCGGTGATAGACGAGTGGCATCATGTGAAGAAGACTACTGCTGCACTCGATATGAGGAGAATCCTGCGCATCTTCTGACTTATTGTGTGGTTCCTAAGTCCTTAAGAAATGGTCTTCACCTGGATTGACTGGAAAGCTATGGAGGTAGAGGGTACGGCGGTGGGAGTGATGTCCGAGACCACCAGCACAGAGTCTTTCTCCCTCACCAACCCTTTTACCTTCATCAGATCGACCGACTTCGCGATGTTGGCTTCCATGTCATCTGTCAAGTCGACAAAGAGGGGAATAACTCCCCACTGCAAATTGAGAGCCATCCTGGTGCTTCTGTCGTTCGTGAACGCGAATATGGGAGAGCACGGGCGGTTCCGTGAAAGAAGAGATGCCATGTGTCCATGCTTTGTGTACACAAAGATGGCATCGACCCCGAGGTTGTTAGCTGCAAAGTGGACAAATAAGCGCACAAAATCCATGTTAACTTCAACTAGGACAGGGTGATTTGCCCAACAATATATCATAACTCATGACAATTTTCACGTAATATGTTATCAGAGGGTCCTTCATTCCTGGCTCCAAATATAATCACCAACTGCTAGTCTTATACTGCTTCAAAAGCACAAAGCATATTATAGTGGAGCATCTAATGCTGGCTAGCAGTTCATGAGATATCTTGCATGATTGAACATACATGTAAGAATATTAGGATGCTGAAGGAAAAAGGAATATTACCCATTTCAGCAGCACAATCACAAATTTGCTCAGCAATACGGTCGGGCAATGACGCTCCTAGTTTGCGATGACAGAGCATGCTCTGTTGGTTCTCCTGCCGGCTCCACGTTTCCATCCGACTGCTCGCCATTCGCAAGACAGACAGAGCTTTCTGTCCATGTGATCCTATCGCAGATTCACCAGATAACATCAAAGCATCGGCATACTGTCTAACTGCTTCAGACACATCTGCAACCTTGTGAACCGAGCATCTCATCAATGACTTAGACCATTGAATGAAATAGGCAACTAGTTATACTCTGAGCCAATTCCGCTGAATATTTCATTCATTGTTCTATTACCGAGAGAATTTACGGATTTTTCCGAATGGACAGAGGATAAAGAAAGAGGACAAGCGCAGTAAATCTGCACAGGACAGACGTACGAGACTAAGAGTAACAGTCTGCCAATTACTAGATATATCCTTCTCAGTGAATGTAACTGGCCTGCCTATATGACAAAATTCATTCCTAGTAATAGTACCTCGGCACGGGTTGGAGTAGGAAATTCGACCATGGACTCGAGAAGTTGCGAAGCTACAATCACAGGCTTATTCATTTGCCTGCAGACATAAGTTATTTCCTCTTGGACTGCCGGAATCTGCTCCAGTGGGATTTCCACGCCAAGATCACCCCGAGCAATCATGATACCATCGGAAGCTTTGACAATCTCCCCCAGTTTCTGAAGAGACTCTAGGCTCTCTATCTTTGCCAATACTCTAATAGATCTGGTACAAAAGAAAGAACTTATGTTTTAGACTCCAATACGTAGAGGTTACATACGATTGCACAAAAGGAAACTACAGAACTTCCTTTCTTGTGAACTTCATGCACCACTTTAACTTACTCCGATGATTTGGTGGAAATGTAATCCTTAAGGTTGCGGACTGCATCAGCATCATTAACAAATGACATTGCAATGAAGTCTACACCTTCAGCAATTCCAAAGTCTATGTCAGCCCAATCCTGCAAATCAACCATATAATAAGGTGAAGTAACAAGCTTGAAAGCAATTCGTGGATTTTTTGTTTATTGAGATCATCAATTGTAGGTTTGCAGTGCAATTTCACCATCTAAGCAAACCAATCTGATTATTTAATGACAATGAGAGGATCCAGGAGAATTTCTGATATATGTACTCTGTTGCGTTTAATTAGTGGGAATCAAGAAGAGAGAACCCAAACCATCTTGATAATCCTCTCATCTCCAGTATTACACTTCCCAGCGGAACAGTCGTCTTTCATATCGATGGATAAAGCTCACTTCTCAGTTCTATATTCACCACTGTTTCCATCAAATGCGGAAGTATGAATGATTTAGATGGCAATGGTATCAATACATTACAATGAAGTATCGAGGTCACGTGGTAAATCTTAAGCTCCATACCTTGTCACTAGAAATAATGATATAGCATGTGTAACCCTTGGATAACTATTCATCATCCAAAATTATGAATCGCCTACTTCAGAAGAAAGGAAATAAGGGGCAGCCACGAAATTTTACGAATTGCCAGAACCAACTTTCGTCCCTTATTTCTTGCAAATTTTAGCACAAATGGTAATGCATGAGAATCTAGGTTTCTCCTTTTCTCACGTTTTCTTGCTTTCGACTATAAAATGCAATGACCCAGCAATGAATAAACACCACACAGAATTTGCACATCGAAGCAAGAATGACACACTAAAATCGTCAAAGAACTACTAAAAGCAGTAAAGTCCCAAGTCTGAGGAAGAATAAAAACAAGAAGCCAGAACTATAGAATCCACCTTTCTTGACAGAGTAGGCAATTTGTAATTCCTCTCAACAAGCTTCCCATCTCTCCAAAAGCTGAACTTGGCGCAAGGAAGAAACAAACCAGAATCCGTGCACTTACACTTCAAATCATTCCCAATCTTTTCAATGACTTCAAAACTTGCCATGCCTCCATCAATAACGAGCTCATCACCAACCTTGATACCTGCTAAAGTTCACGTTTAACATACAGAGTGATGGTTCAAAATAATCCATTATCTATGCAGTAACTCGTACCTTCGGAAAAACCGGAGTGGTTTGCTTGGACAGTGAAAGGGCGGGAACCCTCGAACTTTTTCATAGTAAATAACCAGATCGATCCTTCCTATTTTTCTCATAGTAAAACCAAAGCACCATGAGAATAGGATTAAGCAAATTGATGGTTCTTCAATTAAGATGAAGCTTAAACATAAATGCAGACCAGACCAGACAAAATTTCACGAAAAAGAAGTCCGGAATTATCGACACTTCCTAATCTAGGAAGCATTAAGTGATCCCCTTGTTGCCCACTGACCTCTACTTTGACAGAGGAAGGAGCACCATGATCAACGACATGAATCTGACTGCCCTCTGTATCAATCATGACTGAAACACAAAATCCCTTTTCTTCATTCAACTTCTTGATCTTCCTAATCACATCCAAATGCCACTCCCTCGAGTTGTGACACATGTTGAGCCTCGCCACATTCATCCCTCCTAATGCCAATCTCTCCAAATCCTCCAAAGAGGAACAAGCAGGGCCAATGGTGCACACGAGCTTTGTCTTCCTCATCCCCAGAAACCCCTTCTCTCTCAACTCTTCCTCTGCCACCACATCAAACCCTAACGCACCCCCAACCTTGTTCACACTCTCCGCTGCTTCCACTCCCACTTGCAATACTGCTCTAACTCCAGTAGAAATCGTACTATTCTGTCTCCCTCCAGAGCAAGAAATCATGGGCACACCCAAAATCTGGCTCTTGAAACTGAAAGTTGGGATCTTTGAACAGATCTGACCACAAGGAACAGTTAATTCCCCTGCGACTGCCATGCTTCTGGCGATCGATTATTATCGATTACTTGGAGATAATAATCTGGCTACCAAGTTCAGGAATCAGCTTTCGATGAAATCTTGAACAAGCACTGGTGAAAAATGTATTGAGTAGAGACAGATTTCGGCCTTGAATCGTAGAGTCCGTCAAGATGTGGAATTTTTAATAAAGAGTGAAGATTCCAACAAGGGTCAGATTTATTTGAGAGAGTACCGAATATTTAAAGCAAGAAGGTGACCGCAAAAGGTCAAAGAAACCAACTTTGTTGCAAACTCCGGAACAACTGATGCTGCTATTGGTTTAGGATTAAAAAATTGCAGTACAAATCTGGAGACGAGCTCAAAGGACAGAGTAGTTTACTGGCGTTGGGAACTTTTAAAAGGTCTTCCAACATTAACGGTCAACCACTACCCTTCACTAGCATTATTAGCGTGGCTAGTTGTACGCTTTGTCTTCAACCTCTTAACTGCGCAGAAGCTGAATAATCTCCATGATCTCTCTGAGTTGTTTCTCCCTTTTGCGTAACCAATAGCAATCACGGGTCGGCTCCATTTTCTCCTGTGTTCTGTTGTACGGACTCAGACATGACAATAAAGACAAAGAACAGATCTCGAATCTGATGTTCTGTCGTGGTCTGTGTCAGATGGTCCCAAGTTTTCCCGACCCCAATGGCCGGACAGCAATCCAACTTGGGTTGTCTGTGAACTGTGATGTGATGTGAAACCTGTAAGATTATAATTCAAAGAAACAAACGATCCCGAAATCTTAATTACGAAATGAAATTCGTGCAACATCAGAAACGAAACGCAAAAACGTGGATAATAAACGAATATACCTCCGGCCATTGATGAAGACGATGATCACGAATGCGTGCGTTAAACGATCGGTAAAAACAGGTTCTTTCTAGCCAATTACCCCTTCGAAGCGATGGTGTGTGCTCTGTAGTTTTCTCTGTAAACGTAAATCTCAAGTACGTTCTAGATGAGAAAACTGAGACGAATAAAAAACTAACGTCGTAACTGCCTTTTGTAACTAACATAGGAGGTTTGGCTTAGATGACCCATTTAAACTGACGTCTGCCCCTTATAGATAAATTTCTCCCATCAAGACGGTTATTGGGCGAGAGGGTTATCACGTAAAAATTAATGTACGTAATATAGCGTTGATGTAATTTAAATGTCGGTATATCAATAATGTTGGATCACAATTAATTAATTATAACATTCTCCCACTTGATCCCAACATTCATCAATGAAATACTGAACCAAATACACATTAACTTCATGCTGAAGACAAAACACATGAATCATGCCGACAAGTCCTCTTAGAACGAGTATTATCTTCCATGTATCACAATGCATCTTATCTCATCAAAATCAGCCCATATGTGATAACATAACTTAATGAATAAATCATATGTTTATTCCAAGTCTACTTAATGAATAAACCTTTAAGTTTATTCTAGGGAAAAATGACTGGTTTTCTCATAATAACTGAATGTACACCTTAATTGAGAAAAACATCACAACTGAATAAGAGTTTCACAACTTCGTCCATACGAAGAAAAATTACATGATGGGACCAATTCCCATTCTATCCACGTGATCCTTGTAATTCCTTGGTGGCATGCTTTTAGTTAAAGGATCAGCTAACATCATTTCAGTGCTAACGTGTTCTATGACCATTTTTTTTCCGTAACACGTTCCCTTATGGCTAAATACTTAAGTCGATGTACTTACTTCGACTACCACTCTTATGATTTTTAGCCATGAAAACAGCAGCTGAATTGTCACAAAACATCCTTAATGGCTTAGCAATGGAATCCATAATTCTAAGCCCTGAAATGAAACTCTTCAACCACACACCATGTGAGGTGGCCTCAAAACAGGAAACGAACTCAGCCTCCATAGTGGAAGTAGCAACCAAAGTCTGCTTCGCACTCCTCTAGGACACGGCTTCGCCAGCAAGCATAAAAATGTATTCAGATGTTGATTTTCGAGAATCAACGCAACCAATGAAATCCGAATCCGAATATCCAATTACTTCCAAGTTGTCAGTTCGCCTATACATAAGCATGTAATCTTTTGTACCTTGTAGGTATCTCATCACCTTCTTTGCAGCTTTCCAATGGTCAAGTCGAGTGCAAACCTGAGCATACATTAAGCTTCCGACAGCAGAAGCATATGGGATGTTATTCATTTATTCCCTTTCTAAATCGTTCTTCGGGCATTGGTTCAAATTGAACCTATCACCCTTCACTATGGGTGCTATGCTCGGTGAACAATCTTTCATCCGAAATCTCTCTAAGACTTTATTGATATAGGTTTCTTGAGACAGTCCCAAAATGCCTCTAGCTCTATCCCTATGGATCTTAATGCCAATGACATAAGATGCCTCACTCATATCCTTCATGTCAAAACTTTTAGAGAGAAATTATTTCACCTCATGTAACAACCCCTTATCATTTGTTGCAAGTAAAATGTCATCCACATATAGGACAAGAAAATAAATTTGGCTTGGCTCCCACTGACCTTCTGGTATATACATTGCTCCATGATATTATGTACAAAACCGAATAAAGAGATAACTTCATGAAACCTCAAGTACCATTGGCGGGATGCTTGTTTCAAGCCATATATTGATTTCTTAAGCTTGCATACCAAATGCTCACCATCAATATAGAGGAATCCTTCTAGTTGTTTCATATAAACCTCCTCTTCTAGCTCTCCAATGAGAAATGCAGTTTTTACATCCATTTGATGCAATTTCATGTCAAAAATGGGCAACCAACGCCAAAACAATACGAAGAGAATCTTTCTTAGATACAGGAGAAAAAGTCTCTGTGTAATCGATTCCTTCCTTTTGAGTGAATTCTTTGGCAACGAGTCTGGTCTTGTATCACTCTATGTTGCCCAATGAGTCCTTAGTTTTGAAGACCCACTTACAACCAATGGCCTTCTTACCATCGGGCAACTCAACCAAATCCCAAACTATGTTAGATGCCATAGAACTCATCTCTTCCTTCATGGCATTGTACCACAAATTGGGGTTGTCGCAATTCATTGCTTGCAAAAACGTTTCAAGATCATTCTCAGCTCCAATATTATAGTCAGATTCTTGCAGGTACACAATGTCGTCACTAGGAAAAATTGACTTCTTCATTCTAGCAGATCTCCTTAATGTTGTATCAACATCTCCTGAGGAGCGTGTTGTTCAACTAATTGTTCAACATTTTTTGGTAAGTGGTGAACAATTGGATCTACCGGATCAATATCGGCGGGTTGTGGAGCTTCAATAATTGGTTGTTCAACAGCCGTTTGAACTGGAGGGGCGTTATGAATAACAATCAATCTGGTACTTGAAGTGGAAGGTCGAGCATCTGAATGACCTTTCTCAGGAATAGGGTCCCGAAATCAATCGCTCCCACTAATCAAGTCATTTTCAAGAAACTTTGTGTTTCTCGATTCCACAAACCTAGTGGTATGAGATGGACAGTAAAATCTGTATCCCTTAGACTTTTCGGCATATCCAACGAAATACCCACTTATAGTCCTTAGGTCTAACTTCTTTTCCTGTGGATTATAGACTCTCACTTCAGACGGGCATCCCCAAACGCGTACATGTCACAAACTTGGTTTCCAACCTTTGAATAACTCAAATGGCGTCTTTGGGACAGCCTTGGTTGAAACTCGGTTCAATATGTACACTGCGGTCTTAAGAGCTTTAGTCCACAAGGACTTAGGAAGTTTTGAGTTGCTAAGCATACTACGTACCATGTCCAACAAAGTTCGGTTTCTTCTTTCTGCTACACCATTTTGGTCCGGAGAACCAGGCATAGTGTATTGGGCAACTATCCTATGCTCTTGAAGAAACTTCGCAAACGGACCAGTTGCTTGTCCATCTTCAGTGTATCTACCATAGTATTCCCTACCTCTATCTGATCTCACAATCTTAATTTCCTTACCGCATTATTTCTCTACTTCTACCTTAAACACTTTAAAGGCATCTAATGCTTCGTGCTTATTATGAAGCAAGTAGAGATACATGAAACGTGGGTAATCGTCTACGAAGGTAATGAGATAATTCTGACCATATGAGTCCATATCTGGACAACAAATATCCGTATGAATGATTTCTAATATTTCTATACTCCTCTTGGCACCTTTCTTTGACTTGTTGGTCTGTTTTCCCTTTATGCTGTCCACGCAAGTATCACAATCAGTAAAATCCAAAGCACTGAGTACTCCATCATTTACCAATCGCTTAATTCTATCTATAGAGATATGTCCCAATCTCCGATGCCACAAAATAGAGGAATCTTCATTCACAACACATCGTTTTATACTAGCGTTATCATGAACATGCATCGCATTATAAAAGGCATTATCTTGCAAATTAATTCGAAAAAAACCATCAGACAAAATACCATTCCCAACAATTTCAAATTTATATGACAAACTAAAGGCCGAATCTAAAAAGTGAAAGGAATAACCAAACGGTACAAGTCTTGAAACTGAAATCAAGTTTCTAGAGAAACTAGGTACATAAAAGGTCCTTTCCAAATATAAAACAAAGCCATTATTGAGGACTAAACTACATGTCCCAATAGCTTCTACATGCGAACGCATCTTGTTTCCTAAATAGATGCACTGTTCACTTCCTACCGGCTTCCTGTGACTTTGAAAACCCTACAAGGAATTCGAAATGTGGATTGTAGATCCAGAATCAATCCACCAAGTGTTGTGACTTACATCGGTCATATTAGATTCATAACAAACACAAGAGATTGGATTACCTTTCTTCTCGAGCCAGGCCTTATATCTGCCGCAATCCTCTTTATATGCCCCCTTTTTTCTATAGAAGAACCATTTGGATTCCTTCTTACTACCAGATTGGGGGGTACTTTTCCCTTTCCCTTACGTTTGCCTTGCCCCTTATGCCTTCCTTGTGTTGCCAAAAGAGCACTCTCTCCCACTTCCATAAGCAGTCTTTCTTCCTCTTGAACGCACATGGTCATGAGTTCTTTAATTGACCATTTCTCCTTATGTGTGTTATAAGAGATCTTGAAAGGTGTTTACTACTGAGGAAGAGAGTTCAGAATGTAGTATACAATGAAGGATTCAGGTATCTTAACCTCAAGGTTCTTGAGCTGAGCCACAATATCCCTCATTTTCATAATGTGCTCACGTACACCTCTAACACTGGTGAGCCTTAACGATGAAAACTTCATGATCAGGGTCATGGCATGGGCCTTTTCCGAAGAAGCAAATTGCGCATCAATAGCCGCTAGCAAAGCCTTGGCATTATTATGCTGAGCGACTGAACCACGAATACTAATAGAACGTTTACTCCTTATGAACATTACACTAAGGCGGTTAGACCGCTCCCATTGTTCATAAAAGAAACTTCAGCTGAAGTGCTAGTTTCTGTAACAACAGGTGGTTCATCTTTCCGAATAGCATAATCAATGTCCATACACCCCAATTGAAGGAGAATTAACTCATTCCAAGCCTTATAGTTGTCACCGTTCAGCTCGGGAACATTAATATCAGAGATATTCACAGGGGGTAAAACTGCATAATAAACAAAATAAACATACTTACGTCACAATATTTGAGGCAAATTCACTTAAATCATGTTTTGCCAATGCAGAACATGCCATATAATATGGATCAAATAACATCAAAAATTACCAATGGGCTAAGTTTCTAATTTAAATAGATTCATAGTGACGGTATGATGAAACTATCATATTATATTCATTCTTCCTAATCCTTGTGGGGAAATTAAGAAAAATATTATGATATTTCAACATAATTAATCATATTAATATAATAAAAATTCTTGTGGGATAAAATTCATTGTATTAATATAATTAATTACAAGTAAATGTCATTTACTATATGTGATTTAGAGGCTCTTAATATACAATTCAATCAATTAGAGTTGCTATGGCTATACTCTAATTAACCAAAAATATATAGATCACTAGACATTTAATTTCATGCAAATATACTTTATTGCATATAAGGGAAAATCTGTAAATTTACTTGGGCAAGGACTGAATTGTAAATTAACTGAAGGGGTAAAACCTTAAATAAATTGAATTGGGGTTAAAATCGTAAATTTTTGGCACAATCAAGGGCAAAACGGTAAATCCAGGCCATGAGGGGTAGAACTGTAATTTTATTTTTTTTATTTTTTATTTTGGCGTGGGGGCATAATTTGAAAATCGGACAAGGAGGGACAAATCCAAAATTTTCTCACCCATTAGCCTTCCACCCGCAGCACGTATTCTTTCCGGAACGTGCACTTCCTTTTATCTTTAATGGAAATGGGGAAGGGGCACGTAACCTCCTGCAACTTACATAAGCATACGTCTTCTTTCAACTGCATTGCATTGCTTTTTTTTTTTTATAATAAAAAGAGGTCTACCCGCACGCCCCCATAACGGCCCAGAGGCACGTGCCGTGCACGTACCTCTGTCTTCTTCCCCAAAACGCGAACACCAGTCTTCGCCGCCCGAAATCGCCGCTCTACCACCGCCCAATTCTCCTCCGACAACCTATATCCGACCAAAATAAATGGCGGGCTTTGAAGACATCGTCTCCACGACCATATAGGTCCAAGAATCAACGAAAACGGCGAAAAATTGGCCTCAAATCGAGAGACAACTGCTTGGATGCAAAACCCTAACCTCGAACTTCCATCGCCAAAATTCGCTTCCGGAGAACAACCAAATGCCGAGATACCTTAGGGCTTTTATTCCCCATGGCGAGACGACCCTATGGTTTTGAAGGCGGGCCGTGACTTTTCGGAATTCGGCCGGAATCGATAAAAAACTCTTGTGGCCAGAATGCCCTAATTTTCGTTTTATCCATAAGCCCACGAAATTCACCCAAAACTCAATAATTCAACTCAAATCATACGTTAAACATCAAGGCAGAGACTAACATGTTCTGATACCAAATGTAAGACTATAATTCAGAGAAACAAACAATCCCGAAAACCTTAATCACGAAACGAAACTCGTGCAACATCGGGAACGAAACGCGGAAACGTGGATAGTAAACGAACATAACTCCAGGCATTGATGAAGACGATGATCACGAATGCGTGTGTTAAACGACCGGCGAAAACGGGTTTTTTCTAGCCAATTACCCCTTCGAAGCGATGGTGTGTGCTCTGTAGTTTTCTCTGTAAACGTAAGTTTCAAGTACGTTTTGGATGAGAAAACTGACGACGAATAAAAAACTGACGTTGTAACTGACTTTTGTAACTAACGTAAGGGGTTTGGTTTAGATGACCTATTTAAACTGACGTGTGCCCCTTATAGATAACTATCTCCCATCAAGACGGTTATTGAGCGAGGCGGTTATCACGTAAAAATTAATGTGTGTAATATAACGTTGATGTAATTTAAATGTCGATATATCAATAATGTGGGATCACAATTAATTAATTATAACAAGACGGTCGTGTATTTTGATGGAAGAGATTCTTGCAAAGACGAATCTTTTACCCCCTGTATCAAACCTTATCTTGACCCGAATAACACGATGGAAGAACCCCATTCTGATAAGATGTTGGCGATGCTAGGAAATATGACATTTCGTGGAGGGCAAAGCAAGTCCCGCTCGTATTCCTTAAAAGGCAACATTGTTTTGTCAAACGTTGGATTGGCGAAGAAAATGGAGGACAGGATTTGAGAATATGCACGCGCATGGAAGGCATATTCTCTTCAGTACAGTAGGATAGGACCAACCAGCAAAATTGCAGAGAAGGAAGGGTCCACCAACTCTAGCCAGCTTGAGGTCACTACAAGACCAGACCTCTGAACAGAACAGATGGTATCTGTCCTGGAAATATTTTCAGTTCAGACGCGTTTCGGATCGAGCTACCTGGCATTTCTACATAGTTCTTCCATATCTGGTAGATAAGTTGGGTTGATGTTTTCCCGTCCATGTCAACCTGTAATTTTCTTTTATTTATTTGTCCAAGCCCGAAAACAAAAAACAAATTGAGTTCATGTATTTATTATTTTTTACATTCTACCATTATGCATAGCTCTAGACATGAAGCAAATTGTTTCGTTACGTGACCTTTTAATATGTCACTTCATGCATTCTAGAATATTGCCCATTTGGAGAAATCTTACTGCGTGGTTAAGAATCGATGTAGCGCCCACCAAGAGAGACTGAATAAAGAAAAAAAAAGATATATTTTTTAATTTAATTAAAAAAAATTAATTTTATTACTTGATTTGGTATACCACACATTTGCTTTGGGGCAATGGAAATGGTAGGTTGTGGTAAATGTGGATCAAAGAAGACTTGAAAGTTAGTTACTTTTGAAACATTGTCATGTCACCCACTAAATTGTATAAGCTAAAGAATTAGGGTATTATCTCACTGAACGATATTTTAATCCACGATGTATAAATTGTCATCTCACGCGCGTGCGCAATTGATCATAATAAAAAAAAACAAACGTGTCAACTCGAAAAATTGATGATACCATTCAAATCATCATAAAAACGAGAAACCTGTGGATCACGTTCATCATGTTTCTTGCTTTCTCTCTTTTCACCTCCAGACATAATTGCAGCTTCTGTTATCTTTTGTTGGACTAATAGAACTTGTCATGCTATTTGCCATATTCAAAACCCTAACGTAAAATTGACATGATTGTATTCTTTTGTTAGAAAATTTTATGTTGCCTTAGGAGCGTTAAACTAATAAAAATGGTTACTTTGATAGATTTCTCGTCGAGGTCGTTTAGGAAATGGGTATCAACCTACCAAAATGACCAGCCAAGAATCGATTGAGGCATGATTCCGGGCATATTCTCAAACTGAAAAGACTATGAATTTTGCTATCCGAAGTTACCATCTGCTTCATATATTCAAATGGGCTAAAATCTGAAATGATTCATACTTTGATATCCTGAATTTATGGAGCGATGAAAGGGACATTGTCCAAGTTCAGGATTTGGAGTCAATGATGACTTAACACATGCAAGTCAATCATGTTATTATTATTTCTTTTCCTTCAGAAATTAAGTCAATCTTGGAATACAATTTAACCTTTGATAGAGTTGTCCTTTGCAAATACCTAATTGGCCTAATGAATAAGAACTTTTCTCAGAACAAAACAGATATGGATTAGATTAATTGGATAATCTCGAGGATCTCAGTAAGCTAGCTAGAAAGGAAGAAGATATAAACGATTAATAAAGTACCCGAAATGTAAGGACAAAATAGGAAATTGGGCTTCCCAATCTTATTGAATTTTTTGGCCAGTCCTACTAATCTTTTTTATTGACTCTGGTCATGACTTAAAACTCACAAAAGATATAATAATTCTGTAATGAATAAGAAGTTTTCTCAAAACAAGATTAGATTAATTGGATAATCTTGTGGATATCCTTAAACTGGCTAGAAAGGAACAAGACATGTCCAGCAAAGAAACAATTGATAAAGTACCAGAAATGTAAGGACAATATAGGAAATAGAGCTGCCTAATCTTATTAAATATTTTGGGCAGTCCCACTAATCTTTTGATCGACCCTGGTTATAATTTTATCTTACAAAGACTATGATAATTTCTTCTTTTTATTTTTCCTCAAAACCACTGTCAAAATCGAACCTTTCTCTTCTGGATTGTGAATATTCCCCCGGCACCGCAATTCACTCCGCTGTAGAAAAATGCCTCCTTTGCCTCTCTCTCTCTCTCTCTCTCTCTCTCTCTCTCTCTCCTCTTTATATACGACGAGCTTACATGCAAACTCTCTCTCTCTCTCTCTCTCTCTCTGATGCAATTCTTGCACATCTAGATAGATTGGAGAGCTTATTGGTAGAGACAGAGGGAATCCAGTAAAAACTCGAGAAAGAACAATCTGGGTGGGCCTCATTTTCTTGTATTTTGCACGGGAGAGATCCAAGAAACTAGCACGAAGGACGAATCCTGGTCCTTCATTTGCATTTAGGATTCGGCGGCGATATTATATTCGACGGTGGGCATGAGGTTAAGTGGAGCGATCTCGAGCGAAGACGAGGAACAGAAGGAGAAACAAGCGAATTCACACATCTGTTCGAGTTCACTCAACGTCGATTACAAGGTGGTAGTGGGCTACGCCCTGACTTCCAAGAAGAAGAAGAGTTTTTTGCAACCAAAACTCGAGGGACTTGCACGGTGGGTATTCTCGCTATAGCCTATAGGTTCCTTGTATGCACACCACATGAAAAAAGTTTTCGTTTTTAGGTTTTTTGAGTGCTTAGATCGCATGTTCTTGAGACGGGAAAGCCCAGAAATCTGGGAAAAGTTGATGGTTCTGGTTACCTGACTTCCTATGGGGCTGCTAAGATTGGGGGAAATGTTTCCTGTTCCTTGCTTCTCTCTTGGCATTTTCTGCTACAGTTGGTGGTACTTATTGGGTAGACATAGTTCGCTTTCGCGGATTGATCCAGCTGTTTTTCGCTTGACTTATTATCATATCAGCATCCCTCATATCAGCATCCCTTTGCTGGTATCTAGAATCTTGGGTTGTTTTTTTTCTGCCAACTGTTTCCGAGGAATATCCTGAATTATATACCTTTTGGAAGAGCCAACGCTAAGGGATTCAAAGTCAATATTTGGTTTCGACCCCCCAAAAAAGAAACATATTTGATAATTTTTTGGCATGCTTTTCCTCGGAAACTTCCGACTCTGGTTTCGGGCCTCTCTAGGTGCTTATTTACCTATGTGTCCCTGGAGTAACTGTACTCATCTTATTGATTTTTTTATCCAAATCCCTGGCTTGATTGCTGGCTGACCGTCAGTTGCAGTTTCAGTGATTTTCATATATGTCCAGTTTAAAGAATGTCATGTTTGTTTATTAACGTGTCAGTGTCATGCTGTATGTACAAGAAATTTACAGATTGTCCGTAGTCTACAGCATGTAATCACTCCCGGTTCCTTCCCGGCCTTGCATCCCATGCTTGGATAGATCAGTTAGTTAGCTTTCATTGGAAGGACGAAAAGGCAAAGCAAGAAAAAACAATGGAAAGTATCAGCAGTTTCAATAAGATTTGGCTTTGTCTGCTGGAAAGATTGTATAGCATATACGTTTCAAAGTTGTGAAAGTGATTTTTGTTAAGCGCATTTTGAGTTAGAAAATGGAAGATGTAGTAAATTTAAGAGTCTTTAAAATTCATTATTTCTATGATGAGAAATGTTCGTCTGAAACTATTATGGTGGACCGGCAGATAACATATTGTTTGATGCAGAAACAAGGGGATACTGTTTGTTGCCATCGATCTCAGCAGGCCCTTGGCAGACCAAGGTCCATTCAATGTCGTTTTGCACAAGGTTAGTCAATATTTCATGCACAGATCAATTTGCGCACTATCTGAAAAGCTCTGTGCATTTTGTACTGCTGTTTAGCATCTGATTAGCCCGTGTTACTCCCAGATATCAGGAAAGGAATGGTTCGAGATCATTGAGGTCCGTCCTTCTCTGCACTGTGCCATGTGTTTAATCTGCTTTTTATATAAATTTTGAACAAAAATTGTAGAATTCAACCTCTGACAAGTGCCTCTCAAACTGCTTCATGCAATTACTCAAATATTAAATAAACCCATTGATGGGGATTAGAACCTGAAAACTCCAACCTTCGAGAAAGAATTTCTTTTGAGACAATTTGTAGAGTCCTTGCTCATCTCCTAATCACCATTATCTGATGGTTGAAATCTGTTCCTCGAGAATGCAATCTAGTGGAAATTCTCAGGTCACTGGGCCTAAATATTCACCACCTAAGTTTTTATGTTACTTTCTGTAGAAGCAGCAACTTTTGATTCAAAAAATCGTTATACTTGTATTAAAAGCCAAAAGCAGAGGCCTGGGGACAAAAGTGCGACCAAAAGAACTTCTAAGTTTTAGTATCCACTGACCTTAGCACATGAACTGCTTTCTTTTCTTTTTAGGGAGACCAAATCTCCATCTATCTTATTTGCGTGTTGGGTAATATCGGGGCTTCCAGAAAGCTCAATGCTTGTTGGCCTCTTCAAAGTATGTTTTGCACTGTACTTTGTTGTCTACTATCTCAGAAACTAAGGATAGCATCGCGAATGACGGAAGCCCTCCTCAATAGAGTTTGAGGCTTTTGTTTCTGCTATACTCATTTCGAGGAGTTTGTTCACTGTTGATTTTGAGAGGTATTTTTTGGATTATGTGGCCTAATCTTCTGAGGGATGAGAATGGTTTGAACATCGAACAATCGGGGAAGCTCTGTGCTTATATTTTCCATAGCTTAATTAACATCTGGTACAAATAGGTTTGACCCCGGTACAACAAATAAATATACCTTTAATCTCTTTTCTGTGCTTCTTAGTGTAAGCAAGTTCCTCTGATACTTTACTTAGCCTGCCAGAGTTGACATGGTTACCATCTATCCTTTTTGAAGGACTACCAGAGAAAACATCCAGAAGTAGCTGTAGTTGATCCTCCTGATGCCATTGAACATTTACTTGATCGTCAATCCATGCTCCAGGATGTTGCAGATCTGAACATGCATGACTGCTATGGTAGTAATTTGTTCTTTAGTTCGTAGTTTGTGGGTAGTGCATTAGCTTAAATAAAAATCTCCAGTTTTGGAACTAGATGGCATAATGTAGAAAATAGTCGTTCATTGATGCTGACTGACTCTTTTTTCTAACTAAAACAATTAAATATTCTTGTAGGCACAGTGGGAGTTCCAAAGCAATTGGTCATAAGAGAAGATTCTCGATCCATCCCGTGTGAAGTTGCTGAAGCTGGACTAAGTTTGCCACTAGGTATGCTGTGGCGTTAAGTTTATTCTGACACCTGTTGGAATAGAAGTAGCATTTCCTCCAACGCCTTATCTCCTCCGAATGTTGCATGAGTTCCAGATTAGGGAATTTCACGTTATAGCATTGACAATGTCTCAAAAGAACTCCCTCTAGATTCCTGGGGCCAATGACTCTAAGCACATTGTGTCATAGGTTGCACCACACAGAGAGTTGCATGTGAGCAAGCAAGGTGCAAAGAAGATTTTCATACTTTCATGCACCGAGTGTGTGCACTGTGAATTCATCAGGATTAAACAATAAAATGACACTTGTGAGAGTCAAGTGAGTTCTCTATTACTGAGGCTTAATTACTATGTTTTCTTGGTTGTTGCTGTTTCAGTTGCCAAACCCCTAGTGGTGGATGGGAGCCCCAAGTCCCATGAATTGTTTCTTGCTTATGATCAATACTCCCTTGTAGAGCTTGAGCCTCCCCTGGTTTTGCAAGAGTTTGTTAATCATGGTATAACTCTTCATTTTAGTTTTTGGGGTGTCTGTTGCTAGATAGCATACACTCTGACAATCACATCACGAAAATCTGTGTGACAACTTGTGCTTTGTTTGTTGAAGGTGGTGTTCTCTTTAAGGTATATATTATTGGCGATTCTATCAAGGTTGTTAGGCGTTTCTCTCTACCAAATATCAGCAGACGGGAACTTTCTAAAGTTACTGGAGTGTTTCCATTCCCAAGGGTTTCCTCTGCTGCATCTTCTGCTGAAGATGCAGCAGATCTCGACCCCGGTGTTGCCGGTAAGAGATATTGAACTGCTTTGTTTCATGTATATCTTGTTGACTGAAAATTTTCGAGTCGGTTTCTAGGCGATATTTTGCCGGGGCAGAAAACCATGAGATTTGTGGGTTTGGTTGTTCTCTCAATATCCTTTATTGTATGCGAGTCTTGAGGGTTAGTATTTTATCCAGACTTATGCTGTTTATGTAATCTCCATCTACCAGTTCGGATTGGAGACTTCCTATTTAATAACGGCCTCTGAAGCTTTATTAGGATAGTGAAAATTGGGGAAGGCACAATTTCCTTTTAGAGAAAGAAACATGAGAGGAATGCGAGAAAAGTTCCTTTTTCTCGCTCTTGCTTCATTCATTATTATAACTTTGCAAAATGTTGTCAACTTCATCTTGAAGCATCTGCAAACACAAGAAATTGCAGGATGGAACTTTTGGAGCTCTTTTTTTGTTGTGAAACTTCTTATGAAACATTTGTGGCTCATGATACATTCAATGTTTCCACAAACAATTTCTTACCCTGGTATCTCACTACATGGTTTGTCATTTATGAGTGGGCATAGCAGTTCAAAGAAAAGTTGACCATTAGTTTTACTTCCCTAAACCTTTTCATAAGTTTGGCTTCCCGTGCAGAACTGCCTCCCAGACCCTTACTGGAGAAGCTTGCAAAAGAGCTCCGCCACCGGCTGGTAATGTGTTTTACGCTTCATCCTGTCCACTACGCCAACGGTGCCATCGGTACCTCTTTTATATCTGGTGTAGCCTTCTTTTTAACTTTATCGTTATAGGGTCTCCAGCTTTTCAACATAGATTTGATAAGGGAGCAGGTGAATAAAGACATGTATTTTGTCATTGACATCAACTACTTTCCAGGCAAGTAAAAAGAAAACACATCTTAATCATCTCACCTTATTGGTTTTTGGTGTACGAAAAGCTTGTGAAAATTTACTCATAAAATATGCATGCTTCCTCCAACGTTGTGGTTGGTTATAAAACAGCTTTTTAATGCCAATGCAGGTTACGGTAAATTGCCCGACTACGAGCACATGTTTACCGATTTTTTATTGAGTGTGAGCAAAAGCGAGGGGAGAACAGGAACTATGGGAAGCAAGTTTCAATTATACATGCAGTATTAGATGGTTCTAGGAATCTGAACAATTGACATAGATATCTCTGACTGGTACAGAGCCGTTTGCCCAGCTGCTAACCAGTACAAAAGGTTATCACCCCTAAAACAATATAGAGTTGCTTTTTTTTTTCTTTTGTTTCCAGGTAAGTTTGACCTAATGCCTGGTGCCTGCCAATCTGCTTGAGATTGCATTTAGGAGGAGTTAAAGCACCTCCTAACTCTGGAACGGAGAATCAGACTCCTAACTCTGGAACGGAGAATCAGACTCATTCTGTTGCAGAGGATTCACCTTCAATGAGAGAAGTCTTAAATGTCATGCTAACATGCACAATCCAATCTTTCATAGTTCACGGTCGATGTGACATATTAACTTAAAAGTTCTCTTAATTCGTTGCAATAAAAACGGGATCTTACTCTTCTTGATGTTTGACTTAGTAGTCACAACCCGACATTTCGATATTTTATGCAGTTTAAAGAGGGATGTAAAGGGACGCGACTATCACAGTTTAGTGCAAATGGTCCTCAGATAATAATTTACACAAGAATTTAAGGCTGATTCTTGTACAAGGCGTGACTATCACAAGTAACCTTGCCTGAAATTGTTATAAGAAACTAGGAGTGAAAAGATAAGTCTACCACAACGTAGAAGCATACCCCAAGATTCCGACCTAGAATCTAACACCGTTGAGGTTGCCTAGGTACCAACCAGTACCACCACCGTATAACTGAAGGCCACTGACGGTAATGGTAATTCAACCGCATACTTCAGTCACATTGAAAAGTCACGAACACAGCCATGGAAGATAGGTTAAGGATCATCTCTGTGCAAGTGCCCGAGTACACATGCTAGCTCAGCATGTGGATGAATGGAGTCACTCTTACATAAGAACGTCAAGATTGATGACACTACCTCAGCACTAACAGAAGGCCCAAAAGTAAAGCCCCAATATCCAATGGTTCATACTGTTAAGAAAATGTGGATTCAACTAGACTCTGTACTTTGACCCCAAAAAAAAAACTTGGACTCTCTACTTATCACTAAAGCCAAGCAAGAAATTTCCGCCACCCAAACTTGCTCTCTGTTCCTCTTAATTGTAAATGAAATTAGTATATGTTTAGATTCCATATACATATCAACTTGGAGTTTTACTGATGGCTTCATTCCCGCCCTAATTGCAAAGCTCGACATCTAGACAATTAGTCCATAATCTAGGATAGTCCGTGTCTATCAACAAATGCCTCGTCAACCCATATAAGTTGTGGCCGTTGCCTTCGCCTTGTACAATGTCATCACATCAAGACTTTACAAGTTGCTTCTTGACAACAAATATTGCTGGTCCTATGCACAACTACTCAGTTCTCTATTAATTCAGATTGCATCTATACACCATGAGTTTCTGTACAAAGACAACAATAAACCGTATAGTACATTATGCTACCTCTGAGGTAACAAGACAAATCCCAGCTATGCACAATATATATACAACATATGATTATCTTCAGCTCACCAGAAAGGACACCACCTGTAACGAGCAGATTTAAGATAATTAGACTAAATAACAGCTGTAACAAAAAAAATAAAATAAAAATCCGGAGTAATATTTCGCAGCCAAAGATGGATCGTGTGACGAGTGACAATTTATGATGGGCCCATGAGTTCAGTGTTGCAAATAGTCTCAAGCAAGACAATACACTTAATCACATGGTCCAGAAAGAACCAACAGATTCATAACTATTAAAAAGTTCAACCCAAAAACTTAAGCTAATAGGTGAACGGAGACCACATGAATATAAAGAACATTTAGAATCTGTTGTCAAGCAATGTGAGACATACTTCAACAATAACCTTAAGCATCAAATTGAAAAAAACAGCTGTTTACCCCAAAGATGTTATGCCAACTCCTAAAACATGACAACCAAACAAGCAGCCCCTCTAAGCCTCTGCTCTGCAATTGGAGTTCATTTAGGACTCTTTTATTGGTGCAAACCAAGAAAATATCATAGATGAGCATTCCTTGAGACCACCCAAGCATTGCTTATCAAGTACAGATATGGCAGAACTAAAACATTGGAATAGCTTTGCTCTTAGAACAGTTGAGAACACAAGACATGGACTTTAGAATGAGATATAACACACATGAATGTAAAAATATCTCTTACAGTTTAGCTACAATTCAGTTCAACAGGATAAGCAAGTGTATGATTTTCGTCATCCCTTGATCGAAATCGAGATCAAGATAAGAGAAGGTCGTTTGAGATGGTTTGACCATGCTGAACAAAGACCTCTGAATTCCCAGTGACGAGACTTGAGCAAAGGGATGGGCACATGGGTTCGAAGGAAAAGACCTAGAAGGATGTGGAAAAAGACTTCAAAGAAAGACATGGAGTACTTGGAACTTCCAGTAGATCTAATGAAGCATCGAGCTCAATGGAGTAATAGAATTAATTCAGCCGATCCCAATTAGTGGGATATGGCTTAGTTTGTGGTTGACAGATCTAAACTATTCTATATGCAAACCCTAGGAAACTTGGTTTCCTATTCTTTCGCCGAAGCAATAACCCTTGTAAACTCAAAAACGCATTTAAAAACGACAAGACATACAATGCCAAAATACAGGTAACTCAACCACCAAAACTAGAATTGGACAAGCTACCCCTTTTCCACATATCATCTTCAATTTGCTGAGGTATAATCTATTCCTGGAATGTGAGTATCGTTAGAAGCAATAACCCTTGTAAACTCAAAAACGCATATAAAAACGACAAGACATACAATGCCAAAATACAGGTAACTCAACCACCAAAACTAGAATTGGACTAGCTACCCCTTTTCCACATATCATCTTCAATTTGCTGAGGTATAATATATACCTGGAATGTGAGTATCGTTAGAAAATTAACTTCGAGCAGTGCATGGAAGAATCTAAACACACTAGGGAAAATTAGTCCAACATCCTCATCCAACCCAGCCATTTCGGCTCCTAATACCAATCAAGACAAGCCTCGAGACTTTTGGAAGCATAAAGCACATGCATGTAAGACAGCTACATTAAAGGCACAAACCAACAAAGTGAAATTATAGCACCATACCCAACATAGTTCTGGCACAAATTTTCATGTGATGTAGCTTGAATAATCAGCTTTTGAACTTGAAGTTTAACAGATAAACCATGATCTTCACGGGAATCCCCTGAAAATAAATTGCTGTGATCCACGGAATGTTGGTTAGAGCTGCTGGATACTGGAGAGCTGGAAAAGTCACGGCCAGTAAGCTTATGACTCATCCGAGCCATGACCATCACAGCACGTTCATTCAGCACCTCATTAGCATCACCAAGTTGATTAACGGCCTATACAGAACATATCAAACTGTAAGCCTCACTTAGATCATGGTAGTTTCAAGCTCTTCCTCTTCTGAATTTGTGTACCTGAAGAAGCTCCCTCTCTCTCGCACCACGCTGTGGCTGAACAAGCTCTCTATTTTGAGAAGATTCTTCAGCATTCACAACAGGTGGGACATGAGTATTAGCAATCATTGATACTTGGGGAAAAAGACGCCAATTAATAAGTGGATCATGTACAAAAGCCTGAAAACAGATGGAAACATGAATCAATTTCCTTCAATAGTCATATTGTCCATGATCTTAGAAGAAGTTCTATCTTCTAAGCATGAGCACAATTAGCAGCATTTTACATCAGTGCAATTGCAAACTTCAAGACACATGGTTATTAGTTGTAAAAATAGAAAGGAAGGGCATGAAAATGCCTAGTACTCAAATTATTATTATTCCTCTGTCCCTTCCACCATGCAAATATTTAGATACACAGTTCACTACATATAAACAACTATGCCTTAAATGATGCATTCCATCAATTCATGTCCAAAGTTAAGATGCAACAAAATAAAAGAACCATTCCGAAAGATATACCTCCATCATTGCCATTACACTGTCCCTATTCGTTCGAAGCACTTGCATCACATTTTCGCAAGTTGAAAGGAAGTTCCCCTCAATGCCACTGACCTCCATTGCTTTCACAAGCATTCTAGTCAAGCGGAAAGGTACCTGTATCACAGAATATACTTTAATAAAGAGCCCAATTGACTTAATTCATGTGGAGAACTAACATCGTCATGCTTTGTTTGTTAGCTTAGAGCATGACACAGAGAAAGCATTCTGGACGATACCTTCTCTGGGAATTTTTCTCGGTGCATCGAAGCTTCAAAGCAGTCACCAAAATCAATGTGTAAGATCTTTCCACTGCGACACAAGAGACATACATGATACTTTGAAACTAAAATGCAACCTTCTTTCTCGCTTCACATGATTTACCTGTAACGGTGCAACATAAGGTTGCTTGGATGGCGATCACCTAAGCCAAGAAGGTAGCCCACCTGAAATCAAATTAAAAAATTAGTAAATCTAGCACAAAGTTCTGCAAATTCAAGTCCTATCAAGTTAAAAAATGTAACCGTGTATTGTTTTTCCACTGACATGCTGAATCTGAAGATTTCATATACGATGCCATTCAAAATCAGTTGTTTTAGTTCGGCCAGATATTCAAACCATTTTATATACGCCTAAATTTGAGAACCCAATGATTCTTGTCCATGTAATCACATGTTATTCTCTCCTTGTTAGACACCAATAATATGATGAGGGCCAGACAATTTGAACTAAGGAAGCTAAAAGAAAAAACAAGTATAAATGGATGAAATATTTATCACTCTTTGCACAGTAGGCGCATCTAATTAATTGCACGTCTAAGTGCTTAGCGTGGATATTCTAACAGAGAGGAGACATCTTCCTCTTTTCTACATATGAGATGCCAGAAAGCATATACCATGCTCATGACTGCCAAGCTCCGAGTGTAATTAGTCCGCCTCTCCAGCCAAACCTCAGAGGTGCGGCTCTTCAACCATAGAACCTACCAAAATCCAAAGAGGACATATGAGCTCATAATCATTGCTTATAGATTTCAGACCAAATATTCAAACCCTCCCCCTTTCCCTTCCTCTTCCCCAAACAATGGTAACAATAGATTACCCTTGCAAGGTCATTTCCTTCTGTATTCTGTAGGGCGTACTCAAAAACTTCAACTTTGGCTATCAGGGGCAAATGATCATAATCAGGGGCAAAGCTTAGCATATATTTGTGCTCTTGATTGAGAGTAATCTGTTAACAAGAATAGAACATTTCTGAATGAATGCAGCTTCCCTTTGACCAAACAAAACTGCTCAATCACAGAAAGTGAATAATAAAAAGTGTTGATTTTACTGACAAGAATACGATATAGAACAGAAGTCAACCGACCTTTCTGGCATCTCTATATTCTCGAATCAGTAGGTGTAAAGTGTCACAATTTGGGACCCATCCAATTAATCCACTATTTGGGGATAGTGGAATCACAGAATATCTTTGGATTGACCAATCCTTTTCAGCCGTTTTTCTATTATTTTCCAACAAAGTATTCACCAGACCAAAGAGCTGAGAGGAAGAAACTCGTTAGGATGTATAGATATTCACTTGACCAAGAGAACGTGGTAACACAAAAAGTATGAGCAAAAACAATTAGCCTGATTGTGACTCAGCCACCAAATGCCTGATAATGGTCCAAAAAAAGGATAATGTGAAGAAAATCAAGATGAACCTGCATGACACGTTCATCCTGACGTAGATCTTCATGTCCCTTCAGCAGAAAAGTATGATCTTCGCCATCACTCCCATGAATAGTTAACTTTCGAGGCCTTTGCTTGGAAGTTATGACATCCAGTTGAGGAGCAAATGATGCAATTGTCACCACTGGTGCATCTGGAAAACAAATGCCCCGTTGGTATTGATTAAAGTAACTTATTTCCCCTTTAACAACAAATTATCAATTAGCTCTCTTCTTCACCTGCACGGTACGTCCCAGGCACTGCAAGCTCCAAGTCGCGACAATCCAACAACTCAGGAGAGACAGACTGATAATCCACAAAATAGGGGTCAGCGCATAATGGCAATGAAATTGAGTGAAAATTTTAACGATATAGAATCTTCATCTTGCCTGGAGGTCCAGGGTGGTAAGACTCTGAAGCTGCTTGTCTATTCGCCTGAATACATGATAGTAAAGATCCCATGCCTGGTCAAGATGTAGCACATGTTATAAGTATTTTATGGAATACTGATATTTATAACATCTTAATTGACCGGAAGAACCCCGAGTGAAAGGAGGCTAGGGAAGTGGTTATATTCAATCAGTTGATCGAGCCCAGGTCTTGGCAAAGAATCCTATCAATCTGGAAAACTGCTTTAGGGGAGGGACATTATGTTCTGTGCAAGCAGACACCACACAAATTCACATGACCACACAATTTTTATTACATCCCAAAGGGTTAATATTACCCAAGTTTTCTTCCTAATAGACTATTAAAAGCTATGGTCATCAACAACTGAAATGATTTGTTCAAAATCACGAACTGATGGTAAACAAAACTGCATTCAGAATATCAATTGTCGGAAGACTAGGAGCATAGCTGCAATCTATAATCAGGCTAGTTTGGTTAAGCAACAAAAAAGGTAAAACAGATAAACCGAAGCCGTGTGCATACTGACACGATAAAAAGAAGCAATATCATCCCTGCACCCTTTGAGTGCTTGATGCGTCTGATAACATGAGTCTATCAGCATGGAAGAGAATAGGCATTCAACTCAATAATGTGGAAAGGCAACATGTTTCATCCAAGAAATAAACTCTTCTTTAGTCCTTTTAGTAATATATTCTTTTCTTTTTTCTACTAATTTTAGTAATCTTTTCATCAAGCAGAACTTTACAACCAAAAAACAACCCAGAGAACAATCAGGCAAGAACTGATGCAAGATATAAGAAGCAGAACTTCATTAGGACAAATTCTCAGGAAGTCACATGAAAAGCAAATAATCAGCAATAGCTGTGATTACATACACTATCATACACCAACAAATCCGATGTAAATATTCCTCCAAATCATTGAGTAAATATAGTTAAACAGATAGCATTGTCTGACACAGGAGAATGCCCATTTTATGGACGAGGACTCATACCTGTGTAAGCTCCGCATCTTTACCAGTTCTCTTATATTTCATGCAGCATTCATATGCCTCCATCAACTCCGCATGGTAAGCCTTGATTGTAAAGGGAAGAAACGTCTAATTAGAATGTGACAGTCCAGATTAACTGGTCATCCACATAGGAGTTGAAATGAAGAATATTCAGGTCATGCGGATGCATAAAAGTACAAAGCTGTTAAAAGATTAGGAGTTCCACATGTGCATATGCAATGATCATGACCATATAAATATATAAAAACATCCTAGAGATATAAACAATATGTATCAATCTGTAGACAACATTCAGATGACAACCTCAATGAATGCCCTCTCTTTGATGGTTGTATTGCTTCTCCTAGCCCCTTCCTCGAGCAATTCGTGCAATGGCTCCAGCGCCTTTAGCATTGCTTCAATATTATGCTCCCCGAAATAGAGGCGACTAGCCTCTTCCAATGCTTCATGCCACATTTCATGCCAAAGAATTGCAACCCTGATGAGCTCCGTTGATACAAGTTGTGCCTGTCAAAAAGGTTTACCTTCAAAATCAGCACAAGCAACTTGTAAATCAATAATCTACAGGGTTAAAGCACTTTTCACCTGCTCTACAAGCATACCACTGTGCTGCCGTACTTTATCAACAACTTCCTGAGCAGCAGCTCTTCGTAAATTGCTTATCGATTTGCACGCCACTAGAAGAGGGTACATGAGGGCCTAGGTAGAAAACTAAAATAGTTCAACAGAAAGAACACCCACATGCCAGAAAAGTATAACACATATAGAGATTGAAACAAGTGAGTGTTCAAGCCAAAGTGCATTAAACTGCACACATCACCTCTGACATCATTTTTAGGGGAAATATATGTTTCTTAGTCATATTAAAAGGAGAAATGCAAGGCAACTTCATCCAGCATGTAATAGAGGGATTGATAAATGGAATTCTAGAAGGTCATTGATCCATTAAGCACAAGCAGAAAAGAACTGAGATGGAGATTACAGCAGGCTTTGGAAGCCTCAATGCAAACCTGTGGATGACTTAGTCCAATGCGAACTAAAAGTGATTGGATAAGCTCCCTAACAGCACGGTTGTTTGAGTGAATTCTGGCAATTATTTGTGGCAGCACGACCAGCCATGTGTTGATTTTGACAAGAGTGAGTCCTTTCTGCAGGGCCATTTGAACTTCTACAGTAGCTCCATGGTTGAACCACAGCGTGAGAAGACGAAGTATATCCTGAAGTAAAATGGAATTAGGCATCTATGGGTAGTGGTATGATGAGAAAACAATCGTGCTTTGGTAATCTCTATGCCAAAGAACAAGTATGATCTTCGACGAGTAAAACCATTCATGACGTGCTTACGATTCAACAACTTTCTTTTACCTCCATCAAATTGAACACAGGAAGCCATACTAGAAGGTACCCAGATACTTTGTTTAGGTGGAGAGTCTCACAGGATACTAGAAGGCACCATCTTGTTACAAACCCCCGCATTACAGGACTCATTTAGACTGACAAACCAATAGTAGATATAATTCCTTCTATATATCTATTTATTCACCTGCGCACACACGCTCAGAAAAGAAAGCAAGGTATTTTGCAGGAAGGGAGTGTGTGTTTGGACATTCTTATAGTTGCTTTCAACCGGATGAGTGCAACCAACAAACATATACAGGGAGTAAAGGACATAACCAGGCAACCACTTGAAAAATTATAAGCAAAGTTTCAGGGTGAAATTTCCGGTCATCATTTAATACTCGTCCATGCTGTAGGAAATTTTTTCAGTTATATGCATTGGAGTGAGAAGTGAGGTTTCATTTGACTACTGCTATTGCACAATAAATTAAAGCTATCCTCTCCCCCTTCACCATAGAACATTTCTGCTAGATAAAATGCATTTTGGTAGGACGTTCGAAAATAAAGCACATGAAGGACATCATTTCAAACCATACCGCTACATAGAGCACATGAAAGCGCCCAACCACTTGAAAAATTATAAGCAACGGTTCAGGGTGAAAGTCTACCAATTATCACTTCCGGTCATCATTTAATACTCATCCATGCTGTAGGAAGATTTTTTCAGTTATATGCATGGGGGTGAGAAGTGAGGTTTCATTTGACTACTGCTATTGCACAATAAAGTAAAGCTATCCTCTTCCCCTTCACCACAGAACTTTTCTGCAAGATAAAATGCATTTTGGTAGGACGTTCGAAAATAAAGCACATGAAGGACATCAATTCAAACCATACCGCTACATAGAGCACATGAAAGCACCCAACCACTTGAAAAATTATAAGCAAAGTTTCAGGGTGAAAGTCTACCAATTAACACTTCCGGTTATCATTTAATACTCGTCCATGCTGTAGGAAGATTTTTTTAGTTATACGCATGAGGGTGAGAAGTTAGGTTGTGTTTGACTACTGTTACTGCACAATAAAGTAAAGCTAACCCCCCCTTTTTCTGGCTCTCAATAATAAGCACTCAAAGTCACGGCTGAAAAGTGAGTGGAATATTTATCTTCATCCTGACCACGAATGTCACAACTATGGCCATCCAAGATAATGACTTCAGTGCACAATATCAAGGAACTGAAAAATTCCAGACTTACAACTTCACAGTGTCCTACAGAAAAAAGTGCATCAGATGATCATGAAATGTTTCTCTTGAACAGAAGTGAAGCCATCTTGCATCACATCAGGACATAAAGACTATTGAAGACAGCATCTGTAGAATACTTTAAAAGTGATATTGATTTTGTTACCTTCAAACTATCATCACCACCTTTTGTATTAGCCCCACATGCAATCGAATGAAAATATCCAGTTACTGCTTGTACGACGACTTGGGCGGCGACATTGGGATAACCTCTTAAAGTATAATGCGACATCACAGCAGTATTGAACAACGCCCATTTATGCCATGCTTTCGCCCACTTTGGTTCACATTGAGTGGCGCTTCCAAATGCATTGAGAATTTCTGCAAACAAAGGAGCATTATTAAATAATGGCCCAAGAGATCTCCGCAGTATGGACCAACAAATGAGGACTACCTTTTATAGTTTCTTCATCTAAACCAGGAGAAAGCACCCACTGCCAGGAACCAAGTGTGAGATATACACGTGCAAGCAGTCGAGCACTTGGACTTTTACTGCTTGTTAAACCTATTGGAGAAATCGCCTGAAGATTTGTTGCACTTGAGAGCTCTACAACCAAATTCTGAAAAAAGGAAAATTTTGCCCCAGTAAAAAACACAGCAAGGAAATCAGAAGGGCACTTATGTGATACAGTTGCACATGATTCCATAAATAAAGTAAGTCACTGGACCTGAAGCCTAAAAAACGCATCTTTTCGCTTAATATCCTCGCCAAGAGACCACTGGTACTTCAAGTATGCCAGCATTACTTGTGGAGGACCACGGTATCCCACATTTTCAGATGTTTCAGGGTCAAACTGCAAGTTTATACCAAACATATCAGATCATGATAAACAACTTAACATCTGCGTGCCTCTTTTCTTTCACTGCTGTAAAGATACCCCACTCACCTGCAAGAGCTTAATTAAGGTAGATCTAGCCTGACTAATTCGTCCACTTTTTCTACAAAGAGAAGAAAATTTGAGCCACGTTTCAATATCTTCCGTCGGTGGTAGAACAAGTGCTCTAACGGCCAACAGGACTTGCCAGACCTGTCAATTAAGCGTCAAGAAGAAGTTAGAGATGAAAGAATTCACCAGAACAGAAGTAAAATAATTGAAATAAATGTTAAACTCTAAAATAAACAGATAGCCATTTAACTTCTAGCAACAAGAATATAAATTTTGCTATAATTTGCAAAGTAAACACATAATTTTAAACAAGTCAATCCCAGAGAGATGGATAATAAGATTAAAATGTTACATTAAAAAAGTCGAATAATTTAGAGCCTAAAGTCCATCCATTTGGAGATATGATCCTATCAGATGTTAATATGTGGAAATACGGAAAAATTTTACTCAGTTCGATTTTGACTCTTTTTAGTACAACTTTTTTCGTTTTACCCCCTATAAGGCAAGAGGATTGTTTAAATGGTTAAAGATGCATGAATGGACATAAACCTAGTGAGATGTCCCATAGCCTACCTCAACATTTCTTTTCACTCCTTTAATGCGCTCAGTCCACATATTCCGAATAAGGGCACGCCGTCCTTCTGCGACAGGGTTTCCCAAAGGAAGAGTAGAGTAATCGATGACCTGTCAAGATTATTGAACAGGTAAGAAAAGCAATAACTTCCTTGATCGCATATACCAACCTCAACGGTTGTTGATGATGAGATGAGGTTTACACCTCTTCCAGTTCCAGAAGCTGCTGAACACGGACCATGTTGCTGTAAGCACGATCGTAGCTCTCCAAGACCTAAGCAGGTATCGACAAATAACAAATTGTTTCAAACTGAAACCACTTTATATGAACATACAACCAGAAAAAGATCCTATGGTCTGGATTCAGGTAGATGTTACCAAAGTTAACAAAGAGACTACAAATATTTAGCAAGAAGCAAGATATAAGTTCTATCACCAATGTGTTCAAAAACTCTCTTCCTAGTTACCAGTCACAACAAGTACCGCCTCCTGGCACAAGGAGAGATTTAGACTCATGATCACCCAAGGCGACAAAGGAGGTCAAGTCCATTAACAAATTTTACTTACATACTCAATGTTTCATTATCATCTAATACAAGTGCCATGAGTCCTGACAAACTGATTCTAACCAGGAGGTCCCAAAGCCATCAAAATTGCAAAATGCAAAGTGCAGATCCAAATGCTATAGTGAGCAGTTACAACCAAGAAATTACAAATCAGTCCGTAAAGGCTGTTACGTAACCGGAACTGTGGCCCCAGTGACCGTTACAATTTGCTGTTATGGTACTAATGAATATCATGCATTGTGCTGACTTTTGTTATTTTTGTAAATTTCTTGGATGTATTCTTTTAAAGATGTAGGAAACATAATGCCTATTCGTGAAATGTGAGTAACTCATTTGATTTCCAGCATACTCTTTATATTGATTAAAATCACAAAACAGATTGGTTTTACTTCTGTTAACTGGAGTATACAAGAGAAAAAGGGGTGGCCAGCATTGTGGAAAATAAGCATGAGAAAGAAGTGCAGCAGCAATTGTTTGTACAAACTTTGATTGAGGAGATTTCCCCAAAAAGGATCGAGCTCTTAAGACGGAGGAAACTTACCAAAGCAGCAAGCTCAGTTGCCAAGCACTTTCTGGCCCTCTCAACATATTCACGTGCCTCATCATACTGCAAGGTACAAGAGGAGGTCAATGCTGAATACATCTAAACAATTGAGACAGAAGTGCACAGCAAACTACCTTCCCTCTGCGCACAAGTAAAACAGCCCTAAAGAATGTGCCATTGCTACTGCCATCACCACCAGCAGCAGAATTTCCTAAACCTCGAAACTTAGTTTCATCACCATCATCCAGTCTAGAGACATACTCTGCCATCTGATCCCATTCTCCCATGTTCCAAGCAGCACTAGCAGCCTATGAGTAATAGAACAAAATTAAAAGTATGTAACAAGGAAGAAGAGAAGCAGTGATATAAAGAACATCCTAACCATTGGTGCCATTTCTAGCCGGGCGGCTGGCTCAGCCGGGGTCCAATATTCCTTACATAAATTGTTGAGTTCTTCCCATCTAGCTAAAGCCGCAAGACATCGCATCCGGCCTGAAATATCCACATGTGGATAGAGCTAGGAATGAGGGGCAGAAAAGTTCTGACAAATTCACGTTCTAAATATCTATACACATCTAGCAAACAAGAAAACCCAAATCAAGCACCTGCTGAGATAGGGCACATTCAATTCGATCCAAATTGTCAATCAACGAAGTACCATTCTACTCAGGGAAAGGTCACTGCGACATTATACATGTTGCACTAACTAGAGACTACACGCAACAGGGTAAACTCCAAGTGAGACTGGAGAAAGAAAAGCAACTAACGGTTAAAGTTATAAATCGACTCTCCTAAGTACCAAGCATTTGAACATCTCTTATGAGTATAACATTTGCAAGTGCTATCCAATTTGTTCCCACACTTCATCAGTGTAAAACCTTTCCTGCCACATCACTTGTGTAACCACATTTGTGCAGGGTCAATCATTCTGATCTCAAAGAAGTGCCTAGACACAATCTAGTCCATCCAAAGACTGGTGTACATAATATACACGTCTCATGCAAGCTCCTGAAGTTCATCCCGAAAGCATGACTCTATAGTGGGGAGATGGTTCATTTCCAGGAAGACCTACGGTAAGATGGACTATGAAACAATCTCTACAACGTCAAAACCAGTCTATCTCAACACTAACCAATTCTCCCAAAGATTATAGCTATAATAAGTTAGACTTGTTACCACAACAACTAAATGTACACGCACAATCACTAACCTAATGTAGCATCTAAAACCAGATGTGCACTAGATGCCTGAGATGCCTTGAGAGTATATGCCTTCAGAGCATCATCCCATCGCTGCAATTTCTCGTACCTGAAAAGACAGGCCTATATAAGCATTCACATCAATGAGTTGGGTAAGATCTACTTTTTGTCATATTGATATAGAAAGTACGTGCATCATGCGGAAAAGGAATTGAGTTAGCATTATACATCATGTCATCAATCTATGTGGTGTAAACTACCAATAACAGCTAGCCATCCAAGTGTGTAGTGGGTCAATGTTCAACTTCAAAATCACAAAGAAAGTGGAGGAAGTTGCAAAAGTCGTTGCACGTGGAAGGCACACTATGACTGATAATTGGACACTGCATTATTTGATGACTTGGGCTTATGATGCTTGTGCAATATCTTCTCAAACCTAAGAATTTTAGCATGGAAGCCAGAAGTCGGTTAATACTTACTAGCTTTTCACTTATGCGGTTTAGTTAGAAGCATATTTAAGAAAACTTAAATGGCTACAACTGAATTAGTTATATATATTTCCAATATTCGAGATGTTCAATATCATAATTTTTTAAATAAAGCAATTTTTACGTTTAAAAGAGATGTTACATGCCACACACCAAATGCCATGGCCAGAGTCAAAAGCTAAAACCATGATTAAAAGCTAGACATACACACACACACCCACTAAAATGCCAAATCCAATTGAATAGTCAAGCTCAATATTACCATGACTCCTTCAGTTGCACATCCAGATTTTGCTGGGCATAGGTTAGTATTCCAACTGCCGCCTAATAGTATGAATCATTTATCGTTAGAACAATGATCGTGTGGTGAAAATCTGAAGGCAGACATAATCAATTTCAAGAAGCAGTATGTAGGTTGTCAACAAGCATAAATAATGAAAAGCGGACCTCATGTTGGTGTAGCTGATTATTTATATGTATTAGAGCTTCAACTACAGCAACAGGGTTAGCATCCATCTTCTTGGAGCGTGCACCTTCAAACTCCATTTCTTTATAATGCAGTGCCTTTGCAAAAGCACGAAACTGCAACAATACATCGATGAAAAAAAAGTGATTCAATCAAGTAAAACCAGAATTGATGCTGCAACACTAACGGCAAGGTGTAAGAAGCAATCAGAAGATAGAAATTAGGATTTTCGAATCTGCCTACCCACAACATTTACAAAGTTTCAATCCTCTTCAAATAACATATGGGCCTGTGGCTAATTCATTACCTATTTACTAAATCCAAAATACGCTCTAAACCATGGTCTCGAATTGCTTAAGTTAAAATAAAGAAAGCTTTCTCAACAGGAATGCATCAACAACACCTTCTCTGCAAGAGCACCAAGGAGTCGGATGTCAATAGGAAGGGGCTTCTCATCATGCTCCATGAACTCAGCCTGCAGATATTGCCTCAAACAATTAAAATTGCATTGAAATGAACGAATAAAAAGAAGAAACTACACTATCAGCTTTCATTAAATAATCTATTAACATTGCCGAAAGGAAAATGATAGACAGTTTCTGAAAGAATACACGTCAAATCATAAGCCAGACTATAAATCAGATTGACAAGAGCACGCAGCTCATAATTAAAGACATACCAAGTTGAGAAGTGTTGCGAGAATTTCAGGAGGGATATTTGGAGCAGAAAATGCCATCTCTAAATTGCGAACCAAGTGTTTCTGACTAGATTCACTCAGCTGTGTCCAACAGCTCACAAAACCAGCTGCGAATAACTCCCTTCCAACAAAGGGCTGAAGATCATTTGGTTAGATCCTCATGCCAAAACCATGAAGTACGAGATGAGAAATGTTAACCCCACCTGCAACTGTGCCAACCTTGCACATGTTCGCAGAGCTGGAGATGGAGATTGTTTCAAGAGCTCAATGCTAAAGTGCCGCATCCATTCAGCCCAATCTTCTCTAGTACTGCGTTGAGAAGCCTCCCCAGCAGCAAGTAGACGACCAACATTGACCTTTCATAAAGATTTTAAGTTGTCAACTAAAAACTCTTCTCATCTCCTTGAAGAATGATAGAAAATGTAAGCATTGTGTGAAGGGGGATTCAAGTTATGCATGCTCTAGAACCACACAAACAGAAGCTCAAATAAGCAAAAGGCAAAAGTGGAATGCCAAAATTAGAACAACGACCTAAAGGCTGAAATTGATAAAAGATGGATGTCTTCTATCAAAACCTAAGTACCGAAAATCAGCAAGCCTAGACGAGTAAAACATAGCAATAGATAAAAACACATCATACAGAACAAGAAGGACCAAACACTGACCATAGATAAAAAGTTCAACTGCTTTTAAGTTTCTTCAGATACCAAATCTTATATTCAGCAGAAATGAACAAAACCATATTATAATCATTACTCCTAATTGATGCCACAAATACCTGCCAAGGTAAGAGATTTCTCTAACCAAAAAAGCTGCAATACCAACCTATCCTAGCGCAGCTTCTACGCATCTAGGGTAGCTTAAAAGGATCGCACAGAGAATGCACACTAACATCAACAAGCCCACTACTCCATCAGACAATGATCCACTTCGAGTCAGAACTGGAACAGAGAGACAGGGAGAAACTGCAATTCGGTATTTAAGAAATAACCTTCCAGAAATCATTATTTATCTGGCTTTGAAAAAAAAATCAGTATTTCAATTGTGCAATTCCAAAATTTTCAGTCAAAAAAGAGTTTCAAGAGTATGGCTAGCAAAATAAAATGAAAGGTATACAGGCATGAGTCCACGCATGAGAAAGAGAATATACTTTGTAAGGGTACTTTTTTATGCATGAAGGAATACAGCTCTCAGCACAGTAATGCTAAGAGCCTAGGAGTTTCGTATTCATTAAGCACCAAGCTAGTCTGCAACTTTATATCAACATATAGTATTGGAGAAAGCTCCCAATTAGATAAAAAGGACATGTCTTTAGATGGTGTTGCATGATTCGCCCCCTTACCAACATTTAATTATGAAAGAACAATTCCAGATGATTTCACAACTTGGTAGTGTAACCACATAACGATGTACTATTCGCGGGTAAAAAAGCACCGTACCCCATTCTATATTTCAATTTTCCTCAATCTAACACTCCATCTAAAATTACGTCCGTCAAACATAAATAGTCCATGCATCTCACACGAAAGACGCAAGAGTACTCTCAAAGAAACCATACTTACCTGGCCTGCCTCTTAATGTCGAGGTGAAGCCCCAAAAACACCTTTTGACTAATGGTGAGAGTAAAGTATACCTGACGAGCTCTATGCTCTTTTTGCACATCAGACCCATCTTCATATGGATCATTCTCCGTATCATTCAATGGGTCACTGATTACTTCTACAGCAAGCCGTCGGCTTAGCTTTTGAGCAGTCGAGCTTCCTGAGATCAGCGGTTCACGTCTATGGACACGACCTTCAATCTCCTCAAATTCCTTATGCTGAAAATAGATTGAGTCACTGTCATGTAATAATAAATAAAAAAGCAACATGAAGGATGCAATCTGTAAGGAATTTATTAGTTAGAAAGAGGACCCTTAATCGATGCTTTAAAAGAAGTTTGTGTATCGATGGTATGAAGATGGTGAAATCCTCCCCGAGGGCATAAGCAAGACAACAAAGTGCATCTACAGCATCCTTCCTGAGCTCATCAATTTTTCTGCAAGTTGAACATAGACAGATAAGGGCAGTTTTAAAGAATCAACAAAGAGAAACACACAGGCATACTTCATTTTCTGTTTTCTTTTTAAAATAGATGGTGGTCAACAGAAAAGATTTAACTTTCAACTTGAACCCAAACAAAAAGAATTGAAAAATGAAAGCTGGGAATACAATCGAAAGATATAATGAAAAAAATTCGTGCTTCGTAAACAAATACAACATTCAGGCACCAAGCAAGAAGACATTGTTCTACTTCTTTTAGAGATAATATCAAAACTTAGAAACGAACTAACCCATCCAAAACCAGCTTCAAGTGATGGACTAGTGAAGATATATGACCAGTAACCTGATAACAGGAAAGAGTGCATATAAGAGTCAAAACAGATTCACCCAACACAATAGATTGGTGAAAAATAGAACAAAGAACTGCTATTAGAATGAATAGAAAGAAAGATGACGGTTGTGTGTTCCCAAAACCTGATGATCTATATCTATTTCATAGATTTAAAAGCATAAAATTAACAGACATCACAAGTAGCACCCCCCCCCCTCTTTCCCCCCTCTTCCAAAAATACTCTCTTTTCCATTCTCAGACACTTATCTTCAACTATACTTCCATAAATTCTACACGCCAATGAGTAAAAAGAAACATAAGAATTTTCATTTTCATTTGACAGAATGAAGTACTCAAGACACAGAACAACCACCTTTCCTGACACAGTAGCAATGTCACTATCACAACTTCAGAAAGAGATTCAGAGATAGGACAAGAATGCTCTCCTTTTTGGTGTAAAGTGACATCATAAATTCTACCTGTTCAACATGTCATTTTGGACCAATGAAGAGTTTAAAGCTAATTAAGTCTGCCTCTGAGAAAAATGACCAGGATTGAAGACTGAAAATGTCATGACACTTACTATGTTTTTAGGTGGAAAGTTCATATCCACTAGATTTGCTAATACAGTGGCAAATAGCGGCAACTATCAAGGATGAACATTTTTACCATAAGCAAAGAGGATCCAAATCAAAGGAGCTGAAACCTATTATCTGATCTCTACCTTAAAGAGGATGTAATTTTCAGTCAATATGCTTGAGTGAGAGATTTACATATCACCAACAAAGATAGTTTCCTCTTCACGTGATTGATTCCCATCAAAAGTAAAACCAACAATATGCATAACAGATAGTTTCCATCGAAAGTTAGTTCCACAATTTTAGTCCTTAAATAAGAGGCACTCATCTTTATTTTAAAATAGTATTGTCCTGTACTTGACATGTGCTGTGGTATTAAAAGGGTCCCACATATTACCAGCTTAAATCATCAGAAATTGAACTGCCTACCTGAACTCGAGGGATTAATCTGGTTAAAGTTTTAATGGCAGCACGTCGTTTGTCTACTGGAGCATCTTCCTTAAACAATCGAATGAGTGCTGGAAGAAGGAGATGCATGTGCTCATCCAAGGTCCCTGCATTTGTTTAAGAGTATGAGTTTGTCCCTCTAAGGGCGATAATGCTTCAATACATCTAAATAGCGAAAGGATCTTCACTAAAAGAGTCAAATAAGTGGATACTTGCTAGTACTTATGACTTAATGCGAGAACAGTCCCACTACCCCAAAGTTCCAAACGATAAAGGATTTCAATTTTCAAATCGTATCTATACAATTTAATACAAATTCCTGTACTAACTCATTAGTTCTAGTACCACTGATCTCTTCAAGACCACTCCCTGTTCATCATGCAAGCATTCCAATATTCCTCCATCCATCCTTCCTTCTCTCAACTTAGGCTTGTTCAATGACAACATGAATATACGAGATAGACTTATTCTATAGCAGATCTGGAAATAGAGCAGATAAAATGGGACAAAAGATTACACTGCAAACTGCTTTAATCAAATGGGATTCTCATTTGATTCTCTCAATTTTACCCAAACTTAACATCAGAAGAGTAAATAGCACGAACCACCGAAGACTTCAAGGGTATGAAGGATATCAAGAACATATATGTAGTCGTTGCACCGTTCTGCATCGCTAAGGACTTGAATACAACATGGAAGTATATCAGGAAGATATGTTCTGAATTCATCATTGAGAGCCAAGCACAGCTGTTCGACCAGATGCAGAACCTAAGAATATTTTGGCAGAAAATCAGTCCATACATACGGCATGTTGCAAGACTATGTATAAATATGAATGTACATATATACGTACGTACGTACGTATGTATGTAAGATAGAAGCTCACTGGATAGCCAAGTGGAGGACGATTGGCAGTTGGCAAGCTCAGAGATGACCACAGTTCGGAGATTAACGAAAGCAATTCTTGCCGATATTTGCGAATGTGCTGCATAAGCCACATTATCTTCTCCATAAAAACCTTCATAGGAGCCCAATACAATGACGCCATGAAAGTTTCACATAAAACACACCTGCCGGACGATGGATACGAGAGTTCCAAGCTTCCATGTTATGAAGTCCTTCAGTGTATCATCACACGTACGGACTATGTGAAAGAGATCAGGTAAAACCTGCAGTTAAAGACGACACTCAACAGGAAGTGTAAAAAGTATAGCCAAATTCACCTTCCCCCCTCCCCCTTCTTTCTGATGACTTACCTTTGGCAAGTATGGAACACAACCAAGACCCATCGACTGATCTTGCAAGAAAAGGAGTCGATAAAGTTTCAGAGACAGATTATATACAAACAACAGTTGAAGATTAACGAAGATTCCAAATAAATCACATACCTTAAAAATGAACATAAGTGAAGCAACCACTTTAAGGTGGTGACTAGCAAGGGAGGGGTCTCTAAGAATCCGCATCAGAGAATTTATCGCCACCTGGAGGCATTTATGGAAAGAGATAAGCATACATGAAAACATACATGAACTTTGCATCGTTAACAAAGATAAGTGAAATCTCTAATCCCCATATATAAGGAATCTGATACTTGGCACAACAGAGTGACTTTTCTGAGGTCATTATCCTACCGTAGAATAATAATCCTCCGATGTAGCAAAAGATGGCCAAAGATCCATAGGTACTTCATCAATGGTCTGAATGTGCTGGCCTGAATCAACAGCAGCACGAGCAACTTCTCCATGTGAACCAGGCGACATGAGCTGATTTCGTTTATGCATGTGGGGATCCAAAGCACCCATAATCCCAAGAACCTGATGAAAGCACAGGAGAAATTTCAATCACATTAATACTTAAACATCGCAGTAAATAAGTAGGCATATATGTACAAGAAAGTTTTCGCTCGTATACCTTAAGAACTTCACGCCTGGTAGACCATGCTAACTCCCCATTCAGCAATTTCAAGAGTAAGCTAAGTAGTGGAGGATACTCATTGTAAGGAGTTATCACATACCTGCAAAGATCAAATATCAAAACATTCTGAAGGTTTTACATGCATTACAATTAATCTCAGAAAACACAAACTCATTTTCTTTGAAAGTAGCCATTAAATCCCCATATGGAAAGGATTGAACAAAAGAAGAGACATACATGATTAAAGCATGATCCAGGTTAACAAAACGAAGTGAACAAAGATAGTGGCACGAAATTTTATCATAATAGATTACTCAACTACATCTTCCGTAATGTTCCCAAATGCAAATTGCAAAGTACTTATTTCCATGTTTACCATGGGACGGAACAATCTTTAGATAAATTAACATGGAGCAACTTTTTACAGCTCCGTGAACCATATATACAAATATATCTAAGTAATCAGAGAAAGCACAACAATAATTTATTTTAATTTCTAGAATATTTCCTAGTGTAATCCCTGGGTTGTTCAAAATGTAGGATTCATAATTTGAATTATACAATTCCAATCAACGAAAATACAAAACACTTTGACTTCAAGTGTGAAGCATACTATTCACCAAGATTTAGTCATATTTCTTCAATTTGGTAAAACTTGTGGAAAAGCTCCAATAAAGTGTAACAATTAGACACTAGGATTCTCCCATAACCATGCTAACCATTGAAGAAAGACTTGACCATCCTTCTCTTTCATCTTATTTTTAACTGTTGGAAGTTCTACCAAACGAAAACTGTGCAATTCTACAATATCGTATCTATAGGATCTGGATTATTAATTTACCTTCATCGTCACCCTATTTTATACTAAGTGAATATGAACAAGTATCCTATTTCACCAAAAAGTGTTGCTCAAAGGAAGAAAAACAATACTTTTGAAATTCCCGCTTGATTCAGAGCTAAAGATGGAGATTAGGCTAGGATTTCTCCGAAACCAAACAAGAGCCTTGGATGGTGTACTGATTCAGCATACATCGTAATACAAAACAATATCACGTTATTTCACAATCTCATGAAAACAATGCTAAAATTGGGAGATAGATTTCTCTATAAGCCATTTTAGAACTTGTGATGATTCACATTCAAAAAATGGACCCATTTCCTAAAAAACAAAGAGAACTTAATTGGTACAGCACCAAGGCGGTGCTAACACAGACAAGGAATAAAGGCACTCAAGGTCGATAAAATGTCGTAAAATGTTCAATTAAATACCTGAATTTACTTTTTTTAGTTGGGTCCCTAAACTACTAACCTTCTCCGTTTTTTACAGTCCTTTCAAGTAAAATATGAATAAGAATGCTAACAAGGACTGCCGGTTAGCATTGACTGGACCAGTCAGCTTGAGTGGCATTTAAAACCAATGAAAAAAAAGGGGGGAAAATGAATGTTAATTTGCTTTATAAAGTTTTTAACAGCCTGGATTGTCAAAAGAAAACAGAATCAAAATGCATCCATCATGTCATAGGAAAATGGCATAAAGAACTTTACACATAAACTGCCAGTGTAGCGTTTTCTTCACACAAGAACTCTTGAGATCATGATTTATGTACTCATAGGTTAACATGGTAGTGGACGCATGTCTTGATCTCAACAAAGCTTGTGTAAAAATTAAAGTTTCACTGGGGATGATTCTTAAGCAAATCCTTAAAGAAATTGCATAACATAAGAAACATACACTTACCCAGTGCTCTGTACAACCTGACCCAGAGTGGACACCGCCACTTCTCTTTTTGTGACTGCAGCTCCATCCAATAGAGCATCCACAATTAAAGGCATTAGATCTGGGATATATTGTCGCATTGCAAAACCGCCCTGAACAAACAACATGACCAAGATTTTAATATTTGAAGAAAACAGAACATTTGTTAGTGGTGCCAGTGCTACACTACAAATAAAGTTTAAAAGCATAAAAGAGCATGAAAGGTCCCTCATGGCACAATAAAATAAATAACTTAGACAACACAGCACTCATAAAATAAGACATCCTTGAGGTTTTTAAATGATAGAGATGCAAATACACAACCATCAGAGCTTGTTAAAGGTCCAGCAATGGAGATTTCCTAATTGGATCTCCAAGTGTATGCGTTCTATTCCTGAAATTGAATTGTTTGTCCAAGAAAAATTGTTGGGACAAAAAAGTCTTCCAACATCATCCGTGTTGAGAGTATTCAGCCGATGGGGGCTTATTTGTCTATTTTCTTTATTATTTTATGAACAGCAGCAATAAGGGCAATATTGTAATTCTTGGCCTTTTGGCTTTATTATAAATAGATAGCTTGGGGTCACATTGACCTAACCAAGCATTCAGTTCAATTTTTTTTCTCTCAACATGGTATCAGAGCAAGGGCTGAACTGAAACCCTAACTCTAATCTTTTCTACGCGTGATCATTCTTTTCTCTCTCTCTCTCTCTTCTCGCCCCACCTCAGTTTCTTCTCACATTCTTCTTTGCTCTCTTTCACAGCGTAGGGCAGCACTAATGAGGTGATTTAGTGTCTGCCCTAAGCCTCACCTCTATGAGATAAATTAAAGTTTCTTTGCAGTTTGAGATTGGTGGTTCAACCTCTTCTGCGATTTTTTGGATCTTCTTGTTTGAGACTGTTTCTGCCTGCTGCTGGCCAACAATCCTCTCGCGTGTGAAGACCAAAGTACTACAGTTCGTGGACCACCATATTTATTTTTTCAGATTCTTTGGGAAAAATCAGAATTATCGAATTTTTTTTCAGGTCTTCAAAACCCTGGAAAAAATCGATTTTTTGCTTCCCTTGATCTGATTTGGCTGTTTTTTTCGAGGACAACTTCAGGCTACTACCAGAGGACTTCTGTCCAACTTTTGGCCTTTTTTGGCAATTTTTTGGTGGTTCGATTGCTGAGACACAATGTCTGAGGATTCAATTGTGATCTGGACCTACAGGAGATGGCCGTGTAGATTATATTAATTTTGCTGCAATCCCTATGAAGCTTGACGGCACAAATTATTTGATATGGTCTCGATCGGCATTCTTGACCATCGCAAGCCAGGGGCTTACAGGACATATCAACGACACTTCTGCGAGGCCGACTACATCAGGTACTACTCAGGAAAAGTGGATCTCTAATGACGCTTTGATAATGTCCTTTTTGCTTAACTCGATGCAGTCACATATTGCAAAAAGATATTTGCTTCTTGATACTGCGGCACAGATTTGGTTGGCCGCAAGGGATACTTATGGTCAACTAGGGAATGATGCACAGGTGAATGAACTTCGGAAAAAAGTTCATGACACCACTCAGAAGGAGATGACTATATCTCAATATTATGCTGAGCTTCGGAGTTTGTGGCAAGAGCTAGATCATTATGCCGGTTATCACCCAACCAATGATGCGGACGTTGCTGCTTACAAGAGGCATGTGGACAAGATCAGAGTTTATGATTTCTTGGCAGGATTAAACATTGAATATGATCAAATACGGGTTCAAGTCCTTAGCCGGTCTCCATTGCCTACTCTGGAACAGTCCTATGCCCTAGTTCACTCTAAAGAATGCCGTAGGACAGCAATGCTTCATCCCTCTACTGTTGATCGATCTGCTCTACAAACCAGTGCTGACACTATTGCCAAATCTGGTTCGTCCTTTCGCTGTGATACCTCTAAGGAGATTGTGAAGTGTGCACATTGTCATAGGCCGTATCACACCAAGGCCACCTGTTGGAAGTTACATGGAAAACCTGCAAATTTTGAGGCAAAAAGGGCACAAAGGAAGGAAAAAAACAAGGCAAACCATATTGAAACTGTTCCTACTGCACTTACTACTGATATCGGTCTATCCTAGGAAGAACTTCAGGGATTTCGACGTCTACTGAAAACTTCTGCTGCTGCTGCCTCCTCCGCGGTTGCCAATCCTTCTTCTTTTGCTTCAAACCTAGCCACTTCAGGTATCTTCTTTGGGGGGTTTAATACATCTGTTGTTTCCGGCCCATGGATCATTGATACAGGGGCTACAGATCACATGACAAGTTCTTCTAGTCTCTTCCAGCAATATATTCCTACTTCTGGCAAAGACAAAGTTCGCGTAGCTGATGGAACGCTCTCTTCCATTGCTGGAAAGGGGTCTATCAGTTGTTCCTCCACTCTTACATTATCTTCTATTTTACATGTTCCATCATTCTCTACTAATCTCCTTTCTATCAGTAGTCTGACTCGAGATTTAAACTGTAAAGTAACCTTTTTTTCCTTCTTATTGTGTTTTTCAGGATCTGGTAACAGAGAAGGAGATTGGATATGGTAGATTGGATGGTGGTCTTTATTTGCTCGAGGGTAGTGGAGTTTCTACTTCTACTTTGTCTTCTACGCCTTATCAAGTTAATTCGGCATTGACGGATCTCCATCAGTGGCACTCTAGATTAGGTCATCCCCCTTTAGGAACTTTAGAAAAAGTTTTTCCTAGTCTTGTTTCGGCTTGTAATAAAGATGAGTTTTTGTGTGAAGCCTGTGTTTTGGCTAAACAAACTCGTTCAACATATCCATCTTCAAATAATAAAAGCCGTTTCCCTTTTCATGTGGTTCATACTGATGTGTGGGGTCCTTCCCGGAATACTTCTATTTCCGGTCATCGGTGGTTTGTCACTTTTATCGATTGTCATTCTCGTACAACTTGGGTTTATTTGTTGAAACATAAGAGTGACGTTTTTCACTGTTTTCAAAATTTTCACAAAATGGTCCAGACTCAGTTCAATACCACTTTGAAAATTCGTCGCAGTGACAATGGCTCTGAATACATTGAGAGTTAGTTTCAACAGTATCTCTCTAATCATGGCATTATTCATCAAACCAGTTGTTGATACCCCAGCACAAAATAGTGTTGCCGAAAGAAAGAACCGACATTTGTTAGAGGTTGCTAGGTCTCTTATATTTGCCCGTCATGTCCCAACTCAGTAGTGGAGTGATGCTATATTAACCGCTGCCTATTTAATAAATCGGATGCCTACAAGAATTCTTGATTTTCGCACACCTATTGATGTTTTACAGGGATCGACTTTTATTCTCACCTAAAAAAAATTTGGTTGTGTTTGTTATGCTCATAACACCACCTCTAAGAGTAAGTTGGAATCCCGTGGTCTCCGCTACAGTTTTCTTGGGTATTCCGCTACTCAAAAGGGTTATAAATGTTATCATCCTCCTTCTAGGCGTACCATTGTATCTATGGATGTGGTTTTTCATGAGTCTAATTCCTATTATTCGGCTCCACCTCTTCAGGGGGAGTGTCCAAGTGTAGAGGTGTTCCCTACTCTGGATATTACTTACCCTTCTTCTCCAATAGTATCTGATGGTCCTTCCCAAGAGTGTTCTCCTACTTCCCAAGAGGAGAACACAGGTTCTCCTCCTTCCCAAGAGTGTTCTCCTACTTCCCAAGAGAACACAGGTTCTCCTCCTTCCCAAGAGGAGAACAATGCAACACGAGAAGAGGATAGTACAGTATCACAGGGGGAGATAACAGAGCAACCACTTCAGGAGGAGTCTACTCCCACTCCCACACCTGTTAGGCAAACTATTGATAGTAGTAAGACATTGAAGACATATCGTCGTAAGGAGCCCACTACCAACAAGCAAGTTAAGACCACTGATACGTTGCCTGTTCAATCATCTTTTCCGGATCCGGATTCTACTACTCTTTCTGGTAAGGTTTCTTCTTCTGATCTTCCTATTACACTTCGAAAGGGTACTAGAACTTGTACTCAACACCCTATATCCCAGTTTGTCTCATATGACACTCTGTCTAGTTCTTATAGTACTTTTGTGTCTTCTCTATCTTCTGTTTCTATTCCATAAAATTGGCGGGAAGCTTTTGCAGATGAGAAGTGGAAGGCAGCAATGGTGGAGGAGATGTATGCTTTGAAGAAAAATGACACGTGGGATCTTGTTGTTCTTCCTCCTGCGAAACAACCGGAAGGATGTAAGTGGGTGTTTGTAGTCAAACAAAAGATGGATGGTACTGTGGATAGATATAAAGCACGGCTAGTAGCAAAGGGATTTACTCAAACTTTTGGGATTGACTATCAAGAAACCTTTGCTCCTATTGCCAAGTTGAATACTGTTCGAGTGCTACTTTCGTGTGCTGTTAACCAGGGATGGGATCTTCAGCAGTTAGATGTGAAGAATGCCTTTCTTCATGGAGAGTTAGAAGAGGAGGTGTGTATGGAGATTCCTCCAGGTTTTTCTTGTGACAAAAATCAAGGTAAAGTGTGCAAACTGAAACGTGCACTTTATGGTTTAAAGCAGTCACCTCGAGCCTGGTTTGGTAGGTTTCAAAGAGCTATAGTCCATGTTGGGTATAAACAGAGCAATGCTGATCACACTTTGTTTGTGAAGAAATCAGGTGCTAAAATAACTATTCTCATTGTCTATGTAGATGACATTGTTGTCATAGGGGATGATAGTGATGAGATCAGCCGGTTGAAGAAGTTTTTCGGACAAGAGTTTGAGATAAAAGATCTTGGAAAGCTTCGGTACTTTCTTGGGATTGAAGTTGCCCGATCTTCAAAGGGTGTCTTTCTATCCCAAAGGAAGTATGTCCTTGATCTTTTGACAGAAGTTGGGTTATTGGGATGTCATCCCTCTGATACACCTATTGAGGCCAATACTCGTCTTCGAGAAAAAGATGGTGATCCAGTGGATAAGGGTCGTTATCAACGGTTAGTGGGCAAGTTGATTTATCTATCCCACACCCGACCTGATATTTGCTTTTGCTGTGAGCCTGGTGAGTCAGTTTATGCATGACCCATACTCTACTCATATGAATGCTATTCTTCGAATCCTTCAGTATTTGAAATCTGCTCCTGGAAAAGGGATTCTTTTATCTCCTCATGATGGCTTGAAGGTTGAAGCTTATATAGATGCTGATTGGGCTGGATCTCCAGACCGGAAGTCTATTTCTAGGTATTGTACTTTCTTAGGAGGGAATCTTGTGACTTGGTGCAGCCAAAAGCAGAATGTGGTTGCTCGGTCTAGTGCTGAAGCAGAGTTTCGTGCAATGGCACAGGGAGTTTGTGAGTTGTTATGGCTTAAATAATTACTTGAAGATCTTGGTGTATCCGTTCATCTTCCTATCATGCTATATTGTGATAATAAGGCTGCCATTAGTATTGCTCACAATCCTGTACAGCATGACCGCACAAAACATGTGGAGATTGACAAACACTTTATCAAGGAGAAGTTGGAGAGTGGATTAATTTGTATGCCCTTTGTTCAGTCTGGTGATCAACTTGCTAATGTGTTTACTAGAGGATTAGGGAGTAAATCGTTTCATCCTGTTTTAGTCAAGTTGGGCATGTGTGATATTTATGCCCCAACATGAGGGGGAGTGTTGAGAGTATTCAGCCGATGGGGGCTTATTTGTCTATTTTCTTTATTATTTTATGAATAGCAGCAATAAGGGCAATATTGCAATTCTTGGCCTTTTGGCTTTATTATAAATAGATAGCTTTGGGTCACATTGACCTAACCAAGCATTCAGTTCAGTTTTTTTTCTCTCAACAATCCGCCTATGAGCCATTCTATATGGAACTATTCTGCCAACCACGTAGCTAAAAAGGGATGTCAGCAGACTCGGTAGAAAATGCAAATAATCACATTGGAAACCTAGGAAATTTACCTCTATAATGTATCATCATATTTCCATCCATGAGTAAACAAAGAACCTCATTGTTGAAATCAACATAGACCATGGTGAAAAGAAATTTCTTTAAAATGCGGACGCGAAATTGCTGTTAACTAAACCAAAAAGGAAACCTCAACAGCCTCTAAAAAAAGAATTCAGGCACTCAAGGCAACAATATTCCCATCTTCAGATCTTGTGAAATAAAAGAAACCCCAAGAAGTGGCAAAGTAAAGAAGTGACTGTAGATGGAACCAAGCCAATGACAAGCTTGCATCCAGGCACAAAATTATCATAGTTGGTCATAAATGATCCTCAGTCTTACATTCCATTATCAAAAACCTAACAGATGGTCTGGACCAAGCAGAATCAAGTTTCGCAGGACTTCTGAGGGATTTTAATCCTACTTGATAGCAACTTAAGATCAGGACAACCTTATCAATATTGACAATTCAATTGCCATATATGCCGAATAAACTTGTTTTGTGTTGAAATTTGAGAAACATAAATATAAACTTAAAGTTCTATATTCAGAGACGATAAATTAGTTTTGACATTGGAAGTTGAGATTTATAGATACACTTACTTAAAATTCTATGCGTATCTTTTTAAGAGTATATTAGAATTGCCAAACAGTGTCAGAACAATTAAATAATATTTAACTCACCACTCTAGCAAGATCCCCCACGGTTACAAGAACTCCGCTTACAATGCCTGTATTAGCGTTGCCCATGGAGCTGTCCACAAGCCTTGCGACAAGTGCCTGGAATTTGGAATTCACTCAATAAATACAGGAAATAAACACTTGAATATGGCTACAATTGTCAAATTATCAGTAAAACCTTGTGAATTGGAGCCACATATGGGAGTATAAGTCGTTCACAATTTCGTATTAAGCAACCAAGTAACTTCGCGCTTTCTTCTCTGCATTTGCTATCTGCACTGCTGACAGAGAAGGGGCATCTTAGCATATAGCTTGCCTTAAAACACAAGAATTCTATTTCTCGCATCAGTGAAAGAAGACTCGTCAAGAAAAGTGTACTTCAAACAACCAACAGATTAACAGTTACTTGTTTGTTAAACCCACACCAGTGTTTAAATACAAACTTAAAAAAAACATTTCACATAACCTTTGCTCTAGATAGGTCAGCAACTGTATAAGATGGCGACGAAGAGCTGGAAGGACATAGGCAGGGTTCTTCTCAGATAACCTCCCAGCTACTGAGATAGCATATTCCCGAACATCAAAATCCTTCCAAAAGGTGTTCAATACATCAGTAAAAGGTAATGAATACCCAAAATTGGAGGAAAAAAATGCAAAAACGGACTTAGTTACAAAATATAAGCTAAGAGTAATGACAGAGGAATCTGCAAAAAGAAAATGCAGGATTTTGCTATACAAGATTGAGAGTGTGATAAGATCTACATCCTTAGTCTGTAATTTCATTAACTGGCAAGAGCAGCGTTAATTTGAGACATACAAACAGGCACCAGTAACTAACAGAGAGAAAACAAAAGAAGTCATAATACAGCCATATTTGGGAGACACCTATGTCATTCCCATTCTCCATCAAGGTGCATTGATTTTACTTTTAATAAACTCGGACAACTTTGCCACTGTAAAGGTCGCAGATAGTACTATCTATGTTAGCACAACTTCCACTTGCAAAAAAACAATGTAACTGTACTATTTCCAGCTAATCTATGCTACAACATTCCGAGACATCGGCCTGTCAATCCTTGCAAATAGAAGGGTCGGCATTAGGGGAAAGATTATTTGATTAAAGAGGACAAAACTATTGAATTCAATTAGGTGATAGGTGTAGACTAATTAACATCACGATAAACGTAAGGCTTCTTCAAATTTTCATCCTCCCTTATGAAAAAAATTCTAATGATTTTGGAAAAGTGCAAAAATCTAGGACGATTCGCTTCTCATAAATTAAACACCCAAACAGCTCCAGAGAGGCAAATCACAAACGATAAACAGTTCATTATACAGAAGTTCATGATCTCTTGAGGCTTATCTATTTACTTAGGGGCAAATCACAAACGATAAACAGTTCATTATACAGAAGTTCGTGATCTCTTGAGGCTTATCTATTTTCTTAGTCCATAAACCCTTAACAATTGGGACCTTGTCAAACAAATAAATCGTTCTATCTTCTCTATTGGTCCTTTACCAAATTTTTTCAGGTCCTCGAAATAATTATATCAATGCCTGGCAAGGGTTGAGGATAGGACAGTAATCATGATCAAAGTTACTAACCTAGTTTGTTACCCACAAAAAGTATCTGGGCTTTGGAGGTGTACACACACGTGCGCCTGTGTTTGCATGACTGAATGTCTGCTTGTGTGCATGCAGGTATAGATTACTTTTTCCAAATTCACAACATCCTTCGGAGAGAAGAAACAAATGAAGAAATAAGAGAGAGTACCTCATCATTTAAAGCAGCAAAAACTGCACTGAGACTATCTGCCTGTGCTAAATATTCATCAAATCCTCTATTCACATGCAAGGAGTAGAAGATGGACCGCCTTACAGTGACATCAGCATCCGCAACAGCAGCGATGAGGAGTTTCTCAACAAGCTGCAAAAAGGATCAGTCATTGTAGTGGGTCCATGCAACACAGATTCCTTGATTAGCCATCTTAAAAACTTAGATTTCAGAGAAGAGTCCCGACTGAGAGCTGTAAAGAGGAAGGGTATTTTCGAGCAGAAGACCACAAATGATTCCTCTTACTACTTTTTGGTCAGTGTAGAGGTAGAGGAACAAGAAAGTTTTTGAGGGTGTGGAAGATGGCTTTGCAAATATAAAGGACTCATGACTCTTTTGCATCAACTTTAGTTACCAGACTAGATTGGAAGAGGTTCATAAGTTAGATATGTTGAACACCTTCACTTGTGAATGATTTATGTAAAGGGGTTGACACTCCCTTGGTGCCACTCAATAAAATTTTGTTTTTAACAGAGGAAAAAAGGGTAGAAGTATGATCACCAGTTTCATACTAATCACATAATATCATAAATATATAGGGTAATTTCTGGAAACCACAATTAAAAAGCATGATGGTGTGTGCACAAAAGATACGCTTTCCCCTGGTCCCAACACAATGCAAAAAGCCTATTATACCCCATAGGCTATATTTGGGAACCGAATAGGATACTTTTTATCCTATCCAAGCTTTTGGTTTTGTCATTGAATGGGTATAAACTAATACATCCTGGAAAAAAAAAATACCCACCTAGAGGAGGAATAACCAGGTAGTGCTTCCCTATTTAGTAAATAATAAATAACAAAATTAAGAAAAAACATGGCTACAAAGCTTTGAAGAGAGAGGCGAGGAGAAAGAGCAGCGGCAGTCCATGGCCATGGTGAAAGGCGACCATACTACTGCAGTCACCATTCTGAGGTGCACCACCGCAGCAGTGATCACCTCCACATATATATCTCTCTCCGTCTCCACACACTGATCCAAGATCAGCGACTGATCACAGTGAGGCAGTCCACGAACTTAGAAGTTGGCCACCACCTCATTGAGGTAACTTTTTAGCCTAGAGTTTTTTTTCTCTATTTCCCAATGTAGAGTAAATTTTTTATTATTCATCTGCTCCTGTTCTATTCACACCAAACACCCAGTTTAATAGTGTATATGTGCATACCCAATCTTATATACATTCATCTACCAAACGGAAGACAGGATACGAGATATCCTATCCTATCTTATATAGAATGATATCAGATTGAATTCTTCAGGGAAGGAACCAAATAGTCCTAATGATCAAACGCAGCAACAATGTGCATATAGCCCAATTTAGAATTTCAAATGAACCACAAAATATAAACCTTGCAGATCAAAATATACAAAAAGGACGTTTCAGTGTGGATGGTTCTTCAGCATTGAAGAGACATGTTTCTTGGGGAAACCACAGTTTCAGTTTGAGTAGCCAATGACAAAGTGATCCGAATGCGTATCCAAAAAGGAGATTGATGATAATAGAACACGCCTTAGAAAATGGACAAGAACACCAAACGAACTACCTCAAGAAGACTTAAAACATTGCACATAGCTACAATGGACTCTTTTTTTCACCCATAATGTACACAAGCTACATGCATGCAATCCACATATAAACTGATAAAAGAAGATCGACACACAACAATTACAAGAAATCACCTCCTCAATCAGTCGCCTTCGCTTTCCTCCAGTTCGATTTGATCTAGTTGCACCAAATTGTGTGGATCCCACATCAGAGAAAGAACTTGCAACCAGTCTGCAACAGCATAGTGCTGCATCTTTTCGTGTTGCTCCATCTTCATCGTCCAAGTACCCAACAACCGATTCTTTGACAAATTCAAGAAGCTCATGACCCTAAAGTTAATAGTGTCAGCATCAAGCCATGATGGATATAATATGTATCCTTCAAATGAGACAGTCACCGTTTAGCACCTTAAAATTGAAACGGGCAAGAGTTTGCAGAGCAAGTTGCACAAGAGCTGAACCACTGAACTCAGAGAGTTGTTGGGAAGTATTCATCATGCTCCCTCGAACCATGGCTACAGCCGGCCTTGCTTGTGGAGGATGGGACTTGGAAAGAACATTTGAAATGCATCTGAGCAACCGAACTTGTATTGTCGGTAGCATAGATGGAATACTGAAATCAAATTAAACAGAAAGTAAATTCTTCATATTTAATCACCACAATACCCCGAGACAAGAGATATACCACTGTATCATACCTAATTGTTATTTTCTCAAGAGCCTCTACAAGCGTTGGAGAGAGACCAGCTGAAAACATAACATCCAATAGTCCACGAACGTGAGATTCCATCTTCAGCCCCATGGCTTTGGCAATGTTTCCAACACATGCCAGAGCCTCAAGTGAAGGCCTACCTCTACGTGGAGCAATCTATCAATCAGAACACCAGATATTAAGATGTTTTCACCAACATTTATAAGACCACTCCGTCACTATGGACAAGTTGGTCAGAACCAACAAAAATGGAATAACTATTCTAAACTATCTTTCATAGCTAAAGAATAACTATGCTAACATATCAATCCTTCCACCAACATGGCAGTACATTGTTGCAGACATATTGGCTTTCAACCTCTAACCAGTATTCATCCTTCCATGTTGGTATACAGTGAGCATGTATCTCTTAATTATGCAGGTCTATCCTGCATGATCAAAGTCCCTTTTTTTTCTTGAGAAAGCAAAGAAGAAAGAAATTTAACACAAGAAAAGCCTATAGAAAACTACAGACAAACAGAGTCTTGCTCGATAATCTGGTTTGACTCTGTCGTCCAGATAATCAGATAGAGGAACCATTAGTTACATTATCAGGGTAATGATAACTGAGTATAACAACCTACCCAAATTGGAAAGTGGTTCTTTATAACCCGAATACTCAAAAATATATCCACGTTCAGACTCTCTTAACTTAAAAAAAGTTGCTGCAGCCAGAATGTTTAATTTATAGGCAACAAGGGAATGGGTGAGAGGCAATACATACTGCATCACGTATGTGAGACATAATTGTCGGCAAATAATCAATAAGCTCCCCATCTAGAGCACCTGCCATCTCGCCAAGGGCTATAAACCCACTGGCTCGTTCAGCTGGTGTCTGTAAAACTGCAAGTATATGCTTCATGCATATCTGTAGGAAAAGTAATTTTGAAACCATATAAGGAGCTGGCAAACAGCCCGCATAGACAAAACAAACGAGACGAGATGCTGCAAACCGTTAAATAGTGTGTAACAAATCGATCACGAAGGAAATGTGCAATCCGAGGTAACAATGACGTTATGCTGCGTCGAACAAGCCGATCCTTGTGCTCTAAATATCTAAGAACAATTTCAGCAACTTCTCTATACCTCGACATCATGAATTCACCTGTATTTCTGCATTAGGAAGGAACAAGTAACTTTTACCACAAGAGAAAAAACCTTTTAAACTTTTTACACTGCAAGTGACAATTCCATGCATTATAATTTATAACCATAGTTGGGGCTTTTCTACTTGGCCACAAACTTCTTCCTCTGTTGATTGCATTATTTTCACAACTAGCATAACCCATAGGGAGCAACATTTTTCCTCTGAAATTATGTTCTGTTTGTAAAAACACCAGATATGTATCACATTCCCAGAATGGGCACGGATTTCTAATTTTTTAAACATCTAGAGTATATGGCACAGAAGTGCTTTCAAGTTTTCTAAGAAAAGGCAATCCATCCGTAAACCTTCCCATTTGCGGTACATTTATAAGATAAAAAACTTCAACCCAACCGACTCAGCCGTAAAATCAATCTGCCATAAAGACCGCAATTAATAACAGCAGATAGGACCATCATTACGAACCTCAAAAGTTCCCCGACAGCAAGCAATGACCCATGTATGCTATGAACAGGAGCATTTCTACCCAAGCCATCTTGTGTGGCCTCAAACATTCGATAGTACCTGTCAAAAATAAAAAGGTAAGAAAATCATATCAACGTTCAACACTATGGAGGACAAAAAAAAACAGCATGAAAAAATATAAGAGAGCAGCATTTGATTTTTTCAAGCTAAGGATACCAAGGATCCTCTAATACGGATCTATCACAATTATATGGACTGCATCAAGACATCGGTATCTCCATTGAATTGTTAGAATGATTGTTACATTAGCCAAGATGGAGCATCAGGTTCCTTTACATCTGAATTAGTGATTTGATGGGTTCAATTCCCCATTAGAGTCTCAAATCTGGATGTTCAAAATCATCAGGAGTTTACTCTGCTGGAACAGGGAACTTGTTGAATAGGTAGCCAGATAATAGGCAAGATGAGTAAATTTTGTTAAAGTTCGCAGATCTTCCGTCAATCTGCTTTACAAAGCTAAATATGTTCAGAATGAGGTGCAATTTGACAGGAAAGAAAAGCGGCCACTGACCTCGACAGTATAAAACAGATTAAACCTATTCCTCATATTAAAGTGAATTATACACTAACAACAGCAATATCACAGATGTCTGATACAGTTAACTTCCTAAACATAAAGTACAAAAACCCAAAAAGTATGGCAGATTTGCACATTTATCATGTGACAACAGCAATGCTCTCATGATTTCACAGACAAAACTCCTTAAGTACTCCATGATAACTGAACCACAAATAATGACAACAACAAATGCATTTGCCCACTCTATCATGAACAAAATGAAAATCATATGAATGAACTCACCATTGCACACGCCAACGCGTTTCTCTCTTCTCAATAACACGAAGGCAGGCACGTAATGCCTCCACAGCCTGTTCTCGTATTTTCTCATCCGGATCCCTCAATGCAACCCAGATAGCATCAACAAATTCAGGAACATGGACATTGAAAACAGTTGAAGCATTCTCAGCCATTTCCTACACCAGACCAGAGTGTATACATGCTTAAAATTTGGAAAACAGTCAAATATCAATCCATGCAGTTGTTATGGTCCAGAAGACAGGCAGATAATTCATCAAACAAGTAGTTCCTCCACAATGAAATTCGACAAATCTGGAAGATGCAACTGAGCAACCTCTGCTTGAAAAACAACTTGCTTCGCATGAACTTAGATAAAGAAGCACTTACCTTCAAGATCAGAACAGCTGCCAGAAGACGATGCTCCACTCTGTCTCCACGAAGCCAATCTAGAGCAATTTTTAACTACAAGAATAAAAGCTCCATGTTAAACATACAATGCTAAACGGCATACAACTAACAGATAGAAAAGCAACGCACCTGGCGCTCCATCTCATCAGCAATCATTGCTCCGCCAGCCCTTGCTAGATGGCCCAGAACACTACTAGCAAGGACCAAAATCCTCTTATCACGTTTTCCGTCGAATACCATTCGCATGTAATTTGAGAATCTCGAAACCTTCAAAGCGTTCTCACCAAGAGAAACATCTATAAGCTCATCAATGACTCTCAAAGCACCCAAGTTCTCATCAGGATCATTGCTTTCTAGAAGAGCTGATATACGTTCATACAACTGATCCGTAAACCGAACAAAAGCCTCCCCACTAAGCTCGCGAGCTTCTTCCTCCACATACTTTCTTAAAGCTGATGATGCTCCCTCCTATTGCGGTTTTCAAGGAATCAAAGTGCATTAAAGGAGGAGCGATAACATGGGAAGTGATTACAAGAGCAACATAGTATCAAGGAATTAAATAAGAATGTTTCTTGATTATTCCCCATCAATCGGGACAAAAAGGAGCAGTTCGCTTGCAAAATATCAATCTCTCATAAAAATGATCTCAACCCTTTTGGTACAAGATATAGGATAACTTCATACTTTCCCCCACCTTGAGGTGACGAACAGATGTTTAAGCTTTTGCTTTACCTTTAAAAATGTTCACGATGGAATGCCAACCTTGCTTGTAAAACGCCGCCATCACAACCTACATCATTGCCACTACCTCCTTTATACATCCCCCCTCATGGCCACCACCTCTGGCAACACCACATTACCACGGCCAACTGTTCCACCGCCGTATTCATCTCATTCGACATCACAACCACCAACACCACCACTTCCATTCAAGGAGAGGGTAACACAACAACCATATATAATCTTTTTGTTATAGGAAAACTTCGAATGATCTTTCAATGATTCCAACTTCTTATATTTCAAATCAGGCAAGTTCAAGTGGTATTGATTGATTTACCTTTTCTTAAGACTTACTTACCGTTGGTTAGTTATCTGCTCTCATTTTCAATTTAACGCAAATTTTAGTTGTTGATATTTTCTCAAGGTCTCGCAACAATTACACTATTATTCCTCTCACATAACACATATTATGCAGAGAATTTTTGTTACATTTATCAAAGCAATCCATAGAGAACACTTTTCCAAGGGTAAGCCGTTTCCATATCAAGGGAGGTTTGGTGGCATCCTTTGATACAATTGCTAATAGGAAGTTGAAATCAGGAATGTATTCTGGTCAACCCAAGCTGAAGCTCTATTTGATCATTTTAGTTTTGGGTCAAGACCAAGAAATTTTTATCAAACTAGTTTGCTAACCCAATCACGTTAAGGAGGAGTATGTTTTATGGAGAAGAAGGGGGTGGCTCAGCCCTACCACATGTCCAAACCCACATACGACGTCGGACCACCTTCATGGCTCGTTTTGTTGCACATGATAGAGTACTTGTCAGCTGTCAACTGCTGTGCACTCTTTAATGAGGACATATTCGTTCATGAGTGTAAAAACATGAATGAGATCAGTTCATACATCCCATTTCCACCAAAGAGGGGATGAGACGTATAAAGCTATATTATGCCCTATTTCCTGTGGTTCTCCTGACAATAAACCGAATGGTGTCCTACCCTGTCCAGCGTTTCATCCATCTCCCACCTAGAATTCAGAAAGAAAGTAGAGGGCACGTACTAAACTCGAAAACTCAGCTTCACCATCTTCTCCAGAAGAATTGGAATTGGACCCACAACACAGACTGCTCCAAAATTCAATCTCACCCCCCTCCCATTTCTCACACTCCACCTGGGCAACACTCACACAGAAACACAACTAATACTTAAAGAGAGAAAAATATCGGTACCTTGGGGTTACCGGAGGTGCAGAGGTCGGCGACAATCCGATTGAAGGCGTCGAAGCTGCCGCCACCGGCGGCCGATCCGGGGACGAGGAAGCGGAGTGCCTGGGCCGCAGCCGCCATCGGCCCGATTCCCCCACCAGCAACCAAACCCTAAACCCTAGCAATCTCTCCGGTTACCTCGCTCGAGACATGGGGATGAGGAAGAGAAGGCTTTTGCCGAGATTTATCCGACGAAGAAGGTACTACAGACACGACCCGCCACGCGACGCAAGCGCATGCTTTTCTGGTTGATGCTGCGTTTGAGAGTTCGTTTCTTGTCTGTGCTTTGGGCATCACTGTCCTTTGCTTCTTTCTTTATTAACCGGCCACTCTCTTTTATATCGGTGACTAGGGCCACCTGCTAACGATTCTGATTGTCTGATTCTATTTCTCGAAATAAAAATAAATAAAAAATATTTGGTAACTTAAATAATTACGATTCTGATTCTAATTTTATTCTCAAAATTAGTTTTGGATCAGAATCGTTGCCATGCAGGCCCTTAATTTTTCTGATTCTATTCCCCATATGAGTTTTAGAGAATCGGAACATGTTTGCTAACTGTACAAAATTTCTGTTCCTAGAATAGAAACGCGTTTGCACAAAATTTTTGCTCCCAAGAATAATTTTTGTTCCCAATTTTTGTCATTTAAATCAAATAATTACATAGTTACTTTTTAAAATTTCATCCTACATTTCGAATTAATTGAAGATTAATTCATATTGATTCTCTTATATGCATATAACATTTTTTTGTGCTATTCCGTCTAATTGTCGTGTCATAACAAGTCATTTTAAGCTTAAAAATGAGAGACCATGTTGGGTTAGTGTATAATTTCAGATTAGCTCGAGCCCTCTCAGACCTATACCAAATCACAATGAGGAAATATCGGATTCGATCTCAATGCGATCGGTGGCATGTGTATGTGTACATGCAAATGGAGTAGCCACTAGTCTTCGAGGAAGGTAAACCGGAAACCTTATCAAGCAATCGGGAGAAGTCGTTCGATTCTACGCAACTAGAGAAATCTAGGGTCCGGAGACTTGGTTACGTCGGTGTTTCCACCGAGGCCCTCTCAACACCGAAGTTGAGTATTTTCTAAACGTGTTTCGTACAAATTTTCAATTCATTTTTAAACCTATGAGGTAAGCCAATGCTAAGTGTTCAAGCATGTTATTTTTGTCTTTTTCCAAATTTTCTAAAACTAGATTAAGTCTAAAGTACCAAGACCTAGACAAATATGAAATCAAGTGCGCAATTAAGGAATCATGGCATTGATAAATCGCATCATAAAACCCTAATGCAGCCTTAAGGGCTTAGAGAAATGTGGTTCAGGTTTAATTTCAAATGTGCTTATGATTTTCTTAAAAAAGAACAAAATCAATGAAATCTAGAGAATCTATGCCCAAATTTATGAAAATGAGGTCAAACTAGCCTAATCTAAGTTTTTTCTATTTTTTTTAGGGATTTTCTGAAATTTTTCTGATTTTTTAGAATTTTTCCATTTTTTTATTTTTTTTATTTTTTTATTTTTTTATCTTATATATTTTTCTTTGAAAATGAGACCTCGTTCTATTTTAGGTCGAGAAAAAAGTGATGAGAGAACTGAAAGGGAAAGGTGAGAGATGTATGACTTCATTCTGTTTTGTGATTCTCAAAAGTGAGTCTTTTTTCCAGAATCTACTTTTTTTTTTGTTCTTGTTTTTGCTCCAAAACTATTCACGGGAACATAATCAAAATCAGAATCATTTATGTTACCAAACACAATTCTCATCATTTTTTGCTCCGGGGAACAGAATCAGAGAACCAGAATCATTGCCATGCAGACCCTAATTCTAATTAGAATCACTTTTTTGGATCAGAATCGTTGCCATGCATGCCATAAAAGTAGTTTTAGAGCTACTTGAATAAGAAGTATTTACTTCTCTCAATGTGACGACCTTGGCACGCTACTTTACTACGAGCTTCATTTTTATATGATATTAATATTATAAACTAGAGGCGCATGCAGGAAGAGCAATGGATACTTCATCAGACAATAATTCAACAGAGAAGATCAAGCACGCACGTCAGATAACCACTAGTTTCCACACACTTATATATATACATATACATATTTTCACAGAGTTCATACATTAAGTTTTAGACAAACAGCTGGAATAACAACATAACTACTTCACCACACTACAATCTTACTATCCTCCATCGCCACCACCCTCGTCCGAACACATCGCTCCTTCGGCACTTCCCAAAAAGTGACAGCCATACTTTTCTTCAAAAACCTGCCTATACAATAGTCAACGGTTACCCTTAAATGCCGATACTACACCGCGCTAGTATCATCGTCAATGTCGTCATCCGAAGGCATAAAAGGCAATGGTCCTGTAGGTTGGCTAGTTTCATCTCTCATGAACATTGACACAAAACGCAGTGGAATTAGCATCTCTGGTAAACCTACATCTATCCACACAACAGAAACTAGCACACGGAAGTGCTCCAACGGGAGTTCAGGGTCATGATTGTCTTCCCATGAATGACTAAAGTCAACTGACGCACCATAACGAATGGTGGGTACAGCGGGAGGAATCGACATACCTAGCTAGTTTGAAAAACAGTTTAACAACAACAACGAGCTAATAGCTCAGCTAGTAAAACAACTAACTCAGTAGCTAACCATCACTCAATCAAGAAGGACCCGACAGCAAAGACAATGAGACACGAGACTCTTTAACGAATGCACGCATAACATATTTCGATCTCATAAGCACATGAACAGGCAGACGATCACATGCCAACCATTTAGTTTTCTATTCTTTACTAGTTTTCCATGGGACACAAGCCAAGGTTTCTTGAGCGACACAGGCTTCAATTTCGTCTCCAAGGGACACAGGTCTCGATTTTGAGGGATAAACACCTCACCTTATCGTCCATGGGACACCGGCTATGGGAATCATGAGGGACACATGCCTCAATTCTCCCTTACTCTAGGGCTTCCGAGGGACACAGGTCTCAGGTATTCCAACGGGACACAGGACGTGGACTTCCTGATTTCCGTCCGGCTCTCACGGGGTATCATCTAGATACATGCAGATATCATTCGTCCACATCGGGAAACATGCCGATGGGATCCTCGGTTAATCACAAGTTTCTCAATCACAAATACAATCACGACATCAAACAACCGACTATCCATCACAGACACATCAGGCAAGACAACTTAACCACACATACTCATCCATCCACGTTCTCATTACAAAGACACCACTCGTGCTCGGATTCTTATATGCAATGCGACTCGACACCTCAATAGGACGTACACGACCACGAGACATTACGATCCCCACGCCAACTCAAAGCTCACGGTCAAAGACCAATTCTACAACCCTCACGCATAATTCAAGCTTCACGGCCAAGACTCACTTCCACTCTTCTCACACAAGACTAAAGCACACGGCCAAAGCTCACCCGCACACTTCCCACGCCCAAATCAAGTACACGGCCAAAGCTCAATTACACTCTTCTCGCACAAAATCACGGCCAAAGAACCCACAAACAAGCGACATCAAATTCACATGATTTCGACGTAAATCAACACGATCAGCCCATAGATTCGGCTAGCCTAAGCTCAAAGGATTCCAAATCAAGCAATAGATCTAACATGCAAACCCGTTTCCTAACACATGCACGCCAAAGTTCATTCGGTCATACCCACAACCAATTCGCCGTGTCGCAGCCAATCAAGTGACAAATTATCAAGCCAGCGGTAAAGTTAGAGGCTTTACTTGCCTTAAAACGTCCACAAAGAAACGGGAGTGAAAATGACCAAGGAATGAGCTCGGAACTTCCACACAGCGTCGCGGTCCATGGGCAAGCGGGTGAGGTTTCAGACGATCGGTGGAGGAGCTGAGCTCGTGGGGGCTTGAGGCTCTCGCCGACGCCGAGCTGGTGGCATCGGGGTGGCTGGAGGAACGGCAGCGTGGGTCGGACGATGGGTGGCAGATCACACGAGGAAGAGAGGAGAGAGGTCTCGGTGGGTTGGGTTGGGTTGGGTGGCGTGGGGTTCCACGAAAGGGGAGGGAAATGAGGGAGGAGAGAGAGAGAGGTTTATATATGGGGGGAAATGTAAATCGGTCGACTAGGGGGTTCGGTCGCGCTCAAAGTTCCAGGCTATTCAACCAGATCAAATTTACACCAATATCACATATCAACTTGAGCATTCGATATCAAAACCATATCTCATATTACATCATTAGTTTTGCATTTTCAATATAAACTTCAGTACATGATTCACTTTACTCGCTAAATAAGGACTAACGAAATTCAAGCTGTCACACCCAAGTTAATTTCTAGAGCAGAAGTGTTGCCATGCGTGCGTTTAAGATTATGTTGTGTCTTCCTTCATTCTCGGTTGAGAGAAACATCATCTAATTAAATTTAGGATTGATTGGTCATAGATATCAACATTACTCACGTGCTAACTTAACCAAAAAGAAATAAGATGATATCCATAAACGTAGATATATCGATTAAACATAGGAAAAATTATCAAAAAAAGTCCTAAACTTATTGCAATTGTGTCAATTCAGTCTTAATTTTTTTTTTCCGATTCAGTCATAAACCTTTTGCAATTGTGCCAATTCAGTCCATCCGGCGAATTTTGACCCCAGCCGGCGACCTAATATTTTAATAATTTCTTTTGATTTTCTTTTTTTTTCTTCCTTTTCCCTTTCCCCTTCCCCTTCCCTGTTCTACCTCCAGCCGGTCGCCGGATCTTGGCGATCGGCCAGAGGACGGCCGATGAGGCTCTCATCTGCCTCGCCATAGACGGGCGAGGCCCGACCTCACCGTGGCCAGGCGAGGCTAACCTTGCAAGCCTAGATCTGGGCTGGCGAGGCGAGGCCTCGCCTCGCCCATCGCCAAGGTCCGGCGATTGGTTGGAGGTAGAAAAGGGAAGGGGAAAGGGAAGACAAAAAAAGGGAAAAAAATTATCAAAATATTATATCGCCGGATGGACTGAATTAACACAATTGCAAAAGATTTAGGAAGGCAAAAAAAAGATTTAGGATTGAATTGGCACAATTATAATAGATTTATGACTTTTTTAGTAATTTTCCCATCAAACATATCATCGCTTTTTCTTTAAATTTCTTCAAAGATCGTGTAAACTATCATACCAGCAGTAGATCACGAAAGATGCAATTTTTCCATGTACATAAAAGTAAGTCATTGGTTTATTGCCCAAGTTGGAAATAATATTACTCATTTTATCTTTAGCTCTTTAATTTAATATTGTTTTTTTAATCAAAATACTTCCTTGAATTTGCAAAATGCCAAGATATTCAACGCCGCATGAGTTCGAGCAATATAGGAGGCGACCCAACCTTGTATTAAGACAACGGATAGAGAGATTCAAAGTCTCTCTCTTCTCTCTTCTTCAAGCTCGAGGCAATCCAACCATGTCACTTCTTCGCGCCATCCCTCTTGTATCCCTCCAACTAAGACCCTACGCTCTTCTCCCCAGTGTTTTCAGACTCAATCTCCAGCCGCTACGGAAGAACGATGGCCTTCCCTCCGTTCGTGTTGCCACTAATTCTTCTTCTTCTTTGTCAACTTCATCAGAAGCCCCGGCCGCCAATTCTCAAGCTCCAGTAGCTCCCAAGGACGGCGGGCTCGTCTGGGTGTCAAGGACCGGGCTTTGCGGCGAGCTGTTGTCTGATGATGTGGGCAAGAGGGTCCGGATTTGTGGGTGGGTTGCGCTTCATCGGGTCCATGGTGGTCTCACGTTTCTCAATCTCAGAGACCACTCTGGCATTGTGCAGGTCAAAGTTCAAGCTCGGTGCTTTTGCTTTGTTCATGTTCTTGTTATTATGCTTCTGCGCTGTCTGTGCTAGAAGACGCTGCTATTCGTTATTGATCGAAAAGATTGGATTTTGAGGGGAAAGTGATGGTTTTACCCACCTTCTTTTGTGATTACTCGACGGAATTTAGCTTTAAGGACATGATTAGGAGTATAGTTTTCATCCAAGCTTTTCAGTTTCAGCATATTTTGGCGTTGCTTTGTTTGTGTTGGTTTGCGTCCTGGGGGAATTTAATAGTGGAGCAAAAGTGCTTTTGAGGAGTTTTCATGTGTATTGGCATGTGAACTGGCATTTGCTAGTGTTCTTATGCTTATAGATATTTCCAAAGTAAAGTTGGTTGAAGCAGATTTATCTCCAGTGGATTTAGATGTTATTTTGCTCTAATGAACTTTTTCAACCAAAGTGGCTTAATTTCAAAGTTCCGTGCTTTTTTAATTCTATGCATAGGTCACAACCCTTCCCAATGAGTTCCCGGAGGCTCATGCTGCCATAAATCAACTGAGACTTGAATATGTGGTTTCCGTCGAAGGAATCGTGCGGCGTCGGCCAGCTGAGTCAATCAACAAGAAAATAAAAACTGGGATGATAGAGGTACATACGCAACTTTTGTGCACCATACTTGCCCTTTATGCTTTTGTGGCTCAAAACAAGAAGAATCTCTTCTAAGCGTTAACGGGCATGGTAAATATGCTCCTCCATCTGGCCTTTTGCGCTTAGGGTGGATCGTGTTTCTAGCTCCCTATGATTGGCAGTGTCCACAGAAATCAACCTGCCTCGTGCTTTTAGAACTGTCTTAATTCCTTACAGCCATTACCACGTTTTATACAACCTGCTTCCTGGATTTCAGGTTACTGCTGAGCATGTCCAAATATTGAATGCTGTCAGGTCTAAGTTGCCATTTTTGGTTACTACTGGAGATGACGGAAAAGATGCAGTGAAGGAGGAGATTCGTCTGAGGTATCTGCGATTTGATTGCTAAGTGACTATCTAATACTCTTTTAGCATATGTTTTGGTGGTTCTATTTGTAAGGGGTTCTGTTAAATGTCCTTAGATACCGATATCTTGATTTGCGCCGTCAACAAATGAACTCCAATATCACATTGCGACATAGAGTGGTCAAACTCATTCGACAGTACCTGGAGGATATGCATGGTTTTGTGGAGGTACTGTTTTGTGATGGAGGAGCACCTTTGAATATCATATTTTTGTGTTTATTCATCAATTTTTTGTTTGTTTGATCTTGAGTTCTCAACATCCTCATGGATATAAGGTAGATTGAGACTCCAATTCTTTCAAGATCAACCCCGGAAGGTGCTCGAGATTATTTGGTGCCATCAAGAGTTCAGGTAATCCATTTCTTTGCACATTTCGCTTGGCTTATCTATGTTCGTAGCTTTTAGAAGGATGATTTTGGACAAGATGTTTACCCCGCAAAAGCAGCCTTGTTGAACAATGAAGCTTTGCAAGACGCTTGTATTATAACTTAAGGATACGGTGTCTTAAAAAGGATTCTGATCTTGCAAATAAAATGCCATGTGACATGAGGAGTTGTCTGAATTGGAAAATGGACTGGTATAAATGGAGTACTGAATCTAGTGGTTGAGCCCCAGGAAGTCCTTGGTAGACTAGTGAATCTACGAAATGGAGACTGCCTTGAATTGGCTAACCAGGAAGTGCTTAGTTTGCTAGAGTAGATAACTTTCACTGGTTGATTAGTTGTTCAAGCTACTTAGATATTTTGGTAAGATAAATGTGTAGAAACTTGGATATTCTGTTGTACATTAACTAAACGAATTACCTTGATGGGGATTGTAAATCATTCAGTATGGAGTTAGATTGAACTCTCAAGCCAGATCAAGCCACAGAGAGAATCGTTTGATTCACCAGTGAATCATCTCCTTACATGATTGGCATGAGCTTGCAGTGTAAATTACAGAAGCCAATCTAACGTGTTCCTGTAATTATTGTTGGGAAGGCATGGAGTTCTCTGATACTTTATCCTTCTTTTCTGAGATGCATGCAGCACTGCTCATGCGCTTACGTACGCACACGATCAATTTGGAGTTCTATATTGTTTCTTATTTATTGTTGGAATCAGATGCATGAAGCCTGAGAGTAACCACTTTTGATGAGCAAATCACAAGAGAAGTATACGATTGGGGACCTCTGATTTGAATATCTTATATTAGAGTGTTATCTTTTAACAAGGAAGGACAGTAGTTTTTGAGTAATTATTTACTAAACATGCCTTGTTATTGAGTTGTTAATCTAATTATTTGGTTACTTATTTTGAAGCCAGGAACATTTTATGCTTTGCCCCAGAGTCCACAGCTGTTTAAGCAAATGCTGATGGTCTCCGGTTTTGATAGATATTATCAGATAGCAAGGTAAAGTGGTGTCAATATGTCCTTTTGTTGTCATTGTTGCATACATTCATCTAAATTCTCACCATTAGCCATAACTTGGACATGCATATGACTCAAACTGAGTAATATCAACTTTACCTTGCGGCTCAAAGACAAAACTTTTGGATTCTTTATTCTTTAATGGCAAGACAGCATCTAGATTAATTGTGTCTCTGGCAATTAAGGTTCCTGTTCATGTGAGTTTATGAGCTTTCTCTTGAGGGATGCGTCCTTGGGTTGAACCTGTCCCACCAAAATGAGAAAAATACAGCTTTAGCTGGCCTAATGCTTGCTCTTATATTTTTTGGTATCATAGTATTTTTGGAGGTATAAGGGGTCCTTTACTAGAATGTAGGAGATGAAGTGAATGGGTCAATGACGAAACAAGTTTATGTGGGTCTAGGAGATAGACCAGTGCTTCTTTTTTCAGCTAATTGCCGGGTCCAATGCGAATTTAATTATGATGACTGTACTTTTAACTGAAAAATGTTGGTGATGATTTAGCTCTTCTTTGTTGCAGATGTTTCAGAGATGAAGATCTAAGGGCTGATAGACAACCTGAATTTACTCAACTTGATATGGAAATGGCTTTCATGCCTTTGGAAGATGTGCTTAAACTCAATGAGGATTTAATCAGAAAGGTAGCTACGTCCCAGAGAGTGGTTAATACAACTTTTTGGTTGGATCAGTCGGTCGGAAAGTGTACTTTGCACATGCAATTCATTAGAGTTACTTGGGTTTGCATTAATTGTTGGCATGGTTCCCATAAGGGAAACGCTTGCGGGGAGCACGAATGCCAAAGGTGAATGGTGAGCACACGTAGACAAAAAGAAAAAAGGGTGGACTATGAACTCTGGGGTCAAGCACTTAGAAACATTCAAATAGACTTAAGCATCTGACTACGGTCCCATGTGGGGTAGTGTAGTGTAGTGCTGCAGTCAATGGACTAATCAAAATGGGTCAGTTCGACTCCTCACCACTACGCTTCTTGCAATCTCACCAGGCATTTGGGAGTGGGTGATTTGCCATTCTGGGAAATAATCCCAATTGCCAATGAGTTAAGCAGAAAAAGGATGAAGCATCTGTGACATTGTAATAGATACACTTTCTCCTTTGGTTTTGAAATGTCCTTTATAATAGATACCACATTCTGCTCTTTTGATCCTGAGTACCTGGTGAATCTTTAATTATTTAGGAAGTCTGAGTCCACCTTTATAATAAACCTGTGTTAGGGCCGGCAGCAACTGCGCTCAGTTCCATGCTTGTAGGTTTACTTTGAATATGTTTAGCTTGGTCAGGATGACAAAGAAAGATATTTCGTCAAACTTTGTTCTCCAAGCATTTTTCTGGATGGATTTGACCTGATATTTGCTGTGTCCTGCTATGTATATTTCTATTCTGCGTATATATGCGCAGTTAAATTCACCTGTGGTTGAACAGCAATTTGACTAAAATTAACGTCTTTCATCTGCATAAGCCAATACATGCTCATGAGTAATCTGATTTACAGGTATTCCTGGAGATAAAAGGCATTGAGCTACCCAACCCTTTTCCAAGGCTCACTTACGCTGAAGCAATGAGCAGATATGGTTCAGACAGACCAGATACTCGATACGAGCTAGAATTGAAAGATGTAATTCTCGATTTACCTTTTCTTAGAACATTACTGCCAAATTTATACTGCAAAGCATTGTTAAAGAGGATACTCCTACTTCCACTCACATGATGAGACAGCTCCTTTTCTTAAAGATGAAATGATGTTGCGATGTCTGTCTAATTTTTGAGAGTCTATTATGGGACCAGCTTCATATGAACTTTCTCTGTGCCATGGTCCTATTATTACTCCCGTTTTTCTTCTTATTTTAACTCATCTGATGGTATTTTGCTTGATGTTTTCTGGTTCTTTTGTGAATGATTTGGTAGTATATGAATGCGATCCTTGTGATAGGGATAAAGATAAGTTAAAATATGGGAATTCAGGTAAGTAAATATAGTGGAAACCTTTTTGCTTATCTTTCCTCTGATGTGTTTGAGGACCAAATCATTGTTTGCTCTTCACATCCACTTAAATTGTGAATGTATATGAACGAAAACATTTTGATGGTGGATGGCCTTTTTTTATTTTTCTGAATGCATGTGCATGCAGAACAAAGCCACATTTCATGCCATTTTTATGAGATTTTTTGCCTAAATAAGACATTGAACAGATACTAAATGAACCGCACATGGATCTTGCTTTGTAGTTTTGCGGCCATGATCTTTGTTTTGAGTTTGCGCTGCTCATATTGGAAGAAGATTCACTGGTAACTCTATCATGGTCTTCTACAGGTGTCTGATATATTTGTGGAGGCATCCTTTAAGGTTTTCTCTGACGCCTTGAGAGATGGTGGGATTGTTAAAGCATTATGTGTTCGTTCAGGTGCAAAGGTTTACTCAAACACAGCTCTAAAAAAAGGTGGACTTTACAGCGAAGCAATTAGATCTGGGGCAAAAGGCCTGCCTTTCCTGAAAGTCTTGGAAAATGGTAGAATTAGACTAGTGTTGCCTTCACTCTTTTCATGTGTCTGACCTCATTTGACTATTTACTCAATTGCAATCTTTCAGGGGAAATTGAGGGCATTCCTGCATTGGTATCAAGTTTGGGCCCTAAGACAAAGGATTTGCTACTGAAAAGATGTGCTGCAGCCTCTGGTGACCTTATTTTGTTTGCAGTTGGAGATCCTGGTTCTGTCAATAGATCACTGGACCGTCTTAGGTTATTTATCGCGCAGGAACTAGGCTTGGTTGATCATGTAAGGTTTTGAATTGTCTTTTTCTGATTTTGCCTAATCACACGACTTATCTTTGTAGTCTGCCTGATAAATTTTTCTTCCTCAATCTGTAGTCTAGGCATTCAATTCTGTGGGTGACTGACTTTCCAATGTTTGAGTGGAATGATTCGGAGCAGAGACTTGAGGTATGGCTGCTATCTTCATTTTTTCACCTGCAATTGAAGTAAGATGAGGACAAATTTCTATCGAGATGGCTTCTGTAGTCAGTTTCCTGCATGTGGTGTGCAGTCATTTTCTATCATTGCTCTTCAGTTTTCTTTTTCTTGAATTGTCCGCTCTGTAACTCAACAACTAGGAGATCTGCTAGATTCCACATATGGTGGACAAGTTTTGCTAATTTTCATGGTTGAGGCAATGGTATGGGTTAGTCACTTAGCTTTGTTTGGTAAGAGGTGGTTGAGGAAAATTATTGAGGGGAGAGAATTTTTTGGAACTTTGAATTTTCTCTTCACAAAAATTCAGAGTCTTACCATTTTCCTCCCTCATCTCTTATTTTCCCCACCTTCCCTTCTTCCCAAATAAAGCATTAATGAACGGACTCAGTAAAACCAGTCATCTTCTGTGTCCTTGAGATGCGTCGTTAGAAAATGGAGTGAGATATTACAATATATTGACAAATTTTACTTCTATGCAGATCCGAGGATTTTTTTTATTGGTGAAGGATGTAAGGATTTGATTGCAGTATGGCAATCATTTCGGATATATTTAAGGGAAATTGGTAGTGTTTCTAACGTGAAGTGAAGAAATCTTTTTTACTTTAATTTAGATATGATAAGCACCTGGTTTCTGCTTTTTTTCTCTGCAACTAAGTATGTGCGTTGGGATAATCTAGTTTTGGATGGCAAGCAGCAAGCAAATACATCTATCATGAGATTATACATACAAATCCTTTATGTCCAAAATCCAGATGAATTTACACTAATGTTTGTCAACATGAGTGCTTGAGCATGAGCGTAAACATGATCAAAATTTGGTCTACCAATGTCATGTTACCTGATGCGTTAAACTTATCCCCACTTTGACCATGGTATGATGCACTTTCTTGTCCTTTCCGACCATTTTGGTCCTCGACTTCTACTAGTTAGGCAGCCTTTTCTTTTCCAAGTGGATGTCAATGGTTAAAAATAACAACATTCGCATAAAACGAATCCGAGTTTCCTCACATTGGCGTATTTCCCATTACTCATGAGTGAACCTGTAATTTCAAATAAACTGGTAACTCTTAGCTGTTGGTTTATGATGTTGAGAGTATTAGTAGTGCGTTTTTGGACCGATTGGACAGGCAAAAATCTCAACGGAAGTTGAGGGGAGGTTGACTGACAGACTCGAAAATTGTCGACTTTGGAACCGCCTTTATTTTACTATTAGTGGCAGTTTTGTAATTTTGGGTTTGCTGTTTAGAGTCCTAGTAGGGTTAGGGTTAACACCTCATATAAAAGGTGTTTATTCGTGTTTGAGAAAGACAGAATTTTTTATATTGGATTTTGAGATTACTCGTAACGCTTTGCGTGTTATCGTTCCCTATTACGCTTAGCGTTGCGTCAGGACATTCTGGGGTTCGAGCAGTTGAAAGACTGTTATGCAGGCGATGATGATTTTGGGCAGATTTGGGAGACGTGTGCTGCCGGCCAACCTGTGCAGGAGTTCTATATTCTGGATGATTATCTGATGCATGTCAATCAGCTTTGCCTTCCTCGGACATCATTACGAGAGAAGGTAATTCGTGATTTACATGATGGTGGATTAGCTGCACATCTGGGACGTGACAAAACTGTTGCTGCGGTAGGGGAGCGATTTTACTGGCCCCAATTGCATAGAGATGTCAGCAAGTATGTGCAGAAGTGTTATGTTTGCTAGACTGCTAAGGGGCAGTCTAAAAATACGGGTCTATATATGCCTCTGCCTGTCCCAGAAAATATATGGGAAGATCTGTCTATGGATTTTGTGCTTGGTTTGCCACGAACCCAAAGAGGTGTGGATTCTGTTTTTGTTGTGGTTGACAGATTTTCCAAGATGGCGCACTTCATTCCTTGCAGGAAGACTTCTGATGCAGTAAGTGTGGCCAGATTATTCTTTAAGGAAGTGGTTCGTTTGCATGACGTCCCTAAGTCTATTACCTCGGATAGGGACAGCAAATTCTTGAGGCATTTTTGGCGGACCTTGTGGAAGCTTTTTGATTCGTCTTTGAACTTCAGTAGCACTGCTCACCAGCAAACTGATGGGCAGACAGAGGTGGTCAATAGAACTCTGGGTAATTTAATTCGAAGTATTTGTGGTGACAAACCGAAACAGTGGGACATTGCTTTATCGCAAGCAGAGTTTGCTTACAACAATGTAGTTCACCGTTCTACTGGTAAGTCACCATTTTCAGTCGTTTATACGAAGGCACCTCAGCATACTCTGGATTTGATTCAATTGCCCAAGCAAGCAGGCAAGAGTGTTGCAACGGATCATATGGCTAAGCAGATTGTAGAGGTGCATCAGGAAGTCAAACAGAAGTTGGAAGAGACTAATCAGAAGTACAAGACTGCAGAAGATAAACACAGACGAAAGCTGGTGTTTGCAGTAGGCGATCAAGTCATGGTGTTTCTTCGTAAAGAGCGGTTTCCAGTTGGTTCTTACAGCAAGTTGCAGCCAAAGAAGTACGGACCTTACACTGTCAGTAGAAAGATTAACGATAATGCTTATGTTATAGACCTTCCACGTAGCATGGGTATTTCCAACACTTTCAATGTTGCTGATTTGTCACCGTTTCATGAATCTACTGAGCCTTTGTATCCAGATTCTAATTCTAACTCGAGAACGAGTTTTTCTCAAGTGGAGGAGAATGATGTGGAGAGTATTAGTAGTGCGTTTTTGGACCGATTGGACAGGCAGAAATCTCAACGGAAGTCGAGGGGAGGTTGACTGACGGACTCGAAAATTGTCGACTTTGGAACTCAATTTTGGTCAATTGAAGCGAAACGGCCTCCTGATCAATTCTCACAACCTTCGGCCGTGATTAAAGATGAATTTCGGCGATTCGGGGTCGTTTAGTTGGACTTTTCAATTTTTCTTTATTTATTTATTTTATTTTTAGCCTTTATTTTACTACTAGTGGCAGTTTTGTAATTTTGGGTTTGCTGTTTAGAGTCCTAGTAGGGTTAGAGTTAACACCTCATATAAAAGGTGTTTATTCGTGTTTGAGAAAGACAGAATTTTTTATATTGGATTTTGAGATTACTCGTAACGCTTTGCGTGTTATCGTTCCCTATTACGCTTAGCGCTGCGTCAGTTTATGTTCTATTGTGTCTTCATTGTCTTGTTCTTTTGCAGGCCTTGCATCATCCTTTTACTGCCCCAAATCCTAAAGACATGGGAAATCTTTCTTCTGCTCGTGCCTTGGCTTATGACATGGTGTACAATGGAGTAGAGGCATGTCTTTCGCTTTCAGCACCTTCTGTTGGTAAATTATGTTAAATCTTATGATATGGAGAATCTAAATTTATCTTGGCCGTCCATCTGTTCCTTCAGATTGGTGGCGGGAGCTTGAGAATCTACAAGCGCGAAGTTCAACAAAAGGTTCTGGAAATTGTTGGAATCTCTCCAGAAGAGGTGAGGACGGATATGTTCAATGTCTAACTACTGTTATAAACATGGTTGCTAAAATTGCTTCAGCTTCATCTCACGCTATATCTGCCGATAAGTGAAACCTTTGCCTTGATGGTTTCAGTCTACAATGAAAAGGACCTACATAATGTCTATAGTCATCAGAATTTCTGCTAATATCAGGCTTCTGTGTGATTATTAGCGTCATACTGGTAGATATGAAGGTCATCTGATTACTAATGTGCCATAATAAAATGTAAGATGTCGCTCCAAACCATATATTCCACTAATGATGCCTGGTTTTCCCCTTTTTCCTTCTTTCCTATTTTATCCTTGATTTTGCCCCCAGCTTTAAGTTTGTTTGACGTCTGTAGTGGGTCAAATGAAGGTGCTGCTCAAATGACGTCAGTTGTCCTTTAGGCTCATTATGTTTTTTTCTGATCAACAGGCTGAAGTAAAGTTTGGGTACCTTCTGGAGGCTTTGGATGCGGGTGCTCCTCCCCATGGTAAGGAATTTCTTTACCTCATGAGATTTCCTTTGTGTGTGCATCTCTACACATAATCTTCTGATTCTATATGCAGTTGTAAGCTCCTAGAGTGTTGGAAATGTTCATGCAATGACAGACCATGCTGTAATTACTGTTGCAATATAGATAAAAATGATATTTTTGGGGGAATTACGGGGAAAGTCGGATTCCATACCAAGATTTACTGCTTGCCTCATGCAGATTCCTTGTTTCCGTGCTGATTGCATTGCATGTGTATTAAATTGTGTGCATACCATACGTGATTGTTTTTTGATCCTCAATGTTTTTGGTGCAGGTGGAATTGCGTATGGCCTCGACAGATTGGTGATGTTATTGGCCGGCGCTAATTCAATAAGGGACGTCATAGCTTTTCCAAAAACGACTACTGCTCAGTGTGTCCTGACTCGTGCACCCTCGGAGGTCGATCCTCAGCAGCTAAAAGATCTATCCTTGCAGTCCCAGTAACTTATTAGAGGAGTGTTGAGCTAGCTCTTCTCTTTATAGCTATCATTTTTGAAGATGCGATATCTTTTTTATCGTTTAATCTAATGTAATTCCTCAATAGCTTGTCTACATCAATGTACCTATTGGAATATCAAAAGTTTTTGTTGATCAGCAAAGCAGCTTTTCTTTTTGTTCTTTTTATAGTCCTAGTCCTTTTGGTCAGTCCAAGGCTTGAAAGAGCTACACCTAATGAGCCTATTGTCCATGTTACGTCAAACATGCCTGGGAATCAGGACAGAAACTTCACTGTTAAGTAATGTATATCCGATATTTTGATCGATGATGAATTGCAATCCAGATTGTCTCTATGGCTGCATCTCTTAAAAAGGAAGTAGTTGATATGAATAATTGGTTCTGTCAACCCTTCACGCGTCGGTTGACAATTCTGTCGAGTGAACTCCGGAAATTTTGTGACTTGTCCTTTAGACACGAAGAAGCGTATTGTTTTACAAGCAGTGAACTCTATGTCACGCTGATCCGATCACATTTCTTTAACCTATGGGTGTGGCAGGGCCGCAGGGCAGGGTCTTTGTGATGGCAAGCTCATGCATTCATCAGTTGTTCGTGTTGAATGTTGAATAGATGGTCTTACTGCACCAGGTTATGCTGGTTTGGTAGTGGGAACCTGGTCGGTAGTCGTGTCCCTTTCTATTCTTGTTTGGTGTTGCTCTGTGTTGGACATTGACACTACAGAACTATGGCTCAACCGTCAGTTTTTGCGCTGCAATAGTATGCTCCGTATGATCTAGAGAGTCAGGAGATGGGAACACTAGGTGTATTTTTTAGCTTCTTTCATTCAACCCACTTTCGGCGGGTACCCTAACTCCTCTGTTCTCGGATCTTTCCTTTTATGGGATTCACGGATTGGTTGTGCTGAAACATTAATCGACAACGTACAAGTAAGGAAACTTATAACGCATTCGGCTTCTCTCTCTTCATTTTAAATTTCACATTCGGATTCCAATATGGAATCTCCTTATTCCGTAAATTACTCGAATTGAAGTAACATTAGAATTACTCCGCGAATAGCAAAATCTCCAAGTTCTCAGTACCCATTAGAATGTAACAAGTCATTGAGATAACTGAAGAAAAGCTCAGAACCAAGTAAATTGAGTGGAAGTAATTTGCCAAGTATAAAGATGTCTAGGCCAAGAGACCTTCCCTAGTATTCCTCCATGATCATTCCACAATCTTGCTTTCTCTCTCTCTCTCTCTGAATGGAGTACTCTGCTGCTGCTACCCTGCAAAATCTGAGTCCTTAGGCTCTAAATGCTTCACACAGACTTCCTTGTCACGACCAGGATAATTTTCATGCTTCTTACTGAATAAGTACACTGAATGCCTGATAATATGAACTGTGGCTGGCAAGTTGATTTTACTGAGTCAATACTTCCTAGGGGGTCTTTCTCTTTCTTATCGAAAGTCGAAGGACCTAATGTTTGACAAAAACCATCGCCAACTTATTTCGTCCGACTTACTCATATCTGCGTGATTTGCTTTCTTTTAATCCATATACCGAACAACTTCTGGCTGACTTTGCTCAAACAACTCATCTTCCTAAAATTCTAGAAGTTCACAACGCTTCCCAAGTTCCCATGCTAACCATGCAAAATGGTTACGCCTTAATCCGAACGGTAGCGATTGACAACTGTTTGACATATTAGACATAATGATGCATGTAACTGGTAATAACGCCGGGATGCCTCATATTGCTCACAAACCTGATATAGTAACATCGAAAATGCGGTCGACTTCATTGTCTGTATCAATCTTCAACGGTCATAAGTGGCTTATTTGTCTCCCCATGATACATGTATCTGCCTATTCATGGATTTGTTTCCAAAACATACAACATCAGTTATTGAATCCTGTTAATCTGTCAAAATGGCATACATTCTAAATTACATATATGAAAATAGCTAGGTTCGAATGCATTCAAATGACGACTGTTGATACTAATGGAAATAATGCTGCAATAACGCCAATTGCTTTGCAAACTCGATATAGGAAAGCGAAGTGGTCGACTTCGATTTTGTTATATCTGTCTTCAATATAATTATGTGGCTCATTTTGCATCCACATGATACATGAATCTACCCAATGATGGATTTGTTTCCAAAAGCCTGCAACACGTCAGTTATTAATACCATCGACGATGCTTGAACCAAATCCAAAATCACATGCGATTTCCTTAGTCGGCATAGGATCAATATTTTTCCGGTTGATGAATAACTGATGAGAAAACACAATACAAATGTGGAGAATAATGGCAGTTTTATGGTGGACCTAATTGCTTAAGGTGCTGCATCATAGCTGATTGTGGACTCTTAGGATTCACAAATTTGCACAGAATGAGGAATGTCGTAGTTATCATATGGACTGGAAAAGCGAAATCATATGAGGGAGGATATATTTCTTATCATGTCTGGACAGGTATATACTTGTCCTTGTCCAGGAAAAACTGCCACAGGTATCGGGGAGCTTTTTCCAGTAATGGAGCTGGGCACACAACGCACCAGGAAGCAGGATATATACTGTATTTAACAATACTTTCCGAACTTAAAATTTCCTGGAGATATCATAATTACAGTAAGCGCAAATGCCGTTAGGGTAGCATTAATATGGTGACGATAAGGAAAATTTGAATTGTCCAACTAAGAATTTTGCAGCATCCTAATCCTTCTCTTTGCCAGATATACACAAGTGCACCTAAGGATGAGATGTGGCTAGGATTTCATTTGTCTGTGTACACACATGGTTGGCTTGTATCACCTACTACTGGGTGGTATTATACATACCAATAATCACTAATTTACATGCCATATACACGAGACTGAAGGAGATTCTAGGCTGTCTTTAGGCGGTAAGAGATTAATTACTTGAAAGACAGGAAAAATTTTGACAACCAAAGATCTTAATCCTGGCAAAAACGCTCCTATAAAGCCCCCCTATCTGAGCCCTTCACAGTCACACATCTCCGTTCTCTTTTCTGGTCTCTCACAAGAAGTTTCTTTGCCCTTTTTCTGCGCTTTCGCCATGGCGAGAATGACTAGGGGTCGCCAAAAGATTCAAATGGCCAAGATGGACAACGAGAGTAACCTTCAAGTTACCTTCTCGAAGCGCCGATCTGGCCTTTTCAAGAAGGCGAGCGAGCTCAGCACTCTCTGTGGTGCAGATGTCGCGCTGATAGTCTTCTCGCCAGGCGAGAAGGCCTTCTCCTTTGGTCACCCTAATGTCGACACCGTGCTCAATCGCTTCCTCAATGGCAACGAGCCGCCCCAGCAGACCCCGGGCACGGTGCAGCTCATTGAGGCTCATCGCAACGCCACTATTTGCGAGCTCAACATGCAGCTGACCGAGGTGCTTGGCCAACTTGAAATGGAGAAGAAACGTGGCGAGGAGCTCAAGAAGGCGATGAGGGCTAACCAGCATAAGCATTGGTGGGAGAAACCAGTCGATGAGCTGAGCGTGCCAGAGCTCGAGCAGATGAAGGTCTCGCTGTTCGACCTCCGGAAGAAGGTGGGCAAGGAGACGGAACAGGTGGTGATCCAGGCAACCAATGCTCAGCCGTTCTTTGGAGCGAGCTCAAGCCATGGACCACCTATTTCTTTCCAAGCGCAGAATGGAATCAGCGCCCCGGTGATGCTGCCCAACCCTCATCCATACAACTTTGGATATGGACCCGGATATTTTTAAGCTCTCTATCGGCTCTATGGATATATGATTATATGCTCATTCAGTGTTGTAGTTTGAAGTTTTATATGTTTCTGAACTTTTATCTGCCTTTGTGATCGTATGCGTGCAGTCATTTCGCGAATGCATAAAAAAACAAGAAGTTAAAGGGGTCTGTTTAAGGATTTTATGGGGTAATATTGATTATGCGTTCCATGTTATATCCATATTAGATCAGTGGGAATGTTGTGCTTGACCTTTTGCTCCTTTTGCTTGATTATGTTGTAGTTCCAGATCGATCGATCATCGGTCGATCGTCGCCTGCTGTAATTAGACATCTGGGCAGGTCAGTTGACCTTCACATTGTTTTTTGAGGTTTATCCTCATTGAACTTGAAGCATGTTGCTTTGGTTAATTGAATCTAGGGACAAGATCTACTAATCTTTGAAGGACAGACGATTAATTACAAAAAAAAGATCTCCGGATGGAGGCGACGGTTTCAACAATTGGAAGGTGTCGGATCGATCGCCGTAATCTAGCAGATCTTCGTTCGTATAATCTGCGATCAGTAATTACCATACAAGAAGGATATGTTCTTCGGCATTTCACATCCAAGACGCATGAAGTGGGCGCATGACTGTCACTCTCCTCGAGCCGTTTCAGAGATTCAAAAGAATGTAATGGATATCGAATATGTTAAAAATATTTTTCATCCATTCTTCTATCCATCTCGGCATGTTAAAGACGATAAAAACTAGTAGGAAGCCAAGGTATGCAACGAGCAGAAGTCATGATAAAAAGTCTTGGTCTCGGAAGAGATCCCAGCTTTAGCGAAAAAAAGTGAGATCGCAGCGCCTGGAGGTATGTAAAGTTTGAATATGGTTGAAGGTGCTTGGCAGGAAGGAATTAAGAATCTCGTGTTTGGAAATAGAAGTAACCTATTAAAGTTCCAGGATAAGGCCAGTTCTGATGAGGCGAAAGAGTATTCGTTTTTTGCTGTCTGTTTGATTTGTATCGAATCCTAATTAAGTAAATCAAAACATTTTAGCAGATATATGTTTCCTTCCAGCTATCCATATGTTCATTGCCCAGGAAGATGCAGAATACACCTCACACGATCTCACTTGACATATATGCTTGAACATTATCATTTATATGCTGCTAATGATGACAGGCTTCGCTAGAATAAGCCTTTCGAAGCCTGCTTTTGCAGAAGTAATTGAAACATGGAGCACTTACGGGCCGGATCGCACGTCCATACTTCATAGCATCATATGAAGTTTGGCGAAAGCGATGACCAGTACAAATTCATTCTTCGGTTTTCGCTCTCTTTTTCCACTGAAAGACTAGGGTTTTTATCATTACACACCTACCGGTTTCTCCGACCATCATGGTACATGAACATCTCCTTCCATTGTTACCGCTGTTCTTTTACTGATTCGCTTATGCAGCCTTGCTGAAAAATAGAACGTTTAGTCTGTATCAGGCTATCAAACTGATTCGACAAATCATTTGCATGTTCGGTTCTTGACTATCAGATAAAATTAGGCTTTGAGCTTAACACTAAGTCGTGACTTGATATCCTAGAGCTCTTCGGAAACCTCGATCCCTGACGGGAGAATATACACGTTTGTTCACGTTTTTGAAGAGCTTTTCAAATATCAAAGTCGCCCCGACATTAAAATGTTCGACATCGGCTCTTTCACCAAGGGATCATTTGGGAGAAAAAGAGCAGACTTTAGTGATTAGCTCTGATGACGAGCTCGTCACCTCTGGTTTGCGCTTTGAAAAGCAAAGTAAAAGGAGAGATTAATGAGAGTGAAGGCAAATTAGGGACTGCAACATGCGTAGAGTTCTTTCCTAGCCTCAGCAAACTTCTTCCAGGATAAAACGTAAATGTTCCTGACGTTTTCTGCTTTTGGACTCCATTTTTGTTTGTTGCTGATCTTTGGCAGAAGTTGGGATAGAGATTAAAGATTATTTAAGCACGCACATCTATAAAGTGAAGTCTTATACAAAATAACAACAAAAATTATTTATGAGAGTTATTTATTGTCCCCTAATTTTCTCTGGTTTAGAAACTGAACACACATTTATCATCAACTTTCCAAAAAAAAAATTGGGTTGAAGACCCATATATTAACCCGTATATGATGAGTTGGGTCATATAGGGATTAGCTAAATTTTGCTAAATGAGTTAATATGGATTTGAATAAGAAAGTCTTATAAAATATGAGTTTTTAATGGGTCTAAAGCCCGACCCTCCTGCAGTCCCTCTTCACTTGTCTTCAAATTTAGGTTGGGAGTTTTAGGGTGGGGCAACTTATTCTCTTGTTTTGTCTTCTACCTATGGTCTTCTTCTTCTTCTAAAGTAATGAAAATTCAGGAAAAAGTGTTCAAAAAGTCCTAAACCTATTGTATTTGTGACAATTCAGTTTTAAACCTTTTTTTGTGCCAATTCAGTAGTTCCACGTAGGACAACCGACGTCCACATCAGCGATTTTCGATCAAAATTGACCGAATTGACTCAATTGGTACAAATGCAAAAAGTCTTGCGACTAAATTGGCATCAATCCAAAAGGTTTAGAACTCAATTGGCACCAATAAAAGGTTTAGGACTGAATTGGCACAAATACAATAGGTTTAGGACTTTTTGAACACTTTTCCTGAAAATTCATGTTCTAATCGTGAAAATTAATGTATGATTATACATATCAATATTTATTGACTTATTGATTTTAAGAGGTCTTGAAAACTTTCATCGTAAAACTCGAATATTTTGCAATAAAGAAAATGTAGCAAACTTAATTGGAACCTTATTAAAATTACTAAAAAAAATTGTCTATTGCACACAACACGCATAGCATAAAGTCTAAATATGGACAATCTGATTTGCCGCAAAATAAGTCGAAGTTAGTATATGGTGTACAACTTATTTATTTATCCTCCCATCCTCTTTCAAATTTCAAATGAAAAGAAGGATAATCGTGGACCCCCGGAAAGCAATTCGAAATCCGAATGAGTGGTATCCGAAAGGTTATAGAGAGACCAGGGTTAAGGCCTTAAAGGGATAAAGATAATTGCAAATATTCATCTTCTTAATTAACTATTGTCTAAATTAAACAACAATTTTTGTGGTAACCTTAATTAGGCTCTATTCATTCCACGAAAAACAACTTTCAAGAAAAAAGAAGATACAATTATATTTTTTTACGAATTCTAAATTTTAATATTTTTCTTCTCTCTTTTTTGTTTTTGTTTTCCCTTCTTATTCGGCCAGTCGCCGGCCATGGGGCGAGGCCGTTGGCGATCGCCCGAAGGATAAGGGAAAGGAAAAAAATTAAAAAGAAAAGAGAAATTTCTTTTTGAATTTTTTAAAAAAAATAAAAAGGAAATAAAAGTAAAAATTATTGAAAGGAGTGCATGGAAGAAAATCAAATCCGATTTTCTGAACGAACGGCGAAAAATATTTTCTGGTTCATTTTCAGGTTTCAGCCAAACACCGAAAAATATTGTCATTTTCCTAAAAAATGACTTTTTGGAAAATATTCTCCAAAAGCACCTCATTTTTTGCTAAACGAACGGAGCCATGGAAAATGGCTTCCTAGAAAACATTTTCCAGAAAACACCTCAATGAGTAGTTGACTGCCGAATCAAGTTCATGCGTGTACTTTGACTTTGATTACCAAATCCCCGCCATTCCCACCCCGTTTTATTTGAACAAAAAAGTCTTGCCATTGTTCTGTCGAAAAGAGAAATCAAAAGTGTCCACGAAAAGAGAATGAGTTGGAATCCTCAATCAAAAGCGACTCTTTTCCACAATGTCCGAATACATCGCAATTGGCCTCCTCGAGAAGGTGACCTAAGCCTTACTTTAATCACTAACATTCCAACATTTTAATGTTGGTTAAGCATTTAGATTAGGGGTCAAATAATGGCAAAGTGGAACTTCCGGGCCTATAGAGACCCTTGAGAAAACTAAAAAAAAATTGCAAACTTTAGGAATTGAAAGAGCAATTTATAAAGACTAAAATTGTGGAATTGGATGCGTCAATTCCCTTGTTGTCCCTGAACTTTTGAAGAATTGGGTTTTTGTTCGTTAAAACTTATGTTGCGACACTAAACAACCGAAAAATATAATGTCTGCGAATTTGAGTTACTCGTTAGATAACAAATTAAAAATAAATGAAATTTGCAATGTTAATGTAATCTCGGTTAATTAGATGATAGCTTTCAAATATCGAGCCATCCTCGATTTGAATCGAAAATCATACAATGCGTATCGAATTATCTAATCTCGATCAGTTATAATGTGCGTAAGAGGATGGAGGATCGAGATACGATCGGATTGTAACTAGAAAAATCAAGAACATAATTGAGATATCGAATACATATACAATTTAAAAAGAAGGCGGGATTTGGATAATTTGCCAGGTAAACTACAAATGGATCGAGGAATCAAAATGCCTGTGTCTAAGAGAGTCCAAAGAAAAAACAGCTAGAGAAATGCCTGTGTCTATGAGGCTGAGGCTGAGGCTGAGGTGGCAGATTGATTGATGGTGCGGGGGGGCGGGGGCGTGGGGGATGCACGCAATCAACGGAAGAGATTGAAAGATGGCATGATGGTTCGTTAGGGGAAAAAAGAAGGGGGTTGGGGCCCGCACTTTGATGTGGGGTCAAGACGCCTGACCCAACTCCATCCCAGCCGTTAAAACTATAAATAATTTTCAAAAAAAAAAAATCAAAATAAGAAAAGAGAAAAGAGAAAAACGTAGAGGGGAGTTGCTGGCCAATAGTTGTAGCCCACCGACTGACCCAGTCGTTTCCGTACGTGTTGGGTTGCGGTCGGAAAATATTATATATTTTACTTTACTATAATTTAGTGAGGAGGTGATGTGCTGGCATCTGCAATCCGAACGTACGTGCGCCAGCTCAGATCTTCAGCCGAACGCACGCACGCACGCACGCACCCTCTGGAACTCCGGACTCCAGGATCCCCTGTGCCCGTTCTCACGTCAGGTGCTCGTGAGCTCTCCCTTCGCACTCGCATGATCCCCCCCCCCCCCTGCGCTTTTGCGCTCGACGCATCACATGCATTGGGTCCGGCATGGTTGACGACTGTGATTTGAGCCGCATGCATTGAATTCCGGTTCTAAGCAACGAAATTCTCGATTTGTAAAAACTAAAAACTTCCTTTCTGCGAAAAAACCAAAGGAGTAATAACTTTTTTATTGCTTTCAAAGTAGACCCGAATCAATTAAATTATTGACGGAATTACATTATCTTCCGAGAATTGATTGACCTCGTCCTACTTCGAACTTCTATTCATTTTTCGAAAGGACTTACATGATCTTGTAAATCATGTTGTTTCGATTTGAGATTTGGTTATTGGGATGTGACGAGTACATGTCCAAAGCAAGAAGGGATGACCAGACCACCAATGATAAATCGAAAGGCAAGAAAACGACAATTTAAAAGCCTTGGACTTCAAGTTCAACCACCAGAACTCATGTTGCTCGCCAGCCAATGTTCCGCTAATCCGCCAAAAGCTAGCACCATTCTTTGGTAACACGTGTTGCATCGCATTGTTTCACTATAGAGATAATCACGTAGGAGGGTCCTTAAACTTCTTCGGTTTTATATAACGTGATCCCTAGATTTTTTATTTATTCAATCGAGCTCTTGAATTACATATTTATTTATTCATGATGGTCCGTCTATCAAAATATTTCATTGAGAGCTCTGGCGTGGCCGTCGGTGCTGGTCCTTGCCACAGCAAGACTTAACTCTCTTTACTCATTTGAGTCGAAAACGGTCGCGGCTTATTCTACATTGAAGACCATCGCAGATTTCAACGGCATTCTTAGATTCCTCTACGTTTGATTGGCTCGTCGAACAATGTAGGGAAGGGGGAAAATGCAACGGCGGTAGTAGCTTGTCGGGATGATTTAGCTCAAGGACCCGATTGAGTAAGAAAAAAAGTCATGACTATATTGCACAAATTGAAAAAAGTGTAGGGACTTCCCTTGCCATTATATCTTTTTTGTACCACGAGTGATGTTCTTTCTCCTTCAATTGTTCGACTTTGACGAAATTCTTTCTATAACATGTCGACTACTCAAATGCACCTAGATCAACAAACCAATTCCCATGAATTCTACGTTCAGAATTGTGCTCGGTTCACCTTAGCGTGAAAATTAAGCTACCTGAGAAATTAATTAGATTTCTTCTTACATCATGAATTAGGATTAGTGCACTAAAGTTTGTTTAGTTGATACCTTTGCTGTCTGTGTCCTTTAGAGTACCTTAGATGGACCACAGGCAGCTCCAGTCACATCGCAATCTATTAGTTACCTACACGAGTTGTGGGGGGCTTCATCAGCCTATAGGAGTTAGTATTTGGATTTCATACAATACAAATTTATTCCCAAGCCCAAGTCTAAGCTAGTTGGAAGGGACTATCTGCTGTATATTTCACCTAATCTATGTTGATACGAGAGAATTTGCTGGAAAAGAAAGGAGAGAGAGAGGAGGGTCCCACTCCCAGGGAAGAGAGCAGTGGGGTGGGGTTGACCTTGCTGTATCAATGCTCACATCTGAAATACTCCAGCTAGATTCCAGCCTGTTCATCCCCCCCGCGCCCACAGCACAAATCTCTCCTCTTTCCAAATTCACCACCCTTCTTATTCTTTCTCTCTCTCTCTCTCCCCCTTCAAGCTACAACACACAGCTTCCCATACTCATACTGCGGGGGATTTCTGCTTTGCTTCCACTCCAAGGAAGAGCTTGGCGATCCAAGAATGGATCCTTGCCCCTTCCTCCGTGTCCTCGTCGGCAACCTCTCCCTCAAACTCCCTCAACCCTCCGCCCCCTCCTCCTCCTTCTCCACCATCCACCCTTCTTCCTCCTCCTCCTCCTCCTCCTCCTCCTCCTCGTTCTTCTGCAAGATTAAGCTCTCCAACCTCCCTCCCCAGCACGCCTCTCTGCCCCTGAACTCGCCCCCCGATCACTCCCCCGACCGCCGTCCCTCTCAGCCCCTCGCCGCCTGCTTCAGCCTCCCCAAGCCCCTCCTCGAGAAGCTCCTCCTTCAAAACCCGACCTTGAGGGTCGAGGTCTACAGGGGACGCTTCGGGAGCGCTTGCGGGTTGGTGGGCGGGTCGAAATTGATCGGGAAGGTGTGCGTGCCGCTGGATTTGAGGCAGGCCGAGTCGCGGGCGGTGTCGGTTCACAACGGGTGGCTCGACCTCGGCAAGAAGATCGGCGAGAAGCTGCACGTGAGCGTGAGGGCGGAGCCTGATCCGAGGTTCGTGTTCGAGTTCGAGAAGGAGCCCGAGTGCAGCCCCCAGGTGTTTCAGGTCCAGGGGAGCGTGAAGCAGCCGGTCTTCACTTGCAACTTCAGTTGCCGGAACAACGTCGGTGACCGCAACTTGCGATCCAGGTAATTGGTCTTTGGCTCGATTCCAATGCTTCGTTTTCAAGCAACAAAAAACAGAGTTAGAAAGGAATGGAAGTCGATCACTAATCAGGAATCAGTTTCGATTTGAAATGGTGGTTTTTCACTTTTATCTTGCTGGGGTTGAATGAAAAAAAGTGGATTTTGTGAAAAAGATTGAAGCTTTTTAGTCTCTGTCACGGTATGTTTTGGTTCTGAAAATGGAAATGTCAAGTAGGTAGGACCCCATTAGTTGTTTCCGGGAATGAGAAAAAAGGTTGTAGTGAAAAGTGAAATCGGTTGATCACAGGGGTTTGATCTTGGGATAATTGGTGCTTCTTTCAATTGGATTTCGAGTCTGACTATGTTGTCCTACTGTGGAACAGATCGTCCTTGTCCGAAACAAGCACATCACGTAGCTGGATACCGTCTCTGGTCGGCAATGACAAAGACTCGCATTCTAAAGAGAGAAAGGGATGGTCCGTCACCATCCACGACCTCTCTGGCTCTCCGGTGGCGGCCGCGTCGATGGTGACGCCTTTCGTGCCGTCCCCCGGGTCTGACAGGGTGAACCGGACCAATCCGGGCGCGTGGCTCATTCTCCGCCCGGCCCACGGCACTTGGAGTCCGTGGGGCCGCCTCGAGGCCTGGCTCGAGCATGGCAGCTCCGACATGCTCTCATACCGATTCGAGCTCCTTCCTGACACCACCGCCACGAACACGGCCACCGTGGCCAATTCCTCGATTAGCATTAAAACCGGTGGCAAATTCACCATAGACTTGACCACCAGTGTGTCGCCAATGAGCAGCCCAAGCAGCAGCATGGACTTTGGGTCTGGGTCGTGGTCCGGGTCGGGATCCGGGTCAGACTTTGTAGGATTGGGGCTGTGGCCGAATTCAGTGCCCGGTGGGTTCGTGATGTCCTCGACCATGCAAGGGGTGGACAAGGCGAGTAAGCCACAGGTGGAGGTCGGGGTTCAGCACGTGACGTGCACGGAGGACGCGGCGGCGTTCGTAGCATTGGCAGCTGCGGTCGACCTGAGCATGGATGCTTGCAGGTTGTTCTCTCAGAAGCTGAGGGCAGAGTTGAGGCAGCAAAGTCAGGAGTGTGCCATTTGGTGCGATACGAATTGAAATGATTTGTCATAATCTCGACTCGGGATGAATTGAGCCGGTCACGACCACAATTGAGTCTCACGTGGACCTCTCATGATGTGACGATGGATATGAGAGTGGATGATTCGTGAGAAAGTTATTGGATTTTATTTTATTTTATTGGATTTTTTTGGTCGTTGGACGATTAGGAATTGTAAAGAGGAGGGTGAGTAGGCGAGGCGATGATTCAATTTTTTTTTGTGTTTTTGTTTTATTTTGGTGTACATCTCGTGAGTTAAATTTGAATGCTTTAATGTTCATTGGTTGGATTGACATTTGACAATACTGTTGTGTTGAGTTTATTTTAGGTTTGTGATTGGCAGGAGTTGTTCATAGGGGTGGGGTGGATGTCCTAGAATCCAATGTTATAGCTCTGCTGGAAGTTTATGACTATTGAATCACATGATGATTTGATGGCAGATAAGACAAGGCAAGAACCAGAATCCTAAGCCCCTTCTGAAATCTAGCTCCTCTTTTTCTTTTCACCACTTTGCAATTTATCTTTTCTAGAAAACAATTAGTAAAGGACATTTTCCTTATTTTTTTCAATAATTACAAATAAATATTCATTGAAAATGTAGGAAAAGGAAATAAGAGAAGCATTTTAAACGGTGCGAGAATAATAATGGTTATCACTTTCTTTAAAGCTAATCTGCACTGAATAATTTGAGAATTACATTGATGAGGGCTAATGGAAACTCAAAACAAAAGACACTTTTTCCCACTTCCCATCTCTTTTGATTATACAAGACCATGAAAAGACATACATTGTCAAAGGAAAGTGGTCATGTCTTGTCGGGAATAACTTATGGTCTTAAAGTTTTGTTTGTGTTTCGAAACGACCCTTTACTTAGGCTTCCTTTGTTTTGAGAAAAGTAAATAATCTGATTTTTTTTTAAATTATTTATTTTTCGCAAAAGAAACGGAACATTAGTTAACTATATTATTGCATTGCCAAAGTTCCAGAATACCACCTAAGTCAAAAAAAAATTTTCCATTTAAAGGAGTCTAAAAATTCCGCATATCTAATGCGACAACTATAAGGAAACTGGAACAATTAAATTACAATGAAGTGAAAATGAAATTACGCCTAGACTAGAGCCCATGTTGATGTTCTCGTACCGACAAGTCTGATGTCCGATGAAAAGATGTCTCTAAAGGCAACCTATTCATTGCCTAAATCACGGGCAGTAACTTTTCACATGAAGTAGCGGGTGTAATAATATGTTTTTCCTCCATTTTTGGTCGGGGGCAAATTTCCTTTCATAATGATTTTGTAGGTTATAAGTTACGGTGGTCACCCAGGTTGCAGCTCCACGGCCGTGGCCACGCAAGCTCGCAGCTCCAACTCCCTCCCTTGGCCTTGACTGACAAGCCCTTGGATTGGAATGCTGTTTCGTTCACTCCAGTTTTGTTCACCCTAGCCCAAATCTTCGCGAGGCCTCGTCAAGATTCGACGTTGATGTCAAGTTTATGAGATTTTGTGAGACCATTGCTAATTGTTCTAAAATTTTAAACTATTAGATGAAGCCGCTTATTTGATAGTTAAATGTTATAACTGAGATCATATGAGATCCTTGAGGGACGGCCAAATTTGGAGGGGCTTACAGATCGTGGCAAATGATCCATGTCACCTACATTGGATGACATTTGTAACTCGTAACCTAGTAATTAAAGATATTGTTGATGGTTTTTTTTTTTCAACTAGGATAGAGGAGATTATAGCCCTTTGTCGTTTTTTATTTATTTCCAGAAACAAAGGAATGGAATTCAATTTTAAGTTTATTTTCCCCTTGTCCTAATATTGGGCCAAAGCCATACACTGGCCCGGCCCAAAACGGAATTCTCTCTTCTGTGGTCGGACTTCGCCGTTCTTCTTCTTCCTCTTACTCTCTCAGACGCAGGAAGCGCCGAGTGCTCAGCACAACACAGGTAGCATCTCTGCCTTTCGCTGCTTCTTTTTTCTAGTGAGTATTTTAAATTCTAATTGTAATCCTCTGTCTAGTTCTCTAGCGCAAAGGATTCAGATAACTTTGATCTAGTTTGGGTATATAACATAGTTTAGTGCTTTTTCGGAATTTCGGTCTGGTAATTTGTTCACGAGTCTTAGGATGCTGCCCATTTTGATTGCCAGATTGCTGCTTTTCTAGTAAAAAGGAAAGTTTTTTGGGTGTTTCACGTGAAAAAATTGAGTCTTGAGGGGTTGAAGGAGGATTGAGGACTATATGCTTGGGGGAAGAAAGAGTAGATGAGAATTTTGAGGGCTTTGTGTCACTAATGGCATCATGATATCCATTGTTGAGCAAGCGGTGAGCTCTCTTTGCTTTCACTTTTTCTTCCATAGCAAGGAGGGTATGGAGCTGGAAAAATGCTGCTCCTTCGAAGCTCACAATGGTCTGTCTAAGAACCCCAATTCAATGTAGTAAGCCGAGTGTGGATCATGGAAGAGTTGCTGGATGGATTAAATTTGAAGTCAGGATTGTTCTCGATTGGGATGAGTCTTATCTGGGTGGATTGTTTAGTCTGTCCTCAGTTCAACATGAATTGACATTGTATACAACTAGGACAGAACATGTTTAATTCTTGCTGCAAATTGTTTATAATGATCTTACAAGTTACATGAATATCAAATGCTACATTCTCCGTCTGATTATGATTTGATTCTGTTTTTCACTCAGTGACAACTTCAATCCTTCAACTTTGCTCTTGCTATAGTACTGCGGCTTAGCAATAGGGATGGAGACCACGAGCCAAGAACTTCTGAAACTAGAGAAAAAGGGTTCCTCTACCTCATCTATCGGTAGTGATTTTACCTCTAATTTTGATGTTTGGATTGTAAGAATGGCTCTGTTCGCCTGGGTCAATATATATGTGTCGTGTCCGCTGTCACCATTATGTGATTTTATTTTAAGTGCTTTAACATGCAGAAGCCGCACTGTCTATCTGTAAAAATAAGGATTCACACTCTCAAAGAAGGCGACATCACCTCAGTGGAAAGCCATTAACAAGTTCAGTTCCAACGAGCCAAGGTTGTGAATTCATCATCTAATCTTTTCAATCAGAATAACATCTTTCGACAACTATAAGCTGTTTTACGTTTATCTTCATAATTCATGAAAATGGCTGTTTAGATGAATTTCCTGAAAAATATGAAACGATGGGCTAGGAGGCTTGTGTATGGTGGGTAAACTTCCAAGATATAGGGGTTGATCGGATATGGTTGTGTGGTGTGTTCCACCACTTACCATGGTCTCAATAACTTATTTCTTTTGTTTCCAAAAAGAGTCAATTCCCTTGACTGTTTGGCTTTGCTTCAGTTCTTGGAAAAGTGAAGGACTTTCTGGGAGTTATATCTGAAGCTAATAGCAAATTGCAGGTCGATGCAAAGGTTTGGAAAATGATCTTGCTCCTCCTGTGACATTCTCTTTCTCGCATTGATACGGCTTGTTATGACCTATCACTCGAAACTCTTTGTTTATGTAGGACAATCCAGAAAACTATGACATTGAAGTTCTCGACGGGAACGAAGCAGAAATAATAGAAATGGTACTTTTTGCTGCTCTTTTGTCTACCCTGGTAAATTTTTTTGGTGATAGAACCATCAGCTGATGCTTTTGCACTTATAAAACAGGACTTGATGGTGGGGATCGCTGATCTTCACACTCCTGAAGCAGTAGCAGCTGCAGAATCTGCAGTTGCGAGTTGTTATCCTCCGAATCCATTAGCTTCTAGCACTGGTGAAACAGATTCAAAAGACACTACCGACGACGACGACGAAAATGAGAATGAGCATAGCTATGATGATCATGGTATTTTCCAAGCGGGAGTAACCAAGAAGCACTTGAGATCCGAGTCTGGTGAAGAGGATTCGTGTGGAGAGAGCGGAAACAAACGGCCAAAGAAGAAACCGAAAAAGCGTACCAAGATTACTGAGTTATGACAATTGGTGTTTCGTTTTGCGACTTTCTATATAGTAACGAGAGAAATGCAAAGGTAGGAAGTTCTTGACAGGAGCGTCGTCTAGACAACAGGGTTACAATATGTATGTCTGAAATAGGGCGTTATTTCGGTTGGTGTGGTTTTGTAGAATCGTATGAAAGACACGAGTTTATTTAGAACTTATATAGACACGTTCAATACGGCCGCTCGCCCTCGTAGTTGCCGGGAGGATCATAGTTACATATCACGAACCACCACCCATTATCGCACTTCACCCGAGCGCATCCCAGATGAACAGACTTGCGCCACACGACTTGGGTGTAGTGCAAGCACTCGCCTCCGACGCACGAGTTCGAGTAGTAGTCGTAGTCGTCCTTCTCTCCCACCCACATCTTCACCGAGTCCTTGCCGCTCAGGACGCCATAGCCCTTGGCTAGGTTCTCGCCGTAGGGCCCTCCGGAGTGCTCTAGGTCGCAGTCTCTGATCCGCTCATCTGCGTACTTTTGAGCGTAAGCCGCGACTGTGACGTTCCAAGCGATCGGACCGACCCCCACTTCAGTGCGAGCGGCGTTGTGCTCGTCAACAAAGTCTTGGTGAGAGCTTTGCGCCGCCGAGACATCGGCGAGGGAAGAGATTAGGCCAGTGATATGTATGAATATGGCCAGAGAAGGTATGAGCAATTTCATGTTTGTAGCTTCAAGCGAGGCAATTGTAAACGGATCTTGGTGCAATGCAATGTATGGATTAAAAACTTGTATGGCAGTAAGGATAATTTATAGGGGTAATACCGGAGGAATCAAAGATAATTATGTATTAATTGAAAGTGACGGCGTTACACATTTTTGGTTTATTTATGAAGTTTAGGATCGAAACAGCGAAATTCTAGGTTCACGTGCATGTCTTGACGAGCTCCATCCATCCCCTTGATTTCCTCTTTGCATAAAACAAGAACAAATAATCAAAACTAAAACCCGAATTCGAAAGCAAAAAAAAAAAGGGACCTTTACGCTTGCGCTCTAGTAATTACTTTATTCATGTAGGAAGAGACGTCGGCGCTCGCCACGGGCGGTTGGGGGTGGTGGTTGTCAATTTGTGCCGCTCTGCCGATGTGAAATCATATAAATTTACTTATGCTCGGTATTCTTGTCATGAAAAGCTAAAAATTTGAAAGCTTGAAACTTTGGAAATGGCTATCAAGAAAATGTACACCACCGAGCAAATCTCATAATCTCGATGCTGACTATGGTCTGCAATAGTGAAATCATGTGACTCCCATCATTATCACGGGAAGAATTTTTTTTTTTTAAAAAAAAACTAATGATAGAATTTAAAATTGGGAAGTGAAAGTTTTATTCATTAACCACGTGGATAAAACGTCCAAAAACTCCGACGTTGCCACGATCACGATTCGCGACCCGACATAGTCACGGATTAGATTATGCACTAGACTTTTCGTAGATTGCTCCCTCATGATCCCAAAGATTATCTCTCGTAATTAAAAGATGATAATAAGGATCTATTTACACCATAAATTTGTTAGGATTCGGCGTACAATCACAACGAAGTAAAATGTAGCGAGAAAGAGAAATCGAGACACAAGATTTTTATCATGTTCACGCTTAAACTAGGGCTACGTCCAGTAGAGAATTCCACTATAATTAACACCTCGCATCTCTCGTTACATCCCTCAATTATAAGAGAAAAAGAGTATATATAATAGTAGTTACTCATGAGCCCAATCCCAAATTACCAATGAAAAAAATATGGGCTTTAATCGTAAAAGCCTCTGATGTCCAGGGGGCGTTGCCCGAGACCCCTGCGCTCCGCGTGGAGAGGGACCTACGTGATTTCCTGTCGTTGTGAGTATGAACTACACCTTAACAAAATTAATAGAAAATAAAGATTTTATGCCACATGCAGAATTTCGCATGAAATTTTCATAGATAAGGTCGCCTGTTTTCGATTATTTTTTTTTTTAAAAAAAGGTGGCCTGCCACCTCGTCAAGCAGTCGTCCATACTCCATGCTATGATTATGCATTTGGTCATTTGTAAAAATTGGAAAATTTTCCTCATGATTTGTATTCTACATGAAAGGAAATTGCAGTGGCCAAAATGTGCGCGCTGGTTGCATCTGTGTAAGAAATTGATAACCGAAAGATTCCGTCTCTATACGAACTTTTCTAATCATTAAATGATGGGAAGAATTTATCAATAAAAATACAATGTAAAAATAAATTGTACTTATGGGAAAATAAAATAATTCGAGATTTAAAAATTTTCTCTAAATTTTTTGAACTTTAAAGTTTGGTTGGACTAATCTACCCTAAACTACTCGTTTACAATCTAAGTGTAAATTCTTCAAAAGTAGGAAGACAAATATGACCTTTGTCAAATAGGAGAACATAACCAAAGAAAATTGAACTTTTTCTCTTTCTTTCTTTCATGGCAGAAGAGCCAACTCCACTTTCGATTTGCTTTATTACTGAAAGATTACTTTTTTAAGGGAAAAGTGTTAAAAAAAGAGTCATAAATCTATTGTATTGGTGCCAATTCAGTCCTAAACCTTTTATTGGTGTCAATTTAGTCCTAAACATTTTATTGGTGCCAATTCGATCTTAAACCTTTTACATTTCTGTTAATTGAGTCAACCCGATCAATTTTGGTCGAAAATTTGCTGACGTGAACGTCGGTTGGCATACGTGGCATGGCTAGCGCTGACGTAGATATTTTTTAATATTTTTAATATTTTTAAATATATATTTTGGTTTTTTCTTCCTTTTCTTTTCTCAATCATTAAAAAAATTATTAAATTTATTCAAAAATATTAAAATAATATTAGAAAATATCCACGTCAGCGCCAACCGTGCCACATAGGACAACCGACGTCCATGTCAGCGAATTTTCGGCCAAAATTGGCCGAATTGACTCAATTAACAGAAATGCAAAAGATTTAGGACTGAATTGGCACCAATAAAAAATTTAAAACTGAATTAGTACCAATGCAATAGGTTTAGGACTTTTTTGACACTTTTTCCCTCTTTAAAGTGTAATTTATCTCATCAAGTGAATAAATTGCACCTAATAAAGACATTCACTTAAGCATACGAAAACTACGCTATGGAATGGGGGCAATATAAAAACAGATGGAAAAAGTAAGACAATTGGATGTTTACTTTTTTAAAGTGAAGTTTATTTCGATTTGCTGGCTAGAGTTGACGTGGACGTTGGTCGGCGCTGACATGGATGCCGGACAGTATTGACATGGATGCCGGCGCTGATGTGGATAATTTTTAATAATATTTTAATTTTTTTCTTTATTCTCTTTCTTTTCTTTACTGGTTTTTTTTCTTCAAGGCGTCGCGGCCCTCGCCAAAATAACTTTTGTTGTGTACGAGGCGAATTCTTTTATATCTTTAGGAGCTTTATTCTTTTCTTTTAAGATCCATTATCTTGCACAAAATGATAAGCTTTTAGAAAATCACAACGTATTTAGGCTCCGTTTATTTCGTGAAAAATGTGGCGTTTCTGGAAAATATTTTCCAAGAAGTCGTTTTTTAAAAAATGACGATATTTTTCGATGTTTGGCTGAAAACTGAAAAAGAACTGGAAAAAGTTTCCGCCGTTTGGTATGAAAAATCATTTTTCGCCATACATCCCTCCTAAGAGAAAATACAGAAGAGATTGAAGATAAAGATGACAGAACTTAGAAGTTTTTTTTTTTGGTCAAAACAAAACTTAGAAACTTTTTTTTTGGTCGAATAACTTAGAAGTTCAATGGTGCATATATGTCATAATCTTCAATGCCCGCAATTCACGTAATTATATATATTAACTTTTTTGGCACGTTTGCAGTAGTGCTCCAACTTGGGCGGGCGAAAAAACAGGAGCTTTGAAAAAAGAACAGCACATTGAAAAGAAAGAAGATGTGAAAAAGATAAGGAAGGAAAGATGTTTTCCTCTTCTCAAAAGGAGGAAAATATTTTTCTCACTTTTGAAGGAGTTTTTTCCATAGGGGAAAATGTTTTGAAGGAAGGAAGGAAAGATGTTTTCCTCTTCTAAAAAAGAGGATATTTTTTCGATATTTTTAATATTTTTAATATTTTTTAATATATTTTTTGGTTTTTTCTTCCTTTTCTTTTCTCAATCATTAAAAAAATTATTAAAGTTATTCAAAAATATTAAAATAATATTAAAAAAATATCCACGTCAGCGCCAGCCATGTCACGTAGGACAACCGTCGTCCATGTCAGCGAATTTTCGGCCAAAATTGGCTGGATTGACTCAATTAACAGAAATGAAAAATATTTAAGACTGAATTGGCACCAATAAAAGGTTTAGAACTGAATTAGCACAAATGCAATAGGTTTAGGACTTTTTTGACACTTTTTCCCTTTTTAAAGTGTAATTTATCTCATCAAGTGAATAAATTGCACCTAATAAAGACATTCACTTAAGCATATGAAAACTACGCTATGGAATGGGGGCAATATAAAAACAGATGGAAAAAGTAAAACAATTGGATGTTTACTTTTGTAAAGTGAAGTTTATTTCGATTTGCTGGCTGGAGTTGACGTGGACGTTGGTCGGCGCTGACGTGGATGCTGGACAGTGGTGACATGGATGCCGGCGTTGATGTGGATAATTTTTAATAATATTTTATTTTATTTCTTTATTCTTTTTCTTTTCTTTACTGTTTTTTTTTTCTTCAAGGCGTCGCAGCTCTCGCCAAAATAACTTTTGTTGTGTACGAGGCGAATTCTTTTATATCTTAGGAGCTTTATTCTTTTCTTTTAAGATCCATTATCTTGCACGAAATGATAAGCTTTTACAAAACCACAACGTATTTAGGCTCCGTTTGTTTCGTGAAAAATGTGGCGTTTCTGGAAAATATTTTTCAAGAAATCGTTTTCCAGAAAAATGACGATATTTTCCGGTGTTTGGCTGAAAACTGAAAACGAACTGGAAAAAGTTTCCGCCATTTGGTATGAAAAATCATTTTTCGCCATACACCCCTCATAAGAGAAAATACAGAAGAGATTGAAGATAAAGATGACAGAACTTATAAGTTTTTTTTTTTTTTTGTCAAAACAGAACTTAGAAACAGTTTTTTTGGTCGAATAACTTAGAAGTTCAATGGTGCATATATGTCATAATCTTCAATGTCCGCAATTCACGTAATTATAAAAAAAAAATTTTTTTAACTTTTTTGGCACGTTTGCAGTAGTGCTCCAACGTGGGCGGGCGGGCGGAAAAACAGAAGAGCTTTGAAAAAAGAACAGCACATTGAAAAGAAAGAAGATGTGACAGAGACAAGGAAGGAAAGATGTTTTTCTCTTCTTAAAAAGAGGAAAATATTTTTCTCACTTTTGAAGGAGTTTTTTTCATATGAGAAAATGTTTTGAAGGAAAGAAGGAAAGATGTTTTCCTCTTCTCAAAAAGAGGATATTTTTTCGATATTTTTAATATTTTTAATATTTTTAAATATATATTTTGGTTTTTTCTTCTTTTTCTTTTCTCAATCATTAAAAAAATTATTAAATTTATTCAAAAATATGAAAATAATATTAAAAAATTTCCACGTCAGCGCCAGCCATGTCACGTAGGACAACCGACGTCCATGTCAGCGAATTTCAGGCCAAAATTGACCGGATTGACTCAATTAACAGAAATGCAAAAGGTTTAAGACTGAATTGACACCAATAAAAGGTTTAGAACTGAATTAGCATAAATACAATAGGTTTAAGACTTTTTTTTACACATTTTCCCTATTTAAAGTGTAATTTATCTCATCAAGTGAATAAATTGCACCTAATAAAGACATTCACTTAAGCATACGAAAACTACGCTATGGAATGGGGGCAATATAAAAACAGATGGAAAAAGTTAAACAATTGGATGTTTACTTTTTTAAAGTGAAGTTTATTTCGATTTATTGGCTGGAGTTGACGTGGACGTTGGTCGGCGCTGACGTGGATGCCGGACAGTGTTGACATGGATGCCGGCGCTGATATGGATAATTTTTAATAATATTTTATTTTATTTCTTTATTCTTTTTCTTTTCTTTACTGTTTTTTTTTCTTCAAGTCGTCGCGGCTCTCGCCAAAATAACTTTTGTTGTGCACGAGGCGAATTCTTTTATATCTTTAGGAGCTTTATTCTTTTCTTTTAAGATCCATTATCTTGCACGAAATGATAACCTTTTAGAAACCACAACGTATTTAGGCTCCGTTTGTTTCGTGAAAAATATGGCGTTTCTGGAAAACATTTTCCAAGAAATCGTTTTCCAAAAAATGACGATATTTTTCGATGTTTGACTGAAAACTGAAAACGAACTGAAAAAAGTTTCCGCCATTTGGTATGAAGAATCATTTTTCGCCATACACCCCTCGTAAGAGAAAGTATAAAAGAAATTGAGGATGAAGATGACAGAACTTAGAAGTTTTTTTTTGGTCAAATAAGTTAGAAGTTCAATGGTGCATATATATCATAATCTTCAATGCCCGCAATTCACGTAATTATATATATAAAAAATATTTTAACTTTTTTGGCACGTTTTCAGTAGTGCTCCAACGTGGGTGGGCGGAAAAACAGAAGAGCTTTGAAAAAAGAATGGATACGGTCACCATAAGTCCTAAAACTTATTGCGAAAGTGCAATTGAGTCCTAAAACTTGTAAAAAGTGCAATTAAGTCCTAAAACTTATCAAATTGGTGCAATCGAGTCCTTTCGTTAACACTGTTAACTTATCCAACGGAAAATGCTTACGTGACATTTTAAAAATATTTTCTCTCTCATACGCGGCATTTTTTAAAATTATTTTCTTTTTCAAATTTTATTTAAATTAATTAAAAAACAAAAAAGAGAGACAGGGGAAGAGCAGCTAGGCAGGCCTCGCCGGTGAGGCTAGGCCACCACAGCCACCGCCGCCCATCGCTGGAGGATACAGCGGAGGTCGCGGTCCTGGCCGAGGGTGGTCGTCGCCAACCCCAGGGGAGACCTCGCTGGCGAGCCTCGCCCACCCGGCTCGCCCAGATCTGAGTTGAGGAAACTCAGAACGTAACGCCGATCGAACCCACCGTGAACACCCACCCAAATGTCAATCTTAGACTTCCAGTGGCTGTTTTTGGGAATTTTACGAGGAAGGCTCCATGGAAAAATCAGTTTGTATTAAGCATCGAATGCAGAGAGCAGAATGGAAATAGATGCCTTCAAAACCAGAAACTTACCTCAATCCAGATCTGGGTTTTAAGCATCGCCAGTGAATTTTGAGCACCCATCATTCATCCGGGTGAGGGACGGCGTCGCCCAGTTCTGGGTTTCCTCAACCCAGATTTGGGCGAACCGAGTGGGTGAGGCTCGTTGGCCCTCGCCGGGGGCTGGCGACGGCCAGCCACCGTAGGCCAGGGCCGACGACCTCCGCCGTATCCTCCAGTGATCGGCGGCGGCGGCCTAGCCTCCCCGGCGTGGCCTCCCAGCTGCCCTGGCCCTATTTTTTTTTTATTTTAGTTTTTAGTTTTTACTTTTTAAAACTAAATTTTAGCCTTTTTTGGTTTTTAATTAATTTAAATAAGATTTGAAAAAGAAAATAATAAAAAAATGCCACGTAGGAGAGAGAAATTAATTTTAAAATACCAGGTCAGCATTTTCCGTTAGACAAGTTGATGGCGTTAACGGAAGAACTTAATTGTACCAATTTGACAAGTTTTAGGACTTGATTACACTTTTTGAAAGTTTTAGAACTCAATTGCATTTTTGTAATAAGTTTTAGTACATCTAGTGCACATATCCCAAAAAAGAACAATACACTGCATGGAGTGAAGGTCTGCTGTGGTTCTCAAAATGTCAAGTTTCGCGGACTATCTTCAGCACGCAAAGAAGAGAGCTTTCGTATCATGGCAATCGGCAAGTGAGTTGTCTCTCAGATTTGGAGCCCGGCCATAGCCGCGCCTGGCGAGGCGAGCCTCGCTCACTCGAGGCCCAGCCTGGCTGAGCTAGATCTAGTGATGCCGAGGCTTCGCTCGAGCGGGCGAGGCTCGGCCTGAGCTCTCCGGCATCCGGTGAGGCCTCGCCTGTGGTCGGTCGTTGGCCATCACCATGGCCGGCGACTGGCTGACGAAGAAATTAAAGAAGAAAGAAGAAAAAAAAGAAGAAGGGAAAAATAAAATAAAGAAAGTAACTAAAAAATATGTTTTATTCAAAAAATAAAATAATAATTTTTTTTTCGAATTTTACAAAAATTAATAAAATTGAAAAGAAAGTAACAAAATAATTGAAAAGAAAGAAGACGTGAAAGAGAGAAGGAAGGAAAGATGTTTTTCTCTTCTCAAAAAGAGGAAAATATTTTCCCCACTTTTGAAGGGATTTTTTTCATAGGGGACAATGTTTTCCTGGACTAGTTTATTTTTCACCCCAAACACCGGAAAATCCAGAAAACGTTTTTCAGAAAGTTATTTTTCGCGAATCAAATGGAGAGCCTTATATTTTATTATATTTTTTTCTCGCTTTTGAAATTCACGTATTTTAAATAACTTATTCTGCCTCTATATATTTCGCAACCAGGGTCATCTTGCTCTTCTCAAAACGAGCGCCACTGTACAAGCAATCATTCACCATCACTCCTCCGTCGTATCGCTTCGCATTCGCTTCTCTCTACCGGAGCTGACGAACTCATAATCTGCAACAGATATCGACGATCGTCCTCAATTTATAGTGTAAGATTCCACTGCACTGCCACTGGTCTGGTGCATCATCTCATCTTCCTCTCACGTTTTCAATTGCCTAAGAAAAACCGCTCCGGGTATCATGCTTTCTGAGTTTTTCCTCGTATCTGTCTCAATGGACATTGGTCGACGAGGCACGACATAGAGTGTCGGGTTTTTTTTTCACGCACGTGCATATACTGGTTCTGAACAACGAAGATCGATTATATTATATCACCTCCTCATTTGTAATCGTGATGCATTTTGTCCCTCATGTGCTCTTAGCCTCTCCAAGAGATTGTTCGCGTGAGACGAGTACTGAATAAAAAAAATTTAATCCTTTTTGGCCATTGTCCTGGAAGCATTTGAGTTTGTGGGTAACGTAACTTCAATTTTTATTTTTAGAAGGCTGAGGAGTAAGAAATGCTTTACATTTTCTTGATTGTGGTGATTGACTTTGTCACCTGGTTAAGAATTCAAGCCCAAATGACAATACCAAACACAGTAGAAAGCGAAGTCCAAGAGGTTCTCGTGTCAGACTACATTGTGCAGGGAATCTTTCCAAACTTCATTAACGTGCAAATCGTGCTGACTGCCACATAAATTTTGTATTAATTTTTCACAAGTAACTGCTAAAATCAGGTTTTTTTGCATCATTCAAGGCTATTGGCAGATACCCACATGCATGCTTGCCATTCTTTTAGTAGCGTAAATGCTAAAGGACAAGAAGCCCCACATCTGACGTGAGATATTGTGAGTGGGCGAGATTCTCTGTCGTTTCCCAGGTTATACAAGGCTACATTCTTTGGTGGCTCTCTCTCATAACAGACATATTCACTCTCTTTTGCTCCGTTTTGCAGTCTGAAACTGTCTCTTCTTCTTGCACCAAATGGCTCCATCACGGAAATCAACTCCCGAAGCCAATGCCAACGGGTAATCTATATGAACTGCCTGTCAGCTTGCCTCTGATCGACTAGCTTTTGCAGTGATCTTTAGTCACTGAAGTTCCTTCTGTTTCAGCAAATACCCTTGCTAGTTCTGGCTCTTCCACGGCATTTGCTTGAATAGGCTTTTCTACATTATCACATGTGTGCATTTTTTTGCCTAAGTTCTCTTGTTGGACCCACAGCAATAATGATGGGAAGTCTCCTGATGTCAACTGGGAAGAGATGGGCTTTTCTTTGACTCCAACTGACTATATGTATGTGATGAAATGCCCTACTGGCCAGAACTTTTCTCAGGGAAGTCTAATTCCTTATGGTAATATTGAGCTAAGCCCTTGTTCCGGTATTCTCAATTATGGACAGGTGAGCAGGGTCAATAAGTTGTCTTATTTTAATTGTCAAAAGGGCCGTCCTACTAACGAGTTCTCTCAGAGCACTTATTAAGCATACTTAGTAAGCAATTGTACCGCTTTCCAGAATAGTAACAGTGTCGTGTGTAGGGACTGTTTGAAGGCTTGAAGGCATACAGGAAGGAAGATGGCCGGATTCTGCTTTTCCGACCTGAACAGAATGCTTTGCGGATGAAGGCAGGTGCAGAGAGATTGTGCATGACTTCACCTTCTATTGAGCAGTTTGTTGGTGCAGTGAAGCAAACTGTCCTGGCCAATGAACGTTGGGTAATTTGGTTCTTTTGAAGCAGTAGCATGCCTTGGTCCTATGTGTGTGATGCCTTCAAATTGCGAGTTTTTCGATTGGTGTTACGTGCCTTTGAATTTTCTGGTTGAACATTCAAACAGGTGCCTCCTTTTGAGAAGGGATCCATGTATGTAAGGCCTTTGCTCATGGGAAGTGGCCCTTCTCTGGGATTAGGGCCAGCGCCGGAATACACATTCTTAATCTATGCTTCGCCTGTTGGAAGCTATCATAAGGTATAAGATTGGCTTTCACTGAACCACCATTTGTTTTCACTTAGATTAAAAAAGAGAGAGAACAATGACAAAATGACATTTACTTGAACGACCTTCTTAAGACTTTGATTGTCAATTGTTGAACTCAGGGTCAGTGTATACCACCTTTAGAAATTGTATACCTTGGTTCATTTGCATGATCGCTATCCTAGACATTGGAGCTCATAAGCATAGTATGCGTTTCCTTGTGAAATGATTCTCTCATTTTGTAACCAACTTGCAGCTGGGTTTTGCCTTATGCGCGATGAAGTGACTCTTAATATTGACAAAGTTTGACTTTTTCCATCACACTAGGGCCAGAGGTCGCTGAACCTGGTGGTTGAGGAGAAGCATCATCGAGCTTCTTCTGGTGGAACGGGAGGCATTAAGACTGTGGCCAACTATTCACCAGTAAGTACCAAAATTGTCGAATTGTTATGAAACACTTTCATGTGTTCATGCATGTTGAAGTCTATTAGTTAGCATTTCTCTGACAAGTCTCTTAACCAGAGGCATCTAATATTGATGTAGTCCAAACACCAATCTTATATTTCTGATTACTAATTTACTACACGCGTTTCCAATTGCCTATTCACTCGCTTGCTCTTGTAGGTTTTGAACGCACTGAGTAGAGCAAAGGCGCAAGGTTTTTCCGATGTTTTATTCCTGGATGCCGCCACTGGAAAGTACATTGATGAGGCTTCTGCATGTAACATTTTTTCTGTGAAGGTCAGTTTCAAGTGGTCTATTCATAAGGTTTGGAAGAAATTCAATGTTTAGTTGAACAGAATCTGATCTGTTGACTAGTATGTCGAAAAATTGGAGAGGTGCTGTTCCTAGATTTGTGTGATTTTAAGGAAGACAATGCTGCCGTGGCACTTCCATCGAAGAGAAGCAAATGAAAGGCTTTCATAAAAATTCTTGTAGAATTGAGAATGAGGTTTTCATTCTGTACATGCAAGATCATGAATTAGTAACCGCATTATGGGAACCAATGTTTTTGACAATGAGATATTCGTTACTATTGGATTAGTATACTTACAGTTGCTTGTTATTGCAGGGAAATAGCATATCAACTCCCCCAACACATGGAACGATCCTTCCTGGTATCACAAGGAAAAGCACAATTGAAATTGCTCGTACGCTTGGTTACCAGGTGATTATGTTCACACTACGTTTTTTTATTGATTGGATTTTTGCAATTAAAATGTCTTTCATTTTACGCTAACCGGGAAAACCGTCCTTTTTTTTCCCCCTTTTGATGATTCCTGTTGGTAATGAAGCTCTCAAGTTACTGTCTGGGGGGAGGGGGAAGATTGGGGTTATTTTTGGACTACGAGCAATATTATTGCAAATTGATCATTTGACTAGGAGCACAAACAAATCAAGAGAGAACTCCCTGAAACGAAATCATCCATGTCGTGATGGCTTGCTTGCTCTGTCTCGATAAGATTTTGTGCCCTTCATGGTTATTAGTTAAACCGAATTGTCTGTCAAATTCATGATGCCATATGGGGGGACAGTTGGGTTAATATGTGGAATTCTGTTTCCTTTCTTTCAAAAACTTGACAGGTCGAGGAACGTCCTGTCGCGATTGATGAATTGCTGGACGCCGATGAAGCTTTCTGTACAGGAACCGCCGTAGTTGTCACATCCATTGGCAGTGTAACTCATCAGGGTAGAAGGTACTCAGCTTGCGACTTCATCTGTCGACATATCCTTTTTCCCGATTTCCCTCTTCTCTCTAGTGTAATTAAGAGTCTCGTGCCACGTGATTCGGGGACGGATCGCGCCTCAACGAATCGAATGGCACATGCGCATCTGCGCTGTTCATCGACAAGGCTCCTTGACACTACTTAATCTCATGATGCAGGATTGATTACAAAACACAAGCAGAAGCAGATACAGTTTGTCAGAAACTGCATGAAATCTTAACTGGGATTCAAATGGGTAGGCTTGCAGATACCAAGGGTTGGATGGTGGAGGTCAATTGAGCTGTTGTGTTTGTCAGTTTTATGTTGTAGAAAGACCTCCAACCAGGGCCTGCTTGCTTTTCATAGAATGAGCGTGTTAGTTTGATAATGTAAGGTTAGTGGGCGACTAATTTGGGAGCAAATAGAGGCCGATATGGATCTATGGATTTTGTACTGCAAGGGCTTCAAGTACAAGGGATGCTTCTTTGTTAGTTTTCTGCTATACACTCAAATGGAGAGGGCTAGGCTATTGATAGCCTTACTCTTCTTTCATTAACTCTACCAACTTCATGCTTTTTCAGCCAAATAACACAACTAACACTTCGTCTGGAATGAGACTTGTAGATCACAAATCACAACTACCAACTGTTAGTCTAGAAGCTCACAGAGTCTAAGATTAGTCTAGGAAAATTGATCAAAATCTCCATATTAGTGCATGTATCTCCTATAAAGTATAGAGCACTCATTTTGTATCATTTGGCCCACACTAAGTAGGTTTTGTGCCTGACTGGGGACTAGATATACGTCATGAATATACATTGGGGCCTTTCTTTGTTTTAGCGGCAATATTGCCTTTTAATCTCACTCGGACTATCGGTGACTGTAAACTCATCCCCATCATGTGATTACTATATCCACTGTCAATGTACCATATATCATTCTTGTCATCTTTTGCCACTTGGCCTACTTTGAAAATATTATTTGTATTTTCAGTTTCTTCGACATAATTGGCTCGGTAATTTATTTTTGAGCAACAATTTTTCTCTATGCGGCCATATCTTTTACCAAAACGGAATTGTGGTTTATTCCCAACCAACAATCTTTCTTCAAATCTTTAGTTGTCTTGCAAGTACTATTAAGGTGAATATTTTTCCCTTTGTAGATGTTTCTCCTCTTCTATTTTGCCATGGGCTTAGATTGATGAGACAGAATGTTTATTTTAGACCGGAAGACACTTTCAACGATTCTTCATCCTGAACCGTCGGTCTTTTTTCATGTACTTCTAAAGAACCAATTCACTAATAAGGTTTTCAAATACTTAGATTCTTCTATAGCGGTGATGATAGAGTTGTATTTTCTAGTAAATGTGACCAGCATTTTTTAATCTTCCACAAAATTGTTGAACGGTTTTATTATCTTTCACTTTAGAATTCTCAAATTCCCTTGGATGATGCGCACCGTTACTATGCCTTCCAATTCTTCTTGTTGTATGTCTCATGCCTTTTTTTGCGGTGTTTGCTTCAACTACTCTCGGGATTCCATTTCAGAGAGTGCTTGCTGAATAACACATAATGCCCTTGTATCTTTTTGTGATTGCTCTTTCGAAGCGCTTGCACCTTTTTTGTAGAGCCGCCTATCCTCTTTTCCACGATGTCCCATAAATCTTGTGCCATCAGAAAATTTATTGTTATTCCCATCAAAAGTACGAATAGATAATGGGTCGAGGCAGAGTTGGGCATAGCTTTGCCGTTGGAAATTTAAGTGGGTGATTTTAGTAAAAGGTGGGTAGGACAAACGTCCAATGCCAACCGAACGAGGCTCTGATACCATTATTAATTTTTGATAGAAAGAAAAAGGGCGAGATAATGTAAGATTAGTGGGCAACTAATTTTGGAGCAAAGAGAGGCCCAATATGAGTTTGTGGATTTTATCTTACAAGGGCTTCAACTACATGGGATGCTTCTTTGTTAGTTTTCTGCTACACACTCAAATGAAAAGGGGTAGGCTATTTATAACCAGTTTCTACTCTTCTTTCATCGCCAACTCTTAAGAACTTCAAGTTTCTTTCAGCCAAACAACCGTAGTAACACTTAGAGACTTGTAGACCCCAATCCACAACTACCAACTAGGCAACTAGTAGTCTAGAAGCTTGTGGAGTCCAAGATTATCCTAGGAAAATTGATCAGAATCTCAACAGGGCGCCCCTATAACTGCACTCACTGTCACTGCTCCGTCGTATCTGCAGCAGATATTGACGATCGGCCTCACTTCATAAAGTAAGTTTCCACTGCGCCGGTGGATCATCCCATCTTTCTTCACATTTTCATTTGCCTAAGAAAAAGCGCTTCTTGTACCAAGTTGTTTGAGTTCTTCCTTGTATCTGTCTGCAATGGACATTGGTCGACGAGGAACGCAATTGTACCGGACCCTCTGCGTTGGGATTTCCACAGTCTTCATGCACGGACACATGGAATATTTGTCATGGTCGTGTGTCCAGATCATGACTTTTCCTGAGTAAACTCTGAGAGTCGTGGCCATGTCCATTGTTGGAGTGTGGTTCATACTCCTCATTGATGGGAAAGCACAGGTCCCGCTCTCCGGTGAACGGGCGGGGTCCGGGGGAGCCGCCCCCTGAACACCAAGGGCTTTTATAGTTTGAGCTCATATTTTATTGGTAATTTGGGTTTAAGTCCATGAATAGCTACTATTATATATATATATATATATAATATTGTGTCTCGATTTCTCTTTCTCGTTTTTACGCTCTATTTCGTTGTTGTTGTGCACTGATCCTAACATCCGCCACCCCATATTAGATGGGGAGGTCTACGTGCATAAATTGGTTCTGGACAAACAAAATCGATTATATGACGTAATTTATAGTGGTGATGCATTTTGTCCCTCACATACTCTTGGTCTCTCCAAGAGATTGTGCACGTCGGACGAGTACTGATTCAATTTTTTTGTCCTCTTTGGCCATTGTCCTGCAAGCAACTCAGTTTGTGGGAAACTTAGGGTGCGCATGGTAATACTTTTGAAAGTGAATTTCTGCTCCAGCTTCTGGAGTAGAAATCCGTTTGGTAATGCAATTTTTGAAGCAGAAATTCATTTGGTAAAAAATTTACTTTTGAAAGAAATTTCTACTTCTGAAGTGAATTTTCACTTTTGAAGTTGTTTTTCCCCCAATTTGACAAGTTAAAAAAAATTGCTTCTCAACTCAAGTACTTCTCACCTCACCCCCTTTTCGATCATGCTCGCCTCCACCACCGCTGCCCGCGACCACTGCCACTCACCGTCAGCCGTCGCCCATTGCCAACCTCCACTGGCCGTCCCTCGCGACCACCGCCAACTGCCGACCATCGCCTGCCGCCGCTCGCCGCAAACCTCCGTCGGCCGTCGCCCACCGCCACCCGCGACCACCGCCACCCGCCCACCACCCCCCGCCGCCAACCACCGCCTACCGCCGACCTTCGCTGCCCACCGTCGACCTTCGCCGGCCGCTGCCGACCACCGCCGCCGCCGACCTCCGTCGACTGCCGCTAGCCGCGACCGCAGCCCCCCGCCGCCAACCGCCGACCTCCGTCGGCCGCTGGCCGCCAGCCGCCGACCACCGCGCCGCCCGCCGTTGCAGTCTACCGCCGAAGTAAAAAATAAATAATATTTTTTAATAATAAAAATTTATTTTTAAAGAAATTTAAAAAGTTTAAAAATGAAGTAAAAATTTTTCGGCCGTCGACAATAATTTTTCATAGAAGATTTTATGTTTATAATGTTTCATAAGTAGAAATTTTCAATCGTTACCAAACGAATTTTTCTGATCAGAAATTAACTTTTGGAGCAAAAGTAGAAAAATCAACTTCTGCTTCTGAGAAGAAGTAAAAAAATCAATTGATTTCTGAGCAGAAAGGTTGCCATGCGCGCCCTTAACTTCTATGGGTATTTTTTTCCTAATTGTGGTCATTGACTTCATCACCTGGTCAAGAGTTCAAGCCTACTTTGTGCATGGAAAGCGAAGTCCAAGAGGTTCTCGTGTCAGACTACTTTGTGCATGGAATCTTTTCAAACTACATGGGCGTGCAAATCGTGCTGACTGCCCCGTCAGTTTTTTATTTAATGTTCTCATTAGTAACTGCTAAAAATCAGGTCTTTTCATCATTCGAAGCTATTGGCAATTTGGCAGATACCCACATGCATGTTTGCCATTTCTTTGGTGACTCTCTCTCATAACAGGCACATTCACTCTGTTTTGCAGTCTGAAACTGTCTCTTCTTCTTGCACCAAATGGCTCCATCACTGGAAAACTCTCCTGAAGGCAACACCAATAGGTAACTTATATAAACTGGTTATCAGCTTGCCTCTGATTGACTAGCATTCGCAGTGATCTTTAGTCACTGCAATTCTTAAAGTTCTATCTGTTTCAGCAAACTCCTTTTCTAGTTCTGCTTTTCCACAGCATTTGCTTGAATAGGCTTATTTACATTATCACATATGTGCGTTTTTTGCCTAATTTCTCTTGTTGGATCCACAGAAATAATGATAGGAAGTATCCTGATGTCAACCGGGAAGAGATGGAATTTTCTTTTGTTGGATCTAGCAATATCACATAGAGGGAGGTGAATAGGTGATTTAAAACAATTTTGACTAGAAAATGCGGAAGTAAAAGAATCAAGTCAAAATAGAATCTGAATCTGAATCTGAATATGTGCAGTTTATGATTCTGAACATGAGTATGCAAATTCTGAATATAAACACCAGCATGTAATATTCTATCAAACACAATGATAAGAGTTTAGAGATAGAGAATATTGCACACGACGATTATAGTGGTTCGGCTTAGATCAAGCCTACGTCCACTCTCCCACGCTGACAGCCGATTGGCTGGATTCCACTAGATGAATCAATGGAGGTTTACAACAAGTGATGATACTCTCTTTGATAGATCACACTATGCTCTCTCAATCACTCTTACAAAGCCTCTCAAAGATTATAACGTTAAGCTCACGGAGACAAGTATGAATCTGAATAACTCTAGCACTTTGAAATTGATGATTCTAAATCTTACACCGTAGTAGCACCATGGATCTCCTTTTATACTCCTTCACCCTCAAACTAGCCGTTGGACAGGTCTTCAAAGGATCGCTCTTCAATCGCTGATTGGACTCTATCAATCTTGATTGAACGAGACTGTATCTAGGGAGATTTGGTGACTGTTGGTGCTGAATCTGAACCCATCAGATTCAGTCGCCCGTACAACTCAATCTTCGGTTTCCATAAGTGGAGTTCTTCAAATATGGAAGTTTTCTTGTCCCATGGAAGGTAATTTCCAATCAAGGATATTCTATCAATCATGTTATAGAATAATCCTGTCAATCAAAGATTACAAACTTCCATAAATACTTCAGCAACATATGTCAGGCGTGGGTCTTCAGAATCTGGAATTAATAAATCTCGCAGCTTCTGAACAATCTTCAGAACTAGATTTCAGAAGCAATCTTTTGATTCTAAATATATTGCTGCTTCTGAATAAGTCACTGCTTCTGAATTCTTCATTTATCACTGCTTCTGAATAAGTTGCTTCTTCTGAACAAGGATACACTGAGTTTGATGTTGATAGAAACCTTGTTGATGCTCGCATATAAGTCTTCACGAGATTAAGTCTTCAGAGGCAACACATTTCTCCATTTGAATACTAGACTTCAACTTTCTCAGAAGCAAATACGCGACGACTACTCCTTGAGTCTGAACATCCAACTAAGGTCAATATAAACTTTTCTTCTCAGATGCAATATCCAGAACTTCAGATGCATAATTCAGATGCAGTATCTCGAGCTCCATCTTCTGGTTCCTCCAAGCATATTGGCAATTGTGGTTCTACCTCGCTGTTCACCTATCCAAGGTCCTTCCAAGCTTTACCAAACTTCCCGTTCTAGGCTTGTTCATCTCTACTTAGGTACCTTAAGCTTGTAGACACCTCTACGCCCAATGCCTTGGTCACCATTGATAGATAACTCATAACCTTCAGATATTCTGTTAATACACCATCTGCATAACGGCTTGTGATTCTTCACCTGGTTCTACTCAACCAATAAACACATTAGTAGCCTTTGATTATTTTGTCATCTTCAAAACATTATGGGGGATTTTCCCTAACAATCTCCCCCTTTTTGATAATGACAAAATAATATTTGAATATGCAGATGTGCAAACAAGTTTCAAAGATATTCAATTGTGTATACTTGAAAAGTAAACAAGATACGCTTATTTGCCAAAAATAAAAATTCAAATCAAGGCATAATAAGCACGTAACGCGATCTCCACATTAAGATAATCAAGCAATGTAATCAGGAGATAGCATATGGACTGAGCATAAATATATATAGAAACATAATCGCAGCTTAATATTCAACACATATGCATATCGATATTCTCTCCCCCTTTTTGTCATAATCAAAAAGCGATAATAATGAAAAGGGTATCACGTAGAGAATATATCTTTAGATGCAAAACAGCTCATGTTCTAAATCAATCATCATGTACGTCAGTGAACATATATCAAGGAGTACGAATAAATTTCACTTCCTTTTTGTCATAATAAAACGATAAAACAGATTAGAGATTTGTAATGACAAAAAGTAAGGGAAATGGAAGATGTACTAACCGAATTTTGTAGAACTTAATAAGTTCTAACACATGTTTACCTTTACTTCCATTGTTTGAATAGTAGTCAAGATTGGGATTGAAATAAGTTCAAATTCAACAAGATTTTCCCATGCTTGATCAATGCTCCTTCATAATCAAAACTCATTTGAGCATAGCTTTCCGGGATATTGGGCAGCATAATAGTTTTTACCATCTCTTGTTGTACAAAAGCTTGCAACCTTTTATGTCCTTCTGAATAAGGTCCTTCTGAACCTGAGTGTCAAGCTTCCCTCGAATCTGATCAATGATCTCATCCTGAATCTGATCAGTAGACTTCCCTTGAATTTGATCATTTCTTTCCTTTCTCCTCCTGTCATCAAGACAGCTTTTGCGAGAAACCTTTATCGCCGGGTTGCGCTAGTTGAACATGATGTTTTTCTTTGTAGCAGCATTATATTCTTTGAGCAGCTCGAAAATGGTGGAGATGCTTGGGTCAAAGGATGTGCCATAGTGTTGTCGATTTCTATTTCAGTTGCAACTTCAAGGATGCAAGGACTGATCTGAGTATCCTCAATAATGTCATCCTTGTGCACTTTTTCTAACTCCCCATGCGTCAGAGAAATGAATTTTTTCTTTCTTTCTTCTGAACTCCTTATTCTTCTCATCGGTCTTTTCTTTAATGGTTGTTCAAAGGCAGCAAAATTCTCAACATTCATTTTCTCTTGAGATTCGAGAAAGATGATTTTCTTTAATCAAGCTCGTCTCGAATTTAATCTGTATAAACTCAACAAACTTCTTGCACAAATTTGCATTAAAGATATGATATCTCACGTAATAAATCATGCCCCTTTCAAATAAATAGAGTAGTAATTGTAAGCATCTCAAGTATTTCAATGAAGAAATTACTTAACCTTTCACATGATACTCTAAGGGCTTGCACAATATATTTTAATATGCCTTCAATGATTTGCGAGAGTTGTAAGCGAAGAGGAGAATTTCTGATCCTTCCAAAATAGTGCGAAATCTTCCTCCAATATTCGGATCAAACTTTCCAAATATTTTTCTTCAGATTCTTCCTTCGAATTGCGGAGAAAAATACGATCCTTGTCAATCTTTCTTTGAGAGATTTCTTTGATTGCACTAAGATTTTCGTTGATTTGCAATCAATCTTTCCTTGTAGAAAATCCTGCAATAAACTCGTTTCCTTTTTGGTATCCACGTACATGGATCCGTTCCTTTACGTTAGAGTAAAAATAAGGAAACTTTATAGATTCCAAAATATTCTTTCTTTAATGGCATAAAAGAAATATTATCAGTCTAACAATATGCCCAATCAAATAAAATCTCATAAGATTCTCACTTTGCAGCACAACTAAGATGAAAAAAAAAACATGCCATATCAAGACAATGACATATTCAAATAATATCTCCTTTAAAAAGATTTTATCTTTGCAAAACGTGACAAGATCAAAATGGAAAAAAGAGGTTCAATAATCCGAAATCTTTCTTTCCTAAAAAAGATATCAACCATAATATCATGCATAAAGATATCTATTAAAAGAAAATTTTTCAAAGCAAGATAATATCAGAGAGCATCAATCAAATAAATTCCATTATCTCCAAGCAAGATATCAATCAATCACTTAAACTCATCTCATGAACCACAAAAAATGCATCACATGATTCTTTCTAAAAGATATTTCAAGCACATCTAATTAACGAATACGTCATAAAAAAAATCGAATCAACCAAAGCACAATATCAAGTACAATGAGAATTTAGATAAATGAAGTATATTCGCAAAGCAAAATAACAACATACCGATTTCTCTTTCTCTTCTATTTTATTCCCTGCAAGAAAAACAACTCATCTTTTTTTTTGGTACCTAAATGAGCTTGGGTCCATTTCTGTTAGAGAAAGCGTCAAATCTCGAATTGATTGATTTGGAGTTCTTCCAATCATGTGGACATTGTTGCTTATTGTGATTAGGATCACCACAATTCGAACAATTATAATAATGAAATCCAATAGGCTTGACAAAATGCTTACCGAAGTGATTTCTATAATGTTGGATTGAAGACCCGCGCCTTAATCGCTCTTTGACCTTTGGAAAATCATTCTTGATCTCACTTACCTCTTCGTAGCCAAGACCGGATTTGTTGTAGTACGGCATTTGTATTGAGAGAACGTGCTCTAACGTCTTTGAGCCGAGAGAAACTTTCTTGCAAATCTTTTGAACATCTTCCTTATGATAATTATTCTCTTTTTGCAGAATATCTTTCTCTTCCTTAATAGAGGAATTTTCCTTTTCTAGATCAATGATCCTTTTCTTATTCGTAACATTTTGCTGTCTCAATCTAAAGACTTCCTTTTTCAATTCAGAGATCTTCTTCAATACATTTTCGTGTTCCATGCATAACTCTTCAAAAAGATCTTCATCATCGAGAATAGGATTTGAGCAAATCACCTCATCTTCTTCAGAATCAGATTCAGCCATTAAACGGATATGTGCGAGCTCTTCATCATCGCTATCTTCGCATTCAGTATCACTCGAAGTCTCTTCTTTCAAAGCCTTTTTGGACTTTTCGTACTTGCCTTTCCTTTTATTTAGCAGTGGACAATTTGGCTTTATGTGTCCCTTTTTCCTACATTGAAAACAAATTACGTCCTTACCTTCTTCTCTATCGTTGAAGGTTTTCTTTTGATTGGCTTGTTTGAATGGCTTCTTCCCTTTGAATTTTCTTCAATTTTTAGCCATTTTTCTGAATTTCTTTACCATACGAGCAAGCTCTTCTTCGTCCTCTTCATCATCTGAATCATCAGAATCCATGTTAGATTTTAAAGCAATCGACTTCTTACCTTTCGTATCCTTTTCTTTGTTGACTCGTTCTGTCTCATACGACTGTAGAGTCCCAACAAGTTCGTCAATGGATAATGGTTTGATTGTTTGATATTCTTGAATGGACGGTTTGATGTAGTTCCAATCATCCGTAAGTCCTCGAAGAATCTTTCGAACCTGCATAGGTTCAGAAATAGGAGCACCTTGCCGAGCAAGACCACTGACCAATATTTGAAATCTGTTAATCATCTCAGCTATCGTTTCATCTGGTTTCATTTTGAAAGCTTCATAATCACTTAGAAGTATGCTGAGATTGGTCTCCTTGACTCTGTCGGTTCCTTGATAGGTGACATGGAGTCTATCCCATATAGCTTTTGAAGATTCTTCCTCTGCAACACGATTATATATAGCAGGAGATAAAGCACAAAAGAGAGAATAAACAGCTTTAGAGTCAAGTCCTTGTCTTATAGATCGTTCAGTTTCTGATAGGGTAAGAGCAGGAGTATTGTTCCCATTTCCAGAAGTTGCAGTAGTGGTAGGATTTACTCCTTTAGTCACAACATCCCACATCAGATTGTCTACAGCCTTGAAGAACCACTTCATCTTATTGCACCAAACATTGTAATCCTTCCCATCGAAGTAAGGAGGCTTGATATGGAATTGAGCATCACCTGATCCTGAAAAATTATTGCTAGACATGATAGATCGTTAACTCTGAAGTAAAACATCTCAAAATAATGACCAACCTGCTCTGATACCAATTGTTGGATCTAGCAATATCACATAGAGGGGGGTGAATAGGTGATTTAAAATAATTTTGACTAGAAAATGCGGAATTAAAAGAATCAAGTCAAAATAGAATCTGAATCTGAATCTGAATATATGCAGTTTATGATTCTGAACATGAGTATGCAAATTCTGAATATAAACACCAGCATGCAATATTCTATCAAACACAATGATAAGAGTTTAGAGATAGAGAATATTGCACACGACGATTATAGTGGTTCGGCTTAGATCAAGCCTACGTCCACTCTCCCACGCTGACAGCCGATTGGCTGGATTCCACTAGATGAATCAATGGAGGTTTACAACAAGTGATGATACTCTCTTTGATAGATCACACTATGCTCTCTCAATCACTCTTACAAAGCCTCTCAAAGATTATAACGTTAAGCCCACGGAGACAAGTATGAATCTGAATAACTCTAGCACTTTGAAATTGATGATTCTAAATCTTACACCGTAGTAGCACCATGGATCTCCTTTTATACTCCTTCACCCTCAAACTAGCCGTTGGACAGGTCTTCAAAGGATCGCTCTTCAATCGCTGATTGGATGCCATCAATCTTGATTGAACTAGACTGTATCTAGGGAGATTTGGTGACCGTTGGTGCTGAATCTGAACCCATCAGATTCAGTTGCCCGTACAACTCAATCTTCGGTTTCCATAAGTGGAGTTCTTCAAATATGGAAGTTTTCTTGTCCCATGGAAGGTACTTTCCAATCAATGATATTCTATCAATCATGTTATAGAATAATCCTGTCAATCAAAGATTACAAACTTCCATAAATACCTCAGCAACATATGTCAGGCGTGGGTCTTCAGAATCTGGAATTAATAAATCTCGCAGCTTCTGAACAATCTTCAGAACCAGACTGCAGAAACAGTCTCTTGAATCTGAATATATCGCTGCTTCTGAATTCTCCATTTATCACTGCTTCTGAATAAGTTGCAGCTTCTGAACAAGGATACACTGAGTTTGATGTTGATAAAAACCTTGTTGATGCTCGCATATAATTCTTTACGAGATTAAGTCTTCAGAGGCAACACAATCCTCCATCTGAAGTCTTCAAATGCAACACATTTCTCCATCTGAATACTAGACTTCAACTTTCTCAGAAGCAAATACGCGACGACTACTCCTTGAGTCTGAACATCCAACTAAGGTCAATATAAACTTTTCTTCTCAGATGCAATATCCAGAACTTCAGATGCATAATTCAGATGCAGTATCTTGAGCTCCATCTTCTGGTTCCTCCAAGCATATTGGCAATTGTGGTTCTACCTTGCTGTTCACCTATCCAAGGTCCTTCCAAGCTTTACCAAACTTCCCGTTCTAGGCTTGTTCACCTCTACTTAGGTATCTTAAGCTTGTAGACACCTCTACGCTCAATGCCTTGATCACCTTTGATAGATAACTCATGACCTTCAGATATTCTGTTAATACACCATCTGCATAACGGCTTGTGATTCTTCACCTGGTTCTGCTCAACCAATAAACACATTAGTAGCCTTTGATTATTTTGTCATCTTCAAAACATCATGGGGGATTTTCCCTAACATCTTTGACTCCAACTGATTATATGCATGTGATGAAATGCTCTATTGGCGAGGACTTTTCTCAGGGAAGTTTAATTCCTTAATATCGAGCTAAGCCCTTGTTCCGGTATTCTCAATTATGGACAGGTAAGCAGGATCAACAAGTTGTCTTATTTTAATTGCCGAACGGGCCGCCCTATTAACGAGTTGTCTCAGAACACTTATTAAGCGTACTCAGTAAGAAATTGTACACATTTCCAGAATAATAACGGTCTGTCGTGTGTAGGGACTGTTTGAAGGCTTGAAGGCATACAGGAAGGAAGATGGCCGGATTCTGCTTTTCCGACCTGAACAGAATGCTTTGCGGATGAAGGCAGGTGCAGAGAGATTGTGCATGCCTTCATCTTCTATTGAGCAGTTTGTTGATGCAGTGAGGCAAACTGTCCTGGCCAACGAGCGCTGGGTAATTTAGTTCGTTTGAAGCACTAGCATGCCAGATCTTATGTTGAGCGCTCTTTCAATGTGGTGTGACGCCTTCATGCTGAGAGCTTTTCGATTGGTGTGACGTGCCTTTGAATTTTCTGGTTGAACATTGAAACAGGTGCCTCCTTTTGGGAAGGGATCTATGTATGTAAGGCCTTTGCTCATGGGAAGTGGCGCTATTCTGGGAGTAGGGCCAGCGCCGGAATACACATTCTTGGTCTATGCTTCACCTGTTGGAAGCTATCATAAGGTATAAGATTGCCTTCGCTGAACCACCATTTGTTCTCCCTTAGATAAAAACAGAAAACGACCAAACATTCACTTGCACGACCTTCTTAAGACTATGATTTGAACTTAAGGTTCAGTACCTTTAGAAAATCCATACCTTGGTTCATCTGCATGATCTCGATACTAGACATTGGAGCTCTTAAGCGTGGTATGCGTTTCCTCGTGAAATGATTACCACCAACTCGTAGCAGGGTTTTGTTTTATGCGCAATGAAGTGGCTCTTAGTACTGACAAGAATTCATCTTTTTCATCACTCTAGCGCCAGATGTCTCTGAACCTGGTGGCCGAGGAGAAGCATCATCGAGCTTCTTCTGGTGGAACAAGAGGCATTAAGACTGTGGCTAACTATTCACCAGTAAGTACCAAAATCGTTGAATTGTCATGAAACACTTCCATGTGGTCATGCATGTTGCGGTCTATCAGTTAGTATTACTCTGGCAGGTTGTCTTAACCAGTGGTATTTAAGATTTATGTTGTCTAAATACCGATCTTTTAGTTCTGATTTCTACGCACGGGGAGTTTCCAATGACCTATTCACTCGATTGCTCTTGTAGGTTTTGAACGCACTGACTAGAGCAAAGGCGCAAGGTTTTTCTGACGTTCTGTTCCTGGATGCCGCAACTGGAAAGTGTTAGTGGTCTGCCCTAAGAATCAATTAAGGTTGATACTCTAACTATTAGTTGTGGATCAGGTTGTGTCGGAAAACCGACTTTCACTATACTTAGGTAGTCATAATGTCTTGCTAGAGACCGCTTATGACTTGTGGGCCAAAAGAGTTTTGGGCACACTGCTAATGTCTAGTGAACCTATGGGGTCGCACACAATAGCGAATTGATTTAATATTTTCTCTGCGCCTTGATCTGCTTAAGAAGTAGATTTAATTTATACTCTTATTACGAATATCCACGCGATCGTGTGCGTTATAAGATAACGATAAAACGCACGATTAAGTGGACGGTTTAGAAGACGTCGTGGGCCCAGGACGATACGTCGTGGGACCCAAAACGTGAAACCGTGGGTTATGAGTGATAACCCTAGAGGTGCCTTAGACCAGGGTAGAGTACGACGTACAGTTCTTGGTTGTCGTTCTCGAGAAAGTCTCAAGAAGACAAAAAGGCGACCAGCAGAAAAACTCCAATATCAAAAGCTAGCACTTGGATGATTGGAGATCTTAGTTTGTGTGTGTGGATACCGATAGAGGCGCAACACTTGGGGCGTTAATTCTGACACAATCGATTGTCAACTTGTCTACGATCAAGAAAGGTAAGCCTTGAATCCCTAATTCGATTCTGGTATACACATGGATCCTGTTATAGGGTTTCGTTCCGCTGCGTATTACGAATCTAGGAAACCCTACAGTGGTATCAGAGCAACTTGTGTTATATTAGAGTTGAATCGCAAACCCTAATTGTCGATACATGTGATGTATGCCTGGATTGATTCTTAGTTAGGGTTAGATGAAATTAGGAATACGGATTGATATGATCAGTTTGGGTAATTTCACATTCAGACGAACTTGAATTCCTGCAATGATGTGGATTAATGTGATTGATCCAGCGACGTTCTGTTAAGAAAATAGAATTATGAATTCTGTTTAGGGTTCTGAGAAAGAACGAAGCATAGGGTCGATTTAGTTGAAATCGATCGCCTTAGCAGGATGGTTTAAGGGTACGGATAGGTTCCAGATAAAACAGAATTAAGAATTCTGTCTAGGTTTCGGGGGCGCTGCCCCCGAGCCCCAGCGAGACCACCGCAAGGGGCTCTGCCCCTTGACCCCGCGAGGGGCGCTGCCCCTCGAACCCCGCAAGGGGGCGCAGCCCCCTTGACCCCTGCATGGATTGTTCGTCCCCAATATGATTGATGTGCCTTTATTGTGATTAGTAGTTATGTCTGTAGCTTGCATACATTCATCGCTGTATATGAACATTTGAAAGTCCCTGATAAAATTAAGTAATAAAATGATGCCTTTCCAATCATACACCTATCAAGACTTGAATCGTCAAAAGATGGGTCTGCCAAAGCAGGGTATCTTTAACTATTTGAGTAAGATAGAATGGATAACAGTTGTCCATATGTCAAGATTGGTTTACTTAACGAGGCTATCAAAACGGTTTTGGGTCTTGAGGCATAGAGTTTGGGCATAAGACATGAGATGTCAAACCCGAACAACCAAGAGTTGTATTTGATACAACTGACAAAGAGTTGTCTATCTAAATAACTAAGTCTTGAGCGGTAAGCCAAAGTTTACTTGAGTCTTAGTGAAATATGGATCTTGGTCCACTGTACTTATAGGGGCACTTTTTATATAAGTATAGTGGAAGTTTGATATAAATAGTATTAATGAACAATTCACTTTGCATATTTGTTGTAGATTATGGCAAATAGCTCTGCATCAAGTTTTTCATTGCGATCTGTCCTTGAGAAGGACAAATTGAATGGTTCAAACTTCTTGGATTGGTATAGAAGCTTGAGAATTGTTCTCAAGCAGGAGAAAAAGGATTATGTCCTGGAGAAACCACTCCCCGAAAAGGCACCTCCTGCCAATGCTCCCCATGCTGAAAGGAATGCTTACCAGAAGCATAAAGATGATTCATTGGATGCATCATGTCTAATGCTAGCTACCATGAACTCAGACCTTCAGAAGCAGTTTGAGAACGTGGATGCCTATGATATGATCATGAACCTGAAAAATCTGTTTCAGGAGCAGGCACGCACTGAAAGGTATCAAACGGTAAAAGCCTTAATTGAGTGCAGGCTAGCAAGTGGGAGCTCAGTTAGCCCACATGTCATTAAGATGATAGGTTATATTGAAAACCTGGAACGACTGGGTTCTCCCATTAGCCAAGAGTTGGCTACTGACATTATTCTTCAGTCATTGCCTCATGATTATGACACGTTTGTTATGAACTATAACATGCATAATCTGAATAAGACTTTGACTGAATTGCATGGGATGCTCAAAACTGCTGAGCAGAATATCTAGAAGGACCCTACCCCTAATGTTCTCATGGTTCAAAAGGGGAAAGGCTTTAAGAAGCCAGGTATGGTCAAGGGGCAAGGGCACTAAGCCCAAGCCTGATTCCAAGACTAAATTAGGTCCGACTGCTGATGCTGTCTGCTTCCATTGTGGTGTCAAAGGGCATTGGAAGAGGAATTGCAAAAAATATTTGGAGGATTTGAAGAAGAAAGGAAGTGAGACTTCCACTTCAGGTATTTATGTTATAGAAGTAAATGTTACTACTAGTTCTACTTCATGGGTATTAGATACCGGGTGTGGTACTCACATTTGTATGAATGTGCAGGGACTAAAACGAAGTAGAACACTTGCAAAAGGTGAAGTGGAACTGCGCGTTGGAAATGGAGCAAGAGTTGCTGCATTAGCTGTAGGGACATATGATGTAGCTTTACCTTCTGGCATGATTTTAGAACTAAATAATTGCTACTTTGTACCTGCTATACGCAGGAATATTATTTCTGTTTCTTATTTGGACAAGGAAGGTTTCTGTTTTGATATAAAGAACAATAGTTGTTCATTTTATCTTAATGGATTATTTTATGGTAGCGCCCACATTGTTGATGTGATATATGTTCTAAATCTTGATGTGCCAGTCTATAATATAAATATGAAAAGGTTTAAATCGAATGATTTGAACCCAACCTACCTATGGCATTGTTGATTAGGCCACATAAACGAGAAACGAATTCACAAGCTCCATAGCGATGGACTATTAAATTCATTTGATTTTGAATCGTTTGATACATGTGAATCTTGTTTAGTTGGCAAAATGACGAAAGCTCCTTTTACTAATCAAAGTGAGAGAGCAAAAGAATTATTGGCCCTTATACATACTGATGTGTGCGGACCACTAAGTTCTACAGCTAGAGGAGGTTATCAGTACTTCATTACGTTTACTGATGATTTTAGTAGATATGGATATGTTTATTTGATGAAACATAAATCTGAGTCCTTTGAAAAGTTCAAGGAATTTCAGAATGAAGTACAAAATCAACTTGGTAAGAATATCAAGGCTCTTCGATCTGATCGAGGAGGAGAATATCTAAGCCAAGAGTTTAATGACCATCTCAAGGAGTGTGGAATAGTTTCACAACTTACTCCCCCTGGAACACCACAATGGAATGGTGTCTCTGAGAGGAGAAACCGAACTTTGTTAGACATGGTTCGATCAATGATGAGTCATTCAAATCTTCCATTATCTTTTTGGGGATATGCACTCGAGACAGCTGCGTTCACACTAAATAGAAGTCCATCAAAAGCTGTAGAGAAGACACCATATGAGATGTGGACAGGAAAAGTTCCTAGTATGTCTTTTCTAAAGATTTGGGGCTGCGAAGCTTATGTAAAACGTTTATTTTCTGATAAGTTAGCGCCTAAATCTGATAAATGTTTCTTTGTGGGATATCCTAAAGAAACGAAAGGATATTACTTTTACAACCAATCGGAGAACAAAGTGTTTGTCGCTCGAAATGGTGTCTTTTTAGAGAAAGAGTTTCTTACTAAAGGCACTAGTGGGAGTAAGGTAAACCTTGAAGAAATTATAGTGTCACAAGAGGATGTTCCAGTTCATGAGGAACCTCAATTAGATCTACAAAGAGTTGTAGAGTCTACCACAGTGACACCTTTAGTTCGTAGGCCTGAAAGAACACATCGTGCACCTATGAGATATGGTTTTCATGTGACAGAACATCGTCATCTATTGTTGAAAGAAAATGACGAGCCTACGACCTATACAGAAGCTATGATGGGCCCAGACTCCGATAAATGGCTTCAGGCCATGAAATCCGAAATGGACTCAATGTATCAAAACAAAGTTTGGACTTTGATTGATCCACCCGAAGGTGTCAAACCTATAGGGTGTAAGTGGGTTTTCAAGAAGAAAACTGATATGGATGGAAATGTTCATATCCATAAAGCACGGCTAGTAGCTAAAGGTTTCAAACAGACTCATGGTATTGACTATGACGAGACCTTTTCACCAGTGGCCATGCTTAAGTCCATTCGAATTATCCTAGCGTTTGCTGCATATTATGACTATGAGATATGGCAAATGGATGTAAAAACAGCTTTTCTTAACGGAAACCTAGAAGAGGATGTGTATATGACACAACCTGAAGGTTTTACATCACCAGATAACGCTGGGAAGATATGTAAGCTTCAACGTTCTATTTATGGATTGAAGCAGGCATCACGGAGCTGGAATATTCGTTTTGATGAAACTGTCAAAGAGTTTGGCTTCATCAGAAACAAAGAAGAAGCTTGTGTTTACAAGAAGTCTAGTGGGAGCGCGATTGTATTTCTAGTGTTGTATGTGGATGACATACTACTCATTGGAAATGACATTCCTATGCTTCAGTCAGTTAAAACTTGGCTGGGAAAATGTTTCTCCATGAAGGACATGGGAGAGGCAAACTATATCTTGGGAATCAGGATTTATAGAGATAGATCAAAGAGACTTATTGGACTGAGTCAAAGTACATACGTTGACAAAGTCATCAATAGGTTTAATATGCAAGATTCCAAGAAAGGTTTTCTCCCGATGACACATGGCATAAGTCTTAGCAAGACTCAGTGTCCATCGACACAAGATGAGCGAGACCGCATGAGTAGGATTCCTTATGCATCAGCTGTAGGATCCATCATGTATGCCATGTTGTGCACTCGTCCTGATGTTGCTTATGCGTTGAGCATGACGAGCAGATACCAATCAGATCCAGGAGAACCTCACTGGATAGTTGTCAAAAATATCCTTAAGTACTTAAGAAGAACTAAGGATTTATTCTTAGTCTATGGAGGTGAGGAACAGATCACTGTAAGTGGTTACACTGATGCTAGTTTCCAAACCGACAAAGATGACCTTCGATCGCAGTCAGGGTTTGTCTTTTGCGTGAATGGTGGAGCAGTATGTTGGAAGAGTTCCAAGCAAGACACTATTGCAGATTCTACGACAGAAGCTGAGTATATTGCTGCTTCAGAAGCATCAAAGGAAGCTGTTTGGATTCGAAAATTCATAGAAGAACTGGGAATCGATCCCACTAGTTCGAATCCAGTAGACCTCTATTGTGACAACAATGGAGCCATAGCTTTGGCTAAGGAGCCTAGGTCTCACCAGAGGACCAAACATATACTCAGGAAGTATCACCTCATTCGAGAATTCATTGAAAGAGGGGATGTCAAAATGTGCAAAGTTGCAACAGAGTTGAATGTAGCCGATCCGTTGACAAAGGCTCTTCCACAACCTAAGCATGAGCGTCATTGTAACGCTTTAGGCCTTAGACACATTAGTGATTGGTCTTGATGTGAGTGGAAGTCTATGTTATATACATTTTCATTGTTCATTAATAAAATACATGTTATATTTGATTTCAATTTAGTTTCAGTATATGATTGAATGCGAAATCTTTATCCCCTGAATATTGAATATCCTTAATAGATAATCAAATACGTGATTTGATCGTGAAACTCTATTAATAGAATGGATATTAATATTTTAAATGTCCCTAGTCAATTGTCATTGTGCATTGGGACGCCAATGATGTTTGAGACTAGCATGTGAGTTAACTGATGACCAAGTTTCATGGGTCATGAATATATAGATATAAAGTTGATCACATGGAATACATGTTGGAGAACATTGTATTGGACAGACCCGCTATGAGAATACTGTAGGATTGTTATATGATGTCATCAGTATTTCTCATCACAGCTATAGAGTATAGTCCTTCGACCTGAGTCTGCCATGATTTCCTAGACGTGGATTAGCATGTTTTAACATTACCAAACGTCGGCCGTAACAGGCGATAATAAAGGTAATGGCTGGGCATATCATGAATCGTGCTGAGGGATGTGAGTAGAAAAGATGGGATTTGTCCCTCTCATATAACGAGAGTATGATATCCTGGCCTCCCGTAGAGTTGAGACTGTGAAATGCATGGCCATGCTCAAGTGAGTTGAAGAGTCAACTACTTGGATTGACAGTCTAATTGCGGTATCGGGAAAATGAGTTTGGGCTATATAAGGGTGACACTTGTCCTGCCTTATGCTTAACTCGGATATCAAGTGACAAAGGGATTTTAGTTTGTATAATTGATCCTAGTGCAAGTGGGAGATTGTTAGTGGTCTGCCGTAAGAATCAATTAAGGTTGATACTCTAACTATTAGTTGTGGATCAGGTTGTGTCGGAAAACCGACTTTCACTATACTTAGGTAGTCATAATGTCTTGCTAGAGACCGCTTATGACTTGTGGGCCAAAAGAGTTTTGGGCACACTGCTAATGTCTAGTGAACCTATAGGGTAGCACACAATAGCGAATTGATTTAATATTTTCTCTGCGCCTTGATCTGCTTAAGAAGTAGATTTAATTTATACTCTTATTACGAATATCCACGCGATCGTGCGCGTTATAAGATAACGATAAAACGCACGATTAAGTGGACGGTTTAGAAGACGTCGTGGGCCCAGGACGATACGTCGTGGGACCCAAAACGTGAAACCGTGGGTTATGAGTGATAACCCTAGAGGTGCCTTAGACCAGGGTAGAGTACGACGTACAGTTCTTGGTTGTCGTTCTCGAGAAAGTCTCAAGAAGACAAAAAGGTGACCAGCAGAAAAACTCCAATATCAAAAGCTAGCACTTGGATGATTGGAGATCTCAGTTTGTGTGTGTGGATACCGATAGAGGCGCAACACTTGGGGCGTTAATTCTGACACAATCGATTGTCAACTTGTCTACGATCAAGAAAGGTAAGCATTGAATCCCTAATTCGATTCTGGTATACACATGGATCCTGTTATAGGGTTTCGTTCCGCTGCGTATTACGAATCTAGGAAACCCTACAGAAAGTACATTGATGAGGCTTCTGCATGTAACATTTTTTCGGTGAAGGTCAGTTTCAAGTGGTCTATTCTAGCTCTATTTGTAACATTATGGTTCTTTTGTCCTACAAGATTCATAATCTGGTCGGTTGGCTTGGCTAGTATGCTTCGCTTGAAAAACTGAAGAGGTGCTGTGACGCTGCTGCGGCACAGACAAGGAACTACCCCCTTTTGCTGTTGTCTTGTAGTACATGGAAGAATTTTGGAGAACAGCAAGCATCTGCAAATTTGTATATGGGAATCATTGTCTTTGACAATGACATATTCATTACTATCTGATTAGTATACTTACAGTGGCTTGTTACTGCAGGGAAATACCATATCAACTCCCCCAACACATGGAATAATCCTTCCTGGTATCACAAGAAAAAGCATAATTAAAATTGCTCTTACGCTTGGTTACCAGGTGATTATGTTCATGCTATGTTTTTTATTGATTGGATTTCGCAACCAAAATGTATTGCATTTTACGCTAACCGGGAAAGCCGTCCTTCTTTTCCCTTTGGATGATTCCTGTTGCTATGATGGAACTCTCAAGTTACTGTCTAGGGGAGGGGGGGAAGATTGGGTTTATATTTGGACTATAAGCAATGTTCCTGCAAATCGATCATTTGAATAGGAGCACAAATAAGTCGAGACAGAACTCCCTGAAACGAGATCATCCATGTCGCGATGTCTTACTTGCCCTGTCTCGATAATATGTGGACTTATGTTCCCTTCGTTCCGAAAACTTGACAGGTCGAGGAACGTCCTGTGACGATCAATGAATTGATGGATGCCGACGAAGCATTCTGCACGGGAACCGCCGTGGTTGTCACATCGGTTGGCAGTGTAACTCACCAGGGTAGAAGGTACTCAGCTGGCAACTCCATCTGTCCACACTCTTTTCCCCATTTCCCACTGCTCTCTAGCATATAAGAAAAGAGTCTGCCGCCCCGCCATTTAGGGACGGATTACGCCTCAATGAATCGAAATTAGCGCACTCCGGATGTGGTGCTGCTCATCGGTATGGCTCCGTGACACTACTACTTAATCTCATGATGCGGGATCGAGTATAAAACACGAGCAGTTACAGTCTGTCAGAAGCTGCGGGAAACCTTGACGGGGATTCAAATGGGTAGGCTTGATGATACCATGGGTTGGGTGGTGGAGGTCAATTGAGCTGTTGTTTGCCTTTGGTGTTACTGTAACCTTTTGACTCGTGGATGTTTTTGGCATTGGCAGTATGTATTACTCAGATTAAACTTTCTACAGTTTAAAGCTTAGAGCTTTGGAAAAGAGATTTTTCAATTTCGCCTCGCATCGAATTAAATTGTGAAATAAATTAAAGAGACAAAAACCTTATAGAAATTAGAGAAACGGGATATTGAATGGCACATGCATGATTTCTACATGGACAAGCAACAAGAAAAGAATTAAGAAATTATCTACCACGTTATTTTCGTAAGTATTTTCATGCTAATCAAAATTGCGTTGCTATGTCAGAGTAGAGAAGATAGCTGTGCAGATTCGGTACACTCGAAAAAGAACCTTGATACAATATTGACGATCTAACAAGAATGACACTTCAATGAACTTTTAAGGTTTGCTATTGGCTTGTTAATAAGTACTCACCACACACTCTTCGATAAAAATCCTTCTAAAAATCACATACAAACTATGAGTGCGAGTAAAATTTCAAGTACATAATATGTGCATTTCGTATCTCTAAGTAACTTGCAAAAGAACAGAAGTCGCTTTACAAAAATAAGAAGAAAAAGATGCATTCCGAAGTAATTGAATTTTATGTTCACAGAAAAAACGTGACTACGTCTCGACATAATTTTTTACATGGGAATCCGACTATCTGGAGGCACACTAAAAATCCAATGAACCGATTAAATCTAGGCAAGTGACCTGCATACTCGTTCGTGGGAATGCATGGCATCTTTCTACATAGTGACCATCAACATGCTGCTGAACAAACACCAACCCTTTAAAACATGCATGAGATTTGTTAATTCCAATAGTCTACTTATCCACAAACAAAGTAAATGCCAAGGAGTTATTCCAAATCATCATAAGGAAAGTGATTTTTGTTGTTGTTAATGTTATGCAATTTTTGGTTTTACTCAACGGGAAAAGGCTCATCAATTTTTAAACTCAAAGATAATTTAATTCTAGAAAAGGCCAAAGTTTTTTTTTTTTGTTGTAATTTTCTAAGAGGTGGGTGATTATTATTATTATTATTATTATTATTTTATTTTAAGAAAGTTTGTCTTGAGCTGTCCAAAAAGTATCTTAGGATTCCTAAGCAAAGATACTGTTGTTTAGTTAGCCGTGACGCAAGTGGAGTGGACTTCATAACAATAATTTGACAAGCAGGTGACGTAAAGGAAAAACTCAAAAAAGTATAGGAACCCCCGTATATTCCAGACCGCCGCACGTGTCACCGTCACGCACGCAATCCGTCTCTTGTCCGTTTATTTACGACTTTGCCAGCCGTCTCTGTTTCTCCGTCGAGTCTCTCTCTCTCATTCCTCTCTGTCTCTCGCGTCGGATCACCGAAGGAGGAGGTGGAGAAGAAGAAGAAGAAGAAGAAAAAGAAGAGCGTTGCTATCTTGTGGAACTTCGCGAATACTGATCGACAGAGAGCGTGTTTCGGTTCTTGGAGCGAAGTCTGGGCTATGGAGGCGATTGAGCAGCTCCGCTTGTCCCTTCTCTGACACCGACCGAGGGTTTTCTTTTGGCGATTGAGCAGCTCAGCTGTGGAATTGGGAATCGGAGAGGAAGAGGGCGCTTGAATGGCCGTGGAGTACCGATGCTGCGAAACCAACTTCTTCGTCCACATATTGGGCGCGGTGTTGCTGGTGGCGTTTGCTGGATTCATGTCTGGCCTCACGCTGGGGCTTATGTCCCTGAGTCTCGTCGATCTCGAAGTCCTGGCCAAGTCGGGTACGCCCAAGGATCGCAAGCACGCAGGTGTGTTGTCGCTCAATTGATAGGCTATTTCTCGGTTGATGTCAATGATATTATCTCGATCGAACTACAAGTTCTTGCCACTGTCTGGCTTATATAAGATTGCTCGTGGACACCTCTTGACAACTTAAAAAATGATTGAAGCCTGTAACTCGGGGCTTTATTTAGAAAGTAGCAAGTGTCGGAATTCTGAATTTGAAATTCGGTCCGCTTGTTTAGGTGGATTAGACCCGTCAAACTGCTGGGTCTCCGACTCAAATTAACATATTTAATCGATTTTGACCCATTTTTATGGTCGGCCTGATTGAACACAACTTATAGATAAAATACTTTCATATTTAATTCGATTTAAAAAAAAACTGTTTCTTATAAATTTCTAATTTTTTATTTTTCTATTTTTTCCTTATTTAATTCAATTTGAAAATACTTGTTTCTTACAAAATTCTAATTTTTTTGATTTTTTTTTATTTATGTTTTTTCCTTTTTCACTAGGAAATCACTGGATTTCCATTTTCCCCCGCGGGGTCGGCAGTCGGGGTCTGGCGATCGACTGACCATTGGCGAATGGCAAACAATCAGCCGAGGACTGGCGACTGGCCTCATCAACCGGCGATACTCGAGCTCGCCTGTGGCCATCGCCGGCCGGTCGTGGCGGAGGAATAAGGAAAAAGAATAAGAAAGAAAAGAAATGACTAAAAAAAAATAAATAGTAGAATAAAAAATTATAAAAATTCAAATATTTTTAAATATTCGCGACCCTCTCTAGATTTCGTAGAAGAAAAAGAAAATAAAATAAAAACATTAGAATATTGAAAAATCAGAAAACTTGTTTTATGACTCAGTTAAGAGGTAACCAGTCATAAATAATTTAAAACCCATTTAAGATCATTAAGTTGTTAAGTAATCCACACTATTAAATATGGGTTTTAGACCTATTTTGCCATCTCTAAGGAGGATATATCGTTTCTCATGCAACCATTAGTTGCAAAACTTAGCGCTTTGCTATCCTCGAATGAAATAATATGTTGTGAGTCTGCAACTATCTATGGTGAATCATGAAGTGGAATCGCCTGATTAAACGAGATCTGTAGCAGAATGTCTGGATCATAATTTGCGAATATGAACATGTGAAAGCTCTGGGTAGGGGCAGGGAACTTCCACTGCTTTTTCCCCGTTCAAACTCAGCGTCCAGCTGAAACATGTAACGTTTCTTGGTTGAGGTGATTTAGTGTAGTTTGGTGAATATGCGACTAAGTGGTGGCAATGGCAGCATGGGCTTGTAGTTATGTGGGATAGTGCTGATACTTTGGCTCCAATTCAGGCTGGAGGTCTTGGTAATAGGCAGCTTGAAATAAGTTATTTGCAGCTATCAGGTGTTCTGTAACATTAAGGGAAGGATTTGATCGTTTGTCTTGAAAATTTTGTCCAGATACAAAGGAAAGGAATGTTGGTTCTAGAGTTCAACTCTCTAAGCTGAAGGAGTCCCTCTAGCATTTGCGAGAATTCACGGGATGAAAATGAACACGTACTGGATCTTTGTGTGAGAGCTTTTCTACCACAAGTTTGATGTTCTGCTACTGGATATAAAATCTTGACACATAAAAATGAGATTTTGCTTCTGCAAAGTGCTGAAGTTATCCTTAGATATGAGCTTGAGTTGGCAAGTATTAATGCAGACATTGTCACTGATGGTAGACCTTGGCGCAACCACATGGCCAAAAGATACAAGTTTGTAATTACGATTACCAGCTAATTTGGGCGACTTATTTGGATTGTGCTCTGTTGTCGTCATTGACAATAATTAGAAAATAAATCTAGCAATGAGCGAATTTGATTTGGAAGGGCCGATGATCAAGATATGCGAGGGTCCACATGCTTGCGTTCAGTGTGGTTAATTTGAAAATGGTAGAAAGCACTTACCAGAAAGAACAAAGGAAAATGGTTGGGATTTTAAGAATCATGTAAACAATTTGTAGATGGTAAGACTTCGTAAAGAATGAAATCCATTGATGATAACAAGTTGGGTGGTAAGTTTTGGTTTTTGGGAGTGTCAAAGATTGGCATACTTGCTATCCAGTTTGTGACAATCAGTAGTTGAAGAGACTCTTGTCAACTAACTATATTGCGATTACTTTTCAATTGATTCCTCGCCTTCTAGTCCCATTCTATTAGGAGTTGGGTTACAACTTTGTTGATTCCATATGCATTCTTCCAATTCCACTTATGCTGTTTTATAGCCAAGATACTGCCAGTTGTCAAAAATCAACATCATCTGCTTTGCACGTTACTGATATGCAATGCTGCTGCAATGGAGGTAAATTCCAATAATTTGTATATAAATAAAAACTCTGATTTTATGGTTGCTTACGTCTCATGTGCCTTTTCTTCTTCATCTCCAGGCACTTCCTATTTTTCTTGACCGTTTAGTTAAAGCTTGGGTCGCTATCCTGATCTCAGTGACCTTGATACTTCTGTTTGGAGAGGTGGGAAACCACTTCTCATATGCTTGGAGTAACATCCGCTCTTCATAATAGGCTAAGAATGTTTGGTGGACTATTGACTTAGATTAGTTTGTGGGGGAAATATAAGGTCAAATTCTTTTGTCACGAGAATTTTTGGTAGTGCAACTTGGGGGGGTAGTCTGCTGATTTAGATGAGGTCTTCTCCTCTATCAGTTAGAATGCACACGAAGTATGCATCTCGATTTTTTTTGGCATTGCAGTTTTAATTTGATATTACTAACTAGTCAATTCCATTTGCTCCATGGAACAGATAATTCCGCAGTCTGTTTGTTCTCAATATGGTTTGGCAATTGGTGCAACTGTGGCTCCAGTTGTACGTGTTCTTGTTTGGATCTGCTTTCCTGTTGCATATCCAATCAGCAAGGTGGTGCTTGTAGGGTTTAGGAAAGTTGCTTTCTACTAACGGCTTTGGCTTACTTGCACAACATCCTTTTTGTTTCTTCTTTGCTTCCAGATATTAGACTTTCTCCTGGGTCATGGCCATGTAGCTCTCTTTCGCAGAGCTGAGCTTAAAACCCTTGTAGACATGCATGGAAATGAGGTATATATCTCGCAGTGTTTCCTTCTCGAGTTACTTTGTTATCTGGATGAGAGCAAATCAAGCTAGTTTATTTGTTGGATGATGGTGCTTATACCCTATGCTATCCCTCACCTCCCTTCCACATACAGGCTGGAAAGGGGGGAGAATTGACGCATGATGAAACAACGATTATTGCTGGAGCACTTGAACTTTCTGAAAAGACAGCTCGTGATGCCATGACTCCTATATCCGATACATTCGCCATCGACATCAACGCCAAGCTCGACCGGTTGCCATGCTGTTTTCAACGCATTAGATTTCTTTTAGCACTCTTTCTATGGTTTTGAATCTTGGGACTTACTTGTCATGACACAGGGATTTGATGAACTTGGTTCTGGAGAAAGGGCACAGCAGAGTGCCGGTGTTCTATGAGCAGCCTACCAACATAATTGGATTGATTTTGGTATCCACCAGTAAAACTTTTATTTTTGTGTTTCTTTTCATAAGGGTCAAGTCAAATGATGATGATATTTGTCTTATCCTTCTCAGATTTGATGCAATTGTGAAATGATCCACGACTTTGTTATATTTGAGAGATGCTTGATGATGCGACGAGCATTATTCCGCATTTTAACAGACTTTAAATGCCTTGACTCTAATCTCATGGTGTAGGAAGGATAATGTTGCAATCAAACAATGTCACTTGCTGTTCTATTTAATGAACAACTTTCTAAAAAGATGCAATATGCCTGTCATATAGGTGAAGAATTTGCTGACCATCCACCCAGAAGATGAAGAACCAGTGAAGAATGTGACCATTCGGAAAATTCCAAGGTTCATTCCCATGGAGTGATTGTTTGAAATTTGCTAGCAGAGAGGTTCATCAGTATGGCTGTCATATTACTTATAGCTTGTCTTTTCATGCTATGACCAAAGGGTTCCAGAATCAATACCTCTATACGACATACTAAATGAGTTTCAGAAAGGTCACAGCCACATGGCTGTTGTTGTGAGACAGTGCAACGAGACCACAGATCAGTCTGCTGACAAGAGCCCTGTCCTTAGTAAGTTCCAATTCACAGCGCCGCTTGAGAGTGCTCCCGTTGTTAGTCTTATCTCATCTTTGACTGGAATTCGAAACATTTTTCCGTCTTTCTGTCTTTAAATAGTTACCGTGAAAGATGTCAAGGTAGACATTGACGGTGAAGAGACCCTCCTGCAAAAATGGAAGAGCTTCCCCAACTCGTTCAAGAGAAATTCAAGGAGCAAGAAGTGGACAAATTACATGTACGCAGATATCCTGCAAATAGATGGTAGACCTCTTCCACAGCTCGCCGAAGAAGAAGAAGCGGTGGGCATAATAACCATGGAAGATGTCATAGAAGAGCTGCTGCAGGTATCATGTATTTGTAATTCTAAACAAAATATCCCATGAATTACCTTTGTTTCTGACATATCATCATCCCTTCCTGGGTATTATTTCAGGAGGAGATCTTTGATGAGACAGATCATCATTATGAAGATTCATGACATCCTAAACAGTTTTCTAGCAAGTGTCATTACTTCATTTGTTTATACCGTTTCAAGGATTTTTCTTATTTTTATTTTATATTATTAAAAAAAATGCATTAATCAAGGGAAGTTTTTTCATTTCTCGTAATATTGGTTTTAGCGTCATCAATTTCAAACTCAATCGGGATGTTAGAAATGCCAAAGTCCTACAAATTTCGCCAAATTTTTTTTTTTTTTTTTACGATTAGTGTGAGGCGACATAGATTCTTATTGCAATTTTTAAAAGTTTTGAGGCTAGATCGTACGATCTTGACAAGTTTCTCATTTCTCATTTTTTTTTTATTAGTAACCTCGTGACGGCTTTCGATAAAAAAAAAAAAAAAAACCTCGTGTCGGCCCCCGAAAATATCTTAGGATTCGACAGGATAAAAGGTTGTCTAGTCAAATGCGATGGATGTGATTATAATGAACAAACTGGGCGCCGTAAAGCAAAGGGAAAGGACCAGGACCAGGACCATTACGCCAACAGCACGGCTCTTGTCCTTTAATTGACCCCCCCACTCCCACTTTGCCAAGCTGTTTGAGGATCTGAGCAACCGGATTGGTCCGATTTCCAACTAAACCCCTTTAATTAATGTTCGAGTAGTTTTATTAAGTGGTGAAAATAATATTAGTTTTTAAAAATGACTCGATAGGTTTGGGATGAATTCTATTCCATTCTATTCTACCACCCTGGATCGACCCACCCCAGATGGTTCCGTTTCCCCGTTCTCTTTCTTCGCTCTCTCTCTCTCTCTCTCTCTCTCCTCGGTCATCTATCATTGTCGTCTCGCCGGATCACCGCCGAAGAAGGAGGTGGAGGAGGAGGAGGAGGAGGAGGAGGAGAGCGTTGCTATCCCCTGGAACCTCGTAAATACTGATCGAATGGCCGCGCACTACGTGTGCTGCGAGACCAACTTCTTCATCCACATATTGATCGTGGTGTTCCTGGTGTTGTTTGCTGGATGCATGTCTGGCCTCACCCTGGGGCTTATGTCCATGAGTCTCGTCGATCTTGAGGTTCTTGCCAAGTCCGGTACGCCTAAGGATCGCAAGCACGCAGGTGTGTTGTCGCTCAATTGATAGGGTTTTCTCTTGGTTGATGTCATGATCTCGATCCAACTACAAGTTCTTGCCAAGTCTGCCTTTTCAGATTGCTCGTCAACACCTCTCGAGAGCTTTTAAATAATTTAAGTTTGTACCTCGGGGCTTTATTTAGAATGCGCGACAAAATGGTGGTACTGGTATCATTTGGTAGCAAGGGCTTCGTAGTTATGTCGAGTGCTGCTGATACACTTTTGCCGCTCCCATTCAAGCTGGATCTTCCTTTGCAGTAGGCAGCTCGAAATCAGTTATTTGTTCCCTTGATGCATCTATCAAACATTCTGTGATGTAGGGTACTCATTAAGGGAGGATTTGGTCCTTTTTCTTGGGAAGGAATGTCGGTGCTAGAGTTCAACTCTCTAAGCTGAAGGATTGTAGGGGCCCTCCTTTCCTCTAGTATTAGCGAGAATTCACAAATGGGCATGTGCTGGATCTTAGCATGTGAGCTTTTCCACTACAAGTTTGATGTATGCTTCTGGATATGATATCTTCGCAAATTAAAAATGAGATTACTGCTTCTGCAAAGCACTTAAGTTATCGTTAGATATGAATTTGCAGTTGGCAAGTACCAACACAAACATTGCGATGTATGGTGGGCCTTGGCACAACTGGATGGCTAAAAGATGCAAGTTTGTAATCGCGATTACCAGCTGATTGAGAGCTAATTTAGGTCACTTATTTGGATCGTGCTCTGTTGCGATCACTGACAATAAGTAGAAACTAAATGTAGCAATGGACAAATTTGAATTGGAAGGGCTGATGATCAAGATATGCAAGGGTACACATGCTTGCCTTCAGTGCGGTTGACTTGAACATGGTAGAAAGCACTTGCCAGAAAGTACAAAGGAAATTGGTTGGGATTTCAAGAATCATGTAGACCATTTGTAGGTAGTAAGACTTTGTAAAGAATGAAATGCATTGATGATAACAAGTTGTGGGCGGTCAGTTTTGGTTATTGGGAGTGGCAGTATTGGCATACTGGCTATGCAGTTTGTGACGATCGGTAGTTGGAAAGACTCTTCTCAACTAGCTATATTGCGATTACTTTTCAATTAATTCCTCGTCGTCTATTCCATTCTATTATGATTTTTTGTGGTACAACTTTGTTGATTCCATATTCTTTTTTCTAATTCTGCTTATGCTTTTTAATAGCCAAGATACTGCCAGTTGTAAAAAATCAACATCTTCTGCTTTGCTCGTTACTGATATGCAATGCTGCTGCAATGGAGGTAAATTCCTATAACTTGTATGTATATACTACGATTTTTTGGTTGCTTACGTCTCACGTGCCTTTTCTTCTTCATCTTCAGGCCCTTCCTATTTTTCTTGACGGTTTACTTTCAGCTTGGGGTGCTATCCTGATCTCAGTGACCTTGATCCTTCTGTTTGGAGAGGTTGGGAATCACTTCTCATTTGGTTAGAGCAACATCCATTCTTCATAATAGGGAAAGGATGTCTGGTGGACAATGGAGTTAGATTTAGTTTTTGGGGGAAATATCATGTCAAATTCTTCTGTCACGAGAAATATTTTGGTAGCGCAACTTTGGGGGTTAGTCTGCTGCATTAGATGACGTCTTCCCCTCTATCACTTATAATGCATGCATGGGGTCTGCATCTCGGTTTTTGGTTGGCATTGGAGTTTTAAATTGATATTTATCTGTTGGTTGGACTACCGGTCATTTCCATTTGCTTCGTGAAACAGATAATTCCGCAGTCGATTTGTTCTCGATATGGTTTGGCAATTGGTGCGGCCGTGGCTCCAGCTGTGCGTGTTCTTGTTTGGATCTGCTTTCCCATTGCATATCCAATCAGCAAGGTGGTGCTTGTAGGGTTTAGGAAAGTTGCTTTCTATGGTCTACTTTGGCTAACTTGCTCAGCATCCTTTTTGTTTCTTCTTTGCTTCCAGTTATTAGACTTTCTACTTGGTCATGGACATGTAGCTCTCTTCCGCAGAGCTGAGCTTAAAACCCTTGTCGACTTTCATGGAAATGAGGTATATATCTTACAGTGTTTCCTTCTTGAGTTACTTTGTTATTTGGATGTGAGTAAATCAAGCTAGTTTATTTGTTGGATGATGGTGCTTATAACCTATGCTATGCCTTAACCCCCAACATACAGGCTGGAAAGGGGGGAGAATTGACGCATGATGAAACAACTATTATTGCTGGAGCACTTGAACTTTCTGAAAAGACAGCTCGTGATGCCATGAGTCCTATATCCGATACATTTGCCATTGACATCAATGCCAAGCTCGACCGGTTGCTCTGCTGTTTTCAATGCATTAAAAAAATTTTAGCGCTCTTTCTGTGGCTTGAATCTTGGGACTTGTCATGACACAGGGATTTGATGAACTTGGTTTTGGAGAAAGGGCATAGCAGAGTGCCGGTTTTCTATGAGCAGCCTACGAACATAATCGGATTGATTCTGGTATCTACAAGAAACTTCTATTTTCGTGTTTCTTTCTTTTTATAAGAATAAGTTAAATGATAATGATTTATTTCTCTCCTACTTTTCAGATTTGATGCAATTGTAAAATGATTCACGGCTTTGTTATATTTGAGAGATGCTTGATGACGTGACAAGTATTACACAGGGTTTTAATAGACTTTATTGCAATCGAACAATGTCGTGTGGTTCTCATTTTATATAATGCACAACTGTTGAGGAAGATGTAATATGCCTGTCATTTAGGTGAAGAATTTGTTGACCATTCACCCAGAAGATGAAGTACCTGTGAAGAGTGTTACCATTCGAAAAATTCCAAGGTCCATTTCTATGGATTGATTGTGTGCAATTTACTAGCAGAGAGTTTCATGAGTATGGCTGTCATATTAATGATCGCTTGTCTTTTTATGCTATGACCGAAGGGTTCCAGAAACAATGCCTCTATATGACATATTAAATGAGTTTCAGAAAGGTCACAGCCACATGGCTGTTGTTGTGAGTCAGCCTAACACGACAACAGAGCAGTCTGCTGACAAGAGCCCTGTGGATAGTAAGTTCCAATTTACAGGTTCACTTGAGAAGGTTCTAGTTGTTAGTCCTCTGTCAACTTAACTGGAATTTGCAACTTCTCTTTAAATAGGTACTGTGAAAGATGTCAAGGTGGACGTTGATGTGGAAACGACTCCGCAAGAGAAGAAATTGAAAAGCAGGAGATCTCTGCAAAAATGGAAGAGCTTCCCCAACTCAAATAACTCACTCAAAGGAAGTTCAAGGAGCAAAAAGTGGACAAATTACATGTATGCAGATATCCTACAAATAGATGGAAGTCCTCTTCCAAAGGAAGAAGAAGAAGCGGTGGGCATAATAACCATGGAAGATGTCATAGAAGAACTGCTACAGGTCTCATATATTTTTTTTGTGGTCGCTTGCATTCTAAACAATATATTCATGAATTACCTTGTTTCTGACATATTCCTTTGCGGAATTTTTCAGGAGGAGATCTTTGATGAGACAGATCACCATTTTGAAGAGTCATGACATCGGATACCATGAATAGCAACATGCCGAGCATCCTAGACAATTTTCATGTCATTTCAATGTATGTGGTATTACGTGTACTGGTGTAGGTCTACCAAAAGGACTAAGAAAAGCTACGAATTTTTGAATCTGTATCATATTGAAGGAAGAGAGGATTGTGGACTTGAAATACTATTGCGTGGGTTTGTATGGCAATTGCAGGGAAGTGAGCATGTATCTTACACATTATGGTTAGTTCTTGCTTTTATGGAAGTTGTATTGCACGGAAAATGATGCATTGTTGTGTCATGCTTGAACTGACTTGATTGCCTCGTGAGCGGCACATGTTTTGTCGACCTTTGGCATCGTTTGTTTGTTAGCTTTCTAGCATTGGAAGTAGTTCAACTATGTCGGGTGTCTCCTCTCTAAGCTTCTTTTTCAGTTTTTCAACTCTTCATATCTCGTTCTTTTGTTGGACGGACATTGCGTTTTGAGCTAAATTCGGAGAATTATCCCTTACAGAAATAATCTGTCGATACTCGGGAAAATCTTCTTGCAAAGAATTAGTGACAATAAAAACGCAGTTTTCGGGATCTTTTTGCCAAGCAAGTTGACTCCTTGGAGACCTTTTCAAGATGGGGAAGTGCAAAGCAATTTTGGACTGGCTTCTCCGCGATATCTCATCTCCTTTTTCTGAGCTTCCATGGCACATAATATATCCCTCAACAGAAGGCTTTGTGCTTTTTGGATTTTCAAGTAAGGGCTTGAAGCGAGATGCATTTTTCTCAAAGATGATTCAAAGTGAATTTTTGGTGCATTTGTTTGAAGGAAATTGCTTTCCGGAAATTAGTTTTTTGGACTTTTACCCGTTTGGTTTCGTTGAAATGGACTTAGTCAATGAAAAACACTTTGCGGCTAACAGAAATTCATGCACAAAAGTAGAAAAGTGAATTTCTAAATCTAAAGAGGTCAAAACACTTTCCGGAATCCCCTCAAATTTTTTAATATTTACTATTTAATAATTTAATTATTTATTATTACCGTATTTTTCTTTTCTTTTTTCTTGTCCCTCTGTCGGTCGCCGAGCCTCGAGCTCGCCAGATCCAGGCAAACTCGCCAGCTTGAAGGGCTTCTTCGATTTCTCGAGAAGACGATGGCGAGGAGCAAGCAGAGAACAGTGGCGACAGACGACAGTGGCTCAGTCGAGTTAGTTTCTTCTTTCCGGCCCCGAACCTAGATCTACAAAAAGTCACAACCATATCCAGGCCCGGCTCAATCCAATCAGTTTCGTGAAGGAGGACTCGGAACTGTAAATCCAGCCCGTGCATCGATGGCAGCGGCTCACCGGGAACGATTCCCCCGAGTCTCGCCAACTCCACCGAGCTGCTCCGGCTCAATTTGGGCTTCAATTCCATTTCTGGGCCGATCCCCGGTGCTGTCACTTGGTCTGCTTAGATTGCCACCGTTGCTTCAACCACAACATCTCTGGACCGATCCCAGCCTCCATAACCAAGTTGGGTGCGCTCCAAAGTACTCTCTCGGAGCCACAATCAGATTGCAACCAGAGAAATTGGGGAAAAAAGAAAATGAACAGAAGAAAGGCAAAAAAGAAAAGAAAAATAATATCCAAATGCTCGTTGGCTAACACGATTTGGTCGGCCAATGAACTCAGACCCTTTCTTAAAGACAAAATATTATCACTTCATGTTCTTATTTGAATGATACAAGATTCGCTCTGAGTCATCATCTTTCGAGAGTTACGCTACTTCATATCCTTATTTGCATTCCCTACTTTATATGCCTCAATAGTCAAGTCACTATGAAGCAAGGGCGCTTTTGGAAAAAGAAAGGAACCGACGATGAAGCTTGAAAGAGATCAACCGGGAGGGGTCGGAACTGGCTTTCAGCAAAAATCTCTTGATGGCTTGATTAGCTTTTACTTTTAGTGAGCTTGTCAAACATGACTCGCTCTCTTTACCCTATCGATGAAAGTGATGCTCGAGGGCTACAGGGGTAATGAACATAGTATTCTATATATGCCTTACTCAGACAATTACTCGGAAAGGAACAGATCTATTTCGATTATGAGTGAAGCAAAGCGTAGCAAATAAAAGGTCTCTTCTTTTAGCACTCTTAGTGAAGATTTAACATTTTTTGGACGACTCATAAAAAAAGCTAGCTCTGAGTACAGTATATGTCACTCAGCTTAACAAGATTTCGAGGTCGAAATCTGATCAAAAGAGATCATCCGGAAAGAACTGGAAGGTCGGCAAACAAGCACCCTTCACGCCATCTCGGTGCACTGTTGCAAAGTGTTCCAATAGATACATACTCTCATTACTGTGATTTAATCCCGTCCCATACCAAAAATAGTACCGGAAATCGCATGAAGTAATCACATTAGCTGCTACATCTCCAAGCTACTTTCTATGTTTGTTCCTCTCTTTCTTTTTTTTCCTAGACTTACCTTCAGATCTGTGCTTACTGGAGTGCTTTCTGCTCGAGCTAGAGTGGACCTTTTTCGCTTTCTTATGCCTGTCTTTATGAACGTCCTCTTCGGGTGATCCAGAAGCCAAAAGTGAATGTGGTTTCCCTGGGCCACACGTTACACGTGCTTCCCTAAACTTGGGACTTGGAGACAACTCCTTGGAACCTGGGCAAGACGGAAGGTAAGGACCTGTTTCATCCATCCTCGACCCTATTGTACCTCTGCCGCGCTTGACCCTGCATCCACAATAGTATTTATTTTAGGAATCAATGCCTGATTCTTTTACTCTCCAAACCAAACAAGCACACACTTCGCAACAAAATAAAAAATGCATGTGTTCTCAGAGGGGGACGAGAGAAAAAAAGAGAGGCTGCGACCTTGAGTGTAAAAACTCTTCAATCTCTTCATCACCCAAACCCTCATCTCCTCTTTTATGGCGACTTTCATGTGTGCTTTTACTTTGAGAACATGAAGGTTCAGCACTGTAATCATCTATATCATGCCTATTGCTGGGGCTCCTCGAAGAACTGGCATCCTTATGGTACCTCCTACTGCTGCTCTTGTCCCTTGATCTTCCTTTGATCCGATTATCAAGCTCCAGCTCCTTCTGACGCAGTCGCCACATTTCATTCACTTCCACAGCTTTATTGGCTGAACATGGAGACAGCATGCAAAAAGTCATAAACTGAAGCAGACATTAAAGAATGCTAAATTGGAGCTAACTGTTACAAATGAGAAACAACATAAAATTCAGAAAGCAAAGAGCTTGAGATGCATCCAGGTAAAGCACACTCAGATGAAAGTCAAAAAGTAGGAATGCAACCACACATAAGCAAGTACATTCAAAATGGCATCCTTAGCCTTGCCCGAAAATATTTCATTGTTCACTTGCTGGATATAATGAGAGATGCAACATTCTTATAGAAAACAAGAGAGCATAGTATTGAAACACAGAGATGGCAGAGGGCATGCGGCTATGCAATGGCATGCAAACATAAAGCGCCTCAATGAGCGTCATTCCTGGTCCATTAACCACAATGATAAAAACAATACACGTGCTCCAGAAGTGTCCACTTTGATGTTTCTTAAGTGACCCAATCACACGCCTTGGAAAAAATGTGCAACTCTAAATACGCAAAGATGGGCCTAACCTTGTTGCACCCCGAGAACAGTTGCCGTGAGAAACCTCGAATTGGGCCGAGTCCTAACAGAGGGCTTGCTAAGATAGGCAAGTGCACCTTCTTTCTCAGCTTGTCGACGTAACTCCGCTGCTTCTTTCATAAGAATTGCAGCTATTCGGTTTTCCGTTTCCAAATCCATTGCACTATAGAGCACAGTACAATAAGCATATGAGACAGCGTATCTCATTCTTATACAATCTAAGGATTTATCTTCCTAAGCAAAACTTCCATCGCAGAACAATATAGTCTTTTCAGGCTAAAATCTTAGGCGTCACAAAATTGCTTCATTTCCCTCACTTTTCCTAATTGACAAGTATCTCACTCAAGTTTCTCAAGTCAGGTTTCTCCTCTTCCGTCAGAAAATTCAACACTCCTAATTACATAATCAGACTGCACGCATCAAAAGTTGCGATTTTTGCTCATCCACAAACTTCCCAGCTTCCAAAAGAATTGATATTCGAATTTGACGAATTGATGATCACCTCCACGGGAACACAAAACATACGAGAGAATTTCCAGTTAGACAACGCAAGCATCAAAACTAACTAACACGACTGAATGAAGAAAGCTACCAAATTTCAACCTATCTCGCATTGCTTGAAATTACCCATCACTGAACGGTAAAGGAATCTAATCCAACAGGGAGAAATTAATCGCAACATACCGAATTCGATCGATCGATCAAGGGGTCACGCGCCAAGCTGATAAATTGGAGGACTGAAAGACTTCCCTTGCGCAGAAAACCCTAATTTCAAATTCCCAACAGTAATTGCGGGAATCTACGGCTGTGCGAGAGCTGGAAGACCGTGGGTCGAAGAGGGGGGTGAGCAAAATCGAGCCTTTCTGCGACGAATGTGGATGTCGCTCGTAGCTTTGCCAAGTTTCTCGTGTTTTGTTGCGTAGACTTTGAGGAAATTCGACATCCTTTTGGAAGGAGTGAACTACAGGTATCAAGGCCCGATTTAAAACGGGCCGAATGACACAGGCCCCGTTTTGTCACTTGAAGCGAACCCGAACTTATGGGCCAGATTTCTTTTTTTCTCTTTTGGTTTGCACTCAAATGTGGCAACTAGTTCAGCTCAATCACTTACTGGTGCATTTAAGATTTTATCTATTGAGGTCTCATTATGCAGTTTATCACACTTTCCTCGTTAATTCAGATGGATGTTCATCATTGATCGCACTTTTTTCATCACCTGAACTCGCATCTAATTTCTTCTTTTCGCGGGTGAATTTTTTTTTTTCTACCCTTTTCAGTACCAAGTTCTAGGAATCCGAGAAATCGCTACGTTAGTCTGCTGTCTACATCAAAATACAAAATTGGTTGGACAGCTAACATTGAGAATATGAGTAAACTTAAGAGAAGAGAGTAATGTTACGTTATGGAGAGAACATTGACAATTTGATGATGTTGAGTTATGAAGTAAGCAAAAGCCAGTTCCCAAATATGAAAAGCAAAGTCAGGTTATACTTGCCAGCCATCTCCTAAAACGCCAAATTGGAAGATAACAAGACAGTTGACATTTTGCTGCACCTGGACAGCTGAGAAGTTCCCCTACGGTGTGAACATAATAAGGCCTTGACTTTCCAACAGTCACGTTTCACATGTCAAGAAAATGTATTTTGTTTTGGTCAGCAGTAGAGCTGTCAATATGAGTCATAGACCCATATCTGACCCATATTTTATATAAATTGGGTCTTATGTGGGTCATTTAACTTGTGAAATTAAATGGGTTAAAAATGGGTTACACATGAAACTCATTTTTTACCCATATTAGACCCATTTTCGACCCATGATTCCCACAAATTACAAATGGGCCTAGGGCCTCAAAGGCTCAACTTTACTATTATTTTTTTAATTTTCTATTTTTATAAGTGAATGAAAGAAATCAGAAAATAAAATAAAATTAAAAAATATAAAAACCGTTGCAGACCGCCCACCACCCGCCGCCGCCGGTCACCGCCCGCCTCCCGCCGTCTGCCGGTAGCGGCCACCGATCTCCGCCGCCCACCGATGGCCGGAGAAAAATGAAAGAAAAAATAAAAGCAAAATAAAATAAAAAATACTTTTTAAAAAAATAAAAAAAAATTCACTAGATTTTTTTAAAAATATTTTATTATTAAAAATATTTTTAAAAAAATTAAAAATTCTAAAAAAATTTAAAAAATAGAAAAAAAAAGTCACTAGATTTTTTATTGCATGAAAGTATTTTAGTAATATCATTTTTTTTATATATTTTTTACTAATTTTTTTTATTAATTAATTTACTTTTTTATTTGATGTAAATTTTTTATGTGACCATGTGAAGAGCTTAAAATATATTAAATGAGTTATATAAGTTTTTTTAGAATATTAGTGTGATTTGGTAATATGGGTCAAAATGGGTCGGTTCGGGTATGGGTCGGTTGCCGATCGAGTCGGGTATGGGACATTGAATATGGGTCAAAACGGGTTAGACAGGTCAATATGGGTCAGACTATATTCGGACCGACCCGACCCGACCCACCCATTTGACACCTCTAGTCAGCAGGCTGTTCGGAATGAGGAATTTGCAACTTGTATCCTTTCTATATTATCAGTGTTTTTGTCATTTCTTTTTCTTTTTTTTATGTCGGCTAGAAAATGATGACATCTTTTGCAAATAGAATTCCGTCTTTTGCTCCTGATGTCTCTGATGAGCAGATCAAAGGAGCTAACTTGTGAACTAGATGATACCTGATGCACCCTGAAATAAGAAATTGCTGATTAGAAATTGTTGCCTTTCATATAATGCTGAGCCACTTCAAGGACCATGTGTGTTTGAGATGACGATCCCCATCGCTTTGACTATTGATTTATATGATTCTCTATATATACACGACTGCTTTGCACCTGTAAATTAAGTTTTTAAAATAACTGACAGTGACTCCTCGGGATTTTATATGGTATTAGAGTAGGAAGGAGGTCATGAATTCATATCATTATCGGCGTTTGAATGCAGAACTGAAATTTTTTATGACAGATGCTCATCCCTAGATTTCTCCTAGCAGAAATTATTTGCAGGCGTGACATTATCATGAAGAAAAAAATATTGGGTGATGGATTCTTGGGTCTAACGCCTTGCCGAATTGAGCTACAAACATTGTTCACATCTACATCACAAAGTTATGCCAGTTTCTGCCACACTTTCGCTCGGAAAGAAATCCGTCGACTGAAAAGTGCAAGGGAAAAAAAAAATTTCATGTGCTGATAACTCATGAGGCTTATTAGGATCGGGACCGTTTTGGATTGACGCAACCCGTCTCGAAAAGATCCGATTGTAGTAAAGTACAACTCAAATTCAACCGTGTTTCGAAAGTCGAAAATCTATCTCCGTCGGGTATGAATATGCGAAGCCCACTTCAAACCCGCCAAAAACTCGACTTCCTGATAGAATATAGACGATACGACTCACCAAACTTATAAAAGAGAGGATTGCATGTTCTTAGGTTCCGGTCGGAACCTGTTCGAGATCTCTTGTTAATCAAAGACCCTGTAGAGGTTCGGAATCGATTTGACAAGTAATCAGAACCGGATCTCGATAATTGGCTGGACAGCCAATAAATTTTTGACCCTTGAGTTAGCATATGAGTATCTTAAGAGGAGAGTATAGATCAGGAATATCTTAAGTATGAAGAGAATATCGACAATTCGATGATGTTGAGTTCTGAAGTAAGCAAAAAGGCAAGTCAACTCTAAATAATCAAAGTAAGGTTAGACTTGCAAGCAATCTCCTCAAATGACAAATTAGACGGTTCAAGAAATCAGATTTTCAGTTGACATTTTGCGCACCCGGACAGCTGAGAAGTTCCTGTACGATGTGAACTAGCTGAAGTGAAGTTCCTTATCAGACAAGGCTCAAAATGTAACAATGGCCATCACTTTCTAACAGTAACATTTCGGCTGTCAAGAACAGTCTTTTCCTTCTTTGTCTCTTCCGGGCAGCTGGAAGACGATGATGTCTTTTGCAATTAGAGTTCCGCCGGTACTGATGGATTGCAGTGACGTCGCAGATATTTTGTATGCTCCTGATGTTTCCGATGAGCAGATCAAAGGAGATTAATTTGCAAATTCGATGTGTGGTTTGTGCTTTCATGTCACATTTCTCTGAATAAACCGGGGCGGAATTGCGTCTGCTGTCGATCGGTTTCACGTGGAAAGGATCACAACCATTTTGGTGGTTGTGATATTGAAGCACCGTTGTGGGGGTTGAGCGAATTTTATGTACACATCTACTAGGACAAAGTCCATTTGCTACTTCATTGCCATTATGCAAAATCTATGAAAAGAAGAATCTTATCATCCATTCATTTCCATTCTTCTATTAGGTGGAGTGAAATGGCGATTCCAAAGTAAGAGGCGACTAAAAGAACAGAGCTAGGAGTATTTATTAACATTTGATTGGATCAGCTAGAGAACAAGCAAAAGTTCGATGTTCCTGGGAAAATCTTGTTCTGAATGAATCGACATATCGTAACAGAACTAAAGTTGTACTGCACAATTCTCTTCTGAGTGTAGTATAACTACGAGCCCTCTCTATCTGATACGAGAGACCAATGTAATTGAAAGAAACGAACTCGACCGCATATTCGGGTTGATTATCAAGGTTGCTTCGTTCCGTCAGTTAACAGGAGGAGCTCTGTGGTAAGCTGGCACAGTCGCGGGGAAGAACATCTGCCTTACTCCTTCATCCCTTATTATGGGAAAGATGATACCTGATGCACCCTGAAATAGGAAATGCTGGTTAGAAATTGTTGCCTTTCAATCTAATGCTAAGCCACTTCAAGGGTTTGAGAACATGATCCTAAAAGTTGAAAGCAGATACACACCTTAATCAGTCTGGCCCCAAGCCACATGCGTTTCAGCGAAGGGAATGGAAGACATAACCGGCCGACACCATATACGGCTACAGCGAAGAAATGGCAAACCAAGTGCATCGGACGGGGGTTTAGACCTGAGAGCAGAGAGACTGGCCCACTTGAGCATAGACCGCCAAGGCTCAGATAATCGAAGCATGCTTCGCGCATTTCCTTCCTTGCCGGGTCCGGAGATGCACAGAAAACCTTGTACAGGGCACCGGCTAGTGTGTTGATGGTTGATGCCACAGGCTGTGACGAAAAGGAGAAGTCCGGTTAGCATGCAGTTCGAGAAGCGGCGCTACTAATATCTGCACTTCTTTACTCTAAGATCAAGTGGATGACATTTCTCACCTTCCTCAGAGTATAGAACGACTCAAGATATTTGCATAGAGCAGATGCATCGTTCAGATCCTGAAGAGGGCGAAGCAAGTTTCTTAGCACGACGATATCAGATAGAGCCACGGTCATTCCTCCTCCTGTCAATGGATGGCGCATGTTGAACGCATCTCCCATCAGAAGAGCTCCAGGGGTGGGTTGAGGATTAGCAGGCATGCTTCTATTGGGCATCGACTTTATGTTTCCCTTGTCAATTGCCGATATGAAAGCTTTGTACAATTCAGGGGGAATCTGAAACACGAGATTCTTCGATGAGCCCAAAATATCTAGACTAGAGAGCAAGATAAGCATAAACCGAGGAGCAGCTGAGATAACTTCTGGTGTCCTAATTGCCTAGCAGTTTTGATATATACCTGTGGAGCAACCTTTGTCTTCAAATATTTGGCCATCTCGCCGCTGGCTACAGAGGGCAATTTCTGGCCTGGGACATCGACCAGACAACGGATCTCGGTGCTGCTGATCGGATAGAATAAGATAGGTGAAGGGTCTGCCAGTATGACATGGCCGTGATTTGGGAATGGAAGATCGCAATTCTCCAAGACTAACCCCACGAATTGAGAGGGGACATCAACCTGTAGATATAGGGAACATATTACTTTCGACTCAAGCACGGCAGACCAAGATTCGAGGAATGCGCAAAATGTTGGTGATAACTTCAGAATATAGATCAATCTGCTCGATTGACCCTTCATATTCACCTTCGGAGTGCAGAGGTTACGGCGTAAGTTTGAAAAGCAGCCATCACATACGACGGTGAGGGGAGCATATGCCTTCAGCTCTTCCCCAGCCTTGGTCTTGTATTGCACTCCCTTGACAGTTCCCTTTTCCTCAATTAGAGATGTTACTGTTCCTTGTTCTAGACTTACACTGAAACAGATGAAGGGTACAAAAAAAAGGGTAAGATGATGACCTTAGAATGAAGTCTCTTATTCGACGCAAGCGTAATATGATTGGATAAACAAAGTACACAATTAAGCTGATGACGAGACGATCCAGTTTTGCAATATCAAGTTAAAAAATGAGATCACCAACAAAGAATTATCTCAAAAACTTCTTAGAGTGGATAAAATCTTGGTCTGAGAAGTATCACACCATCTTTAGCTAGATGAAACAGAGCAGATAAGCAAACAGAAAACAGAAGACTGTCAGGAATAGCAGATCGGAGAAGGAAAGTACTTTGGAAGAGTTGCGGCCTTTTCCCTCATTCTTTGAATGAAACGGCCGTTGTGAAAACCTCTACCGGCAACATCCGAATGAAATTTCTCCAATGGATAAGACAGCTGCGTGTGTTTCCCATCCTTGAAGAGAGCATATCCAATAATTCTTTGGGCATCAATTGTGTGTACGCAATCTGCTCACACCAAACGAATTGTACTCAATTAAGAATCCGCACCGGATGCATGATTATGAACATTTAGCATACTTAAAACAGACTAAGACCCATGTTTCAAATTGTGAAGAACAATTTCAGAAGGTATAACGCTCTATTTGCAAGACCCTGCTTACCTGCAAGGTCCAATTCCAGCAATTTCAGGTAACCTCCTGGTTGAAGAAGCTCGCCCACAATTCTGTCTTGCTCCGTCAGGTCCCTCTCGATAACGCGCACGCGACGTCCCTCCTGTGAATAAGCAACACGACACGAAAATTGCTTCAGATCATTCCAAATGCCAAATGAAAGTGCTTTCGTGCCATTCAAACTGCCCAATAAAAAGCCTTTTCTCACTGATGTTCGTTCCTGCTAGGCTGCTATGATCATTCAGATGTTTATGATAATTAACTGAAGAACTATGAAAGGAGAACAGCAAGCAATCCCTCTCCCAAACTCGCTGACCAATCGAAAAGGCAACTCCAGACGGAAAGTCAAAACTAGTTTGCTTCGTTCCGTCAGGAAGCTGAACCGAACAGAAAGGAACGAAAAGTTGGGAACTCGAAAACCAATCTTCAGAGTCACTCAGGCACGTGAGACGCGACGAAGACGCAGTTTCACGCATAATCCAGAGACCAACCAACAGGTTCTCATACGGAAAACAAAAATAGTTCCCAAATCCTTCGCAACCGACAGCAACATCTGATGAGATGCAACTGCAACTCCGCGAGATAGGGCTCTTGACTTCGGAGAGAGAGAGAGAGAGAGAGAGAGAGAGAGAGAGAGAGAGAGAGAGAAATGATCGCGTTAACGTACCTTCCCGAGCGTGTAAGCGAGAGCCGCGCCGGCGACTCCTGCTCCGACGACGATGATATCGGTGCTCCCGTCGACCTCGGGCCTGAAACCTCCATCATCAACAGAGCTCTTCACATAGCCATCGCCTAGACCACCCTTCTTGGACACCCTCCTCTTCTCCTTCCCGAACCTCTTGAACAGCAGAACAATCCCCAGGAACAGAGCCAGAACGCCACTAATCAAGTACTGACCGTCCATCGTCCAACCCTTTCAGAGACTGATCCCGGCTCAAACAGCCCAACAACCTCCGCGATCCAACAGCCAGAGAGATCGAGAAGAAGACGGTTGGCGGCGAGGTTTGGAGCTCGCTCTTACTTACGGTGGTGCAAAAGCTTCTGTCACCAGATTTCCGAAGTGCGCAATTTCGAAATGTGTTTTTGCGTGTGGTGAAGCATTCAAGCCAAGTTGGCGCTCTTTTATAGCCCGACGAGGCTTTCCCCCACTCGCTTTTCCGTTTTTGCGACTGTAGACGTGGGCTGGACGCGCCTGGTATTATCCTTTTTCTTTTCCATTTATTTACTTAATATTATTGTTCTTTTTTAAAATTGGCGTCGAGTGTATTTTCGCTGACACAAATTGCTGCGGTATTTTTCAAATGAGAGCTCAAGTAGCTGGATTTGTTTGACCGTAGAAAATGGGGTTTTATATGACCACAATCTAACTGCTTCCTAAATTGAGCTACAAAACATCTTTTACTTCTTCGTCACAAAATTATGCCAGCATGTGCGTAACTTCTGTTTGGGATGAACCCGAACGATTCGGGAAAAGTGCAAAAGAAATTCACGCCGATTCCGAATGTGTATGACCATTCGGGACCCACTAAAAGCTCGACTTCTCGATGCAGTATTATAGGCGGTACAACTTACCAAACACGTATAGGAGAGGAATTCGATGTTGTTATGTTAAGTAGTCGTGTCATGTCGAAATTAATTTCATTCAAGAAGAAAGGTAAGGCAAGAACGTTATTACATAAGTTTGACAATGAAGGCTTCCGAAAATAGAGTTTGTTACGCCAATATTGGATGGCAAGCGAAGGTTGTAAGTGACAACATTAATTGGACGCCCAAGGTGTCATGTCCTATTCGTGGCTCAACAGTCCAATTTATGAGCCTCCATGCTTGTTATCAGTCAATTTCTCACTTTCCAATATTTATTTTTCTCATTTTTTCGATCATTTTTTTTCTTTTTTTGGGCTTTCTGATGTCATATTTAATTTCTCAATTTCCATAATTTCCATTTAAAGGGAACATATAATTTTCTTACCAAGAGATATAAAATAGGGCAATGAAAGACCGTTAAATCGGACCGTTTATCAATGTCAAAAGGTGGTCACACTGTAGGCAAGAGGAGGGTCGGTCAAAGGAAGAGTTTGGTGAGGAATTAATATAATGGAATTGCACTAGTCAACCAAGTTAAAGGTGCCTTCAAGGGGTTATTACCAAACCACGGGACACAAACAGCGGATTCAGAACCAAATCCCACTAAAAGACAACCCAAAAATCAAATCTTTCGTATGTTGCTGTTCCCAGCATAGGGCTGTTTTACCGAATCAAACTGAGTGTCACCAAATCGTGGCATAATAACGTAATTAAATGTAAATTTTTTATGATAGTACTGTCAGGATGGTACAATCTCAATCATAGATCCACATATCATCATCGCGTGTTTTGCATAAAGCACTCATTGATTGAGAGACCATGTGGTCAGAAATAATTGACAGTATTGTTAGATTATTAGGTTAGTAACTTTTTTTTTTTTGTGTGTAAACTATAGACATCATTAGAGATATGGAGAGAGGTGGCTGGTCAAGTCACCAAATCGTCAAATATTTAATTTTAGTTTTGAGGACGTATTGGCTTGTCTTGTCCTGAGCTTTTTGTTAATGATTTGTTTGACGGGAGGGAGTGGTTGTGGTGCAGGCATGAGAAAAAGGAGGAGGTGGAGGAGGAGGAGGAGGAGGCAGCCCCCCCCCAAATATCAACCATGGCGTGCTGCTATTTATAAATCCATAGTCAGCTTTTCTACTCTCGGACCACGATCATTCAAGCACACCCACATGCAGGATTTGTGTGGCGCGACGCGTATCCTTCCTTTCCCTCTCAAAATAATGGCATGGATCGTCTTATTCGCGCATTCTTTTGGGTGTTATCTTCGGAGGTAGAGATAGACCGATGTGCATGCGGCTTTTTCGCTCAATAATATCACCTTGTTTGAGCATTTTCCGAGGACAACTTCTCAGAAATATTGATTTATGTGCTTTGATAGTTGCACTATGTAAATGAAACAAGGGGCTATCGCACTAATAAAGAATAATTAATCAAGGTGCTTAAAACACTCAATTGACACGACATATGTGACCGCTAAGATGTTGGCTGAATGGTTCAAGCGACTAGTTGTATACATCAGATTCGGTATTCAAATCACGACATCTTCTACTCTGAGCAACATTTCGCGCCGCACTTGCTAGCTCGTGGGTGTATCTGTATTCGATTCACGTGGGAGGAGCATTATGTGCACATCTGTGAGAATTATTGAGCCAAAAGTTTCGGATACCCTTATTATAGTACAACGTGCACATCATCATGTATTGTCTCGTGTATTGCTCAAGGGATGGCAATTTGATGAAGCCATAGTTTGATGCAAAAGGCATGGACGATGATACGAATATACTTTGGTTCCCCTTTTCGTTTTCATTTGATTGGATATAGACAAAGGACCATGTAAGTGGATGCATCCCTAATCCTAATTGTGACTTATCAACTACACCACTATCAAGTCAAAGCTGGCCCTATTTTCACACCCACTTTCCCTCATATGCTAGAATTGACCGTGTAATCGACACTTAGAGTGTGTTTGTTTCATGGAAAACGAATGATTTGAGAAATATTTTTTAAACAATGATGGCCAGGCTTCGTTTATTTCGTGAAAAATGAATGATTTGAAAAGTAGCTTCATAAAAGTGATCGCATGTATCGCTTGAAATAATTAGTTCATGAAAAATATTTTCATTGCCGACAACAATTTGTGTCTAAATATTTAGTTAGACAATGAAAATATTTTTCGTTCATCCATTTTTGTAAGCGATCATTTTTTGTAAAATATTTTTCAAATTATTTATTTTTCGAGAAACGAGCAGAGTCTTAAAGTTGAAATTGGAACTGAGGGCATTCGCCACCTCTACTCGAAGAGATCATCTATCTTTGAATGTGAGGCCTCGGACATTTCCCTTTTCGAAGATTGTCATTAGGATCGAATTCTATTGGTTGGAAATTATGCTGAGAATCTCTTATATGTCGGACAAAAGAGAAATTTAAGTAGTAGCTATCTATTGCCGGCTCAATCGATTCGCATATTTGGTTCAAAAATAGAAAAAGAAAAAAAGAAATCGATTCCCATATATTTGTCTCCGTATATTCGCGGGTATTCTCTCGTATACCCGCGAATATACAGGTATTTGCCTCAGATTCTCACAATAATGGTGATCCGAAATAGGGTTTTTGTTTGTCGCATGGCTCAACGTGATATTTGATTATTGATGTGTTTCCTGAGAACTATGTTCACGATGAAACTTATCTGCATGTGTTCGGGACTACTCATGGACCGGTGTTAACGAAAACGCGTCGCATATCGAACCGAACTGCTGAATAGTACACAATTCAATCAAAGAAAACAAGATCAGACCAGCCAAACAAACACAAGTGAAAGAGCACTAATCCCCGTTTAAATTGATTGTTTTGAACCGGTAAGGTCATTACGATTTTCAAACATTGCCGGTGCGTGGACCTAACTATAATTACAAGAACGCATTAAAAGTACATGCGGTTGATAGTAAGAATAAAAGAATTGGACGTTTTGATTAAGGTACATGCAGTCTCTTACATGTATTAAATCATAGTGAACATTAGATTCAATTTTTATGTTATACTCATCATCGACATTACCAAATTTGTGTGTGTATGTATGCACGTATACGTGTATGAAAATACCGGACGTTATTATTTTTTCCTTTTCTTAAGTACCTCTAATATCCTCATCAACGTAAGTACTTGTGCATGCATGTGCACAATGCGCGCCTAATCTCCATTTCCCTTCATCGGAGTTGGTGTAGTTTCCCACATGCATGGGTTATCATGATTGTTCTTGATTGCATTAAGCAAAAAAAGATTTGCGACAAGTAATAAATGCATAAATAAATAACTAAATACACATAAATGTTATATAATAAGGAATGCTATGTCTCCTACGCACTCGTCATGGGTCATTCATTATGCTTTAAAGAAAGGGTTAATGTCACGAAAAACCCCCAAACTGATACACCTATGGTAAATTTATTCAAAACTATTTTTTGACCACTCAAAACCCTAAACTGGTACACATGTGACAAATTTACCCTCCATTAAATTGGGTTAATATCATGAAAACCCCCAAACTGATACACCTGTGACAAACAGATGGTAAAAACTCCAAGTTAGTACACCCGTCAATTGTCACGTGTCATCCAACTCAGCAATTTAACGATTAGATTTAACGAAAATTAAAATAGGATAAAGTTATCACAGGTGTGCCAATTTGGGGTAAATTTGTCACAAGTGTACCAATTTAGAATTTTCTGTAGTAAAAAAAAATAATTTTGGGTAAATTTGTCACACGTATACCGGTTTAGGATTTTTCGTGGTATTAACACTTAAAGAAATGCAAACTTAGTTTTTTGAAATATGTTCTTTTTTTTTCTTCTTGTTTTTACTATATTTTGGCAATCTTATCAAGAACTATTTATAAATGAATTTTATTTATAAGTGCCCTAACGACACCTGTCAAATGCCCATCAAACGAATTACTGTAATTTTTAATACATTGTCTCCCTTGTATCACGCGTGATAAATGCACTAATTTTTTTATTTTATAAAAAAAATGATTATAGTAACTTAACTGCATCTAAAAATCGAAAGAAAGTTGGTCTCCGATATAGACGCATTTATAACCCAATCTTTCGACCTGCCCACACCCACTTCACGAGGTACGGTCAACCTTTTGCATGATCATTCAAGAACCGGGAGCGCAGTACCATGTTGACTTATTCGAGCAGAGGACAGTGACACCAAGATGAAGATCCAGCTGACTTGACTCGGCTCCCATTTTTTTTTTGTTTTTTTTTTTTGGGGATTTGTGAAATTTCATTTATCTTTTTTCCTTTTATTTTTATTTTTATTTATGTAGATTGAATTTGAACCGGTGATTTTATGATTTCAATTTCCACGTTCCATCATCCACATTCAATCTAATGGCTGGTGGGGGGCTGGAGTACTCCAGCCAATTGCGTGGCGTATTAGGTTGGTGAGCCCACGAAAGATTGGACCTCGTGTTCTTGATCGCACAGCTAGCCGAGAAAGCTCCATGAATGAGTCGCTATTTTAGGTCGGAGGCAAAGAAATCTTGCATAAATGTGTTGCTTCAGTTAGGTGAAAATGGGACCATGCGCATCATAAATTTCACAGTATGATTTTTTTTCCCAAGCATTTGATGGGCAAAAACTTGATAATTTATCTCGATTCCTGCATGTCGAGAAAACGTGCGTAAATCTTTTTCGTGCGTACAAGTACACGTACGTTGGCATAGTGTACGATGCTTATGAGCTCATCACATGATTTGATGAAGCTATATGAAACCCACGTGATTTAAGAAGATGGGGAAATTACTAAAAAGGAACCATAAATCTAATGCACGGATGTCAATTCAGTCATAAATCTTTCAATTTCTTCAATTTAGTTTTAAACATTTTGACAGTTTGCCAATGTAGTCTTTAGGTCAATTTTGGCTAGAAATCGCTGACATTGATATTTTTTGGATTTTTTAAAAAAATATTTCTGATTTTGTTGCTGTTATAATGAGTATTATCATTCATTGCCATGATCATCATCATTACTGTGGTCGGCGAGAGTCATGGCCCTTGCGGTGTCTAGCATGGGCTGTCCTCGCTTGAGCAAGGCTTGCCCTCGCCAAAGTTGATAGGGGCTCGACCCTTGCCGGCCACAATGAAAAAATATAAACAAAACAAAAAAGAAAAAAAAATTCGTGGAATTGAAAGAGTTGTCTATATTAGTGCTGGCTGTGCTATGTAAGGCAACCGGCACGATTGGCGTCAAAATTAGCCATTTCCAGTCAAAATTTGCTGGAATAACTACATTGAAAATCATCAGAAGGTTTAGGACTGAATTGGCCGCCTTACAATATGTTAAAGATTATTTGGACAATTTTCCTTAGGATCTCATATTAACTCGCCAAGGGCAATTAGGGCTTCAGGGAGCGAGCGTATATAAAGTAACGAATAGATAGTCACGGGTAGGAGCAGCTAGTTTGCTCTGGCCCGATGATGATGTAGGAGGACAAGAGTGAAAGAGGTTCGAAGCCAAACGTTTTGTTCTTAACGAACATTTCCCGCATTGTGTTTTAACCATATGTGCATTGTTCTCTGTCCCGTCCGTTTCTTGAACATGCCTCTCTCCATGAAAGGACAAATCGAGGAGAGGTGCTACAACTATGTGCCTAGATCAAGGTTGAATTTTTTTTTTGTTTGGTCGAAGATCAAGATTGATTGAAAAGCCTCACTATTGACTAAGATATCTACGTAAAGAAGAATGGCAATGTTAACAACGTGCCTTAATCATTGACGTTGTGACATCCATCATCTGGTTGGAGCGGACGGTTCATGGGCAGGACGAGTGTGCGTGTCTTCCTTCTTTCCGGATGGAAAACGAAAGACAAAAATATTATGTGACTACCCTTAATTCACGGTGAGATTAACATGTTCTGGGCCACACACACACACAAAAAATAGAAATTCTTATGGGGTCCGCTCCTGCAAGATTTGTGGCTTACTTTAACAGTCACTCAAAGTCTGTTATGCTAGCAAAATTCATCAACGAAACCCTAAAAGCGAAGGGAATGATCAAACGCGCAAGACAATAAAAAACAGTAGCTTCGCGCACAACATATTTTTGTTTCCACCTATGTTATTGAGGAGTGTTATCAACAAGCATGAAATTGTATGTACGATGTTACCATCAGAATAGTTCCTCATCTCTTGTATATGAAATGACCGAGGACGGGAATTCTCTATCCCTTTACCGTATCTAGGTTTTTGTCACATGCGTTTGGATTGTAACGTAAATTTTCTTGTAAGTGTGGTCAATCCTAACCTAAGCAAGAGATGGATTTGGATAAGTAAAGAGGATAGAGAATCAATCTCCATCCTGATCTAGGCAATATCACATGTACTTTGATATGGACGTGCAAAATCAAAAGCTAAGATTCATCTTCCCGAATCGATTATAAAACATCACAACGAGTCGAAGCACGGGTGCATAGTTTATGACGTCGTCGTCGAGTGGCCCGGACATGGCCCGAGGTTGTTTATATCAGAGTATTGGCAACATATAATAGAAGGCACAAGGAAAGAAAAGCTTGACTTGAAAAGCTTTCTCTGACCGTCCAGTGTGACTGCGTCTTTCCCATGAATCCCCCACGATGCAAGAACACGCTATATCACCCACGTAAACGGAGGGAAAGTTGCACATCAATCTCTATATTATTTGCTTCTAAAAAGTAAACTTATGCGGACGGTCCATCTTCGTTAAAACCCCAAGAAACCCTCTGTCTGGTCAAAAGGAAGTAAAATACCATGAGGTCAGACCAGTGGCCACAGCGATGAAACACTCGACACGAGAGAGATGAGGAGCTGAAAGTTGAAGCTTTCACATTGGAATCGAGATCCACATGGAGAAGTCAGCTGCAAAGTGATTGTATATTGAGGAGTTTGGTAGCCAGCCGCCCCCTTGTGGCATGCGAATTCTGACCCTTGGGTCTCATTTTGACCCCTTAAAAGGTATTTGTAGATATTTCAAGGTGTGCACGCTAGGGAAAAGGAAAACCAGCCCTCTCTCTGGGAGGGCATTGATGCACTGCTGTTGACTTGGAAGTCATCCAATTTTGAACTTTGGAGGATGTAGGACCCCATGTTTGTTCGTGTTATGATTGATGTATTGTGTATGAACCCGGGGAATATGATTGAGTCTCGTGCATTGTGTTCATTAACTAATGTCCGGTCCTAAAAGTATAACTACCAATAACGTTACACCATCGGTCTAAGCGGTGGACCCAACCTTGAAGGATCATACACTGTGCTGACAAATGGTATGGTATGTGTATGCTGTTGGGGTATGATTTATGCTCTTCATCGACAGCAAAGTACGAGAGTTGCTCCTTGGTGAGCAGGCGGGGGTCCGAGGGGGCAAGCCCAACAATGATATTAAGGGGGCAGTGCCCCTTGGACCCCATATGGCTTTTATAATTTGAGTCCATATTTTATTGATAGTTTTGAGTTTTGACTCACGAATAGCTATTGTTGTATATTATTTCTCTTGTAATTGAGAGTTGTAAGAGAGATGTGAGAAGTGCTAATTATAGTGGAAACTTTTGCTGGATGTAGCTCTAGTTTAAGGGTGAATCGGGATAAAATTTGTGTCCCGATTTTTCTTTCACGCTGTTCCTCTTTATTTCATTGTGTTTGTATGCCTAATCTTACCATATGCTTGCCATCTAGTGGGCATACAATATATGTAAAATAAACAGATCAAGATCGTTAAAGTCGTATAAACTGTACGCGATATTTAATATTGAAAACGACCCACATAAATATGAGATTTCTGCGGGATAGATGCAAGATTTTTTTTATATTTTATAGAAGGTATGGCCCGCGTACAGTGCGAGTGGGATGCAACTTATTATCATTATCGTTGTTATCATTATCAGTATTGTGAATTACGAATGTACGTGCTCTTTATCTATTCCCGTCGATCACATCTGGAGCGGACAATAGAGACAGACCTCTCCGACTGCGGCATTCATCAAACGCACGATTGCGCTTTTGGAGAAGCTACGGGGCAACCCGCTCCTCTGACGAAAGAGCGCGCCACAATTCAGTGGCATCCTCGTGTAGATTCTTTCGTGTCATCTAATTAAGTTTGTTTTGGACTAACTTATTAGGGCGTGATTCATACTTATCATCGATTAGAAAGCACGAGGGTCTCGCTCGCCGGTGAGAGGGCTATTGTTTAAGGGGGCAGCGCCCCTGGAACGCTAGAAGGTTTTTATAGTTTGAACTTGTATTTTATTAGTAGTTTGTGTTTCGACCCATGAATAACTACTACTAGGAATAATTGCCAAAAAAGTCGTAAATTTATTGTAATTGTATCAATTCGGTCCTATACTTTTTTTTGGGTCAATTCAGTTATAAACCTTTTGCATTTGTGCTTTAATCCTTCTAGCCAATTTTGATCGGAAATGGCAATTTTTTGTATTGTTTTAATATTTTTCGATTATTTATCTATTTTCTTTCTTCTTTTTTTCTTCCCTCTTCCTTCAGCCGATCGCTGGACCTCAGTGATCGGCGAGAGGTGAGAGGCAGCAAGGTCGGGCCTTGCCATCGCCAGATCTAGCGAGGGCGAGCCTCGCTCAACGACGGTGAGATCAGCCTTGCCGACACCTGGGCGACCTTGTCAGGTAGCGATGAACATAATGGACTGACCGAACCGGCAACCGCTAGGACTGGACCGAACTGGCCGGTTCAAGTTATTTTCCCTTTTTTGTGGGCGAAATAACTTGAACTTCGTAGCATGGATCGGTACGTCTCTTACCTTGGATTCAGCAATTCATCGGTTCATGCGACTAGCGAGGATATCACGGAGCATCACATTTTATTTATCTTTTAGTTGGAGATGAGTTTCTACTTTCTCTTTCGTTGGAAAAATGTTAGAGGTGTAAATATGGTTGAAAACCCAAATCCATATTTTAACCCATATTCAATAAAATAGGTCAAAAATGAGTTAGCCAAGTTCTAATAAATGTGTTGTTAATGAGTATAAATTTTAAGCCTAACTATATGTGGATTGTAAATGGGTTTGTCTTTGAACCCATTTAGGTTAGACAATACCAATTTATTTACAATTCATATAGCTTGTAAAAGTTGTTAGTTTATATGTATATAATTAAAAAAAATATAAAAACTGCTCAAAGAAGTAGAATGTCGCTGGTCGCCCCAATCGCCGCCTGCCTCCCACCGCCGGTTGATGGCTGTTTACTTATAACGTGGCCTTGCCATAGTAAAAGCCTTACTCGGATAAGAACGGCCACAGAGAGTAAAAAAGACAGGAGGAGGTTCCGTAATTGGTCGGAGGGGGTCGGGACTCATGCAGGTCTCAATTAGCAACCTGCAAACTCCTCAGGTCCTTCTGTTTAATATCCGTTGGATATTTCTTGTTTGCGTACCGGTCTGCAAATTTAACAAGACGCGGGACCCTTTTTGCAAAAGAAAATTATAGTTGGGCCCGTCGGGGATAAAGTTTAATTTTTTTTAAAAAAAATTATAAATTTTTTTCACTAAATTTTTATTTTCTGAAAGTATTTTAACAATATCATTTTTTTAACAAATTATAAAAATAAGTATTTCATGATTTAGTTAAATATAGAAGTGTTTTAAGTAAATACGTATTAGGTCGGGTATAAGTTGTGGAGTGGTCGTTAGATTTGTATTGTATAGAAATAGGTCAATATGGGTCAGACGATTTTCGATCCGACCCAAATCCGATCCGACACATCTAAAAAAAAATTGTATGATTTGCTTATGATTTGTCACTCGGGTGTTTGTTTTCGGCTTTTTTGGTTTTTGTGATTTTTCACACTTTCTTGGCCCAACATGTGGCATGTTGGATTTTGTTCGAGCGATGTCCAAGCCATTCATGGGCTTTTAGATATGCGACCCGACAGGCCCGTCATGAAGACGAGAGGAGAGAACGCGGGGGGTGAGATGTCGGAAATGCCCCTCTCAGCAAGTGCCGTTTCTCGAGACTACCTTGTCCAAATCGAACCTCTCTTTCTCCAACGGCTACTTGCAGGATCCGTGAGAGAGAAGACGCAGCAGACATTTAAAAAAGTGCAAAAGCTCTCGCTTCGGCTCACCCATTTGCCCCTGCGATTCGTTCACTCACAATAACAACGCTCCTCTCTCTCTCTCTCTGTGAAACGGGTCGATGTCGAAATCGAGCATGGAGGCGAGCAACCGCGGAGGAGGAGGAGGAGTGGGAGGAGATGAATTCTACGAGGACATAGAGGCGCCCAAGTTCGTGGACTTCACCGCACCCGATCGCTACGCTCCTGACACCGACCGTTACTGGTTTTGCTTGCGCGTCGGTATGCCCCCTCACCCTCACTCCACTTCGTAAAGTCCGATGTTTTCACTATTTTTGTCGTTGATTTGATCTGGGAACTTTGGTAATCTCAGATTCGTGTAGTGAGCTTGATGTTTAGGTTTAGTACGGACAATGGGGAATTCACTTCTTGCTCATCATTAGTCGCTCTTGACTCATCAAGTTTGCATTTTTGTTCACTTGAGTTGGTCCAATCTACTGGCCCATAGTTTCCAAATTTTGTCTGATCTAAAAGTGCGTTGACTGTTTGAGATCTCATTTTAATTATAGAGCTCAAGATGCAGAAGTTTTATTTTTCCTAGTTCTTTGGGTTCATTGGGTTACAGGATGTGATCAGAAGCACGAAGAAGAACTGGACTCTGAAGCAATTTACAAGAATTTCGTCCTTAGGGTCAGTTCCTATGCCTTTTTCCATCTTCACTTTTTTTATCATGAGTAGGAGGCCTCTAAGTCGACCAAGTCGCCACGATGCTGCTGATCTATTGCAGGTAATGGCAGCCAGAAGTCCCAATGTAAGACTCCGCAAAGCTTTAACTAGAAAGCCGATTAAGTATGTACCGATCGCATATCTTAGACTTGAATCTCCATCTCAATAAGGTTCAGCTTATGATGTGCCTCATTCTCTCTTTGTTGTTGTTATTTTATGCTTTCGATCCTCAGTACTACAGCAAAATGTCCGCTGTCAGCTCCTGCGAAACCATCCAGATCTAGATTACCAAGGATGGCCATTTTATCTTCAATCTCCGGAAAGACATTTAATTGTGGTAAAGAGAGGGTCAAATCTACTCGTCCAGTGGCTACAACCCCTAACACTAAGGCAAAGCAGCCATCCAATGTGGCCAAGGCTTTAACAACCCCTAGAAACAACAAGAGAGTCTCAAATCCGGAACTCTTTCGGAGTGTTAGGAACCCAAAGGTTAAGACTAATGCCGGGCAGAACAAGAGACTGGTAGCAAAAGCTTTGGCATTTCCTTCTCCTAAGAAGGCCACGAAGATTAAAATCTCATCAGAGTTGGATACTACTGTGAGAAAGATTTGTGCCAGGATGAAGAAGCTGGAGATCGCAGGCCAAAAGAGGAACATACTGGGGTATGATACGCCAGCGCCTCTTGGTGGTTCCAAGAAAAATATGGGTGCCAGGGAGGTCAAGAGTCGGGTTTTTGATTCGTTGCGGACACAAAAGTGCAAGGGTGCAGATAAAGCTTCTAGATGTCTGAAGAAAAAGGACAGAGCTGAAGATTTGAAAAACTGTTCTGGTTCAGCCACTATTGAAGGAACTTCTGGCGACTCAAGTGACATGGATGTCGATCATAAGTCCACACGTGGATCTTTGGAAGCATGTCTTCTAAGCGGAACCTCTCAGAATACTGCACTAAATGTACATGAAGAACTTTTGACGAATGTAAGCACATCGGAGAAAAAATCAGGAGAAAGTCTAATTGAAGGTTCATCGAGTACAGTGAGAGTTGAAAGTGCTGACGAAGGGCTGGGTTTAGGAGCTGACGTAGTTCCTACCGTTCAAGCAGTTCGAGATGAGGAGAGGACTGAATTAACTTCTCAGGTAGAGGATGTGTCAGGCTTAGAGGAGGAGAAAATTCAAGAAAACACTGGCAAAACCAGTGACCAGAATGATGTTCCTGCCAATGATGAAGAAATTGTGGATCATGTCATTGATAATGATGACAAAGAAAATTCCACGGCCCCTGATCATAACATGTATGAGCTCCTCTGCGCCCAATTTCTGTTATGTATTTGCTACTCTTGGTCTATAGTTTTCTTTTTTTTCTTGATTGATAACTAAACCTTGATCCGTAGTCATTTGTTCGTCCTCGTGTTTAATTTGCTTCTCACATTTATTGCAGAGAACAGAATGGTGACTGCAACAGGAAAATCCTGGAAAAGCTTGATAATCACAGGAAATATGAGAAGGTTCATACTATTGATTCATTTGCAAATTGCAACATCTACTATTCCATGTCCGACTATATTTCAGCATCTGAATTTTTTAGCGACCGAATATCTTCAGGTCACTCGAACATTGATGAAGGTAAAGAAGAGCTCTATTGCAGACAAAAGAAGTGCCCAGGGTGGGAAGTATGTAAAACCAAGACCCACCAATCCCAAGCCTTTCAGGCTTAGAACAGATGTATGTGGACTCCAAATAACTTGATAAGTTGAATTTTCATTGATGGTTGCTGACAAATGTTAGCTATCGTAGGAACGGGGAGTTCTCAAGGAAGCAAACCATGAGAAAAAGCTTTCTACGCCATTGAAAGAGAATGCAACTGCTCCAGGGTTTCCATCCAAGAAAAATCAGAGTGTACAGAAAGTAAGACTTCCATTTAGTTTGTTTCTGTGTCTTTCCCCTTATATACACAACTCAAAGTAATTTTCTTTGACTCCTGCTGTCAGAAAAATGAACAATCCTCTGAAAACCATTCGTTGTCATGAATTAATTGACATTAGACCAGAGAAATGCCGGGCGATCAGCGCTTAAGCATTTCTTGATGACATAGTAATAGTTACTACTTTCCGAGATTGCTTTAACAACACTGACGTGGCTGAAATTCTATTACTGACATGAAGCAGAAGATCAAAGCTCCTGAATCTATCACTTTTCACAGAGAAGTCGGACAGAAAATGGCTGCATCTAGTCCCGATAGATACACTATTTCGAAACAGCAAAAGAACCTTGCCCCTACATTGTTGCGGTCCAGGGAAAGCATAAAAAAGACCAGAATACTCTCGGTTAAACGACTTGAAGGGCCTGGAAGGTGAGTGGCTGCTTTAGTTGGAAAACTGATGTACTAGAGGATACCATAGGGGGTTCAGAGAGAGGATTTACATTATCATAGACTTATAGTACATCTTCACAATGCTTTTGCAGAAATTAGGAAAAAACATGAAAATTCATTGTAGGTGTCGAAGTTGAGGGTTAAAGAATATACAGGTAACAAGAAGCTCACTGCTGTTTTTGTCTTTCTTGAACTTATATAGCGCGCCATCAAGGAGAAAGGAAGTAACATGTCAACTGAGTGTCATAAAGGAGACATCTGCAATGGACTGCGATTCAAAAGAAGCAGCAAAGATACGAGAACGCAGTGCTTCCTCAGCAACCAAACCTACTGCTTCTGGCACTTTGAGGTCATTGTCACGAGGCAGAAGGCGCCCAACCATCCCAAAAGAACCGAACTTCCATGATATCCATGTTCCGAAAAGCTGCATCAAGAAACTGACATGAGAGTATGCCTGTTCAAAATTTCTTTGGTTAGCTCACTGTGATAGTGTACTGCTGTTCAATTGTTTCGTTGATCTGCGCTTTCAGATAAATTTGGTGGCTCCTTTTGGGAATTGTTTGTAACATGTAACATAATCTTTAAATGCCAATTTTCCTTAAATGTATCACTTAACTAGTTTCTTCTTCTTCTTATTCTTTTCTTGGCCGTGATCCCTTAACTACTTATCAATCAAACAATGAAGATCAAACAACATGATCATAGTGTCAATTATTAATTTATGAGCTCTCATCATTTGCAGGTGAAAAAAAAAAACTCCTAAGTAAGGAGTGAATTTTTTTGGGATCTTATCTAATTAGAAAATTAATGATTGATATGTTTTAATAATAGTAATCCCTTGTTAATTTTCCATTCAGGCTTTATTTAATTGAATAATTCTTTATTTAATGAAAATTAAATAGAAATTTATGAGCTCTTTACATGTTACTTGCCTACTTGGGCCAATGATCATATCCATTCGCGCAAACGACGAAAATACACAGAATTTTGACAAGTCGGCTAATTATCGAAGCCCATTTTACCCATCTTCCTAAATGTACGCAGATCGGAGAGTTTATCTTTCCTTGTCAAATTTGGTTTTTTTAAGGCAATTAGGTTCATATCGTGGTTAACAAGCAGCAAAATCATGACCATTGTCGCAAAGTAGGCATCGACCTTTTACTACTTGTTTAAACTAAGCAATGAAATGTCTGCTGGTATTCAACCAGGGCTTTGTTCCCTTTTGTTGCTTAGACAACGTAAGCCTAGTGAAGATTGGTAAGGTAGCCTTTTGTCTGAACATTCATCGATAACCTGTTGGTATTGAGCGGGGGCTTAGGGTGTTATGAATACAAATTTCCTGCTTACGTCTTGTGATAGTTAGCGTTAACCTTTTGTTCAAAAATATCACTGAAAAGCTAAAAAACATGGGTCTTGTGGTTGTAGTGGAACTCAGCTGATGCGGCACACACTCTATAACCTCTTCTGCACAACTTGACGAATATATACACGAATTCTTGCCCAACCAACACCATATGACAACTTTCAGGCAATCTGCACTTGTCTCTTTTAGGAGCTATGTATCAATTGTGTACACACTCATTGCCAGTTGTGACGGGGAAAAAGAAAAAGAAAAGTCATAAATTTATTATACTTGTGCTAATTCAATCCTAAACTTTTCAATTGTGAGTCCTTTGCCAATTGAGTCCATCTAAACGCCACTTGCCCCATGTGGCATGGACAATTTTAATAATATTTGAATATTTTCTTTGAATTTTTAATTAATTTTATTTGCTCCTTTTCTGATTGGCCAATAGGTGAGGGCCATGAAGCCCTCGTTAGTGGCTGGCGAGGTTGGGCTCGCCTAGACCATGGCGGCCACAATTGAGGCCGCCTTGCCTAGATCTGGGGTAGGTCAAGCGAGGGTGCGACCCTCGCCAACGGCCAACAAGGGCTTCACGGCCCTCGCCTAGTGGCCAATGAGCTCTGACGATCCTAGCCAACCACAATGTGAAAAAAAAAGAAGGAAAAGAGAAGAAAAGGAAAAAGAAAAGAAAAAAGTTATAAAAAACTTGGACAAATATTAAAAAAAATAAAAAAATGTTCACGTTAGCCTCGACAGTGTCATGTAAAACGTCCAGTGTTCACGTCAATGATTTCCAGCAAAATATCAATTGGAAAAATGTAAAAAGATTTAGAACACATAATTAAAAAGTTGAGGACTGAATAGTCACAAATGCCGTAGATTTATGACTTTTTGGGTATTTTTCCCAACAGGATAAACACGCAGAAAATCCCCAATAACATCAACAGAATCTTGCTTATTTAGCCATGAGTTCAAAATGCTATTTCCTGGAATAGTTCTGTAGCTCAAATGGCTGTGTGACTTCCAGGTGACTATGAAAAGTCACATTAACAAACTATTTGTGCAACAAACACTACACAAGCCTCTTTGCAAATGAGTACAGGTACAAGTTAGGACACCCAACTGCTCATTTTCTAGCAAATTGTGCATATCCTCGACATTCCAAGTCAACTAGCATTTTGAAATAGATAAGTGCAAAACAAATCAGGCTTTGGTGGGGGCAATTGGCACATACGAGAGCATAAAACGTCAAACACAACGAAACATCTCAAAAGTCTACTAGCCATTGCACCAAACCATCTTCAATTTATTTGCAACCACGTTCCATTTATGTATGCATCAACGTGAAAATTGTTACAGTGAGGTAGTTGGGAAAAATGCTTATACCCTGTCATGTGCATCTTACACAAAGTTGATAAACCTCAGTTCTTCACAATATTCTTGAGTTTCTCATTTGCAGCCACAAGCTCTGCAGCAATGCCAGGTTCGTTAGCAGAATGTCCCGCATTTGGAATCACCTGTTGATAGTAGAGCAATTTACTAAACAGCATAATAGATGAGGAGTTTCCTTCATAAATCTCCATGAATGCAGAATCAAAATCATGAAATCATAAGCCAGAATTCTTTGAAGTGGCCACCCACAGAACCTTACAAATGCATCAACCTGACTCACTCCGAAGTAACTGGCCGCATTATCCTGTAAGAAATTCGTTTGAAAACGTGAACTCCGCGTCTTAAAAACCTACATCATGGGTCCACTGCCCATCTAAGCCATCCTAGGCCCAAAGTGCAACTGGGTGGCCCCCGGCAACTTGTTTCCTTCTTGGACCAGCTTGCCCAGCCGATTAGTTTTTGCATAGAAAATTAAATAAGTTTTGATCATGGTCACGCCTTGGCTGGGGTTTTAGGGCCAGTACCAGACACAATCTGCTCATGCCTGGCCATTGATCAGATCTGGTTTCTTAAACCAAGGTTTTTCCAAAAGGATTGGTAAGTTCATAGAACTAATACTTTGCCACATCATGATTATAGCTTTGCCTGATCATATGGCAAGAATAAACCATACGCAACCAAGTTGAAAACGAAAAAACAACTCGATTAATCGATAGACAGTATGTCATGTACCTCTCTCTTCAACCTGTGCTGCAACACTACATGCACAAAGTCTCTAACTCTCTACTACTAACAAATTGCATACCTCAAGGAAATCGAACAGAAACAGGCATTGTTTCTTCTAAAAGCAAGAATCAATACAGAAACTCAAAAACAACCAAGAAAAGCCAAAGTTAGTACTCTTCACATTGAGAGCATAACTCTATGATAACAAATGGAGATGTTGAAGTATGGTCCCCAGAAAATCGTACATCAAATGCTTGTCAATATCAGTCTGCTGACAAAAGTAAGTCATGGTAGATTGTGCTGAAGGGCAGATACGCATAATGGCACTCTGCCAATGAAGTGCACTGTCTATAACTATAAGAAAAATGGACATCTTGACAAGTCATATAAATGAGCAAAAAGGATTTAAAGTAAAAGAGGAATGACAAGGGGTAAGAAAACATGTGACTACTCAATCCAGAAAATTGCAAAGAAGGTTAGTTTTGTCCACCTAATTAGCTTAAAACTTCCTGCTTACCCTAAAATCTGCCTCAGGCCATGCTTTATGAAGATCCCAAGCAGACATCATAGGACAGCAAACATCATATCTTCCCTGCAAGTATTTTGGGGTAAGACACTACCAGTTCTGTGTAAATAGCAGGTATTGTGCTTCAAGTGTTGGAGGACACAAAAGGTGTAAATCAATTAGTGATTTTTGTCAATGTGTCATTCATAGTTCGAGAAGTAAGCAGCACGAGAATGAAGTAATCTAATTACCTGCACAATTACTGTGTTGATGTGCCTTATCTTATCGACATTATCCAGCAGGAATGAATCAGAAGGAAAGAACCCCTTATTCACAAAATAATGGTTCTCAATCCTTGCAAATGCCTGGAGCAAAACCATTATAAGTCATGACCACCGGTGAAGCTGGTCAACGTTTATCATCCTTATTTGCAGATTTCCCGATCCAAAAAGTTACAGTGTGACTATTCCATAGAAACATGGCACTACAAGGAGTTCCATTGCCATAAAATAATCTACAAGAACCATGTCACACAAAGGCGTAGGAAATATCATGTGACTATATCCAATTTAGAACATTGTACAGCATCCGCATATCATCTAAAATATATGCCAGCAAAAGACCATTCGGATTTTCAAGCACTCACAATACTTGATGCAAATGGGAATTTATTCATTAGAAAAGCTAATCAAGACAATCAATATGCAATAATGCAGTATATAAGCAGCTTCAAACATTGTGGCCAAAAGAAGCAGCCTTGGACTTTAGAGACACAGTCTAAGCACGTCATGGGAGAAACCATGATTTTAATATCTCGTGGACTTACCAGTGAAAAATAATCATCATCCCCTTTCTTTATATTCTCCTCATTTGGAAGTAGATGTGCAGTCATCATTTCCCATTTCGTCCATGCTCTTGCCGATGCATACTAAGTAGATAAGGGAGAAGTGAGAATATCATACGTGTATACCGGCATGTCCTAGTACTACATGATCTAGTACAGTCAATTTTCCATGGTAGAATAGGGACAGCACTTATTTCATTAATCATTCCTGTCATGGACAAGAAACAGATGGTAGCAAAGCCATGCAGTTTTTCCATCTTGGACAAGAAACAGCTATCTGCTTAGTTATTTTTTCTGTCTTCCAGTAAAAATTACTTGACATTCTCTCGTTATCAGTGACTTTTTCTTCCACTTATTGGCTAAAATATTTTTCAAATCAAATTGGTCAACTATGAAACAAATTCCTAATTTTCACAGCCTGAAATGAGAAAATGGGTTCATGCAGTAGGTATACAATAAGTTTATGGCTACTGCTACAGTCACGGAACAGAAAAGAAATATTTTGGCATCAGACTGTTTCTTATCTACTTTTGGCACAGAGTCTAAGGAAATGTTATTAGGTATGAGATGTGTAGGTAAGTTGACCTGATTTGTGTTCAATGACAAAAACCCAGTACGCTATAAATGCATACATGTGGGACATAAGGGGAAAGGATATATCATTATCCTGTAAAACACCCTCACCTGTGTTTTCAAATCATCAGAATTCAATCGCTTACTATAGGCACTAAGGAAACACTGCCTCTCATCTGCCGGAATAAGATCTCTAAATGGTTCCCAGGCTGCATAGAAAAGACGGCGTGTTGTTTTAGGTCAAACCAAAGAATGCAAATTTAAACTAAGTTGCACAGCTGCATTCTACTGAGTGCTCTTTTATGCAGCATCACTAAAAAGCCTCTTGAAGGTTCATAATATCAGAAAGAGGACCTAAGATAATTTGATATTCTTTGGTTTACTCCTCTCTTGTTCGTGCGTGCATGCGTCTATATATATACAGACATATGTATGTATGTATGTATGTATATATACATAATCATCCATATCTAGCAAATTCTGCCAATCTGAAATTTGAGGAGACCGACAACACCTTGATAACTTAATGAGCCTATTTTCTCACTGAAATTCCAGGGAAGATAAATGTGCCATGATCATATTATGGCAGACTGCATTCACAGCTTACTGCTTAAACAATTACCATTTGCACAGTAGAACCTAAAGGTAACTACTATTTTAAAGCCAAAGTTCACTTCTGCAGGACACAAAAGTAAAGTCATTAATAGTGGCATGCAACAAGTTTCCCTGACATACCGTCTGGGTATATGGCAGATGCACCACCTTCGTAAAACCAATCAATCTCTTTCTTCCGCAACAGAAAGATCCCCCTAAGTACCAATCCGGTAACCTTCAAGTGACACAAAGATCAGGGCAATAAGAAGAAATTGCCTGGCTTGACAGAGTAAATGCACTGCAAAGGAAAAACCTTCTCAGGGTGTGATTGGCTGTACGCGAGGGCAAGAGTACTTCCCCATGACCCACCAAATACCTGTTAGCACGCACAAACAAATTAAGCTTAGATATGCTAGTGTTAATGCAGCTAGCGTCCTATATTTTCCGAAGTATGAAAGAGTTTAGACCCATGAACCAAAAAAATACTCGTGTACTTTCAAAGTGATAGTTTATATTGGGGTAAAAGCCACCAAAGACCCTATACTATGCCCACTATGATACATTTACCCCAAACTTTTTTTGGTGACACAAAAAACTCCAAACTTGTACCCGTATGACACATTTACCCCAAACTCGTACTAGTGTGACACATTTACCCCAAAGTTTTTCTTGTGAGACCAAAAACCTTGAACTTGTATCCGTGTGACACATTTACCTTAAAATTTGGAGTGAATGTGTCACACACCTACAAGTTTAGGGTTTTTGGTAACACAAAATTATTTTGGGGTAAATGTGTCAAATGGGTTAAAGCTTCGGGTTTTTGGTGTCACAAAAAAGAAGAAGTTTGGAGTAAATGTGTCACACGGGTACAAGTTTGGGGTTTTTGGTATCACTAGAAAAGTCTGGGGTAAATGTGTCACGGTGGGCATAATTTCGGGTTTTTGGTGGCTTTTTCCCTTTATGTTTTAAAAGGTGTTAATCTTGTTGATTTTAGCCGTATAAAACATAAGAGAATTATGCTTTCTGCCAAGTGCTTTGAAAAGAATTAGTACACAAGTAAGGTAATGGCACTGTATTCTGAATCATTTCCAAAAACACTCAGGTAAATCACGTCCATTCATTTTAGACTTCATGATAGTGGAAATCCTGATCCCCTGTCCACATCACCAAACTGCAGTCATACTTTAAGACGGTAACATGAAATTTTACCTGCCATTCTGGAATTTCTAAATGTTCCCTCAGCTTTTCAATGTCTGCAATAAGCTCCCATGTGGTGTTATCTTCCAAGCAAGCATGGGGTGTACTTCTTCCTGCACCTCTCTGGGGAAAGGAGATATTTCTCGGTGAAAGATAATTTGATGGGGGATACAACATATATTTGCGCAATCATCTAAAGAGGTTACCTGGTCAAAAAGTATTATCCGATAAAATTCAGGGTCGAAGAACCTACGATTGCTGGGGGATGTGCCCCCTCCCGGACCTCCATGGAGAAAAACTACTGGCTGCAAGATATTTCAGGAAGGAAAGAGAACAGGAGTAAGGCAAGTAAATATAGGGAGGAACCCCTCCTTGATGAAGTACTAAAAATGTAAAATTTAACCATTAGCGTCAAGTTAACACAAAAATTCATGAAATTAAATCCATGAAAACTAGTGAAATAGACGATTGTATAACACGTCAGCAGCAGATAATGGATACTCACATATCCACTGGGATTTCCTGATTGCTCCCAATAGATGGTGTGAAGATCGGAAACCTTTAAGAAACCAGTGCTATACGGCTCTAGAGGAGGATAAAGCTCCCGGTTCACCTCCGGCAATCGGTTCGGTAATTCCATGGGTTCGCTCGAAAGGGTCTCAGCCGCGAAGCTAGAACTCTGAACGCGTAGACTGAAGCTCCTTCTTCCTGGACAATTGAAACAGTCGCGACCTCACAAGGTGCAAATGAACGACGGAGAAGAAACTGACCGACTGGAATTGGGAGAAGCACTCTCCACTGACAGCGCAAGACTTATAGACATAAAGGGCTAATGAACCGAAACGATCCACACCATTAAGATCAAACAGAGGTATTAGCTTCGTTCATCAGCAACATTTGTGGCGTAAAACATCGACAGAATCAAGTCAAATCACCCCAATTTCGCTACATTCCACAGAGAGAGAGAGAGAGAGAGAGAGAGAGAGAGAGAGAGAGAACCTGAGAGGACGAGATTGTGACTGGGACTGAGAGAGAAGGGGAGAGAGAGGAGTCGAAGGCAGTGAAGTCGATTGGAGACGGAAAGATTCGGAGTCCGAAATGGAACGCCAGACGAGTTCATGGTTTTACTGCAATTATTCCGCTTTTTGTTCGCGTGGGTTGCGTCGCATCTTTATCAGTTCCCATGTCCAATCAGCGCCTCTCTTCCTTGTCAATTTTAGTTCCATACCGCCAAAATGCGCCTCCTTAAAAAAACATTAACAATTCGACCAAACAAAAACACATTAAAACAAAACATATATCAGTGATGATGGTCTAGGCCCTAAAAAAATATTCTTTGTTTTTTGGCCGGACGAAGAATTTTTTATTCAATTTTATCCTTTTTGGTCACATCCAATTCCAGATGAATCTTATCTATGCACATTTTTAAAGGAGTAGCTATCCCTAATTACCATTTGAATTCAATTTCAAGATTATGCTAATTTTGAAATTTAATTCCTATTTAACCTCTCGGATCGGAGGTGACACGATCTTTCAGATTGTGAATGTAAAATTAACGTATAATTCGTGTATGTTTGCATTTGGTTATTCAAGGTAAAGAAGTTAAATCGTTCATGCCGAAAATGTGCGGAAATGGCGCGACGAGAAAAATGAAACAGCAGCATCTTGACGGATGCTAATCACACCGTGAAATTTAGCACATGGGAAGATTTATCTGTGAGTAACAGTTAAAGCTTCGTTGATCCATGTTTTTACAGTGTCTGAAGTTCTTTAACCGTTTAATCTCGAGCCGCCGTCAGTGGGGGGGGGGGGGGGGGGGGGGGGGGGGGGAAAGGGGGAAAACTTTACAGTTGATCTTCTTCAAGCACCTTGATGAAAAAAATATCTCAGGCCTGACTAATTTATAATGTGAAGGGGTTGGAAGGAGGATGGACGATGGGCGTCGTCGACATGGTCATGTTGTTCGTGAGCACGCTTGGAGCTACTGTGTCCTCCATCATGACAGGATTGATCTGCATCACCCTCTCCGGCACGATCTTCTCGCCATCGACTTTGGCCAACACCTCAAAGTGCATGCTCACTGACTCGGGCTTTGTCCTCCACTCGGGGAAACCTTCCAGTTCGCCATCGCCTGCCTTCAATTTCCTCTCTACTCCGAACCCGATCTTCAGAAATGTCTGAGCAGATACATCCGCCTTCAGTAGCCTGAAGGAACCTTCCTCATTAGCCTTAGGACCCAGAACAGAAGATAGCAGCGCCTCGAAGCCTCGTAGATTAGAGTTAGAACCATTGACTGAGGCAACTGGCCACATGGTGGCGAAATGTTTTGGGGTTAGCAGGGTCATAGCATCTTCTGAAGGTTCAATGTTATCGACACGTTCAGTAGCTTTGCTTTTCAGTGGCGAGGAAAGTTCCACAAGGCCAGGTGCAAGACGCTTGAGCTTGAGCCGGTTGCCCGAAGAGGTGGAGGATGACGACGGTGAGGCAAGCGAGGTCGGGCCAACTATGCGGAGGGAAAGGAGTGCTTCACCTTGAGCACGCGATGCTTGACGGAGCCGTTCAGCAAGAGCAAGAAGACCAGAGGCAAACCCATCACCGGTCCTATTTAAAGGAAGCGGCAGCTCTACAGGTCGACGAAGGCTCACCGATCTGGCACCCTTGACAGTGACCACGGCACCCTCTGCCAAGATTACTTTCTTCAGGACACCAGCATCCACATCATGCTGCATACAACAACAGGACAAAAATGATAACCGGTAACAGATTGACTTTCAGTCGTAGTATACAATGACGATCATCAATTTTAGCTCCATTCTCGAAAATTACAGACAAAGAGTGCTTTTCTGCAGTGCACAATGTCAAAACAAGAGAAACTTGAAAGGGTCTAAAAAAGCGATTTTCAAATCAAAAGCTCAATTTGTGGATATATCTTTGGAAGAAAGGGCATTGTTATAGCATGATCACAGCACTTCTCCACCAAAGAATATCCCAGCAGCTCAACGATTTCATTTTGTTCAGTTCCACACGTTGCACTCAATGCACTCTAAACCTATACCATTGCAAAAGAACCATGCATTGATACCGTCACAAATAACTCTCTAAATCGCACCAGCCGAATCAACAACAAATCAACTTCCTACATCCATCATCCATGTCTTATCCACCGAATTAATCTTACCAAGAACTATGAAAACAAGTGGCATTGCAAAGCAGGATTAATAAGGGCATATGAACGAATGATCACTCACTGGCAACGAGATCCGCATGTCTTTCGCATCCTGAATCCACAGTTCCATTGGCCCGGCCAGCTGAAATGGAGCCAGCACAGGCAGGGCACTGTCCAACTTCCTCTTCTCAATCAACGCGTTCTCTTCACTAGCTCCAACCGCATCGTCAACCCGGAATATGGGCAAATCCACATACTCCCACCGGTTCACATCCTCCAAGAGCTTCAATGGAAGCACCTTGTTGTCAATCTCCACGTCAAACTCATAGGCCACGGCGTGGCCCACGAGCGCGTCCCCAACGTCGAACCCGGACACCTTGAAATCATCTGCCTGGAATCCCAGCCCTTTAACAATTGCTTCCTTCAAATCCTACAAGGCCACGCATCACGTCAACATTTTCCAGTCTGATAACGAAACTCCACCATATATTTCAACGAAGATCCAATCCCACGAGTCCCTCAACAATCGCCCCCTTCAAATCGCACAAGAGAATGCCACAATCAGAAATCATTCCACACAACTCCCAATCTTCCAAATCAATATCGAAATTAATAGATCGAGCTAAGAGAACAACTAATTCGACCTCGATCAAGCTAAAAACAATCTATCAAGGAACATCAATTTCGCGAAATCAGAGAGAACTCCAGAAAATAACGTCTCATCATCCGAACCCCGCTAAAATCCGCTCGAGAAAACCAGAACAGGAGAATCGGACAAGCAACTCACGGATATGGCCTTGGGGTAGGTGGATTGAACACCAGGCGTTGTGATCAGGGCCGTCGAGAACGGCAGAATCGTCGAAAGCACCAGAAACAGAGGGCAAAGCAGAATCGCTTTGAAAGCCATTGGAACAACGAGCAAGCAAGGCGACAGGATGAAGGCTGACGGAGAGAGAAAGAGAGAGTTTTTATCTTGCCGGTGATCTCAGAATCGGATTGGAATTAGGATTCAGGGAGGAGGAGGGAGGACTCCGAAGCTGCGATGGTTTTTCTAACTCCGATTTTGATCCCAGCGGATAGATTTTCCGATATTTACAGGGGAGGATGGTTCTGAACAAGCGGCGGAGGATTACGCGGAAGGCGATGACGTGGAGCGGGCGCACCAATGAGAGAAGAGGAAGTGATGCGACAAGCGCATGGTGATTGGTCGGCTGACGCGAATGGCGTGGGCCGCGACGTGGCAGCACTGGCAGCAATTTCCGGAGATTTTGTGTCTTTGGGCTCTGATGGGCCCGCAACTTTCGCCGCTGAATGGGCCGGACGGGGCCCACTCGTCTGCATCAGAGGGCATGAGGGGAACGACGTCGTCTTGAGCACAAAAACGTAATAATGGAAAAAGAGTGGCGTCGCCCGGACTCGAACCGGAGACCTTCAGTGTGTTAGACTGACGTGATAACCAACTACACCACGACACCGCACTTGTCAAATGCTCTCTTAAATTTTTATAAAACTTTTATAAATCTCTAAGATTCATCTGGTTTCTTAATTCACAAAATAAGGAAGGTGATTAATTCGAGGCCTTATTTCATCATTTATTTCGTATGCCTAATGATAGTACTCTATACTGCAGCGCAAATCGCGAGCTCGGATTCTTCGGTCAAGAAACCACACCTCCTTAGCTGGAAGATCATTCGGCATTTGGAGTTCTTGATATTTTTGTCAACGATGTGAGAGCAATTAAGCTGGACCTTCGACTCTTAAACTCGGTGGCATGAAGTTGAAAGCAAGCAACTTAGAGAGAAGACTATTATATTGCAGCGGCCAATCTTGTAATGCCGTGTTGTCGGCACCAAAAGAAGCTGAGCCAATCTCCAAGCCTTAAATGGTGCTATAATGAAGCGAATGATCTGTGACTTTGAAGTTTATGTTGGGTCTGATTAGTCTAAGAAGTTGTGCGGACCATGAAGAAAGCAACTTTAATTTATCAATGAGGGAGAGAGGTTCACAATCATTTCAAGATCCACAATCTTTGGTGGGGACAGCTCTAATGAAAGATGATTGCATTAAGTTTTTTGTGTTAGTTAATGGTTTGATTGGCTTCTGTAGAGCTGAACTCCTACATTCTGGGATCAGACCCTATTGTATTGGAGCTGCCCTTTTCTCTAAGTCAATGTTCATCTACCAAATCACTAAACTAATTAAGGGAAGCACTGGCCATAATCCTACACCCCACCTAATTGGCATCAACCTCTATACTGAACCAAGATTGACTACAGAGTTACCACAGCATTAGTGTCATAAACAACTGCAGAAAGTTATACAGTAAATCCTCTTTCCGTTCTAAGCGAAAGCGGTTAGACGTCCCTGTTAATTCCACACAAACCCAAAGCTTTTGCTGTCACTTTGATGCACTAAGCCGTAGTCTCTTATCGTACCGAATTGTAGAAATTATCTGCTATAAAACCTTCAAAGATTGTCGATTTTCGTTTCAATTTATCCCATAAGTAAGGGACCTTCAGGAAGACAAGACTTTCATATTCAGTAGAGCAGACAATACCATTGAAATACAAAAAGGCATCTGATTTATTTTCACTACCTTGAAAGAAACTATTACAAGGCAAAGAGGCTCATCAACATTTAAAATGCCTCTAAAACACTGACTGGAACCAAGTGCAGAAACAAAGGCGACGAGCTCCCCACTCCTAAAAAACCAGTCTCTTCAGAGAGAAACAACAGTTTGGCTGAACTATCAACCTCCCACCTAAAAACCTTAAAGAGCCATGAGAAGAACAATCTTGAACAGGATGGCCATGAACGTGATCAACAGATTGACCACGCAAAAATCAGATGCAGAACCCTCCTGCAAAATGAATCTCACGGAAAACGATATGCTGACGGTAAATGGTCTTGGAGCACAGAGCATCACAGGCCTTGTAAACAGATCAATATAGACAATATCGAAATTGTTTGAATGGACTCTTCCTTGTCCTCAAGGCTCCCAAACGCAGGAAGTTAACAGAAATGGTGGTTATTCCATATATGAACAGAAGCATGGAGTTATTTTTCTGTCACATGAATGACTTAAAAGCTGTGTGCAGATTTTTTACGAGATCCTTCATAGGCATGCAGAATTCAGGATCCATCTGCAATAGTTACAGGAGATGATGGATTACTTTGCACCAGTGACTCGCTTAATTTATGGACAAAAGAAGGAATATCTGATTCATTTGATGCATTTAAGATAATTGCAGAATATTCTTCCCAAATAGACACTCATTTCCCATTACGAAGTAAAGCAAATGGAAGGAGAGTAGCTACCTGAGCAAGAATGGTTATATCAACAGCAGATGTCCCAAAAGTCATGAAACTGCTATTAACGATGGTCAAATGGAGTTTCTCAACTTCACCAAGTATCTTTTCCAGAACTCCCTTACTTTTCTCACAGTGAACTTTTATGAGGACATCGTTGTCGCAAATTCTTGCTTCAACTTCCGGTAGCAGCTCATCACAAGGGCCACTAGAGAAATTCTCGTCTGTAGAAGAATTCATGCCATCATCAAATACCTGAGATTTTTTCACAAAGACTACTGACTCCATGCTTCTCTTTCGAGTCTGCTCCTCAAGTATCTTGACTCTTTCTTGGAGTTGCTTCAAGTACTTAATTGCATCACCAAGAACAGAAGCCTTGTCCATCTGTTAATGACAGGGCACAGCAGGGTAAACATGAGATGATATCATTGAAGAGGGAGGACAAGAAAAACATACATCAACCAAAACACCAACTGCCCAACCGCTCCATCAATTTTAACATGTATTGCTCAGAAAAATTCCACTAAAGATACTTTCCATAGGATAATATTGGACTATGTCAAGGAAAAGGCGTTCCAAGAAAAAAATTTCCCGACCTTCTTGAGTCCAGGGACAAGGGCAGATAAGGCGATGAACCGTTGACTGAGCTTTTCTCGCCGTTTTCTCTCTGCCATGATGTGATCTTGCGTCTGAGATAGCCTATTATTTGTACTTACCCTTTTACCACCATGACAAGCCTTAAGTACATAATTCTGGTTCCCAATTGAACCCTGAGGAAAAAGCATATCAGCAGAGACGTTTCCAGTGCTCTTAGAACCGATTGCCTCCTCTTTAGGTTTCACAACACTACTTTGATTTGTGAAGTTGGAAGCAACGAAAGAAAGAACATTGGAGGGAGCGAAAGATTGAGGAGTTGACACAGGATCAACTCTGCATGAATTCCAGCTATTTGTTTTGAGCTGTTTTAGTGGCCTGTTGATCACGGAGTTAGAAGCATCCACAGAAGCTTTGTAATTGATGTTCGATTGAGGGAAAAAGCCTTGCATATGTTCACCGAGTGCAGCTGCTAGCGGAAGTGTGTTAGGCTCATCAAATGAATGCATTTGCCAAGGATTGATGAAGCCGGAATCCTCCATTCCCTGTGCAATCAACATCGAATTTATCTTATTTGCATACATATTAATTGGATTGTAGTCATCACAAATCCAGGAGTTGCGCATTGATATCTCGTCTATCTCAAATCTAACCTAAGTTGATCTTGTCTTGGTTGAATATATAGTCAGATTTTACCAGTACCTTGAAGGGACCCTCGTGATGATAAATTGTTGGATAAGAGAAGAATCAATAAAAAACTTACCATATCCGGGAGTCCTCTCATGGTAGTTATTTCCATTGATGAAGCTTCTTTCAGATTGAAAGAGCAAGTTGGAGAACCCTACGATCAGTTAAGCGAACATTTCACTAGATCTTGAGGACATATATATTGGAGAAGATGCTGCATTCAAACTTTTGAGTCTCCCGAAAAGCATGCCAAATCATATAAATGTGGACAAGCTATTGAACTTATGCGATTGTGATTGCAAAGAGCATTAGATGCTAACAATCCTAGGACGAAAGCAGAAGAGTAATCAACTTAATTGGCTAAACAATCAAGAAATCAGCTAAGTAGCAGAACTCTAAGAATACGACTGGAAGTCCTCACCCTTAGATGGCGACCAAAGTTACCCCTTTCGCTCCCCCCTCTGCAGAAGAAGACCTTATGCTTGTTCAATCTTATAGCTCCTACCCAACACAATTTCCCCCACATATGCTGATGTGAAAACGCCTCCTCCATTTGACACCGATGCTTCTCATAATTTAACCAAGAAAACCCATATTCTATACTAGTGGGTCGCTTTTGCTGACAATGTTACTTTCACGGGCAAGTCACTTTTGTCGCTTTGTGAGACTTTTCTTTTAAGCATAACCATCACCAGTCCCAGCAAAATTTAAGGAGATTTTATCCACCAACCAGCCATTGAAATCTCGTTTAAGCTTTAAAATTTTCACAAACAGGTCGCACAATAACGTGGTCCCTCCAAGGATCACCCACAAGGCCACCTCACACATGCGTTCAAAAAGCCAATAAGAAACTAGGGAAGCTACCTAGGGAGCCAGCCAACCCAACCCACGACATAATTGGAGCGTCCAGTCTCATACAGGCCAATCATCAAACAGTTTGTGGTCATGTGAACAGAGGCAGACCCCATAATCACAAAAAGTTTCCTTTTGAATTTTTTCCACCTCCCCTCCATCCAATGTAACAACGACGTGTCCCCAGACAGCTCTTGGGTTTTTCTAGAACCTGATGTCTTCCATGGCCGTACGGCCAATCAAGAAATTCTTGGGTTGGCAATAACCTGTCCCACACTCGGCAAAATCACATCTTTCTTTCTTCACATTGCTGACCGGGGCTAAGAAACGGTTGGGAATAGCGATCGGGGGATCAAGAAACGGACAATTACTGAAGCTGGAAGTAGGGGTTGGGCCGGGTCGGGCCGGGTCTCATATAGGCCCGACCGAGACCCGGCCCGAAACCAAACAATGCCAAGCTCGGCCCAGCCCAATCCGAAATAGTACCAGTCCAGCCCGAAAATTTAGGGAATTTTTGGGCGGGGCCGGGTCGGGCTGGCGTGCGCCTTTTTGAAGCAACCAACTTGTTTTTTGTTGCTGCATATGGGGGTCGTTGGTTCGCCTTGGAAATTTTTGGGTTGGCCTGCGCCGGAATAGTACTAAAGTCCGGCCCAAAAATTCTCAAAATGTTCGGGCGGCCTTTTTGACTGCCCTTGCTGGAAGAGCTTTTCGTTCTTTTATCTCTATCAGATCCAAGCTTGCCAGCTTGTGTAAGATGATGGTCAAGCTTTCTTGAGATCGGGACGATGTGCTTTAATCTATCCATCGTCAAAGATCCTCGAGTATAATTCACTACATTAAACTAGGGAAAAATTTCAAATAAGGGCCCCAAGTCCCATCATTTTTTCAAATAATGACATGAAGTGGTCATTGTTTCAAATAAGGGCCCCAAGTGCTCTTTTTATCTCAAACAAGGGCCTAAAGTGGCAATGCCTGTTCCAAATAAGGGCCTGACCTCGCCGGTTGGCCAAATATTCCGGCCGATCAAGGGCATTTTCGTTAAAACACAATTTAACATAATTTTTTAGTTAAATTATATTAAAAGTTAAAAAAAAAAAAAAGATACATGCAGGAGGGGACTGCCCTCCCGCCTGTATGGCTGCCGCCCCACCACCGGTGGGGTGGCGGCCATGGCCGACAGGGTCCCCGGCCTCTCGATGTGGGCCGACGACCCCGCCGACCGGAGGCTAGGGCCTGCTGGCCCTCGCCAGAGCCGGGAGAGGGCCGCGACCCTCTCCCAGGTCTGGGCGAGGGTCGCTGGCCCTCTGCCGGACCTGGGTGAGGGTCACCGCCTTGGCCGAAGGGTGGGCGACCCTCGCCATGGTCCCGCCGGGGGCCGCGGCTGTCCCACGTACCTGAGTGAGGGCCGGTGACCTCGCCCAGATCTGGGAGAAGGTTGCAGCCCTCTCTCGGCTCTGGCGAGGGCCTGCTGGCCCTCGCCTCTGGTCGGCGGGGTTGTCGGCCCACGCCGAGGGGCCGGCGACCCCGCTGGCCATGGCCGTCTCCCCACTGGTGGTGGGGCAGCGGCCTGCCCCCCTCCCGCCTATGTCTTTTTTTTTTTACTTTTACTTTTTTAATTTTTTTTTGAAAAAAATGAAAAAGGAAAAAACAAATAAAAATAATAACAAAATATGAAATGACCAAAATGCCTCTACTAACTGGTGAGTCGAGTCCTTTTTTGAAATTGATAAGGTCACTTTAGGCCCTTATTTGAAATAATGTTCACTTCAGGTCTTTATTTGAGACAAAAATAGCACTTCAGGTCCTTATTTGAAACAAGGTCAACTTTAGGCCCTTATTTGAGAAAATAAAGGCACTTCGGGCCCTTTTTTGAAATTTTCCCTTAAACTAGGGCAGATCTCACTGTAGCTCCATGCTCAAACTTCAATTATTGTGGGGGTGTCCTTGTCACGGACTCAAAAGTACCCGTTATGGTTCCTTCGTTTAATCAAGTTTTTTAAGTGAGTGTGGTTTTGCATCAGGACGCGGACGACGACCAATCAAAGGCTGGGCAGTCCAATTACTTCGGGACAAATCACGAATGATAATTCCGAGACGGATCATGCTGACAAGATTTGTAAGAAAGAAAGATTGCAATTTTCAAATGTAATCACCAATGTCATTTACATGTGGCGGATACCCGATTCGACGAGATCGGTCGCCCCAAATCCGTCCTGTTTATATATATGAAACATGCGGTTTTCATTTTTGCTGCTTCTCAAAAACACTGATTAGCTTGCTATGAGAAAGCCCAGAACAGAGAACACCACTGGCCATAGACAGTCAGATCAAGGATTTTCTGGTTCCAGCCAATTTGCAGATCGGGGGCAAACTAAACCTCTGTCCTCTATTGTCTCTTTCTCCTAAAACAAGACAGATGGAACATAACGCGTACATATAATCTTACAAAAAGAAGATACACTGCTCGAAATTGTGAAATTCAGTTGCACAATCTGAAAACTCCAGTGACTTCTCTGCCATGCCGAATTAATCATATTCATGTTTACATGTACAGCAACTGGGGGATCAACTATATACGTGTCTGGTGTTAGTGAAGGGACACCCTTTACGGTGCATGGAAATGATCTATGGACCACGAATGATCTTCCCGCAACTATTCGAATGGATACACACAAACTAAATTGAAGAGAACTGTTGTCACATCTGGGTATCAGCTGATATAGATAATTAGGGGACTCAGGGAACTCTGTACTAATCACGCATGAACTGACAAATCCTCCCCGAATGGTGCTAACTGTGAACTTGTGGTAATGAAGGCCATGCAATTTCATTGTCATCAGTATTTCCGTGGATAAGAAAATCAGCACAGTTTTTCCGGCACCCATGGTTGTAGGGATTATGGAAATGCCCGTCTGGACCACGAAGGTACCCGTACCGGATGGCATTGGCCAGCTCATTGGTGGTGATATTCCGGGCTATCTGCACCAAAGATCAAAGTCGGAAAATTGCTTGTTACATTCTTGAGGAGGTAACAGACAGAATGCAGCACAGAGGAAGTTGCTCGAGTGAGTAAAGCAAAGAGAAGGCTACGTATGATGAGCAGGCATCATAAGAACAATCATTTAAGAATAATGCAAAAAGGAATGATGCAAACACACATACATTTAAATAATATCAAATGTATATGTACAGGCCAATTATCGTGATTAGGATGTCATACTTCATTTGCATCAACAAATTATGTTGGATTCTGTTTTACAGTGCAACTAGTTCAGAAGAGAGTCCGGCATCCCGTTATCTTCTACCAACTTAAGAAGTAATGCACATAGATCAACCATGCGTTAGATGGACAAAGATCAACCAAAATCAAAATAACACAATGTCAAGGATATGAACTATCAACTGTTATGAATGAGAAATAGGTTACAAACTGCCTGAATCTAGACAAGTACCTGAGATGCCTGTGCGGTTGTCAAAATTGTAACAGCAATCAGAACAATGCCGTCGATAAACAGAAAAACAGCAATTCCAGGATGTTGAACCATGACATAACGAATCCATGACTTGCCCATTGAAAATGCGGCTGTGGCGGTCCATATCCCTGCCAAAAGTTTATTTTCATGAGTCAACAATGAATCTGGATGGCAATGTAAAAAAATTGGGAGACAAAGGGTGGAACATACTTTGAACTGCAACGGCAGCGCCAAGAAATGACGTCAATGTGGCCATACAAATCAAAACAAAGAAATCCCATTTATTCTTCTGCAATAGGCAAGTGATTTTAGTTGTGAAACAAAGAGTAACAGGAGATCTTTACAGAATAACAAACAATTTTTTAATGAGGTGCAGAAACATTATGCAAGAGAGAGCTAAAACATGGGTAATTTCTTGGAGAAAGAAGAACAAAACGAGTAGCAGAACTCAGACGATACTCTTAACACTGACAATTAAATGCTCAGGCCTCAAAGAAACAACCATGGACAGAGATCCCACGAAAATACAGAAGGGTCTCGTAATAAAACAGCATATTCAGATCTATTGTTTTACTTTGTCACGTGAACATAGTGAGAGGAAGCCATGAACATACTGATGGTAAAATTTTCTATGCTTCTTTTCTCCAGGCTAACCAGCAAGAAAGAAACTCTTACCTTCCCAACACAGTTAGATATCCAAGGGCAATGATGATCAAACTGTTCAACGCAGTGCTTACATGAAGGACAGTGTTTTGAGCGGACAGGTCGAACAATCTGAATGGAAAACCATGACAATAAGTTGAATGCTCATGAACAAATCCGTACTCATGAAGACAACAAGGGAATAACACAAAGGCATATCAAGCAAACCTTGCAAGTTGGGCAAAGCTGAGACCATTTTCCAGTCCGTAGAGAGGAGTTGGTAACATCAATACTTAACAAAGGATCCTGCAAAATTAAAAATTACTGTAAAACACTGACAAAGGTAGTTCCTCTATAGAAAATATCTAAACTACGTAATATGTTGGCCAAAAAAAGTCCCGCAACCAAATCCTTGGACCTTTCACACGTCAGGCCACATACTTTCCTCATAATCTCAACCAGGACACCCGGCTTCATTATTAAGAAAAGTGCTTTACAGAGTCAACAACTTCACCCGTTATTGTGTGACATGAGGATATCCTAGTTAGAATCATTTGAGGAAAGTTGGGATGTTTGGCTTAAATGCCTTTTTCCTTCCTAGCTGTCCATTTCAATCCATGCAACCATTTTGTCCGAAAATTACTGTCATATTATTACATCAGCAATCATTATTGTAGAGACATTCTGTACCTCAGCATCCTGATTGCCCAGCTCCCTTGGTGTCTTTATATAGCCTGGGTCTTTACTGCATTCACAGGCAATAAGCAATTAAAAGCTGACACCTACATAAACATTCCAAAGGCAACACTCTAAATATTTCACTACGGGCATTATGCACACAGCCTATCCACAATAATGTAAACTCTACACTGTTCTTTTGAGTTTTATACTTTCGATTATCGAATCAAAAGGGAGTAAGTTATGTAATGCAGGAAAATGTCCAAATCTGTCTTACCAAAGAAGATTGACTCCATGAACCGCTGTCTATAGTCAAAAGATACTTAAATGAAAACCAGAATCTAAAATTATGTTCTTATTCAGAATTCAAACAAAAGCTGCAAAGCATCAACACCTCTCACACAGAAGAAAAGTTTTTTCCCATATGTGTGCTCGTTCTCTTTCATAGAATCATACACTTCCTATTAAGGAGAGAGGAAAGAACAATTAGTCAAGGAAGCTAACAGCAGGTTGAGATGTGCTGAACTCTCCAGCAAATAAAGATTAACAAGAGACAGGTGCCAATTCCTACCAAAGTTCACTTTAGACATGAAAACAAAAGTCTACGATAGAAAAGAGAGACAGTTCAAACTTCAAATCAAGTGTGGCATTGAAAAGGAGTTACCTCCAACACCTGAAAACCATTATCAGCGAACCAACTGCCAGTGAGATAGCCGTCCATGCCCAAAGGCCAACAGATGCAGTCACCTTTGGGAGATCAGGTGCTGGTAACATGAACAAGGGATTGATTTATAACAAGCAAACAAGCGCATAAGTATCTTCAAAAAGTAAATTATTGCATTAGCTTTTTACCGGCAAGAACTGAGTTGATGAAGAGTACAGTACAACTGATTATAACGCACAACAAAATGGGAGCATAACCAGTATCACCAATCTTCCCACTCCGAATTTTGTCAGTCCAATGATCGCTCATTGCCCGCTCCGCATTGGACTGAATGAATTGAAAACAAACGCAGTGAGTGATTGCATGCACGGCGGTAAACAAAAGAACACGCTTTTCTGGAGAAATATACTATTCCACCAAGCAAGTCTCAGGGACTACCATTGCGTGGATTCTAGATCGATAGAGATCAAAGATATAAAATCATATTATGTAATATTACACAAGTAAAGCCCGTATTAGAAACAGTGGTTAGATGTTTATTTCCTTCAAAGTTAGCCACAAAGATGAGAGGAAGATACATACAAGGAAATAAGCGACAGCCCGGTGGCCTCTATTTGAAGCAAGTTGGGCTGGAGTAACTCCTGCATTATCTTTGACCTTTAACTCCTCCTTTGTGCCTGCAAGGACAAGCACTGTGCATGCCTCAACATTTCCTCTTGAAGCGGCCCAGTGCAATGGGGTACAACCTAATGACATACAATACAAAAAAAGTACCACATTAGAAAAAGTGACTGCTCCAATTTTTAGCATTAAAAACTTGCTTTGATCGAAAAAAATGCTAATACAGCATGCCGAAATCACAACATATTCTACCAAAAAAACATAAGTAAGATAGCAACTAAGAAATCTCAACAAATTCATGTACATTGCATGCAATATAGACCATAAGATGGAAAAGAAAACCAAAGGAACATATATTGCCCAACAATTTGTAAAGACCAGCTAAAAACAAGGTCAACTTGGTCCACACAGTCAAATTTTGTGAATACCAGCTGCTAAACCTTTATTAAGTTCCTCTGAGCTGCTGCACCACAGCCTATTGTTTTGCCTTCACCATTCATAACAGAGAGAAACTTGTCTATCCAGTTAATAGTATGTATGGGGATTCCCAAGGTTTGAGGTAATATATTTTCATCTCATTATTATATAGAAATGACTCAATTAGCCTAAAATACCATTGTCTAGGCAATAATTCATCATGCATCGCAAACCATCTACCACAACTACCAACGGTATGGTCCGTTCAGGCTCCTCCACAAACTCCATGTTTGGAACCAGATGCATCATGAGAAAAGACAATCAAAATGCAGCATTTTCTGGACGACTCGCTGCTAGAACAACTAAAAGTGCCCACAAGAAACCATTTCTAAGAGTAAATAGGTAAATATAGAAGTTCTCCTGACATCTGGAAGTGATTGCCATGCGTATACTCACTACACCTTCCTTATCTTGTCTCCCCTGGGATGCATCTCTAAAAAGAAGTAATCTGATTGTGTCAGTGTATCCTTTGTATGCAGCCCTGATCAAAGCAAAAGAAAAAGCATCCACTAACCATTCATAAAGTACAATGTGGGACAATAAGAAGGATGAATATGCTGTTATCATTAAAAGAAAGTTTCTAGTTAACTTCGAGATGATAATAATGATAATGACGATGATGACAACAACAATAATAATAACAACGTTTTTTTGTCATTATAAGAAAATTTCCAGTTGATTACAGGATAGTTAAATCAGAAGATGCTGAATTCCAAGAATTCTATCACGGACATATAACAAAACATCGAGCAGGGCATAAAAATTAATTACTATTAGAAATAATATGAAAGAGCTGCAGGTTAAAGTAATATGAAATGAAATGGGAACTGTCTTTCACATCATTTTAAACTAAATTCTTTCCCAATCATCCCTCATTACAACAAGGAGCTTGAACTTGAACTTGAACCATCTATAGTCATCATAGATCACTCATTCAGACAAGCAAGCAGTACTGTTTAGAAATAGTTCTGTTTGCAACCTCCATAAACAAGACATAAACATGTTTCAGTTGAAGAACTAATAATGAGTTATTCACACTTCATCCAGATTTGCATCAATGACTCCTCAAACAATTTTAGACTCTGAATTCAATGCAGAGATTTCAAAATCATGAGGTCTTCTATGCTAAAGCTACTTCTAATTAAATTAGGTCAGGCACCAAAGCATCTTATCACACTATTCATTCTTTTCATTTATTTAAGATCATCTCATCAAACGATGACCACCTCATACAGCTTTCTCAATCTTCCACCATGGTTTCTACAATGTCAGGATGTTAACCATATAAGGAAGGGGAAAATGTACATAAGACATCACATTTGATAATGCTCAGCTACATCAAACATGCATTGCCGAGTAAGCAAATAATTTACTCCTTCGATGTCACGAAACTCTGTAGAAATAGCATTTGAAATGATGAGCACAAGTATGATCGTTTCCATCAAAGGAATTTTTACGTATTGGATGAGCCCATCATTGATAAAAAAAAATGGAGTTTTAACGTCAAGAAATGAGTGCGTCCAACTTTGTTCACTTATTTTCCAGAAGGCAGTTTCACGACATTCATGCTTCTTAACATCCAGAGCAATTTTAACATACCAATGAAGAGGACTTCTTCCATCGTTATCTGGTGCATCATAACCAGCATGATACCTTGCAACAATGTGATTTAAGAAGGCTGTCTGGCCGTATTGGGCAGCAACATGAACTGCCTGCAGCGGAGAGGCTAGCAAATGAAGAATGGTCATTAAAGAAAAAATTAACACTAGAGGAAGTAAGAAAAGAAACAACCCTTCTCAATGAACAAATGGAGAACATAAAGTTAAACATAATAAATCATGACTCCAGGACATGAAATACCATGATCTTTGGCAGAGAAAGTTTCACCAAAATTGAAATAACCACTATAGCTAGTGGTATCACACATTGCTGTTCATCAGTACAGCATAAAAGTCACCCATGAAAAGCTCAAAATCCTTTCTTAATTCAAGACAACCTAGCACACCAATGCAATAATAATCGAATTTGCTCTTCACTTCATGCCAATGCTATAATTCCTCTAACTACGGTAAGTAATTACATAACAATATCTCAAAAGAAAAATGAGAGAATGAATAAGTACCCGATACCCATTTATATCAGCTGCCTCTACCCAAGCTCCATTTTGCAAAAGCACATCCGCAACTGCAACGGATCCACGGACAGCAGCCCAATGGAGTGCGGTCTGCTTCACGTTGTCCGTCGCGTTCAAATTACCCCCATTCTTCAATGGCCATTTCAAAAACAGTTACATGAAGAACAACAATAATTACTACGTTAAGACAGTCACAAGTAGGAAGCAAATGCTTCCAGCAGCAAACTTACACACCAAATTCAGGACCATGTCGCGAGAAATGCACAATTCGCGGGCAAAATCTTTCACGCGGGCGAAGGAAGATGAAGCGAGCGATGAAAAGCAATACCTCGATGATGTACTGAACGACGTCGGCGAAGTTGTTGAGAGCAGCCCATTGGAGAGCGTAGTACCCATTAGCATCGGGACTTGAGAGAGAGGCTCCTTCTTGCTCCACGAACTCCCTCAATTTCTCCAAATCGCCGTACGCAGAGGCAGAGAACACATCGACGGCGGCCGCTTCGTTGGGAGGGTTTTGGGTGTTCGCCGCTCCGGAGGACTCGGTGACTTCGATCTCCGACGAAGCCATACGAGTCACCGCATGCGATTACTGCGTAGAGGATTGAATGGTGATCGAAGGAATTGTGGTTTAGTTGGGGGTTTATACTCATAAGTCATAACCATCACCTGCTCACTGACGGGCGTACCGGAAACTGCTCGGACTGTCCGGAATCGGACCGGCTCAGAACCGGCGGTTCTTAAGAAAATCGGTCCGATTTTCGGTTGGAAAGTATGGAACCGCCCATCGGTTCATCTGACCCGGATCGATAATATATATGGTAATTGAAAAAATTCACACAAATAGTCTTTAATGCACAACGTGGTCCCTAAAATTTTAATTTATTTAATACGATCTCAGAACTTTTAGAATATATTCGACTTAGTCCTCAAACTATAAGAAAATATCCAATGTCGTCCCAAAACTTGAATTAATTGAAGGACTACATTGAATATATTCCTATAGTTCAGAAATTAAGTTGCACATGTTTCAAAAGTTCAGGGATTATATTGTATATTAGGCTAAAGTTCATGGACCATATTGGTCAAATTAAAAGTTCAAGAGTGTTCTATGCCGTAAGAAAAGAACCAAAACTTAAGGATCCAAACCCACAAAATGAGAGATGATCCTGAAGATGAAGGAAAAGAAAAAGGGAAAATCTCATCTTTTCTTCACAAACCGAAGAGAAGGGATAAAAATGAAACGCCAAGTGCGCGCGCGCGCGCGCGTATATGTATGTCATTTATGCTTTTCTGGCATCATAAGGGATAAAAATGAAACGCCAATTTCTTTTGGCTTTACGCAAGACATGGTTTCACAATGTCAAACCGAAACGAACCATTGCAAAGCAAAGCAACTACTTATGGTAATTTATATAAATGCCATTGAAACGATAATCACTAGTAATAACATGCTACTTAGTACTTAGCCTAATTATATGATCCCAAATGTGCTCAAATTGAATCGAGATTTTTGAAGTATATACGGACTCCCTATGTTTCATATTTGGATCTTTCCACTCTTTCCACATTTGATCCAGACTTCACATGTTCTAAAATTTATGCCGACCCGGGATTTCATAGATTATTCTGTAGAAATTAATCCTATAATTACATACATGCAGGAGCTATGGACAACTTTGTATTATCAGATATTTATTGGTTGTATTATTTTCTCTCTTTTAGTTTCCCAACTTTGAAATCTTTTTCCTTTTTTTGTTTCTGTTGGTTAGTGAGAGATTTTCAATTTCATTATTTGATTGAGCTATAATGTATTAGGAAAAAAAAAAAAAAAAGGTCAACAAAAGGCTGATGACAATCGCACTTACATCTACAATGAGCTTTTAGTATTGGAGTTCCAATTTGTGAATTTCTTCTTTTCAATTTTAATTTCATACGTAGTTGGTGATTTGTATTTGCTTTATTTGGTTAATCGACAATTTATTAGACAAAGAGGTTGATCAATTATTTTGTTTTTACAAGAAGAAGGTGATTGACAATAGAGCATAAAGCTAGTCATGGCCACAGTTCATGAACCGCCGGTTCCGGTTTCAATTTAGGGGGAACCGAAACCGAGCCCTTAAGTGGCGGTTCCGGTTTCGATTTTGAACAGTCGGTTCCCGGCCGATTTTGGGCCCTGTTCCGAATTCAAAACCGAAAATGGAACCTTTGGTTTCGGTTACGGTTTTTTAGTTTAAAAATTAAATTGTAATGAATTTGTAATAAAATTGTCAAATAATGAGTTATGAAATAATAAAAAATGAATTACGATTTTTTTAAATTTTTAAATTTAATTTTTTTTTATCCCCATTTTTTCACGGTTTGGAACCGGCTCGGAACCGCCGATTCCGGGCCCGGTTCAAGATTTGAAGAAATCGGAATCAGACCCTTATGCCACGGGCCGGTTCCGGGTTGGAACCGCAGGCCCGGTCAACAGGTCGGTTCCTGGTTTGACCCTGGCTGGTTCCAAGCTCAACTCGGCCCGTGGCCATGGCTACATAAAGCTGCATTTTCTTTTTTGTACTGAAAAATAATTGAATGATTTCTTATACTTCTTCTTCGTAAGATTCTCATGTTCCCACACAATCATGGTTTCACAACTATCATTGTACAAAAATAAGAAACAAAGAAGATTCGTACAATCACAAGCCAGGGAAAAAAAAAAATGGGGAGGGAGGGGGTTTAATCTAACATGGTTCTAGACGCGCTCCGATAGAATTAAGATGTGATCCCGCCCTTCCAAAAAAGCCAACGATCCTACCACCGCCTGGTTCTAACGGGATGCGAAATTCCGTTAACCTTCCAAGAGCATCCATGGACCCTTCTGTAGTTCGCAACGTGTAAGTGGTCTTCGTGGTATGTATTCGCAGGTCGTGGATGATAGTGTCAGGAGCGTTTCCAATTCCGTTCATCCAACCCGATATCCAAATCAGACGCTCCCTAGGATAATTTAGCTCGAGCTGCAAGAACAGCAGGAGCGAAACATGTTTTACTTGTGAAAACATAATGAAGGTTCGACTGTGAAAAGCAACATGTAAACCTAAACGATATCCAAAAAGAGAAAGATTCAGACATGGACTAACCTGGTACTGTGCTACCTCTCCTACGCCATGACGAGAGCATTGAACGGAGGAACCATTGTTATCGTAGGCAAACCTGATGCCGGTAATTACGTGGACTGCTAAATCCATATATATGTAAAACCCCCTCACATCCGTATGAACTCCATCATCCCATGGAGTACCACCAGAGCCTCCAAAGGGTCCAAAGGTTTCACAAGGATACAGGTGCGGTACTGGTTCTGCATACACTCCAATGGAATTGAGAGTCTCGCCACTTCTTCCGTAAAAGCCGATGATTTTGCTTTCGGTTGATGGATACCAAAAGTACTTCCCCATCTCCATGCCAAAGGGACCATATCTTCCTCTATTAGTGTAAAATGTGAGCGACTGAACGATAGCATTATCAATGTCGTCATCACCATTCTCTCGCTTATAACCAGACATCGATGTAAAGTACTCCCGTGGATAATCTAATATAACCTGCGCAATCTCCAAAGTATCTCTTAAAAATTGGACGAATGATGTAAATAAGACCTATTTGTCAAGTTTAAATTACTAATCACATGACCGGACACATCATTATCATCGCTCCCAATGAGATGAGTAAGCAAAAGGCAATGAATTGGAGAGGGAAAACAATACTAACCCTAGTGACCATGGGCTCGACAGGTCCAGCGCGACCACCGTGCATAACTGAGCAAACTCGTTCACCACTCTTGTCGTACACAAACTTAACATAACGGATGACGTTGTCGTGCATTACCTCGATTTCCATCACACCATTGGATATCCCGTCATCCCAAGCACATCCACCTAGGCCTCCAAACGGCCCGGTCGATTTAATTGGGTAGAGATGCGAGATCGGTTCAAAATATGCTCCAATTGCTTCAAGATATTCACCACTCGTCCCATAAAATCCAACAATTTTGCCACCCGTTGTAGGACAGGAGAAGTGCCATCCTCCTTCATCACCAATAGGTCCGATTGTCTTTTTGTTAGTTTGAAACGTGAGAGAAGTAATGCCGTCCAAAAAATAATACCCAGATATTGAAGTCAGGTACTCATCTGGATCATGTATTTGAATCTGCAATAATAGCCATAACCATCAAACACATGATTCAAGTCTAGAAAAGTTCCCCCCAACAACGTAGGCAGAAGCATATTTTATGTACGGGAACGTACCGTGTGGACCTTCTTTACTATATGGAACTTTCTGTCATCAATGCCACCATGCGTAGCCGATTGCCACAAATCTCTATTCTCCTCTTCATACTGAAACGTGATTGATCGGATGTATAGCCCTTTACTTGGCTCAAATTCAACAATGATTTTCCTTACGTTGGTATGCTTATTGCCATCGTTCCAAAATGACGCTTCTTTTACACGACCAAATAACCCCACGTACTCGAAGGGATAGTTTGGCTCGACTGCTGCTCCGATAGATTCGAGATAATCACTACTTGCCCCGAATATGCCGGTAACTTTCCCGGCTTTCGATGGTAAGGAAAAGTACACCCCCTCCTCTCTACCGATGGCTCCCAATATTCGTCCGTTGGTTTGAAATGTGAGCGAGCTGATCAGAGTGCGACTATCATTTGCTTTCTTGAGATATCCAGCAAAAGAAGTTATATACTCTCCATTTCTCAGTTTAACCTGCAAACCAGGCCACAGAAAAGCCATATTCGTGTGCAATTGAGAAGCAATTGTTAAGAATCTCAAGGTTGATAATGCCATACTCTGACTAATGTTACGACATTCTAGTAGAAACGGAAAAAGAGAAAAAGGAAAGAGTCTGAGATACAACCTTGAAAGTATTCTCCCCGCCATTTACACCATTATTAGTTTCCGGTTCGGTGCTGGTGGCGTCGTCCACTTCAAAAGTAATGGACTTGATGAAGTCTGCGTAGTGAACATCAATCCCCTTTATATCACGAAAATCCCAGGATTTTTCGTCATCGCCTCCAAAAGGCCCGAAAACCTTAACGGGGTGTGAATGAGGAATCGGCTCGTAAAAAGCTCCGATGGACTCGAGACGAGGGCCATCGCATGTCCCATGAAACCCGATGATTTTGCCCCCGGTGTATGGAAATGAAAAATGCCTCCCCTTATTAGCTGTTCCGATCGGACCATGATCCCTTCTATTAGTATGGATTGTCAACGACTGAAGAATGGTGAGCCCGGATACTTCTTCGGTGTAGCCCGAGATGGATTTCAAGTACTCACTTGGATGGTCGAGCTTAATCTAAGAAAGAAAAAGGATAAAAGTTAAAGAATTCAAGAACAACTATCTACTTTAACAATGAAGAATAGACTTTTACCAGAAAAAATAAAGCATCGAGGGCATCAACAAAAATCCCATTGCATCTTGAAGATTATATTGATAATGTTAATATCATAGCTCACCGTATATGATTTGCCTCCTCCACTTGGGCCATGTGGGAACGGACCAACTGGACGTCCGTGTTCATCATATAAGATAGAGATGGACTTAATTGCCGAATCGAAGCCTACGACGATTTGCCTCACACCCGTGTGTTTTCCGTCATCCCAAATGTCCATACCACTATCACCACCAAATGGTCCCACGGCATCAAATGGGTACACATGAGAAATTGGCCCGAAATGGGCTCCGATCGAGTCGATATGGCTGCCACATTTCCCATGAAACCCGATAATGCGTCCATCAAAATGTGAGAGATCAAAAGGCCGTCCTCTTTCGGAACCAAATGGTCCGTACGTCCTCTTGTTACTGTGGATCTTAAGAGACTGAACAACATCATGACCTCCATAATTATCAATATGGCCTGATATGGAAACTAGGTATTCACTTGGATGATCCAATCTCACCAGCTGCAAGAAGTGCAAAAGTTGTTATGAGTGTTACCATCATCACAACAATCTAACATCTAATATCTATTGCCTTTGTGTTAGTATAGATCAATATAATTCCTTTTACTAGCCGAATTCAGTTTAAGTACTCATCCCTAATAAAAACAGGAACGAAGGATAATAAATAGGTGCTTCAGCAAAGCTGCCACATCCGATTTTGCTGCAAATGAAAGGCAAGATAATAAAGTCTTATAAACAAATCAAAATGATAGAATTTACTCCTTCATACTTGGCAAAGTTTTTTTTTGGTCGAATCGAACTTGGCAAAGTTACGTGAACTGTGCAGTAGTAACTTTTGCAGTAGATTCTATTATAGATGCACAAAAATACCCGTTCAATGATATTTAACTTGCAGTTGATTCTGGTTACCTTCTGAAAAGCGATGACTGATGAGAGGCAAACACGCATAATCTGCAGAATACCAACCCTTTCGATATCCTGGACATGTCCACCACCGTGCTGGAAGGATCTCACCAAACACCCGTTCTGATCATAATCGATGGTGATGGAATCAATAACTGACCCTCCATGGACCCTAATTTGCCTCACACCAGTGTGTCTCCCATCATCAAAAGCAACACTGCCTTGACCTCCATATGGCCCAACCGACCAGAAGGAAGGAGAGAGCGAATCGAGATAAGGGCTTCTGACCAACTTCTCCAATGTCTGATGCCATTGGTGTTTCGACTTGCCGTTTAGGAATGAGCCTAACCTTTTAAGAGACGATGGATGACCTCCTGCATAATGAGCTAGACTTCGGGACAACTCCTCATAGCCTTCTTCAGGTTCTTCTCTCTTCATGGCATGGCGACAAAAGAGCCGAAGCGCTTCATTCGGGTCCAATCCTCTGACGATATACTTATCGTCTACCTTGAGATCTTTTAGCAAGTTTTGGTCTCTGGTCGTGATCAAAATTCTGCTCCCGGGACACAGATGTTCTCGTTCTCCGGCCCCGAAGTAGTCGATCTGTTCTTTCCTAGTAACATTATCAAGAACAAGAAGTATCCTTTTACGGCAAATGTTACTATTTATCTCGTTGATGTTGGTCTGAATGTCGTCATGCGTCCTCAATCCTTCCACCTTTATGAGATTATGGAGTAGCTTCTTTTGTAGGCCTAATAGACCTACAAGACTGTTGCAATCTGCTTCTCCGATTTTATCAAGAAAGGCGAAACACTCGAAATCAGAGCGAACACGCTCACAGATGACTGCGGCCGCCATCGTCTTGCCTATTCCTTCTACTCCACATATACCTATGACGCGCACGTCCTCCTCTTGGCCCATTTTAAATAAAGAAATCACCTCGCCTACCAACAATTCCACTCCAATTGCGTTTGTCGCAAAGTTGAGTAGCCGTGTTTCGCGGATTTTCTCGACAAGGTACTTTACAATTATATCCACGAGTGTCCTTTCATCCCTAATGTTAAGTGTAGTTAAGAATATAAGAGAAACATATGTAAATTTATGCACCAAGAATCGAACCTACAACCATTGGATCTTGAACCGAATGCATGAGAATGCCCTTACCATTTGATGGGTAAAATATCATCTAACTGTAATACAATGTAAACACATATTGGTAATTGAATGTCAAATGATCTTGACTTCATCAAAGTTCTGTAATTTGATAAATGAGGTTCACACAGATGACAAATTAAACATATATTTCACTAAAATTGCAGAAAACAACGAAGAAAAAGCAATATGTAGAGGCAATGAGGACAGCTGGTGACGTCCTAAAACCATTCTACCATTAAAACCAAAACAATTTAGAACCCTAACGCATTATTTGTAAGTATAAATCGTCAGCCAATCTCTCGTGCAAATGTAGGGGACAAATTCAACTTAGCGAAATACTCTCCTGGTTTACACAACTTAAGATGAGCAACATCAATGAATTAGGATAAAGAAGAAACTTAGGGCCGTTTGTTTTGAAGTAAAACTGTTTTCCAACTTTCTGATGTTTGGAGGAGGAAGAATTAGTCGATGTAAACGTTCTTCATTGACTGAAAATAACGAACTTAAATCGGAGAAAAAGGACTTCCCCTGCCGGCAAAAAGGGAAAGTGTGAGGCCAACATGGACCAAAAATTGGCAAAACTTGAAAGAGTTAAAATTTCACATTTACCGTCAAACACACATAACTAAATCAAGATAATTGATTGAGTCACACAATGATAGTGCAATGAACATGAAGAGGAGATACGTACTCTCCGGCATCGTTCCTCATGTCGAATCCCGACAAATGCTTAGTCTCTCTCAGGGCGTCCCTCCATTTTTGTATCTGTCTATCATTTCTCTCGTTTCCAAGCAATCTCTCAAAGCCTTGAGCGAATTCACTTCCGCTCGTCAACCTCGAAATGTCTTCAGGTTTTACATCGTGGAAGATGGGAACAACTAGGTGACCATGGTTTCCAAACCTCTTCTTGCACTCCAGAATCTCGACCAGCTCGTTCATGCACCACTTCGAGTCGGCGTAGTTTCTGGAGAACACGATAAGGGCAATTCTCGCATGCCAAATGGCTTTGAAAAGCTTGGATTTGATTTCTTCCCCAATGTCTTCTCTCGCGTTGTCACTGAAGCATTGAGAAAATATTTAGTGGTTTGCTCTTAACGCTCACATTTTCGATTACAGCTTGACACCTACATATGCTGGCTGATGCAGAATTGAATATAAAAATTAAAAACCATTTCTCCCTTCCTCCACCGTAGCAGCCACCGCCATTTCCACCCTAGCACAAGCCACCGCTCAAGCGCCACAACCTCCATCCTCGAGCCCTCCGCCTTCGTTGCCGCAGATCTGCTCTGGTCGACCAGACCTGGAACCATGGCGATGGCCGGACGACGGAGCCGACCAGATCTCAATAGTGACGTCGCCGGTGCATGACCGGCGAGGCGGTTCGTCCATAGACACGAGCCTTGCTCGTCCTTGGCCGCTACAACCAGATTTGGCTGCTGCGACACTATTGAGCTAAAAAAAAAAAACAGAGGAAGACGAAGACGACGGAGGGAGTGGCTCGGTTTGGACGCCCAACAGTGTTGGCCTGAACGCGGCGCCGGCGACGGCGGGGGAGGAAGGGGAAGAGAGAGAAACTAGGTGGTCTGAATAAGAAGATTCACCTGAAGTATTGGATGGAGGCCTGCCTCAGAGCAGAGAAGAGGTGCGATATGAAGTTTCTCCTCAGATCCTTGCCTCGGAAACTCACGAACACATCATATTTCCATTGAGGAGGACGGCCAGGAGGAGGAGGAGGTGGTGGTGGTGGTGGAGGAGGAGGGGTGGTGGTAAACATGGTCTTAGAATCGATTCAACGCTCCTCCACCGGTACACGCTCTGCTTCTTCAGTTGAATGTCCGGACCAGCTGGCGAGTGAGACTTCATCTTTTTCGAAAAAGAAATGAGGAGGTCTTTCTGGGTCGCCGACGATTGAAAGATGTCTGCCAAAAGCTTGACCTCGGGCCTACGTGATAGAGACATCGGAGGTGGAAAGAAGATTCTACCTCCGCAGATCTGCTTCTTCAGTTGAATCCCCTGCATTGCTCGGTGATTTTCAAATACAAGTTCAAACTTGTTAAGTTTGAAACTTCAAAATTATCTCGAGATAATATCTCTTATATGTAGTCGTTAACTCTTCTTACTAAAAAAAAGTGGAGCAAGTTCCAATATATTCTAGAAAGTTGAAGCTTTCACGCTAATAATTATTTGTCACGAAAAAGGAAGATGATAGTAACTTTTGTTAGGAGTGATCATATCGAGAACTTGACCGGATCGATCCTAAAAATTGGTCGTTCCCAATTCCAGAATACTTGGAATTAGTACTATGCAATCCTGTTCCCGAGTAGGAATCGAATCGGATCACGAACTGTAGAGATGAAGAATTGTATCTAGAACTAGACTGAACCCAAGTAACCCTAAAACATTAGGACAGAGATTATAAAATCATATTGGTGAAACATTACATATATAGTTGTGTTTTTTTTTTAGAATGTCGAAGAACACGAATATTATTGAAAGTATTCTACAAAATGGTTTAACAGATTTACAATAGATAAGAATTATCGAAAGGAAAAAAGAAAAAAATTGAGCAGAAATAAGAACAAAAATCATAGATGGATATATTTTGCTCATTTGAACACGGAGCAAGAAATGAAAGAAATCGATTTTTTTACTTTTTCGGGAAAATTTCAAATAAGGGTCAGAAGTGTTTTTATTTTTTCAAATAAGGACCTGAAGTTGATATTATTTCAAATAATGGCCTGAAATGCTCTTTTTATTTCAAAGAAAGGCCTTACTAAAGGATGTTTTCGTCCTTTTGCTTTTTTGAATTTTTGAATTTTTTTATTTTTTGTCTTTCTCTTTTGCTTTTTTTTCTTTCTTTCTTTTTCCCCTTCCCTTTCCTTCCCAACGTCTTCAGCAACCGTGGACACCTTCATCTTCTTCAACCCTGACGTCTTCTGCAACCCTTTGACGGCCTTCTTGGCAGAGTACAGCGGGCGGCCGGAGCCGTCGTCGGCCGCGAGCATGGCGGCGAGGATGGCCCCAAAGCCGGTCCCGACGAGGACGTCGAAGAAGTCGCGACGGAGGCGTGGGGTCGCCGGTCCTAAGGAGGATATGGTCCTCGAGGCAGACGAGGGCGGCATCGTTATTTTATGTGGTTCCGTTAATCATGCCCTTCGAGATGGATTTGATCCAAAAAGAAATGTGATTTTCTACACTGAATACTTTTGTCCTTCCCCATTCTGTTATGTGCTATTGCAGATGCAGTGGTACAACTTAAATGCGAAGGCAATGTGGTGTCCTCTGCAACCACAAATCAGAATGGTGTGTTCTCAATCCTGTTGGACCCTCTTCCAGTTCATCCTCTTCACAGTACTCAACACTTGCCAATTGGTGGTCCCAACCCCTCTCTCGAGCTACAATTCGAGCTTGACCGTCGCTGGTGTCCTCCAGTCAGCGTTGCAGTTCGTCGGGAGCACAGTCCAGGGACTCCTCAGCATCGCCAACATCGCTCCTACAGGGTTCAATCTCATCGGCTGAGCCGTATAGGCATGCAAATCGGACCCGCCTCCTCTGCATCGATGGCGGCGGGACCACTTGCATTGTCTCCGGCGCTGCCCTCGTCCGCCTCGAGGACCAGATCCGCCTCAGGACCGGCGAACCCACGCCTCCGTCGCGACTTCTTCGACGTCCTCGCCGGAATCGGCGTTGGGGGCATCCTCGCCGCCATGCTGGCGGCCGACGATGGCTCCGGCCGCCCGCTGTACCCCGCCAGGAAGGCTGTCGAAGGGTTGCAGAAGACTTCGGGGTTGAAGAAGATGAAGGTGTCCACTGTTGCAAAAGACGATGGAGAGGGGAGGGGAAGAAGAAAAAAGAAAAAAGAAAAAAAGAAAAGCAAAAGGGAAAGAGAAAAATAAAAAAATTCAAAAAATTCAAAAAATTCAAAAAAGCAAAAGGACGAAAACTCTCTTCGAACAGGCATTTTTTGGAACAAAAAGAGCACTTCAGTCCCTTATTTGAAACGAGATCCACTTCATATTTTTATTTAGAATTTTCTCTATTTTTTTATTATTATTTATGAATCGAGTAGATTTTCGTTATTGAAATTATAAAAAGTTCGAAAGTGATTCCCAAAAATAATATTAAAATGCAGAAACAAATATTGTCTATTTGCACGAAAATTGACAGCACTGAAAATAAAGCTGCCGAAAGATGTTGACAGTGACTTCCACCAACGCGTCATACCGGTCCGGAGGACATTTCAACGTCCTTTAATATTTCGTCTAGTTTTTCTTTTCTTTTTTTGTTGCATTTTTTTGGTTCAAACTATATATTTTTTCCATTTAATATAAGAGCATCTTATTTAACTATCCCCATTCCCCACCCAATACTGCTTTTTCTAATCTTCCACCACGATTTCTAGAACGTCAGGATGCCAATCATACAAAAAAGAACAGAAAAACGATCAGGATCAACACCAACACCAGATTATAATAAGTCAACAAACCAGGATGAATAAATTCTCAAGCAAGAGAGATTTTACAAAGAGAGTAGAGAGAAACTACTGTAACACATCACATTTGAGAATGCTCCACTACATCAACCATGCATTGCGGAGGAAGCAAATCACGTTCAAAATGATGAGCATAACTATGTTCCTTTCCATCGAAAGGTATTCTTACCATATCTGATAAGCCCAAATTTGCCCGCTTATTTTCCAGAAAGCAGTTTCACGACGTTCATGCGACAAAACATCCGGGTCAACTTTAACATACCGATGAAGAGGACTTCTTCCATCGTGATCTGGTGCATCATAATCAGCATGATATCTTGCAACAATGTGATTTAAGATGGCCGTCTGGCCGTATTGGGCAGCAACATGAACTGCCTGCAGTGGAGAGGCTAGCGAATGAATAACGGCCATTACAGAAGAAAAAAAAACAATAGCACTAGAGGACGTAACAAAAGGAACAGCCCTTCTCAATGAACAAATGGAGAACTCACAGTTGAACATAATAAATAGCGACTCCAGGAGATGAAATTCTACGATCTTTGGCGCAGAAAGTTTCACCAAAATCGAAATGACCACTATAGCTAGTGGCATCACATGTTTCTGTTCATCAAGTACAGCACAAAAGTCACCCATGAGAAGCTCGAGCGAGCATGATAATCATTATGTTTTTATGTATTTTTTATTTTTTCATTTTCGGAAATAGGTTTGGAATATAAATTCATTTGATAACGCAATTTTATTTTTCTATTTTCGGGACAATTTGTAGTCAAGAAATAAATTTGAAACAAAAATGACCTCTCTCTCTCTCTCTCTCTCTCTCTCTCTCTCTCTCTCTCTCTCTCTCTCTCTCTCTCTCTCTCTCTCTCTCTCTCTCTCTCTCTCTCTCTCGTCCTTGTCTCTCGCGTGCACAGACTAGGCCAAACTTCTCCATCTCCTCTTCGCTCCAGTTTTGTCGCCGCAGGGAGCCCCGCAACCCTAGCCTCCATGCAACAAGGTGAGTCTCTCTCTCTCTCTCCCTCTTTGTTGTCGTGACCTAGCTCCACTTCCCTCGTTGTTGTCTGATTCGTGACCAATTAATGTTTTCAGCAGCTTGTACAATCTGATATGGGATGTTCTCTTCCAATTTTCTTCACTTATTTTCTTTTGTTAACAGTCATAGAACATTACATTGATGCGATCTTGATATCAAAACTTGAATTTGTACACAATCTCTAGATGTTCAGTGTCAAGTATACTTTTGCTAATCGGTTGATCGTGCTAATTAGTGATAATTCTTCTATTCATTTCAACATGTTGGTCTATCATTTATATGACCAAAAAGTGAGTTATTTGTGCCTATATTCGTTGCAATGGAGGCCGACATTTGTTGATTACGGATGAATCGGATATACTTTGGTGATACTTTGTGGTCATTTTAATTGCTTTTGATATTATTGTAATTGCATTTGATGAGTTGACTCATTAGATGCTCAACCAGTTAAGGTTAAATGACATCCCATTAAGAGGCATTTATGGCAAAGTTGACCGAGCCTTTGACCAATCTGTTTGCATTTGTGATTGAGAAGTCCTATTCAAGTATTCATGTGTATCTTTGTCGCTAAGTTGAGAATAATCTGTAGGTGACTATTTATGCAATTTTTTTCTTCATTTTCCTTTCTTTGACAACTAGTTTTCCCATCCAAACATAACCTCAGCTGCCCCTTGGAGCATCCTCACAGTTAATCATCCGACTACGCGAAACTTGCCATGACCAACACTTACTAGACCAAATAAGAAACAAAGAAGAAAGATTCGTACAATCGCAAGCCAGGGAAACAAAAAAGTGATTTGGGGGAGGGTGCGGGTTTAATCTAACATGGTTCTAGACGCGCTCCAATAGAATTAAGATGTGATCCCGCCCTTCCGAAAAAACCAACGATCCTGCCATCGCCTGGTTCCAATGGGATGCAAAATTCCGTTAACCTTCCAAGAGCATCCTCTGATTCTTCTCGAAATGACCCGTAAGTGTCCTTCGTGGTGTATATTTTCAAGTCGTGAATGACAAGGTCAGGAGTGTTTCCATTTCCATTCATCCAACCCTGTATCGAGACCAAACGCTCCTTGGGATAATCCAGTTCGACCTGCGGGAAAGAATAGCAGAGCGAAACATGTTTTACGTGTGCGAACATACCAACGTTCGAGATATAGAATGCCAAAAGAAGCGCCTTAGTCTCTAATGAAAAGCAACAAAAATGTAAACCTCAACGTCCGCCCGAGGGTCAAAGTCGTTAAAGGCTTCTCCGCCATGATGTGAGCCTTGAACTAAGGAACCATTGTCATCGTACGCAATCGCGATGCGGTGAATTACACGGCCTTCTAAATCGAAATCTATATAAATCCCCCTCACATCAATACGCACTCCATCATCCCATGGAGCCCCACCAGTGTTGGGGTTGTCCCACATCGGTTGTGAAAGGGGTTGGTGGTCGGTTTATAAGTGTGATGGAAATCCTTAACTTTTGAGCTAGCTTTTAGGATGAGAGAGGCCCAAGACCACCCAATATTGGAATCAGAGCTCAGGTTACCAACAAATGTCCCACATCAGTTGTCAAGTATTCCCGCGGATAATCCAATCTAACCTGTCCAATCTCAAAAGTATTGCTTAAAATTAGACGAGACAAAACGTATTTTGACTCGACACTATGAACATCATCTCGATGGATCATTCATGAGTAAGTAAACGGTGACGAATCAAAGAGGGAAAAAACACTAACCCTGGTGACATTGGTCTTGTCTTTTCCTGTGTAGCTACCGTGCGTAACTGAGCAAACTTGTTCACCGCTCTTGTGGTACACAAACATAATGTAATGGATAAAATTGTCATGGATTACCTCAGTTTCCCTCACATCGCTGAATTTACCGTCATCCCAAGCACATCCACTTAGGCCTCCAAAAGGCCCGATTGATTTAATTGGATAGAGATGCGAGATCGGTTCAAAATATGCTCCAATTGCTTCAAGACATTCACCACTCCTCCCATAAAATCCAACAATTTTACCACCAGTTGCAGGAGATGAGAAGTGCGTTGCCCCAAATGCGTCACCAATAGGTCCGATAGTTTTTTTGTTAGTTTGAAACGTGAGAGACTGAATGCCGTCGTGGTTAATAATACCCGGATATTGAAGTCAAATACTCATCTGGACCACGTATTTGGATCTGCAATAATAGGCATAACCATCGTACTCTTTATTTAAGTCTCGAAAGAGTCTCCTGCTAACGTAGGTTATGCAAGCTGCATAAGGATCTTACAAAGTATATGTATGTATGGGGACATACCGTATGGATCTTGACGGTCCGTACTGCATGGAACTCATTTCCATCAATGCCTCCATGTGTCTCTGATTGCCACAATTCTCTATTCTCCTCTTCATATTGAAACTTGATTGATCGGATGCATGAGCACATCTATAGTTCTAATTCAATAATGATACCATCATCCCAATTTGACGCATTTGAACTCCCAAATAACCCCACAGACTTAAAGGGATAGTATGGCTCCACTTGTGTTCTGATAGATTCGAGATAATCCCACTTCTTCCAAAAAAAACCCGATAACTTTCCCAGCTTCCGATGGTAAGGAGAAGGACTCCCCTTCCTCTCTACCAATGGGTCCCAATATTCTCTTGTTGGTTTGAAATATGACCGAGTTGACTAGAGTGTCACTATCATTTGCATTTTTGAGATATCCTGCAAAACAAGTTATGTACTCCCCATTTCTCAGTTTAACCTGCAAATAGGTTGCATCATACGATGAGCAAGACAAATTAGTAAGTTCTTTTGAAATACGATTCGAATATATAAAATAAGTTAAATATGGTATGATTCTTGTGTACTACGTTTCTAATAAATTTGGTAGTACATTTCATTTTGTAAATCAAAAGTTAATTTACTTTTTGTTTATGGCTATGTTTGTCTAAGCTTAATTTTACCAAAGTGAAGTTATTGATTTTTCCATTTGGTTTTCTAACAACATGCTGATCCTCAGGTATCTCTGGTATGAACTTTTCATGTGCATTTGCGAAGCAATTGTTAAGAATCTCAAGGTTCATAAAGCCGTAATCTGACTATATGTCAAATAAACAAGATAAATAAACTTACAACATGCAAGTAAGAAACGGAAAACGAGAAAAGGAAAGAGTCTAGATACAGCCTTGAATGTATTTTCCCAGCCATTTCCACCATAATTAGTTTGCGGTTCCGAGCTAGTGGTGTTGTCGACTTGAAAGCTAATGGACTCGATGAAGTCTGCATATGGACATCAATCCCCTTTATATCAATAGAATCCCAGGATTTTTGCCCTTCGCCTCCAAAAGGCCTGAAAACCTTAACAAGATATGTATGAGGAATCGGCTCATAACAAGCTCCGATGGACTCGAAACGAGGGCCATCGCAAGTCCCATGAAACCCGATGATTTTGCCACCGGTGTATGGAAATGAAAAATGCCTCCCTTTATTAGTTGTTCCGATCAGTCCATGATCTCTTCTATTAGTATGGATTGTCAATGACTGAAGAATGGTGAGTCCAGAAACTTCTTCAGTGTAGCCCGAGATGGATGTCAAGTACTCACTTGGATGGTCGAGCTTAATCTGAGAAAGAAAATAAAGAATTCAAGAACAACTATTTACTTTAACAATGAAAAATAGACTTTACCAAAAAAATATTAAAATAAAGCATAAGGACATCAACAAATTCACATTGCATCACGAAGATAATGTTGATATGTTTATACAACAACTCACCATATATGTTTTGCCTCCTCCACTAGGGCCATGGGTGAACGGACCAACTGGACGTCCGTGTTCATCATATGAGATAGAGATGGACTTAATTGCCGAATCAAAGCCTATGACGATCTGCCTCACATCCATGTGTTTTCCATCGTCCCAATAGTTCATACCATTATCACCACCAAATGGTCTCACGACATCAAATGGATATGTGTGGGAAATTGGCCCGAAATGGGCTCCGATGGAGTCAAGATGGCTGCTACATCTCCCATGAAACCCAATAATCCGCCCACAAAAATGTGAGAGATGAAAAGGCCGTCCTCTTTCAGATCCAAATGGTCCGTACGTCTTCTTGTTGCTGTGGATCTTGAGAGACCGAGCAACATCATGACCTCCAAAATCATCAATATAGCCTGATACAGATATTAGGTATTCGCTTGGATGATCCAATCTCACCAGCTGCAAGAATTGCAAAAGTTGTTACGAGTGTTACCATCAAAACATCCATCTAACGTCTAATAAATATTGCCTTTAAGTTTTTCTGGATCAATATAATTCCTTTACCGTGAAAAATTTATTACTTAGCCGAACTCGGTTAAGTCCTCATCATTAATAAGAAAAGGAACGAAGGAAAGTTTTAGAGAGGTGTTACAGCATCTATTTTTCCCCATGTCAGCATCCGGATGTTTCGATTCTCTTCTATATGTTGGTTCGCGAACAAATCGGCAAAAGTAATTTCTACGTCCCGCATTCTCTGCAAATGAAAGGCAAATTAATAAAGTAATTAAAAAGGAATGCAAGAGCTTATGGCTTCATACTTAGCAATGCCACGTGAAGCAGTAACACAATAATACTTTCGTAGATGTTTACACGTTGGCCATCATCTCCTGACTACCTTACATTCTTCTATCTGATAACTTTTGCAGTAGATTCTATTGACGACACACGACAAAATGATATTAAACTGACCCTTATAAGCGATGAGTAGTATAGTAAATAATCAGTCTGTTAAGAGTGGCAGAAAACTGACCCTTGCATGGTCTTGGTCGTAGTCATGTCGACCCCACTGGAACGATCTCACCAAACACCCATTCTGGTCATAATCGATAGTGATGGAATCAATGACTGACAGTCCATAGAGCCTAATTTGCCTCACGCCAGTGTGTCTCCCATCATCAAAGCATCACTTCCTTGACCTCCATATGGCCCAACTGGCCCGAATGAACGAAAGAGCGAATCGAGATAAGGGCATCTCTTCAACTGCTCCAGTTTTTGATGCCATTCATGTTTGGACTTGCCGTATAGGGAAGGGCCCAACTTTTTGAGAGAGAATGGATGACCTCCTGCATAATGAGCTAGATTTCTGCACAACTCCTCATAGCCTTCTTGAGGTTCTTCTCTCCTTATGGCATGGCGACAGAAGAGACAAGATAGGGATCTTATTAATATGATTTGCAGGTACCAGAAAAGCGGTAATTTGATGCGGATCACCTTTCTTCACGCTCCAACAAACTTTCAGGAAAGACTACTGGTGTGGCAACAGTTGAGAATTATCCATTCCACCAACACTCTACAGTGGATTTGTGTAGGGGACTTCAATGAAATTTTGTACAATTGGGAAAAGGTTGGGAGAAGAGAAGCTGATCGCTATAGAACAGCTGCCTTTCAAGAGCTTTTGGATGAATGTTCTCTCATGGATGTGGAAATTAAAGGCTGTGCATTCACGTGGGCGAATAATAGAGATGGGGAAGCCCTACTGAAGAAGAGGTTGGACAGAATCCTTTGTAACTTCGATTGGAGAGTGAAATTCCCTAACGCAGAGGTGTATGCGTTGCCTGCTATCGGGTCCGACCACGGCCCTTTACTACTCTCGTTGTCCCCGCCTTTGGCCAAAAGGAAAAAAGAGTTCAGGTTTGAAACGTTTTGGCTAGAAGATGATGAATGTAAGGAGACAATCCGAAAAGTGTGGAACGACCAGCAGGATATATATTCCGACTTTGCTGGGAAATCTGGTAAAGTGGCTATCGCATTAGCCAAATGGAGCAAGAAAAAGTTCTCTAACGCCTTTCGCCAAATAGAGTCACTCAAAAAGCAACTCATTGAGCTCACAAATGGAGATGAGAGGGATTCGAGCTAGGAGGCTTCACAGAGAATTGTTGAAAAAATAGAGAAATTGTGGAGGCAAGAAGAGATGCATTGGGCTATGAGATCACGAATTAGCTGGCTAAATTGGGGGGATCGCAATACAAAGGACTTCCATGCAACCACCATACAAAGAAGGCAGCGAAATAAGATCTCGATGTTGAGAATGGACGACCAAAATTGGTGCCGAGACCCTGCCAGGCTGAAGGATCACATTACTGACTTTTATAGGACGCTTTAACGCCTCGGAAGGATCGAGAAACTTTCAGCCTATTCTTGAAGAGTGCCCATGTCTTGTTTGCGATGATATGAATGAGGCCTTAGTATCCCGGTTAACAAAGAGGAAGTGGAAGCTACTGTTTTTCAGTTGGGAGCTGTAAAGGCTTCAGATCCTGATGGGTTAAATGGGCAATTCCATCACCACTACTAGAAAGAGATCCAACATGACGTGTTTCGGATGGTTCAAAACTTCTTTAACTCAGGTACCCTCGACCCTACTCTTAATAGAACGAATATTGTCCTTATTCCCAAACCTTCTAACCCGGAAAGCATCACTCAGTTTAGGCCTATAAGCTTATGTAACTTCAGTTACAAAATCATCTCCAAGGTCATGGCTAATCGCTTGAAACCTTGGCTTCCTGAGATAATTGCCATTGAACAAAGTGCCTTTGTGGGGGTAGACAAATACAAGACAAAATCTTTATAGTTCAGGAAGTTCTACACCAACTCAGAATTAGGCAGAGGAAAAGAGAATTTCAGGCAGTGCTTAAATTGGATAAGCAAAAAGTGTATGATAGAGTGGAATGAGACTTTTTATGTGCATGTATGTTGAAGATGGGGTTCTGCGAGAGATGGGTTTCCCTGATCAAACAATGCATTTCATCCATCACGTTTAGTGTGAAAGTAAATGGGGAGCCTATGCCCTATTTTCAACCGTCTCGAGGTATCAGGCAGGGTGACCCACTATCTCCTTACCTATTTATTATCATGGCAAATGTACTATCCTTTCTGCTGAACAATGCAATAGCCTTGGGGAGTATCAAAGGCATCAAATTGAACAGATTTTGCCCCACATTGTCTCGCCTTTTATTTGCGGATGATGCAATTTTCTTCTTAGATGGAACAATGTTGGAGTGTCAAAATCTGGCTAATCTTTTGAACCAGTATTGCTTTGTATCCGGGCAGGCTATCAACCTAAACAAGTCAGGCATCTATTTCTGTAAGGATTGCCCACAGAGTTTGAAAAGGAATATGGCACATGAACTACGTGTTCCAATCATTGAAAAGACAGGAAAATACTTGGGAATGCCTTCAGATTGGGGCCAGTCAAAGAAACAGATGTTTGCATGGGTCCTGGCAAGGCTGAATATGAAATTGGAGGGCTGGAAGGAGAAACTCATATCAAAGGCAAGTAAGGAAATCCTGATTAAAACAGGTGTACAGGCATTGCCCCAATATGCGATGTCCATTTTCAAGATTCCTATTTTTGTTTGTAAGGCTATAGAATGGAAAGTTGCCTCCTTTTGGTGGAAACAAAATGCTTCCAAGTCAGGCATCCATTGGAAAAGATGGGAGATATTGAAGATGTTAGATGTATGCCCTACAGCTATCATGTAATAGTTACATGTTAGGGATTTCTGTTGTATTTTTAATTTCTTATTAAATTAATGGCAAATACGTGTTTATTCATTTGTCCAATTATTTATATGAATAAATTTCAGAAGATCAGTTGTGACTGAACCTATTCTTGAGACGTTGAGAATATGTGTGACGGGTTCACAGTTAGACTGAATCTTTAAAGTGTTCTCGGTCGATGGATCATTGAATGGATATTAATGATCCTGTTGAGATCGGTGTGTTCTTAACTTCACCATTAAGTATTGGATACTTAAGGGAATGACGAGTCACAAGTCATTGGGTATTGCGATGCCCAAGTTAGAACACAGGTGCTTGTACCAGACAAGTTCACTGAACGTGACACGTGTTGAACAATTAGCAACATGGAAGCTTTTAGCATGGTAAATGTCTAATTGTTCATGCTCTGGTCTTGTGTAAATAATCCTTAGACCTGAGGCACAGTGTTAACTTGTGTGTTGGATGGCTATGGTTCACAAGTGCGCATATTGGCGGTTCGTCGATCCGTCTCTGTACTTGATGGTTATAGTTCATGCACATACGAAGTCACACGTGTGCGCAAAATGGAATCTGTCTCCTTATTACATGCAAGGTATGATGTCCTATGCGATCTAATTATGACAATGCATTGAAATCCTCGGCCGGGGTTGTAACCGAGAATGAAATGTTCATGTCTCGTATAAATGCATGTCGATTAGATTTGTGCATATGATCAAATCGGTGGCTTGACAAATATTCCATGATTTTTGTTCGATCGGGACATAGTAAGACATAGGGATTGAATTACATTGTAACCAGAGCTGAGCTGACAGGTTCATTGTGTTCTTAAATCATTTACACTGTCTGGGTAGCCATGACATATTGCTAGATGTCACTCATGGCTTGTTGGACCTAGTGGTTGATCGGGACAATCAATTCTCTTGGAAATACTAATGTGTTAGTGCATGTCTTACTACCGGCTCAGTGATGAACCTAGGGATGCCACACACCTTAACCAATACATGATAACGTTAAACGGAAAGACGATATTGCAAATATGTTTGCAATCACGGCTATCGAATAGTCGGACTGAAATTAGATTAAATGGGATTTAATTTAATTCTTTTTTGTCATCGACGTGCGTGCATATGATGCACATACAAGTCTTGTACGGACACATATTGATGTGCCCAATTTGCACACATGCTGGTGGTGTACCTTTTTATTTTTATGATAATAATAATTATTATTATTATTTTAAAAAAAAATTAAAAGGTTAATGCACACGGTCAGACCGTGTGCATTATTATGTGCATGTGCTGCACGGTTTGTTGACCGTGCAGCACACTTGCACGATCAGCAAAACGGTTGCTGATCGTGCACAGCACACTTGCACGATCAGCAAACGGTTGCTGATCGTGCATAGCACACTGCACGATCAGCAACCGTTTTGCTGATCGTGTGCATGGTGAATTCCATCACTAAGAGTTCAATTCGCAAAAGTTGCATAGGGGAGTTCATTCGCCGTGTGCGCGCAAGAGAGTGCGAGGAAGTCCGAGAGAAATCAGAAAAATTCTCTCTATATTTTTATTCTTGCGGTGACTGAAAAAATCAATTGTGCGGAGAGTTATCTTCACAAGATTGCTAGCACAATCAATTGTGGTGTTTATCCGCGTTGTCTTTCTCCCGTTCGTCGTACGATTGATAGTGTGTCTGAACTAGAGGTCCGACACTTGTGGGACTCGAATTGAAGAACGTCTAAACCAACTCGTTTCAAGCATGCTTCAAGAGGTAATTTGTTTAACCCTCTCCGTTTCATATGATTTTGATTGAAACGCACGAACAACGCCTCTAGAGATACATGTATGGATTTTTATTTCCCATGCGTTTATATGTATTATTTGCCTATGCATGTTACGTGTTTCCCAACATAAGACACATAAAGACCTCGGGGGTCTTGGCTTTAAAGACCTAGTTACGGTTAACAATGCCATGTTGGGAAAACAACCGTGGAGACTCGCACAATCCCCAGCAACTTTATGGAGCAAAATACTTAAAGGTATCTATTTTCCAAATGGGGATTTCTGAAATGCGAAGAAGGGTTCCCGGCCCTCCTGGGGATGGCAGAGCTTATTAATATGGAGAGAAGTGATTAGTCCCGATATTAGATGGTTGGTGGGACACAGGAAAGAAATTAACATTCGAGAAGATAAATGGCTGAGGATGGGAGTGCTAGAGGACCAGCAAACCAGGATGATCCCCTAGTGGTCGCGGATTTGGTTAACCAAGAAGAAAGAACTTGGAATATACAGAAACTGGTTGATACGTTTGAAGAGGAGATAGTGCAAGAAATCCTGATGATTCCACTCAGACCGAACTCTGGGCTAGACAAGTTAGTCTGGACTGGAAATAGCTTAGGGATTTATTCGGTTAAATGCGACTATAATCAACTACGAGCATCTCAAATATCTCCTACAATAAACAGAGCATCCTCTTCCTACCAGCCACCCCGAGCCCTTTGGACTATGATTTGGAAGCTATCATCCTACCCCAAGATCAGATTCTTCATGTGGAGCTTGTGCCAAAACGCATTACCCACTAGAGAGAATCTGTACAAAAGAAAACTCTTACCAGACCCGCTATGCCCCTTTTGTAGCCAAGCCTCGGAGACCAAAGAGCACCTGTTTATTTTGTGCGACTGGACAAAGAAAGTTTGATCAGATCCAAGACTCAACATCAGGGTATCTCCGACAAGAATCACCAGAATGGAAAATTGGGTCTTCGAAACACTAGAAGAATGCACAAACTTACCCACGCGTGAGCTGGTCGCTGGTGTACTCTGGCTGATGTGGAAGGGGCGTAATTGCTTCGTGTTTCAGTCTCGGAGACTCAACTCGAGCACAATCGTTGACGATGCAGTCGCCCTGAACCAGTCCTTTGTAAGATAGCACCCATCCTCGTCGAACTCGAGCAAAGGCAGAAGCTTGGTACCTGGGCGATGGACCCCACCGAAGAAGGGTGCTCTGCGGTTTAATGTCGACTGTTCCTGCGTGGATGCATCAGAGGCGTGCTCTATGGCCGGGTTATGCCGAGACGACTCTGGTTTGCTAGTTGCTGGATTCGCCAAGGAAGAGCGAGCCCCATCCGTTTTTGCAGCTGAACTTGATCTGAACGTGGAGATAAACTCAGATAGCATATCTGTAGTTGATACGTTAAATGGCTTATCAGAAAGCCCATGGGCCATCCGAAATATGGTTGAAGAGGGCAAGGAATTGTTGGCTCGGTTTAAAGGTGTTTCCGTGGTTTATTGCCCTCGTGAAGCTAATCAAGCGACGGATTGGATCGCGAAGACCCATTGAAAAGGACCCCTTTCCCCTAATTGGCTTACTAAGAGCGCGCACGATAACACTTATCTACCAGAAATCAATTGCTGGCAAGAAGTTGAAAAATCAACTTCTAGTCCAGAAGTTGATTTCTGATAGAGAAATGCGTTTGATAACCGGATAAAATTTCTACTTCATTTTTCAACATTTTCTTTTTTTAAAATTTTTTTTATATTAAAAATATCATTTATTTTTTACTCCGACAGCGGCGGCGGCGGTGGGCGGCAGCCGGTGGTGGTTGGCAGAAGTCGGTGGTGGTTGGTGGCGGCGGCGGCCGGTGGTCGGCGGTGACGGTCTTGAGTTTTTTTTTTTTTTTGGTCCAAGAAGTGCTTCTTGACTTGGAGAAGTTACTTTTTTTTTACTTCTCAAATTGAGCAAAAAATCCTACCATAAGTAAAAAAAAATTTCCAAACGAATTTCTACTTCAGAAGTTAATTTACCAAATGGATTTATCTACCGGAATGACTTCTGGAGCAAAGAAGCTATTCCAGAAGTGTCATCATGCACCCCATAAGCCTCCTATCTCTTTGGGATTTACTTTGTTCAGATATTCATCAGCTTTGTTCTCATTTTGCTACTAATTAAATGAAAATTAGTTTGTTTCGACCCAAAAAAAAAAAAAACACTGATAGGTTCATAATTCTCTCGCTTGTAGCCAGGATGTGATTAATTGTAATTACGTCCCTATTTCTTGGCTTTCTATTCCTTAATGTAGAGGTGATTAGGGAATGTCCAGCAAGTGACACAAACACTCACTTCTTTTACTCTTTGATTTTTGAAGTATATACAGACTCCCTATGTTTCATCTACGATGAGCTTTTAGTAATGGAGTTCCAACTTGTGATTTTCTTCTTTTCAATTTTATTTTCATCTTATGTTTATCAGTTGGAAATTTGCATTTGCTTTATTTGGTTAATCGATAATTTATTAGACAAAAAGGTCGGTAAGTTATTCTGTTTTTACAAGAAGAAGGTGATTGACAATAAAGCATTGAGCTGCATTTTCTTTTTTGAATTGAGTAATAATGGAATGGTTTCTTATACTTCTTATTCGTAAGATTCTTATATTCCCACACAATCATTTTGATGCATCCTTTGTTTCACGAGAAATAATTTTTAAGAATTTTTTGTTTTCTAATCTTCCGAAATGGGGGTAAATCATGTTGGAGTTGGTGAATACTTCGGAGACCCTTGTTTCTCAAACCGAGCACGTCCACGTGAGTTTAGGGAAACTGAAGTATGAACCGACGACATGTGACACATGCACGTGGAATGCGAGGATTCGGGGGCAGCGCCCCCGAAACGGGGGTCTCGCTGACTGGTGAGCGGGCAGAGGTTCGGGGGCAGCACCCTCGAAACAACATCGGGTTTAGGCTTGTGTTTAAGTTGGCCCGTTTGTTGTGGGATCAAAGGGTTTCGGATAGGCTTGGGTTTTTGGCCCATTTTTAAGTCCTATATATTGTACTCCTATGAGAGATCATTGTAATGAGTAATTGTGGTGAAAACCTAAAATAGTGAAAATCCCTTTGCAAAACGTAGCTCTACTTCTGGGTGAACTTGGGTAAACTCTTGTATCATTTTTTCTATTTTTTGTGATTGTTCTGATTCGGTTTAAGATAAAATCCCATCAAATCAAGTCTATGGAATTGAAATCAGAAATTGAATTTAATATAGGACTTATTCTATTTATTTCGGAAGATGTCATGCCAGTGCACCTAAAATTGATCTAAGGATAAGGGAAGTCATTTTCCCCGTCCATTTCCTTAGAAGCTGCTCACTTGGAGCTGCTTTTCTTCTCCTCCTCCGCTTTCTTGCTCCTCATTTGTAGTGTCGAGCGCAATCGATTGAGCGAGGCTGAGCGTGTTCATTCGATTGACACCTCCGCATTGATCATCATCAACCAAAGCTGTGGTGGTCGTCTCCCTCTTGGTGAGTCGGTTCCGTCGCTTAAAACTCTTTCAGTTTTCTGGGTGTCTGTTTCTCAAGAATTTGTGGTGTGGACTCGTCGATTCCTAGGTTTAGGTTGGATGAGATTAGCTGATTCGCATTAACGAGCTTAGAATATTGAATGAGACCTCTTTATAAGCTGAAAGATGTAGAAGTTGCGATGCTCGTGAACATTCTGAACAGTTTCTCCATAATTGGTAGCCAACTCCAAATTGGTGAAGTAGATGGATTTCTATTTTTTAAAAGCCAGTGTCTTTCCTGATTTTGTCAGTGATTTTGATTTGGGGACTTTAGCAGTTCGGTTCGATTTCCACTTCTTCCAAGTGTTCGTGTGAAAATTCTTGAAAGTTCAACTCAGGTATGCAATTTCTTCTGTCAAATGACTCAAATCTTCGACTGGGAGTTGTTCAACTGTTATCAACTCCGCGACTTCTCTGCAGCAGTCGTTTGAAACTTGTGAATCTTGTTTATTTAACTATGATGATTTGTGTTCTAAAATTGACGCGCATCTCCGAAGTTTTCCACTGCTTGGGTGTTGTTCGAATTTTATGAATTCTGTGGATGGATGAAGATTCCTATAATATAATTTTGGTGCAATTTTTTGATATTGAGGAACCTCATCCGACATAAAGTAGGTTCCCCCAACTGGATGGTGAACAAGAATGGGCTCCCAGATTCTATAAGCAACATCCCTATTTTGGATGATATTTAGCAAACAATGCAAGAAAATTATATTCTACTTTACTTCAGTTTTCCATCCATATGACTTTGCCCTTTGCGCATGACCATTCTTGAGGAGTTCACGTTTAAATACACAAATTCATGTGGTGTCAGACCATACAGGGGAAGAACCTTAAAAGAATGGAGATTCAACACTTCAGTCACCATCATCCCTTGATACTCAGATCGGTATATCCCCGCCAAATTTATGGAATTAAGTGCTCCGCATGCAGCCGATCCTGCTTGGACCTGATATATAGCTGTAGAGAATGTGAAGACTACCATCTACATAAATCTTGTGCTGAATTGCCCCCGATGATTACTCACCATCCGTTTCATCCTTTCCATCCTCTGCCTTTGGCGGTCGATACATCGAGATACGCTTGCTGCGGCTGCGGCAAATGGGACAGTGGGCTTTGCTATTGGTGCAGGGACTGTAATTTCACCCTGAGTCGCGATTGTGCTCTCAAGCCTACCACAAGATATGAGTTTGTGGGACCAGGGAAAATTCAACATTTCTTGCACAAGCACCCTTTGGCTCTCCTGGAAGAGGATGGAAATGATCTATGCTCAGCATGTGAGAAATACTGCTCGAATGAGAGCTATTCCTGCCATCACTGCCCGTCCTTCAAAATTCACAAATCATGTGCTGAGCAATTGCCGCGAGCAATCCAACATTTCTCACATCCACCACATCCTCTCATCCTCCGAGCCAAGGATTCCTTCTTTGATCGACCATGTATTGCATGTGACAGATCGGACAACGTCTTGACCTACCGCTGTAGCATGTGCCGCATCGAGATGGATCCTAAATGCGCTCTGGTGCCCACCCAGTATCAGAAACTTGGCAACTGAAACTTGGATACACCCTTCAATTAAGTTCGACTTTAGCTGGTGGGAGTTAGACGGGATGGTGGATCCTTCCAGAATTGCTTACCTCCAGTTTATACATTCCACAGTGCAGAATTCCCAATGATGCTTCCTCCCTAAAATCTCATGGTTCGCATCAATTTGGTTTTCATGTGCATTGTAAATTCCATTCTCGTGCACTGCAGGGTAGGTGTTCCCCTTGCTTTTATTAGGTAATTTGTTGTACTTTTAACGAACTTTCATCTGCTGTTCTCTGGAAACATTGAAAGTAATGGTCTGCAAACAGGGTAATCTCATGGCATTATCATTTCCTATCACTTTCTATTGAGTTGTAGTTCAAGTCTTAGAGCTATGATAGTGATCACTAGCATGTAACGTGGGAATAACGAAGCAAGAACCTTGAGAGACCGCTTACATTCTTTTACCTTGGTTCTTAAGTTGCAGGGTAGGCTTTGCAGTGAGCGTTTCAGATCCTAGCTGGTGTGCCACTCTTCTTAATTTCCATTTTAGGACATACTGGCCAGTTTGGGCAAGCCAAACAAACTGATCTAGATCCTTTACTTTCTCTCCGACCACAACAGCATGCACTTTAACGCGTGTCTGAACACAACTAAAACCTGGCTTCTTCTTCACTTGCCCTTGACTTCATCAATTCTCTCAACCTATCTGCTTTATCCCATCTCCCTGCTTCTGCATGTATGTTGGAAAGAAGTACATGGTGTCCACAATGATCTGGCTTCAACTTGAACAGATGATCTGCCATCCAACAGCCCAACTCTACATTCTCATGCATACTACATGCCCCCAGCAAAGCACCCCAAAAATTAATATCTAGTTCGAAGGCTAGGCCTTCATTGAGTTCCAAAAAGGCCAGCTCGGCCAAGGAGGTCAACCATACAAGCATAGTGCATCTGTGTTGGCTCAAGATTCTGACACGCCATGTCTTTGAAGCACTCCCTTCCCTTCTCAACCAGCCATCCATGACTGCACGCTGACAAGACCGCAGTACACGAAACAGATAGAATCATATTCCACAGTCCACACCATCATTCCCCATTTCTCCAAAAAGGATAATAGCAGTCTATATCTCCAGCATTTCGTAACCCATGATCATTGAGTTCCGAGAGCCACATCCCAAATACCTCTCTAGAAACACCAATCTTTCCACATTTCGCATATAAGTCCAACAGTGAGTTTGCAACAGACAGAGATGTGCATGAAGTTGCTTCCTGAACAGTTACCCATGAATTTCTTTACCCTGCTTGATTGCCGCAATGTTTGCACAAAGCTGAGATAGCTCCGAAAAAGAAAACCATACGCCTCCTTTTCCTTCTCCTTGTTCACACGCACCACTCCTCTTCTTCGTCGTTGTAGCTTGTTTCTTCAATTTCCAGGAGTGTTCTTTTAATCGCCATTCGTAACCTCGGATTCGCTATTAACCAGGTGAGATCGAATCTCATATACAACTCTGTTTTAAGGAAAATAGCGGAGGTATTGTGTGGTTTGCTAGGATCGAATTCTGCTACGTCTGAGTTTATTGCTTCGATGCAAACGTCGTATATTGATCTAGATAGAGTCAGGTTGCAAACTTGAGTTTGAACTCCAAATTCATGATGGAGTGCCAGTTTAACGCGAGGATCTTTAAAGAAAATCCAAGGGTAATGTTTTGGTTAATAAGTTCTATTCATGTATTTGTGTATCCCCGTCTCTAATTCAAAAATAGTCCTCAGATAACTAACTATTCATGCAATTATATTCTTAATTTTCCTCTCTTTCACAACTAGTTTTCCCATCCAAATTTAACCTCAATTACGCTTCGGAGTATTCTCACGGTTAATCATCATATTTTGCGAAACTTGCCATGACCGACGGTTGAAAAAAAGAGTGATTTCAACATAATCTGAATTCTAACAAAAAAAAAAACATCATCTGAAAAAAAAAACAAAGAAGAAGATTCTTACAATCACAAGCCAAAGGGGAAAAAAAAACTTGGGAGAGGGAAGGGGTTTAATCTAATATGGTTCCAAACGAGCTCCAATAGAATTAAGATGTATTGAAGCAGAAATCGTTATGTATTTCCATTAAGCTTAAAGGGGTATTTATATACCCAAGAGTACATTCTAGAAGATTTACTAGCAAGAAAAGAAATACATAAAATAGAAAACTTTCCTAGATAAGATTTCAAATCTTCCTAAACCGATGGCGCAATATTCGGTTGATAATATCCAAAGATACGATTCCAAATCTTCCTAAATCGATAACGCAATATTCGGTTGATACACCCCCTCAAGTGGAAGAGTCGAGACCGCGAATCTTCAACTTGTCTCGCAAAAATTCAAAACGTGCTGTAGGGAGAGCATCGGCCAATTGGTTAGCTGTGGAGATAAACTGCACATTGAGCTGTCGTTTGGCGACATGATCATGAACAAAGTGGAAGTCAATTTCAACATGTTTGGTACGAGAATGAAAAATCGGGTTTGCAGACAAATAATTGGCACCGATATTATCGCACCAAAGGACAGGAGGACCTTGAAGAGGGAACCCAAGCTCCTGAAAAAGTGACTCAAGCCAGATGAGTTCAGCTGCAGCATCGGCAAGGGCTTTATACTTGGACTCTGTGGAAGAGCACGCTACGGTTCGTTGTTTCCTAGAGCTCCAAGAGATTAAGTTAGGACCCAGAAAAATAGCATACCCTCCAGTTGACTTCCTATCGTCAGACTCACCAGCCCAATCTGCATCAGAAAAGGCTTGCAAGCGAGTATCATTGCATTGGGAAAGAAGCAAACCAGATGACCTTGTATGTTTGAGATAACGCAAGATGCGTTTCACCATTTGCCAGTGGTCTTCAGTCGGTGCATGCATGAATTGACAGGCTTTATTAACGGCAAAGGAAAGATTTGGTCTTGTCAATGTCACATATTAGAGGGCGCTAACTATAGACCGATACAGAGTAGCATCAGACATCAGAGCACCCCCTATCGAAGATGGATTTGTAGTTGTGGCCATAGGAGTTCGGATAGACTTGCACTCAGACATCCCAGCTTGATGAAGAAGATCATCAGGTCACAACCAAACTTGGATCGAGCCGACTTTGCTCTGATACCACTTAAATGGGGATGTCACGCCTCGCACCCATCGGCGCGCCAACATCCCTTCTCTATCGATAAGTTGTGACATCCCAAGACTCGTCACCGACCCATTATTTTTATCTTTCAATTAAACGCATGCAGAAACATACTCAAAACTCCCCATTCAAAAACGTAGCAAGGGATAGAAGGAAAAACTATTCGATAGAAAACAAATGAACCATTTACATTACATATATAGTTAACCCTGGGAGATTACAATATATACATGCCTATCACAAGGCCGCTTCCTAGCGGACCACTCATACAAAAAGGGGTGGGGGTGATCGGGTTAACCTACTTCACTACACAAAAGGGCCCAAAAAGGATAAGCCTACAATGCCTATCACCACGTCTGCCCATAACCAAGAGGAGGCTCAGGGTCTGACTTCTCTACATCTGACTCGGCTCCCACATCGCTCGGACTGGTGTCCAGATTTGTCATAGCACCGTCCAGAGGGCCGAGATCCAAAGGATTCCAGATCTCATCTCCAAGACTGCCAGGTGGGGGTTCGTCAAAACCTCTGAGCGGACTATACAACTCATTCCCTACCTTAGCGAACCAGGCTAAGAACTCATGCGATTGCCACAACATAAACTTCTCATCAACCCAGATGGTTATCGAGTGCTTCTGATACCACCTCTCCTGTCCCACCAGATACTCTACTATTATCGTGCCGATATCCATGGGCATGCCAAAACAGGTAAGCAAGGGTGGTCGATTCATGCTCGTCTGAAATATTTAAATAACAACAAATGAGATAAATCTCAGCGAGCTAACGACCTAAGCCTCGATTAGGAGGTCAACTCAGCTCGGATGCACCTAATTCATGCAGGGCAATTCAGTATTCACGCGCATGCCATCACATAATTATAGACAACCGAACCTTGCCTCGGCACACGGCCGACACATCTTAAACCATGATATGCAAAATGTACACAACACAAACTGAACACCCGTCAGCTTCTCATACTCAGTGCACTCAGACGTCTTTCAATCATTACGGCCACTCAGGCATTCATTCGATCAATTACGGCCGATCGAGGGCATGCCCGTACGCACACGGGGGTCTTCCGGCTCAACTGGGCATTATTCATTTGATCAATTACGGCCGATCGAGGGCACGCCCGTTCCTGTACGGGGGTCTTCTAGCTTAACCAGGTATTACTCATTCGATCAATTACGACCGATCGATGGCACGCCCGTCTTTCTACGGGGGGTCTTCCAGCTTATCCGGGCAGTTATCCTTTCAATCAATTACGGCCGATCGATGGCACGCCCGTCTTTCTACGGGAGTTTTCCGGCTTGTCCGGGCAACTCTCACACTAATGCAACTCTCATGCTCAAAATGCAGTAACTGAATCACATGCACAATTCATTTATCGAAAATAGCCATTCAATTTATTTAGCTATATAATTCAATTAATACTGCAATTCTCAATGTCGACATTATAAATTCGAGCATAAACTAACACGAATTAATATTAGGACTACCCAAAAATATTAATAAAGCATTAATATTTAATTTCCGAAAATCTAATTATTTAATAAGAAAATATTAAATATACAATAAACCGATAGCTTATCGCCTAAATAGCGATAGCTTATCATCTCTATAGTGATAGCTTATCACTTCAAACCACGATAGCCTATTGTCCCAACCTCGATAGCCTATCGTTCAAACCATGATAGCTTATCATCCAAACCTCGATAGCCTATCATTCAAACCACGATAGCTTCTCGTATAAACATGATAGCTTCTCAACTAATCCTTACTTAATTAGCACTAAACATACTTAATCTAATCTAATCACATCCTCATCAAGTTTAACCTGCTAAATGAGGGATTAGGGCGAAAACTCACCCGATGACGAATCCGAAGACACGGGCGCGACGGTGACTGCGAGGGCTCCGCGTGGCTTGCTTCAAAATCAACCCAGGACGACGTTAGACGGTCAAACAGTAGCTGCACAGAACTGAAGGGGCTGGTCGGGGTCGATAAAGCTCGAACTGGCGGCGGAAAAAGCTTGAACGGGTCGCGTATGGCGACGGGAGGCCACGACGGGGCTCGACGGTGATCCTAACTAGCAAAAACAGCAACAAACATGGGCTGCAGTGGGTGGTGGAGGTGCTGGCCGAAGGAAAAAAAAAAGAAGAGAGAGAGAGAGAGAGAGAGAGAGAGAGAGAGAGAGAGAGAGAGATGAGAGCTTATCCTCTTGAAACCTCATCCCCAAGCTTCATTAAATCCCCTCATCAATGCTAAGCCTCCAAAGTCTTCATTCATGATGGTCCTTTGTCTCAAACACATCAATGCAAGAAGGGTATTTTGGACATTTCTCATCAAGGGGGCAAAATGGTAATTTCACAAAGTTTAGAAAAATGTACTATACACGTATACAGGCTAGTATTTTATACGGGTTCGTATAAATTGAATTTGGGCTTGAAAGAATAAGGATTGGGCTTTAGAATGGGTATTTAGGCTTTAGGGTTTGATTGGGCCTCATTGAGCCCACTTGGGCTTGCCATAGGCCCACTTGGCCGAATCCTATTGGGCTTGAGGCCCAATGGGCCCTCACCCGGCCCGACTTCCTTGCTGGCTTCAAATCTCGGCTCGTTAGTCCTTTTTTCGAGAGTCTCGAGCAAACCGATAAATAGGCAGCTCAATGAGGCGACGTCCAATAACTTAGTCTTGAGATCCTCGAAGGTTCAATACCCAAATTTGGATTCTAATTCATGATCAAGATCGATCGATTGTAACTTTAGAATATCTCAAACTAACGGGTGACTTTTAGGAGTTACGCTTATTCGACCCGTGGTTGATTTGACATCGATCCACGTCTAAGCTTTCTCGAACCATGGACGACCTCAGTTAGCATGTAATTGTGAGGGATCAATCACTAGTTTCAATGTACACGATCATTAGGAATTGGTTTAGGATCGTTTGCAATCCATACAATGATCAAGCGGAATCACCCGCAATTCGATTGCATACTATTGACGAAACATTCTATAACAGTTCTTTGATCGGTCCATACTGGCTCACAATTGTCTCTCGTCAATCCTTATGGTCGAATTATCGATCCATGATTGAGTTCTCAGGTCGTGCGCACTTAATTCCTTAATAGCCTTTCCCCTTCGGTTAGTCTCTAATGAGTGATCAATTCAGAGCGAGAATTACTAACAGTGCATCGATTAAAATCATCGTTTCATTACATCCAGAATAGGGTCGAATTTGAGGATGTCACAAAAAAATTCTTACTACTTGTACAATGTTTTGATTTAATTAAATTTCATTTGCTTAACAATTTATCCATAAATTTGATGGACAACATAGAAAAAGAACTAGATTTCTTGAAAATTGACAAAAACAAATTCCTATGGAATTAATATCTCACAATAAAAAAATAACATTGTATCTTTGATATAAATAAAAATTCACAATAAGCTAAAACTAAACATATAAAATTCTTTTAACTTACCAAAAAAAAAAACATATGAAATTCTTCATTATGGTACGTAGATCCTACAAAGATAGAGAAAAACTAAAAGAAAGGGAAAGTAAATAAATTTGAGACCACTAATTTAAATTACAATTGAACGATAGAGGGCAATTTTGTCTTTTTGGTGAAAAATAGATGGATTTAGTCATATATAGAGTGGAAATAATGCCCCCCTTGTGGATTCGAGATGCGATCTAGACCGTCTATTAATCCAATGATCCTGCCATCAAGGAGTAGGGTCGTTTCCTTCGAAGCTGGAGTTCGACCTAACGGCATCTTGGACGAAGATCGTCCACGGCAACGACCTCACCTGCCGAGGCATGGGGCTTGCGGATCTTGAGACACCGAGGCGGTATTGGCTGCACTTGCAGGAACGATGGTCTTCTTCCCCTGAATAGGGCACAGACCAGAATCCAAGGGGAGGGAACCATCAATAGAGCCAAAGTGGACACTAGAGCTCGGCTTAGTATGCACATGGCTTGCAAACAGCTTTGCTTTCACCAAAGCCAGCCGCTTGAGAGCAGCAGCTTCAACCTGACCCGCGGAAGCCATGGAGAAGCTAATTTAGATCTGTCATCACGAGTCCGATGAGGCACCAAACAGAAATCCAACCGGAAGATGGGAAGCACGCAAGAGGGCGACCCAAGCCACCAAGAATTAGCCGATTTCAACGGAACGATCGCTCAGCAAACGGATAAACAGAAGTGATGAACAATACCCTTAAGGGGGGAGTTATCGGGAGAGAAACTGGGTGAATAGTAACAGGCGTTGCTCTCTATGACTTCTATTTCTTTAGCTTAATCAAATTATGATATTTCAATTGAAACTTTCAACAAAATAATTCTTACTTTGTACAATGTTTTGATTTAATTAAATTTCATCTGCTTAACAATTTATCCATAAATTTGATGGACAACATAGAAAAAGAACTAGATTTCTTGGAAATTGACAAAAACAACTTCCTATGGAAGTAATATCTCACAATAAAAAAATAACATTGTGTCTTTGATATAAATAAAAATTCACAATAAGCTAAGACTAAACATATGAAATTCTTTTAACTTACCAAAAAAAAAAAACATATGAAATTCTTCATTATGGTACGTAGATCCTACAAAGATAGAGAAAAACTAAAAGAAAGGGAAAGTAGATAATTTGGGACCACTAATTTAAATTGCAATTGAACGATAAAGGGCAATTTTGTCTTTTTGGTGAAAAATAGATGGATTTAGTCATATATAGAGTGGAAATAACGCCCCCTTGTGGATTCGAGATGCGATCTAGACCGTCCATTAACCCAATGATCCTGCCATCAACAGTATCCGATGGTATAGAAAATCTATTGCCCTTCTCCTGATGTACTACTGAAACGATCCTTGGGATAATTTAGCTTGACTTGCACAATTAGCCAATTCTATCTTTCTTTTAACTTTCAGTTGCCAGCAATATTGAAAATATACGATGATTTGTTAACTACTTAAAGTAATGCGTTAGGTGGTCATACTTTTTCTTTGTACTTCACTTTACTTTTCTGCTTTTTCTTACCATCACAATTTTAGCCCCGAACAATAAAATCTTCTGACTACTTTAGTATTTCTCTCATTTTTCTATAGTGCATTTTGTCTCCACTGCCAGTATAAAGAACATTCTGCACATTCATCAATGGGTGGGTGACGTGTACTTGCACATAGCTGTGTGACCGTATTCATCCACATATCATCCATCCAACGGTAAATGTAAATGCGTAAAAAGCTCTTTACATTAACATTGGACGTAATAATAATCCATTAATTTGTACTTTCACTTTTCAGATACGAGATGCTTTTTTGGGAGTACCCAGGAAAAAATGCCAGGCTCAAATTACAATTCCAAGACAATTAAAAGTACCTGATCTCATTGTCTAAATAAAAGAAAATGTGTACCTGATATCAGCACCATGTGTCCCTCAGCAAACCGATTCACCATTCTTGTCATCGCCGCGCATGATCTCAATGTCCCTCACCCGACTCAATGGTCCAATTGATTTAATCGGGTAAAGATGAGAGGTTGGCTCAGAAGATGCTCCGATCGCGTCAAGATGGTCGCCACTTCTTCCATAGTCCAATTGCTTTGCCACCGGTTGTAGGCGATGAGAAGCAGGCTCCGTTTTCATCCCCGAATGGCCCATTCATCGATTTGTTACTTTGAATGGTTAGCTAGGGAATGAAGGTGGAGCCGGAATTAGAATTTATCGATAGAATAATTAAATATTAAATTACGCCTTTTTCTAATAGTTTAAGCTTTTAGAATAGTTGGTAGTGATCTTCTAAAATCTCACATGATATCAAAGCAGGAGGTCCTGAGTTCAATTCTTTCCAGGCCTCATACGAATCATATAGTTCAATCTGCATTGATTAGTGGGTCGCGGGGATATCGAACTTTCGTGACCAGTAACACGTGCGAAATTTCTATGAGGAATATGTAGGACTCACTGCATGACATTCGCCTTGACCCGTGCCACCATGTCGCCCATATAGCTTCAGATCTTTATCCTTCTCTTCGTATTGAAATGTGATTGACTCGATGAACAGTTTTCTTACTCGGTTCGAATACAATTACGATTTGCCTCACGTTAGTGTGGTGGTTGCCATCGTCCCAAGATGAACCACCTGAACCACCCAATAACTCTACTGATTTTATAGGGTGTTCGAGTAGAACTCAGTGCGCGCTCCTATAGAATTAAAAAAAGCATCACTTCTAAAAAAAAATAGACCAATTTTCCCTGACTTCTGATGGGAAGGAAAAGTACTTCCCTTCCTCTTTCCCGATCGGTCCCCATGTTCTTTTATTGGTTCGAGATGCAAGCGAGTTGATTAGAATGAGACTGTCACATGGATATTGTCTCTGAAAATAATGCTAGATTCACGACATCAAATCAGACTAACATGATAGAATATTATTGTATTAATGTGTTATTATGGCCCAATTTCTTGGTTCTTTGTTATTTAATGTTTGGGTGGTTGGGATTTGGGAAGGTCTAGTAAGTGAGATAAACACTCACTTTTGACTTAATCAGTAATAAAGGTGCAAAATCAACTTGGATCTGCGTGTTTGCATTTCAATACAACAGGGCAACGAAGGATGAACCAACCAGATCAATGGGACGATGTAGAGTATATCTTAGAATTCTACTTGATTGTGAATGTCTCCTTGTTGGGGATCCCAAAACATTTCAATGTTGACGATTGAAATCAAAACAATTTGATGACTTGCCAATGTAGTCATTCTGGCTAATTTTGATCGGTAATTGCTAACGTTGGTGCTAGCCATCCTACTTGGCACGGCCCATACTGATGTGGAATAATTTTTTTTTTTTTTTGCATTTTAACAAAAAATTCTGAAACTTGTATAAATTTGTGATTTTTTTTTTCTGTTTTTCCTTCTTCTTTTGCTAGTCACCGAGCCTCAATGATAGCCTACGAGGGTCAACCTCACTGTGGCCGATGGCCAGCCATGGTGACCGGAGGAGGAAGAAGAAAAATAAAAGAAAGAAAGAAAGGAAAGAAAAAACTGAAAAAAAGAAGAAGAAACATTCAAAAATTTTCAAAAATTTAGAAAAACAAAAAAAAAATGTAAAGAAATTGTCCATATCAGCGCCCCTGTACACTTAAACGGTCGGTGTCTACGTCAGTGATTTATAGAAATTGAGAGAGAGAGAGAGAGAGAGAGAGAGAGAGAGAGAGAGAGAGAGGAACTACTGTATTGTGTGGTTATGGATGTACCTAAGACATCATCACATTTTACAATGCTCAACTTCATTAACGGTGCATTGCATAGTAAGTGAACAATTCACTCCTTCGGTGTCATGAAACCTTGTAGAAATAGCGTTTGCAATGACGAGCATAACTATGACCCTTTCCATCGACGGAATTTTTACCGTACAAGATTTGCCTAAAGTAACCCATGTCAATTATTTAACGGATTCCTTTTATTACTCTTTGATTTTTCATTATATATAGATTCCCTACGTTTCGTATTTGGATCTTTCCACTCTTTTCACATTTGATCCAGATTTCCAATATTCTGAAAATTATGCAAACCGTAGATTTCATAGATTATTCTGTAGAAATTAATTTTATAAGTACATACATGCAGGATCTATGGATAATAAAGCAAATGAGATATTTAATTGGTTATATTCTTTTCTCTCTTGTAGTTACCCAACTCTGAAATCTTTGAGTTTTTTTTCTTTGTAATTTTTTGTTTCTGTTGGTTAGTGATAGAAGTGTCAATATGGGTCTTTGACCCACCTTTTAACTCACTTTTATTCTCTTGGATGATATATGGGTTTAGTAAATTTAAAAAATGGGTCAAATATAGGTTTAGGCTTATAAAGCCTATTCAAATATGGGTTTTAACCCAATCATTTTTTGGCTCTAGGCCCGCAGCTTCCCAAGCACCACTTGTAAATGGGCCTCAAGTATATTAGTTTATTTTTTGTATTTTTTATAAGTAAAAGAAGTAAAAAAAATATAATGTAAAAATGTAAAAACTGTTTTGGAACGCCGCCGCCACCTGCTAGAGAAAAAAGAAAAAATAAAATAAAAATAAAATAAAAAATAATTTTCTAAAAAATAAATAATAATTTTTTAATAATAAAAATTAATTTTTAATAAATATTTTATAAATAAAAAATTAAAATTTAAAAAATTTCAATTGCATGAAAGTGTATTAGCAATATCGTTTTTCTTAACAAATTATAAGAAATAAATATTTCATGATTTGGTTAAATATAGAAGTATTTAAATAATATGGATCGTATCGGGTATGGGTAATTAAATTTGTACCGTACGAAAATATGTCAAAACGAGCTAAATAGATCAATATAGGTCGGACCATATTCGATCCGACCCAAACCGGACCTGACCCACTCGTTTGACACCTCTAGTTAGTGAGAGATTTTCATTTCCGTTATTTAATTTGAGCACTAATGTATTAGGAAAACAATTTGGTCAACAAAAGGCTGATGACAATCGCATTTACATCTACAATGAACTTTTAGTCATGGAGTTCCAACTTGAGATTTTCTTCTTTTCAATTTTATTTTCATTTTATGTTTATAAGTTGGAGATTCATGTTTTCTTTATTTGGTTAATCGATAATTTATTAGACAAAGAGGTTGGTAAGTTATTTCGTTTTTACAAGAAGAAGGTGATTGACCATAAAGCATAAAATTGCATTTTCTTTTTTGGTATGGAAAAAAAAAATTGAATGATTTCTTATACTTCTTCTTGGTAAGATTCTTACATTCCCGCAAAATCATGGTTTTACAACTATCATCTTATAAAAAAAATCATACTATCGCGTGCTGAATATGTTTCAATCACTGTAATTTCGCCGTAAATTTCATTTAATTTTTACTGTTAAGTTTTCTTTGATTTTGTGAATATGAATCTTTAAATGTGAAAGATATTATTTTTCTTTATTGAATTTGCATATTATATATCTAGGAAATTTTTATTTTGGTCGAAATATATCTAGGAAATTCAAATGATAAAACTAAATGTAAACCAATTACCTCGCAAAGTTCGACAAAAAAAAAACCTCGCAAAGCATGGGTTTATGGTCTAGACTATCTTCTTGTTTGGTTGCTAGAGTTGCATAGAGAATAAGCTAGGAGTGATAAAGAAAAAACAAATCATACACTTCATGAAATAGGTGTGGTTGAAACTACATAAGTGACAATTCACTTAATCTGGATAACATGATTTAGCTCCTTCAAAAACAGATACGCGATACTCTTGTCTTGAGTTTGAATATTCAACTAAGGTTAGTATAAACTTGTTTTTCTCACGTGTATCACCCGAAACAAAATACAATGATGTATTTATTAGATTCAATTAGACTCAAGACAGTCTTGTCAATATAAAAATATATTAGAGGAGGTTTTCTTAACACTAAGTTGAACCGCGTAAACAATCACAAGTTTATTTGAAATAGCTAAGTTGATTATTTGAAGCAAGGCGAGCTTGAGCTTCATAATACTTGATTCAAGTGGCTCACTAACCTAATTCAGTAGCTGATTGTCTATATTATGTTTTATGATTACGTTAATGAACTGTAAATAAATGAAAACTCCATTTAATTTTACTTTTCGATTTTACCTGAGTTAATGAGAGAAGGTTCAAGCTTTACATTGAATCCAATCAGATAATATACAAATCTATAGTTCAGTTCGGGATTGAGAACAATTCTGATGGAGCTCCTTGTCCCTTTCTAACATTTACTTTTAAGTGTTATGACGAAACGCAGAAAAACAAAAGACAGAACACCAGGATTTTACGTGGTTCGATCGAGGCGATCTACGTCCACGGGTGAGGCGAAATGAAATTCCACTATGATCAAAGAGAGTACAAAATCGCTAAAGCGCACGGCTCGCGACAATTACATAAAACGAAAAAACTCTCTCTCTATTCAACATGAAAACCCTAGCCTCAGTAAATAAGGCCCCAAATTTTTTTTCTCGTCAGAGGGTTGGGTCTATCGGCCCAACCCTCCGACGTCGCGAACTAAACTTCTACTTTTTTTCTTCTTTTGGGCTGCACGAAATATATGTCGGACTGGATACATAAAATTCAAAGACTTATTTAACATTAAGTCAGTTTTTGGGCTCGAAAAATTGTACGTAATCAACTTTAGCTCGATATTTCGACCAAAAAAAAAAAAAAAAGTTTAGCTCGATTTGCGGTTCAACTCCTCTGCTTTTCTCTCTCTTTTTCTGCGCGTGCACTTGCGCTTTTATGAGAGACAAAGTGATGACTACTCTCCACGCTAACAGTTGCAAACCCTGCATGGGAATTTATATTAAATATTAGATAAAGTTCAGAGATTCTATTGGATTCAAGTTAAATTACCCAGCAAGACAGATCACAACATTACTATTCCCCAGCAAGAGTGAAATGGTGGTCAATGGAGAGTGATTGGGGTCAAATTATTTTTGTCTCCAGTTCGTCCGTCTTTTAATCGAACCAGTATAGTTCTTAACTTTTGCTTGACATGTGGTTAACATAGTATATTAAGGTCAGTTGTCACATGTCTTCTTCGTAAAACAAGACACATTAAAAGAAATCAGATTTATGTTCGAAAGAGATTCCAAAGTTCCATACTCGACAAATATCCATCCTCAAAAGAATTTGTGCAGCGGGGATCTCAAAAAATTCCAAAGGTGGGACGAGTTATACATTCCACTCACTCTCATGGCATAACTTTGAAGAACGCATCCTCCAGAATCTGTACTGGATGCGATATTTCTCTTTTTAAATCGGGGAAAAGGACTCGACCAAAAAAAAAAAAATTGGGAATAAGGACAGTAAAAGTGCTCTATTTTTGTACGGCGCTCATTAGACTGCCTTAATTCTTTTTTTCAGTTGGTCGAGTGCCAAATTGTTTGAAAATATTATATTTGAGCGCTATCGGCGATTTGTATAACTGAAAATTGTTCTCTCTCTTCTTCTCTTGTGGTTGAGATATGATTTCTCGAGCTTAGTCATTTAACGTTACTGTAAGAGAGGCGGGGGGGGGGGGAGGGGGGGGGAGAATGATTGAGAGAGGAACCCAACCCAAATATTGCGAAAGCTGAAGAGTGAAGGTCAGAGAAAGACAAGGATCGGCAAAACAGAGAAGGGAAAGAAAAAAAAAAGCAACAGTGGCCGAGAAGAGATCTAGTGGAGTAAGATGCTCACGATTTTTCACCGACACTGTTTATCGAATCCTGTGGTTTAAATCAACGCGAGAGTTAGAGAAACAAAATAAAGAACAATTAAGGAAATTAACGATTTATATGATTCAATCCGAGTGTCGATATCTGTATCGACATGAAGAACCAACAATAAATAATCCACTATAGAAAATATAATGCTTCGATATGTGGCAGTTACTTTAGGGAAATGGAAAAGCAAAACCGACCGGCTTCTGTAGCTTCTTTTAACAAACCCTTTTACCCTCAAAGAAGACCCACGAGCAATACTATCTTAATATAATTCTCTTTTCTGACATACTTAGTAGACTCCACAAAATAATATTCAACAAATAATGTGAGCCCCTTATTTAGTCCATCGAGCCTAAATTGCAGGGTGGACTAAATTTGTATCAATATTAAAATAGTTAGGATTAAATTTGCCCTTTTTACGTGGAGGACTTTATGCCTTGGCAACGCATGCATGCATACAATCATTATGATTTCAACTGAAAAAGGCAAAAAGCCCCCGCCCACTAGACACCCTCTATCTGAGAAAGCAGCATTCGCAAACCTTTTATCACGTGCCCTTCTTCCCCCGGCATCAAAAGCACCATACGCAAACCGATTGAACATTTTATATATAAAAAAAAAAATTAAGGAGAAGCGATACCTTCACGCCACCTTTTTATGGAGTTACGTGCTTCAATAATTATCAGTTCTTGGGTGGTGACCATCATACCAATATATATATATATATATATATATATTCAGATCACTTGAGTATTAATTTTTTTGAAAAACGATCATTTAAGTACCAATTCCGATCTGTTTGACAAAATATTCGATATGACATTTTTATATTAATATCTGAAGCCGACTTGGCTAGTCGGAGGTTCAGTCAGCAATAAAAAAAAAATTCAGAACAATATTTAAATAAATTTATATTTAAAAATAAGCTTAATTTTTTTATTTTAAAGAAAGGGTGAAGAACAGGCGATGGCTGGTGGGGGTCGCCACGCCTCGGCCAGTGGCCGGCAACCCCTGCCGACCATAGGCCTCGTCTAGACCCTTGCCTGCGGTCAACGGGGGTCACCAGCCATTGGCCGGGGAAGTGGTCCTCGCCGCCTGTTCTTCACCCCCTCTCTCTCTCTCTCTCTCTCTCTCTCTCTCTATTTCTCTCTCTTTTTTTTTTCTTTTTTTTTCATTATTTTTAATTTAATTTAAATGAAATATGTATTAAGTTTGTATTTCAAAAAATATTAATTTTTAGCTTATTTTTATATTTAATTGAATTTTTTTACTTATTTTTAAGGTTAGAAGTCCACTGTCGCGACCTAAAAATTGGATTAAGACCTTATGTTAATGGATTATCAGGTTAATTAAAAGGACTAACCTAATACGTACTCTCTCAAGCCCTACCAAATCGCAACTTTGGTTTTATAAAGTGATTTTAGATTTGGAGTCGCCATTAATCATTTTGGTAGGTTGATTAGAAACTAAGTAAAATATAGGGAGGACTATTTTACTTCTACGAATCAGAAATTTAGGATTGGGGGACTTGATTACGCCTCGGCTGGTGGCGGCTGGTGCACATCAAAGGGCCTGGATCGTTTACTGTCGCACGCACATAACCATAACATTCTAATTCATGAAACTCTCGCCATTTCCCCGATAGACGAGCATACTCCCCACTTCACTCCTCTCTCTCTCTCTCTCTCTCACTTTGATAGGTGTCGAGTCGAGCAATTCCAGCGACCTAGTCTACAGTTCCCGCGAGGATGGAATTGCTCCCAGCTCACGCTACGGCGATCGTGATCCCAGTCTGCGCTGTCATCGGGATCGCGTTCTCCTTCTCCCTGCTCCGCGGGTCGCGCAACATAGACGATGGAGAGCTACTCGTGATGGAAGACCCGGAAGGGGTTAAGGCCCGGTGTATTCAGATAACGGGAGACGTCTCTAAAGGTGACTTTCTACAGATCCTGTAGTTTCACAACCTGTCTGCTTCATGGAACTTTTCCATTTTGCTGCACTCGGGATTGATAGTCGTACATTCTCAAACGTTTTAGGTCTTTCGGTAATGAAATTCTATGGTCGCGTATTCCAATAAAGCTCGTAAGCTTTGAGCTCATTTTCGTTGTCCGCGAGAGAAAAAGGAAAAAGACGAAGACAGAGAATGAAGCACATTTGATTTTCTGGGTTGCGAGTCTTTCTTTTTTTCCGGGCATAGAGAGGTTGTAGTTCAACCCCCTTCTTTCTATGTCTCACTCACGCTGTTCATCAACAGATTTTTTCGGGTCAATCTCGCATCTGCCTGTGCAATAGCAACAAATTCGAGTCTTGTAACCTGATGATAGCTTCTGCTGCGAGTCATTATTAGGGTTTGTCACGGCTGCTAGAGCTTTGAGCGACGTTCCTGAGCTCAGTAGTATGATATTTACTGATGCACATCTCTTCTCAGGAAGATGGTTGAAAATTGAAATGATGTTGGTGGTCTTTGTCGTATTATTGGGCGGAGTGTTAACTGATGTAGCTCTTGTCCTTTTGGCTTTTGCCATTCGTGTTATTTTCTCAACAATTTCGCACTTCGTTAGGATTAAGTAAATGCACGTGTTGGGCACGCCACGTGAATGTTTTCGTCTCTTTACTCACCAACTTAGCTGCAGGCTCTCACGGGACTGGAAAGCACTTTATTTTATCGCATTGCACCACAAGAATGTTCATAATATATATATTTCGGAAATATATCTGATTATTCTCTAGGGATAACCTACGAATCATTACATGTTTTAAAGGATTAATTGATTTATTAGCTCAAGAACTGGTTTGAGTAAGTCAAACTAGGTGTCGCATTTGGGCTCATGTACGTCTACGAGACAGATTACGCTTGATGATGGGCTAAGGGTGCCCATGTGTCGTTGAAAAGAATTTCTGTTGGAAAGATTTTCTAAACTTTCCGATGTTTGGAATGATCAAAATGGTAAGTCAGCTGAAAAAGCATTTCCAATCAAAGAAAGTACTAGTTCTTAAAATCAAGAAAAAGATTTCTCCTTCCTAATAAGAGGAACACATTTTCCTTAGCTAAGTTTTATGTTATTCCATCTCATGCGACATCAAAGGACTTCAACCAAGCTTAGAGCTTCAATGAAGGACTCCCTGTCGCTTCCAGAATTCTTTTTCTTTATTCTAATTGATAAATTGACAAGTCATGTTCTCATTTACTATAAAATAATAGGTTCAATCCGTCATTTATGTCAAGTCGCCAAACAAACTAAAGCAACTTCTCCACAAACCTCCTCCGTGAGAAAGTTTGAAAGTCCAACTTTTCCTCTCCTTATCCTTATGGATTTGACTTGACAGTCAAAATCTTTTACATAATCTCTCTCTTAAGAGAAATTTCTATTTATTCCTTAACATCATAATAAACATATTTTTTCTGTTTTATTTATTCCTAGCAAGCACCCTTCTTCTCAGTTATTCCATCAGTTCACCTCACAAGGATCGTTTTGGAGTATCATATGGAGTAACGGGGGGCAGTGTCTCATTCTCAAAGGCTCTCTTCATGCTAACCCCAACAAGTTACTAGGTTTTAACTATCTCTCTTGGCATCGTGGCCCCTGCGCTCGAGTCATCAACAGCTAGGCTCAAGTCTATCGAGCCCAGGTCCAGGTCCCCAGTCTTGGGTTTAAAGTGGCTGAGCTCGAGAAACCCAAGCTCCTGCGATCGGGGCCAAGACGGCTAGGCCCAAGTCCCCATAGGCTGAGGCCTAGTTCCCAACGCCCGAGGCACGGACCTCGAAATCATGTCTAGGTTCCTGATGGTGGGGCTCAAGAGCCTCGAACCCGAGGCCAAGACCTTGGCATCATGCTCGCGTCTTGGCTAGTCGCGCCCAAGTCCCTAGGAGTTCGACTATCGAGCCCGACTCGGCCGTGGCTGGGTTGAGGACCTCAGCGTCCGAGCCCAATTATCCCATGGCTGGGTCTGAGGCCTAACCACTCGAGGCCGGGTTTCATAGGAGAAAAAATTAGTTGTTTACAATTAATAAAAGTATTTATGTTATGAAAATTTAATTCGATAGAACTATATTTAAAATTTGATTATATAGCATATGCAGCCCTTATATCACACAACTAGTGCATGTTTTTTTTCCCAGAAAAATAGAAGCAAGTTCTCATTTCTAAATGATGGAAAATAATTTTCGGTTCATTTCAAAATTCAGCTGAAACCGAAAAATATTGTCATTTCTTTTGGAAAAATGACTTATTCGATCACAATTTTTAGACATGTCGAGTTATCCTCGAAACAAACCGAGGGTAGGTTTAATTTCTTTCTTCCAGCTGTTTTGTATTAGTTATAGGAAGCTTGGTATATGCAACTAATGACACATCGTCAAGTTAATTAAAGTTAAGAAAGTAATTTTCATACGTAATTGGCTTTAGTAGAAGCATATTATATTTAAAAGGCTGCACAACCTTCAATTCTGAAGTTTTTCTTTACTTCGTCAGTGAAAGTGTTTCAAGGGTTTTATCATCACACGTTGTAATTGTAGAGAAACAAGGAACCTTGGAGGAAAATCTTCTGTATTTTCATGATTTCCGTATATCCTTACAAGGCTATACTTCTTACTACATATACAGAGAACAGAGCTAACCTCAAAAAACTACTAATTAGGAGATAAACATAGAAAGATATTAAACAAGAATCTCTAATTAAGAGCTCACCTTAACACTCCCCCTCAAGTGGGTGAGAAGATATCTTTGATACCCAGCTTGACAAGTGAGCTTTGAAACACTCGACCCGACACAACGTTTGTAAGAATGTCCGCCAATTGATCTTCAGACTTGACGAATGGAAACCTTACCACCTTAGCATCCAAGTTCTGCTTGACAAAATGTCTATCCACCTCAACATGCTTAGTGCGGTCATGTTGAATTGGATTATGAGAAATCTCAACCGCAGCTTTATTATCGCAAAATAGCCTCTTCTCAGATTCCGGTGGAAAACCAAGCTCTGTCATCAACTTCTTGAGCCATAGCAACTCGCACAGCCCTTTAGCAACCCCTCGAAATTCTGCTTCAGCACTCGATAAGGCTACCACTTTCTGTTTCTTGCTTCTCGAAGTCACCAAATTTCCTCCCACAAACGTGAAGTAGCCCAACGTAGACCTCCTATCAAAGGTACTACCTACCCAATCTGCATCTGTAAATCCTTCCACCGCTAGATGACCGCTCTTCGTAAAGAACAATCCTTTTCCTGGGGCTGACTTCAAGTAGTGCAGAATCCAAACCACATCATTCATATGCTCTTCACTCGGAGCATGCATAGATTGACTCACCACCCCTATAGCATATGCAATATCAGGACGAGTGTGTGACAAATATATTAGTCTCCCTACTAACCTTTGGTATCTATCCTTATTGGTAGGTACCTGATTAGGAACTTCTCTGAATCTATGGTTCTGGACTATAGGGGTATCGGCAGGCTTACACTCTAAAATTCCAAGCTCAGTTAATAAATCCAACACGTACTTCCCCTGAGATAAGAAAATACCTACCTTTGACCTGGCCACTTCAATTCCCAAGAAATATTTCAGGCCTCCCAAATTTTTCATCTCGAACTCATTCACCAGCCTCTCTTGGAGATCCGAAATTTCTTCAAGGTTATCCCCTGTGATGATCATGTCATCCACATATATGATCAAAGCTATTACTTTGCCTTATCGTCGTTTTAGGAACAGCGTATGATCCGAATTACTTTGAGTGTACCCATACCTCTTCATCGCCGAGCTAAAACAACCAAACCACGTACGGGGCGACTGCTTCAATCCATACAATGACCGCTCAAGTTTGCATACCACATTCGACTGATTAGCACACACATATCCTGGGGGAATTTCCATGTAAATTTCTTCCTCCAAATCTCCATGAAGAAACGCGTTCTTCACATCAAACTGGTGTAAAGGCCAGTCCAGATTCGCTACAAGAGACATTAGCACCCGTACCGTATTTAGCTTCGCAACCAGAGAAATTATTTCCTGGTAGTCTACGCCATAGGTCTAGGTATATCCCTTTGCTACTAGTCGTGCTTTGTACCTCTCAACAGATCCGTCTACTTTATATTAGACGGTGAAGACCCACTTACACCCCACAGCTCCCTTCTCCTTCGGCAACTCTACCAGTCTCCAGGTCTTATTCTTCTGCAAAGTTTCCATCTCCTCTTTCATTGCCTAAACCCCCTTAGGATCCCTCAAAGCTTCTTGTACTCCATCAGGAATACGGATTGTGGAGACATTGGGCATAAATGCCTTCAAGGGTTTCGACAGTCTCTGTGTTAAAACATAATTCGTAATTGGATATTTCGACCTTTGTTCCTCCACATCTAGTGAGTACATATTAGGAGCCTTGCCTCGATTGTGCCTGTCGGGCAATTTATAACCACCAACTACATCAGTATCAACAAGAGAATCATGTGTGGTAGGAGACCTTACCTCAGGAGTATCCTTAGGAAAATGGCCAGGTACTAAAGATGGGACAATCTGAGGAAGAGAGGGATGTTCCTCCTATGGCAGAACACTCTGTCGATTATCTTCATTTAGAAGCTGTTGTGCATCTCCCTATATACTGCCCTGATCCGCAACCGGACCTGCCGCCTCCACCCCTAAACTGCCTTCCATTGGCATAGCTGGACCCGCAACTAGAGGGTCAAATGCAACTGGACCTACCGCCGCCATCATGCCACCTTCCCACCAATTAACCCATTCACCATGTAGCTACCTCTGAAAGGTACAATTGGTGGCGAAAAAAAGATCGGACTCAACAAAGGCGACGTCCATTGTAACATGAGTTTTCTTCGCGTCTAGATTGTAGCAGTGGTAGCCTTTTTGGTGGGTTCCGTACCCCAGAAAAACACACCTTACAGCACATGGGTCCAGTTTTGTCTATTGATTCCTAAGGAGGTGGACATACGCCACACACCCAAACACCTTGGGAGGTAAAGTCATCACTGAAGGAAGCGAAACATGCTTCGACAGTGCCTGGAGTGGGGTCTAAAAGTTCAGCACATGTGAGGGCATTCGATTCATCATATGCACGGCAGTGATAACAGCTGTATCCCAAAAAAGATTAGGCACATGTCCACCCACCAGAAGTGCCCGGGCCGTCTCGAGGATATGACAGTTTTTTCATTCGATGACACCATTCTGTTTGGGTGTCCGAGTGCAGGAAGTCTCGTAAATTAATCCGTGGTCCTGAAAATAAGTTGTGAGTTGGTTAATATATTCATCGCCATTGTCGCTGCGAAGAACTCGGATTGGAGCCCCAAATTGAGTTCTGACCATACTATGAAACACACGAAAAATATTGCTCACTTCATCTTTGTGTTTCAGTAAATATAACCATGTCATCCTGGTACAATCATCCACAAAGGTGACAAACCAACGAATGCCGGACACTGTAGTAATCGGTGAAGCACCGCACACATCAGAATGTATTAATGAAAAGGTGTTATGCTTTTATTCAAACTTAATGGAAAGGACGCATGATGGCACTTCAGCAAAATGCACATCTCACACTTAAATTCAGAATCTGATAAATTATTGAACAAGTCTGGAAATAAATACTTCAAATATCCAAAAGAATGATGTCTTAAGCGACGGTGCCATAACCAAATGTCGTTTTCCTTAGTAGTAGACTGACTGTGGGTGTGATGTGCTCGGCCTGCATTAAAGTCATCAACATAGTACATCCCCTCCCTCTTAGTACAACGTCCAATAATCTCCTTCATGAGGATATCCTGAAATAAACAAAAAGATGGATACATAAGTACACTACAATTCAACTCATCAGTTATTTGCCCAACAGATAGCAATCGGTTAGATAATGATGGCACTAGTAGAGTGTGAGACAGTGATAGAGACGGAGAAAGATCAACACTGCCAGCCCCCGTCATAGGAGAACTACGGCCATTTGCATTATATATAAGTTGTCTCCTCGGAGTGGTCCGGCTCAGGAGGTCATCAGAATTGGGTGTCATGTGATCAGTAGCACCCGAATCAACAATCCACTCATCGTTACTTCTACCCTGAGAAGCACTGACAAACGCACACCCATTGTTACCTGGAGGAGCCGAATCAGGAGCAGTAGTGGAGTTTACCTGCGGCACCAATAAGTAGGACAAGTCAACCTTGGCTAAGGATGCCTGTTCTCTACCCGTCGATTTTTCAGCAATCTTCTTAGTCTACAATTTTTTCCACCAATCGGGGTAGTCATGCAACTTGAAACAGGTCTCCTTGGTATGCTTAGATTTCCCACAGTGGGTACAACCCCCTACTACTTGCGGTGGCGCTCTAGCCTTCGGACCAGTGCTATATTGCCCTCCCCCAGACGTAGCACTAGCAAGAACCATCTATAAAGCACTATTTTCATTGCTACCCGCTGGAAGCAGGGAATTCATCTTCCTTCCATGCGACACCATGGCAACAGCATTGGTAGTATCCGTATGCGCCATCATGACATCTTGTCGCACGTCTTCTCTCCTCACCCGTGTGTAGGCTTTTTCCATTGTAGGAAATGGTTGCATCTGTAGCACAACAGCCCGGACATTGTCCAGACGATCATCAAGACCATCCAAAAATAAGTAAACACGATCTTCCTGAACCAATGTGTTGTATCTCTCAATGTCAGGAGGGCACGTCATGGGATTAGGGCGGCAAAAATCAATCTCCCGCCAAAGACCTTGGAGATCATTATAATACTTTTTAATAGGTCCTCCCGCTTGCTTCAATCGGGTTAAGCGTTGCTTCAAATTATACACCTACGAGACATCGGTGCCGTCAAAGAAGGTGGTGGCCACTGAGTCCCAAGCCGCCTTGGTAGTGGGATATCGAATAAAATTGCCAATCAAAGACGGATCCATAGAGTTGATGATCCAGCCCTTCACTGTAGAGTTGTCGGTCTTCCACTTCCGAAAGCCAAGATCAGTCGGAGGGGGTTGAGGTAGAGTCCCATTAATATATCCCAATTTGTCTTTGCTTGAGATGTACATCTCGACAACTTGGGACCAAAGGCCATAGTTGTAGCCATCTAACCTGACAGCAATCAGCGGGGCGGTAGCGTGTGTCTCAACATGAGACGGTGGTGTGGTATGTTGAGTCAGAATCTTGGTCAATCTTTCAGGAAGAACATCCCTGTTTGATGGTCCCCCTTGTGTTTGGTGAGGAATAACATCACCTGGGGGATTTGCATCTGCCATGAGAGTGTGTATTGGCCAGAAGCAAACCGTATGAAAAAATAGGAGTGGGTCTGAACGGCGATTTGAATCGTGGTAGCAGAGGAGGCGTCTGGGTCGTGGATAAGTAGGTGCGGCAGTAGCACAGGAGCAGCGGCGGCGGCGGTGACACCCGGATCTGGTGGCATCACAGCAGCGGCAGCAACAAAATCAATTAGGGTTCCTGGGATTCAATGGGTTTCTAGGTCGTGTCGAGTCAATTCGAGTCCCTTGATTTAATGCTCTAATACCATGTAGAGTGTTATGACGAAACGCAGAAAAACAAAGACAGAACACCAAGATTTTACGTGGTTCGATCGAGGTGATCTACGTCCACGGGCGAGGCGAAACGAAATTTCACTCTGATCAAAGAGAGTACAAGATCGCTAAAGCGCACGGCTCGCGACAATTACATAAAACGAAAAACTCTCTCAATTAACAAACATGAAAACCCTAGCCTAGGTAAATAAGGACCAAAAAACAAAAAAATCTCGGCGGCGTTGCCCCCGAACCCCCATAGAGATCTGCTTTTCCGCTAAAGAGGTTTAGTTCGGTGGCTCCGGGTTGGGCCGATAGGCCCAACCCGGAGCGAACGAACTAAACCTCTACTTTTTCTCTTCTTTTGTACTGCACGAAATATATGTCGGACTGGATACATAAAATTCAAAGACATATTTAACATAGAGAAACAAGGAACCTTGGAGGAAAATCTTTTATATTTTCATGATTTTCGTATATCTTTACAAGGCTATACTTCTACCTATATATACAGAGAACAGAGCTAACCTCAAAGACCTACTAATCAGGAGATAAACATAAAAAGATATTAAACAAGAATCTCTAATTAACAGCTCACGTGAATAGTAATTTGATGCAGAACAGTTATCATTTTCGTGAGGTTTTCATTCTTGATTTGTCATACTTGTGACGAAACACTAATTCTATAGGATTTGTTTCGAATATATAGGAAACGAACTGTTCTTCCAGTTCTCTAAGGTTCTCTCTGGTATTACATTCTTGCTTCTCCTAATTAAAGTCCTTATATGTGACAATGTTTCATACCTATTCCTTATATTCTGATTTGAATAATCTTTCGAACTAGTGCATTAGTAGTTCTACTGCGAACTTATTATTATTTTTATTTCTTTTGTGTTGTCCTATAATTTTTCGCCGGTAGCTAGTTCACCGTTCTCCTCTTCTAGTTTTAACATATAAGTTCAGTTCTAACTTTAGTTCTGATGATTTTCCATACTCTTGGTTTAATCTTTGGTTCTAACCTACTGTTTTCTATTGTAGGTCATAATCTGTTTCTAGTTTCTTGTTTGTTTGTAAGGCTTTAATTTTAATGTGATTTTTTAGATGTGTTCACAATAATATTCTGGGTTTTGGGACGTTGTAGTAAATTTTTAGTTCTTTGTAGTTCATTGAGTACTTTGCAGAACTGGGTGCTTTCTTTCATCCCTTTTCTCATCTTGCCCTACTCATTATGTTCCTGTCACTTCCGCCGGTGGACACGTACGCTGTCCAGCTTGCCAAAGGTGAATCGTAATAGACACCATATCATCTTTTAAGTTACTCTTTTGGAGGCGCTGTGGTTAGGCTTTCTTATTTCTTGGAACTAGGTTGAACAAAACTAGGCAAAGGAATGAAGTAACTGATTTAACTGAATTATACCTTATTTCATCGCACATAAGTAGAATGTCAAGAATCAGATTGTTGCTTTATTTGCATGATAGAGAGGCCAAGTTGTCGTTTGTGATTGTAACAGGAGTGTCCGCTTTTCTGGTCATGGAGTGCCTGTTTGTTGCAGTTTTCATGGTTGGTTTTGCGATGCTAATCTTCCACTTACTTGGCTATGTTGAGAGATTCAGCACCCACAGCCGGCCTTGCGATTTTTATCCTTCAAACATGTGCAAGCCTGCACACGCCATTGCCGTTTCATTCCTACTTGGTGCTCTCACATCAGCCTTCTCTGGTTTCCTTGGCATGAAAATTGCTCTCTATGCTAGTGCATGGACTGGCTTAAAGAATCAAAATGGCTCTTTCCGTGCCGCTTTCAGGAATGGTGCAGCAATGGGAAATCTTCTTGCTGCTACCGGTCTTCTCGGGCTCTATATTGCTATCATAATGTTCAAGCGCTATTATGGCAATGATTGGGAAGGTATTTTTGAGGCTATTACCGGTTATGGTCTTGGTGCATCTTCCATGGCTTTCTTTGGAAGAACCGGTGGTGGAATTTATGCCAAGGCTGCTGATGTTTGTCATCGTCTGGTTAACGAATATCCCCACGAATATCTGCCAATTTACCGACGAGATCGAAGCGCTACTGTACGTACTCTCTAACTGTAGCTCTGTCTCCTAAGTATATCATTCACTTTTAGGTCATAAATGGGGTTGACCTTAATCATTCAGGTGATTACTTATAATGTCGGTGATATTGTTGGGGATATTGCTGGTATGGGGACTGATCTTTTTGGCGCTGCCTTTGTTGCTGCTTCCATCTCTTCTTTCGGAATCGTAAACGACTTCACTGCTATGTGTTATCCCCTGCTTATCATCTCTATGGGTATTCTTGTTTGCTTTATCACAACTCTCGTGGGGGAAACCCGTCCTGCAATAAATCAACGTAGGGATCAACTTATTATTTCCACAATTCTAATGAGCGGTGGAATTGTTAGTCTTAACTGGATTGCTCTGCCCTCATTATTCAAAATTGACAACTTGAAGTCGGGGAAAGATGTGAAGAACTGGTAAACTCTTTGACGATACTTGTCTCTTTCTGATCCTAAATGCTGCTTTCTTCTAATGTTGGTCATGTGACATGCTTTAATGTCAGCGGATTTTTACAGGATTAAGTCAATACGTTGAGCAAATGTAGTCGCTAATTATGGATATGATCTTGCAGGCAGCTGTCCTTGTGTGTTGATGTTGGTCTTTGGGCTGGGCCAATTATTGGGTTATTGCCTAGATATTACACCATCGATGCCATCAGGTGTTAAAAAATTGCTGAAAGTATTTTTACGACTGTTGATTGTCATGTGCCGACCACGTAATGATCCTTATTTCTGCAGCTCTCTCCGAGATGTTATTGCCGACAGAGGTGCCAGTATCCTTGTTTCTGGCTACGCTACCCTTAGGTCTATCAGTATCCCAGTTTATGCCGACATTAGCATTGGTGTGAGTTTCGGTCTTGCTGCCACATATGGAATTGCTGTGGCTGCCCTTGGGATGCTAAGTACCATTCCCACTCGATTGGCCATAGATGCTTACGATCCCATCAGACACTATGCTAAACGTATCGCTCAGATGGCTCGCAGGCAAGACCCTGACACCAATACTCCAGCTGCCACTGGAAAGGTACAGGCAATCCTTGCATTGTGAATATATAGCATCGACACTGTCCTGTTGTCCTTTTACTAGCTTGTTTTTATAAAATCCATAACAGAGGAGAGGAAAGGGTGTGTATGCGTAGAGTTCATGAGATTACATTCATGTCATCCCGAATCTGCGCACATTGTCCAATTATTTTCTTTTTTCACCATATATGACAAAATAATATGTTAGTTATGCAAGTCCTTTTGGATTCTTGCCGGTGTGGCATGATGTTTTGCTAAAATAACCTTTCTTTGGTTAAGCGCTGCCTTTCATCTATCATTCTCAGTATTAGCCGTATTGGCAAATTATACTTTCCTGTTGTTTAAATCTAATATTAGATGGACCTTTTTTCGTTTCTTATCTGGTATGTAGGGATTCGCCATTGAATCGACTGCCCTCGTGTCTGTCGCTCTGTTTGGTGCATTTGCGAGACGTGCAAAAGTTTCTTTTGCATTTTGGGATTTCCAGACGCTGGAGGCCGCCAGCGGTTTTATCTTGGGCAACTTGCTTCCTCACGTGTTCTCTGATATGACCATGAGAAGCGTGGGACGTGCAGGATTAAAGATGGCTCTGAAGTCCCAGAACGGAAGTGCTAACTACATCAAATTTCCAACTGATGAATTTTTGTGGGGGTTGATTGGACCGGGTGCTCTTGTCATGCTCACACCAGTTATCGTGGGGACGTTCTTCGGTGCAGATGCGCTGTTTGGTGTTTTGGCTGGCTCTCTCTCTTCCGTTCTTCTGGTAATCTTTAGCAAAGTAATCAATGTCTATCCATTTTGATAGTTTGCGTTGCTCCAGGTATTTCTCTTGATAGAATGCTTGTTAAACCGAGTTAAGATATGGTAGTTTCTTCATTGTTGGACAAAATCTGTGTAGGTTGGTGAACTACGGAGCAATGCTCTTATGATCATATCTATGCCAAGGTGGCAGCTTCACATCGGTTGTCTCATTTGATTGTCGTATTTTCCTGATGAATATTATTCGTTGGGCTTGTTTTTTAACAGATTGCGGTTTCACAACCCGATGATGATGGAGCATTGAACAAAGCGAACAAGAACATTAGGGTATGCAGCTGCTCCAACTGCTCGAAAGCTAGTTTTTGTCGATTATATTCAGTCTGTGGTGGTTTAGAGACCTGCTAAGAAAACTTGTCTGACTGAACAGGTTTTTTTGCCCTAAATATCCTGAATTTGCTTTCAGGATGGTGCTTTGGAGTATGCGACTACCCATTTCTCTGGAGCATCGAACCTTGCCACCGTCGGCGATCCACTGAAAGACACTTCAGGCCCACCACTCAAAATCCTTGTCCAGCTAATGGCACTTGAGTCGCTCGTGTTCGCTCCCTTCTTTGCTAGTCACGGTGGTCTGCTCTTGAAGTTTTTCCTAGGGGGGGAACGGGCCACCTCCCCTCTGTAGCAGCAGCAGCAGCATTTTCATCAACTCAATTTGTACTTTAGCATCTATTTCCTTGTTGTTTGCTCGAGCTGATAAACCTCTCTAGCTCCTCCGCTGCTTCGGACTATTCGAGCAAGAACTTTTGAATAAGGTTTTGGATTATCCAAATTACTCGGTTTGATTTGAAAAACAATATCAAGAACAAGGGGCTGTCTCGGCCATTTGATGCGGAATGTATTAGTAATGCATTGAGCAGGAGAGCTGACTTGTTAGTTACTTTAAGTCAAGACATTCTGGGGTTTAAGCAGGTGAGAAACTGTTATGCTGAAGATGAGGATTTTGGGCAGATTTGGGAGTCATGTGCTTCTAATCATCATGTGCTGGAGTTTTATGTGCATGATGGATATTTAATGCGTAGTAATCAGCTTTGTCTCCCTCGAACATCATTACGAGAGAAGGTCATTCGTGACTTACATGAAGATGGGTTAGCTGCACATCTGGGATGTGACAAAATAATTGCTGCAATTAGAGAGCGATTTTACTGGCCCCAGTTACGTAGAGACGTCAGCAGGTATGTGCAAAAGTGTTATGTTTGCCAGACTGCTAAGGGGCAATCAAAAAATACAGGTTTGTATATGCCTTTACCTGTTCCTGAAAATATATGGGAAGATCTGTCCATGAATTTTGTGCTTGGATTACCACGAACCCAAAGAGGCGTGGATTCTGTTTTTGTGGTGGTTGACAGATTTTCCAAGATGTCACACTTCATTCCTTGTCGAAAAACTTCTGATGCAGTAAGTGTGGCCAGATTATTCTTTAAGGAGGTTGTTCATTTGCATGGTGTGCCTAAATCTATTACGTCTGATAGAGATAGCAAATTCCTAGGACACTTTTGGCGGACTTTATGGAAGCTGTTTGATTCGTCTTTGAATTTTAGTAGCACAGCACACCCGCAAACTGATGGATAGACAGAGGTGGTTAATAGAACGCTCGGCAATTTGATTCGAAGCATCTGTGGAGACAAGCCAAAACAGTGGGATGTTGCTTTATCTCAAGCGGAGTTTGCTTCTAATAATGCTGTCCATAGTTCTGTTGGCAGGTCACCTTTTTCTATTGTGTATACGAAGGCGCCTCAACATACTCTAGACTTGGTACAATTGCCTAAGCAAGCAGACAAGAGTATAACAGCAGATCATATGGCTAAACAAATTGTAGAGATCCATCATGAAGTTAAACAGAAGCTGGAGGAAGCTAATAAGAAGTATAAGGCAGCCGCGGATAAACACCAATGAAAGCAGGTGTTTGAAATTGGTGATCAGGTGATGGTATTTCTTCGTAAGGAGCGGTTACCAGCTAGAACTTATAGTAAATTGCAGCAGAAGAAGTATGGGCCTAACACTATCAGTAGGAAGATTAATGACAATGCTTATGTGATCGACCTTCCACATAGCATGGGTATATCTAACACTTTCAATGTTGCTGATTTGTCGCCATTTCATGAGTCCAACGAACCGATGTATCCTGATTCTGCTTCTAACTCAAGGACGAGTTTTTCTCAAGTGGAGGAGAATGATGCGGAATGTATTAGTGCTGCATTTCTGAATCAATTTGACAGGAAGAAGTCCAATCGGAAGGCGAAACGGTATGGCGACTAGAACCGGCAAACCGAGTCGACGATATCGGATCGAGCTCAAATTGGGCCGTCTAAAGCGAAACGGCGTCCTAATCAATTTTCACCGTCTTTGGCCGTGACTAAAGGCTGATTTCGGCAATTCGGGGTCGTCTAGACGGAGTTTTCGAATTTTCTTTTCTTTTTCGAATTTAATTTATTACCAGTGGCAGTTTAGTAATTTTTCGAATTTAATAATAGGGTTTGCTGTTAGGGTTAGCGCCTCATATAAAAGGCGTTCTTTTATGTTTTGAAGGATCGATATTTTTATTTTGAATACAGAATTTCGAGATTACTCTCTCTAGCAAGATTCCCTTGCTGTTTATCGCAGAACGCTGCGTCACCATTCAAAGTAGAAATGCGACGTCATGATAGTAAGTTGAAAGCTGCTTAAACACTCGGGTGCTAAAGCATGTATATGGTGCTCCGTCTTCGCTAACTCACACCACGTAAAGATGCAGAAGCATGCAATAAGGACCGCGCATGAATCCAAAGTGCACAAACCCTACTTTATATATGGAGCAACCTCTATCGGTGCTGATAATAGAGACGATACGCGAGCCCAAAAAGTCAGGACCATAAAGAAGAGCATAGATTGTGGAGTCAGGACCGAAGTCGGCGCGGGTGGCGACGATCCGGTCCGCGGAGCATGCAGATCCATATGAGGGTATAATGTTGTTTTTTGTCTTCATCGCCAACAGGCACTTTTCATGAATCAAGGCTTTCTTTGAAGAACACCAACAACCAAATATAAAAACCAGCAACTAACGTGCTCAAATCCAACCATCAATTTTATATTATTCAAATAGAAACTTGCCATGAGCAAGGCTTGAAACAGAAGAGTTATTTCATGGTCATCTCAAAAGAGATGTTACAAGCTAAAGCCCATGGAATAAAAGAAACCAACAGAGAAAAAGAGACTCTTTATTGCTTCCCACACTTTATAACACCACACAAGCCTTTTATAGGCAAAATCAACAACGGAAAAGCTAGAAAATAGCAACAGAGAAAAACTAAGTCACTCTAAACATGTGCAGCAACATGTTGCAACCAATTTCTAAAGACTAGGACAATTCCTAGCTTATTGAAAGCATGAACAGAAACATAGCTTTGACTGAAATAAACTTGACTTATTCAATAAGAGAAGCAAAGAAAAAGATTCTTGCAATCACAAGCCAAAGAGGGGTTTAATCTAATTTTGTTCAAAATGCGCTCCAATAGCATTAAGGTATGATCTCCCCGCTCTTCCGAAAAAGCCAACCCTGTTGTAGCGTAAGATATCGCTGCTATCACCATCTAATTTGATTTCATCCTTATCTGGCTTTCCTTTTGGCTCACTTGGGTACGGCCCGTAAGTGTCAGCAGTGGTAGTTATTTTCAGGTGGCTGATGATAGTTTCTTTTTCTTTTCCTTTTCCGACCTCGACCTTCCAAACAGTAATGGAACTTAGACGCTCGTTGGGAAAATCCAGCCGGATCTGCAAGAATATCAAAGCGGAACATGTTGTACTTGTGAGAACAGAGGAAGTTTCGGACCATAAACTCTAATTGTAGGATGCCAAAAGAAGTGCCTCAGTCTTCGATCAAAAGAAACTGTGCTAGCGCTACATGAAGCAACATGTATACATGAGCAGAGAGAGGGATTGAGATACGGACTAACCCATTTGCCCGCGTTTCCTCCGCCATGTTGATGGCGTTCGACCAAGGAACCGTTGTCATCGTACATAAAGCTGATGGACTGAAGTATGCCGTTGGCGGAGCTGACACGAAATGCCCTCACATCAGTATGCACTTTATCATCCCATACAACCCCTTCAAGGCCTCCAAAGGGTCCAATGGTTTTGAAATGATATATGTGCAGTATAGCTTCCGCATACACTCCTATGGATTGGAGAGTCTCGTTGTCAAATGTTCCATAAAAGCCGGTGATTCTGCTTCCGGTCGATGGATACCAAAAGAACCTCTCCTCCTCCTTGACAGAGGGACCGAGACAATAGGTTTTTCTATTACTGTGAAATGTGAGCGACTTGATAGCATCATCCTCTCGTGTGCAACCAGAGATCGATGTCAAGTACTCCCGTGGATAAGCCAATGTACACTGTGCAATCTCAAAAGTATCTCTTAAAGTTAGGCAAGTGGTGTAAACAAGACCTATTTGTTGAGTTTAATTTACTAATCACGTGACCGGACACATACCTAGATCGTCTCTGCCGATGAGATAAATGTAGAAGGGAAAAAAAAAAACACTAACCTTCTCTTCTCGGCATGAGCCTCGTGCGGTGTCTTCACCGTGATGAACTGTCTCGCCTTTTTCACTACCATCGTCATACACAAACCTAATGCCACGGATATGAGTTGAGTAAGTTTTGTCGAGCCATAGGTAAATTTCCCTCACACCGAAAAATTCCTTGTCATCCCAACGACGTTCACCAACGATTGGCTCCCCTTCGAAATATGCTCCAATTCCGTAAAGACGTCTATCCCTCCACCCGTAAAATCCAACAATTTTGCCATTCGGTTTGAGAGTGTTTTCTTTTTTTTGGTCGGATCGTGCGGCAGTTGAGGAGGTGGCTCCTTTTTCATTGTTTTTCTCGTCAACACTAATAGTTTTGATCCTTTTTTCGCCAATCCGAAACTGGAGAGATTTAATGTAGTCTCCCTCACAAACCGCGGTTATTGAAGTCAGATGCTCATTTCGACCCTGCAATAATAGACATAACCATCAAAACTCATGATCAAAATGCCCGAAAGAGTCCCCCGCCGTCAGCGTAGGAATGCAAGATTCGTAAGAATTTTAAAAAAGCATATGTCTGAATGGGGACATGCCATTTCGATCTCCTCAGTTGAAAAATTGTTTCCATCCACGTCACCATGTGTCTCCGACCGCCACGATTTTTTATCCCTCTCTTCATACTCAAACTCGATTGATCGGATGGATGGCGGCTCCTCCGAGGGCTTTTTTGAACTTTTAGAATCGTATTTACCAATGATTTTCCTTACATTGGCATGATGATGGCCATCATCCCATTTGTACCCGCTTTTTTTCCCGATTAACCCCACACGCTGGACGATGACGGGACAGAACTTTTTTGAGTCTCGCTCGACACGTGCTCCAATAGATGTGAGAAAGTCATTTCCCCGCACGAAAAACTCGATAACTTTCCATCCTTCTGATGGTACGAAAAAGTGCTCTCCTTCCGTTTTACCAAAAGGTCCCAACGTACGTCCGTTGTTGGTTCGAAATTTGAGCGAGTTGATTCTCTTTTTATCATTATCGAAATATCCAGCAAAAGAAGTTATGTACTCTCCATCTTTAAATTTAACCTGCAAACAGACCACCAAAAAGACATATTCGACGTGAGGAATCAAATGACAATAGATCACTTTTGAAGTACGATTAAGATCTATACAATAAATTATAGGCTAAGATTTGTGTATGTCATGTTTCCTAATAAATGTGGTAGTACATTTCGTTTTGTAAATCAAAAGTTAATTTACTTTTTGTTTGTGGCTAGGTTTGTCTTTGCCTAATTTTAATGAGGTGAAGTTATTATTTTTTCCGATTGGTTTTCCAGCAATCATACTGATCCTCATGTATCGCTTGCTTGAGATTCTCATGTCCATATGCGAAGCAAATCGTTAAGAATCTCAGGGTTCATAATTCTGTGATCGACTAATGTTATGATAGGCAAGAAAGATGAACTTATGACATTCAAGTACAAACAGAAGGAAAGGGTAGAGATACAACCTCGCGATGACTATCCTTTTGCTGTTTGTTGCCGGTGTCATGTTTGACTTCAAAAGCAACGGATTTAATGCAGTCCTTGTTGTACGCCAGGATATTTCATCTTTGCCTCCAAAAGGCCCGAAATCCTTACGGGTATATAGAGAACGAATCTCGTTGACAAGGCGGTCGACTATTTTGTCAAGGAGCTTCTTCAATTCATCGCTGCTGTAAAGTGTCGGCAAATTTTTTTTATGAGCAAAATGTATGACAAAATAAACATATACATATACCCCAAGAGGCAACATACGGCAAACATTGCACGCAAATTTGTACAAGGGGATATGAAATACGTATAGAAAAACATCGAGCTTGACTAAAACACCATAGGCAATAGGCATCGCCTGTGTAACAAAGAAATGGTGATTAACTAAGCTCTGCTTTCAATAGTGACCTCATCCTGCGGCAGAGGGTGGTGCGTCGTACCATGCATATTGCATAACAAGAATCAACACATTTCTGAATGGACCCATAAAGACAGTACGGAAAACTCAAGATTTGAAAAATATTTTTCAAAATATAATTGCTTGTATCGATTACAAAAATGAACGAATGAAAGATATTTTCATCGTCCACGAAAATAGTTAGACATAAATTGTTATCAAATTAAATTATTTTCCGTTGACTAACTTTTCTAAGCGATATAACTAATCATTTCTTGAAAATATTTTCGAAATTATGAGTTTTCCGTGAAATAAAGGTATCAGAAATAAAATAAAATAAAATAAATTGGCGGAGTGGGGAGCACATTGGTGGCTCTCAAATCGTAACCCGAAGAAATAATATCAGAAAAAGAAAGATCACAGACTACGGCACTAAGCTTCAACATGGAGTAAGAATCACAGGTACGTACCCATTGGCGGCTCTCAAAACGTAACCCGAAATCTCCCCAGCCTTTGTCCCGAGAGCTTCCGCGTATGTGAGTGGAACGACTGCCCTGTCCGGGAAGTAGATGGGAATAACCACGAGTTTGGGGTCCTTTTTGCGCTTGAGGAGCTCAACCAGCCCGCCGAGGCACCTGGAGTCATAGCTTTTGCAGAACACGACAAGGGCAAGTCTCACCTGCTCGAGTGCTTGGTTGCGCTTGTCCTTGAAATCCTCCCGAGCTTCCTTTCTGTTGTCATCTCCGAAGTAGCGAATCCCCACCTGGTCCAGCCGTTTGAAGAGGTCCAATGTGAAGGTGCCCACCAGACCACCGCTTTTGAAACTCACAAACACGTCGCATTCCCATTTAGGAGAAGAAGAAGACATGGTTCGTGTCTTGTTGATACGTGATATAGAAACTTTGCTTGAGAGGTGGTATGTGTATTTGGTTTGAAAGACATCTAAGAGGAAAACCATGCCTTTTTATACTTGAACGTGCATGTCTCCTCGCGGTACAATAATTTACGAGGTAGAATAAAAAATGACTGGTGGGATGCAACTCTTTCATAAAAAATGTCAGTTAACTTAATCAGGGCCTTGTTCGTGATTGGTTTTAGGAAATCTAGAGTCTGAAACTTGGATTTACTTGACAAATTTTATTAGTTTTCACTACTGGTGTCAAACGGGTTGGTTGGGTCGAGTCGAAAAAATGTCCGACCCATATTGACACGTTTTCATGCAGTACAAATATAAACATCCATATCCGATCCAACCCATATCCAACTCATACCCGAACCGGCACATATTACTTAAACAGTTCCATATTTAACCAAATAATGGAAAACATGTTCATGTAATAAAAATCTAATTAAATTGACAAAAACACCTTTCTTCTGGGAACTGAATGCATAAGAATATTGCTCTGGCGAGGGTCACATATGCAGTTAAAAAGACTCAAACTTAGTAGAGGCCTTTTAAGATATTTTATATACTTTTTTTTGGTTGTGCTCGATCTTTGAATAATCGAATAAAATGTTATTAGGACGAAGTTGGATTCATCACATCATGGGTATCACCTTCGTTATCGTCTGAACGAGACTTCAACGTGCAAATGATTATATACCCTTCGTGAAGTCCCTTTTAGTGGCAAATATTCCGATTCGATCGCCTCCGCCACCGCCGTCGGATCGCCGTCTTGAGCTGCCGGAGAAAAAGAAAAAGAAAAAAGAAAATTAATTTTCAAAAAAAATAATCATGGAAAACTTGTTTTTTATAATAAATTTTTTTTTAAAATGATATTGCTAAAACATGTTCATGTAATAAAAATTTAATTAAATTGACAAAAACACCATTTATCTGGGAACTGAAAGGATTAGAATATTGCTTTGGCGAGGGTCACATACGCAATTAAAAAGACTCGAACTTAATCGGGGCCTTTTAAGATATTTTATATACTTTTTTGTGGTTGCGCTCGATTTTTGAATAATCGAATAGAATGTTATTAGAACTAAGTTGGATTCATCACATCATGGGAATCACCATCGTTATCATCTAAACGAGACTTCAACATGCAAATGATTGTATACCCTTCGTGAAGTCCCCTTTAGTGGCGAATATTCCGATTCGACTGCCTTCGCTGCCGCCGTCGGGTCTTCGTCTCGAGCTGCCGGAGAAAAAGGAAAAGAAAATTACAAATTACAAATTAGAAAATTAATTTTTAAAAAAATAATCATGGAAAACTTGTTTTTTATCATTTTTTTTTAAATGATATTGCTAAAACATGTTCATGTAATAAAATCTAATTAAATTGACAAAAACACCTTTTCTCTCGGTACTGAAAGGATAAGAATATTGCTCTAGCAAGGGTCACATACGCAGTTAAAAAGACTCGAACTTAATTGGGGCCTTTTAAGATATTTTATATACTTTTTTTTTGTTGCGCTCAATTTTTGAATAATAGAATAGAATGTGAATAGGATGAAGTTGGATTCATCACCCGTGGGTGTAACCTTTGTTATCGTCTGAATGAGACTTCAACATGCAAATGATTATATACCCTTCGTGAAGTCGCTTTTAGTGGCGAATATTCTGGTTCGACTGCCTCCGCCGCCCCCGTCGGGTCGCTGTCTCGGGCAGCCGGAGAAAAAGGAAAAGAAAATTAAAATATTCATTTTTTTTAAAAATAATCATGGAAAACTTGTTTTTTATAATTTTTTAAAAAATGATATTCCTAAAACATGTTCATGTAATAAAAATATAATTAACTTGATAAAAACACTTTTTTCTGGGAACTGAAAGGATAAGAATTTTGCTCTGGCGAGGGTCACATACGCAGTTAAAAAGACTCAAACTTAATCGGGGCCTTTTAAGATATTTTATATACCTTTTTTTGGTTGCGCTCGATTTTTGAATAATCGAATAGAATGTTATTAGGACGAAGTTGGATTCATCACATCATGGGTATCACCTTCGTTATCATCTGAACGAGACTTCAACGTGCAAATGATTATATACCCTTCGTGAAGTCCGTTTTAGTGGCGAATATTCCGATTCGACTGCCTCCGCCCCCGCCGTCGGGTCACCGTCTCGGGCTGCCGGAGAAAAAGGAAAAGAAAATAGAAAATAGAAAATTAGAAAATTAGAAAATTAATTTTTTTAAAAATAATCATGGAAAACTTGTTTTTTATAATAAAAAAATTTAAAAATGATATTGCTAAAACATGTTCATCTGATAAAAGTCTAATTAAATTGACAAAAACACATTTTTCCTGGGAACTGAAAGGACAAGAATATTGCACTGGCGAGGGTCACATACGACGTGAAAAAGACTCGAACTTAATCGAGGCCTTTTAAGATATTTTCTATACTTTTTTTTTGTTGCGCTCGATTTTTTAATAATCGAATAGAATGTAATTAGGACGAAGTTGGATTCATCACATCATGGGTATCACCTTCGTTATCGTCTGAACGAGACTTCAACGTGCAAATGATTATATAACATTCATGAAGTCGCTTTTAGTGGCGAATATTCCAATTCGACTGCCTCCGCAGCTGCCGTCAGGTCGCCGTCTTGGGCTGTCGGAGAAAAATGAAAAGAAAATAGAAAATAGAAAACAGAAAATTAGAAAATTAATTTTTTTAAAAATAATCATAGAAAATTTCTTTTTTATAAAAACAATTTTAAAAAAATATTGCTAAAACATGTTCATGTAATAAAAATCTAATTAAATTGACAAAAACACCTTTTTCTGGGATGTGAAAGAAGAAGAATATTGACTTGGCGAGGTTCACAAACGATGTTAAAAAGACTCGAACTTAATTGGGGCCTTTTAAGATATTTTATATACTTTTTTTTGTTGCGCTCGATTTTTTAATAATCGAATAGAATGTGATTAGGACGAAGTTGGATTCATCACATCATGGGTATCACCTTTGTTATCGTCTGAACGAGACTTCAACGTGCAGATGATTATATACCCTTCGTGAAGTCCCTTTTAGTGGCGAATATTCTGATTCGACTGCCTTCGCCGCCGCCGTCGGGTTGCCGTCTCGGGCTACCGGAGAAACAGGAAAATAAAATAGAAAATTAATTTTGTAAAAAATAATCATGGAAAAGTTGTTTTTTATAATTTATTTTAAAATGATATTGCTAAAACATGTTCATGTAATAAAAATCTAATTAAATTGACAAAAACGCCTTTTTTCTAGGACCTGATAGGATAAGAATATTGCTCTGGCGAGGGTCACATACGCAGTTAAAATGAATCGAACTTAATTGGGGCCTTTTAAGATATTTTATATACTTTTTTTTGGTTGCCCTCGATTTTTGAATAATCGAATAGAATGTTATTAGGACGAAGTTGGATTCATCACATCATGGGTATTACCTTCGTTATCGTCTGAACGTGACTTCAACGTGCAAATGATTATATACCCTTCGTGAAGTTGCTTTTAGTGGCGAATATTTCGATTCGACTGCCTCCGCCGCCGCCGTCGGGTCGCCGTCTCGGGATGCCGGAGAAAAAGGAAAAGAAAATAGAAAATTAAAAATTACAAAAGTAATTTTTTTAAAAATAATCATTGAAAACTTGTTTTTTATAATTTCTTTTTTTTAAATGAAATTGCTAAGACATGTTCATGTAATAAAAATATAATTAATTTTTTTTAAAATGATATTGCTAAAACATGTTCATTTCTTGCCCATTTCATTGCCAAACGGTCATCTTTCAGATATTGGATAATGATGGGTGGAGAACCTCAGCTTTCTCTTGAGTTACTTAATATGGAATTCATCATAGCTTGACTGCACGATTAGCCAATTGAAACTCCTTTAACTTTCACTTTCCGACAACAATATTCAAATGTATGATGATTTCCTTGCCAAATGGTCCTTAGGTGCGTTTGGTTCGGTTTTGGAAATTGGTTTGAGCAAATGCTAGTGTCTTTAGCCTAAGTGACTTTGAGGAAATGCAAATGGTGTTCGGTAAAAAATCCTTTAAAATGCACCTTTGGGCTAGGTAATGTTTGGCAAAAAAATTTACAAAGGGCTTTGAGCAAATGCTATTTTCAATTGACTGCACGATTAGCCAATTTAAACTCCTTTAACTTTCACTTGCCGGCAACAATATTCAAATGTACCGTTTAAGATATTTTATATACTTTTTTTTTGTTGCGCTCGATTTGTGAATAATCGAATACAATGTTATTAGGACGAAGCTGGATTAGTCACATCATGGGTATCACCTTCTTTATCGTCTGAACGAGACTTCAACGTGCAAATGAATATATACCCTTCATGAAGTCGCTTTTAGTGGCGAATATTTCGATTCGACTGCCTTCGCCGCCGCTGTCGGGTCGCCGTCTCGGGCTGCCGGAGAAAAAGGAAAAGAAAATAGAAAATAAAAAATTAGAAAATTAATTTTTTTAAAAATAATCATGGAAAACTTGTTTTTTTATAATTTCTTTTTAAAAAATGATATTGGTAAAACATGTTCATGTAATAAAAATCTAATTAAATTGACAAAAACACCTTTTTCCTGGGAACTGAAAGGATAAGAATATTGCTCTGGCGAGGGTCACATACGCAGTTGAAAAGACTCGAACTTAATTGGGGCCGTTTAAAATATTTTATACACTTCTATTCGTTGCGCTTGATTTTTGAATAATCGAATAGAATGGATTAGGACGAAGTTGGATTCATCACATCATGGGTGTCACCTTCGTTATCGTCTGAACGAGATGTCAACGAGCAAATGATTATATACCCTTCGTAAAGTCGCTTTTAGTGGCGAATATTTCGATTCGACTGCCTCCGCCGCCGTTGTAAGGGTTGTCGTATCGGGCTGTTGGAGAAAAAGGAAAAATAGAAAATAGAAAATTAGAAAATTAATTTTTAAAAAAATAATCATGGAAAACTTGTTTTTTATAATTTTTTTTTAAAAAAATGATATTTCTAAAACATGTTCATGTAATAAAAATCTAATTAAATTGATAAAAACACCTTTTTTCTGGGAACTGAAAGGATTAGAATATTGCTCTGGCGAGGGTCAAATACGCAGTTAAAAAGACTCGAACTTAATCGGGGCCTTTTAAGATATTTTATATACTTTTTTTTTGTGGCGCTCAATTTTTGAATAATCGAATAGAATGTAATTAGAACTAAGTTGGATTCATCACATCATGGGTATCACCACCGTTATCGTCTGAATGAGACTTCAACGTGCAAATGATTGAATACCCTTCGTGAAGTCCCTTTTGGTGGCGAATATTCCGATTCGACTGCCTTCGCTGCTACTGTCGGGCCGCCGTCTCGAGCTGTCGGAGAAAAAGGAAAAGAAACTAGAAAATTAGAAAATTAATTTTTAAACAAATAATCATGGAAAACTTGTTTTTATAATAATAAAAAAATTAAAAATGATATTGCTAAAACATGTTCATGTAATAAAATCAAATTAAATTGACAAAAACACCTTCTTCTTTTTTTTTTGTACTGAAAGGATAAGAATATTGCTCTGGCAAGGGTCACATACGCAGTTAAAAAGACTGGAACTTAATTGGGGCCTTTTAAGATATTTTATATACTTTTTTTTGGTTGCGCTCGATTTTTGAATAATCGAATAGAATGTGATTAGGACGAAGTTGGATTCATCACATCGTGGGTGTAACCTTCGTTATCGTCTGAATGAGACTTCAACATGCAAATGATTATATATCGTTCGTGAAGTCGCTTTTAGTGGCGAATATTCCGGTTCGACTACCGCCGCCGCCCTTGCCGGGTCGCCGTCTCGGGCAGCCGGAGAGAAAGGAAAAGAAAATACAAAATACAAAATTAGAAAATTCATTTTTTAAAAAATAATCACGGAAAACTTATTTTTTATAATTTTTTTTTTTTTAAAATGATATTGCTAAAACATGTTCATGTAATAAAAATATAATTAACTTGATAAAAACACCTTTTTTCTGGGAACTGAAAGGATAAGAATATTACTCTGGCGAGGGTCACATACGCAGTTAAAAAGACTCGAACTTAATTGGGGCCTTTTAAGATATTTTATATACTTTTTTTTGGATGCACTAGATTTTTTGAATAATCGAATAGAATGTTATTAGGACGAAGTTGGATTCATCACATCATGGGTATCACCTTCGTTATCATCTGAACGATACTTCAACGTGCAAATGATTTTATACCCTTCGTGAAGTCCCTTTTAGTGGCGAATATTCCGATTCGACTGCCTCCTCCCCCGCCGTCGGGTCACCGTCTCGGGCTGTCGAAAAAAAAGGAAAAGAAAATTTAAAATTTAAAATTTGAAAATTAATTTTTAAAAAATAATCATGGAAAAATTGTTTTTTTAATTTTTTTTTAAAAAATCATATTGCTAAAACGTGTTCATGTAATAAAAATATAATTAAATTGAAAAAAACTCCTTTTTTTTAACTGAAAGGATAAGAATATTGCACTGGCAAGGGTCACATAAGACGTGAAAAAGACTCGAACTTAATCGGGGCCTTTTAAGATATTTTATATACTTTTTTTTGGTTGCGCTTGATTTTTGAATAATCGAATGGAATGTTATTAGGACGAAGTTGGATTCATCACATCATGGGTATCACCTTCGTTATCGTCTGAACGAGACTTCAACATGCAAATGATTATATACCATTCGTGAAGTCGCTTTTAGTGGCAAATATTCCAATTCGACTTCCTCCTCCGCCGCCGTCGGGTCACCTTCTCGGGTTGTTGGAGAAAAATGAAAAGAAAATACAAAATAGAAAATTAGAAAATTAATTTTTTAAAAAAATAATCATGGAAAACTTGTTTTTTATATAAAAAAAAATTTAAAAAAGATATTGCTAAAACATGTTCATGTAATAAAAATCTAATTAAATTGACAAAAACACCTTTTTCTGGGATCTGAAAGGATACGAATATTGCTTTGGCAAGGGTCACATACGTAGTTAAAAAGACTCGAACTTAATCGGGGCCTTTTAATATATTTTATATACTTTTTTTTTTGTTGCGGTCGATTTTTGAATAATCGAATAGAATGTTATTAGGACGAAGTTGGATTCATCACATCATGGGTATCACCTTCCTTATCGTCTGAACGAGACTTCAACGTGCAAATAATTATATACCCTTCGTGAAGTCCCTTTTAGTGGCGAATATTCCGATTCGACTGCCTTCGCTGCCACCGTCGGGTCGCCGTCTCGGGCTACCGGAGAAGAAGAAAAAGAAAATTGAAAATTGAAAATTAGAAAATTAATTTTTTATTAAATAATCATGGAAAAGTTGTTTTTTATAATTGTTTTTTAAAAATGATATTGCTAAAACATGTTCATGTAATAAAAATTTAATTAAATTGACAAAAACACCTTTTTTCTGGGAATTGAAAGGATAAGAATATTGCTCTGGCGATGGTCACATACGTAGTTAAAAAGATTCGAACTTAATCGGGGCCTTTTAAGATATGTTATATACTTTTTTTTGTTGCGCTCGATTTTTGAATAATCAAATAGAATGTTATTAGGACGAAGTTGGATTCATCACATCATGGGTATCCTTTGTTATTGTCTGAACGAGGCTTCAACGTGCAAATGATTATATACCCTTCGTGAAGTCCCTTTTAGTGGCGAATATTTCGATTCGACTGCCTCCGCCGCCTCCATCGGGTCATCGTCTCGGGCTGCCGGAGAAAAAGGAAAAGAAAATAGAAAATTAAATCTTAGAAAATTAATTTTTTTAAAAATAATCATGGAAAAGTTGTTTTTTATATATAAAAAATTAAAATGATATTGTTAAAACATGTTCATGTAATAAAAATCTAATTAAATTGACAAAAACACCTTTTTCTGGGAACTGGAAGGATAAGAATATTGCTCTGGCGAGGGTCATATACGCAGTTAAGAAGACTCGAACTTTATAGGGGCCTTTTAAGATATTTTATATACTTTTTTTTTGTTGTGCTCGATTTTTGAATAATCCTATAGAATGTTATTAGGACGAAGTTGGATTCATCACATCATGGGCATCACCTTCGTTATTGTCTAAACGAGACTTCAACGTGCAAAAGATTATATACCCTTCGTGAAGTTGTTTTTAGTGGCGAATATTTTGATTCGACTGCCTCCGCCTTGGGCTGCCAGAGAAAATGGAAAAGAAAATAGAAAATTAATTTTTTTAAAATAATCATGGAAAACTTTTTTTTATATAAAAAAATTTAAAAAATGATATTGCTAAAACAAGTTCATGTAATAAAAACATAATTAATTTTTTTTAAAAATGATATTGCTAAAACATGTTCATTTCTTGCCCATTTCCTTGCCAAATGGTCATCTTTCAGATATTGGACAATGATGGGTGGAGAACCTCAGCTTTCTCTTATGTTACTTGATATGGAATTCATCATAGCTTGACTGCACGATTAGCCAATTGAAACTCTTTAACTTTCACTTGGCGACAACAATATTCAAATGTATGATGATTTCCTTGCCGAACGGTCCATAGGTGCGTTTGGTTCGGTTTTGAAAATGAGTTTGAGCAAATACTAGTGTCTTTAGCCTAAGTGACTTTGAGGAAATGCAAATGGTGTTTGGTAAAAAATCCTTTAAAATGCAACTTTGAGCTAAGTAATGTTTGGCAAAAAAATTTACAAAGGGCTTTTAGTTGTATATTTCTTTTTTTATTCATCTTTTTCAAAAACAAAAAAAATCAACACTCTTCACTGGCTGGCGAAGGGCTCTGGCCGAGGCTGCCTGGGTCGTGCGACCCCCAGCGACGAAGCCTGAGGTCGAGCGACCCAAGAGATCGTCCCCGGTTGTCACGCAACCCCAGGCGGCCATCTCAAGGGTTTAGGACCTGTTTGGTTCAGCATTTCAAATGAGCATTGGGGCTCTAAAGTCCCTTGACCAAATGCAAATACTGTTTGGTTATTTTTTTGACTCACATTTAAGGGAAATGCAATTGCATCTCAAATGCTCTCTAAAGTCCATTTGCCCAAAGTACCTCAAGAGGTACTTTGGAAAGTAAAATTTCCGAAATGCAACTTCAATTTTTTATTTTATTTTATTTTATTCTTTTCTCCTTCTTCCTCCTTCCTTCGACCATCGCCCGCCGGCCGATGCCGCCGCTCACCGCCCGCCCGCCGCCACTCGACGCCGCCCGCCAGGTCGTCGCCGCCGCCCGCCAGCTGGCAGCCGCCGTCCCCCCCAACTCCGGCCACCGCCGCCCCCCACCGCCGGCGCTACCGCCGCCTACCCCCACTGCGGCCGCCGCGACCACCGCCACCTTCCCCCATCGCCGGCTACCACCGCCGACCCCCACCGTCGGCCCCCATCGTCGCCCGCCCGCCGGCTGCCGCCAGTCGCCGGCCCCCCATCGCCCCCCACCATCGCCCGCCACCCCTCGCCGCCCCTCGCCTCTCGCTGACCCTCGCCGGTCACCAGTGATTGTTTTTTTTCCTAATTTTAAACAAATTAAAGTTAAAAAAATATTAAATTGGGACACCAAAGAACTTTTCAGATTTAAAGTTTACCAAACAGCATTTTTCCCAAAATTGCATTCAAATGCACTTTTTAATTATAGTTTACCAAACAGTATTTGCATTTCACCAAACCCCTTTAGTTCAAACGTATTTGCATTTTCCTAAAGTTCATTGGCCAAATGCTGAGCCAAACAGGGCCTTAGTGACCCAAGCAACGAGGCCTGAGGTCGCGTGGCCCCATGTCGCCTTCACTGCCTTGCCTTTCACCGACCCCACCTTGAAGAATAAGTTGAACAGCAGCAATTTAGGGATTCTTTAAAAAGAGGAGTAAAAATGGATTTCAGTAAGGTTTTGGTGGCAAAATAGGTATCGGATGAATTTTCATTAATGAGGCCTTCAGTGTTCCGAAAATGCTAAAAGCCCAATGCTGGTCCCTATTGGGCTTCAGCCTTCCCAAAGCTGATATTTGGCCAAATTCCCCTTGAAAAGACTTGCCAAACATCCCAGCATTTCCCCCACTAAAGTCCCTTGGGAAAACTGAACCAAACGCACCTTAGCATTTCTCTCATAGGTTTACAACACTTTTTTTTTAAAAGATTCTACTAGGTTTACTGCCAAGGTAAAGAACAGTTTACACATTCATCATTAGAATGATGACATGTATTTGGGCATAGTTGCGGTGACCAAATTCGTCCACATGTCAGCCTAACTTAAAATTCACTAATAGTGGCTAGCGTGCCCATCATGATTTGTGATGATCTTAGTAATCACAAACATTTTAATTGTGAGACGACAACATTGAACAATTTCATACAATTTAGAGACTAAATAGAACATGTACCAAAAGTCTATGAATCACATTGAACAAATTAAAAGTTGAGGAACGACGTTACATATTGGGCTAAAGTTCAGGAACCACATTGAGCAACTTTAAAGTTCAATTTGCACATTGGGTCAAAGTTTAAGAACCATTTATGTCATTTATCCAAAATGAATTAACGAAAACTTTCATCATCAACAAAATTGTTTAGGAATAGATTGTTGTTGATAATGAAAAACCATCGATTAATTTTTCAAAGCGATATAAATAGTTATTTTTAAGAATATATTTTTATTTTTTTAATTTATCATGACATAAACGCACTAGGAGAAAATATTGGGTACAGTTGTGGTAAATCTGATGTGGTCCAGACCACAACTCATTTTGCTACACGTGGCGCACAAGGGGCCCATCAGTCGGAAAAAAAAAGAAACCTCTCTCTTCTTGCCCCTCTCTCTCTCTCTTTCACTTGACCTCTCCGACCTCCCAACTCCGGCTGATCTATTTTCCCTTCTCCGACCTCGAGCCTGAGCCACCGCCGTTACGGGCCGCGACGAATAGCACACTCGGAGTCTTTGGCAATTGGGTCGCTGCCGATGGATTCTGTCCCTTCGTTCGCCGACGTCTTCTTCGACCCCGATCACGGAGCTGCTCGCGGCCGCCATGGCTGTGGAGCTCGAGCTCCGTGGCCATGGCGGCCAGGAGCCGTGGGCTCGAGCTCCAAGGCCGTGGCCGACGGTTGCGGTGACCAAATTCGTCCACATGTCAGCCTAACTTAAAATTCACTAATAGTGGCTAGCGTGCCCATCATGATTTGTGATGATCTTAGTAATCACAAACATTTTAATTGTGAGACGACAACATTGAACAATTTCATACAATTTAGAGACTAAATAGAACATGTACCAAAAGTCTATGAATCACATTGAACAAATTAAAAGTTGAGGAACGACGTTACATATTGGGCTAAAGTTCAGGAACCACATTGAGCAACTTTAAAGTTCAATTTGCACATTGGGTCAAAGTTTAAGAACCATTTATGTCATTTATCCAAAATGAATTAACGAAAACTTTCATCATCAACAAAATTGTTTAGGAATAGATTGTTGTTGATAATGAAAAACCATCGATTAATTTTTCAAAGCGATATAAATAGTTATTTTTAAGAATATATTTTTATTTTTTTAATTTATCATGACATAAACGCACTAGGAGAAAATATTGGGTACAGTTGTGGTAAATCTGATGTGGTCCAGACCACAACTCATTTTGCTACACGTGGCGCACAAGGGGCCCATCAGTCGGAAAAAAAAAGAAACCTCTCTCTTCTTGCCCCTCTCTCTCTCTCTTTCACTTGACCTCTCCGACCTCCCAACTCCGGCTGATCTATTTTCCCTTCTCCGACCTCGAGCCTGAGCCACCGCCGTTACGGGCCGCGACGAATAGCACACTCGGAGTCTTTGGCAATTGGGTCGCTGCCGATGGATTCTGTCCCTTCGTTCGCCGACGTCTTCTTCGACCCCGATCACGGAGCTGCTCGCGGCCGCCATGGCTGTGGAGCTCGAGCTCCGTGGCCATGGCGGCCAGGAGCCGTGGGCTCGAGCTCCAAGGCCGTGGCCGACGTCTTCTCTGTCCCTTGTCGCGAAGCTCGAACTCACGGCTCGCGGCCGCCATGGCTGTCTAGCTCGAGAACTCGAGGTCCGTGGCCAGGGCGGCCGCGAGCCGCGAGCTGGAGCTCCGCGGACGTGGCCGACGTCTTCTGGGTCCCTTCGAAGTCCATGGCCAGGGCGGCCGCGAGCTCGAGCTCCGCGGTCGTGGCCGACGTCTTCTGGGTCCCAGGCCGCGAAGCTCGAGTTCCGCGCCCGTGGTGGCGTGAGCTCATCAAATCGGCGTCCTGGCCGCGAAGGTCGCAGCCGCAATGGATGTGGAGCTCGAGCTCCGTTGGCCAGAGCGGCCGACGTCTTCTCGAATTTCCGGCCGCGATGCAACGCGAGAGAGAGAGGCAGACAGTGGAGAGAGAGAGAGAGAGGAGAGAGAAATTTTTCTCTTTTTCTGACTGTGGGCCCTTATGCGTCACGTGTCGCACAATGAATGGTACTCTGAACCACGCCAGACTTACAACGTCTGTATCCAATATTTTCTCACGCACTAGTGTTGCAAACAGTATCTCTTGGGCAAGTCCTTGTTAGCGCTCTTTGTCAGGAAAAAACTCATTGTCGGAACAACTATGCCCAGAGAGAATAACTAGATTTGGACCAAAATCTATCTGCAGAAAGTCCATAGTGGACAGCAGTTGATTCACTCTCCCTTATCCACCTTATTAAAATACAAAACTTAAAAAGTGTTCAATTATGACGAATTATTTGAAAAAAAAAAATCTTTTTTCTATAAAAATTTGCTGTAGCACACTATTCGTAGAGGATAGACCCATTTACATCCCTAGATTTCTGAGAATGTCCGCGATGCTACATATTTACACGGAAACTTGAACGTCGACTGCATGGCGCACATAAAGGTCAAGCCTAGCATGTTAAGGCTCAAAATGTGCTCCAAGTGAATCAATAAATAATCCGCACCTCCCATGAAACCCGACAATCTTTTTACCGGTTGATGGAAAAGAAAAGTACTTCCCGGTCTTGTCACCAATTGGCCCGAAAGATCTTTCATTGCTCTGAAATGTGAGGGAGCGAACAACAATATGCCCGCAAAAACTTCCAAAGTGACCTGAAAATGAAGTCAAGTACTCTCGAGGATAGTCCAGTTTAATCTGCAAAATTAGAAACACAATCATCTTTATCCCTACCCGCTAACTGTAGAATGTTGAAAATCAGCATGAACAGAACACTCCGGTTGATAAGTTGTATTTGGTTAAACAGCAATGTAATACCTAAATAGATAATTTCGCTGCATCTAGAGCATAAGACCAAGTTTGGTCCGCCACAGTTAAACAAATCATTCGTCTGTAGAACAAAAGGCAATTGCTCACAAAATGCTTTGGCAGCCTTTGAGAACAGTTACTAAGATTAAGGAAAAATTGTTCTCAGACTTAAAAGCCATAAAGTGAAAATACCTTTTAATATATTTTTTTTTTTTCATTTTTCGGAGGCAGTACTTTTTTGAATGTATTGAGGGCTTTCGTCGTAAATGGAACCGAGGAAGGTTGGAAAACCAAAGAGAAGTTCCTTTTCTGTGATGATATTACGTCATGCCCGACAATGACGTCCTTAGAGGATAATTCCCATTCTAGATCATTTGCCAATCCAAACACAAAATCTGCGGACTATTCTCATATCTTACCTTCACCTAGACCTGTCAAACCGGTGAATTGGATGGATGGGATAAAAAATGATCCAATCAAAAAGACTCATTTAACCCGTTTTGACCCATTTTCATGCAATACAAATCTAGTGACACATATTCGACCCAACTCATACCTAATTCATACCCGACCTGACATAGATTCCTAAAACACTTTCATATTTAACCTAGTATAAGAAAACTCATACCAAACAGAGGTGTGAGATCGAGTAAGGATGATAGAGAATGAAAAGAGTCACAGAAGTAAGATGGGTTTAAATAAATTGTAAATTCAATTATAATCCCTTTAACACTTATATTATGTTTATACTCATGTATGACCCACTTACACGGAATATAACTAACTCATATAACAAGTCATCACATCATACATAAGTTAAGAAATAGTTTTGTTACCCGTTTTGACAAGTCTACTTTCACCTTAAAACCAAACCTCAGCAACAACACAGAAGTAGCACGTTCATAAGATTTAAGTAAATGTCTCAAAGGCCATACCTCGAGTGTTAGATTCCCTCGCCCTGAACCACGTTTAGGGCCCTGAACCACAGACCCATTCTCGTCATACTCAACAGTAATGGAGACAATAGGTGCTCCACCTTTTACAATTATTCCTCTCACACCCGTGCTCTCTCCATCGTCCCATGGACTGCCACCTTGTCCTCCAAATGGCCCAATGGATTTCAAGAGATGGAGATCAGAAACTGGTTCAGAGTAGACTCCTAACGCATCAAGTTGGATGCCAGACCTGCCGTGGAAGCCGATGATCTTGCTGCATGTCAATCCACAGCTAAAGAAGCTCCCTTCTTCCTTACCAAAGGGTCCATGCCTTCTTATATTGCTTTCAAACGTGAGTGATTGAATGACAGAATTATCATGTCTGGTGTGACCTGACACTGAGGTCAAGAACTCTCGAGGGTAGTCCAAGCTAACCTGCAGAATCAGCAATTTAACTGTCATATTGATCAATATCAAAGATGATAGATAGACTGCAGTCGCCTAAGCATTCATCGCATCCACGTACAACCTAGAAGTTTAATCCTTAGACCCGAGAATTTCTTAGAGCTAATGTACGGATGGACTACTATTCTTACATTGTACTTTTAGGGTCAACAATCGAAGATGAAAGATATGAGTTTCGTGAGACCACTACTAATTGTTTAAAAGCTTAAGCTGTTAGATGAATACATGATTTTAAATATAAACATTCCATCAGATGAATGCGTAATTTAATATATAAACATTCTATTAGTATATTTGGATGGTTTTCATTCCCCTCTAAGATTCTTTCCACAACCCATACGTTACCATTGTACATCACGCATACAGGTTACTATCACTCACAATTTACTTTGACAAAGCTTCTCAAGTTTATTAGAAAACTAATGCTCAATCTAATGGGTGGCGTAGGGCGGTGGTAGGTGCCTAAAACTTTCACCGTGCGCCGCATAAAAACATTCCTGCTAGAGTAGCAATTAATATCGATAAGAACTCTATTACAGCCATTTTAGTACATTCAATGTGTTTTACGGACAAAGGAATACATAAAGTGAACCTAGCAGATAAAAAATTAAAAGATTTCATTGAAATTGTTCGTTTGGCAATTTCCTGAAAAAATGATCATGGGTTCTTTTTTCCATCAGAACAATGGGGATGTTATGCTTGTTACTAAACTTATCGAAGAGATGAAATATAACCAAGGTATATCTTTTTCTTTTTAGAGGTTGGATCGATCATCAGAAGAAGTATTAGGCCAAAAATTAGGATACATTCTGGAAAATAAAACTTTCATCAAAGAGAAGCAAATGAAAGGCTTTCAGTTCTCGTAGAAACGATAAGGAGGTCTGTGCAGGCGCAAGTTCGTGGGAGAGAGAAAGAGAGAGAGAAAGGATCAACCGTAAAATAAATGGAAAATATGCAATGAACGCACCATATGGATATCTCCGTTGCCACTGTGACCATGTGTAGGGGACCAAATAGACTCGCCATTATCATCATATTCAAAGGAGATGCAGTTGACAACATCTTCCAACATCATCTTTATTTTCTTTACACCCTTAAATTTTCCATCGTCCCAACGGTGTCCACCTTGGCCTCCAAATGGTCCAATAAACTTGATCGGATATAAATGAGAGATTGGTTCAAAATACGCCCCAAGAGATTCAAGATGGGAACCAGAACTCCCATAAAATCCAATGATTTTTCCCCCAGTGGCTGGAAATGAAAACTTCCTTCCAGTTTCATTGCCGAATGGTCCGTATGTTCTTTTATTGCTTTGAAACGTGAGTGAATGGATGATAGTAGAGCCACAATCACTCGTAATATAGCCCGAAACTGAAGTTAGATACTCGATTAACCAGTCCAGATTTATCTGTAACAATCATTAGAATGTAAGCAATAGTTAATGCAACAAGTTGAAAAACAAAGACATTATGCATGATGTAACTAGCCCGTGGCACCAACTTCTAGATAGTTAGGTAAATAGGCACGAGCGGAAAAGAAGAAGAAGAAGATCTTGCCTAATTCACTATCATGTCGTATATCTTATGCAAATAGCATATGCCAGATACCCTTTGAGTTGCACACAAGATGTCATTGTTAATATTGTGTAATTTCGAGATCAACTCACCATTTGAGTTTCAAAAAACAACTCATTATTCGAATTCAGTTAATTATGCCAATAAGTCATTATGGAAACAACTCACGTACGCAAAGCAACATTCACAGGCACAGAAATCACCAAATTTCAAAAACAAATAAAAATCATGATTGAATAAATTTTCAATTTTATTATGTTATACATCCCGCTGTTATATTTCCCGGATGAGTTGTAATTATGGTGGTTCAACTTGGCCATCTTGTAAACATTAGCAACTAATGATTTCTATCTACGCATTATGTCTTCAGCAGAATCAGCACCAGCCAATATGAGCTGCACGAATCAGAAATGAAAATAGTAGCTTTGATCTAACACCAAGATCAACAGTTCATTACTCGAATAGCACCAGTACCTTGTTCGTTGTGCCTCCACCACTTGCTGTACCATGTGCAAAAGAACAACCTTGCTCATAAGTAACAGTAATCGACTCAATTGCAGAACCAGAAACAACTTCAATCTCTCTAACATCTGGATGCTTGTCATCGTCCCACCGGACTTCATAATTACAGTTTCCAAATGGGCCTACGACTTCGAATGGATATGAATGAGAGATCGGCAGAAGATATGCTCCTATGGAATCAAGATAACTACCACACCTCCCAAAAAATCCAATGATCTTCCCAGCAACCGGTGGGAAACTGAAGAATCTCCCTCTCCCATTGCCAAATGGACCATATGTTCTCCTGTTGCTGTGGAAGATAAGTGATTGAATTACGGGTCTATAATTCTCTCTGATATAGCCCGACACTGATGTCAAGAACTCATTTGGATAATCTAATTTTACCTGCAGGCAGCAGCACAAATCTAGTATCCGTCACCTTCATCAAGAAATGAACCTTCCCAAAACTAAGGATATTTGATACTTTTGAGGACTTAAAAAGTGCTTCAATGCAATCCTTCTTTCCAGATAGAAAATCAATTTGTCAGTCTCACTAAACTCATATTGCAATCATTCAGGTCCATCTTAAAACCCTGATTTTTGCATAAACAGATGGAGTTCACGACACTGTATGTTGGGAACATCAAAGCAAAATCGAAAACTTTGATAAATCCAACATCAAGACAAGTATATAAAACCAACAGAACTCTGTTATTTTTTTTTTCTTTCTTTTACAAACGTCGAGAATTTGGGAGATCATGAAGCATTGTGGACCGACCCCCTTTGAATCCTTTAAAGCAATTTACCTTTGATATGGACTCTTATTCTCTAATGACCAAACAGTACCTCATTTTGATGGGGAGTAGCATAAGTAGACATGCTATAGTATACCATAACAATGGACTCACCGTGCATATTTTGCCTTCCGCAGGTCCACCGTGACTTGGCGAGCGGACCAAACTCCCATTCTGATCATACTCGATATAAAAGGACTCAATCACTGATGTTACAAGTAGAGTAATCTTTCTAACATCGGTGTATGTTTTATCATCATAAGGACGCCCACCACGACCTCCATATGGCCCTAGGGATTGAAAGGGAAGAACAGAGGAGAACGGTTCTAAAGGTAATCCAACTGAATCAAGGTGAGGGTCTCTCACCAACTTGTCCAATATTTCATGCCACTGATTTTTTCTCTTCTTAGAGAGGAAGGAACCGAATCTTTTAAGAGCTATTGGAAGTCCACCAGTGTAGTGGACAAGACTCTCTGACAACTCTCCATAGCCTTCTTTAGGATGGTCTTTGCGGAAGGCATGGCGACTCAAGAGTTGGAGCGATTCTTTATGAGTCAATCCTGGGAGCATGTACTTGTTATCTACTTTGAGATCTTCCAGAAGCTGCTCATCGCTTGTGGTTATCACAATTCTACTCCCATTTTGGAACCATTCTCGATCTCCAGCGCCGAAATAGTCAATTTGGTCCTTCTCAGTGATGTTATCGAGAACTAGAAGGATCCTTTTCCGACGGAGCTTAGTTTTTATCTCGTTGATGTTGCTGTTAAGATCAAACAATTCTAGACCTTGTACCTTCAGAACATCATGGAGAAGTCTCTTCTGAAGAAGTAAAAGAGTATCTTGGTTTGCACCTCCAACATTTTCGAGTAAGCTAACACCTTCAAATTCCCTAAAAACACGATCGCAGACGACTTTGGCCAACGTTGTCTTACCAATCCCTTTCATTCCCCATATTCCAACGGCACGGACATCATCCTCTGACCCAATTTCCAGCAACGATATCACGTCCTCTACAAGGGAATCTACCCCAATAGCATTTTTGACAAAATAGGGGGAGATTGGTCTAGGACTGATCCTATAGAGATGTCCTACAATTTGCTCGATGAAGTTTGATTGATCCCTGTAGTTGCATAGGAAGAACAAGTCCAATATGAGTAACTACATCATAGAGAGGCTATCAGCAGATGAGCAACGAACCCATGAACTAAACTCAAACAACAGCATATTTCAAATCGACCACTAATATAAGCTTTTTCGTGAGTGAGCTTATCAAATGCATTACCCGTTAGCATCATTATTCAAGTGCCATCCTGACAAATTCCCAGCTTCTTTAAGCGCATCCCTCCACTTCTGCACCAGCAAATCGTCCGTGTGGGTGGCCAAACACCTTTCGAAACCATCCCCGAATCGTCCGCTCTGTTTCCGAACATCCCCTGGCTCAACATCATAGAAAATGGGCAGAACGACGTGACCCTGATGATCTCTGAACCTCCTGTTGCACTCCAGGATCTCCACCAGCTCGTTCAAGCACCACCGCGAGTCGGCGTAATTGGTGGTGAACACGACGAGGGCGACCCCAGAATGGCGAATCGCGTCGAGCAGCTTGGGCTCGATGAAAATCCCGGTCTCCACTTTTTCATTGTCGCTGAAGTAGTAGATCCCCGCCTGCTTCAGCGCATGGAAGAGGTGGGCCGCGAAGGTCTTCCTTATGTCTTCGCCCCTGAAGCTCACGAACACGTCATACTTCCGTTGATGGATCGAAGCTGAAGACGAAATGCGTCTCTCGATCTCTTCGATTCCCATGGGGACAGTACGTGATTGAGTGAGAGAATGTGAAAAAGGCTGAAACATTTTCTCGAAGGTAAAGTGTACATATGAGAGAGAGAGAGAGAGAGAGAGAGAGAGAGAGAGAGCGCAAGTGGTGAATGAGAAGGGACGAAGAATCAAAGCTTCGCCGTCAGGACAGGCTCGGCTTCTCCAATTGAATCCTCGGACAAGCTGGCTGTTTTTATACGTGGGCTTACATTAATTGAAATTGATTTTTACAGATTAACGGGATTGGTCTAATAAGATAAGATATAAAATTCTTAATTGATTAATATGGGCTGGCATAGTATAGATCGAAGAGGCAAGACTCGTGATAAGAGGGTCCGCGCTGAAAACTTTATATAAAGACTCTAGCCCTGACTCTTAGAATCTCAGAACGTATCTTTTCGTTCTTGAACAGCGGTTGTCTCATCGACCAGCACAGGAGGGAATAGAGGGGAAGCGCTCGAGTCTCGATTCGTCGACGTTCCGCATCAATTTACGACGGATTGTAACCAAGTTGCACGCGTTCTTCTCCCTTATAGGTGTAGCGTTTCTGATTCCGGTTAGACGATCATTGGGCGTGCCACATTCGTGGCCTTACATTTGGTATCAGAGCCGCCTAACCGAGAATGGAAACCATTCTGTTTTGGCATATTTTCAAAATTTTCGTCTGATGAAATTTAGTTTTGATTGCTTATTCTGATTCGTCTCGTCGATACGAGAAAAATGAGTGGTCTCACGCCTCTGGCGAAGTCCGGGAACCGCCGCACGCGCCCCCACGCTCCGCGGCGGAGTCGGCACGCGACGATCACACGCGAACGTTCGGTTTATGCCTGTTTGTGGTCACTTTTGTTCGGTCAAATTTTATTTTGATCACATATGTGGATAGAAATCGTAGATACGAGCGTTTCGAGTGGTTGACCGATGCTGTATGCCACCGGACGGAGGCGCACGCGCCACTACACGCCGACGACGAGCGTGAGAGTGGGCTTCACACGCCTGAGAAGCGTCGCATTCGTTGACTGTTAATAGTCAATGGTGACGCCAGCATGACGTCAGCATCTGGTCAACCGGTTTTAACCAACCCGGTCCGATCGGTTTGGCTCGACCCGATTCGATCGGGTTGACCCAACCGATCCGACTCGTTGACTTTCTTTGACCGGGGGTTGACCGTTGACTTTTCGTTGATCGGGTTGACCGTTGACCTGAGTTGACCGGAGTTGACCGTTGACCCGCGTTGACCGGACCTTCAAACGGGCGTTTGAGCGCTTGTTCGAACTCTGATTGGGGAGTTCTTGGTACTGGCGTGCTCGCATGAAGATGCTCTACATTGTGGTATATTAATATTATATGTTTGAGGCTTTTATGAATGGAAAAATGCATATGAAACCCTATGTACGTGTATTTTCAAGGGTATTTTGGGCATTTTTTCCGGTATTTCCATATGGTTTTGGAAATAATGATGCTAGCTCACATGTTTATGACCACATACAAAATGTATGGAGCTAATTCATTGATATGTATCAATGAGTGGAGAGCAATGTAATTGGCATCACACGTGACTTTAGGAACAAATTGCCCATGTCATCAAGTCTAAGATCATATGCATATATATTAGATGTGAGGCATAAGATTTATATCCTTGGTATGAGAGATTTTTAAGGTTTCAATTGGGTAGTGACCGCCAAAGTGGCACACTAGATTGGATTTGAGAAATATCGGTCTCATATTGTGGTGGGATGTCTCCCCTTCTAATGCGTGGTCATACTCCCAAAGTAGGTGATTGTGTATTGGTTCATGGAGGGATGCATGTACAACATGTGCTTGGGAATTATCTGATCCTAGTGGTTCATACACCCAAAGGTGGTGAGTTCACGAAGATTGAAATATATTCTCATGACCGTTGTCATGTTGAGAGTATACAGCTGCATGTCATGTATTCTGCCCAAAAATGATTACATGATGATGCATGTAACTCTTAGTTTGTGTACTTATTGGATTTCAAGTTACACATTTTTGGTTCATAGAGGGTCACATGTACAACATATGGCTAAGGAGTGACTCATTCCTAGTGGTTCATACACCCAAAGTTGGTGATTCCCATAGATTGGAATATGTTCTCATGGTTGTTGTTATGTGGAGATTCTACAGCTGCATGTTATGTATTCTACCCAAAGGTAATTACATGATGATGCATGTAACCCTCAAGATGTGTACTTATACGGTTTCAAGTTATATAGTGCTCACATGATGCTAATCATATACATTGCTTATTTAAATTAGTTACCTTCTCTGTAATAGGCAACTCCATTAGGATTGAGGTTCATATTAGTTCAATCATTAAGAAATAGGTAGAGGATTTTCTATTTTGGATGGAGCTGGTAGATGTTCATATTGCTCTTACTAAGGATTAGCCGGCTGATCTCATTGAGATCATTTTGGAACCCTAGACAGCGCATTTTGCTGCTTGGGAAAAGAGCAATAGGATTTGCTTATTATCTATAAAGTGATCCATTCAGGAGCATCTATATAGTGTTTTGTCAGCTAACTGCACTGCTAGACAAATGATGGAAGTCTTGGAGACTAGCAACTGTGTCTTGTCTATTGCCGAGATTGGGATACAACTGTAAGGATATTTCAACATAAGTTTTGATGGTTCTGGTGGAGTTAGAGATTATATCATAAGGATAGTAGACTAGTTGAGCAAGAGGTCTGAAAATCATACTCATGAAACCATTGGTCATTCTGATAGTTTGGGTCTAAGAAAGCATCCTTTAAGAAGGATGGTGGCCGCTGCTTCTTTTATAAGTAGTAAGGTCACATAAAGAAAGACTGCGACATATTTAACACTTAGTTATCCAATCGTGAGCGTGATTGTAATGATTCTTTGGCATTGGTTTGTGAATCCAAACTATAAGCAAGCTCCATTTAGTTCATGGAGACTAGATAGCGATGCAAACAATCATGTAGCGCTCACCATATAGGGATTCATGATTCGAAGAAAGCAAAACCAGGATAAATCAGTGCTCACTGTAGGAAACAACAATAATGTCGATGTTGAGTTTATGGGAGGTGCCATTTTAATGACAATAAGGAACACATTTATGTCCATTCCTTTAGGCGAAACTTAGTTTTCGTATTATGTTTGGACATGTGTGGTTACTCTTTGGAAATAAGGAATAATAGTATTTCTATGTTCTTAAATTCAAATAAGGTTAGGTGCTGCAATATGTCCAATGGATTGTACAGATTGTGTTTAACTCTCAATGATATACGTCGCTTATACGGCTGAAAAGGTTGTTTCCAAAAGACCTTTACCTATAGAACAGTCTTATATATTATGGCATAAATATCTTGGTCACATCTCTACGGAAAGAATTGAAAGGCATATAAAGGTTGATATCCTGCCTGTTCTTGAAAGTGACCTAGAGACTTATGTAGACTGTTGTAGAGGTAAGATAACTAAGATCATGAAGAAATAATGTTGTATGCAGTTCTGACCTATTGGAGGTTATTCATACTGACATCAATGAACCCTATATGGCAACTTGGTGTAGAAATTTTTATTTCATCATATTTATTGACAACTATTCTCGATATGGTTATCTATTCTTGATTAAGGAAAAGTTTGAGTCTCTTGAGGAGTTCAAGATTTTTCGGACTGAAGTCGAGAAACGGCTGGAAAAAGTCATAAAGTTATCAGATATGACTGAGTTGGTGAGTATTCTGGCAGGTATGGCAATGCTAGACAGCATAGAGGGCCATTTGCCAAATACTTGGAGGATTCTGGGATAGTAGCTTAATATACTATGCTTGTGAGTCCTAAACCAAATGGGTGGTCGAAAGGTGCAATTGCACTCTTATGGTTATGTTGAGGAGTATGATTAATAGTAACCAATTTACCTAGTTTGCTGTGGGGTGAAGCTTTGAAAGCAACCCTTTATGTTCTAGACCGTATTCCTACCAAAGCTAGTTCATTGACTCATTTTGAGTTATGAACTGGATGTAACCCTAGCTTGAACTATCTTAAGGTTTGGGAATGTCTTGCAGAAATGAAGTAATATAATCCAATATCAAGTAAGTTAGACTCTAGAGTCACTCGGTGCTACATTGTATAATACCCAGATCATTTGAAAGGGTATTAATTTTATAACCCCTATGGAGGTACAAGAATTGTGGAATTACAGACGGCGAAGTTTCTAGAATTTGATATGGTCGAATGGGGTAGCTGCTCACAGACTATTGAGGATATCGATTTGGTGGGAAATACTGTGTTGGTTTCTCTGCCTATACAGACGATTGTAGAGCCTTCCACATCATAAATTGGGCCTATTGGGGTTCGGGCCTGTTGGGGTTCAGACCTTACAAGTGCATGATGAGGTTGAAGTAGCTCTACTTAGAAGATCTATCGGGCAGAGACGATCGACCATACCATCGGACTATATAGTCTATCTGGGAGAGCATAACTACAATATCGGTTGTTTGGTTGATCTAGTGACTTATACAGATGCTGTTTCTTGTCCTCAGTTAGATTTGTGGTTGGATGTGATGAAAGACGAGATGTAGTCTATGAAACATAATGATTTTTAGGAGCTTGTTGAATTGCTTGAAGGTCACAAGCTCATTGGCTGCAAATGGTTGTATAAGACTAAAATGGACTCCAAAGAAAAGATTGAGAAGTTTAAAGCTAGACTGGTAGCCAAGGGTTTCACTTAGAGAGAAGGAATAGACTATGAGGAATTTTCTTTCTAGTCCCTTATAAAGATTCTTTTAGAGTGATCATGGTATTAGTAGCTCATTTTGATTTGGAGTTACACCGGATGGATGTTAAAACTGCTTTTCTGATTGGAGACCTCAATAAGTAAGTCTATATGGTGCAACCCAAAAGCTTTGCAGCTGATGATTAAGGTAAGCTTGTGTGTAGACTGAAAAGTCTATTTATGGTCTCAAGCAAGCTTCTAGATAATGGTCTTGAAGTTTCATATTGTTATAACTTCATTCGGTTATGTCGAAAATAAATAAGATCAATGTATATATTGCAAGGTCAGTGGGAGGAATATTATCTTCCTAATGCTTTATGTAGATAATATCTTTTATGTGAGGAGTAATATTGGATTACTACATGAGTCGAAGCAGATGTTGTCAAAGCATTTTGACTTGAAGGACCTTGATGAGGCGTCTTTTGTTCTTGGCATTGAGATCCATTGGGATTGTTCTCGCCGTTATTGGGTTTGTTTTAGAGGATATATGTTGATCGTATTTTGAAAAGATTCAGTATGCAGTATTGCTAGATAGGAATTGCTCCTATAATTAAGAGTGATAAATTGAATCTGTTACAATATCCTCATACGGATGTTGAGAAAGCCCAAATGAGAAATGTACCTTATCCTAGTGCACTTGAAAGTATCGTGTATGCTCAAGTTTGCGGTAGACTAGGCATTGCTTTTGCGATAGGACTTCTAGGCAGATATAAGTTAAATCTAGGACACGATCACTAGATTACTGTCAAGAAGGTTTTAAGGTACTTAAAGAGGACAATTGACCATATACTGATTTATAGACATGTTGAGGAATTGTAATTAGCAAGGTATTCGGATGTAGACTTTGCTAGGTAGCAGGATGACAAGAAGATGGTAATCTTTATGTTAGCAGGAGGTGCGGTATCATGGAAAAGTGAGAGAAACGGGAATTTAGATTAACCTCTACCATACAAGTGGAGTTTATAGCATGAGTTTCGGCTGCTACTCAAACTACATGGCTCAAAAACCTCATTAGGGAGTTGGTTGTATTTGGTTTTGTGGATAGACCCATATAGTTGTATTGTGACAATAGCTCTACAGCGTTGTCTGTTAACAACAACAGAGGTCTCAAGGGGTTTAAGTATCTCGTGGTCAAGTTTTTGACCATAAAGGAGATAGTTGAGAATGGTGACATTATAGTAGTGTGTGTTTTCACAGATGATATAGTTGCTGACCCACTAACAAAAGGTATTCGCCCTTATGTATTTGAACGACATGTCATAAGCATGGGCTTAGAAGCATCATGGGATGCTGTTACGACATGTCATTTGGATGGGCTTAGAAGCATCATAAGATGCTGTTATTCAGTGGGAGCTGTTTTGTTTTGCTCTAATAAAGTTTACATCTGTTTTTGTTACATTTAGTAACAATATTTGATATGTATCAACTCTTTTGCATGCAATATAGTATTTATAAGTGGGTTAATGTTCAATACATATATCTGGTGAAAATCTCAAGGTCTGTGTAAACCTTGAGTAAAGGCTATGGGGCATTTAGTTAGTAGCCTTGAGTATATGTCTTATTACACATAAAGTAAAGTTAACTATAAGGATAAGACATATGTGAGTTCATTAGAACCATAAAGATATTCTCTGGTGGCACATCAAGTTTTGTGACACATAAGGAGAGAGAATGTGACTGACAAAGGAGATGACACATAATGAATCATTATTATGTGAGGTGTTGTCTTTTGCTACACTACCATATTGAATCTATATTAGTAGAGTTAAAAGCATTCGTGACTGTGGAAGGCTTTATGTCTGTTGATGCAGTTACCGCCATGATTCGGTGTTTGAGACTTTATGGGATCGGATTGACTGTTAAGAATATCTCTAAACTAGCATAAAGGTGCGCACATACAATACAGTTTCAATTAATATAGCCTAAGTGGAAGAATGTAAGAGTTTTTCTATGTGGGCTTACATTAATTGAAATTGATTTTTACTGATTAACGGGGTTGGTCTAATAAGGTAAGATATAAAATTTTTAATTGGTTAATATGGGCTGGCATAGTGTAGGCTGAAGAGGCACGACTTATGATGAGAGGGTCCGCGCCGAAAACTCTATATAAAGGCTCAAGTCCCCCCTCTAGCCCTGACTCTTAGAATCTCAGAACGTACCTTTTCGTTCTTGAATAGCGGTTGTCTCATCAGCCAGTGAAAATAGGAGGGGAATAGAGGGGAAGCGCTCGAGTCTTGATTCATCGACGTTCCACATCAGTTTTCGACGGATTGTAATCAAGGTGCACGCGTTCTTCTCCCTTATACGTGTAGCGTTTCTGATTCCGGTTAGACGATTATTGGGCGTGCCACATTCGTGGCCTTACAAAACGAACCACATCCCCGAATCGAACTCTCTTAAAAGATTGTGCTTGGTCTACGTGACAGAGTCATGGGTTTGAAGCTTCAGGACGCGCGCCTACTGGTGGAAGAAGAAGATTCATCGTACCAGTTGACGTAAATGCAATCTACAATATTGATTCATTTTTTATTGGAAAAATTAAATTAAAAAAAAAAGGCTCCAAATCACCTCATTTTTTCATACAAGAATCTTAAGTGATCTTGTTTCAAATAAGCACTTAAAGTGCATTCTTTATTTCAAAAAAGGTCTTTCTAGTGCTATTTTCGTCTTTTTACATTTTCTGATTTTTTTCTGATTTTTTCCCATTTTTCGTTCGTTTCTTTCCTTTTTTCCATTTCCTTTTCCATTTTCTTCGAAGTCTCACCCACCACCGCTCTCTCTCCTCTCTCTCCCGCCACGCCCTTCCCTCGCCCAGATCAAGCAAGCCCATGCCCGGATCATCGTCCACTCCGTCCGGCCATGCCGCTGCCGTCACGAACAAGAACCACCTCCTGGGCCACCTCCTCCTCCACCTCTCCCTCGCCGCACCCACCCCTCTTGACTATCCCCTCTCCCTCTACTGCAGCATCTAGCCCCCATCTGTTTTCACCTCCAATAACATGACCCGATGCCTCGCCCGGAGCGATCTCTCTTTCCGGTCGGTCTCTGTCTACGCATCAATGCTGCGGCGGCGGGTGAGCCCCAACGAGCATACCTTCACTTTCGTGCTGCAGGCTTGCGGGAAGGGTATAGGTTTGTTTGAAGGGAGGCAAGTCCACGCTCATGCTGCGAAGCTCTGCTTTTGTAGGGATCTGTACGTTAGGAACGGGTTGATTCACCTGTATTGCGCTTGCTCTGAAATGGGCGCTGCGAGGAGGTTGTTCAGTGAGCTCCCTGGTTGCAGAGACGTCGTAACGTGGAATTCGATGGTGGCGGGATTCGCGTGGGATACGCTTGATCTGGCGAGGTGATGTAAATGTTATAATATTGATTCATGCTGATAATTGTCTATATTGTCTCGCTCAACATAATGTGTATAGTATAGCTAATTTTACTATAATTGATTCTTTGTCCTAAACTTGATATATCGTTTCAAATAGCGTCGGTTTTGGTTTGCTACAAATTCCATTACAATCCCAAAATCAATTTCTCTCTAATGTGCTTGTTCTTTATTTCTACCGCACAAAATGTCGTGCCCAATAAGTCAATATTACTTATGTTTACAAGCATAATTATTTTCTGATGCTCATGGAGTTCACTTTTACAACTTATTACTAGATATAAATGATACTTATGATTTAATTTTTCTAGAATATTTTTCTCTTAAACTTTTCTTGAGAGAAAAGAAAAGGTTTTACCCTATCGCAAGATTGCAGTACATACTTTTTACTGCGTATATAAAATATCATGAGATGATAAATGTTTGGATTGAGATTTTAAGAGATTTTCCTCTATAATCGCAATCTGGAAACGAAAAGAACAACTTCATTAGATTAAATCCACTTGATGTTTAAAAGTCATAATTAGCTATAATATCGTAGATTAGATTAAATTAGGTTAGATGGAGGGAGTGGGAACGGATTATCCCATCCTCATAATTACCTTCTTGAAAGAGCGAGGTTATATGCGGCAGCCATGTATTAGTCGTAAAAAACCTCGGATATGATTTACTTTGCATAATAGTTTAAATTCCATTGTTTGTTTACGAATATGATTAAATTATCAGGGTTGTTTAAATTGTAATGACCACAACCATGGAATTTAATGTTAAACTCCATGATTAATTTACAAATCATTAACATAATCTTGTTCCATGTGCCATGTAAATTATGAGATCTAACTAAAATTATAACATGAGATATAGCGTAATGGTTATGTTGAGACTGGCTGACGAAAATATGATTCTCTATAAACCGTTTAACACACTTCAATCTTGGAGGATACATCAAACCGGATTATGTGATGATACACATTGAATGTGAACTCAAACAACGACTGCATGTCGCGCATCGAGCTTAGCCTGTCAAGGCTCAAAATGTGCTCCAAGTGCATCAAGATAGATTCCATAGCTCCCATGAAACCTGACGATCTTTTTACCTGTTGATGGAAAAGAAATGTACGTCCCGTCTTTTACACCGATTGGCCCAAAATTCATTGCTCTGAAATTTAAGGGAGCGAACGATAGTACTAGAAAATGAAGTCAAGTACTCTCGAGGATAATCAAGTTTAACCTGCAAAATTAGAAACACAAACACATGTAATCCCAACCCCACAGCTGTAAGAATCTTGAAAATCAGCATAAACAGAACACTCCGGTTGATAAGTTGTATTCTGTTAGACAAACAATGTAAAGCCAAATGGATAATGCCGCTGCATCTAGAGTATAAAACCTATTTTGGTCCGCAACAATTATCAAATCATTGTCTGTACAACGAATATCAATTGCTTCAAGAATGCTCCGGCAATGCTTTGAGAACAGTTTACTAAATTAAGGGAAATTGTTGTCAGACTTAAACTTATAATGTAGAAATACCTTTTTGATGTGTAATTTTTGTAGAGAGTACTCTTTTGAATGTATTGAATGCTTTCATCATAAGGTCGGAAAACCAAAGAAAAGTCCTTTTTTCTGTGATGATATTACATCATGCCCATTCAATGACTTTCTCAGAGGTTGATTCTGATTCAAGATCATTTGTCAATGTAAACACAAAATTGGCCGACTGTTCTCATATCTTACTTTTGCCTCTACGCTCTACTCACTATACTTTCATGCTCATGTAAATATACGTGACCTCCAGTCCAGACCACTTAAAAAACCTTAGACACACAAGTTGCACGTTTATGAGATTAAGTAAATGTCTGGAGGCCATACCTCGAGTGTTGAATGTCCTCCATCTGCACCACGTTTACGGCGATGAACGGACCCATTCTTGTCGTACTCGATCGTGATGGAGTCAATAGCTGATCCACCTTTAACAATTATTTCTCTCACACCTGTGCTATCTCCATCATCCCAAGGACTGCCACCTTGACCTCCAAATGGCCCAACGGATCTCAAGAAACGAAGATCAGAAATTGGTTCAGAGTAGACTCCTAGTGCATCAAGCTGGACACCAGACCTTCCATGAAAGCCAATTATCTTGCGGCATGTCAATGCACAGCTAAAGAAGCTTCCTTCTTCGTTACCAAAGGGTGCATGCCTTCTTATATTGCTTTTGAACATGACTGATTGAATAACAGAACAGTCTTGTCTGATATAACCTGATACTGAGGTCAAGAACTCACGAGGGTAATCCAAGTTAACCTGCAGAATTAGCAAGTGTTTATTGAAGTTAACTATTACATCGATCCATATCAAGGATGACAGATAGATTATAGTGGCCTCAAAAGGGATAATGACACAAATGGTTCTTGAACTTTGGTCTAATGTGCAATGTGGTCCCTGAACTTTAGCTCAATGTGCAATGTCGTACCTAAACTTTTAATTTGATCAATGTGGTCCCTCAACTTTTGGCAAATGTTCAAACTAATCCCTAGACTATATGCATATATCCAATGTTATCCTTCAATCAATTTAAGTTCAGGAACAACATTGAACATTTGCATATAATCCAGGGACTAGTTTGAACATTTACCAAAAGTTCAGGGACGATATTGCACATTGGGTTAAAGTTCAGATATAACATTGAATAAATTAAAAGTTCATGGACCATAGTGTACATTGGGTCAAAGTTTAAGGACCATTTATGTCATTTTCCCGCCTTAAAAAACACCGCATCCTCGTACAATCTAAAAGTTGATCCTAGACACAAGACTTTATAAAGTTAATGTATGGGTGGACTACTATTCTTACATTATACTTTTCAGGTCAACAATAAGCAAATGCGCATTCTCCTTTTCTTTTTTTTTGGACAGAATAGACAAACCCCTTTTTTCTTTATTTCCAATTCTTCAAAGACCATAGATCTTTAGTTTCTCAGGCACACTTTGCTCATTCGCTTCATTTAGCAATGAAAAGGAAAAAAAAAAAAAACCTATTTTACTAGGTTACTATCACAAATTAAAATTGAAGGGAAGAAATTTAATAATCAAAAGACCACTTTAATCATTCGGTACGTCTGGATGGCTTTCATTCCCCTCTAAAATGCTTCCCACAACCCATACTGTATCATTGTACATTTTGTATACAGTTTTCTATCACTCATAGTTTTCTTTGATAAAACTTTTCAAGTTTAGTAGAAAACTATCAATGGTGGTACAGGGCGGTGGTAGGTGCCTAGACCTTCGACGGACCTTACCGCACATCATAAAACATTCCTCCCAAAGTAACTATTAATACAAATAAGAGAAAGTCTATTATAGCCATTTATGTACATTCGATGTAGTCTATGGGCAGAGGAATATACATGGAGCAGAACAGAGTTAATAAAAATTGAAAGATTCATTGAAATCATTCATTTGGATATTCACTGAAAAGATAATCATAGGTTCTTCTCTTCATGGGAACAATAGGCCATTTATGCTCGTTACTAATGTTGAACAGATTATACATAACCAAGATATATCTTTTTTATCAGAGGTTGAATCAATCATCTGAGGAAGAATTAGGCCAAAAATTAAGTTTGTGTGCGTGTGCGTGCGAAACTAGTAATCAATCATCCTTTGATGTCATGAAACTATGTAGAAACAGCATTCGAAATGATGAGCATAACTATGCTCCTTTCCATCAAAGGAAATCTTTGCATATCCAGTAAGCCCATCATCAATAAAAATGCAGTCTTAAGGTCAAAGAAATGAGTGTGTCCAACTTTGTCCACTTATTTTCCAGAAAGCAGTTTTCCCGACGTTCATGCGACTTAACATCCGGCGCAACTTTAACATACCAATGAAGAGGACTTCTTCCATCGTGATCTGGTGCATCATAATCAGCATGATACCTTTCAACAATGTGATTTAAGAAGGCCGTGTGGCCGTATTGGGCAGCAACATGAACTGCCTGCAGCGGAGAGGCTAGCAAATGAAGAATGGTCATTAAAGAAAACAGTTAACACTAGAGGAAGTAAGAAAAGGAACAACCCTTCTCAATGAACAAATGGAGAACATACAGTTAAACATAATAAATCACGACTCCAGGAGATGAAATTCCGTGATCTTTGGCAGAGAAAGTTTCACCAAAATCGAAATGACTACTATAGCCAGTGGCATCAAACGTTACTGTTCATCAGTACAGCACAAAAGTCACCCACGAAAAGCTCAAAATCCTTTCTTAACTCAAGACAAAACCTAGCACACCAATGCTATAATAATCGAATTTTTTCTTTTCTTCATGCCAATGCTATAATTCCTCTAACTACCACCCGATACCCATTACTATCAGCTGCCTCTACCCAAGCTCCATTTTGCAAAAGCACATCCGCAACTGCAACGGATCCACGGACAGCGGCCCAATGGAGTGCAGTCTGCTTCACGTTGTCCGTCGCGTCCCCCATTCTTCATTGGCCATTTCAGAAACAATTCATGATCCAATACCGACATACATGAAGAACAACAGTAATTAGTACTTTAAGACAGTCACAAGTAGGAAGCAAATGCTTCTAGCAGCAACTTACACACCAAATTCAGGACCATGTCGCGAGAAATGCACAATTCGCGGGCAAAATCTTTCACGCGGGCGAAGGAAGAAGAAGCGTGCGATGAAAAGCTATACCTCGATGATGTGCTGAACGACGTTGGCGAAGTTGTTGAGAGCAGCCCATTGGAGAGCGTAGTACCCATTGGCATCGGGAGTCGAGAGAGAGGCCCCTTCTTGCTCCACGCACTCCCTCAATTTCTCCAAATCGACGTGCGCAGAGGCAGAGAACACATTGTTGAGAAAACCTCCTTTAAGATATTTTCAGGGAGAAGGGTCAAAAACAGTCTTAAACCTATTGCATTGATACCAATTTAGTCCTAAACCTTTTTTGATGCCAATTTAGTCCTAAACTTTTTGCATTGATGCCAATTCAGTCCTAAACCTTTTATTGATGCCAATTTAATCCTAAATCTTTTGCATTGGTGCCAATTTAGTCCTAAACCTTTTGCATTTGTGCTAATTCAATTGGCCAGTTTAGGACTGAATTGGCACCAATGCAAAAGGTTTATGACTAAATTAGCACCAATAAAAGATTTATGACTGAATTGGCACTAATGCAAAAGGTTTAGGACTAAATTGGCACCAAAAAAAGATTTAGGACTAAATTGGCACTAATGCAATAGGTTTAGGACTTTTTTGACACTTTTCCCGATATTTTCATATTTACAAAATTGTTCCTTATTCGTATTGAATCTTATAATTACTTTAAGTACTTTTATCTCAGGTGTCACACATGAACAAAGAAGCCTATATTGATCTTAATTGATGTTCAGACTCAAAACAAGGTCCTCACATAGTTGCTTTTGAAAGAGTTATATGAACGACTGAATTTGAGGGGTTTAGATTCAACACCAACGGTCATCAAATCTCCTAAGATACAATTTCACTTAATCAAGATTGATGACGTCCAATCAACGATTGTAGAGTGATCCTTTGAAGACCTATCCAGCGACTAGTTTGGGGGTAAATGAGTATAAAAGTAAATCCATAATGCCGCTACTATGTGCGATCAGAATTATCAATTCCAAAGTGCTAGAGTGCTTCAAAATCTAAATGCTTGTCCTCATGGGCTTTAGACTATAATCTTTTGAGAGGCTTTGTAAAAGTGAGAGAGTATTATCACTTGTAATCTTTCATTAATTCATCTAGCAGAATCCAGCCTATCAGCTGTCAGCGTGGAAGAGTGGATGTAGGCTTGATCTAAGCCGAACCACTATAATCGTCGTGTGCAAATTTCTCTATCTCTAAACTCTTTCTACTATGGCTAATAGAATATTGCATGCTTATGTTCAGAAACACATACTGCATGTAATCAAATTTTGAATCTATGATTAATTTGACTTGATTATTTAAATTTCGCAATTTCTAGTCAAATCCGATTGAAATCATCTATTCACCCCCTCTAGGTGATATTGCTAGAAACAACACACATCGACGACGGCCGCCTTGTTGGGAGGGTTTTGGGTGTTCGCCTCTCCGGAGGACTCGGTGACTTCAATCTCCGACGAAGCCATACGAGTCACCGCATGCGATCACTGCGTAGAAGATTGAATGGTGATTGAAGGAATTGTGGTTTAGTTGGGGGTTTACACCCATAACCATCACCTGCTCACTGGTCAGCTTCGATTTCTTGGTCCAACTCGAACCTGAACCTATTTTTCCTTCTTTTTTTTGTTCTTTTAGTTTTTTTTTTATTTTAGTGAAGAAAAGAAGATGAACAAATTTTTGGCTAAAAAGGAAAAAAGGTAGAGTAAATTTTTTTTTTTTAAAATAGGCTTGGGATTTAGAATTCATTTCCTGAAGGTGCCAAAAGTGTTGGGAAATGTAATGAACGAATGATAACAAATGGAATCAGAGCGTGATAACACTCTCTTTAAAGAGTTATTTGCCATCATTAACGTGCTAATGGTTACTAGCAAAAATCCTCCAGGATATAATAGGGTCTCAGAATAAGAATATCATATAGCAATCCTGATATTTCTGCAAGAACTCTCGGGAAACAATCGAAAACAATGGCATTGATGTAATCCTTCTTTTTTTTTTCTATGGTGAAAACATACCAAATACACTAAAAATGAAGAATCCGCCGGTCCATAATTTATATAGAGATTCCCATGTTAACATAATATCCAAACCATCGTAATTGTCATCATCGTCCTGAGGAATCACTTTCACTAAAGCTATAGAAAACTAACACGGAAATAGATGCCAAGTGCAAATTGAGTTGAAGATAGCTACTGCAAAAGTCTTCGATTTCCTCCCTCAGAAAATCTTGAGGAGCAGACCACCGTGAGTTGCAAAGAAAGGAGCAAGCACAAGCGACTCCACGGCCATTAGCTTGATGAGGATGTTGAGTGATGGACCTGCAGTGTCCTTCAGTGGATCACCGATGGTATCTCCAACAACAACAGCCTCGAGAAGCCTCAATGCCTCGGGGCCAATGGTCCTCGCATGCTCCAAAGCACCAGCCTGAAAGCAAATTCAAGATATGAAGGAAAAAATAATCTGTTAGCAGGTCACTGAACCACCACAGACAGAGAGTATATGGACAAAAACTAGCTTTTGAGCAGTTGGAGCAGCTGCATACCTTAATGTACTTCTTTGCATTGTCCCATGCTCCACCAGAGTAGGATGCCGAAATTGCAATCTGTTTGAAACCAAGCCCAACAAATAATATTCATCAGGAAAATACCACAATCAAATGAGACAACTGATGAAGTTCCATTTTTGTCATAGTTGTGATGATAAAAGCATTAATCAGCAAACCTAGTTCACCAACCTACTCAAATTTGTTCAAAAAATGACGATACGACAGTATCTTAACACCATTTAACAAGCATTCTATCAAGAGATATAACTTGAGCAACGACTACCGATATAGATTGACATAGATTATTTTGGTAAAGATTACCTGAACAACTGAAACAAGAGAGCCAGCCAAAACACCAGACAGCATCTCCACACCAAAGAAGGTCCCAACGATAAGTGGTGTAAGAATGACAAGGGCACCAGGTGGAATCATCTCCCTGATAGATGCATCAATTGAAATTTTGACACACGTAGCATGGTCAGGCTCCTTGTAACCCTCCATGAGCCCTCGAATGTCTAACTGCCTGCGGACCTCCTGAAACATCTTTGACGCAACACGTCCCACACTTTTCATGGTCATAGCAAAGAACCAGTAAGGAAGCATGGCACCCACGACCAAACCGATGAAGACCTTCAGTGTGAAGACATCAACGGTAGAAATTGCTGCACGACTCACAAATGCACCAAACGAAGCGAGAGACACCAGAGCAGCTGATGCAATAGCGAATCCCTACATACCAGATAAGAGACAAAAAAATGGTCAATCTACTTTTAGATTTAGACAGCAGAAAGGAAATTTCGACAATAGGGCTAAATTAAGAATGATAGATGAAAGGCAGCACATCAAGGGAAAAAAGAGAGAGGTGGTTTTAGCCAAACATCATGCCACACCAGCAAGAAAAGACTTGCATAGTTAACGTAATATCAATTCATTTATGGTGAAAAAACAAAATAATTGGACAATAATGCACAGACTCTGGATGATATGAACGTGATCTCATGAAATGTTCCTACGCCCAGACACCCTTTCCTCTGCCATGTTATGAATTCTATCTAAATAAGCTACTAAAAGGACAACAGGACACTGTCCCGAACTATATTCATATGCAAGGATTGCCTGTACCTTTCCAATGGCAGCACTAGTATTGCCAGCAGCGACAAGGGCATCAGTTCTCTCACGAACTCTGTGACTCATGTCAGCCATCTCAGCAATACCTCCAGCATTGTTGCTGATGGGACCGTAAGCATCCATGGCCACTCCAGTGGCAATGGTACTTAGCATCCCAAGGGCAGCCACAGCAATTCCATACATGGCAGCAAAACTGAAACTCACAACAATGCTAATGGCAATGGCAAAAATTGGGATAATGACAGACTTATATCCCAAGGAAAGGCCAAAACTGACGTTGGTCGCAGCACCAGTTCTGCAGGAATCAGCATTGCTTGTGTAATATTCAGTGACAAGCCCAATTATTCGTCCAGCCCAAAGACCTACACCAACACACAAGAACAGCTGCCTGCAAGATCATATCCATAATTAGCAACTGCATATGCTCAACATGTCGATTCAATCTTGTAAAAGTCCGCTGACATTCAAAGCATGTCGCATGAGCAATATTAGAAGAAAGCAGCATTTAGGATCAGAAAGAGATAAGTATTATCAAAGAGTTCACCAGTTCTTCACAACTTTCCGCGACCCAAAGCTGTAAATTGTGAATGATGAGGGCAGAGCAATCCAGCTAACAATAGCAATTCCAACAGTCATTAGAATTGTGGAAATAATAAGTTGCTTCTTCAATGCAGGCTTGATTTCCTCCATGTGCGTGATTTCACGGAAGTCGGTCGCAAAGAGAGTTGTGATCAAGCAAACAAGGATACCCATAGAGTTGATAAGCAGGGGATAACACATGGCAGTGAAGTCGCGATCAATTCCGAAAGAAGAGATGGAAGCAACAACAAGGGCAGCGCAGGATGATTCGGCATAAGAGCCAAAAATATCAGACCCCATCCCGGCAATATCCACGACATTAGCACCAACATTATCAGCAATCACCTGAATGATTAAGGTCAACCCCGTTTATGACTAAATATGAATGGTATTACTTCGGAGATAGAGATAAAGTAAGAGAGTACATACGGCAGGGTTTCTTCGATCTTTTGGGATATTTGTCTGAACCTTTACAACCACATTAGCAGCCTTGCTATAAATTCCACCACAGACTCTTCCAAAGAGAGCCATGGAAGATCCACCGAGACCATAACCGGTAATGGCCTCAAAAAGACCTTCCCAGTCATTGCCATAGTACAACTTGAACAGATTGATTGCAATATAGAGCACAAGAAGACCATTAGCAACAAGGAGAAATCCCGTAACTGCACCAGACCTGAAGACAGCAATGAAAGCTTTTCCAATGCCATTTCTCCCTTCCAAGGCAGTATGTACGTTGGCATAGGTAGAAATTTTCATGCCAAGGAAACCAGAGAGGAGTGAGGTGAAAGCACCAACTGAAAATGAAACAGCACTGAAAACGGCAGTGGCAAGTGCAGGCTTGCACATGTTTGAAGGATCATACGTGCAAGGCTGGCTTTGGGTGCTGAAGCTCTCAACAGAGCCAAGGACGAGGAAGATTAGGATCGCGAAAGCAACAGTGAAAACTCCAACATACCGGTACTCCGTGAACAGAAAAGATTTCGCACCTGTTACAATCACAAACGACAATTTAGCCTCTCTATGTGTGACGAAAGTACGTGGGATTCAGTTAAATCCAGTTACTTCATTCCGTTGCCTAGTTTTGTTCAACCAAGTTCCAAGAAATAAGGAAGCCTACCTACACGCCTCCAAAAGAGTAGCTTAGGAGATGATATGGTTTTTGTTACAATTCACCTTTGGCAAGCTGGACAGTGCGAGTGTTAAATCCTAAGTAGCAACAATACCAACACGCGGCACGACACGATATACCGAGCCGCCGACACATTGTGTGTATGTGTCTATTTATATATTTGATCAAGAGACATGTTGTATATTAAATGTATATTTTAAATATACATGATAAATTATCATGTATATACAAAAATATCAACGGTGAGTTTCTTCTTCTTCTTCTGTTAGGGATTCACGATTAGGTCCCCATTTGTGTCCAAATGGCGTGTTGGGATGCTGGACTCGCGTGTCGCTGGCATATCTGGAGCACTGACCACGCGTCGGTCGCATATTAGAGAGTGTCGGACACGACACGGAGGCCCCTAAAGAGTGTCGGTGCTTCCTAAGTTAAATTCCCCAGCGGAAGAGGGACAAACACTTAATGAGTAGGACAAGATGGGAAAAGGGATGAAAGAAAGGACCCAGTTCTGCAAAATAATTAATAACATAAAAAGATTTGAAAATTAACTACATAGTCTCAGACCAAGAAAGTACCCAGTTCTGCAAAAAATTAACCACATAGCCTCGAGGGACTCGAGCCCAGCCGCCAAGGTCCTGGACTTGAATGCAAGGACCCCGGCTCAAGCGTCACGACTAGGCCTTGGCCTAGGGGTCCTCGGGCCCGGTCACCGTGGTTCAATTGCAGGAGCTAGGGTTTCTCCAGCCCAGCCACTAAAACTCAGGCTCGGCAATCAAAGTCCTAAAGACTTAGGCACCACTGGCGAACACCTGAGCACCGGAACCAAGGTCTTGGGACTAGCCTGGAGGAACCCGAGCCCAGTCGCCAGGTCCTAGACTTGAGTGCGAGGACCCCAGCTCAAGTATCCCGTTCCCGGCCTTTCTCGACCCGGGCACAATCGCTAAGGAACCGAGAAGGGTGTTGGGGTTCCTTTGCCCAAGAGCCGAGGTCTCTAGTCCAAGCGCCAATCTCTAGCTGTAGTTCGAAAATTGATTATTTATTTTTATGGAAGGAAACCATTTTTTTGAATGCAAGCTTATATTTTTTTGTTGACTATGAAAAGATTTTCTGTTTGACTTTATTTTTTAAGTGATATGAAGGCAGAAAAATGAAAAAAATATTTTCAGTCAGAAAATTTCCTGCGAAAATAGAGTCTGATTCTATCACATAGATAGCTTGAAAAAAATGGTTCTATCACAAAAATGAAAAAAATATTTTCGGCTAATGAGGACTCTTTCCTCGTAGTAGGAAAGAGGGATCTTTTTCTCCATTTTCACAGTGCCAAACATTCGGAAAATCTATAAGTTCTTCTTTTTTTTTTAACGCAAAAGAGGCACGCGTGACCCATCGTCATAAGATAAAAGGATGAGAGCGTGCCTTTTTTGCGACGGGTAATATAATATCACATTCTTGTCATGTTATGGGATAAATAAATAAAAGTGCCTTCCAGTCACGTGCTGCGAACTTCATGTGTATACGACGAAAATAATTACTCCTACGAATGAATGGCAAAAGCCAAAAGGATGAGAGCTGGACCACTTGACACTTCATTGTCGGTCTTTCTTTTTCTTCTCTCGGACAAAAGAACATGAGCTAAAAGCTACGAGCTTTATTGGAAAACACGACCGCAGAAAGTTTGATAAAGGAGAAAAGTTGTATAATAAAGTCACCTTCGGAGTTCGACCCAAAAAAAAAAAAAAGTCACCTTCGGAGATGGCACTCTTTATCTCAGCACATTTGGACTCAACGGCCCGGTCGTTGTCGCCTTCTATGAAGGAAGTATCAACGGCATCGCTGTTTGCGGACGAGGACGACGGCGCGCGCAGCTCCGCTCGCGACACGATGAGCCACTGCGCCAGGGAGAACCCTATCCCGATGACGGTGCAGACCGGGATCGCCATCTCCGTCGCGAGAGCCGAGAGCCATGGCATCCTTGCCGGAACTCCAGACTACGGAGAGAGAGAGAGAGAGAGAGAGAGAGAGAGAGAGAGAGAGAGGTGGGGAGTGTGCGCTCGTGGGGAGGGTTTCATGAATTAGAAGGTTATGGTTATGTGGTTCTCGTGCTGAGATGAATTGAATCTACGCCTTTTGATATCGTCGATCGGATTAACAGGCGATGGACAGCTGTTCGAGAGTAGGATAATCGGACGGTGGAAGTGAGAGTGAGCATAATAACAGGCGGCTGTAATCTTCTAAGAGTGACGTGTTATTATTTCTCGATTTTGACAGACATTATCTTTTTATCCGAAATCGACCTTCCTTGTATTTGGGCTTAAAGATCCGTGCTATTTCCATTAGTTTTATGCGGTTGATGAGCAAATCCCCGACTGCGGTCACATGCTCCACCATCTGCAATCTCTCTCTCTCTCTCTCTCTCTCTCTCTCTCTCTCTTCTCTAGTACGGATTATAACGTTTCCATTTTTTTTAGCTTTTAAAAAAAATATTCTTTATCCAGATATTATTATTATTATTATTTTGAGAAAATGAACTTGCTTCAACCCTTTTATTTGGAATTTTATTACAATTTAATATTCAATCATTAGGGATGCAAAGGGAAGAGACATTCACCCGCGCACCTAATAATTTCCTTCTATACAGAGTTTCCATGGGCCAGATAGACTCAGTATCCTGGCCTGGGCTTTCTTCATGGGCTAGACATGACGTTGCATTTTCATCTCCACAAAAAGCGCTATCCAATCAAACGAGGACTTATTCTTCTGTTTTTGCGTCTTCCATTTCCTGGGTCGATTCCCGATTATCCGCTGAATTAACTTAGATTTGATAATCTAAAAGTTAAATTAACGATTTTAAAATCAAAATAAAACAATTCTTTTTGGAAAAAAAAAAACTCAACTCATCTTCGTCCTCAACCAAGCTGACCCCTAACCGGTGCGGTCGCCGACGTTTGGAACCCTCACCAGCGAAGTTCGTCACCCACTTCCGCTGTCTCAACAGAGCTCGCGCTCATGGCCATGGAAGCTTGAGCTCGCATGACGCGAGCCGTGAGCTCAACCTCGAGCTCATGGCTGCCGCGTATGTCACGGACCCAGGGTTTCTTGAGCCAATCGCCCGATCACATTGTCCGAAGGAACAACAAGATTTGAATAGTCTTGGTCTCTAGGATGTTTCTAGGGTTTTCTTGAGTATTCTAGAATATTCTTAGGGGTGGGCAATACGGTAATTATCCCATATTCTAGAACTCTCTTATTTAGTGTCGGTAGTTGTTCAGATGGAGAGATGCATTCTTAGCCATTAGATCAAGAGTAGATCAACAGTTGTAATGAGCGGCCCTCTAAAAGGAGTCATCCCCTCATTTGTATCCATCCAACACTTGAGCAATACAAGTATTCTCTCCTAGAGCTTCTCTCTCTAAACATTTTGACTCTCTATGATCCGAGTAATTCAAGCAAGCGATGCCTTGAAGCCTAAGCCGCCACACAGATCAATCCTCAAAAGTCGGCCCATGACAAGTGGTATCAGAGCTAAGGTAGAAGAGATCGTTCAAAGAGATCGAGGAGCATATCAACTGGTCAAGAGAATGTCGAACCAAGAAGCTGCTCAAGACGTCGTGGACGGTGAAATTCCCCAAGAGAAGGTCCCCCAAGAGAAGACCCATGGGAGATCCAAGTCCAAAAGAAGAGAAGTTTCATCGGATGCCATGTCAGCCATCGATGAAAAGCTCACTAGAATGAGAACCGCCATATAGAGTTAGTTGATGGACTCGATGATGTGAAAGAACGAATCAACGAGGTCAAAAAGACACTCTGCGATGACTTCACAGTCATCTTGAACCAAGGCACCGCTCCCTTACATGAAGGACGAAGCCGTTGAAGCCTCGATGGAAGCTTTGAAGATGGAATTCCTAGAAAAGGACAACTCCCACAAACCAAGATCTACGCTTTGAAGGTGGAGGTTCAACAACTCAAAACCGAACTAGTCTTGTGCAAGTCTAGCATCGTGAATGGCATTATGCCCGTTCAAATGGCGCCCAACCTAGAGGTGCCAAAGCCCAAGGAGTTCAATGGCGACCGATCCGCAAAAGAGGTGGATAATTTCCTTTGGAGCATGAAGCAATACTGCTCCAACACCGTTGGCATTCAAGACAAATTGGCCAAGCAATCCACATATGTCTCTCTCCCATCAATTAGTATTGGTTGAAAAATGCTTCTATTTCCCTTTCCGATAATGCCATGCTTTGGATGGATTGAAGCCATGGGCACAACTCAAGCTCAAGCGAAGGGATCTTCGAAGTATCTCGAGGGCACTCTTCATAGCCGAATCTCTCACTGACTTCTCCAAAGCCGATTCATCTAAGTCAAAAGGGAACGGGTGGAGATCATATCACCACCACTACGAGGAATAGGAAGGAGAAGCTAACCGTGGCCGAAGAAATCAAGAAAGATCATGGGGAGAAAGGTCTTCCAAACAACCCTATCAAAGGGGAAACCGGCCCCAAAACAACTCCAACAACGACAAGTTCAAGACACCGCCACCATTCCCAAGCTTTTATTTGCAATGGATGGCATTAGACCCAAGTGTGTCCGAAAGAACAAGCTCATCTCTTTGCTCACCAAAGAAGATGACGAGCCAAAGCAAGAAAAGAGGGAAGTGTGACTCGGAACGGTGAAGGTTCTCAACTCTCTAAACTCCATGAAGGCTAAAGCACCTCCCAAGAAGTCTTCAAGTGCAGCATGTTTTCCATTCATAGAGGTCAAGGTACGCAACAAATCGCTCTATGCCTTGGTTGATACGGGTGCATCAAACTTGTTCATGTCATGCGAAGCGGCAAGGAGTCTGGGACTTCGCATGGAGCCAACCGGTCATCGATTCAAGGCAGTAAACTCGGATGACGCTCTAGCCAAGGGTGTTGCTAGAGATATAGAACTACAAATCGGCGAATGGAAGGGCAAGCTCACGTTCAAGGTAATCCCGCTAGATGAATATGATCTAATCTTGGGTTTGGAATTCTTTGACAATACGAGGGCAATGATTGACATGAGAACTAAGTCGATCATCATCACCGACCCAAAATGCCAATCGGTGGTCCCTATGATTCATGGGTTGACGGAGACCAAATACATCTCCACGATTCGACTCGTGGGAGAAAGACCGAGAGTTGAGACGCTCACGACTGACTCAAACACGAAGCCAAGACCTTTGGACAAGCCGAAGGTAGAGTTGGATCGTACACCAACTCAGCAAGATATGCCAATCTATTTGCTCTTCCCGAGAGTTGATAGCTTGATCAACATGGGAGCGGCCAAACCGAAGAAGGAGTTCCTCATGGAACAAGTTACGATTCAAGAGCCATGTTGCCATCAAGTCAAGAGGCCAAAGACTAAGCGGCCCCAAACACGGAAGAGCCGTCAACATCCCAACAAACCATCCATCCAAGCAAATGACCCCAAGCCGAGAGCACCGAGGACGGCGCTCGAATGGGCGGGGGAGAATGTCATGGACCGAGGGTTTCGTGCGCAAACTGCCCAACCACATTGCCCAAAGGAACAACAAGACTTGAAGTGTCTTGGTCTCTAGGATGTTCTCTAGGGTTTCTTGAGTATTCTAAAGTATTCTTAGAGGTAGGTGATACGGTAACTGTCCCGTATTCTAGAACTCTCTTATTTAATATCAGCAGTTGGTTAGATGCGGAGATGCATTCTTAGCCATTAGATTAAGAGTAGATCAACGGTTGTAATGAGTGGCCCTCTAGTATAAATAGAGGAGTCCTCCCCTCATTTGTATATATCCAACACTTGAGCAATACATTCTCTCTCTAAGCTTCCCTCTCTAAACACTTTTTCTCTCTACGATCCGGGCGATTCAAGCAAGCGATCCCTAGAAAAGGCTTAGCTTAGGCGCTCCAACGATCCAAGAAAGCCTAAGTCACCACACGGATCAGTCCTCAAAAGTCGGCCCGTGACAAGTAAGCCCTCCTGAGTAGAACCCAAAATCATGATTAAAAAAAAGATTTAAAAAAAAAAAAAACAGATTGTTTGAAATAGGCTTGGGATTCAGAATTCATTTCCCGAAGGTGCCAAAAGAAAATCACACATTTAGTTCACATTTGGTCCAAGCATTCTTCTGCACAATCATAGAACCGAACAGAAACCCACAGCTTCCCAAATTGAATAAGATAGGATTTGGAATAACTATTTCAAGATAGTAGAACAGAGCATGAACAAGAATGAAGAATCCACTGAACTCGGTTTGCAAAATATGTATATTATAACTATGTCTTTCATAAGGGTTTCTATAAAGGTCGACACATAAGATTATGTTTTGCAAGGGATTAATTATTCTCCTTACAAGAGGTAATTTCTTACATTTTTCATCCATTGTACTTCAAACTAGGACTTGTGCTTACCATATTCAATTCCATGGGTTTTGCAAGGCTTGGGGTGGGAGAGGGTTTAATCTAATATGATTCCAGACGCGCTCCAATAGAATTAAGATGTGATCCCGCACGTCCGAAAAAGCCAACAATCCTGCCACCATCCAATTCCGACGGGATAGTAAATGGTTTCAACTTTTGAAGGGCAACCTGAAGCTTTGGCCAGTCATCCAGCGTTGACAATGAGTTTGGCAGGAACGGCCCGTGAGTGGTCTTTGTGGTAACTATTTTCAGGTTGCGGATTTGAGTAGTGTCTCCACTTTCGCCCATCCAACCCGATATTGAGACTAGACGCTCCTTGGGATAGTCCAGCCAGAACTGCAGGAATAGCAAAGCGAAACATGTTTTTACTTGTGAAAAATATGAAGACCTGAACTCTAGATATAGGATACCAAAAGAAGTGGCTCGGTCTTCGATGAAGAAAAACTGTGCTACATGAAGCTGAGAACATTGTGAAAAGCAGCATACGTGAATGACTTACAGATAGAAAAAAGACCAACAAGATAGAGAGAGATGGATTAACCTTCATGCTGTCGTATCCTCCGCCATGTATAGAGCCGTGAACAACGCCGTGAACAACGGAACCATTGTTATCGTACACAATCTGGATGGAGTGAATTGCGTCACCGAAACTGATATGAATTCCCCTCACATCAGTATGAACTCCATCATCCCATGGAGTCCCACCAGAGCCTCCAAAGGGTCCATTGGTTTTGAAAGGATACATGTGCGGTACAGGCTCCGCATACACTCCTATGGCATTGAGCTTGTCGCCACATCTTCCATAAAAGCCGATGATTCTGCTTCCGGTCGATGGATACCAAAAGTACTTCCCCTCCTCCTCTCCAAAGGGACCAAGTTTTCTTTTGTTAGTGTAAAATGTGAGCGACTGGATGAGAGCACCATCCTCTTGTTTGTAACCAGAGATTGATATCAAGTACTCTCGTGGATAATCCAATGGAAACTGCGCAATCTCAAAAGCATCTTTTAAAATTGAATGAGTGGTGTCAAGTCCAAATCACTAAATTGTGTGACCAGACACGTATCAACATTGTATCGACTGATGAGATAATGAGTAAGTAAACAGCGAGAGAGAGTGAAAAAAACACTAACCCTTTTTTCCTTAGCGACGGCTCCTGTGGTGGGGCTACCATGCATATGTGACGGAACTTGTTGACCACTTTTGTCGTACACAAACCTAATATAGTGGATATCAGGGTTGTGCATTACCTGAATTTCCTTCACACCGTCAAATTTCCCATCGTCCCAAGCATTTCCACTTGGGCCTCCAAATGGGCCGATTGATTTAACTGGGTAGAGATGCGAGATCGGTTGAAAATGTGCTCCAATTGCATTGAGATGTTCACCCCTCCACCCGTAAAATCCAACAATTTTGCCACCTGTTGTGGGAGACGAGAAGTGCTTTCCCTTTTCAACACCAATAGGTTTGAGCGTCTTTTTGTTAGTTTGAAAAGTGAGAGATGTAAGTCCAAATGTTTCTTCGCTACGTTGCAACATATATCCAGATATTGAATTCAGATACTCATCTCGATCCTGCAGTAATAGACAACCATCAAACTCATGATTTAATTCTCGAAAGAGTCTCCCGCCAACACAGGCAATGCAAGTTTCGTAAGGATTTTAAAAAGCATATGTATGTATGGGGACATACCAATTGGATCTCCATGCCGCCATGCGTCTTCAATTGCGACGATCTTTTATTCTTCTCTTTGTACTCAAACTTGATTGATCGGATGAATGTATCTTCTCCACGTGAATAAAGTTCAACAACGATTTTCCTTACATTGTTATGCTGATTGCCATGATCCCACTTTGACCCGCTTTCCCACCCGAATGGCCCCACAGACTCGTAGGGATAGTATGGCTCGACTTGTGCTCCGATGGATTTTAAGCAATCATCACTTCTCCCAAAGAACCTGGTAACTTTCCCAGCTTCTGATGGCAAGGAAAAGTACTTCCCTTCCTCTTTACCAATGGGTCCCAATATTCTTTTGTTGGTTTGAAATGTGAGCGAGCTGATTCGAGTGCCACTGTCATTTCCATTTTTGAGATATCCAGCAAAAGAAGTTATATACTCTCCATTCTTCAATTTAACCTGCAAACAGGCCACAAAAACACAGATGCGACGTGAGTGACTATATGTTGCATCATTTGATTAGCAAAGTAAATTGGTAGATCTCTTTTTAAATACGATTCGGATAACAATAAGTTATATATGCTAAGATTTGTGCAAGTTACGTTCCTTGAAATTTGGTAGAACATTGGATTTTGTAAAAGCAAAATTCAATTTACGTTTTGTTTATGGCTAGGTCTGTCTTTGCCTAATTTTAATAAAGTGAAGTCATTAATTTTTCCATTTGGTTTTCAAACAATCAGGCTGATCCTCAGGTTTCTCTGGTATGAAATTTTCATGTGCATTGGCGAAGCAATTGTTAAGAATCTCAAGGTTCATAAGTCCGTCACCCACTTATGTTATGATAAGCTGGAAAAATAAACTTACGACATTGACGTAGAAACAGAATAAGAGAAAAAGGAAAGAGTCTTAGATGCAACCTTGAAAGTATTCTCCCCGCCATTTCCACACTTTGTTTTCGGTTTGGAGCTGGTGGCTTCGTCAACTTTAAAAGTAATGGACTTAATGAAGACTGAGTAGCGAACAGCAATCCCCTTTATGTCGCCAAAATCCGAGGATTTCTCACCTTGGCTTCCAAATGGCCCGAAAATCTTAACGGGATATGTATGAGGAATCGGCTTGTAAAAAGCTCCAATAGACTCGAGATGAGAGCCATTGCAACTCCCATGAAACCCGACGATTTTGCCGCTAGTGTATGGAAATGAAAACTTCTTTCCTTTCGACGTTCCATATGGTCCATAACTGCCTTTATTAGTATGGATTGTTAATGACCGAAGGGTGGTGAGTCCGGAATCTTCTCCAATGTAACCCGAGATGGTAGTCAAGTACTCCGTGGGATAGTTGAGCTTAATCTGGAGGGAGAAGAATCAAAATTTGAGAAAAGGTGAGGAACGCAAGACAAAGTTCCAGAGATGAGATTGAACATATGAAAATAACATATCTCTCTATAAAGGATGATAATTATGTTCGCTTTTCTTGGTCTTGTGATGTTGCAATTCTTATGATTTTTCTCTTTAACTCTTTTTGGGCCCATCTACTTCACGATAGCTTAAACGAGCTATGCAATCCAACTATTAAAAAAAAAAACACTAATAGCTTACTTCATCTCGTTTATCATTTTTTCCAGCTGTGCCATGTCGGACGGGATCAGATGGACGTCCATACTTGTCGTATATAATAGAGATAGACTTGATTGCTTTCGGATTGGAGCCAACATATACAACGATTTCCCTCACATCTGTATATCCCTTATCCTTCCATGGATTTTTACCGTCAACAACCCCAAATGGTCCCACAACTTCAAAAGGATATGCACGAGAACTTAGCTCAATGTCTTCGATGGAGGCAATAGGAGACTCATTTGGAAAATCTAGTTCGACCTGCAACAAGAGCAAGAATTTGTGTAAGTGTCACCATTCTCTTTCAAGATTAAGAAGTACTTTAATCCCTATGTGGAACCTCAATTTCATACTTTTCTCCGTCCTTTCGATCTATTGTTCCATCTACACGGACTTCTTTTCAACAATACTATAAGAGAGTTTATACTAATCATATGATGGGTTGTTGCTTCTTGGGTCATATGCTACCGTGTGATTCAAGCACACACAATCACTTCTATCCATCTCTTAATCATGATGATCCAGATTGAAGAGAGAGAGAGAGAGAGAGAGAGAGAGAAAGAAACCCTATACCCTAGGAGTTATAAAATACTGACTAGAACAATTTTACCATGAGGAAGTTCGCCGTGCTCGAAAGAACGCAACAAACACCTGTCTATATTACAATCGATGGTGCTGGGATTGATAACTGGATCAATGCGAACACTAGATTGCCTTACCCCTGCGTCTGTTGCATGGTCATGAGCACCAGCACCACCAGCTTGACCTTCATATAGCCCAACGGATTGCAATCGGAGAAACCGTGAACTAGCGCTTCTCACCAACTTGTCCAGTGTTGTACGCCAGTGATCTAATGGCTTATCCGTAACGAAGGAACCTAAATCCCAAAGGTGATATGGATGACCTCCTGCGTAATGAGTTAGCTTTTCAGATAAATCTAACTTCTCATGACCTTGTTCACGTCCTTCTGTCTTCAAGGCATGACGACGAAAGAGTTGAAGTGCTTTGTCCTGACTCAATCCGTTGACAATGTACTTGTCATCTACCCGGAGAGCTGTCAGCAAATCTCGATCTCTTGTCGTGATCAGAATTCTACTCCCGTCGCCAATTCTGTTAGCACGCTTTCCGACGCCGAATACTTCCACTTGTTTTTCGTCAGTAACACCGTCGAGAACGAGAAGTATCTTTTTACCACGCATTCTTTCCTTTATCTTGTCCGTGAGGCCGCCAATGACGCTGGAGCACTCCTCTCCCCCGAGTTTTTCGAGTAACTCCTTCAGCAGGTCGTTGAGACGATCACTCTCACTCTCTTCCCCGATTTTAGGGACAAAGTGAGAGGTCTCGAATTTGTCACGAATTCCATTAAAAGCAAGTGCAGCCACCGTTGTCTTACCTATTCCTTCCGGACCACATATGCCTACCATGCGCACGCCCTTTTTGCCGCCGTTCTTAAGCAAGGAAATCACGTCGCTTGCCAAGTGATCTACTCCAATTGCATCTTTCGCATAGTAGAGAGGCCGTATTTTACGAATCAACTTGACAAGGCGCTCGACTATTATTTCAATGAGCTTCGATTCATTGCTGATGTTAAATGTCAGTACAGAAAATTAAATGAGCAATATGTATAACAGAATAAACATACAAATGTACCCCAATAGGCAACATGCGACAAACATTGTACTCAAATTTCCATGTGGGTATATGAAAGATGAATAGAAAAGTTCGAGCATGACTAAATCACCACAGGCATTGGCATGTGTAACAAAGCAACGGTGATTAACTAAGCTCTAGATAGTGACCTCATCCGAGGGCAGAGGAGGGTGCGTCGTACCATGCATGCAAAGAAAGGACACATTTCTAACTGAGTCCGTCAGTAAATATTGAAGCTCCATTTATTTCACGAAAAATAAATATCTTGAGATATATTTTTTTAAATTAATTACTTGTATCGCTTGAAATAATTAATCAACAAAAAATATACTTATAATTGACAATAATTAATATCTAAATTATCCAAGCGGGGAGATGTCGACCACAAGGAGCTGCAGCTTGGCATACTACCAAGACTAGCAAATATTTCTCATTCATTGATTTTTGTAAGCGATACAAATGATCATTTCTAAATAACTCATTTTTCGGGAAATAAATAGAGCCTAAGTAAAAAAGAATTTTTCGTCAATTCTTTCCCCAATATCTAGTATGTTATCATGTTTTCAAGTATGGAACTCCGAAATTTGAACCCCAAAAGGTATGAAAGCTCGTAAGGAACTCTCAGCGGAAGAAAAGCGGTTTACACTTTCATACACTTTTTGGTTTGAACTGATTGAAACACAGTATCTACCTTGTTTGCATTTCTGTCACATTATAATTTTCATTGTTGTTCCCCAATTTCCAATAATGCACGCTACAAACTTGAGGAAGGTTTAATGCAGCCTTTTTTCTTTGGCTTTCTTAAATTTTTACGGTGAAAATATCAAAAAGCATCTTCACATTTCAACTTAGTATGAATTTGCACCTTGGGTTTTACAAGCCTACAAATAGCATCCCAATTGCGTCTAACATCTGGTCCTATCTACGAATTCTCGTTTTCCTTTCAATTTTGTACCTTTCACCTTTTCGAATTCACTTACAGTGAAAATTTACTCTCCCAAAACCCTAACCCATCTACCCACCCACTAGTCAACCCTCCCCTCGCTGCGTTGCCGATGCACGCCGCGCCATCGCCACCAACCACCGTCATGCTCCGCCGGCGTTGAGTTTGAGTTAGATCTGTCAAGTTCGACCCAGATATGATTCTACAAATCTAGGTCGAGCATGACGCCAACCATGGTAGATTAGTCTTTTTGAATTTGAGGATTCTGTTGGGAAGTACCAATTGTAGGTTTTCAAAGCTCATGATGCAAATTGATATAAAATGAAATGTGGAATTAATTTATGAAATTATTCCTATTTTACACATCTAAAATCTTGAACTTGACATGTAGAATCACATCAGTTTTTGCATAATTTTTCAGAAAAATGGCAAGAAGAGTTTTCAGGAAAGTTGAAACAGACCTCTACTTTTTCCATTCCCTTGAGAAAACCAATTCTTTCGATTTATACACAAATTCTATCTGCAAAGCGGACAAACCACAGAAACAACATTGAAGAAACAAAACTCACGGATCTCGATGCTTAGCTTCGACACGGAGTAAGAATCATAGGTACGTACCCATGGGCGTGATTCTCCAAATGGAAACCAATAAGTTTTGAAGCCGCTTCTAGGGCACCCCTCCATTCTCTCCGCTTATTATCTCTTTCTCTCTCATCCCCAGCCGAGTTCTTGAGAGCTTGCTCGAAGTCGCTTTGCCACGCCCATTTCTTAACGTTGGAAACACTAATGTAAAAGATGGGAAGAACCACGAGGTTGTGGTCCCTTTTGCAGTTGAGGATCGTGACCAGCTCGTGCAGGCACCACCTGGAGTCGGCATATTTCTCGGTGAACACAACGAGGGCGATCTTTGCATGGCGGATAGCTCCAAAGATGTCCTCAATCTCCTTCCCAGCGTGTTCTCTGTCTTGGTCGTAGAAGCAGTTAATATTCTCCTGTATCAGCCGATTGAAGAGGTGCGACGTGAAGGTTTTCCTCGCGTCGGGGCCTCTGAAACTTGCGAATACGTCGTGTTTCCATCGACAAGAAGTAGAAGAAGAAGGAGCAGAAGACATAGTTTCCTGTCTTGTTGATGAAGTGGTGTAGAAACTTTGATTTGTATTAGGTTAAAAAGACATCAGGAGAAACCCGTGGCCTCTTCTTCTTGAACGTGCGTGTCTCCTTGTCGGGCAATAATTTACCAGGGAAAAAGAATGTTTGGTGGGATGCAATTCTTTCACCAAAAATCTCATCTAACAATCAGAGACTTGTTCATGATCGGTTTTAGGTAGAGGTGTCGGCCGGGTCGGGTCAGGTCAAGTATGGTCCGACCTATATTGAACCATTTAACTCGTTTTGATCCATTTTCATATAGTATAAATTTAACGACCAGTACCCGACCCAACTCATACCGGACCAATATTACTAAAACATTTCCATATTTCATTTAATTTAGCAAAACTAATGAATTTTTAAAAAATTATATTACTAAAACATTGTGGGCAATTTTTATACTTTTTTATTTTTTTATTTTTATGTTTTCTGTTTCCTTTTCCTTTTTTTTCTTTTACATAACAAATTAAAAGTTCGGTCGCGCACCCACCGTCATCGCCCGCCTGCCCCGCTGCCACTGCCTGTCGCCGTCACTCGCCCGCCCCACCGCCTCCACTCGGTTGCCGCCCGCCACCGCCGCTTGCCGTAACCAACCCCACTGCCATTTCTTTTAACCTTTTCATATATATTCTTCCATGAGTAGCGTAGCGTCACCACGCCCCCACAACCCCAAAAACTCCCAAACCCGCACAAATTTCACGACTCTCGAGCAAGAAAAGGAAGGGCAAAAGAGATCTCTCTTTCCCTCTCTCACTCTCTCTCGCCGCTCCCTGGTGGTGGTGGGTTTTGTTGCTATCTGCGATTCGTTTGCAGCGAGGTCGATCTCGAAATGGCCATGGCGATGAGAATCACGGGGAGATCAAGGGCCTGTATGGTAATCATTCTGATCCGAAAAAGTGATTCTGATTAAAATGGTTTTTTCTGATTCTATTCTTTGGATGAGTTTTAGAGAATCAGAACGCGTTTAGTAACTGCATAAAATTTATGTTCCTGGAACAGAAATGCGTTTGGTAACTGCGCATAATTTCAGTTCCCGGGAACAATTTCTCTTCCCAATTTTCATCATTTAAGTCAAATAATTACGTAGTTACTTTGTGAAATTTCATCCTACATTTCGAATTAATCGAAAATTAATTCATATTGATTCTCTTATATAACATATTGCATATTGAAATGTAAAAATAAATATCAAGAATCATCACGAGTCATTTTCGCCATTTATTGTGGGGTTTCATCCAACTCTTTTGAGCGAGCGGACAATTGACACGAGCGACACCTTCATTTCTGCAAGGAAAATGCCCTGCACTACCCTGTATTGTTGTGCGTTTTTTGGTTCTAGGAAATCAAATCTCAATATTAATTCATCCAAAACTTAAGAACGAGAGCTTGCTAAGTGTTCACGCTGGTTTTTTTTTGGCTTTTTCCAAAATTTTCGAAAACTAGACTAAGTCTAAAGTACATAAACCTAGGCAAACCACAACAAATAAAATCAAGTGCACAATCAAAGAATCATGGCATTGATAAATCGCATCATAAAACCCTACCGAATCCCTAAGGGCTTAGAGAATGTGGTTCGGGTTTAATTTCAAATGTGTTTATAAGTTTCCTAAAAAAAACAAAATCAATGAAATCTAGGAAATTTAGGCCCAAATTTACGAAAACGAAGTCAAACTAGCCTAATCTAAGCTTCTTCTATTTTTAGGGATTTTCTGAATTTTTATTTTTAGAAATTTTCCAATACTTTTCGATTTTTTTTTATATATTTTTCTTTGAAAATAACACCTCGTTCTGTTTTAAGTTGAAGGAAAAGTGACAAGAGAACTGAAAAGGAAAAGTGAGAAATAAGGTACTTCATTCTGTTTCGTGATTATCAAAAGTGATTCTTTTTCCAGAACCAACTTTTTTTTTGTCCTTGTTTTTGCTCCAAAACTGTTTCCGGGAACAGAATCAGAATCAGAATCATTTACATTACCAAATAGAATTCTCATCTTTTTTTATTCCAGGGAACAGAATCAGAGAACCAGAATGGTTGTCACACAGGGCCCAAGTGATTCAGCGACCAGAAGGGGCTCAGCTCCATAACCCTTGACGACGGCTCCGAAGATCTCTTCGCCCACCAGTCCTCCGAGGGCTTCCACAGCCTCGCCGAGGGCGAGACCGTCGAGTTCTAGATCGAGTCCGACGGCAACCGCAACCAAGGCGGTCGACGTGACCAGCCCCGGCAGCTTCGAGTTGCAGGGGAGCAGCCGTGGCAGATGAGGCGGCGGAGGTCAGAGGCGGCAGGCAGGCGTTGGTGGTCGATGACGGGCAACATTCTAGAATATTTTTTATTTTTCTTTCTTTGTTTTACTTATAAAAATTTAAAATAAGAAATAAGAAATATAAACTAATATACTTGAGTTGAGGCCTATTACAAGTGGGTGCTTGGGAAGCTGCGGGCTGTCGAAATTGGATTAGGTTAAGACTCATATTTGACCTATTTTTTAAATTTGCTGAATCCATATATGACCTTAGTGAATAAAAGTGGGTTAAAAAGTGAGTCAATGACCCACATTGACACCTCTAGTTCCAGGGAATCTGCAACTTGGATTTATTTGACAAATTTTGTTAATCTCTCTCCCTCTCCGTTGACTTCGAATTGGTGGACATTTCCATGTGAGTATAATTTTTTTTTTGGGTGATAATGTGAGTATTAATTAAATGCGGCTTATCGGATTCGTTATGGACTATAATTAATTACGGAGCCAATGGTCCTGGGATTCAGTGCGAGATGCTCAAATCGTTCTTTAAATGTTCTATTAAAACACCATACTGACATTAAACAGAAACGCGAGTAAATTTGAAATATAGAGGTAAGAAATGGTCACGGCATCTGAATACACAGAGAAACATTTGATTATATTATGCACGTCCAACCCGAAAGAGAAAATAACGCAAGACAAGTCACGTTTCTCTCTTGGGATCACCAAAAAATTGGATCTGGATTCGCTAGACTTCAACTATCTCAAGGGTTGATTATGTTCTGACCAAAAAAGAAAGGGAAAAGTGTCAAAAAAATCATAACATATTGTGTTAGTGCCAATTCAGTCCTAAACCTTTTATTCGTGCCAATTTAATGCTAAATCTTTTATATTTGTATCAATTGACTCCATCCGATAATTTTTAGTCGGAATTCGCTGATGTGGACACCGGCCGTCCCACGTGGCACGGTCAACGCTGACGTGGACATTTTTTAATTTTTTTAATTTTTTTTTGAATTTTTTAAAATATTTTATACTTTTTTTCTTCTTCTTTTTCCTTTCTTCTTCTTTCTTCTTGGTTCTTTTTTCCTTCCCTCTTTAGCGTTGTTGTAGGTGGCCGGCCACCGCCCGGCCAGACGCCGCACGTCGGGACGACTAGACTCGCCGGGCCGAGGGCGAGCCTTGCCACGGCCGACCCTTGCGTCGGCTGGCGTCACCTAGGCGAAGGCAACGCCGGACGAGGCCTCGACGGCCTGGGCAAGTGTCGGCGTCTCCCAATCTGGCTACGCCGACCCACGTGACCTCCAATGCCGCCACCAATGCTAACCCACAACCTTTGCAAATGGTGAAAGACAGAATGGAGGGACAGCATGAACGACTCAAGTGGCGAGGGGCTGGTGTTTGACGACGGCTGGAGATGCGATGACGAGGTATCGTCGCGGCCTCGACCCGGCGAGGACGGCAATGCCGGCCTTCGCCACCCTAGCCTAAGCAAGGGTCAGCCGTGGTGAGGCTTGCCCTCGACCCGGCGAGTCTAGTCGTCATGGCGCGTGGCCTGTGGCCGAGCGGTGACCAGCCACCTACAACAACACTGAATAGGGAAGGAGAAAAGAGCGAAGAAGAAACAAAGAAAACAAAAAGAAAAAAAGAGAAAAAGTATAAAAATTATTTCAAAATTCAAAAAAAAGTTAAAATATTTAAAAATGTCCACGTCAGTGCCGGCCGTGCCACATGGGATGGCATCCATGTCAATAAATTCAAGGTAAAATTGATCGAATGGACTCAATTGGCGTAAATGTAAAAGTTTTAGGACTAAATTGACACCAATAAAATGTTTAGGAATGAATTGCAGTGCAATAGGTTTATGACTTTTTTGACATTTTTCCAAAAAAAAAAAAAGGGTTGATTATGTGAATATTTTATTTTGGGCCCACATAAGAACCAACGGCTAGGTCGAGCTTCGCATGCTTTGGGAAAATTGTTTAAAAAATTATAAACCAGTTGTATTTTTGCTAATTTAGTATTGAACCTTTAATTTTACCAGTTAAGTTCTAAATATTTTCAAGTTTGGCGAAATGTGTCCATTCAGTCATTCTTGGTTGAAAATCAATACCAAGGACGTCGGTCTTCCTTTGTAGCACGACCAACACTACACAATCATCCTACATGGTTTTTGTCTTGTTGATTCGTGGCGTAGAAACTTTGATTGAGAGACTGTATGTGGGGAAAATTATTAAAAAAAAGTCCTAAACCTTTCGCACTTTTGCCAATTCATTCCTAAACCTTTTAAGTTTATCGATTTAGTCCTAAACATTATTAACTTTTTTCAATTTAGTCATATTGGCCGGAAATCGCTGATGTAGGCGCCAGTCGTCCTATATGACACCGCCGGCACTAACGTGAATAATTTTTAAAAATATTTCGAATTATTTTATTCTTTCTTTCTTTTCTTCTTGACTTTTCGGAATCAGGGGCGGCAACCCCGCCGGCCCCTAGTTGAGGGAAAAACAATAATTTATCAGGGAAAAACAATGATTGGTGGGATGCGATCTTTCAAAAAAAATATCAGTTGACTTAATTAGAGATTTGTTCATGATGGGTTTTAGTGAAATCTGGAATCTCCAACTTGGATTTATTTGTAATATTTTCTCAGTTCCCACTGACATTCGAAAGAGAAAATGCACTGAATGGCTGGAGCAAAATTTCTCTCCGAAGATTACACGTTCAGCTTCGTAGCATGCAGAACCCAATACAAAATATTTGTACGTTAATTGACAGCACTGAAATTAGAACTTTAAGACGATGTTGACAGTTAGACTTCCAAGAACGCATCATCCGGGTATGGTGGACATTCCAACGCCTTTTAATATTTCTTTCTAGTATACACATTTTTTGTTCGTAACTTGTGAGTAAAATTGAATGCGCCTTACACTCGATTTGTTTCGCAAAAAATATAATATCTTTGGAAAATATTTTTCGGAAAGTCATTTTCAAAAAAAAATAAATAATATTTTTCGATATTTGGTTGAGACTTAAGAATGAACTTGAAAATAATTTCTAGGAGTGAGCGGTTCTAGGTCCCTTATAAGTTCCATGTGGAACCTGGAACCTAGAACCTATCCTCTAGAACAGGTTCCTTATTTTTTGGAACCTAGAAACTACCTTGCATACCTTGGAACCTGGAACCTGGAACCTACCCTACCACAGGTTTCAGGATCCGATTAGGGGTATCCGGAACTTGCCAATATCAATTTGTTCTCTCTCTTTTTTTTCATATTTATGTTAAGCAAAATGATAGTGAGCGCAACAACAAAATTGAGAGTATCTCATCTTAATAGGAACAATTCATCATAAAATATGAACACGTAAAATAAGATAAACAACAATCAAATGATTGTGGCAGCATGGTCTCCTCCAAAAACCACCAAATCATCTACTGGTAATAACATAAGAGGTTTAGCAAAAGTATTATCCATACAACTTGAGAGACAAACAAGCTATAGTAGAAAATAAAAGGTTTAAACAGAGCAGCAGACAAAATAAATCAGTAAATAAAGCCAACCGAAATTTTAAGATAGTTATGAACAGGGTTAAAACTATTAAGCTCAAATTGCTAGTCCTTATATAGAACGGGCATGACAAAAGGTTAGATCATTGAGCAGCCTAACGGATGCATATACTAACCTTTGTTAAGGTTTTTCGGTCCGGTACAGATTCAGGTTCCGGTTCAGATTCAGGTTCTGGTTCAGTTCCACTAGGAACCGGAATCGAAGTTCCTAGAAAAATAGAACCGGCAATCGGACCCTGGCTCATTGGAATTTGGAGCCGGACCAGGAACCGGCTATCTAGTTCTCCGGTTCTCGGCTCTACCATGGAATCGTGCTCACCCCTAATAATTTCCTTCGTTTGGCAAGTAATTAATTTTCCTATGAAAAATTACCAAAAAATTCAAATTTTTTGGTATTTTAAAAAATTTATTTTATTTTATTATTTTTTAAATTTATTTTATTTTTTTCCTTTTCTTTTTCTTTCTCTGCAGGTCGCTGCCAGCCGGCGACCTGCAGAGAAAGAAAAAGAAAACAAAAATAGAGAAAAGGAAAAAATAAAAAAATAACTAAAAAAATAATTTTTATTAAATTTTATAAAAATTAAGAAATTCGAAATTATTTTTTAAATTAATAAAAAAATGAATGTGGAGAAGTTGAGGGAGCAAAAATGAGAGAAAATATTTCTCTCTTCTCAAAAAGAGGAAAACATTCTCCCCATTTTTGAAGAAGTTTTTTCCATGAGTGGAAAATATTTTTCTTGATTAGCTTATTTTCTGCTAACCAAATGCCGAAAAATCCGGAAAACATTTTTTTGAAAGTTATTTTCTATGAAACAAACGAAGATGTTTTGCAAGTACACTAGTTAATTTTGTAATAACAGTCAATAACCAACATTAAATGCCGGAAAATATTCTCGTAGAAGGTTTTTTTTTTTTGGTTGAAATCGTAGTAGTTATTTTCCGCGAAACAAAACTTCTATGAGAATATTTTCCGGCATTTAATGTTGGTTATTGACTGTTATTACAAAATTAACTAGTGTACTTGCACATGCTTTGCAAGGTTCTATATTTCAAAATTTGTTGAAGATTCATCAAAACTCCTTCTCTACTTAAACACAATCAACTTATATGAACATATAATATCTTGTCAATGTTACATCAATGATCGTAACCACGAAATTTAAACAGTTGAAAAAAATATATTATCCAAAAGAATATGTATCGTTCATTACAAGATCAAACGTTGTAGGTTTGATAATCTCGTATATAAATCCACTTTACACTAATCAAATATCTTCTATGTCCTATTTTACTATCATGAATTTATCATGCCCTATTTTTCTTTTTAATTTGATTCCAATTTCTGTCATTTTTAAGCAATCATCACTCTTTAATTAAGTAAAGTTAACTCTATCGTTGATTTTACTACATTTTGTATATGCTTGAACCAAAGTAATTTGATGTTACAATATTGATTCGTGCTGATAATTATCTATATTGTCTCACAGAACATAATGTGTATAGCATAACTATAATTTTTTTTCCCCTAAATTTTTTTTATTTCTACCACATAAAATGCCGTGCCTAATAAGTCAATATTACTTATGTTTACAAGCATAATTATTTTCTCATTCTCATGGAGTTTACTTTTACAACTTATTACTAGATATAAATGATACTTGTGACTTAATTTTTCTAGAATATTTTTCTCTTAAAGTTTTCTTGAGAGAAAAGAAAAGGTTTCTCCCTATCACATGATTGTAGTACATACTTTTTACTACTTATATAGTATATCATGAGATGTTATATATTCATTTATGGATTGACATTTTAAGAGATTTAAGAGATTTTCCTCTATAATAAGAATCTGGAAAAGAAAAGAACAGTTTCATTAGATCAAATGCATTTGATGTTTAACTATAATACATTAGATTAAATTAAATTAGATTAGATTGAGCGAGTGGGAACGGATAATCCCATCCTCATAATTACCTTCTTAAAAGAAAGAGGTTATTATATGCTGCAGCCATGTATTCTTATTATCGTCGTGCTGGATAAATTGTTCCTAAAATTCATTAGCGATTCCCTTTTTTTTTTAAGATTTTGAGCCCCTTTCTTTTCCTAGTAGCAAAAAACCTCGGATATAATTTATTATTGCATAATATATTTTTGGGATAAGTTCCCTAGAAATCATAAAACTTGTCGCGAAAATGCAATTTGATCTTAATACATTCAAAAAGTGCAATAAAGTCCTAAAAATTTCCATATTTGTTTAAACTGTAATGACCATAACCATGAAAATTAATACTTAACTCCATGATTAGCTTACAAATCATCGACATAATCTTGTTCTATGTACCGTGTAAATTATGAGATCTAACTAAAAATAGAACATGAGATATAGCGTAATGGTGATGTTGGGACTGGCTGATGAAGACATGATTCAATATAAATGCTTTAACACACTTTATTCTTGGAGGATACATCAAACCGACCTATGTGATGATACACATCAAATGTGAACTCAAACATCGACTGTAAGGCGCGCATAGAGCTTAGCCTATCAAGGCTCAAAATGTGCTCCAAGTGAATCAAGCCAGCGTCCACACCTTCCATGAAACCCGACGATCTTTTTACCGGTTGATGGAAAAGAAATGTGCGTCCCGTCTTCTATACCAATTGGCCCAAAAGTTCTTTCATTGCTCTGAAATTTGAGGGAGCGAACGATAGTATACCCACAATAATCTCCAAAGTAACCAGAAAATGAAGTCAAGTACTCTCGAGGATATTTGAGTTTGACCTGCAAAATTAGAACCACAAACATATTTAATCCCAACCCCCCAGCTGCAGAATCTTGACATATCAGCATACGCAGAACACTTCGATTGATGAGTTGTATTCCGTTAGACAAACAATGTAAAGCTAAATAGATAAAACCGCTGCATGTCGAGTATAAGACCTATTTTGATCCGCGACAATTATCGAATCCTTGTCTGTAAAATGAATATCAATTGCTTCAAGAGTGCTTTGGCAACGCTTTGAGAACAGTTTACTAAAATAAGGAAAAGATGTTATCAGACTTGAAGTCACAAAGTAGATATACCTTTTTGATGTGTTATTTTTGTAGAGAGTATTCTTTTGAATGTATTGAGTGCTTTCATTATAAATGGAACCAAGGAAGGGTGGAAAACCGAAGAAAAGTCCCTTCTTGTCTGTGATGATATTACATCACGCCCATACACTGACTTTCTCAATGTAAACTCAAAATAGACCGACTGTTCTCATATCTTACTTTTACCTCTACGCTCTACTTAGAATACTTTCGTGCTCATGTACATATACGTGACCTCCAGAGCACTTAAAACCAAACCTTATCAGCAACACAGAAGTTGCACGTTTATGAGATTAAGTAAATGTCTGAAGGCCATACCTCGAGTGTTAAATGTCCTCCACCTCCACCATGTTTAGGGCCCTGAACCACAGAAGCATTCTTGTCGTACTCAACAGTAATGGAGTCAATAGCTAATCCACCTTTCACGATTATTTCTCTCACCCCCGTGCTATCTCCATCATCCCAAGGACTGCCACCTTGACCTCCAAATGGCCCAATGGATTTCAAGAAACGAAGATCAGAAATTGGTTCAGAGTAGACTCCTAGCGCATCAAGCTGGACACCAGACCTTCCATGAAAGCCAATTATCTTGCGGCATGTCAATGCACAGCTAAAGAAGCTTCCTTGTTCCTTACCAAAGGGTCCATGCCTTCTTATATTGCTTTCGAACGTGAGTGATTGAATAACAGAACAGTCATGTCTGATATAACCTGATACTGAAGTTAAGAACTCACAAGGGTAATCCAAGTTAACCTGCAGAATTAGCAAGTATTTATTGAATTTAACTGTTACATTGATCCATCTCAAGGATGATAGATAGATTACCAAGGCCTAAGAAAACACCGCATCCCCGTACAGCCTAGAAGTTGATCCTAGATCCAAGAATCTCTAAAGCTAATGTATGGATGGACTACTATTCTTACATCATACTTTTCTGGTCAACAATCGAAGACGATAGGTCTTTAGTTTTTCTGGCACCCTTAGCTGATTCTCTTCATTTAGCAATGAGTAAAAAAAGACTTATTTGACTCGGTTACTCTCATGAATAAAAGATTAAGGGAAGAATTCAATAACCAAATGACAACTTTAATCATACACAGGGCTTTCATTTCCCTCCATACTGCATCATCGTACATTCTGCATACAGGTTTTTATCGCTCATAGTTTACTTTGGTAAAACTTTTCAAGTTTAGTAGGAAACTAATAACGGTGGCACAGGGCAGTGGTAAGTGCCTAGACCTTAGCCGTACCTTACCACACCGCATAAAACATTCCTCCTAAAGTTTTTTTTTTTTTTTTGGGTAAGGTACATTCCTCCTAAAGTTGCTATTAATAGGAATAAGGGAAAGTCTGTTATAGCCATTTCTGTACATTCGATGTGCTCTACAGGTAGAGAAATATACATAAAGCTGAACAAAGTTAATAAAATTAAAAGATTCATTGAAATTGTTCATTTGGATATTCACTGAAAAGATAATCATAGATTCTTCTCTTCATCGGAACAATAGGCATTTATGCTCATTACTAATGTTGAACAGATTATACGCAACCAAGATATATCATTTTCATCGGAGGTTGAATCAATCATCTAAAGAAGAATTAGGCCAAACATTAGGATACAATATGCAAAAATAAAATTTCTATCGAAGAGAAGCAAATTAAAGGCTTTCATAAAAATTCTCGTAGAATCAAGAACTGGGTTTGTGTGTGCGTGAGAGAGAGAGAGAGAGAGAGGATCAACGGTAAACATGACTCACCATATGGATATCTCCATTGCCACTGTGACCATGTATAGAGCACCAAACAGATTCGCCATTATCGTCATACTCAAAGGAGATGCAGTTGACACCGAATTCCTACTAGAGTAGCCTACCGTATTTATTTTGCCACCGTCACTTGCACCATGTCCAAAAGAGCGACCCTCCTCATAGGTGATATTAATAGATTCAATTGCAGAAGCAGAGACTACAACAATTTTAGTATTCATGCATCGCATTTACATTTGTATATAATTCGGATCAACGGTGGATGGACCTAATTCAAGGTTCTGAGCTTCATTGAATCATCCGAACTGAGCCCACAAGAGCACAAATTCGGCCAAGCCCATAGAATTCTGATGAAATGGGATTTTTGTTCAAATATTGATGTTTCGTTTCTCTCACCTAGTCCCCATTTTGAAGAGACTTTTGGGAATCTGGGGCATTGGTTTGTTCGAATCGGTTCTCTTTTGCGGCGATTATATCAATTTCCAGAACAATTATGTGGGTCATGTTCTCGAGTATGAAAATCAGCTGTTCTGTGATGCAAGTTTGAATTTCAGATTACTCTAATGTGGAGGTGGGACAGGCTTAGTTAGATATTTTTCACGTAAATTCATACATTGTGAAAGATGACATGAAATTGGGAGCTCTGACGAGTTTATTGAGTGGAAATTACGCTAGTTGGCCTTTCCCTTTGCTCTTCCTGGTAACGTTTTCCCATCGTTTGATGCCTCATTTGGTTTATTTTTGTCGTTCTTTGAGAGAAGCCGATGGTGCAATATAACAACTGGTCAACTCCTTGTGGAGTTTTCTTTTTTCCATTGGTCGGAAGTTAGATGGGTGCTTTTTTTTCTTTGGTCGGATTAGATGGGTGCTTTCGATTAGAGTTTTTTCCACTATTTTTACTTTTGGACTTGAGGTCATTGCAGCGCAGATGTAGAAGCCTGTGGGATTTATTCGTTTCGTTTATAGTTGCCGAAAATAGCAAGAGTTTTAAGAGATTTGGACACCTTAAAGTTTAATTAAATTCAGAAATTTTTTCAAATTTAGGAATCCTACTTTGATTAGGATTAGAGCTTCTCAAGCCTATAAATAGAACACTAAGCCTAGGTTATTCATTCATACGCACTCACTCAAAATTTTCAGAGCAAAAACTGAGGGAGAGAGAGAGAGAGGCAAGTTCTGGAGCCGAAACCTCCCTCCGGCGTAGCCTTCATCAAGAGGAAGTTGAGTCTTCTGGTGAATTCCAACTTGGTCTTCAACGAAAGGCACACTGCAACTCATCAAAGGTGGGCCCAACAGAGAGGATTACATGAAATAAAAGTCAAGAACTCCTTTTGGAATTACATGAAAGAGAAGCAGATTAGCTTTTCCTGTCTCCTTTTTTGTGCGGTTAATCTTCACTGGTACACCTGGTTCTCTGCCCACCACTTGAGGAACCACGCTGCAGTCCAAAGGCAGGAGCTTGGCGTGCTAAGTTTCGGTAAATTTCGATTCGGGAAAAGCAATTCTAGGTAAGTTTCTTTTTTGGTTGTCAAAATATCTTATTTGCTTTGATTGTTTGCAAACATGTAGATATTGAACTTAAAGCCTTGCACATGCTTATTACTCTCGGCCGAAATTACATGCTTTTGCTATCAAAGATTGAAAACATGAATTTTTTATCAACAAGAATCGAAAGTGATTTTTTGCAAGATCAATAATAAAAATCTGATTTTTATCGGAAAAATTCGGAAAAGGTTTGCTTGACTTGAATTGATTCACATATTTGGCATAATTTTATGAAATCAAAACCTAATCCATATTAAGGAAATCTTTTTTCCTAAAAGGCAACGTTTTTCCTAAATCGGACAAGTCCTCTTCGGGTACGATCCTCTGGTTTAGTAGAAAACGGAAAATTAGTCGACTCAATCTATGACCATTTAGATTCGGTCCGCTAATTTCGATTAAGCCGACTTGGATTAGGAGTGTGATTTTCTTTGGAAAATAAAGTGGATATTCATGGATGATCTTGTTGGTTTGCTTTCCTTATCTTGTTGGAGCTTTTGGATTGGTTTTGATTGAATTCCATATATGATAAAATTCCTAAAAGATTTAGTAAGATACGGTTTCCTATAAACCTTATCTAATTAAACTTTAGGAAGGCGGGATTTTTTTAGGAATCCTATCTCATAAATTGTACGGAATAAAGTCAAAAGAATCAAATCATTGATGGGCATCATTAAGTTGCCGAAAATTCATGGGGAAATATCAAAAAAAAAAAAATTCATTTGCATATCATTCGCATATCCCATCCGTAATTGTTTCATATTTCATATCTCATGTCGCATGTTTACATATTTGCCTACCATGTTTTCGAATATCACATTTTGCATGTCATGTCATTACCATGTCATATTTTGCATATTGCATGTATCACATGTCTATGTCATATTTGCTTGCTATTTTGCCATCTCACGATATGCTATGTCATGTAGTATCATGTTTAGGGTTATGCATCTTAGGTTAGTTAAAAAATAATTCACATGTTTAAGTCGTTTAACCTAAAGTTGCATGTCATTTAGGCTAAACATAATTTCGTGTCTAATATAGGCGACATGATAGGATACTTGCCACTTGCATTGATTTTTAGCATGTCATTAGCATAATTCGTTTGAGCTAAAAATTGCACGTCATTTAGCTAGATAAGATTTTTGCATGTCATATAGCTTTTGCATGTTATATCATATTTGCATTAATATTGTATCATTTTTTGCATGCTTGAATTGGTTAACTAAGTTTTTTTTTAGCACATAGGAAAAAACTGCATACCATCATTTGTCATGCATCACATTTTCGCATAAGCATAAAATCCATCTCATTCTTGCACATGTCATTCATACATTCATGTATTGCATACATTAAGAAAGAAAATCCAAAAATAACTCCATTCTCTGAACTTTAAATCAATTCAAGTTGAGTTGCTAATTTTATAATTTTTTTTATGAAATTTAAGGTACCGAAAGGGCATTGATTTTAACTAATTAATGTAACCAAGTCCCCGAACTTAAAAATCTCTAGTTCGTAGAAATAAAGTATTCTCCCGATACTTTATTTAGGTTCATAATCAACCTACCAAGAATGATTAGTGGCGACTCCAAACCTTAAATTATTTGAATATAAACCAAAGTCGTGATTTGGTAGGGCATGGGAGAGGCCGTATTAGGTTAGTCATCTAATTAACCTAATAATCCATTAACCTAAGGAAACCCATTTTTTTTAGGTCTCAACACATGGCAACACTATTGCTTGGGAAATGAATTTCTCGCCGAAAGTTAATTTTTCTACTTCTGCTCTAGAAATTGATTTCACATCAGAGAAAAGCGTTTGATAACAAGACAAAACTTTTACTTCTGGAATAGAAATTTATTTGATAACGGTTGAAAATTTCTACTTCTGGAACATTATTAACACAAAATCTTCTACGAAAATCAATTGTCGGCAGAAAAATTTCTACTTCATTTTTAATTTTTTTTAATTTCTTAAAAAAATAATTTTAAGTATTAAAAAATATTATTTACTTTTTCAAAATAAAAAATTATTGTCTATTTTTTATTTCGGCGGCTAGAGACGGTGACAGTCGGCGGTGGTCGGCGGCGATAGTTGGCGGTTGGCGGCTGCCGGTGGTGGTCGCGGCAGGGGTGGACGGCGGGCAGTGGGCTGCGGCAGTCGGCGGTGGTCGACGGTGCGGCGGTGGGCAGCGACGAGAGGTGGTTGGCAGCGAGGGGCGGCGGCGGTTGCAACAGCGGTGGTTGGCGATGGGGAGGTGGTCGGCGGCAGGCGGTGGGCGACGACGGCGGAGGCGTGGTTGGGAGAAAGAAGCGCTAAAAATGACAAGAGGCCGAAGTGAAAGAGATATTGACGTTGAGAAATTTCTACTTCTGAAAGAGAAGTAACCTATTTTAGGGCGCGCATGGCAACACTTCTACTTCAGAAATCAACTTCTGGCCAGAAGTTGATTTTTCTATTCTGCTCTAGTAACATGACAAAATTTCTGCTTCCGAAACAAAAATTCGTTTGATAACGGTTGAAAATTTCTACTTCTGGAGTATTATTAACACAAAATCTTCTACGAAAAATTATTTTCGACGGTCGAAAAATTTCTACTTCATTTTTTATTTTTTTTAAAATATTTTTTTTATTAAAATATATTATTTATTTTTAAAAAATAAAAAATTATTATTTATTTTTTTCTACGGCTGTCGAAGACGGCAACCCGGCAGCAGCGGTGGGCGGCGGCGGCCGATGACGGCGGAGGCGTGTTTGGGAGAGAGGCACTAAAAATGAAAAGAGGTCGAAGTGAGAGAGATATTGATGTTGAGAGATTTTTACTTCTGAAAGAGAAGTAACTTTTTTTAACTTCTGGAATTAGCTAAAAAAAAACTTCAAAGTAGTAGAAATGTAATATTGCGTAACCAAACGGATTTCTGCTTCAATAGTGCATTGTTAAGCAGATTTCTGCTCCAGAAGCACTTCTGAAACAGAAATTCATTTTCAGAAGTACTACCAGGCGCGTCCTAACTTCTAAAATTGGCTCAAAAACAACTTCAGAAGCAAAAATTTTCTTCAGAAGTAGAAATGTAATATTGTGTAACCAAACGGATTTTTGCTTCAAAAGTTGCATTACCAAATGGATTTTTGCTCCATAAGCATTTCTGAAGCAGAAATTCGTTTCTAGAAGTGTTACCATGCGCGCCCTTAATAACGACTAATTTCACATAATTTTCTTATGAAAGAATCGACTACATACTTCCCCGACAACTATAAAGTTTGTGATATTATAATTTATTACTACTTTACCAACTGTTCTCAATTGATTATTCTTTGACCTCTGTCTTTCTCTATGTAAATGCTTATAAAAAGGTTCACCGCATGTTTAGTCACTTTTTAAACTCGAAAGCAAGTTTCATTAGATAGTTTTGAACTTTTTAGACGTGGTAAGTTATTAACGTGTATTATATATATATAGTGACTAATTACAGTAAGGATACAGATAAAATACAATTATAAAAATATTCCATTATACATATAAATTACACGTTAATATAAGTAACTTATAAAGAGTTTAGTAAGTTGCATGGAAGTAATTTCGCATATCAATAGTAACTTTCTCTACTGTTCCTATACATCGATGGGTGATTTTCAAATATAAGTTCAAACTTATAGGTGGTAAGTTTAGAGCTCTAAAATTATCAAAGGATAGTAACTCTTAAATATAGTTGTTTATTTTATATATAAAAAAAAAGAGCACTTTTGATATCTATGTCAGAAAGTTGAAGTTTTCACGATAATTAGTAACATTCACTACGAAAAAGGAAAATGATAGCAATTTTTATATGTGATTGTTTCACCGGAATTTCTCCCGCAACGAAGTACCTTTTACCGAAAGTGGTTCTTTGGTTTTTAAACGTAGGAAAAGGATCGTGTGGTGATTCCGGACAGGAGCGATCCAGATATATCAGCAGTTTCAGTTTCTAATATAATTATACAAACTCAAACCGAACCACTGGACAGAAAGGCGTAGAAATAAAATTATTACAAGCAAATCGACATAAACAAGCATCGACGGAGTTTGACTTGCCGACGAAGCCCAAAGATACTATGGTATTGTGCTGGAATTTGACTCGACGATAAAGTACCAAGGATAAAGATACACGCTGGATTTTGACTTGATGACGAGAATCTGAAACTACAACTAAGGAAAATAAAGTGCAGTACATGAAAGTAAAAATAAAGATAAATTTGTTTGATTTGTTGGGAAGCTTTTTGGTGGGCGTTTTGTGGTATATATAATGGTTGAATTGTAACTGCTTCTTGACAGTTGTGTTCCTCAAATAATCACCATCGACTATATCTATGTCCCCTATGCTTCATGATCCACTTGATCACGTTCTTAGGTAGTTACCATCATCACTGTGTGTAGACAATTATGTAACCGTCGATGGTCCTCTGTCAACGGTTTAAATCCTTCTGGTTACCTTCATCGATCATGCCCACATTCTCTATGTCTTTGCAAATCCCACGATTATGCCCTTAGACAGTTATCTTTTCAGTGTGCAAGCATCTATGCAACCGTCGATGACCGTTCCATCACTGAGTGTTCAAACAACAACCATTCCTCGTTCTGGGCGTGCATCTATTTTTGATTATTTCAAATCTCTGGCGGCATAATACTCATTGTTGGTGCTAAAATCGATGGTTGTCTTAACTCCATCATCGTATTCGACAACTGGGCACTTGACATCAATAAACGCCGTCATCGATTAGCGCATGAATGCTTCTTCAATAACTTAGTGTATGTATGACATTTTTCACGTGCACATGATCTATTTACGTCCTAATATTTATCTTAACTCCTCTTCACGCACTAAGCGCGTGTGTATTGATGAATAGATTATTTTGGTGTCAACAGTGATTAGTGACATTTCCTTTAAAAATTGGTCATTTTAACGCATTGATAAGTTCCGGAAATAAATACCAGTAACTTAATGAAACGAATCGGTACTTTTGAAACAATATTATGAACGTTGGAACATGAACTCAAAAAGGTCGGTAATTTCATTTTATATTTGGTTACTTTAACAAGTTGGTAAGCTATGCAATAATTCAGGACATAATCTCGTTCCATGTGCCATGTAAATTATATAAGATCTTGCTAAACATATATCATGAAATATAGCGTAATGGTAATGGTGAGACTAGTTGATGAAGATGTGATTCTCTGTATAAACGCTTTTACACACTTTATTCTTGGAGGACACATCAAACCAACATATTGACACCTCTAAACTTTTGAGAATATCAGTGATAGTACACATTTACATGTAAACTCAAACATCGACTGCACGACGCATATAAAGGTAGAGCTTAGCATGTCAAGGCTCAAAATGTGCTCCAAGTGAATCAAGATAGAGTCCAGACCTCCCATGAAACCCGACCGTCTTTCTACCGGTTGATGGAAAAGAAAAGTACTTCCCGTCTTCTACACCAATCGGCCCAAAAGTTCTTTCATTGCTCTGAAATGCGAGGGAGCGAACAATAGTATACCCAAAAAAATCTCCAAAGTAACCGGAAAATGAAATCAAGTACTCTCGAGGATAGTCGAGTTTAATCTGCAATATTAGAAACACAAACATACTTAATCCCAATCCCCCAACTTCAAAATCAGCATAAACAGAACACTCAAGTTGGTAAGTTGTATTTTGTTAGACAATGTAATAGCCAAATAGATAACACCGCTAATCAATCCAAGACCACTTAAACCGAACCTTAGCAACGACACAGAAGTTGTACGTTTATAGATTATGTAAATGTCTGATGGCCATACCTTGAGTGTTTTACGTCCTCCATCTCCACCATGTTTAGGACCCTGAACCACAGAACCATTCTTTTCGTACTCAACAGTAATGGAGTCAATAGCTAATCCACTTTTCACGATTATTTCTCTCACCCCCGTGCTATCTCCATCCTCCCAAGGACTGCCACCTTGACCTCCAAATGGCCCAATGGATTTCAAGAAACGAAGATCAGAAATTGGTTCGGAGTAGACTCCTAGCGCATCAAGCTGAACACTAGACCTTCCGTGGAAGCCAATGATCTTGCTGCATGTCAATTCACAGCTAAAGAAGCTTCCTTCTTCCTTACCAATGGGTCCATGCCTTCTTATATTGCTTTCAAACGTGACTGATTGAATAACTGGATAGTCATGTCTGATATAACCTGATATTGAGGTCAAGAACTCAAGGGGGTAGTCCAAGTTAACCTGTAGAATTAGGAAGTATCTGTTGAATTAAGCGATCACATTCATCTATATCAAAGACGATAGACAGACCACAGTGGCCTAAGCAAACACCGCATCGACATATAACCTAGAAGTTGATCCTAGAACCAAGAATTTCTAAAGCTAATGTATGGACGGACTATTATTCTTACATCATACTTTTCGGGTCAACAATCGAATACGATAGGTCTTTAACTTCCATCGAAGAGAAGCCAATGAAAAGCCTTCATAAAAATTCTCATAGAATCGAGAATGGGGCTTGTGTGTGCGTGAGAGAGAGAAAGAGAAGATCAACGGTAATATGAATCAAAAAATATTCAATGAACTCACCATAAGGATATCTCCATTGCCACTGTGACCATGTATAGAGGACCAAATAGATTTGCCATTATCGTCATACTCAAAGGAGATGCAGTTGACAACGTTTCCCAACATCACCTTTATTTTCTTTACACCGTTAAATTTTCCATCGTCCCAAGGTTGTCCACCTTGGCCTCCAAATGGTCCACTACGCTTGATCGGATATAGATGAGATATTGGTTCGAAATATGCTCCAAGAGATTGAAGATTGGAACCAGAACTCCCATAAAATCCAATGATCTTCCCACCAGTTGCTGGAAATGAAAACTTCCTTCCCATTTCAGTGCCAAATGGTCCGTATGTTCTTTTATTACTTTGAAATGTGAGCGAACGGATGATAGTGGAACCCGAATCATTCGCAATATATCCCGAAACCGAAGTTAGACATTCAGTCAACCAGTCTAGATTTATCTGTAACAACCATACAAAGGGTAAAGAAAAGTTAATGCAACAAGTCAGGAAACAAAAGCATGGTAGACGAGAATGACTAGTGCATGATCCACTAGACAATGTCTTCAGCAATAGCATGATAAGCTGCATCATTGAAATAGAAAGGATAACGTTTATCTGACACCGAGTTCCTACTAGAGTAGCCTACCGTATTTATTTCGCTGAAGGCTGTTTCAAAGTACCGTTCCAGCAAGACGCATGGAATCCCGATTTGGTGTGCTCGGGGCTATACGTGGGCGTGACACCGACATTATCAGTGCGGATAAGGCTATACGGAGCTTGGTGTGAATCTGAGTCGGGGCGTGTTGTACAACGATGGATTTCCTTTGTACAACAATTAAACACTTCTTTTAGCACGGGAACTATTAACGGTACAGTGCAGCATCAGTAAACAATTAACAGATTTGGACCCAAAAAAAAAAAAAAACAATTAACAGATGGTGTCTCAAGAACTCGCAAAAAATCACAATCTAGCAGCGGGCCAAACAAACAATCTCAGCTCAAATTGGATTCAATCATTTTGGGAGATCAGATTCAGTACTCAGTATTGTTTAAAACTCCACCATATTCTCTTCAAGGTTGCATGGGAAAATAACTAGGAAGAGATGGTCAGAATGGTAAATGTCAAAGACGTGTATAAAGGGCAGAAAAAAAAAAAACTAGGGTTTTCGTTTCTGTGGCGAGCAAGTGCATGTGAAGCTATGCATGGAAAGCTGGGTCGCACCCAAAGAAAAGAAAAAAAAAACCCTATCATTATTTCAAACCAAGAATGGTCAAGAAACCGTGCGCCATTATTTATTACCCCGTGACATTGAGCAAACATGGCTTACAGTGGAAACCCTAAGAACCCCTCCGCAAGAAAACATTAAATTAGGAAGAAAGAAAGCAAGGAAAACAAGAAAACAAAGAAAGAGAAGTTTTAAAATAATAAACAAGAGGAGGGTGAAGAGTCTCAAAGGGTGGCTCAAAAGTCGAACAGTTTGCTCTCATCCCCATTCATACAGATTACACAGGAGGTAATTTGGTCCTTGTTAGTGATGTCATCAAGAACTAGAAGGATCCTTTTTCGACAGAGTTTATCTTTTATCTCATCAGCGTTGCTGTTAAGATCATCCATTTCTAGACCTTGTACCTGCAGAACATCATGGAGAAGTCTCTTCTGAAGAAGTAAAATAGTACCTTCTTTTGCATCTCCAACATTTTCAAGAAAGCTAATACCTTCAAATTCCCTGAAAAGGCGATCACAAACGACTTTGGCCACAGTTGTCTTACCAATTCCTTCCATTCCCCATATTCCAACGACCCGGACATCATCCTCTGACCCAATTTGCAGCAGTGATATCACATCGTCTACAAAGGAATCTACTCCAATAGCACAGGGGGAGCTTGTTCTGGGAATAATCTTGACCAGATGTCCTACAATTTGCTCGATGAAGTCCGATTGATCCCTGTAGTTGCATGGGAAGAACTAGTTCAAACATGACTAACTATTGCATCGAGAGGCCATAGGCATATAAGCAAGAAACACATGAACTCAATTCAATCAGTAGTGAAGTTTTGCTAAATTGTTAATCCATCCTCTAGAGTTCCCTAGATTTTTTCCCTGAACTACAATTATCTTCTCGAAGTGTGTTGAATACTCTCACTAAGCGCATTTACCCCGGAATCATGATTCGTAGAGTCGTAATCATACTCAGTTATTCACTCGGAAAGCTAATTCTTTTGTTTTACTATTAAAGCAGGCAACAAAGGAAGGAGGTTCTACGACTACTTGCCCTTCAATCAAAGATACGTGGTCAATTCCAAGTACCGGGCGGGCAGGGATTCTGGTGCGCTGATCCTCGCCTTTCCCGGCGATGGAGAATCTTTAGCATGACAAAAGCTGAGAAGACATAGCCGATAGTATCTGTCTCACATTGGCCTGTGTGGGAAGATTTTTAACACAAATAGCGTCACATCCTGGGAGAACTCTTGCTGTACTTAAGATTAGTGGCTAACAAATTGAAGCAAACATCTCTGACACAAGCAGAGATAATTTGCTGAGTATGTCGGTTAAAGAGGCTTGTAGTGCTCAATTCTTATATGCAAGACGAACTAGCATGGAGCGGACGGAAGTCCTTAGCAAAACATCTCAAAATGTTCGGCTGTATATGGTATGTCCACATCCCTCCTAAAAAAAGGGGCAAGCTCAATAAGTAGACAGAAAAGGGAATATCGTCGACTGCAGTGACCAATCCAAAGGCTATTGTGTCATCGATTTAAGAATTAAGAAGCTGATTGATCGGTCGAGATATCGAGTTCAACAAGAAGGCTGCCTGAAACTGGGAGGAGGATAAGATTGAGAAAAAAATGTCACATACCACCAGCTCGTGTGGATTCAACAACACAAGGAGAAAGAGAACCATCAGATTCCTCCACTCAAGACGTGACACCACCGTCCTCACCTTATGCAAGAAGAATTTACTCCAAAATCTCTGATAGTAAGGATAAAATCTCTTAGAAGACTTTATCCTAAAGAGATCCCACGTCCTCATGAAGCAGCTTTAGCGCTTTAGAACTAGAAACTACAAAAATATGCTTCCAAAGAAAAGGTTTGGATAGAACTTATGGAGGAAGAAATCAAGATGATTGAGAAAATTGAAATTTAGGAGCTCGACGATCGCCCTGAAGTTGGCCAAAGGTATTCGCAACAATGGACGAGTTTTCCACCTTTCAAAAGAAATATGCAAAGAACCTCCTGAAGAAATTCTGATCTTTTGCAGAACAGTTGCAACTCTGTTTCATGACAAATGAGAAGCTACTAAACAAGGATGGAGCGGAAAAGACGACGCAAGGCTTATTGGAAGTCTATTGTATCTCACAGCTACACGACCAAACATTATTTACCCGATCAGTCTACGGCCACACTTCATGCAGAGTCAAAACCAAATTCACTTTGGAACTGCCAAAAGATTCTAAGTCATTTACGAGAAACAATAGATTTTGGGATTTGATGTCAGTCAACTGCAACCGCAAAGCTACTTTGGTACACCCATAGTGACTGGGTAGGCTTAGCTATCGATAGGAGAAGTGCTGCCTTTTACCCATCTACACTAGTTTTTGGAATGTTCTCATGAACATCTAAGAAGCAAGACTCCATAACACAGTCTATAGCAGAAGCCGAATACGCTTGCACCCGCTGCCACCACCAATCAAACAATATGGCTTCCAAGAGTACCTGATGACATCGGAAAACTGAAGACAAAATCAACTTTTATATTTTGCTACCTTAAGTCCACGATCACTATCTCAAAAAATCTAGTCTTTCTAAGGAAGACCAAACACATCGCCACAAAATGTCTGATACAAGAAATGCAAAGTGATGGAGAAATCAAGCTCAAGTATTGCATACCACGTATAAGGTTGCAGACATATTCACTAAAATGTGATCGAGGCCACGTTCGAAACACTTCAAAGCATGATCAGACTATCATTAAACATATCAAGGAGGAGTTTAAACTCTCGATCCATTTTCTAGAATTTCCTAAACTTTTCTCTAACTTACAATTTTCTAGATGCTCCTACGAGAACTCTTGTAGTAGTTAAGATTAGTAGCTAATATGTCGGCTAAAGTGGCCTATAAACAGGCTTGTAGTTCCCAATTCTCATATACAAGACCAACTAGAGAAACTAAATCCATCGCATACCCTTGTAATCCTTCCTCATCCAATAAAAGCGCTATTGTTTACTTTTTTCACCCTTTGACGGGTTGTCCCACAAGCACAGATAGATACACACCATATTAAAATCGGTAAATTATCTATAAAAAAAAACGTACTAATTCAGTTCTAAATCTTTTAATTTGGTTGATTTAGTCCTAAAAATTTTGAGGATTTGCCAATTTCGGCCAAATATCACCAACGTGAATTTAGTAGTGCTACGTAGGATGACCGGTGATGAAGTAGACAATTTTTAATTTTTTTTAAAAAGAGCATCGACCCTTTGGAGGACCTTGGTAACGGTTAGTTCAAGGTCGAGGGAGTATAAAAAAGGATCAATAGCGACTGTTGTGAAAAGAGTTCACGAACTTAAAATTCCAAAGTGCTGAGTTGTTCAGATTCACATTCTCTTATTCTTGTAAGCTTAAAATTCTTATTCTTGAGAGGTTCTTTTGTAAGAGTGATTAGAGTGACAACTCTTGTAACCTTACATCGATTCATAGTGGAATCCAGCCGATCAGTTGTCATCATGGGAGAGTGGACGTAGGCTTGCTAAAGCCGAACTACTATAAACATTGCGTGCAAATTCTTTTCCTAAACTCATCTTGCTGTGTTTAGTTTATCCGCACGTTATTTTACTGATCTTATTCAATTTATGATCTGAACCTATTAATTTCCGCATTAAGTATCAGAATTGTTCAGAATTACCTATTCGCCCCTTAGGTGATATTGCTAGATCCAACAGAAAGAAGATTCAACAAATCAGTCGACATTTACCAACGTAAACACAATCTACATGGCTGCATGTAAAAATTGATTTTTTTTATTTCATCGAAAACTTCTCTTCGTCAACTCTTTCCCTTCCCTTTTCTCTGTGTAGGAAGCAAAGAGCTTCGAGAGAGTTGGCGAGTTGACACCTAAATTTTAATTTTTTTTCTTTCTAGTTATATTGCATAAAACTTAGGAATTAATCTTAATTCCTATAAAAATAATTAATTCATTTTTTTATTTAATTTTAGTATTCATGCATCGCATTTACATTTGCATATAATTCGGATCAACGGTGGATGGATCTAATTCAAGGTTCTGAGCTTCATTGAATCATCCGAACTGAGCCCACAAGAACATAAATTCGGCCAAGCTCATAGAATTCTGATGAAATGGGATTTTTGTTCGAATATTGATGTTTCGTTTCTCTCACCTAGTCCCCATTTTGAAGAGACTTTTGGAATCTGGGGCATTGGTTTGTTCGAATCGGTTCTCTTTTGCGGCGATTATATCAATTTCCAGAACAATTATGTGGGTCATGTTCTCGAGTATGAAAATCAGCTGTTCTGTGATGCAAGTTTGAATTTCAGATTACTCTAATGTGGAGGTGGGACAGGCTTAGTTAGATATTTTTCACGTAAATTCATACATTGTGAAAGATGACATGAAATTGGGAGCTCTGACGAGTTTATTGAGTGGAAATTACGCTAGTTGGCCTTTCCCTTTGCTCTTCCTGGTAACGTTTTCCCATCGTTTGATGCCTCATTTGGTTTATTTTTGTCGTTCTTTGAGAGAAGCCGATGGTGCAATATAACAACTGGTCAACTCCTTGTGGAGTTTTCTTTTTTCCATTGGTCGGAAGTTAGATGGGTGCTTTTTTTTCTTTGGTCGGATTAGATGGGTGCTTTCGATTAGAGTTTTTTCCACTATTTTTACTTTTGGACTTGAGGTCATTGCAGCGCATATGTAGAAGCCTGTGGGATTTATTCGTTTCGTTTATAGTTGCCGAAAATAGCAAGAGTTTTAAGAGATTTGGACACCTTAAAGTTTAATTAAATTCAGAAATTTTTTCAAATTTAGGAATCCTACTTTGATTAGGATTAGAGCTTCTCAAGCCTATAAATAGAACACTAAGCCTAGGTTATTCATTCATACGCACTCACTCAAAATTTTCAGAGCAAAAACTGAGGGAGAGAGAGAGAGAGGCAAGTTCTGGAGCCGAAACCTCCCTCCGGCGTAGCCTTCATCAAGAGGAAGTTGAGTCTTCTGGTGAATTCCAACTTGGTCTTCAACGAAAAGCACACTGCAACTCATCAAAGGTGGGCCCAACTGAGAGGATTACATGAAATAAAAGTCAAGAACTCCTTTTGGAATTACATGAAAGAGAAGCAGATTAGCTTTTCCTGTCTCCTTTTTTGTGCGGTTAATCTTCACTGGTACACCCGGTTCTCTGCCCACCACTTGAGGAACCACGCTGCAGTCCAAAGGCAGGAGCTTGGCGTGCTAAGTTTCGGTAAATTTCGATTCGGGAAAAGCAATTCTAGGTAAGTTTCTTTTTTGGTTGTCAAAATATCTTATTTGCTTTGATTGTTTGCAAACATGTAGATATTGAACTTAAAGCCTTGCACATGCCTATTACTCTCGGTCGAAATTACATGCTTTTGCTATCAAAGATTGAAAACATGAATTTTTGATCAACAATAATCGAAAGTGATTTTTTGCAAGATCAATAATAAAAATCTGATTTTCATCGGAAAAATTCGGAAAAGGTTTGCTTGACTTGAATTGATTCATGTTTTTGGCATAATTTTATGAAATCAAAACCTAATCCAAATTAAGGAAATCTTTTTTCCTAAAAGGCAACGTTTTCCCTAAATCGGACAAGTCCTATCTGTGACTATACGGGTACGATCCTCTGGTTTAGTGGAAAATGGAAAATTAGTCGACCCAATCTATGACCGTTTAGATTCAGTCTGCTAATTTCGATTAAGCCGACTTGGATTAGGAGTGTGATTTTCTTTGGAAAATAAAGTGGATATTCATGGATGATCATGTTGGTTTGCTTTCCTTATCTTGTTGATAAACTTTTGGATCATTGATGTACATCTTTGGTTTTGATTGAATTCCATATATGATAAAATTCCTAAAAGATTTAGTAAGATACGGTTTCCTGTAAACCTTATCTAATTAAACTTGAGGAAGATGGGATTTTTTTAGGAATCCTATCTCATAAATTGTACGGAATAAAGTCAAAAGAATCAAGTCATTGATGGGCATCCTTAAGTTGCCGAAAATTCATGGGGAAATATAAAAAAAAAAATCATTTGTATATCACATATTTGCATATCATTCGCATATCCCATCCGTAATTGTTTCATATTTCATATCTCATGTCGCATGTTTACATATTTGCCTACCATGTTTTCGAATATCACATTTTGCATGTCGTGTCATTGCCATGTCATATTTTGCATATTGCATGTATCGCATGTCTATGTCATATTTGCTTGCTATTATGCCATCTCACGTTATGCTATGTCATGTAGTATCATGTTTAGGGTTATGCATCTTAGGTTAGTTAAAAAATAATTCACATGTTTAAGTCGTTTAACCTAAAGTTGCATGTCATTTAGGCTAAACATAATTTCGTGTCTAATATAGGCGACATGATAGGATACTTGCCACTTGCATTGATTTTTAGTCGTTTGAGCTAAAATTGCACGTCATTTAGCTAGATAAGATTTTCGCATGTCATATAGCTTTTGCATGTTATATCATATTTGCATTAATATTGTATCATTTGTTGCATGCTTGAATTGGTTAACTAAGTTTTTTTTAGCATCTAGGAAAAAACTGCATACCATCATTTGTCATGCATCACATTTTCGCATAAGCAAAAAATCCATCTCATTCTTTCACATGTCATTCATACATTCATGTATTGCATACATTAAGAAAGAAAATCCAAAAATAACTCCATTCTCCGAACTTTAAATCAATTCAAGTTGAGTTGCCAAAATTAGAGTTTTTCATGAAATTTAAGGTACCGAAAGGGCATTGATTTTAATCAATTAATATAACCAAGTCCCCGAACTTAAAAATCTCTAGTTCGTAAAAATAAAGTATTCTCCCAATACTTTATTTAGGTTCCTAATCAACCTACCAAGAATGATTAGTGGCGACTCCAAACCTTAAATTATTTGAATATAAACCAAAGTCGTGATTTGATAGGGCTTGGGAGAGTCCGTATTAGGTTAGTTATCTAATTAACATAATAATCCATTAACCTAAGGAAACCCGTTTTTTTTAGGTCGCAACACATGGCAACACTATTGCTTGGGAAATCAATTTCTCGCCGAAAGTTAATTTTTCTACTTCTGCTCTAGAAATTGAATTCTCATCAGAGAAAAAGAGAAAAGCGTTTGATAACAGGACAAAACTTTTATTTTTGGAACAGAAATTTGTTTGACAACAGTTGAAAATTTCTACTTCTAGAACATTATTAACACAAAATGTTCTAAGAAAATCAATTGTCGGCCGAAAAATTTCTACTTCATTTTTAATTTTTTTTAATTTCTTAAAAAAATAATTTTAAGTATTAAAAAATATTATTTACTTTTTCAAAATAAAAAATTATTGTCTATTTTTTATTTCGGCGGCTAGAGACGGTGACAGTCGGCGGTGGTCGGCGGCGATGGTTCTTGGTTGGCGGCGGCGGCGACGGCCGGTGGTGGTTGCAGCAGCGATGGACGGCGGGCGGTGGGCTACGGCAGTCTGCGGTGGTCGACGGTGCGGCGGTGGGCAACGACGAGAGGTGGTCGGCGGCGAGGGGCAGCGGTGGTCGCGACAGCAGTGGTTGGCAATGGGGAGGTGGTCGGCGGTGGGCGACGACGGCGGAGGCGTGGTTGGGAGAAAGAAGCGCTAAAAATGAAAGAGGCCGAAGTGAAAGAGATATTGACGTTGAGAGATTTCTACTTCTGAAAGAGAAGTAACCTATTTTAGGGCGTGCATGGCAATACTTCTGCTTCAGAAATCAACTTCTGGCCAGAAGTTGATTTTTCTATTTTTGCTCCAGTAACAGGATAAAATTTCTGCTTTTGAAACAAAAATTTATTTGGTAACTGTTGAAAATTTCTACTTCTGGAACATTATTAACATAAAATCTTCTACAAAAAATTATTGTAGCCGGTCGAAAAATTTCTACTTCATTTTTAATTTTTTAAAATTTATTTTTTATTAAAATATATTATTTACTTATTAAAAATAAAAAATTATTATTTATTTTTTACTACGGTGGCCGGAGACGGCATCCCAGCAGCGGCGGTGGGCCGATGACGGCGGAGGGGTGTTTGGCAGAGAGAGGCACTGAAAATGAAAAGAGGTCGAAGTGAGAGAGATATTGATGTTGAGAGATTTCTACTTCTGAAAGAGAAGTAACTTTTTTTAACTTCTGGAATTGGCTAAAAAATAACTTCAAAAGTAGAAATGTAATATTGCGTAACCAAATGGATTTCTGCTTCAATAGTTGCATTACCAAGCAGATTTCTACTCCAGAAGCACTTCTGAAGCAAAAATTCATTTCCAAAAGTACTACCATGCGCGTCCTAACTTCTAAAATTGGCTCAAAAACAACTTCAGAAGCAGAAATTTGCTTCAAAAGCAGAAATGTAATGTTGTGTAACCAAACGGATTTTCGCTTCAAAAGTTGCATTACCAAATGGATTTTTGCTCCATAAGCACTTCTGGAACAGAAATTCGTTTCTAGATGTGTTACCATACGCGCCCTTAATAACGACTAATTTCACATAATTTGTTTATGAAAAAATCCACTACATACATCCCCGACAACTATAAAGTTTGTGATATTATAATTTATTACTACTTTACCAACTGTTCTCAATTGATTACTCTTTGACATCTGTCTTTCTCTATGTAAATGCTTATAAAAAAGTTCACTGCATGTTTAGTCACTTTTTAAACTCGAAAGCAAGTTTCATTAGATAGTTTTGAACTTTTTAGACGTGGTAAGTTATTAACGTGTATTATATATAGTGACTAATTACAGTAAGGATACAGATAAAATACAATTATAAAAATATTCCATTATACATATAAATTACACGTTAATATAAGTAACTTATATAGAGTTTAGTAAGTTGCATGGAAGTAATTTCGCATATCAATAGTAACTTTCTCTACTGTTCCTATATATCGATGGGTGATTTTCAAATATAAGTTCAAACTTATAGGTGGTAAGTTTAGAGCTCTAAAATTATCAAAGGATAGTAACTCTTAAATATAGTTGTTTATTTTATATATACAAAAAAAGAGCACTTTTGATATCTATATCAGAAAGTCGAAGTTTTCACGATAATTAGTAACATTCACTACGAAAAAGGAAAATGATAGCAATTTTTATATGTGATTGTTTCGCCGGAATTTCTCCCCCAACGAAATACCTTTTACCGAAAGTGGTTTGTTGGTTTTTAAACGTAGGAAAAGGATCGTGTGGTGATTCCGGACAGGAGCGATCCAGATATATCAGGAATTCAACAGTTTCAGTTTCTAATATAATTATACAAACTCAAACCGAACCGGAGTTTAACTGGACGGAAAGGCGTAGAAATACAATTATTACAAGCAAATCGACATAAACAAGCATCGACGGAGTTTGACTCGACGACGAAGCCCAAAGATACTTTGGTACTGTGCTGGAGTTTGACTCGACGATAAAGTACCAAGGATAAAGATACACGCTGGATTTTGTCTTGACGACGAGAATCTGAAAGCTACAACTAAGGAAAATAAGGTGCAGTACATGGAAGTAAAAATAAAGATAAATTTGTTTGATTTGTTGGGGAGCTTTTTGGCGTTTTGTGGTATATATAATGGTTGAATTGTAACTGCTTCTTGACAATTGTGTTCCTTAAATAAACTCCATCGACTATATCTATGTCCCCTAGTCTTCATGAACCACTTGATCACGTTCTTAGGTAGTTACCATCACTGTGTGTGGACAATTATGTAACCGTCGATGGTCCTCTGTCAACGGTTTAAATCCTTCTGGTTACCTTCATCGATCATGCCCACATTCTCTATGTCTTTGCAAATCCCACGATTATGCTCTTAGACGGTTATCTTTTCCGTGTGCAAGCATCTATGCAACCGTCGATGACCGTTCCATCACTGAGTGTTCAAACAACAACCGTTCCTCGCTCTGGGTGTGCATCTATTTTTTATTATTTCAAATCTCTGGCAGCATAATACTCATTGTTGGTGCCAAAATCGATGGTTGTCTTAACTCCATCGTCGTATTCGACAACTGGGCACTTGACATCAATAAACGCCGTCATCGATTAGCGCATGAATGCTTCTTCAATAACTTAGTGTATTGTTGACACCTAAATTTTGATTTTTCCTTAAATCATTTATTATTCATAAAATGAGAATTAATTCTGATTCTCGCCAAAAAAAATTATGTTTTCATGCATAGCATATTTATTTTCATGCATTATACATTGCACATTTAGATTGACGAAAGTTGGACTAAGCTTAAATTGGCGAGTGATAGACCTGGACCCATTTTAAAAATTCAGTCAAAGCTAGAGGGATGTGCCGAAAATTTGAGTGAGAGTTGGACCCAGTTTTCAAAATTTATGCAGCCCGTTTTGCTCAATTAATTGAAAGGGCTTTTAATTAATTATTTGATTAATTAAAGCCCGATTTGAGTTCGAATTTTGCGCGATTAAGCCCGCACAATATGGAAAATTCGGCTGGCCCTTTATGAATACCACATGACCGAATTTGTGAAGAGACCTAGTCCATTAGGACTCTTCCGAGATCTGAAATTTTGATCTAACGGTTATCATTAGAATAGAGTTTTTAATCCGACGGTCTCTAATCAACCCTACACTTACTAGACCTTGTGCTCTATATAAGCTAACTTAAGTCTAGGGTTAAGGGAGGCCACACAAATTGCAATATACGGCCATTGAAGAGAGAAGACTGACTTCTCTAAAGGAAAAAAAGTCCATGAAGCGAAAGGAAGGAGTCTTGGTCTTCTTGGAGCTTTCTCCCTCACGCCCCTGCAGATAGGTAGTGCAGTTCCTCAACCACAAATTCCAACGCAGCAAGACCAATCCAAGTGGTGCAGTCGTGGAGTCCACCAAGAACCCCAGCGCAATTCGCCGGTTCTGAGGCCAATTCATTAAGAAAATACACCGCCACACTCTCACAGGTTCTAGCAATCCTTTGCACCTTCGATCGTGGTCTGCTTGTCCAGACGAAGCTACCGCACCGACACGATCTGTAGCCGGTCACTTATCAACACAAGCAGTCCACGAGATCTGCGCCAAGCCGAGAACAACCTACAGATTGGCCCTTGACGCTGCGTCAAGTAACACCTATTTTTCTTTCGTTTTACAGATCGTCCAAAAACATCCGCCTGACGTCGCTCCATGCTGTCGATCGCTGGGTTGCCTCATTGCCCCCTGGTTGATTGCTCGATCTCGTAGTTGTTCCTCGCAAGACGAAGTTGTTGCCATCACCGAAAACAGGCCATGCATGAAGAAAGAATTCTTCATTGAATATTTTTGCATGAAAAAAGAATTTTTCTTTCTGACCATCATGATCCCATGTGCCTCCACTTTGAATTTTTTATGGCTTTCGCTTGATTACCCACTAACTATGAAGAAAACTCGCAGGGGATAAGTCAACAAAATATGAGAGCAATTCACAGGGAAAGGCAATCATAGAGATCATAAAAATCCCCCCTTATTACGGAATACGCTCAGATTGGTGTAGTTGCCGAGGCGTTTCAGTAAGGTCTACCTTTCTTTCCGACAATTCCATAGCAACATGCCTCAAACAGCCCGCCAAACACCTCAATCTCGCCGAACAGCTCAAGCCGCTATTGTCCAGCTTTGCGCGCCACTGTTCATCTTTGCACCGAGGTCAATCAGCCCCTATTTTCTTGCTATTTAAAGGTCTAACCTTGTTGCCATTTGTGCTAGATCGTTTGGGGTAGTCTCTAGTGAATTGAGCTAAAAAAGGTGCGATTTTGGACGAAATTACAGCTTGTACGCGTGCTGGCGTTTGCTTGGAAAAGGTTGCTCCTCGGAATTTACTTGCGGATTCTTGAATCAACTAACCAACTCCGCACCACCACCGAGAGGCCGGCCACCGTCAGACGTTGCTGATCGAGCCCCTGCGATCCCATATTGAATTGAGTTGCTCGGTGTTTTATTTTGCAGTTTTCTAGCATCTCAATCTCTGCTGCACCAAAAGGGAGCTAATACGCCTCACTGGTCCCTCTCTTATTCTCAGCAAGTGGAGGGGCAAAAGTCAACAAACTAGGCACTCAATAGTCACTAACGTGTCCTCCAAGAGCATTGCTCAGTGCGCTCATCTCGCAGACGGTTCGGTGCTTTGTCCAGCCAATTGTTCCACCTCCTCTCCACGTTGGCGGCCGCACCGTTGAGTCCTCATGGCCAATCCGGAGCCGTTGCCGTTGAGCCGCAAGTCCAGTCCGCGATTTGCAAGCTCTCCTCGAAATTCAAATTAGGAAAGAACCCTCTCGGAAGATAAGGTATATTTTCTATCTTGAAGTTTAATATTCTCTTGCTTAATTTAGGGATATCTTACATATTCTGAATATTGCAAATTTTGAAGCAATCTAAATCCTGAGCATATCTTTACATATTGTGGATAAATCCTTGCTCTGATTGAACATATCTTTCCAAATTGGATGATTATCTAGAATATTTTTGAAAATCTTACAAGATATTCTTTCGAATTTTTAAAGATGTGAATCCTTTGTGGATAGAGCAATGTTGCCCTTTATAATTCGGCAATTCCCTCTAGTTGGCCGAAAATTCATTTTCCTATTATATATTATAATCTAATTCAAATATTTTTATAATCTACCTTGAGTATAGTACATGCTCCCTTGTGCCTTTGTCCCTCAGAATTTGTGCATGGCCATCCGACTTTACCCTCGAAGTACGACGTCATCTGCACGATGAAATTGTCCGTCTCATCCCATAACTTTGGGACCGGACCGACCAATTTCATAATATTTAAATTCACCATCCGACCCCACCCCCGGGGTACGACGTGAATAAATTCCCTTCTGACCCTAAACTTTGGGTACAAAGCGAATTCATCGAAAATTTCGAATATTAAGGTGTACTATGCCCAAGGTTCATTATATTAGTATTTGATTCCCTTTTTTTTTCATAAATAACATAAAAAATACCAAAAAATTTCATTCATGTGCATATCATATAGTTTAGTTATCATGCATTATTTTACCATGTCATTTTGCATGTCATTTAATGTAGCATCCATCGTTGCACGTCATTATATTATGTTTCATCATATCATGCTTGATCTGACATTCATGCATTGCTTCATGTCATGACATTTAGGCTAGCATAATTCATTGTATTTCGCATGTCATTTAGGCTAGAGTACTCATGCAAATTTTCGCATGTCGTGCATTGTGTCTCATCATCCATGCATTTTCATATCATTAGTATAGTCCATATTTCATACTATATAATTTATAATTCATATTTATGTGCATCAAAAACCATTTTCTCAATATCATCATTATTCGTGTCATATAGGTTAAAAATCATGTCGCATGTCATTTAGGTTAGAATTCATATTTTTCTTACATTAAAATTGATTTCTTTTTCTAGAGTCATCATGCATGATTATTTCCTTGTCATATAGTTTCATGTCATGGTTGCATTCACATAGTTGCATTTGCATTGCATGCATTTAATCAAGAAAAATTCAAAAAAATAAATTGCACCCTGGTTTTCAAAGAAATCAATTCATTTGGACAATTAAGAGAATTTTTCATAAGAATGGTATCGAAAGGGTGTTAATGGAAAAATTAACATAATCAAGTCCCCGAACTTAAATCTCTGGTTAGCAGAAAATAAAGTATTCTCCCGATACTTTAGTTAGGTATCTAATCTACCTACCAAGAAAAGATTAGTGGCGGCTCCAAAATTTAAATTACTTGAACATAAACCAAAGTTGCGAATTGGTAGAGCTTGGAAGAGCTCGGACTAGGTTAGTTAATTCATTTAATTAATCTAGTAATCCATTAACATGGAATTCCCGAATTTTAGGTCGCGACATGTATGTATGACGTTGTTCATGTGCACATGATCTATTTATGTCCTAATATTTATCTTAACTCCTCTTCTCGCACTAAGCACGTGTGTATTGATGAATAGATTATTTTGGTGTCAACAGTGATCAGTGACATTTCCTTTAAAAATTGGTCATTTTAACGCATTGATAAGTTCCGGAAATAAATACCAGTAACTTAATGAAACGATCGGTACTTTTGAAACAATATTATGAACGTTGGAACATGAACTCAAAAAGGTCGGTAATTTCATTTTATATTTGGTTACTTTAACAGGTTGGTAAGCTGTGCAATAAATGCTGGTAAATTAGGGTTACAGCTTATAATTCAGGACATAATCTCGGTCCATGTGCCATGTAAATTATATAAGATCTTGCTAAACATATATCATGAAATATAGCGTAATGGTAATGGTGAGACTAGTTGATGAAGATGTGATTCCCTGTATAAACGCTTTTACACACATTATTCTTGGAGGATACATCAAACCAACCTATTGACACCTCTAAACTTTTGAGAATATCAGTCATAGTACACATTTACATGCAAACTCAAACATCGACTGCACGACGCATATAAAGGTAGAGCTTAGCATGTCAAGGCTCAAAATGTGCTCCAAGTGAATCAAGATAGAGTCCAGACCTCCCATGAAACCCGACCGTCTTTCTACCGGTTGATGGAAAAGAAAAGTACTTCCCGTCTTCTACACCAATCGGCCCAAAAGATCTTTCATTGCTCTGAAATGCGAGGGAGCGAACAATAGTACACCCGAAAAAATCTCCAAAGTAACCGGAAAATGAAATCAAGTACTCTCGAGGATAGTCGAGTTTAATCTGCAATATTAGAAACACAAACATACTTAATCCGAATCCCCCAACTTCTAAATCAGCATAAACAGAACACTCAAGTTGATAAGTTGTATTTTGTTAGACAATGTAATAGCTAAATAGATAACACCGCTAATCAATCCAAGACCACTTAAACCGAACCTTAGCAACGACACAGAAGTTGTACGTTTGTAAGATTATGTAAATGTCTGACGGCGATACCTTGAGTGTTTTATGTCCTCCATCTCCACCATGTTTAGGGCCCTGAAACACAGAACCATGCTTGTCGTACTCAACAGTAATGGAGTCAATAGCTAATCCACCTTTCACGATTATTTCTCTCACCCCCGTGCTATCTCCATCCTCCCAAGGACTGCCACCTTGACCTCCAAATGGCCCAAGGGATTTCAAGAAACGAAGATCAGAAAGTGGTTCGGAGTAGACTCCTAGCGCATCAAGCTGGACACCAGACCTTCCGTGGAAGCCAATGATCTTGCTGCATGTCAATTCACAGCTAAAGAAGCTTCCTTCTTCCTTACCAATGGGTCCACGCTTTCTTATATTGCTTTCAAACGTGACTGATTGAATAACTGGATAGTCATGTCTAATATAACCTGATACTGAGGTCAAGAACTCAAGGGGGTAGTCCAAGTTAACCTGCAGAATTAGGAAGTATCTGTTGAATTAAGTGATCACATTCATCTATATCGAAGACGATAGACAAACCACTATGGCCTAAGCAAACACCGCATCGACATATAACCTAGAAGTTGATCCTAGAACCAAGAATTTCTAAAGCTAATGTATGGACGGACTATTATTCTTACATCATACTTTTCAGGTCAACAATCGAATACGATAGGTCTTTAACTTCCATCGAAGAGAAGCAAATGAAAAGCCTTCTAAAAATTCTCATAGAATAGAGAATAGGGCTTGTGTGTGCAGGTGTGTGTGAGAGAGAGAAAGAGAGGATCAACGGTAATATGAATCAAAAAATATTCAATGAGCTCACCATAAGGATATCTCCGTTGCCACTGTGACCATGTATAGAGGACCAAATAGATTTGCCATTATCGTCATACTCAAAGGAGATGCAGTTGACAACGTTTCCCAACATCACCTTTATTTTCTTTACACCGTTAAATTTTCCATCGTCCCAAGGGTGTCCACCTTCGCCTCCAAATGGTCCACTACGCTTGATCGGATATAGATGAGATATTGGTTCGAAATATGCTCCAAGAGATTGAAGATTGGAACCAGAACTCCCATAAAATCCAATGATCTTCCCCCCAGTTGCTGGAAATGAAAACTTCCTTCCCATTTCAGTGCCAAATGGTCCATAAGTTCTTTTATTACTTTGAAATGTGAGCGAACGGATGATAGTGGAACCCGAATCATTCGCAATATATCCCGAAACCGAAGTTACACATTCAGTCAACCAGTCTAGATTTATCTGTAACAACCATACAAAGGGTAAAGAAAAGTTAATGCAACAAGTCAGGAAACAAAAGCATGGTAGATGAGAATGACTAGTGCATGATCCACTAGACAATGTCTTCAGCAATAGCATGATAAGCTGCATCATTGAAATAGACAGGATAACGTTTATCTGACACCGAGTTCCAACTAGAGTAGCCTACCGTATTTATTACGCCGCCGTCACTTGCACCGTGTCCGAAGGAACAACCCTCCTCATAGGCAATACTAATAGACTCAACTGCAGAACCAGAGACTACAACAATTTGTCTCACATCTGTATGCTTGCCATCATCCCAGCAGTTTTCCCCATTTCCAAATGGCCCTACATCTTCGAAAGGATATGGCTGAGAGACAGGTCCAAAATAAGCTCCGATGGAATCCAGAGAATAGCCACACCTTCCATGAAAACCAATGATCTTTCCGTCAACTTGTGGAAACCTGAAAAACTTCCCTCTCTCATTGCCATAAGGCCCATATGACCTCCTATTGCTGTGGAAGGTAAGAGAGTTGATGACCCGATAAGAATCTTCTCGAATGTAGCCGGACACTGAAATCAAGTATTCATTTGGATAATCTAAAGGTAACTGCAACAATTGCAGAAGAGGCAAGTGACTATCAATCACCCTTGAAGAAGAATAGCATAACTAGACGTAAATATTGCAAATCAACAAAGCGTGACTGTAATAATGGACTTACCTCCCATTTTTCGCCTTCAAAAAACCCACCATGTCTTGGCGAGCTCACCAAACACCCATTCTGATAATAGTCAGTAGATCCACCATGTCTTAGCGAGCGCACCAAACACCCATTATGATCATAGTCAATAGTAATGGACTCGATCACTGATGTTACAATGATCGTTATTTTTCTTATGTCACTGTATGTTTGATCATCATAAGAACTTCCACCATGGCCTCCAAATGGCCCTACAGAGCGACGAAGAGAGGAGAATGTATATAAAGGTATTCCGAAGGAATAAAGATGAGGATGGGTTACCAACTTCTCCAATATCTCTTGCCACTGATTTTTCCTCCTGGAAAGAAAGGAACCAAATCTCTCAAGAACAATGGGCAGACCGCCTGCATAATGGGCAAGACTCTTGGGCAACTCTTCATACCCTTCTTTAGGTTGGTCTTTGCAGAAGGCGTGGTGACGAATGAGTTGGAGTGATTCTTTAGAACCTAGTCCGGGGAGCAAAATCTTGTCATCTACTTTGAGATCTCCCAAAACCCGTTCTTCTCTTGTAGTTATCAAAATTCTACTCCCATATTGGAACCATTCTCGATCTTCAGCGCCAAAATACTCAATTTGGTCCTTGTTAGTGATGTCATCAAGAACTAGAAGGATCCATTTTCGACAGAGTTTATCTTTTATCTCATCAGCGTTGCTGTTAAGATCATCCATTTCTAGACCTTGTACCTGCAGAACATCATGGAGAAGTCTCTTCTGAAGAAGTAAAATAGTACCTTCGTTTGCATCTCCAACATTTTCAAGAAAGCTAATACCTTCAAATTCCCTGAAAAGGCGATCACAAACGACTTTGGCCACAGTTGTCTTACCAATTCCTTCCATTCCCCATATTCCAACCACCCGGACATCATCCTCTGACCCAATTTGCAGCAGTGATATCACATCGTCTACAAAGGAATCTACTCCAAAAGCACAGGGGGAGCTTGTTCTGGGAATAATCTTGAACAGATGTCCTACAATTTGCTCGATGAGTCCGATTGATCCCTGTAGTTGCATGGGAAGAACTAGTTCAAACATGACTAACTATTGCATCGAGAGGCCATAGGCATATAAGCAAGAAACACATGAACTCAATTCAATCAGTAGTGAAGTTTTGCTAAATTGTCCATATTAGCCGGCGTGCATGTCAATGATTTTCGATTCAAAATTAGCACAAATGACTAAATTGTCAAAGATTTAGGATTAAAGTGAACAGTTTGAAAGGTTTAGGACTTTTCTTTTTGTGAGTAAAATTGCCCTATTAAAATCCATACAAAATACTAATTCCCAAATCGAACAGAATCTAAGTAAGTTCAAATCGAGCACCAATGTGAGCTTTTGCGGTGAGCACAATTGAGAATACGACTAATCTCGAGGAAGATAGTGCATTACCCGTTAGCATATAACTGCCATCCAAAAAATGGGATTAAAACCCCACCCAAAAAATAATCATTCATCAATTGCATTGTCAAAATTTAGGTTCAATCTTGTCTTTGAGCGAAACCTCTGCGAGCCTCCACTCAAAGAGGGGCAGCTGTTGACACCTAAATTCTGACTAACCTTTCTAGTCATTTTTCCATAAAAAAAATTTAGAACTAATTTTAGTTCTTGCAAAAAATAATCATGTAATTTTTCATATTTATTCATGCATCGCATTCAGACTAACGGCGGAAGATTCGAGTTTTAAAATGATAGGCGATTGGACTAGGCACGAATTTCGGCGAAAGATTTATCTTTTGAAGGCTCGTACTTAATCAGAAGAAGAAATATTTCCTCAGGGACTGAATTGCAAATACGTAAAACCTCAAGGACTAAAGTGCAAATATTCAAAACTTGAGGGACTACTTTGCAAATAACCAAAAAATGGAGTTAGTGGAGAAATTAGAAGGGAAGATGGAGAAAGGAAGATGGAGAAGGGGAGATAGAGAATGGGAGATAGAGAAAGGAAGATGAAGAATGGGAGATTGAGAAAGGAAGATGAAGAAAGAGGGATGGAGAAAGGAAGATGGAGTTAGTGGAAAAATTAGAAAGGTAGATAGAATGAGGGAGTTATAAAAGGAGAAGAGGATGAGAGTTTTTTAGGGAGAGCTTTTGGGGAGAAAATTTTTTGGAGAAAAGAATCTTTGAAAGAGAGTTTTTTGAGAGCTTTGGGAGAAGGATTTTTGGAGAAAATAATCTTTGAAGAAAGAAGTTCTTGAGAGCTTGGAGAGAGATATAAAAAAAAATCATCAAAGTGAGGTGAGAAAATACTTGTGTGCAAAAGAAGAAAGAGTTCAGTTGAGATTTCCCGACCGAGTCCCCCTTGCCAATCCCTTCATCAACACAAAGCCGCAAGTCCATCCCCATCGTTCGAGCCGTGGTCCAAGGTCCCGATCCACAAGACAATTCAAGGTTCGAACTCAGTGGTCGATCCGCCAAATTAGGTAACGATTCTAATCCTTTTTTTAGAATATTCAAAAACTTTGTTACCTAATTGGTTGGAATCCCGATTAAATCTTCTCGAACATATCATTCCACCATGCTTAAAAATTGCATCTTCCAAAATTAGCATCATGTAGATAATTGCACGTGCAATCCATCTTGTAAATATTTCGATTAGATTGCATTTTTATTAAACTTTCACGGCATACATTGCATGTAGTTTAATTCTTACATTTTCATAAAAAGGAAAACCCAAAAAAATTGCACCTTTGGACTTCAAGTGAGAATGTATGAAAATTGCCAAATTGAACTTTTTTCGTGAAGTTGGTACCGAAAGGGCATTAATTAAAAAATTAATATAATCAAGTTCCCGGACCCTTAATCTCTGGTTCGTAGAAGTAATTTAGTTCTCCCGCTAATTTACTTAGGTTTCTAATCGGCCTACCAAGAAACGATTAGTGGCGACTCCAAGATAAATCTTTGCATGAAATTGAACCTAAGTTGCGATTTGGTATAACTTGGGAGGGTTCGAGCTAAGTTAATTAATCTAATTAATTAATTTGGCAATCCATTAACCTAAAATTGGGAAAGCCGATTCTTAGGTCGCGACAGAAAGAAAGGAACCAAATCTCTTAAGAACAATGGGCAGACCGCCTGCATAATGGGCAAGACTGTTGGACAACTCTTCATACCCTTCTTTAGGTTGGTCTTTGCAGAAGGCGTGGTGACGCATGAGTTGGAGTGATTCTTTAGAACCTAGTCCAGGGAGCAAAATCTTATCATCTACTTTGAGATCTCCCAAAAGCCGATCTTCTCTTGTAGTTATCAAAATTCTACTCCCATATTGGAACCATTCTCGATCTTCAGCGCCAAAATACTCAATTTGGTCCCCGTTAGTGATGCCATCAAGAACTAGAAGGATCTTTTTTCGACAGAGTTTATCTTTTATCTCATCGACGTTGCTGTTAAGATCATCCATTTCTAGACCTTGTACCTGCAGAACATCATGGAGAAGTCTCTTCTGAAGAAGTAAAATAGTACCTTCGTTTGCATCTCCAACATTTTCAAGAAAGCTAATACCTTCAAATTCCCTGAAAAGGCGATCACAAACGACTTTGGCCACAGTTGTCTTACCAATTCCTTCCATTCCCCATATTCCAACCACCCGGACATCATCCTCTGACCCAATTTGCAGCAATGATATCACATCGTCTACAAAGGAATCTACTCCAATAGCACAGGGGGAGCTTGTTCCAGGAATAATCTTGAACAGATGTCCTACAATTTGCTCGATGAAGTCCGATTGATCCCTGTAGTTGCATGCGAAGAACTAGTTCAAACATGACTAACTATTGCATCGAGAGGCCATCGGCATATAAGCAAGAAACACATGAACTCAATTCAATCAGTGGTGAAGTTTTGTTAAATTATTGAGTTTCCTAGATTTTTCCCTGAACTACAATTATCTTCTTGAAGTGTGTTGAATACTCTCACTAAGCGCATTTACCCCGGAATCATGATTCTTGGAGTTGAGATCATATTCAGTAATTCACTCGGAAAGCTACTTCTTTTTTTGACTATTAAAGCAGGCAACAAAGGAAGGAGGTTCTACGACTATTTGCCCTTCAATCAAAGATACGTGGTCAATTCCAAGTACCGGGCGGGCAGGGATTCTGGTGCGCTGATCCTCGCCTTTCCCGGCGATGGAGAATCTTTAGCATGACAAAAGCTGAGAAGACATAGCAGATAGTATCTGTCTCCCATTGGCCTGAGTGTGAAGCTTTTTAACATAAGGAGAACTCTTGCTGTACTTAAGATTAGTGGCTAACAAATTGTCCATGATGAAACCATGCAACTATAAGACGCAATTGAAGCAAACCTCTCTGACACAAGCAGAGATAATTTGCTGAGTATGTCGGTTAAAGAGGCTTGTAGTGCTCAATTCTTATATGCAAGACCAACTAGAAAAACTAATCCCATCCCTAATACCTTTTTGATCCTTTCTTTCCTTTTCCACCCATTGCCATGCTGCACGCTTTCACATCAAAATCTATATCAAGTACTAACACCCAAATCTAACAAAAATTTGATAGTGATATCTGAACCTCCTTCGATTGGTATTGGATGTTTGTTCCATTCACCCGCTAATAATATCAGCCACCTAACTATCCGACCTCAAGGTCGAACTCTACGTCATGCTCCCTACCGATTCCTACTTTCAATGGAAACAACTATGACTATTGGAGTATTAAAATGACCAACTTTATGGATGGCTAAGACTCATAGGACATCATTGAGAAAGGATATGCGGCTCCGAAAGAAGGTGCAAGCGTTCCTACAAAGATTCAAGGTCTGTGTAATCCAGCAAGCACTCTCGAAAATGATATTTCCTAGAATCATTGGAGCGAAGACTGCAAAAAAAAGGCATGAGAAGAATAGTTCCAAAGCAAGGTACGCACCATTAGACTTCAATCTTTTAGAAAGGGATTCGAAAATGCTAAAATACAATATCATGAGACCATCCAACAATTTTGTGGTTGATTAAAAGAACTAGTAAATCAAATAAGGGTCTCTGGCTCAAGAAGTCCTATACGGACAAGCACCACTAGCATGGCATAGCAGCACCGACGAATACTTCACGGAATAAGGATTCAGAATAAGGATTCAAAAGGAGCATGAGTGAGCCATAGCTCTACATCAAAACTCTAGGTACGTCTGATGCTCTAGTTGTCTCTCTATATGTGGATGATCTTTTATATATATGGAGAATGAGAAAATCATTCAAGAATTATGAGAAGAAATGATGAAAAATATCGGAGATGACGGACTTGGCTTGATCCAGTATCTCCATCAAATGAAGGAGTTTTCACATTGTAGAAGAAGTATGCAAAGAAACTCTGGAAGAAATTCAAAAAGCTACTAAACGAGGATTAAGCAGAAAAGACGATGCAAGGCTCATTGGAAGTCTAGTGTATCTCACCGCTACACGACCAAACATTATTTACTCGATCAGTCTACAGTCACACTTCATGCAGAGTCAAAACCAAATTCACTTTGGAACTGCCAAAAGATACTAAGACATTTACGAGAAACAACACATTAAGGGATGTGGTGTCAGCCAATTGCAACCGCAGAGGTACTTTGGTACACCCATAGTGACTGTGTAGGCTTAGCTGATGATAGGAGTGCTACCGACTACGCATTGACCCCAGGATTTGGAATGTTCTCATAAACATCTAAGAAGCAAGACTCAATAACACATGCCACCGCAGAAGCCGAATATGTTGCACCCGCTACCACCACCACTCGAACAATATGGCTTCAAACAGAAGACATCCGAGAACTGTAGCCAGAAGCAGCTCCAATATCTTGCAACATCAAGTCAGCGATCACTATCTCGAAAATTCCAATCTTTCAAGGAAGACCAAGCACATCGCCATAAAATATGTTTGATAGAAATGCAATAGTAATGGAGAGATCAAGCTCAAGTATTGCAATACAAGTATAAATATGTGGACATATCCACTGAAGCGTTATCGAGGCCACGATCGAAAATTCGAAACACTTCAAAGCATGGTCAGAGTATCATTAAACAGATCAAGGAGGTGTTTAAACTATCGATCCATTTTCTAGAATTCCCTAATTTTTTCTATAAACTACGATTTTCTGGAAGTTCATAGGAGAACCTCTTGTAGTAGTTAAGATTAGAGGCTAATAAATTGTTCATGATTAAAACATGCAAATAAAAGACACAATTGAAGCAAATATCTCTGACGCGACCAGAGATAATTTGCGGAGCATGTCGGCTAAAGAGGCCCATAAATAGGCTTGTAGTTCTCTATTCTCATATACAAGACCGACTTGAGAAACAAAATCCATCCACATGCCCTCGTAATCCTTTCTCGTCCAATACGCTGTGACGGGTTCTCCCACAAGCACAGGTGGATACACACCTTCATATTAAAATCGGTAAATTACCGAAAAATTCCTAGATTTATTGCATTTGTAGTAATTCAGTCTTAAACTTTTCGATTTAACTAATTTAGTTCTAAAAATTTTTACGATTCATCAATTTCGGCTGAAAATCACTGATGTGGATATCAGCAGTGCCACGTAGGACGGTCGGTGCTGACGTAGACAATTTTTAATTTTTTTTTAAACAAAATCTGAATTTTTCTTCTTCTTTTTTTCGTTCTTTTCCCTTTTTTTCTATGAAATTCGGCGAGGGTCATGGGCCAACCCTTGCCCAAATCTGGCGACGCCCGCAAAGCCGTCTGGGCTAGGGCCACGGCCCTCACCAGGCTTAGAAGAAAAGAAAGAAAACGAAGAAAGGAAAAAACATAAAGATTATAAAAGAAACTCAGAATTTTTTAAAAAAATTTATAACATCGTCCACTCAGCCGGAGCCCGCGTAAGTGATTTTCAGTCAAAATTTGCCAGAATGATCAAATTGTCAAAGAGTTAGGATTAAATTGACCGATGAAAGGATAAAGATTGAATTAGCACAAGTGCAATAAATTTAGAACTTTTTTTTATATATAATTTTCCCTAAATACTGACACCCAAATCGAACAGAGTCTAAGTAAGTTCAAATCGAGCAACAATAAGAGCTTTTGCGGTGAGCGCAATTGAGAAAACGACTAAGAACATAATGCTCTCGGGGAAGATAGTGCATTACCCGTTAGCATCGCGAGATAAATGCCATCCCGATAAATTCCCAGCTTCTTTAAGCGAATCCCTCCACTTCTGCACCAGCAAATCGTCCGCGTGGGTGGCCAAACACCTTCCAAAACCATCCCCGAATCCCCTGCTCTGTTTCCGAACGTCTCTTGGCTCAACATCGAAGAAAATAGGCGGAACCACGTGACCCTGATGATCTCTGAACCTCCCGTTGCACTCCAGGATTTCCACCAGCTCGTCTAAGCACCGCCACGAGTCCGCGTAGTTGGCAGTGAACACGACGAGAGAGACCCTCGAATGGCGGACCGCGTCGAGCAGGTTGGGCTCAATGAAAATCCCGGCCTCCACTTTGTCCTTGTCCTCGAAGTAGGAGAACCCCGCCTGCTTCAGCGCGCGGAAGAGGTGGGCCGCGAAGGTCTTCCTTATGTCCTCGCCTCTGAAGCTCACAAACACGTCATACTTCCACCGATGAACCGAAGAGGAAGAAAATGGAATGCATCCCACTATTTCTTCGATTCCCATGACGATGATACGCGACTGCGTGTGAGACTACGAAAAAGCTCCAAACTTTTCCTTGCAGATGAAGAGCACATCGGAGGGAGAAGGTGCAAGTCGGTACATAAAGAAGGAGCGACAAATGGAAGCTTCGCCATCAGGACCATTAGTTTAAAGAACTGAAGAAGACTTGTTCGCTCGAGGACGGAGTAGGTTTGACCTTGTCATGAACCAGACCATGAATAAGCAATGGCGTCAAGAAACATCAACTACATATTGGTTGCCAATCTTGCCATGTGTTCTCTGACTTTCCAAGGTCAAAAGTAAGTTCAAACTTATCGGTAATAAGTTTGAAACTCTCAAATTACCAGAAGATAGTTTCAAAATGTAGTGATTGACTTTTCGTAGTAAAAAGGAAAGAGGGAGTTTTAATATGTTTTAGAAAGTTTAAGTTTTCACATTAACTTGTAACATTCTTCACGAGAAGGAAGATGATCGCAACTTTTGAATCTGATTAATGACATTTCATATAAATGTTGATCATTTAACACATTGGTAAGTTCCACCAACAAATACTCGTAAACTACTGAAACATTTCAAACTTTTGCATCAATCTAAAAAATGTTGGTAGATGAACTCAAAAAAATTGGTAATTTCATGTACAGATCTACAATACAAGCATGCTTCATCTTCAGAAACACACTGCACTTTCTTTCAGACACCAAGCAACATATATTCCTACTGACGGAGATAACTACTTCTCTCAGCATGACATAGGAAACATTGCAAGAGGACCGGTTCATTCATACAATCAGAAAAGGCCAAAATTCAGGAGATCATCGCCTATAGCAGATGAATCAACAGTATATCCTCCTCGCCGATGGGAGCATGCATGGAAATGGCAAATCTAATTCGGGTGGGTATTTGGTATGTGATCCTGCACGAGGACAAAAGATAAAGAAAGTACACTTCTCAAAGACTGGACACATATTTAAGAACTTACATAGTATGACAGCTATTTGCTAATTTGACATACAGGGAATTATAGGGGTGTTATTTTTTGCGGTTCTTTATTTGTCCACGATGTTTTTGGATGTTGGGATAGAAATTCATCAGAACAAGCAATTTCTTCAACGACTATGCAGACAGAAAAATGAGATTGAGTAAAACAGAACCAAGCAATTAGGGTAATTACCTGCTGGAAGTTGCAAGGAGAGGCCATCGCATCAAACTCCTTTTGAAAGGCGTATTGTAACGTTCGGCATATAAGTAACCTCCATCTTTGCTAAATAACTAGATTTAACGCTTAATTGTAAGACTTGGCATATCGGGTACATTTTCAAGCACTGTACAAGTGTACATCCTGCACTGTCCAACAATTTCACAGACTTAAGTACCTCAAGACCCTGAATCTATATCTTTCTCACAAACGCGAATTTATCCATTTCGTGACCTCTGCAGCTTTGAAAGGTTTGGTAGTTTTCGAATTTCTTCGCACCAAAAAAGGTTCAGCAACTCCGATGATTCCGTCTCTTCAAGCCCTTCAATCTCACGTAGACTTCTGCAACTTCCAAGATACAAGAGCTTCAGCTTTTCACGGGAAGAATGAGAACTTTATTATTCCCCAATCTCTGCTCAAGCTCTTTGATCCCCTCATAGACACTTGCCAAAACAGAGTGGTCACCATTAAGAATGTTAGCGACCAGTAAACTCCGCAAATATTCAAGACCCTTGTGCTGCAGCAATGGCTCTCAGATGTCTTTGACAAAGATATGGTACTCAAATGGTCCAAGAAGTTGGTCGTACACGACCTTGGCAACAGTAGTCTTACTTAGTCGGTGGTGGTTGTAGAGACAATAGCAGTACAGCACCGCTGCATTGGCTAGCTAGTGGTGGTGGTGGTGGTTAAAGCAGTGATAAACCACGGTGATGCGATGTGCAAATGTCAGTCATACTATATAAGAGTGACATGTCATAGTATTGACTAGTAATTTACAATAGCAATGATCTCTTTTCCAGATACATACTAGCAAACCAAGCATGCATTCACCAGGCCAGAAAATAGAAATCCACAACATAGCAAGTCACGCAAACTCATGAGTTAACAAGTTACCCATCAGCAATGTTCTTCAGTTCCCATCCTTTCGATGCTCCATCCACATTAAGAGCATCCCTCCATCCTTGAATGGTCTCGTGGCTGTAGTGCTTCTTGCGCCGAGAGAAGGCTTTTGAGTGCCGAACTCATGGGGCGTAACAGAAGATTGAAAAGATCACATGTTTCCTTTCCCTGCATTTAACCATTGGCGCCAGCTCCTTGAGGCGCCATCTACTAGAAGCATAATATTTACTCTTTAGAGAAAATTGGTATGAAAATCCTTGAGTTCTTGATGGCTTCTAAAAGATCAGGGCCAATCTCTCCTCCTTCACGGAGCTTCTTCACTGTCTTTGAAGGCCCTGACATCAGCATCTATACGGCTATCATAGAGAAATTAAGTGAAGCCCTTGTCAGTATCTGATACCCTAAAGCACAAGAAAACCTCATAATCGTATCCTGGTGTAGCAGCGACGGACAAATTGCTTATTTACCTGGACAAGCGAGACAGGCAAGTAGCTATTGACTTGTGGCACATTTTACGAACAGATTGTGCGCTTCTTTTCTTGCAGAAATTGTTCGAGAAATAAACGGAGAAGACAACCCAAGTTACCGTCGCAATACAGGCAATCCACGTTGACCAAGAAAGCAAGAGGTCGCAACCGAAGTACGTAGCCTTCAAGTCAATTTGCAATTACATTTAGACAGAGGCCCAAACGGCAAATTACAGAGTGAAAGTACGACTGAAGATGACAGAGTCAAGGAGGTGGAGATCTTCTTTGCCTGGTTCTATAATGCTCTACTACGATGTCACAACAGCCAAACTGAGGTAAAATGCTTTACTTATTAGTCACTCAAATCAAACCTCCCATCATTGAAAATTGACCGGTTCCAATTGATTCATTCTGCTTCATATTTTAATACCCATCAAACGCTAAAGCTTTATGACACCAAAAACGCTCCAGCTTAGGCATAGAACCCCATAAAAAAAAATTTATTGCCGAATTAGGTATGGTTCGCTCGAACGACAAGCATTGCCAATCAATCAGAACTCAACGAACAAAACTCCATTCTATTATTAAGAGGAACAGGGAAAAAGAAGGGGAAGCAAGAGCAAAGCAGAGAAAGCACAAATCAACCGAACTCAAGTTGCCATGATAATTCTGTGTAAACGTGTACAATCAATTGATCAAAAGGAGATCGTGCACCAACAGTCACTACTCACTGCTTTGCTCTCCCACTTCTTCTGCAACTCGTCGTCCCTCAGCGACAAGTAGCCGCAGAGCTCGGAGAACAAGAGGGCCCTGCTCTTGCTCAAGGCCTCGTCTTTCTGCTTCTTCTGGGCGTGCACCCTCGCGACCTCCTCGGCCAAAGCGGACGCGACCTCAGCGTCGCCGATCTCCTTGCCCGTGCACGACACGGAGACGACAAGAGATTTGTGGGCATTAAAACAGATGGGGGTGAAGGCAGGATTTTGGGGGTCGGCGCAGGGCAAGTAGGGGAAGAGGGTGAATCCTTAAGGCCATTGGAGGTGGACTGTTTCGGAGAGAACGAGAATTTGAATAGAGGAGACGGTCGGGAAGTGAAAATGGACTGATTGCGTTTCTAGGGTTCTTCTTACTGGTTTGATGATCTTCCACCCGTCGTTGGATTTACCAAGTGCGCTCATATACGATTAGCTAATAAAATTAACTTCACTTTCACGTATAATATACCAATTGTTTCTGCCTAATATGAAATTCTACTGAGCATCATGTGAATAAATTCTAATCATATGTTCAGGCTATGAAATTACTAGTTTTGAAATATTTCGTAATTTTTGAAGAATGTGTACACACACTAATTGTTGCTATTAATTATTTCGATGTGATTAGGGGATTCTAATATTAACGTAGTCACAAGAAAAATAAGAGTCCTTTTGATCGTCGCTAATAGCTGAGGCACGAAAGTAATTATAGGCCTAATTGTGCAATGATCAAAATCCAAATAGATCGAGGCCATCAAAATCGTTAAGTAGATGAATATTGAAGCATGAAAGTAAGTTTTAGACCTAATTGTGCAAGGATCAAAATCCAAATAGATCGAGGCCATCAAAACCGTTGAGCAGATGAATACCGAGGCATGAAAGTAAGTATTAACCTAATTGTGCAAGGATCAAAATCCAAATAGAACGATGCCATCGAAACTATTGAGTAGATGACTATCACGCACCATCGGGCCATCAACCGGGGTCCAGCTAAGATCCACTCCAGAAATGGATATATGCCTTACAAGATAGTTCCATATCAATCTACCCCAAGAAACTTTCACATTGAACGAAAGAATACACTATGTTCAGCTGTTCTTGACTTAATTATTGTCTTTACATAATCAACGTATTCGAGAGACCAATATGGACATGTCCCGTTTTCTTACCATCTCCCCCACTAAAACAAGAGAGAGAACAGGCTCACCTACAAGGAAAAACAAGCTTCATATCTATGTGATTCGTCGGCTTTGAATGTATTCGTCGTACGTAATCGCATCGCGTAAAACATATCTCTAAAATAGCTATTAATACGAATAAGAGAACATTTATTATAGCCATTCTTGTACATTCCGTATGCTCTCCAGATAGAGGCTTACATAGAGTTGAAAAAAGTTAGCAAAAAATTGAAAGAATCGTTGAAATTGTTTATTTGGATATTCACCGAAAGGATAACTTTCAAGTTTTTCTCTTCATCAAAACCGGAGGCCAGTTATGCTTGTTACTAAACTTATTGAAGAGATGATACATAACCAAGATACATCTTTTTTTTTTTTATCAGAGGTTGGATCAATCATCTAAAGAAGAATTAGGCAAACATTAGTATACATTTTGCAAAAAAAAATAAAAAAAACTTCCATGGTTGAAGAAGCAAATGAAAGGCTTTCATAAAAATTCGCCATTATCGTCATACTCAAAAGAGATGCAATTAACATCATTTTTCAGTATCATCTTCATTTTGTCTACACCATTGAATTTTCTATCATCCCCAGGGCGTCCACCTTGGCCTCCAGATCGTCCAATACACTAGAGATTCAAGATGGGAACTAGAACTCCCATAAAATCCAATGATCTTTCCACTAGTTGCTGGAAATGCAAACTTCCTTCCGCTTTCATGCCGAATGGTCCATGTGTTCTTTTATTGCTTTGAAATGTGAGTGAATAGAGGATAGTAGAACCAAAATCATTCGCAACATATCCCGGAACCGAGGTTATATATTCAATTAACCTGTCCGGATTTCTCTGCACCCACCATATAGAGGGTAAAGAAATGTTAATGCTACAAGTCGAGAAGCAAAAGCATGGTAGATGACAATGACTAGTATATGATCCTTTCTCTTGATGATTGAGATGATGATGCATGATCTGGAAAATAGAAGATTATCTTGCCTACTTCAACATCATATTCAACATATATTAGATGTAATAAGAAAAACGACAATTCAGCCAGCGATTTAGAAAAACAAAAAATCTAGAATTGATCGAGGCTATTGCTTATTAACGATTTTTTCTTTTCATCAACGAAAACATCTAGGAATAAATTATTGTTAATAATGCATATCTGTTGACTAATTTTTCTAAGGGATACAAATAATTATTTTCAAGAAAATACTCCCCAAACCATTAATTTTTCATAAATAATAATATAAAAAAAACAACCGTGATAGTGTCGTAAACAATATCTCTTGGGAGAGCCCTTGTTAGTGTTCTTTGTCAGGAAAAAATCTCAATTGGTGGAACAACTATGCCCAGAGAGATTAACTAAGATTTCGTCTTACCGACCATAATCTATCTGCAGAAAGTCCCTACATCGACTGCATGGCGCACATAATGGTGGAGCTTAGCATTGTCAAGGCTCAAAATGTGCTCCAAGTGAATCAAGCCAGAGTTCAGATCTCCCATGAAACCCGACGATCTTTTTTCCGGTTGATGGAAAAGAAAAGTACTTCCCGTTCTCTAAACCGAATGGCCCCAAAGTCCTTTCATTGCTCTGAAATGTGAGAGAGTGTACGACAGTATGCCCGCGAAAATCTCCGTAGTAACCAGAAAATGAAGTCAAGTACTCTCGAGGATAATCGAGTTTAATCTGCAGAATTAGAAACACAAACAGATTCAATCCCAACCCTTTAACTGTAGAATATTGAAAATCAGCATAAAAAGAACACGTCAGGTTTAATAAGTTGTATTTTGTTAGACGATGTAATAGCTAAATAGACAATACCGCCAATCAATCCTCGACCACTTAAAACCAAGCCTTAGCAACAATCGAAGAGGTGGTACGTTTATAAGATCAAGTGAATGTCTGAAGGCCATACCTCGGTTTCAGCTCCTCCATCTCCACCATGTTTAGGGCCCCAAACCACAGACCCGTCCTTGTCGTACTCAAAAGTGATGGAGTCAAAAACTAATCCCGTTTTTACAATTATTCCTCTCACGCCCGTGCTATCTCCATCATCCCAAGGACCGCCACCTTGACCTCCAAATGGCCCAATGGATTTCAAGAAACGAAGATCAGAAACTGGTTCAGAGTAGACTCCTAATGCATCAAGCTGGACACTGGACCTTCCATGAAAGCCTATTATTTTGCTCCATGTCGATGCGCAGCTAAAGAACCTTCCCTCTTCGTTACCGAAGGGTCCGTGCCTTCTTATATTGCTTTTGAACGTGAGTGATTGAATAGCAGGATAATCAGGTCTGATATAACCTGATACTGAGATCAAGAACTCACGAGGGTAGTCCAAGTTAACCTGCAGAATTGGCAAGTATCTTCAATTATTGAATTGAACTGTACATTGGTCTCTATCAAAGAAGATAGATAGACCACAGTGGCCAAAGCAAACATTGCATCCACATATAACCTAGAATTTGATCCTAGACCCAAGAATTTCTAAAACTAACGTATGGATGGACTACTATTCTTACATCATACTTTTGGGAGTCAACAACTTTGCTGATTCACTTCATTTAGCAATCAAAGGAAAACTTATCGTACTAGGTTACTCTCATGGAGTCCATCTCGCATAAAGCATATCAATTGACCTGTGTTATGTATAAAAGTAAATTTAAGGGAAGAAAATCAAATGACCAGGAGACAACTTCAATCGTTCAGTACATTGGATGGCTTCATCTCCCCGTGAGATGCTTCCCACAAGCCGTCCTTTATCATTATACATTATGTACACACGTTACTATCCCTCGTAGCTTACTTTGATAAGTTTAATAGAAAAACTACTATTTGATATAATAGTGGCACAGGGCGGTGGTAGGTGCCTAAGACCTTCGCCATACCATAAGAGAAACTCTGTTATACCCATTATTTCACATTCATTGTACTCTACGGATAGAGGAATACATAGAGCTGAATATAGCACATAATAAAATTAAAAGATTTCATTGAAATCGTTTCTTTGGAAATTTCCTAAAAAGATAATCATAGGTTCTCGTTTCAATCAGAACAACAGGGTTGTATGCTCATTACTAAACTTGTTGAACAATAGGTTGAGTCGATCATCAGAGGAAGAATAGGCCAAAAAATTAGGGTACACTCTAGGAAAACAAAACTTCCATCCAAGAGAAGTATATGAAAGGCTTTCATAAAAGTTCTCGTGGAATCAAGAATGAGTTTTGTGTGTAAATGCGGGTGCGAACGAGGGAGAGATAGAGAGAGAGGGGGGGGGGGGATCAACGGTGATATGAATCGAAAATATCCAATGAACTCACCACGCGGATATCTCCATTGCCACTGGGACCATGAGTAGAGGACCAAATAGATTCTCCATTATCGTCATACTCAAAGGAGATGCAGTTGACAACGTTTTCCAACATCATCTTTATTTTCTTTACACCATTGTATTTTCCATCATCCCAAGGCTGTCCACCTTGGCCTCCAAATGGTCCAAGACACTTGATCGGATATAGATGAGATATCGGTTCGAAATATGCTCCAAGAGATTCAAGATGGGAACCAGAACTCCCATAAAATCCAATGATCTTTCCACCAGTTGCTGGAAATGAAAACTTCCTTCCGGTTTCAGTGCCGAATGGTCCGTATGTTCCTTTATTACTTTGAAATGTGAGCGAATGGATGATAGTAGAACTCGAATCATTCGCAATATATCCCGAAACTGAAGTTAGACATTCAGTCAACCAGTCTAGATTTATCTGTAACAACCATATAAAGGGTAAAGAAAAGTTAACGCAACAATTCAAGAAACAAAAGCATGGTAGATGAGAATGACTTGTGCATGATCCACTTTCTTGATGATTGAGATGATCATGCATGAAAAGAAAAAATAGTAGATTATCTAGCCTACTTCAACATCACATCAACCTATATTAGATGGAAAAAGAAAAAAGATAATCCACGTACCTATGTTTATTTTACGGAAAGTCAATGATTTGAAAAATATTTTCCTAAGACTGATCCACCATATCGCTTACAAAATTGAACTAAGGAAAAACATTTTGACCATAATGAAAATGTTTAGGGATAAGTGTTGTTGATAAAGAAAATGTTTTTTGTTGACTAATTTTTAAATGATGGAAACACAAAATTGTTTTAGGAATCATTGATTTACATGTGAAACAAACGCACTGGTGTTGCAAACAGTATTTCTTGGGTAAGTCATTGTTGGTGCTCTTTGTCAGGAAAAGAACTCATTGTTTGAACAACTATGCCCAGAGAGAATAACTAGATTTTGTGCTAGAGACGAAAATCTATCTGCAGAAAGTCCACAGATGGAGAACAATTGATTCGCTCTCCCTTAACAACCGTTTTAAAATACAAAAATTTCAAAAGGTGTTCAAATTTATGTTTAATTTTATTTTAACAAATCTTTGTCCTAGAAAAACTTGCCTCCTGTTGATGGTGTGTCATACCTAAGTTACAAGGTTAACAGTTCATCATTTCCATAAAGACACCGTCTTCAGCAATGGCACGAGAAGCTGCATCGTCAAAAATAGAAGGGAAAACGTTTATCTGACACCGAATTCCTACTAGAGTAGCCTACCATATTAATTTCGCCGCCGTCACTTGCACCATGTCCAAAAGAGCTATCACCCTCCTCATAGGCGATATTAATAGATTCAATTGCAGAACCAGAGACTACAACAATTTGTCTCACATCTGTATTCTTGCCATCATCCCAGCGGTTTTCTCCATTTCCAAATGGCCCTACGACTTCGAAGGGATATGGCTGAGAGACAGGTCCAAAATAAGCTCCAATGGAATCCAGATAAGAGCCACACCTTCCATGAAAACCAATGATCTTTCCGTCAACCGGTGGAAATCTGAAAAACTTCCCTTTCTCATTGCCAAATGGCCCATATGACCTCTTATTGCTGTGGAAGATAAGAGAGTTGATGACACGATAAGAATCTTCTGTAATGTAGCCTGACACGATAAAAGCCTGAGCTTGGTCCGCGCGACAGAGACATGTCTGAAATCCCAAACATGGATTTGAAGCTTCAGTACTACGCGCGTTGATTGGTGGAAAGAAGATTCAACGAATCAGTCGACATTTACCGACGTAAACACAATATACATGGCTGCATGTAAAAATTGATTTTTTATTTCATCGAAAACTTCTGTTCGTCAACTCTTTCCCTTCCCTTTTCTCTATGTAGGAAGCGAAGAGCTTCGAGAGAGTTGGCGAGTTGACACCTAATTTTAATTTTTTCTTTTTAATTATGTTGCATAAAAATCAGGAATTAATCTTAATTCCTACCAAAAATAATTAATCCATTTTTTTTATTTAATTTTAGTATTCATGCATCGTATTTACATTTACATATAATTCGGATTGACGGTGGATGGACCTAATTCAAGGTTCTGAGCTTCATTGAATCATCCGAACTGAGCCCACAAGAGCATAAATTCGGCCAAGCCCGTAGAATTCTGATGAAATGGGATTTTTGTTCAAATATTGATGTTTCGTTTCTCTCACCTAGTCCCCATTTTGAAGAGACTTTTGGGAATCTGGGGCATTGATTTGTTCGAATCGGTTCTCTTTTGCGGCGATTATATCAATTTCCAGAACAATTATGTGGGTCATGTTCTCGAGTATGAAAATCAGCTGTTCTGTGATGCAAGTTTGAATTTCAGATTACTCTAATGTGGAGGTGGGACAGGCTTAGTCAGATATTTTTCACGTAAATTCATACATTGTGAAAGATGACATGAAATTGGGAGCTCTGATGAGTTTATTGAGTGGAAATTACGCTAGTTGGCGTTTCCCTTTGCTCTTCCTGGTAACGTTTTCCCATCGTTTGATGCCTCATTTGGTTTATTTTTGTCGTTCTTTGAGAGAAGCCGATGGTGCAATATAACAACTGGTCAACTCCTTGTGGAGTTTTCTTTTTTCCATTGGTCGGAAGTTAGATGGGTGCTTTCGATTATAGTTTTTTCCACTATTTTTACTTTTGGACTTGAGGTCATTGTAGCGCAGATGTAGAAGCCTGTGGGATTTATTCGTTTCGTTATAGTTGCCGAAAATAGCAAGAGTTTTAAGAGATTTGGACTCCTCAAAATGTACTTAAATTCAGAATTTTTTTCAAATTTAGGAATCCTACTTTGATTAGGATTAGAGCTTCTCAAGCCTATAAATAGAACACTAAGCCTAGGTTATTCATTCATACGCACTCACTCAAAATTTTCAGAGCAAAAACTGAGGGAGAGAGAGAGAGAGAGAGGCAAGTTCTGGAGCCGAAACCTCCCTTTGGCGTAGCCTTCATCAAGAGGAAGTTGATTCTTCTGGTGAATTCCAACTTGGTCTTCAACGAAAAGCACACTGCAACTCATCAAAGATGGGCCCAAAAGAGAGGATTTCTTGTCCACATATGCAATAAAAGTCAAGAACTCTTTTTGGAATTACATGAAAGAGAAGCAGATTAGCTTTCATTAGGTTAAGTCGTTTGAGCTAAAATTGCACGTCATTTAGCTAGATAAGATTTTCGCATGTCATATAGCTTTTGCATGTTATATCATATCTGCATTAATATTGTATCATTTTTTGCATGCTTGAATTGGTTAACTAAGTTTTTTTTAGCATATAGGAAAAAACTGCATACCATCATTTGTCATGCATCACATTTTCGCATAAGCATAAAATCCATCTCATTCTTTCACTTGTCATTCATACATCCATGTATTGCATACATTAAGAAAGAAAATCCAAAAATAACCCCATTCTCCGAACTTTAAATCAATTCAAGTTGAGTTGCCAAACTTAGGATTTTTCATGAAATTTAAGGTACAGAAAGGGCATTGATTTTAATTAATTAATGTAACCAAGTCCCCGAACTTAAAAATCTCTGGTTCATAGAAATAAAGTATTCTCCCGATACTTTATTTAGGTTCCTAATCAACCTACCAAGAATGATTAGTGGTGACTCCAAACCTTAAATTATTTGAATATAAACCAAAGTTATGATTTTATAGGGTTTGGGAGAGTTCGTATTAGGTTGGTCATCTAATTAACCTAATAATCCATTAACCTAAGAAAACCCATTTTTTTTAGGTCGCAACACATGGCAACACTAATGCTTGGGAAATCAATTTCTCGCCGAAATTTAATTTTTCTACTTCTGCTCTAGAAATTTATTTCTCGTCAGAGAAAAGCGTTTGATAACAGGACAAAACTTTTACTTTTGGAATAGAAATTTGTTTGATAACGGTTGAAAATTTCTACTTCTGGAACATTATTAACACAAAATCTTCTACGAAAATCAATTGTCGGCCGAAAAATTTATACTTCATTTTAAATTTTTTAACTTCTTAAAAAAATAATTTTAAGTATTAAAAAATATTATTTAATTTTTCAAAATAAAAATTTATTGCCTATTTTTTACTCCGGCGGCTAGAGACGGTGACAGTGGGCCGTGGTCGGCGGTGATGGTGGGAGGTTGGTGGCGGCGGAGGCTGGTGGTGGTCCCGGCAGCGGTGGACGGCGGGCAGTGGGCTGCGGCAGTTGGCGATGGTCGACGGTGCGGCGGTGGGTAGCGACGAGAGGTGGTCGGTGGCAAGGGGCGGCGGTGGTCGCGACAGTAGTGGTTGGTGGTGGGAGGAGGTCGGCGGCGGGCGGTGGGCAACAACGGCGGAGGCGTGGTTGGGAGAAAGAAGCGCTGAAAATGAAAAGAGGTCGAAGTGAAAGAGATATTGACGTTGAGAGATTTCTACTTCTGAAAGAGAAGTAACCTATTTTAAAGTGCGCATGGCAACACTTTTGCTTCAGAAATCAACTTCTGGCCTGAAGTTGATTTTTCTATTTCTGTTCCAGTAACAGGACACAATTTCTGCTTCTGGAACAAAAATTCGTTTGGTAATGGTTGAAAATTTCTACTTCTAGAACATTATTAACACAAAATATTCTACGAAAAATTATTGTCGACGATTGAAAAATTTCTACTTCATTTTTAATTTTTTTTATTAAAATATATTATTTAATTTTTAAAAATAAAAAATTATTATTTATTTTTTACTACTGCAGCCGGAAACGGTAACCCGGCAGGGGCGGTGGGCGGCGGCGGCCGATGACAGCGGAGGCGTGTTTGGGAAAGAGAGAGGCACTGAAAATGAAAAGATGTCGAATGAGAGAGATATTGATGTTGAGAGATTTCTCTTTCTGAAAGAGAAGTAACTTTTTTTAACTTCTGGAATTGGCTAAAAATTAACTTTAAAAGTAGAAATGTAATATTGTATAACCAAACGGATTTCTGCTTCAATAGTTGCATTACCAAACAGATTTCTGCTTCAAAAGCACTTCTAAAACAGAAATTCATTTCTAGAAGTACTACCAGGCGCGTCCTAACTTCTAAAATTGGCTCAAAAATAACTTTAGAAGTAGAAATTTGCTTCAGAAGTAGAAATGTAATATTGTGAAACCAAACGGATTTCGCTTCAAAAGTTGCATTACCAAACCGATTTTTGCTCCATAAACACTTCTGGAGCAGAAATTCGTTTCTAGAAGTGTTACCATGCGCGCCCTTAATAACGACTAATTTCACATAATTTTTTTATGAAAAAATCCACTACATACATCCCCGACAACTATAAAGTTCGTGATATTATAATTTATTACTACTTTACCAACTGTTCTCAATTGATTACTCTTTGACCTGTTTTTCTCTATGTAAATGCTTATAAAAAAGTTCACTGCATGTTTAGTCACTTTTTAAACTCGAAAGCAAGTTTCATTAGATAGTTTTGAACTTTTTAGATGTGGTAAGTTATTAATGTGTATTATATATATATAGCGACTAATTACAGTAAGGATACAGATAAAATACAATTATAAAAATATTCCATTATACATATAAATTACACGTTACTATAAGTAACTTATATAGGGTTTAGTAAGTTGCATGGAAGTAATTTTACATATCAATGGTAACTTTCTCTACTGTTCCTATACATCGATGGGTGATTTTCAAATATAAGTTCAAACTTATAGGTGGTAAGTTTAGAGCTCTAAAATTATCAAAAGATAGTAACTCTTAAATATAGTTGTTTATATATATATATATAAGCACTTTTGATATCTATATGACGCAGGGAAGTAATAACTGGAAAGCTTCTCCAAAGATTGACTGAAAATTCTTATATTCAAAAAAATGTCACATTACATAAGATGGACGTCCCTTATATAGATAGGACTCCTTAAAGATAACATAAAACGAGATAACGAGAATCAAATCAAAACAGAAATCAAATCAAAAAGATATATCGCAAAGTTGCCTAATTTCAAAAACAATCCGAAAACTTATCTAAACGAGCTCGCCAGCCCCTAGCACGGAAATCGCCCTGATTTTCGGCGATCTTGTTTTTCCAAAAAATCATACGCCAGTTGTTCTACATCATTCTCCTCCTCTTCAGAAGAACTCGTCCTCGAGTTATTATCAGGATAAAGGGGAGTATCTGGAGAATGATACTCGAATAAATCTGCCACATTGAATGTTGAAGAGATTGTAAGATCACCAGGAAAATCAACAACATAGGCATTGTCATTGACCTTTTTGATGATTCGGCAGGGACCAACCTTCTTGTGCTTTAGCTTGTTATACGTACCGACAGGAAATCGCTCCTTTCGTAGATAAACCATGACTTCATCGCCTACTTCAAAAACTTTAGAACGACATCGTTTATCAGCATCATCCTTATACTCCGAGTAATCATCAGCTTGAACCTCGATAATTTTGGTCGCTAGATTTTCTGCCGCCACACTATAACCAGGAATTTTAGGCAGAGGAATCAGATCAAGGGTATGTTGAGGAACACGACCATAAACAACCTCGAATGGAGATTGCCAGTGGAGCGGTTGACCGTGTTATTGAAAGCAAATTCTGCCGGTGCAAGATATCGGTCCCACTGCTTTGGCGTATCGCTGCAAAGACAGCGGATGATGTCTGCCATAGTTCGGTTAACCACTTCGGTCTATCCATCAGTCTGAGGGTGGAAGGAGCTACTGTACTGCAAGCTCGTACCAAATAACTTCCATAGGGTTCTCCAGAAATGGCTGAGGAACTTAGTATCCCGATCGGAAGTAATCGTCTTTGGTACACCGTGTAGACGAACCACTTCGCGGAAGAAAAGGCCAACAACATGAGAAGCATCAGATATCTTCTTACGGGGAATAAAATAGGACATCTTTGCGAATCTATCCACCACAACAAAGACAGAATCCATATCTCGTTGGGTTCGCAGGAGTCCCAAGACAAAATCCATGGAAATATCCACCCAGGGTCCAGATGGAATTGGGAGTGGCATATAAAGGCTAGTATTCTGGGAATGTCCCTTCGTAGTCTGGCAAATAGGACACTTCTGAACATAGCGCCCAACGTTACGCTTCAATTGTGGCCAATAATAACGCTCTTCCACCAAGGCGATGGATTTATCACGCCCCAAATGTCCTCCAAGGTTTCCACCATGTAGTTCTCGAATCAGTTTCTCTTGAAGAGAACTATACGGAATGCACAACCTGTTGCCATAAAACAAGAAGATGTCATGAATAATGTCACCATCAGAACCAGCAGCTTGACATTTCGCACACGTATCTTGAAAGTCCTCATCTTCGGGATAGAGGTCGCTCAAAGACTCAAAGCCCACCACCTCATTCTGCATAGTAACAAGTAACGTGGCTCGGCGGCTTAGAGCATTAACCACTTTGTTAAGATGACCTGCCTTATGTCGAAGCACAAAATTTAATTGCTCTAAGAAAGAAACCCAACGCTCGTGCATCTTGTTCAAATGCTTCTGGCTCTTGATGTACTTAAGCGCTTGGTGATCCGTATTGAGTATAAATTCACGCTGATATAAGTAAGATTGCAAATGTTTAATAGCTCGTACCACGGCATAGAATTCCTGTTCATAAGTAGACTATCAGCGTCGAGTTTCATTTAATTTCCCACTGAAATAAGCAACCGGTTTGCCTTCTTGGGATAGCACAGCGCCAATCCCTATTCCAGAAGCATCATAGTCTAGCTCAAATACCTTGTCAAAGTTTGGCAAGACAAGAACGGGAGCAGTAGATAATTTGTCCTTGATTAAGGAAAAACTCGCCTCCGCCGCATCACTCCACTTAAATTGCCCCTTCTTTAAACACTCTATAATAGGAGCCAAGATGGTACTGAAATTGCGGATGAACCGATGGTAGAATGTTGCTAAACCATGAAAATTCCTCACTTCCCCAATAGTCTTGGGTGTAGGCCACTCTCGAATGGCAACAACCTTTGCCTCGTCGACTTGAAGGCCATCTATACTAATAACATACCCTAAAAATAGCAATTGATTGGTCATGAAGCTGCATTTGGGCAAGTTGATATAGAGTTGATTAACCTCTAGAACCCGCAAGACATCTCGTAGGTGGTCCACATGTTGCTATTCATCATGACTATAGATAAGGATGTCGTCAAAATACACCACCACAAACTTTCCCAAAAAAGGTTTAAGAACTTGCGTCATCAAGCGCATAAAAAGTGCTAGGAGCATTGGTAAGTCCAAAGGGCATGACTAACCATTTGTAAAGTCCTTCGCTTGTTTTGAACGCCGTCTTCCATTCATCTCCAGGTCTCAGGCGGATCTGATGGTATCCGCTCCACAAATCAATCTTCGAAAAGACCTTTGATCCTGCCAACCTGTCAAGCATATCATCTAAGCGAGGTATAGGAAAGTGATACCTCACAGTGATTTTGTTAATTGCTCGACTATCCACACACATTCGCATGCTCCCATTTTTCTTCGGTGTAAGGAGGGCAGGAACGGCACATGGACTCATGCTCTCTCGTATGAAACCCTTCCGAAGGAGTTCTTCCACCTTCTCCTGTAGTATCAGGTTTTCCTTTGGGGTCATGCGATAATGTGGTAGGTTTGGAAGACTAGCACCTGGTAGAAAATCAATTTGATGCTGGATGTCTCGCATCGGGGGTAACCCATCAGGTAGATCCTCAGGAGTAAGACTAGAGAAAGCCTTAAGCAACGGTTGTAGAGCTTCTGGAATTATGCTGATTTCCTGCTTGGGTCCACTATCTATAATCAAGTACATACCATTCGTTTTGCGAACATTAAGTAGAACACCAGTTCCATCCTGTTTTTGAGTAGTTCGCGAGACGCGAGTGGCTTCATCTAAAGGATGAAGAGTGATTTTCATCTTATCCTACACAAAGGAGTAAATATTCTCACGTGCTCGGTGAGTAACATCAACATCATATTGTCATGGTCGTCCCAACAAGATGTGGCATGCATCCATCTCAACAACATCACAAATTATTGTATCCCTGTATGATCTTCCAATGGAAATAGGTAAATGACAAGACTGAGTTACCTTCAATTTCGGTCCTTTACGAATCCAACCACTCGTATAAGGTGACAGGTGAGTTACTGCCTTCAGTTGGAGGTGATCGACAAGTGCCTTTGATACAATGTTCTTGTAGCTGCCGCTATCAATAATGACATCACAGACCTTCCCACTGATAGTGCAACGGGTGTGGAAAAGGTTACTTCGCTGTGAATCATCTTCCCGTGGGGGTCAATAGCAACCGTCTAACCATGCAGTTAACATGTTCTCCTTCTTCGTCGACTGCTTCTTCTTCATCCTCCCAGTCATTCTCATAGGGTTGATATTCAGGTTCGATAAGGTTCACCGCCTTCCGCCGCGGACAGTCACTCAAACGATGTCCAGGTTCATTACACTTAAAGCACTTTCCTGGATAGGGCTTTGCGTAAGGATTCTGAGCAACCTCATGAGCTTTGGATGTAGGAGGCTCGGGAGGCTTGGGCACCCCAACAATACTCCCCGTACTTCGGTTCATAGTGTTGGATTGCCAATTATAGGATCTAGTAGCCTCTGGTGATTTTCCTTGCCCGAATGCCCCTCAATTTGAGAAGTTGGTTCGCTCCAGCTGCAACTCTACTTTTCTAGCCATCTCTTGTGCATCCTCTATAGAATATAGGTGATGTAGCGAAACACGATCTTGGATATTTAAGCGTAGGCCGTTGATATACCTGGCGATTTGCTGTGCTTCCGACTCGGCAAGATTGTTGCTGGCAGAGAGTCAGAGAAATTCCTCTGTGTAGGCCTGAACCGTCCGACCCGTTTGTTTACAATCCTGGAATTGTTGGAACAAGACTTGTTCATAGTCAGGAGGAAGGAACCGCATCTTTAGCATCTGCTTCATCTGACTCCAGGTTTGGATGGGAGCCTTACCTTGACGGCGACGGGATAATTGTGTTTGCTCCCACCACACCGAGGCACCACCCTTCAGTTTGTAAGCCACCAGTTTCATTTGGCAGTCCTCTTCAATATCTATGGCGTCGAAGAATTTCTCAACTTCCCAAAGCCAATCAAGGAAGTCTTCGATGTTGAGATTGCCATTGAAGGTGGGGAGGTCGATCTTCAATTAGTATTGCTCAGGATCGCGTCGGTAGCCTCTATTCTTGTAGCCCCTATGGACCGGTTCCAGAAACTCACCTTCATCTTCGTCGGAATCCTCAGCATGGGCTTGACGCCGCCGCCGGGGGTTGGCCCCGTGCTCCACCGCTACTTCTGGGATGAAAGCGACCGGAACACGCTCGGTTGGAAGAACGCCGGGGTTAGGGTTAGGGTTTGCAGACAACCGTTGGATGGCGGCAAGCAATTCTTGCATCGTCCGTTGGTTACCCTGCAGGGTTCGCTAACTTTCCTCAGCAAACTGAGTAAACTCGTCTCGTGAAACAGGCTCATTGGCATGGCCCTCAGCTACGAAGGTATTTCGATTCACGTTATTAGTCATCGTCGCAGGGAAAACCTTGCTCTGATACCAAATGACGCAGGAAAGTAATAACTGAAAAGCTTCTCCAAAGATTGACTGAAAATTCTTATATTCAAAAAAATGTCACATTACATAAGATGGACGTCCCTTATATAGATAGGACTCCTTAAAGATAACATAAAATGAGATAACGAGAATCAAATCAAAAAGATATATCGCAAAGTTGCCTAATTTCAAAAACAGTTCGAAAATGTTGAGAAAACCTTCCCTCTGAGTATTTTGATTCTGACAAAACTATCCTTCTTGTAAGAGAATCTGGTTAATACAAATAATTTATTATTGCAGGCATGAGCATGTGAACAAAAGCTTATAATGCTCCATGATTGGCGTTCAGACTCAGGGAGTAGTCGTCGCACACTTGCTTCTGAGATAGTCGAAGTCCTACATTCAGATGGAGAATCGTGGTGCCTCAGTAGACTTCAGAAGGAAGTCGGTGCTGCCTCTGAAGACTTCAAAAGGAAGTCTATGTTGCATCTGAAGCCTTCAGAAGGAGGTCTATGCTGCCTCTGAAGACTCATCTCTAGGAGATTTATGTGACACGTCAGCAAGGATCTTACAGAAGCTCAGAGTCACTGTTCCAATCTGTTCAGATTCAGAGAGTCTCTCTGGCTCAGAAGACTGCTTCTGAACAACGTTCAGATTCTGCAACATCTCGCTACTAGATTCTGAAGACCCACGTTTGGCAGGTTTCCGATCTGACCGTGCCTTGTTATGGAAGTTTGTAAGATTTGATTGACAGGATTATTTTCCAATCAAATCAGGAGAATATCCGCGATTGGATATTACCTTCCGTGAACAAGATATCTTGGAGATTTGGATGAACTCTATTTATGGAAACTGAAGATTTGGTTGTATGGGCGACTGAATCTGAAGGGTTCAGATTCACTTTCAACGGCCACTGGATCTTTCCATATACAGTCTCCGTCAATCAGGATTGATAACGTCCAATCAAAGATTGAGGAGCGATCCTTTGAAGGGCCTTGGTAACGGCTAGTTCAAGGCTGAAGGAGTATAAAGAAGATCAATAGTGACTGTTTCGAGAGATCGAGAACTTAAAAAATTCCAAAGTGCTGAGTTGTTCAAAAACACATTCTCTTGTTCTTGTGAGCTTAAAATTCATTGTCTTGAGAGGTTCATTTGTAAGAGCGATTGGAGTAACAACGCCTGTAATCTTTCAACGACTCATAGTGGAATCCGGCCGATCGGCTGTCATCGTGGGAGAGTGGACGTAGGCTTGCTAAAGCCGAACCACTATAATCATTGCGTGCAATTTCTCTTTCCCTAAACTCATCTTGCTGTGTTTAGTTTATCTGCACGTCCTCTTACTGATCATTTTCAGTCTACGTTCTGAACCCTTTATAAATTTCCGCATTAATTATTAAAAAGTGTTCAGAATCACCTATTCACCCCCCTCTAGGTGATATTGCTAGATCCAACAATTGGTATCAGAGCTTGGTTGCTCATTATTTTGAAGTGTTTTACTTCAGAGCTAACGATCTATCATGTCTAGCAACAATTTCACAAGAACCAGTGATGCACATTTCAGCAACAAACCACCCTATTTTGATGGGAAAGACTACAATATGTGGTGCAACAAAATGAAGTGGTTCTTCAAGGCATCAGATGATCTGATGTGGGATGTTGTCGTAAATGGAGTAGTTCCTAATGTAACAGCAACCCCCTCCACTGGAAATGAAGGAAACAACAATACAAATGTTACTGCAACACTGTCAGATTCTGAAAGAGCAAAAAGACAAGGACTCGATTCTAAAGCTGTGCATGCACTTTTCTGTGCATTATCCATTCCTCTATATAATCGAGTTGCAGAAGAAGATTCAGCCAAAGCTATATGGGACAGACTTCATGTCACATATCAGGGAACTGACAGAGTGAAAGAAACAAAACTCAGCATTCTGCTGAGTGATTACGAAGCTTTCAAAATGAAGCACGATGAATCAATTGCTGAAATGATTGACAGGTTTCAAATCCTAGCAAGTGGTCTTGCAAGACAAGGTGCTCCTGTAGCAGAACCGATGCAAGTCAGAAAGATCCTTCGAGGACTTACAGATGACTGGAATTACATCAAGCCATCAATACAGGAATGTCAAACAATTAGACCTCTATCTATTGATGAGCTAGTCAGAACCTTGCAGTCATATGAGACTGAGAGTACCAACAAAACAAGAGATTCAAAAGGTAAGAAGTCTATTGCTTTAAAATCTGAAATTGATTTTGAAATGCCAGATTCAGATGATGAAGATGAAGACGACGAAGAACTTGCTCTTATGGTGAAGAAGTTAAGAAGAATGGCTCGTAGAGGAAGAAACTTCAAAGGGAAGAAATTATTCAAAAAGAATGATTAGAGACAATCAAGCAATGACAAACAGGAAGACAAAGATATAATCTGTTTCCATTGTAAGAAGGCAGGACACATCAAACCCAATTGTCCGCTTCTGAAGAAAGATAAGTTCAAGTATGAGAAATACAAAAAGGCATTGAAAGCAGAAACTCTAAGTGATTCTGAAGATAGCGAGGGTGACTATGCTAACATATGTCTTATGGCAAAGTTAGATTCAGATTCAGATTCAGATATTGAGGTACATCCTTCTGAACTGCCAGATGAAGTCTCTGAATACATTGATGAGTTGTGCTTAAATTATAAAGAAGCTCTCAAAAAGGTTTCCATTTTGAAAAAGGAAGTTTCATCCTTAAAACAACAGAGTGATTCTCAAAAAGACAAGATTGAATTTTTGCAAAGGGAATTTCATCAAATCAAGGAGAATCGTGATTTGATCTTGAAAGAAAATGATTCCTTGAAAACCAAAATTGAAAATACTTCAAAGAAATTTTCCCAAAGCTCAAAAAAATTTGGAAAACATTATTTCCAGACAAATTCCGTATGGTAACAAATCTGGTCTTGGTTTCAAAAAGAAAAATAGTTTCAAAAATAATTTTCCAAAAACAAATGATAGGATTTCCCGTAAACCTTCAAAATTTGCATATCAACGGCATTTTCAAAAGCATTTTACAAAATTCTTTTATCCAATGCATTGTGAAAACTGCGGTGCTAGAAATCACGTTAGAAATAATTGCATGATGGTATGGAGATCTGTTAATAGAAAGAAATCTATTGTGACTAACTCAGATGGACCCAAGAAAAACTGGGTACCAAAGAAATAGTAAGTTACTTCCCACTTGCAGGTACCAAGGAAGAGAAAAGACAAATGGTTTCTGGATAGTGGTTGCTCAAGTCACATGACTGGTGATCCAGAAAACTTCATACAACTTTCAGATTACAATGGTAGAAGTGTGTCATTTGGTGGAAAGAATAAAGGCAAAGTGATTGGCCAAGGCACTGTAAAAATCGGAAATCTCACGATCAACAATGTCTCTCTTGTCAAAGGACTCAAATACAATTTAATTTCAGTTAGTCAACTATGTGACTCTGGTTATCAAATCTGTTTTCAAGACTCAGAATGCTCAGGTGTTAGCAAAGACAAGAAGCAAACCTTCACAGGTCGACGTCATGGAAATATCTACCTTCTGAATGTTGATTCTGAAGACATCAAGTGTCTCATCTCTATCAAGGATGAATCTAAACTATGGTACAGAAAGCTAGGACACATCAGTATCAAACACATCTCGAAGCTATCATCCAAGAAACTAGTTCGAGACTTACCACAATCAAAGTTTGAGAAATCAGAGCTTTGCTCAGCCTGCACACTTGGGAAACAGGTAAAAAGTTCTTTTAAATCTATTAATCATGTATCATCTGAACGTGTTCTGCAGTTGCTTCACATGGATATCTTTGGTCCTAACAGAACACTAAGTCTTGGAGGTAAGAAATACTGCCTTGTCATAGTTGATGATTACTCAAGATTTACATGGGTTTTATTTCTTGCACACAAAAATGATGCCTTCTCATCCTTCTCAAAATTTTCTAAAAAGATTCAAAATGAAAAAGGTTACTCTATTTCCTGCATCAAAACTGATCATGGGGGAGAATTTGAAAACCAAAGATTTTCTAATTTTTGTGATGAGTTTGGGATTCAGCATAACTTTTCATCTCCTTACACACCTCAACAAAATGGGGTTGTTGAGAGGAAAAATCGTTCTCTACAAGAAATGGCGAGGACTCTTTTGATCGAAAGTAAAATTGCATCTCATTTCTGGGCAGAGGCTGTGTCAATAGCATGTTACATTTTAAACCGTGTCTCCTTAAGATCAATTGTTGAGAAAACTCCCTATGAACTTTTTAAAGAGAGAAAACCAGATTTAGCATACTTCCGTGTGTTTGGTTGTAAATGCTTCATTCTAAAAAATGCAAATGATCGAGCTGGTAAGTTTGATGAGAAGTCAGATGAAGGAATATTTCTGGGATATTCTACAACGAGCAAAGTATACAGAGTCTACAACAAAAACTCTCGATGTGTTGAAGAATCAATGAATGTCAAGTTTGATGAAAATATTCAGACTCAGAATGATCAATCTGAATATGTTCAAGTTTCGTCTCTTCATCGAGGTTCAGAACCATAAGAAAATTCAGAAGAGAATCATGCTTCTGAAGAACTTCAGAATCAAGAAATAAGCCAACAAATCGCAGAAGAAACAGAGGTGACACCGTCTAATTCTAATGATCCAAATGATGCTCAAGACGGGAAATTCAACAGAAACTGGAAACATAAATCCAGTCACCCCAAGGAACTAATAATGGGGAGCTTAGATGAAGGAATCAGAACCAGATCGAAATTCAAGGAAGCAATGAGCAATATAGCATTAGTCTCTGAAATCGAACCTAAAGGGATTGAAGAAGCTCTTACTGATGAAAATTGGATCAATGCCATGCAAGAAGAACTTCATCAATTCAAGATCAATAATGTTTGGGAGCTCGTTTCAAGACCCAAAAATCGTCCTGTAATAGGAACAAAATGGGTGTTCAGAAACAAAATGGACGACAGAGGAAAAGTGGTTAGAAACAAAGCAAGACTTGTGGCAAAGGGATATTCTCAAGAAGAAGGAATAGATTACGATGAAACCTACGCACCAGTTGCCAGGTTAGAAGCCATAAGGCTATTTCTTGCTTATGCTTGTTACAATGACTTTAAACTGTTTCAGATGGATGTGAAAAGTGCATTCCTAAATGGTTACATCAAAGAAGAAGTTTATGTCGAGCAACCTCCTGGCTTCGAGGAACCAAGAAGAAAGGATCTCGTATATTCCCTGAAGAAAGCATTATATGGATTAAAGCAAGCACCTCGTGCTTGGTATGAAAGGTTAAGCAGCTTTCTATCTGAACAAAAGTTCACTAAAGGTAATGTTGACACTACTCTCTTTATTCAGAAGCAGGGTAAGGATATTCTTATTGTTCAGATTTATGTAGATGATATTATTTTTGACTCTTCTAATGAATATCTATGCAAGAACTTCTCTAAAGCAATGCAGGATGAATTCGAAATGAGCATGATGGGAGAATTAAGATTCTTTCTTGGACTTCAGATTCAACAAACCAAGAAAGGAATATTCATTCATCAAGAGAAATATGCTCTTGAAATTATCAAGAAATTCGGCTTAGAAAATTGCAAGAAGACGGAAACACCAATGTCTCATTCGTCTAAGCTTGATAAAGATGAACAAGGAAAAGATGTTGATCAGAAACTTTATCGTAGTATGATTGGATCGCTTCTATATCTCACTGCATCAAGGCCAGATATTCTTTATAGCGTCTGCCTATGTGCAAGATTTCAGTCATGTCCAAAAGAATCGCATCTTACAGCAATCAAAAGAATTATCAAATATATTGGAACATATCCAGCTTATGGTCTTTGGTACTCAAAGGATTCTGATTTCATTCTGAAGGGATATTCAGATGCAGATCTCGCCGGATGTAAAATTGACAGGAAAAGCACTTCAGGAACCTGTCAACTTATGGAAAATATGCTTATCTCCTGGTATTCCAAAAAGCAGAGCACAGTTGCTCTTAGTACAGCAGAAGCAGAATACATCTCTCTTGGAAGTTGTTGTGCTCAGATCCTATGGTTAAAACAACAGCTAAGAGATTATGGAGTTAAGGATTCAAATGTGGAGATCAGATGCGACAATACAAGCGCCATTAATCTAACCAAGAATCCTATTCTTCACTCAAGAGCGAAGCACATCGAGATCAAACATCACTTTATTCGTGATCATGTTCAGAATGAAAATGTTCACATTCAGTATGTTGATACAAAGAATCAACTCGCAGATATATTTACTAAACCTCTTGAGAAAGAGTCTTTCAATTTTATCCGAAACGAATTAGCTATTACTAATCCTTTTTCTTAAGATATATTGAGTACAGGTAAATTGACAGAACTCAGAAGCAGAACTCAGAAGCAAAACTGCTCAGAAGCAGAACTCAGAAGCAAAACTGTTCAGAAGCAGAACTCAGAAGCAAAACTGCTCAGAAGCAGAACTCAGAAGCAAAACTGCTCACAAGCAGAGCTCAGAAACAAAACTGCTCAGAAGCAGAACTCAGAAGCAGAGCTCAGAACCAAAACTGCTCAGAAGCAAATTTGCATAACCTTTGTTCAGAAGCATATTTTTAAGTACTTCAGAAGCAAGGTTAGTTCATCTTACACCTCTTTATATTTAGAAATTCTCGATAAGGCAAAAATCCAAGGTACGTTCTCTAAATCTTACGTTCTCAAATTTCTATACATATGCCTCTTTGATTGATTGGAATAATTATGTTTCTTTGTATTGATCGCTGGATTTTATTTTAAATTGATTTTATTTCCTAAAATAACCGCTTTACGGTTTTTCAAAACCTTCATAAGGCTCTGAGCCGGCACCTCCATCAAATATCGCAACTTTCTCTCAAACCCTAAAAACTGATTTCCTTCTCTCTGTTTACACTCCTTCTCGCTCTCTCCAAATCCTTCTTACTAAAAACTCCAACCTTCTCATCTATGGCTCCGAAATCATCATCTACCATGAAGAAAGCAGCAAAAGAAGGTGCTAGTCTGAGAAGAAAATCGTCGAGGCTGACGAAGGGCAGAAAAGCTCGTCTCTCCGAATCCATTGATATCTTTGGGTCTGATCATGAAGAAGAAAGACACATTGCTCAGAAGGAATCAGGTTTGTCTCAGTCTGAGTTCGATGAAAGAGTCGCCCTGGCTCTCTCTATAAAACCTCTGTATGATTCTTTCAAGAACACTGGCTCTAGTGACGAAAACGTCAAGTTGCTGTTGAATATTCACAAGTTTGCAAGCGAGAAAGACTTTCTTGCCATATTAGAACTCCCTCTGCAAACTGTGACACCCATTGCCACTATTGTTCTTGAGAATGTATCTCGGAAGGGCAAGGAAAAGGTTGTAGAAACTGGAGTCTCTAAACCTAAAAAGTCTCCATCTAAGAGCATTGTTATCAGGGAGGCTGTAACTGAAGAGAGTGAAACCAAGGGGAGGCCTGATGACGACGATGATGTGCTGTTTAAAGATTTTAAGAAAATCAGAGGGGTCATCAAGGACAAGAACTTTGAAAGCAAACTATTTTCAAGTCAGTTGCACTCTGACAAATTCGAGATAATGAAGCAAAGAGGAGTTATACCCCACAGGGTATTTGATCTTAAGTATTTTGATAGGGCTGGTATCCCTATTAGGAAGCATCTAGAGGAAATGAAGTTGAGGGACTTTGCAACTGCAAGGAGGCCAACTTTTCCTGATTTGGCAGCTTACTTTTATTCTAGCTTATGTTTCACCAATTTTGATTCCTTATTTTATACGGTTCAAGGAGTGGTGTACCATTTGCATGTTAAGGAGCTGGCAAAATTAATGGGAGTTGAGGAAATGGATTTTATGCCCATTAATGTGCAACCAGATGATGCCTACAGTTCTCTGACCGGAAAAGAGAATTACTCCAGAGACTCCAAGGCACACATTGCTTACAATGACTTTCCCCTGAAGCACATTGTAATGCACAAGGTTGTCATTGAAAGCTTGAGACCCAAGGCTGCTTCAAAAACTGATATTTCGAAATATGAAGCCAAGCTGATGTGGGGTCTGTTGAATGGCTGCAAGATCTCGCTAGCACATACTGTTCTCCTCCACATGTACAGAACTGTCCAAAAGACCAAAGGACAACTACCCTATGCAGGGTTGATCTATCGGATCATGTCCTTCCAAAATATCAACATTCCTGGAAAGCTCCTTCAAGATGAAATTCAGTTAATGGTAGCTGGGGAGTCTATGATTCAGAAGATGGGTTTTAGACAGTCTGCTGGTGGTTGGATCAACAAGAACAAAAAGGCTGTCTTGGTTGAGTTTGCAGAATAGAATGCAGAGAGTGAGAGATCTGCAAAAAGAAGGAAGACAGAGGCCACAAAAGGAAAACAGACCACTGTTCAGAGTGAGTCTTCAGAAGAAGAGAAAGTAGAAGAAGAGGAAAGTGTATCATCAAGAGATGATGAGAGGACTCCTACTGTGCTATCAGAAGGAAACATCAGTTCAGAAGCTGAAGAAACTGGTGAAATAGCAAATGAGCTGGAGGATCCTATGGACAAAGAAGAGGATCCCCATAAGACTCATGAGAGTGAAAATGTAGAAGCTGTTGTAACTACTGGTGAAAAAGCAGAAAAAGAAGCTCAGCTTGCTACAAGTGCATATGTGGAGATAATGGAGGAGCAACTAGATGACAGAACGACTATTGATGTTCTGGTTGCTCGAGAACAAAAGAAGAGGTCCTCATCACCACCTGAAGACATGGAGGTTGATAAATCTGATGACTTTGTTGTCACAGCTATAGGATCAACAGAAGTCACTCCTGTTGTAACAGCTCAGATTCAGGGGGAGCAACCCATAGAATCTGCTGCTCAGACTGAAGTTGTTCAGAAGGACAAGGCCGATACCGAAAAGGAGGAGTCCAGCAGAAAAGAACAACATGAGGAATCAAATGTTGTTCAGACTGAAGAGATTCTGACTGCTGTTCAGAAGGAGAAAGCTAGTGTCGAACCTGCTGTTCAGAAAGAAAAAGCTGTTGAGGAAAGTGCTGTTCAAAAGGAACAAATTCCAGAGAAAATACCTGAAGAGCAATCCACAGAAATTGAATCAACTACGGCTGAACCTGTTATAATCATTCCAGATTCGACACCTGATCAGATTCAGGGGGAGATAAACTCGCAGAGAATTCTGGATTCAGCTTCAAAGGGTAAAGCTCAGATGGTGGAAGAACAAAACCAACAGACTTCTGCAGGGACACTGAATGCTTCGCAAAGTCTTGTTCAGACGGAAGTTGAAAAACTTCGGGTAGAAGTTATGCAGAGGATGGACAGGATGGAAATGAACATTGAAAAGAAGTTGCACAGATTTGAGGAAATACTTCATAAATACTGTCGCCTTTTCTGCTCTGAGATGGCCAGCATTGGTACTTATACTTTGATCAGAGATGAAAGGATCAGCAAAGAAGTTCCAGAAATGTAGGAACTCAAAGAATTTGCTACCTACATTGCTGATATGGGCAAATCTGCTGAAGCTGCTCAGAAAGATGATGAAGAGCATATTGATGTTCCCTCCTCATCTTCAAAACAAAACCCACCTCCGTCATCTTGAAATTATTTTTCAAATTGTCCGTATTTGTTTTTATCTGTCGGTTGTTCTTTTTATGTGCGCTTTGAATGTTACGCTATTCTTACAATATATGGTTGAATCTCCGTTCATGTATGTGTAAATTGACATTTTATCTTGCTGATGACAAAAAGAGGGAGAGAATACCTCATCATATTGCAGGATGCATGCACGCGAATTATACCTATGCGCTCAAACGAATTCAGCATCGTATACAACATATGGTGATATCCTTCTATCACTCAGAATGCATATCTTATATATTCAGATGCACACCTTTTTGAAAAGATTCAATTGAATTATATTCATATTTTATTGAAATCTTCTCCGAGCTTAACTTTCATACAATCTAAAAATATATACCAACTTTTATTAAGGAATGTTTTGTCATCATCAAAAAGGGGGAGATTGTTGAGAAAACCTTCCCTCTGAGTATTTTGATTCTGACAAAACTATCCTTCTTGTAAGAGAATCTGGTTAATACAAATAATTTATTATTGCAGGCATGAGCATGTGAACAAAAGCTTATAATGCTCCATGATTGGCGTTCAGACTCAGGGAGTAGTCGTCGCACACTTGCTTCTGAGATAGTCGAAGTCCTACATTCAGATGGAGAATCGTGGTGCCTCAGTAGACTTCAGAAGGAAGTCGGTGCTGCCTCTGAAGACTTCAGAAGGAAGTCTATGTTGCATCTGAAGCCTTCAGAAGGAGGTCTATGCTGCCTCTGAAGACTCATCTCTAGGAGATTTATGTGACACGTCAGCAAGGATCTTACAGAAGCTCAGAGTCACTGTTCCAATCTGTTCAGATTCAGAGAGTCTCTCTGGCTCAGAAGACTGCTTCTGAACAACGTTCAGATTCTGCAACATCTCGCTACTAGATTCTGAAGACCCACGTTTGGCAGGTTTCCGATCTGACCGTGCCTTGTTATGGAAGTTTGTAAGATTTGATTGACATGATTATTTTCCAATCAAATCAGGAGAATATCCGCGATTGGATATTACCTTCCGTGAACAAGATATCTTGGAGATTTGGATGAACTCTATTTATGGAAACTGAAGATTTGGTTGTATGGGCGACTGAATCTGAAGGGTTCAGATTCACTTTCAACGGCCACTGGATCTTTCCATATACAGTCTCCGTCAATCAGGATTGATAACGTCCAATCAAAGATTGAGGAGCGATCCTTTGAAGGGCCTTGGTAACGGCTAGTTCAAGGCTGAAGGAGTATAAAGAAGATCAATAGTGACTGTTTCGAGAGATCGAGAACTTAAAAAATTCCAAAGTGCTGAGTTGTTCAAAAACACATTCTCTTGTTCTTGTGAGCTTAAAATTCATTGTCTTGAGAGGTTCATTTGTAAGAGCGATTGGAGTAACAACGCATGTAATCTTTCAACGACTCATAGTGGAATCCGGCCGATCGGCTGTCATCGTGGGAGAGTGGACGTAGGCTTGCTAAAGCCGAACCACTATAATCATTGCGTGCAATTTCTCTTTCCCTAAACTCATCTTGCTGTGTTTAGTTTATCTGCACGTCCTCTTACTGATCATTTTCAGTCTACGTTCTGAACCCTTTATAAATTTCCGCATTAATTATTAAAAAGTGTTCAGAATCACCTATTCACCCCCCTCTAGGTGATATTGCTAGATCCAACAGAAAACCTATCTAAACGAGCTCGCCAGCCCCTAGTGCAGAAATCGCCCTAATTTCTGGCGATCGCGTTTTTCCAAAAAATCATACGCCAGTTGTTCTACATCACTATATCAGAAAGTCGAAGTTCTCACGATAATTAGTAACATTCACTACGAAAAAGGAAAATGATAGCAATTTTTATATGTGATTGTTTCGCCGGAATTTCTCTCGCAACGAAATACCTTTTATCGAAAGTGGTTCTTTGGTTTTTAAACGTAGGAAAACGATCATGTGGTGATTCCGGACAGGAGCGATCCAGATATATCAGGAAATCAACAGTTTCAGTTTCTAATATAATTATACAAACTCAAACTGAACCGGAGTTTAACTGGACGGAAAGGCGTAGAAATACAATTATTACAAGCAAATCGACATAAACAAGCATCGACGGAGTTTGACTCGACGACGAAGCCCAAAGATACTATGGTATTGTACTAGAGTTTGACTCGACGATAAAGTACCAAGGATGAAGATACACGTTGGATTTTGACTTGACGACGAGAATCTGAAAACTACAACTAACGAAAATAAAGTGCAGTACATGGAAGTAAAGATAAAGATAAATTTGTTTGATTTGTTGGGGAGCTTTCTGGTGGGCGTTTTGTGGTATATATAATGGTTGAATTGTAACTGCTTCTTGACAGTTGTGTTCCTCAAATAAACTCCATCGACTATATCTATGTCCCCTAGTCTTCATGAACCACTTGATCACGTTCTTAGGTAGTTACCATCACTGTGTGTAGACAATTATGTAACCGTCGATGGTCCTCTGTCAACGGTTTAAATCCTTCTGGTTACCTTCATCGATCATGCCCACATTCTCTATGTCTTTGCAAATCCCACGATTATGCTCTTAGACGGTTATCTTTTCCGTGTGCAAGCATCTATGCAACCGTCGATGACCGTTCCATCACTGAGTGTTCAAACAACAACCGTTCCTCGCTCTGGGTGTGCATCTATTATTTATTATTTCAAATCTCTGGCAGCATAATACTCATTGTTGGTGCCAAAATCGATGGTTGTCTTAACTCCGTCGTCGTATTCGACAACTGGGCACTTGACATCAATAAACACCGTCATCGATTAGCGCATGAATGCTTCTTCAATAACTTAGTGTATGTATGACGTTGGTTTTTTTTTTTTTTTTTTTTGGTAAGAATGTATGTATGACGTTGTTCATGTGCACATGATCTATTTATGTCCTAATATTTATCTTAACTCCTCTTCTCGCACTAAGCACGTGTGTATTGATGAATAGATTATTTTGGTGTCAACAGTGATCAGTGACATTTCCTTTAAAAATTGGTCATTTTAACGCATTGATAAGTTCCGGAAATAAATACCAGTAACTTAATGAAACGATCGGTACTTTTGAAACAATATTATCAACGTTGGAACATGAACTCAAAAAGGTCGGTAATTTCATTTTATATTTGGTTACTTTAACAGGTTGGTAAGCTGTGCAATAAATGCTGGTAAATTATGGTTACAGCTTATAATTCAGGACATAATCTCGTTCCATGTGCCATGTAAATTATATAAGATCTTGCTAAACATATATCATGAAATATAGCGTAATGGTAATGGCGAGACTAGTTGATGAAGATGTGATTCCCTGTATAAACGCTTTTACACACATTATTCTTGGAGGATACATCAAACCAACCTATTGACACCTCTAAACTTTTGAGAATATCAGTGATAGTACACATTTACATGTAAACTCAAACATCGACTGCACGACGCATATAAAGGTAGAGCTTAGCATGTCAAGGCTCAAAATGTGCTCCAAGTGAATCAAGATAGAGTCCAGACCTCCCATGAAACCCGACCATCTTTCTACCGGTTGATGGAAAAGAAAAGTACTTCCCGTCTTCTACACCAATCGGCCCAAAAGTTCTTTCATTGCTCTGAAATGCGAGGGAGCGAACAATAGTATACCCGAAAAAATCTCCAAAGTAACCGGAAAATGAAATCAAGTACTCTCGAGGATAGTCGAGTTTAATCTGCAATATTAGAAACACAAACATACTTAATCCCAATCCCCCAACTTCAAAATCAGCATAAACAGAACACTCAAGTTGATAAGTTGTATTTTGTTAGACAGTGTAATAGCTAAATAGATAACACCGCTAATCAATCCAAGACCACTTAAACCGAACCTTAGCAACGACACAGAAGTTGTACGTTTATAGATTATGTAAATGTCTGATGGCCATACCTTGAGTGTTTTACGTCCTCCATCTCCACCATGTTTAGGACCCTGAACCACAGAACCATTCTTTTCGTACTCAACAGTAATGGAGTCAATAGCTAATCCACTTTTCACGATTATTTCTCTCACCCCCGTGCTATCTCCATCCTCCCAAGGACTGCCACCTTGACCTCCAAATGGCCCAATGGATTTCAAGAAACGAAGATCAGAAATTGGTTCGGAGTATACTCCTAGCGCATCAAGCTGGACACTAGACCTTCCGTGGAAGCCAATGATCTTGCTGCATGTCAATTCACAGCTAAAGAAGCTTCCTTCTTCCTTACCAATGGGTCCATGCCTTCTTATATTGCTTTCAAACGTGACTGATTGAATAACTGGATAGTCATGTCTGATATAACCTGATACTGAGGTCAAGAACTCAAGGGGGTAGTCCAAGTTAACCTGTATAATTAGGAAGTATCTGTTGAATTAAGCGATCACATTCATCTATATCAAAGACGATAGACAGACCACAGTGGCCTAAGCAAACACCGCATCGACATATAACCTAGAAGTTGATCCTAGAACCAAGAATTTCTAAAGCTAATGTATGGACGGACTATTATTCTTACATCATACTTTTTGGGTCAACAATCGAATACGATTCCATCGAAGAGAAGCCAATGAAAAGCCTTCATAAAAATTCTCATAGAATCGAGAATGGGGCTTGTGTGTGCGTGAGAGAGAGAAAGAGAAGATCAACGGTAATATGAATCAAAAAATATTCAATGAACTCACCATAAGGATATCTCCATTGCCACTGTGACCATGTATAGAGGACCAAATAGATTTGCCATTATCGTCATACTCAAAGGAGATGCAGTTGACAATGTTTCCCAACATCACCTTTATTTTCTTTACACCGTTAAATTTTCCATCGTCCCAAGGTTGTCCACCTTCGCCTCCAAATGGTCCACTATGCTTGATCGGATATAGATGAGATATTGGTTCGAAATATGCTCCAAGAGATTGAAGATTGGAACCAGAACTCCCATAAAATCCAATGATCTTCCCACCAGTTGCTGGAAATGAAAACTTCCTTCCCATTTCAGTGCCAAATGGTCCGTATGTTCTTTTATTACTTTGAAATGTGAGCGAACGGATGATAGTGGAACCCGAATCATTTGCAATATATCCCGAAACCGAAGTTAGACATTCAGTCAACCAGCCTAGATTTATCTGTAACAACCATATAAAGGGTAAAGAAAAGTTAATGCAACAAGTCAGGAAACAAAAGCATGGTAGATGAGAATCACTAGTGCATGATCCACTAGACAATGTCTTCAGCAATAGCATGATAAGCTGCATCATTGAAATAGAAAGGATAGTGTTTATCTGACACCGAGTTCCAACTAGAGTAGCCTACCGTATTTATTTCGCCGCCGTCACTTGCACCGTGTCCGAAAGAACGACCCTCCTCATAGGTAATACTAATAGACTCAACTGCAGAACCAGAGACTACAACAATTTGTCTCACATCTGTATGCTTGCCATCATCCCAGCAGTTTTCCCCATTTCCATATGGCCCTACATCTTCGAAAGGATATGGCTGAGAGACAGGTCCAAAATAAGCTCCGATGGAATCCAGAGAAAAGCCACACCTTCCATGAAAACCAATGATCTTTCCATCAACTTGTGGAAACCTGAAAACCTTCCCTCTCTCATTGCCATAAGGCCCATATGACCTCCTATTGCTGTGGAAGGTAAGAGAGTTGATGACCCGATAAGAATCTTCTCGAATGTAGCCGGACACTGAAATCAAGTATTCATTTGGATAATCTAAAGGTAACTGCAACAATTGCAGAAGAGGGAGGTGACTATCAATCACCCTTGAAGAAGAATAGCATAACTAGACGTAAATATTGCAAATCAACAAAGCGTGACTGTAATAATGGACTTACCTCCCATTTTTCGCCTTCAAAAAACCCACCATGTCTTGGCGAGCTCACCAAACACCCATTCTGATCATAGTCAGTAGATCCACCATGTCTTAGCGAGCGCACCAAACACCCATTATGATCATAGTCAATAGTAATGGACTCGATCACTGATGTTACAATGATCGTTATTTTTCTTATGTCACTGTATGTTTGATCATCATAAGAACTTCCACCATGGCCTCCAAATGGCCCTACAGAGCGACGAAGAGAGGAGAATGTATATAAAGGTATTCCGAAGGAATAAAGATGAGGATGGGTTACCAACTTCTCCAATATCTCTTGCCACTGATTTTTCCTCCTGGAAAGAAAGGAACCAAATCTCTTAAGAACAATGGGCAGACCGCCTGCATAATGGGCAAGACTCTTGGGCAACTCTTCATACCCTTCTTTAGGTTGGTCTTTGCAGAAGGCGTGGTGACGCATGAGTTGGAGTGATTCTTTAGAACCTAGTCCGGGGAGCAAAATCTTATCATCTACTTTGAGATCTCCCAAAAGCCGTTCTTCTCTTGTAGTTATCAAAATTCTACTCCCATATTGGAACCATTCTCGATCTTCAGCGCCAAAATACTCAATTTGGTCCATGTTAGTGATGTCATCAAGAACTAGAAGGATCCTTTTTCGACAGAGTTTATCTTTTATCTCATCAGCGTTGCTGTTAAGATCATCCATTTCTAGACCTTGTACCTGCAGAACATCATGGAGAAGTCTCTTCTGAAGAAGTAAAATAGTACCTTCGTTTGCATCTCCAACATTTTCAAGAAAGCTAATACCTTCAAATTCCCTGAAAAGGCGATCACAAACGACTTTGGCCACAGTTGTCTTACCAATTCCTTCCATTCCCCATATTCCAACGACCCGGACATCATCCTCTGACCCAATTTGCAGCAATGATATCACATCGTCTACAAAGGAATCTACTCCAATAGCACAGGGGGAGCTTGTTCTGGGAATAATCTTGACCAGATGTCCTACAATTTGCTCGATGAAGTCCGATTGATCCCTGTAGTTGCATGGGAAGAACTAGTTCAAACATGACTAACTATTGCATCGAGAGGCCATAGGCATATAAGCAAGAAACACATGAAGTCAATTCAATCAGTAGTGAAGTTTTGCTAAATTGTTAATCCATCCTCTAGAGTTCCCTAGATTTTTTCCCTGAACTACAATTATCTTCTCGAAGTGTGTTGAATACTCTCACTACGCTCATTTACCCCGGAATCATGATTCGTAGAGTCGTAATCATACTCAGTTATTCACTCGGAAAGCTAATTCTTTTTTTTACTATTAAAGCAGGCAACAAAGGAAGGAGGTTCTACGACTACTTGCCCTTCAATCAAAGATACGTGGTCAATTCCAAGTACCGGGCGGGCAGGGATTCTGGTGCGCTGATCCTCGCCTTTCCCGGCGATGGAGAATCTTTAGCATGACAAATGCTGAGAAGACATAGCAGATAGTATCTATCTCCCATTGGCCTGAGTGGGAAGATTTTTAACACAAATAGCGTCACATCCTGGGAGAACTCTTGCTGTACTTAAGATTAGTGGCTAACAAATTGGCCATGATTAAAGCATGCAAATAAAAGACGCAATTGAAGCAAACATCTCTGACACAAGCAGAGATAATTTGCTGAGTATGTCGGTTAAAGAGGCTTGTAGTGCTCAATTCTTATATGCAAGACGAACTAGCATGGAGCGGACGGAAGTCCTTAGCAAAACATCTCAAAATGTTTGGCTGCATATGGTATGTCCACATCCCTCCTAAAAAAAGGGGCAAGCTCAATAAGTAGACAGAAAAGGGAATATCGTCGACTGCAGTGACCAATCCAAAGGCTATTGTGTCATCGATTTAAGAATTAAGAAGCTGATTGATCGGTCGAGATATCGAGTTCAACAAGAAGGCTGCCTGAAACTGGGAGGAGGAGAAGATTGAGAAAAAAATGTCACATACCACCAGCTCGTGTGGATTCAACAACACAAGGAGAAAGAGAACCATCAGATTCCTCCACTCAAGACGTGACACCACCGTCCTCACCTTATGCAAGAAGAATTTACTCCAAAATCTCTGATAGTAAGGATAAAATCTCGTAGAAGACTTTATCCTAAAGAGATCCCACTTCCTCATGAAGCGCTTTAGAACTAGAAACTACAAAAATATGCTTCCAAAGAAAAGGTTTGGATAGAACTTATGGAGGAAGAAATCAAGATGATTGAGAAAATTGAAATTTAGGAGCTCGACGATCGCCCTGAAGTTTGGCCAAAGGTATTCGCAACAACTAGGTATTGGCTGGCTACACAAAGGCTTCAGCTCTTGCCGCTCGCCTCGACACTATTTGTGCTCTCATAGCCTTAGCAACCAAAAAAAAAAAAACAGTGGAACATCTATTAGCTCAATGTAAAATCAGCAATTATAATGGATATCTTCAAGAAGAAATCTACATGGAACAACCACCTAGTTTCATCGTCTAAGGCAAAGAAAAAAAAGGTCCTTGGGCTCAAGAAAGTCCTATACGAATTAAAACAAGCACCGCTAGCATGGCACAGCAGCACCACGAATACTTCATGGAATAAGGATTTAAAAGGAGCATGGTAAGCCATCGCTCTCCATCAAGACCTTAGGTAAGTCTGACACTCTAGTTGTCTCTCTATATGTAGATGATCTTATACATATAAGGAAAAATGAGAAAATTTTCCAGAATTCTAAGAAGAAATGATGAAAAAAAAACTGAGATGACAGACTTGGCTTGATGCAGTATGCATTACTTCCATCAATGGACGGGTTTTCCACCTTGCAAAAGAAATATGCAAAGAACCTCCTGAAGAAATTCTGATCTTTTGCAGAACAGTCGCAACTCTGTTTCATGACAAATGAGAAGCTACTAAACAAGGATGGAGCGGAAAAGACGACGCAGGGCTTATTGGAAGTCTATTGTATCTCACAGCTACACGACCAAACATTATTTACCCGATCAGTCTACGGTCACACTTCATGCAGAGTCAAAACCAAATTCACTTTGGAACTGCCAAAAGATTCTAAGTCATTTACGAGAAACAATAGATTATGGGATTTGATGTCAGTCAACTGCCACCGCAAAGCTACTTTGGTACACCCATAGTGACTGGGTAGGCTTAGCTATCGATAGGAGAAGTGCCTCCTTTTACGCATCTACACTAGTTTTTGGAATGTTCTAATGAACATCTAAGAAGCAAGACTCCATAACACAGTCTATAGCAGAAGCCGAATACGCTTGCACACGCTGCCACCACCAATCAAACAATATGGCTTCAAAGAGTACCTGATGACATCGGAAAACTGTAGACAAAATCAACTTTTATATTTTGCTAAGTCCCCGATCACTATCTCAAAAAATCTAGTCTTTCTAAGGAAGACCAAACACATCGCCTCAAAATGTCTGATACAAGAAATGCAAAGTGATGGAGAAATCAAGCTCAAGTATTGCATACCACGTATAAGGTTGCAGACATATTCACTAAAGCGTGATCGAGGCCACGTTCGAAACACTTCAAAGCATGATCAGACTATCATTAAACATATCAAGGAGGAGTTTAAACTCTCGATCCATTTTCTAGAATTTCCTAAACTTTTCTCTAACTTACAATTTTCTAGATGCTCCTACGAGAACTCTTGTAGTAGTTAAGATTAGTAGCTAATATGTCGGCTAAAGAGGCCTATAAACAGGCTTGTAGTTCCCAATTCTCATATACAAGACCAACTAGAGAAACTAAATCCATCGCATACCCTTGTAATCCTCCTCATCCAATAAAAGCGCTATTGTTTACTTTTTTCACCCTTTGACGGGTTGTCCCACAAGCACAGATAGATACACACCATATTAAAATCGGTAAATTATAATAATAATAAAAACGTATTAATTCAGTTCTAAATCTTTCAATTTGGTTGATTTAGTCCTAAAAATTTTGAGGATTTGCCAATTTCGGCCAAATATCACCGACGTGAATTTTAGTAGTGCTACGTAGGATGACCGGCGATGAAGTAGACAATTTTTAATTTTTTTTAAAAAGTTCTTTTTTTTTTCTTTTTTTTTCTTTTTTTTTCTTTTTTTTTCTTCCTTTTTTTTCTACGAAATTCAACGGGAGTCACCGGCCGACCCTTGCCGGTCCTGGGCGAGGGTCCTGGCCCTTGCCCAAATCTGGCGACGGCCACGAAGCCGTCTGGGCTAGGGCCGCGGCCTTTGCTGGGCTCAGAAGAAAAAGAAAAGAAAAAAAAAGAAAGAAAACTCAAAAAGGAAAAAATATATATATAAAGAATTATAAAAAAACAAAATTTTAAAAAAAAAACTAATAAAATTTTTCCATATTAGCCCGCGTGCACGTAAGTGATTTTCGGTTCAAAATTAGTTCAAATGACTAAATTGTCAAAGATTTAGGATTAAAGTGAACAATTTGAAAGGTTTAGGACTTTTCTTTTTGTGTGTAAAATTACCCTATTAAAATCCATACAAAATACTCATTCCCAAATCGAACAGAATCTAAGTAAGTTCAAATCGAGCACCAATGCGAGCTTTTGCGGTGAGCACAATTGAGAATACGACTAATCTCGAGGAAGATAGTGCATTACCCGTTAGCATATAAATGCCATCCTGATAAATTCCCAGCTTCTTTAAGCGAATCCCTCCACTTCCGCACCAGCAAATCGTCCGCGTGGGTGGCCAAACACCTTCCAAAACCATCCCCAAATCGCCCGCTCTGTTTCCGAACGTCGCTTGGCTCAACATCGTAGAAAATAGGCAGAACCACGTGACCCTGATGATCTCTGAACCTCCTGTTGCACTCCAGGATCTCCACCAGCTCGTCTAAGCACCGCCGCGAGTCCGCGTAGTCGGCGGTCAACACGACGAGAGAGACCCTGGAATGGCGGACCACGTCAAGCAGGTTGGGCTCAATGAAAATCCCGGCCTCCACTTTGTCCTTGTCCTCGAAGAAAGAGAACCCCGCCTGCTTCAGCGAGCGGAAGAGTTGGGCCGTGAAGGTCTTCCTTATGTCCTCGCCTCTGAAGCTCACGAACACGTCATACTTCCACCGATGAACCGAAGAGGAAGAAAATGGAATGCATCCCGCAATTTCTTCGATTCCCATGAGGATGATACGCGACTGCGTGTGAGACTACGAAAAAGCTCCAAACTTTTCCTTGCAGATGAAGAGCACATCGGAGGGAGAAGGTGCAAGTCGGTACATAAAGAAGGAGCGACAAATGGAAGCTTCGCCATCAGTACCATTTGTTTAAAGAACTGAAGAAGACTTGTTCGCTCGAGGACGGAGTAGGTTTGACCTTGTCAAGAACCAGACCATGAATAAGCAATGGCGTCAAGAAACATCAGCTACATATTGGTTGCCAATCTTGCCATGTGTTCTCTGACTTTCCAAGGTCAAAAGTAAGTTCAAAACTTATCGGAAATAAGTTTGAAACTCTCAAATTACCAGAAGATAGCTTTAAAATGTAGTGATTGACTTTTCGTAGTAAAAAGGGAAGAGGGAGTTTTAAAACGTTTTAGAAAGTTTAAGTTTTCACATTAACTTGTAACATCCTTCACGAGAAGGAAGATGATGGCAACTTTTGAATCTGATTAGTGACATTTCATATAAATGTCACTCATTTAACACATTGGTAAGTTCCACAAACAAATACTCGTAAACTACTGAAACAATTCGAACTTTTGCATCAATCTAAAAAATGTTGGCAGATAAGTAACCTCCATCTTTGCTAAATAACTAGATTTAACGCTTAATTGTAAGACTTGGCATATCAGGTACATTTTCAAGCGCTGTAAAAGTGTACATCCTGCACTGTCCAACAATTTCAGAGACTTAAGTACCTCAAGACCCTGAATCTATATCTTTCTCACAAACGCGAATTTATCCATTTCGTGACCTCTGCAGCTTTGAAAGGTTTGCTAGTTTTCGAATTTCTTCGCACCAAAAAAGGTTCAGCAACTCCGATGATTCCGTCTCTTCAAGCCCTTCAATCTCACGTAGACTTCTGCAACTTCCAAGATACAAGAGCTTCAGCTTTTCACGAGAAGAATGAGAACTTTATTATTCCCCAATCTCTGCTCAAGCTCTTTGATCCCCTCATAGACACTTGCCAAAACAGAGTGGTCACCATTAAGGATGTTAGCGACCAGTAAACTCCGCAAATATTCAAGGCCCTTGTGCCGCAGCAATGGCTCTCAGATGTCTTTGACAAAGATATGGTACTCAAATGGTCCAAGAAGTTGGTCGTACACGACCTTGGTAACAGTAGTCTTACCTAGTCGGTGGTGGTTGTAGAGGCAATAGCAGTACAGCACCGCTGCATTGGCTAGCTAGTGGTGGTGGTTAAAGCAGTGATAAACCACGGCGATGCGATGTGCAAATGTCAGTCATACTATATAAGAGTGACATGTCATAGTATTGACTAGTAATTTACAATAGCAATGATCTCTTTTCCAAATACATACTAGCAAACCAAGCATGCATTCACCAGTCCAGAAAATAGAAATCCACAACATAGCAAGTCACGCAAACTCATGAGTTAACAAGTTACCCATCAGCAATGTTCTTCAGTTCTCATCCTTTCGATGCTCCATCCACATTAAGAGCATCCCTCCATCCTTGAATGGTCTCGTGGCTGTAGTGCTTCTTGCGCCGAGAGAAGGCTTTTGAGTGCCGAACTCATGGGGCGTAACAGAAGATTGAAAAGATCACATGTTTCCTTTCTTCCCTGCATTTAACCATTGGCGCCAGCTCCCTGAGGCGCCATCTACTAGAAGCATAATCTTTACTCTTTAGAGAAAATTGGTATGAAGATCCTTGAGTTCTTGATGGCTTCTAAAAGATCAGGCCCAATCTCTCCTCCTTCACGGAGCTTCCTCACTCTCTTTGAAGGCCCTGACGTCGGCATCTATACGGCTATCATAGAGAAATTAAGTGAAGCCCTTGTCAGTATCTGATACCCTAAAGCACAAGAAAACCTCATAATCGTATCCTGGTGTAGCAGCGACGGACAAATTGCTTATTTACCTGGACAAGCGAGACAGGCAAGTAGCTATTGACTTGTGGCACATTTTACGAACAGATTGTGCGCTTCTTTTCTTGCAGAAGTCGTTCAAGAAATAAACGGAGAAGACAACCCAAATTAACGTCGCAATACAGGCAATCCACGTTGACCAAGAAAGCAAGACGTCGCAACCGAAGTACATAGCATTCAAGTCAATTTGCAATTACATTTAGACACAGAGGCCCAAATGACAAATTACAGAGTGAAAGTACGACTGAAGATGACAGAGTCAAGGAGGTGGAGATCTTCTTTGCCTGGTTCCATTATGCTCTACTACGATGTCAGAACAGCCAAACTGAGGTAAAATGCTTTACTTATTAGTCACTCAAATCAAACCTCCCATCATTAAAAATTGACCGGTTCCAATTGATTCATTCTGCTTCATGTTTTAATACCCATTCAAACGCTACAGCTTTATGACACCAAAAAAAAAAAAAAACGCTACAGCTTAGGCATAGAACCCCATAAAAAAAAAATTATTGCCGAATTAGGTATGGTTCGTTCGAACGCTAAGCATTGCCAATCAACCGAACTCAAGTTGCCATGATAATTCTGTGTAAACGTGTACAATCAATTGATCAAAAGGAGATCGTGCACCAACAGTCACTACTCACTGCTTTGCTCTTCCCATCCGAGAAAAGAAGAAAGAAACTGCAAAGTGAATAAACACTTACCCCCCGACAAAACTATAACTCCCAGACACATTCACTTGCTCTCACCCAAACCCATCAATCTCTTCAAACTAGGAAAAAACGTCGAATCGTTCGAAAAAGACGGCTTCTTTTCTTGCTCCAGATGCTCTTCGACCATCTCCATGACAGACCTCGCGGACAAAGGATGGAAATCGACGCTCCAATTCGACACGAACTCCTTCGCCAAATCCCTCCTGTCGCCATCCTCCATCCTCTCCCACTTCTTCTGCAACTCGTCGTCCCTCAGCGACAAGTAGCCGCAGAGCTCGGAGAACAAGAGGGCCCTGCTCTTGCTCAAGGCCTCGTCTTTCTGCTTCTTCTGGGCGTGCACCCTCGCGACCTCCTCGGCCAAAGCGGACGCGACCTCAGCGTCGCCGATCTCCTTGCCCGTGCACGACAAGGAGACGACAAGAGATTTGTGGGCATTAAAACAGATGGGGTGAAGGCAGGATTTTGGGGGTCGTGGCAGGGCAAGTAGGGGAAGAGGGTGAATCCTTAAGACCATTGGAGGTGGACTGTTTCGGAGAGAACGAGAATTTGAACAGAGGAGACGGTCGGGAAGTGAAAATGGACTGATTGCGTTTGTAGGGTTCTTCTTACTGGTTTGATGATCTTCCACCCGTCGTTGGATTTACCAAGTGCGCTCATATACGATTAGCTAATAAAATTAACTTCACATTCACGTATAATATACCAATTGTTTCTGCCTAATATGAAATTCTACTGAGCATCATGTGAATAAATTCTAATCATATGTTCAGGCTATGAAATTACTAGTTTTGAAATATTTCGTAATTTTTGGAGAATGTGTACACACACTAATTGTTGCTATTAATTATTTCCATGTGATTAGGGGATTCTAATATTAACGTAGTCACAAGAAAAATAAGAGTCCTTTTGATCGTGGCTAATAGCTGGGGCACGAAAGCAAGTATAGGCCTAATTGTGCGAGGATCAAAATCCAAATAGATCGAGGCAATCAAAACCGTTGAGTAGATGAATACCGAGGCATGAAAGTAAGTATTGACCTAATTGTGCAAGGATCAAAATCCAAATAGAATGAGGCCATCGAAACTATTGAGTAGATAAATATCACGCGCCATCAGGCCATCAACAGAGGTCCAGCTAAGATCCACTCTAGAAATGGATATATGCTTTACAAGATAGTTCCATATCAATCTACCCCAAGAAACTTTCACATTAAACGAAAGAATAGACTATGTTCGGCTGTTCTTGACTTAAATGTTGTCTTTACACAATCAACGTATTCGAGAGACCAATCTGGACATGTCCCGTTTTCTTACCACCTCCCCCACTAAAACAAGAGAGAGAACAGGCTCACCTACAAGGAAAAACAAGCTTCATATCTATGTGATCCGTCGACTTTGAATGTTGCCTTTACACAATGAACATATTCGTCGTACCTAATTGCATCGCGTAAAAACATATCTCTAAAATAGCTATTAATATGAATAAGAGAACATTTATTATAGCCATTCTTGTACATTCAGTATGCTCTCCAGATAGAGGGTTACATAGAGTTGAAAAAGTTAGCAAAAAATTGAAAGAATCGTTGAAATTGTTTATTTGGATATTCACTGAAAGGATAACTTTCAAGTTTTTCTCTTCATCAAAACCAGAGGCGTCCACCTTGGCCTCCAGATGGTCCAATACACTAGAGATTCAAGATGGGAACTAGAACTCCCATAAAATCCAATGATCTTTCCACTGGTTGCTGGAACTGCAGACTTCCTTCCGCTTTCATGCCGAATGGTCCATGTGTTCTTTTATTGCTTTGAAATGTGAGTGAATCGATGATAGTAGAACCAAAATCATTCGCAATATATCCCGGAACCAAGGTTATATATTCAGTTAAACTGTCCGGATTTTTCTGCACCCACCATATAGAGGGTAAAGAAATGTTAATGCTACAAGTCGAGAAGCAAAAGCATGGTAGATGACAATGACTAGTATATGATCCTTTCTCTTGATGATTGAGATGATGATGCATGATCTGGAAAATAGAAGATTATCTTGCCTACTTCAACATCATATTCAACATATATTAGATGTAATAAGAAAAACGACAATTCAGCCAGCGATTTAGAAAAACAAAAAATCTAGAATTGATCGAGGCTACTGCTTATTAACGATTTTTTCTTTTCATCAACGAAAACATCTAGGAATAAATTATTGTTAATAATGCAAATCTGTTGACTAATTTTTCTAAGGGATGCAAATAATTATTTCAAAGAAAATACTCCCCAAACCATTAATTTTTCATTAAAAAAAAAAAAACAACTGTGATAGTGTCGTAAACAATATCTCTTGGGACAGCCCTTGTTAGTGTTCTTTGTCAGGAAAAAATCTCAATTGGTGGAACAACCATGCCTAGAGAGATTAACTAAGATTTCGTCTTACCGACCATAATCTATCTGCAGAAAGTCCCTACAATGGAGAACAGTGATTCACTCTCCCTTAGCGACCGTTTTAAAATACGAAATTTAAATAAGTGTTCGATTTATGACGAATTTTTTAAACAAATCTTTTTTCCTATAAAAATTTGCTTCCTGTTGATGGTGTCATACCTAAGTTACAAGGTTAGTTGATGAAGATTGGATTCACCGATTCACTATAGTAAATAATGCTTTAAGACACTTTATTCTTATTTGTGGAGTATACATTCAACCCAAACTATTGGCACCCGAGACTTCTGAGAATGTCGGTGATGATACACATGTATATGTAAACTCAAACATCGACTGCATGGCGCACATAAAGGTGGAGCTTAGCATGTCAAGGCTCAAAATGTGCTCCAAGTGAATCAAGCCAGATTCCAGATCTCCCATGAAACCCAATGATCTTTTTTCCGGTTGATGGAAAAGAAAAGTACTTCCCGTTCTCTAAACCGAATGGCCCCAAAGTCCTTTCATTGCTCTGAAATGTGAGAGAGCGTACGACAATATACCCGCAATAATCTCCGTAGTAACCGGAAAATGAAGTCAAGTACTCTCGAGGATAATCGAGTTTAATCTGCAGAATTAGAAACACAAACAAATTCAATCCCAACCCTTTATCTGTAGAATATTGAAAATCAGCATAAAAAGAACACGTCAGGTTTAATAAGTTGTATTTTGTTAGACGATGTAGTAGCTAAATAGACAATACCGCCAATCAATCCTCGACCACTTAAAACCAAACCTTAGCAACAATCGAAGAGGAGGTACGTTTATAAGATCAAGTGAATGTCTAAAGGCCATACCTCGGCTTCAGCTCCTCCATCTCCACCATGTTTAGGGCCCCGAACCACAGACCCGTCCTTGTCGTACTCAAAAGTGATGGAGTCAAAAACTAATCCCGTTTTTACAGTTATTCCTCTCACGCCCGTGCTATCTCCATCATCCCAAGGACTGCCACCTTGACCTCCAAATGGCCCAATGGATTTCAAGAAACGAAGATCAGAAACTGGTTCAGAGTACACTCCTAATGCATCAAGCTGGACACTGGACCTTCCATGAAAACCTATTATTTTGCTCCATGTCGATGCGCAGCTAAAGAACCTTCCCTCTTCCTTACCGAAGGGTCCGTGCCTTCTTATATTGCTTTCGAACGTGAGTGATTGAATAGCAGGATAATCAGGTCTGATATAACCTGATACTGAGATCAAGAACTCACGAGGGTAGTCCAAATTAACCTGCAGAATTGGCAAGTATCTTCAATTATTGAATTGAACTGTACATTGGTCTCTATCAAAGAAGACAGATAGACCACAGTGGCCAAAGCAAACATTGCATCCACATATAACCTAGAATTTGATCCTAGACCCAAGAATTTCTAAAACTAACGTATGGATGGACTACTATTCTTACATCATACATTTTGGGGTCAACAACTTTGCTGATTCACTTCATTTAGCAATCAAAAAGAAAACTTATCGTACTAGGTTACTCTCATGGAGTCCATCTCGCATAAAGCATATCAATTGACCTGTGTTATGTATAAAATTAAATTTAAGGGAAGAAAATTAAATGACCAGGAGACAACTTCAATCGTTCAGTACATTGGATGGCTTCATCTCCCCGTGAGATGCTTCCCACAACCCGTCCTTTATCATTATACATTATGTATACACGTTACTATCCCTCATAGTTTACTTTGATAAGTTTATTAGAAAAACTACTACTTGATATAATAGTGGCACTTTGACCACAAAAAAAAAAAAAAAAAGATATAATAGTGGCACAGGGCGGTGGTAGGTGCCTAAGACCTTCGCCATACCATACCACATCACATAACAACATTCTTCATAGAATAAAAGTTAATATGAATAAGAGAAACTCCGTTATAGCCATTACTTCACATTCAATGTACTCTACGGACATAGGAATACATAGAGCTGAATACAGCAAATAAGAAAATTAAAAGATTTCACTGAAATTGTTCGTTTGGAAATTTCCTAAAAAGATAATCATAGGTTCTTGTTTCAATCGGAACAATAGGGTTGTATGCTCATTACTAAACTTGTTGAACAATAGGTTGAGTCGATCATCAGAAGAAGAATAGGCCAAAAAATTAGGGTACACTCTAGGAAAACAAAACTTCCATTGAAGAGAAGTATATGAAAGGCTTTCATAAAAGTTCTCGTAGAATCAAGAATGAGTTTTGTGAGTGGATGTGCACGTGCGCGCACTAGGGAGAGAGAGAGAGAGAGAGAGAGAGGATCAACGGTGATATGAATGGAAAATGTCCAATGTACTCACCACGCGGATATCTTCGTTGCCACTGTGACCATGTGTAGAGGACCAAATAGATTCGCCACATGCGTCATACTCAAAAGAGATGCAGTTGACAACATTTTCCAACATCATCTTTATTTTCTTCACACCATCAAATTTTCCATCGTCCCAAGGGTCTCCACCTTGGCCTCCAAATGGTCCAAGACACTTGATCGGATAGAGATGAGAGATTGGTTCGAAATATGCTCCAAGAGATTCAAGATGGGAACCAGAACTCCCATAAAATCCAATGATCTTTCCACCAGTTGCTGGAAATGAAAACTTCCTTCCGGTTTCAGTGCCGAATGGTCCGTATGTTCTTTTATTACTTTGAAATGTGAGTGAATGGATGATAGTAGAACCCAAATCATTCGCAATATATCCCGAAACCGAAGTTAGATATTCAGTCAACCAGTCCAGATTTATCTGTAACAACCATATAAAGGGTAAAGAAAAGTTAACGCAACAAGTCAAGAAACAAAAGCATGGTAGATGAGAATGACTTGTGCATGATCCACTTTCTAGATGATTGAGATGATGATGCATGGTCAGAAAAATAGTAGATTATCTTGCCTACTTCAACATCACATCAACATATGTTAGATGAAAAAAGATAAAAGATAATCCGCGTGTGTTTATTTTGCGAAAAGTCAATGATTTGGAAAATATTTTCCTAAGACTGATCCACCGTATCGCATACAAAATTGAACTAAGGCAAAATATTTTGATCATTATGAAAATGTTAGGGGATAAGTTGTTGAAGAAGAAAATATTTTCTGTTGACTAATTTTAACTGATGGAAGAACAAAATTGTTTTACGAATCATTGATTTCCGTGAACAAGCACTAGTGTTGCAAACGGCATTTCTTGGGTAACTCATTGTTCGTGCTCTTTGTCAGGAAAAGAACTCATTGTTTGAACAACTATGCCCAGAGAGAATAACTAGATTTTGTGCTAGAGACGAAAATCTCTCTGCAGAAAATCCACAGATGGAGAACAATTGATTCACTCTCCCATATCGGCTGTTTCAAAATACAAAATTTAAAAAGTGTTTGATTTATGAAAAATTTCTTTAAGAAGTCTTTTGTCATTATAAAAACTTGCTTCCTGTTGATGGTGACACATACATAAGTTACAACGTTAACAGTTTATCAATTTCACCAAACACTATCTTCAGCAATGGCATGATAAGCATCATTCAAAATATAAGGGTAATGCTTATCTAACACCGAGTTCCTACTAGATTAGTGTACCGTATCTGTTTTGCCGCCATCACTTGTACCGTGTCTGAAAGAACGACCCTCCTCATAGGTAAAACTGATAGATTCAATTGCAGAACCAGAGACTACAACAATTTGTCTGACTTCAGTATGCTTGCCATCATCCCACCGGTTTTCTCCATTTCCAAATGGCCCTACAACTTCGAAAGGATATGGACGAGAGACAGGACCAAAATAAGCTCCAATCGAATCCAGAAAAGGGCCACACCTTCCATGAAAACCAATGATCTTTCCATCTATTTGTGGAAACCTGAAAAACTTCCCTTTCTCACTGCCAACTGGCCCATATGCCATCTTATTGCTGTGGAAGGTAAGAGAGTTGATGACATGATCAGAATCTTCTCTAATGTAGCCTGACACCGAAGTCAAGTATTCAATTGGATAATCTAAAGCTACCTGCAACAATTGCAGAAGAGCAAAGTGAGTATCAGTCACCCTTGAAGAAGGGGAAATTCTATGTTCTCTAGATGCATTATCTAGGTTAAGTCTTCCAAACACAAACGATATCTAATTCCTGGAACGACTGGAGTACTAGTTTGAGGCTACGTCGCGCATACTTGTATTCCTTCTCTTATTTAGGAGCACAGTTTGCCTTCTTCACTAGTCTTGTGTCATAACGATCGAACTCCATCTGGAACCCCCAATGCTTTGCTCCATAACAAAAATGGCAGTCTTGACGCTCTATATTGACAATGACAAGCACTGAAGCAATCTCTGATTAATTGTAACATCAGAGTAGGTGGATGACGCTAGTGCAATCATTTCCTTTTTGGCACCCTAAAGAGAAATCTTAGCAAAGTACAACAAAACGGTCCAGATATTGGGAGACGATCAGGCATCGTGGAAGAACCCAGTTGATATGTTTCAAGCGAGTCCAACTATTATGACTCCGTGACACTCTTTTTCTCAACCTCCATTCCACAAACGAACAGCAACTGCTATTTTCAGGGAGAATAACATAACTAGACGTAAATATTGCAAATCAACAGAGTGAACCATAATGATGGACTCACCTCCCATGTGTGGCCTCCCAAAGATCCACCATGTCTTGGCGAGCGCACCAAACACCCATTCTGATCATACTCAATAGTAATGGACTCAATGCCTCTTCTCAGAACGACCGTTATTTTTCTTATGTCACTGAACGTTTTATCATCAAAAGAATCTCCACCATGGCCTCCAAATGGTCCTACAGAGGGACGAAGAGAAGAGAATGGATCTAAACTTATTCCAATTGAATCAAGATAAGGATCCTTTACCAGCTTCTCCAATATCTGATTCCACAGGTTTTTCCTACTAGACAGAAAGGAACCAAATTTCTCAAGAACCATTGGCAGACCGCCTGCATAGTGGACAAGACTCTTGAACAACTCCTCATACCCTTCTTTAGGTTGGTCTTTGCCGAAGGCATGGTCACTCATGAGTTGGAGTGATTCTTTAGAACCCAGTCCAGGAAGCATGTACTTATCATCCACTTTGAGATCTTTCAGAAGCCACTCTTCTCTTGTAGTTATCAAGATTCTACTTCCATATTGGAACCATTCTCGATCTCCAGCACCAAAAAACTCTATTTGGTGCTTCTCAGTGATGTTATCGAGAACTAGAAGGATCCTTTTCTGACAGAGCCTAGTTTTTATCTCGTTGATGTTGCTGTGAAGATCATACATTTCTAGACCTTGTACCTTAAGAACATCTTGGAGAAGTCTCTTCTGAAGAAGTAAAAGAGTATCTTGGTTTGCAACTCCGACATTTTCGAGAAAGCTAACACCTTCAAATTCCCTGGAAATGCGATGGTAGACGGCTTTGGCCACCGTTGTCTTACCAATTCCTTTCATTCCCCATATTCCAACCACACGGACATCATCCTCTGACCCAATCTCCAGCAACGATATAACATCGTCTACAAAGGAATCTACCCCAATAGCATGGGGGGAGCTTGTTCGGGGAATAATCTTCAAGAGATGTTCTACAATTTTCTCGATGAAGTCCGATTGATTCCTGTAATTGTATGGGAAGAACAAGTTCAAATATGACAAACTATAACCTGGAGAGGCCATCAGCATATATAAGAAAGAAACACATTAAGTAAATGCAATCAGCAGTAGAGTTCAAATCGAGCACCAATATGAGCTTTTGCGGTGAATGAACGAATCAATCAAGCACAACTTGGAATACGACTAAGAAGAACATAATTTTCTTGGGGAAGATGGTGCATTACCCATTAGCATCTTCTTTCAAACGCCATCCCGATATATTCCCAGCTTCATTAAGCGAATCCCTCCACTTCTGCACCAGCAAATCGTCCGTGTGGGTGGCCACACACCTTCCAAAACCATCCCCGAATCGCCCGCTCTGTTTCCGAACCTCGCGTGGCTCAACATCGTAGAAAATGGGCAGAACCACATGACCCTGATGAGCTCCGAACCTCCTGTTGCACTCCAGGATCTCCACCAGCTCGTTCAAGCACCACCGCGAGTCGGCGTAGTTGGTGGTGAACACGACGAGAGAAACTCTAGAATGGCGAATCGCGTCGAGTAGCTTGGCCTCGATGAGAATCCCGGACTCCTCTTTGTCATTGTCCCCGAAGTAGTACATCCCAGACTGCTTCAGCGCGCGGAAGAGGTGGGCCGCGAAGTTCAACCTTATGTCCCGGCCTCTGAAGCTCACGAACACGTCGTACTTCCACCGATGAACCGAAGCGGAAGAAGACGGAACTAGTCCCTCCATCTCTTCGATTCCCATGATTATAATCCGGGATTAAGCGAGAGAATGCGAAAAAGCTCGAAACTTTTCCTCGCAGACGAAGCGTATAAATGAGAGAGAGAAGGCGCAAGTGGCGAAAGAGAAGGGACGAAAAGTCAAAGCTTCGCCGCCGGTACAAAGCTCTGCTTCTTCCATTGAATGTCCGGACCAGCTGGCGAGTGAGACTTCGTCATTTTTTAAAAGAACTGAGGAGGCCTTTCTCGGTGGAGGACGATTAGGTTTGAATCGTCAAACCAGGCCGTGAAGCCACCCATCTCTCTTAAAAGCTTGAACTTGGTCTGCGCGACAGAGACGTGTCTGAAATCGCACACATGGATCTCAAGCTGCTTCGGAACTACGCGCGTTGATTGGTGGAAAGAGGATTCTACGAATCAGTCGACACTTGCTGACGTAAACGCAATCTACATGGATGATGCATGTTAAATACTAATTTTCATTTCATGGAAAGCTTCTCCTCCTCATCTCTATCCCTTTTCTCTTTGGAGAAAAGCGAAGAGCATCGAGATTAAAAATAAAAAAAGGTTAAATCCACGGCATGTTTACTAACTTTTAAAACTTGAAAAAGCAAAATTTCATTAGCGAGTTTTAAATTTTTAAAATTAGGTAAGTGCATTATGGAGTTTCGTAAGTCGCAAAGAAGTAAATTTCCCACAACGATTGTTCGCTCGTTTTTGCAACAAGAAATATCTTTCACCGAAATTCAGTCTTCAGTTTTTATTAAGAGGGTTCTGTGCCTCAATTCTCGAAAGGAAATTTTAGTGAGAACACGAAGTAACACAAATGGAAGTGAAATGGGTAGGAAATCAGTGGATCAAATATGGATTTGAGATCAACAAAGGTTCAGACTACGTTACAATACTCCTACGAAAGCAGTAGAAAGCTTGAAAATAAACTGGAATTGCAGAAACTCGAAATGCTGGAAAGGAGAGTACAGGAAAGTTAAAGTGCAGAAAAACTTGAGTTCTTTTGGATGTGTGTTGATCTGTCTCCTTCTCTTCTCTTTCGAGTATTTGTTGTTCTTCAGCTTTCCATAACCGTCCGTCGGTTATTTTCTTGCTTTCAAACTTTGAATTTTGGCGCCTTTAATAACTTCCCATTTGCCCACGTTTTATCCGCTAAAACTTGATCTTCAACTGTCAATATGGCTTCAAATTTGAATCTTCTCCAATAACTGCCGTGAACTGTTCGCACCCATTATCCGGATTTCTTGCTCGTAACTTCTTGCTGACATGGCTAGTTCGGCCGTCCTGCGATTTCTTTCGACTTCGCACTCCTCTTACTGCTAACTCTTTATAGTTTCGGTATGTCCTGAATCTTACCGAATTTTGAAAATCAATGACCCTATTCTCTTACTTCCCGAATATCGGGTTTAGATTTCTGGACATTTCGATATGTTTCAGATAACTTACCGAACTTCTTACTGTTCCCGATTTATCGATTTTCGGGAAATGGTGATACTAAAGCCACTTCGGTAACTCATTATTATTTTCTGTCAACAGATGCCCCCTTTTAAAAGAATTAAAAGAATTTTAATTCTTTTAAATGCCAAAGATGACAAGACACTTACTTTTTACTTCCAGCGCCATTTTGCTGCCTCGTTTCGCGCGCTTACCTTTTCAACTCCTCCTCGTATCAACTTAGTACATATATCAGATGTCCCCACACAATCTGATCTCTCGCCTTCAGACGTGCTTTTTCCAGAAACTCATCCTCTTCGTTATTGTCTTGCCCTTTCACTTCTTCGTTTCTTCGTGCCTTTTCCTGCACTTGACCAAACACCATGGCTCCCAAGGCTCAAGCTTCCTCTTTTCTCGCCTCAAATGCCCTAGAGCGCTATCACAAGTTTAGAGACTCCGATGATTTCAACGATGAACGTCATCTATTCTCGGTGCAAAATGATTTCGAGGATTCTTATATCCTTGGCCCTGCTGCTTACAATCAGTTTTCGATTCCTGCAAATCTCTCTGATTTCTTCCTTCGCCATCAAACCGAGGTACTTCCAATCCACCACTCTTCTGCTCTAGCTTACAATTGGCACTCCCGTCCTTCTCGCCTTAGGGCTTTTTCTGATTTTGAACCAAATTTTTACCAATGGTATCTTCGACTTCTTCCTTCCAAGGGCTCTCTTTGGGATGGGCTTTCGATTCATAATGCCTTGCGCCTTTGTTGTTTTGACTATCATCTGAACCATGGGCTAGTCAGTGCCCTATCTTGTTTTTGGTCAGCTTCAACCAATTGTTTCTTTTTCCCTTTTTCCCCGATGTCGGTAACTCTACTTGACATCCATTGCCTTACTGGTCTTAGTCCTTTAGGCACAGACCCATCTATTTTGTCTGCAGATTCTTACCAAGGACTCGGTAAATTATCTGATTCCGAACTAGCCTACGGGGCTTTTATCGGTAAGTTTTTCAAGAAAGAGGGTGAAGTTACGGACGAGGAACACACTGCTTTCCTCCTATACTGGCTTTGTAAATTCCTTTTTTGTCATCCTATTGTGAGAGTTTCAAAAGACTTCGTTGCTATAGCTTCCGCCTTGGCTTCGGGAACTCTCCTATCTTTAGGGAAAACCATTTTATCCTTATTGTACCGAGGCTTAGCCCACTCTGCTTCCTCCCTTGCTTCAGATGAAATTGGTGGAGTCTATGGTGGTCCTCTCTGGATTCTCCAAGCTTGGGCAGCCTTCTATTTTCCTTCTTGGTTTTCCAAGAATCAAGTTACGCAACCTCCTTCGGTTTCTATCCCGAATCATCCTGTCTGTCGTGCCTTAAGTCGCGAGTTGATTCCTCTGTTGACCTTCCTGTTAGATTTTCAACAAAAGGTAGATTCGTTGCCGGCTTTGAAATCTACTCCCCCCAGTATTGTGCTAGACAATTTGGGTTGGTTCAAGGGATTCCTGTCCCGGCTCTCTATACCTTTTCCTTTTCTTCCATCAGCAAAGTATTCTACAAGCTATGCGACAGCCAAAACTTCACTGAACTGAACAAACTGATTCGGGACATATACCGATTGTTCCGTGTTACCGAGTTTGTCGCAGACGCTGATCGCTCTTCAGAAGAATTCAACTTCTGGTGGAAGAATTATCGAAAGTGTGTATTTTCAAAGTCACTGGACATGATTCTTTTGAAAATAAAAGAGACAGCTACTCTTGCACTTCCTCAATCAACCGAAGGTGAAGACATTCCTCCCGTTGAGCCAGCAAAGCCTGTTAAAGGTTAGTTTTGCTCTCCTTTTTCAATGTATGTCTTTCATTCGGTATTTGGTTGTGTCTAACTGTTTTCATTCACAGCAGGAAGAAAGAGAAAAATCTTAGAATTGCCTGCTTTAGAAAAGGCGCCGAAGAAGCCTGCAACAGAAAGAGCTACCAGTCGATCTTTATCATCTCCTGAAAGTTCTTCACCGAGGAGCCTATCTGTCAGTCCCACACTTCGTGCCATGATAAAGCCGCATACACCAAAAGGTAACTTTGATATTAAAATTTTTACTAATCATGAGCATACTTGCCAATACTGATCTGTGCTTTTCTTCTTTTAAATTTAACTCAGGGAAGACTCTTAAGATATATCGATCGAAAGCGGCTTTGCTTTCTTCCCCCTTTGCCAATGCTCCTGATGATGATATAGCAATCCTTGACCCTGCACTGGTGCTTCCTGCTCCTTCGACAGAACTTTCTATTGCATCAAGGCAAATCTAGGCTTCGAAACTTAAGGAAAAAGAATTAGCTGATCACCCATCTTCTCCTCAGACTAGAAAATCTCCAACCTCTATCGGTAAATATTGTCTTCACTTTACCGAATGGTGAATGCTCCTTATACTATTGTTTTGACACTCATAACTGTGTTTACAGGTACTGATGAGCCTTCATCTACATCAAAAAGAATTTTGATTCCTGATGGAGAATTTCTTGAAGGCCCATCAACTAATGTACCTCTGCCGCTTGTTCAGCCTTCAACTATCACTCTGCCTCTTCAAAGAATGTTTATGGCAAGCTCATCTTCTTCACAAGCTCCTTCTGCCATAGCTGAGATAACTCTCTTATCTATTGAGGAGAAAGCTGAAGTGGAAAGTATGCTGCTCACAGATCTTTCTGGCTCTTCCACTGCTGATTGTCCTCCAGAATCTATAGACCCGGCATCATTTTCTGAAGTTTCTAAGGAAGTGGCCAAGGCTAAATGGACTGAACTTCTTAACTTATTAGAGTTTGGCTATGGGAAGTTGATTACCGACTCTGACAGAGAGAGACGAGCAAGAACTCTCTTTCATAAAGTATATTCTGGTAATCTTTCTTTTACGCTTTCCCAAGACTTTCAGGACAAAAGTGATATCTTCGCCGTTGGTTTTGTGGATGCTGTGGACACCATCAGGATTAACACCGATCGTCTTCCACATCTTCTCTTCGGAGAACAGCGAGGTCAAGCTATTCGAAATGAGATAACCCATAAATGTGCAGATACCCGCTTGTTCTATGACAGTTATAAAGTTGAAGAGAGCAAACTTCACCGCTTAGCAGAAAGAAGAGCAGAGCTTGAGGCAGAATTGAAGAAGGTAGAGGTCCAAATGGTGGAACAAGAAGCGAAGATGCGTCATCTTTGTCCATCAGTTAGACGAAAGCTGGAGAAGTGTCGGGAGTTGAGGAAAGAATACGATTCCACCTGTAGGTCGGTCAAGACTTGTGAGAAGCAGAGGGCGGAGCTCATGGAACAAAATTTTAATTTAGAATTTGAGCTCCGCTCTTTTGTAAATGAAGCCAAGACTCTGTTGAGGAAATGGAAATGAAAATCTTGTTCTTTCTGACTCAAATGTCCTTTTGCTTCATTTGCCGAATTCTAACATCTGCTCATCTATAATCTTCAATGATTAACAGAGATCCCGATAATCCTCAATAACTAACAAAGATCCCGATAATCCTCAATGATTAACAAAGATCCCGATGATAAGGCTTCCCGATAATCCTCAATGATTAACAAAGAATCTAATGATAAGGTTTCCTGATAATCCTCAATGATTAACAAAGATTCCGATGATAAGGCTTCCCGATAATCCTCAATGATTAACAAAGATTCCGATGATAAGGCTTCCCGATAATCCTCAATGATTAACAAAGATTCCGATGATAAGGTTTCCCGATAATCCTCAATGATTAACAAAGAATCTAATGATAAGGCTTTCCGATAATCCTCAATGATTAACAAAGAATCTAATGATAAGGCTTTCCGATAATCCTCAATGACTTTTGCATACTTTCTCTTGTAAAAGAATTTTTTGGCGGCAATGCTGGTAACCATCTTCCTCCACTTATGGGCCATGTTCTTCCACTTCTTCCAATTATCCGAGAAAAGCTCTGGCATGCCACTACCCATGATCTGCTCTATGTCCTTTCTATTTATAACTGCCCAAATTGCACGATTCATCCTGTACATTTGCAATCTTGCTCATGATGTCTTCACATGGTTCTTCATCTCAGTTGCCTCTTTGGTTTCGATCATATAGGCGTTGTAATGGCCAACATGAAGGTAAACTTTTTGCTAAATGTATCCTGATCCCAGCTTTGACAACTGTTCTTCATTTCTTTTAACCATGAACAGCTTTTTATCCAATTGCCTACAGATGATCGATCCTTATGGAAATGGCTACATGAACTGCTATCCTTGGAACACCATACTTTGTTACTGAATTATAAACATAGGTTAGAAATTACCAAACTGACTGACATTTTCAGGTCCAAGGTATTCCTAACTGCGGATTCTGATTTTCTGGACTTAGTGTGGGAACTGTGCTCCTTATTCCCTACCAGCTTCGATGAATTTGAGCACAATGTGAAGGATATTTGGAGCCTTGAACCTATCATTGTGGAAGCTGAGACTCTTAAGCTCCAAATTGTGGAAGAATTTTCCCGATTGTGCGATTCTAAGGAAGCATATGCTCAAGCTCAGGACTCTTGCCTCCATGCCAAAGAAGATATTGAAATGACACGTCGGCTTTTCAATTTCTTCTCCAATCATAACCGTGCGGAACGCAGGATAATTAAAGATGAAATTTCCCGTGTCAAGTCCATGGTCGAAGTTTCTTCAGACAGGCACAGACGATTGTTACAGGAAACTTGGGAAAAGCTTGAAGCTGTCCGCTTCCATTCTCGTCGCATAGAACATCTCAAAGAGCAGCAATCTAAACTCCACTATGATCTTGCATTACATTCCAAACTTGTAACCCAGAATCTCAAACTTGTTAAAGATCTGAAGACCTTTGTAGTCAAGATCAGAATGTATTTCCGCTTTTGATGAATAAATTAATCTCCTTGTGTTTCCCAGATTGGTGGATAATATTTCTTCAAGAGTTTCCCATTTATAGAACGAGATAGTTCTTTTCCATTGACATCCATCAATCTGTATGCATTTCCACTGAACATTTCGGTAACTAAATATGGGCCTTCCCAATTTGATGACCACTTACCGAATTCCCTATCTTTGAGATTAAATGGCAAAATTGCTTTCCATACTAAGTCCCCGACAGCAAATTGCTTGATCCTAACCTTCTTGTTAAAAGCTCTGGCTACTCTTTTCTTTTGTGCAACCAACTGATCCAAAGCAGCTGCCCTGACTTCATCTAATTCATCCAAATTTATATGCATTCAATCTCTATAATCTTCTGGCAACATTTCACTTTGCAATTGGACTCGTAATGATTGAATGGTTATCTCCATCGGTAGAACTGCCTCTTGTCCGTAGGTCAGCATATATGGACTGACGCCTGTACTTGATCTTCGTGATGTTCGGTATGCCCACAACACTACCGATAGCAAGTTATCCCATTCTCTTGGATTTTCTTCCAAATGCTTCTTAATAAATCCAATCACGACCTTATTAGTAGCTTCGGCTTGCCCATTTGCTTGAGGATAATATGGTGTGGAATGTAGCATCTTAATTCCTCTTGATTGCATAAATTTCATAACTTCATTTCCAGTAAACACCGTCCCTTGATCCGCAGTGATTGACTCCGGTAAACTAAATCGGTGAATTATATTTTCCTCAATAAATTTGATCGCCGTCTTTTGACTAATACTCTTGTATGGAATTGCTTCCACCCATTTCGTAAAGTAGTCCGTAGCCAACATAATGAAACTATGCTTATGAGAAGAAGGTGAATAAATCTTACCTATTATATCCATTGCCCATCCTCGAAATGGCCATGGCTTTACAATAGAATGAAGCTCTACAATAGGTGCATGTTGCAAAGGTCCATGCTTTTGACATGAAATGCATGCTTTGGCATATTCAATGCAATTCTGCATCATCGTTGGCCAAAAATATCCATACCTTTTCAGAAGCCATCTCATCTTAATTCGAGCTTAATGTGCTCCACATATGCCTTCATGTGCTTCTGCCATAACCAGTTTCGCATTGTCCTTATCAAGTCATCTGAATAGTAGCCCATCTGAAGATTTTCGGTATAATTCTTCTCCCAATATTATGTACTTCTAAGCTTGTTTCCTCAGCTTTTGATCTCTTGAATCAGGATTTTTCAAGTATTCCATAATAGTCTGCCGCCAATCCTTTTCTCGGATCACCTCACTGATCGCTATCGGTATTTCTCTTCGATCAATAGAAGGTACCGATAATGTGATGATGGTTGCAATATTAGCCAACTCTTTTGATATTTTATAACCAGAAGCTATCTGTGCTAATTCGTTGGCTTCGTAATTGGTTTCTCTTTTGACATGGACTATGTCATATTCTCTAAATTGTTCCAACAGCTTCTTGGCTAGATAATAATAGCCAATCAAATTTTCATTTAAGCACTGATATTCTCCTTTCAGTTGCTTCACCACTAGCTGTGAATCACCAAATATTTTGATGAATTGTGCTTCCAACTCAATCAGTATTCCTAAGCCGATAATTAGTGTTTCATATTCGGCTTGATTATTTGAGCATTCAAAATCTAACTTACAAACACACCTTGTAAGCTCTCCGGTGGGAGAGATTATCATCAAACCGACTCCAGCCATACTCTTAGCACATGATCCATCAAAATGCATAGTCCATGGTATAACTTGACTGAAATTCTGTTCATTTTCTTCCATTTGTAAGCATGGGTATTCGGTAAGAAAGTCAGCAACAGCTTGACCTTTGACTGCTTTTATTGGTACTTATGCTAAATCAAATTCAGACAAGATAAATGCCCACTTGGCTATACGCCCTTTTATAACAGGCCGTGACAACATATATTTTATCACATCAGTCTTACCGAGTACATGCACTGTAGCTGGCAATAAATAATGTCTTAATTTCATACAAGAGAAGTACAAAGATAGACATAATTTTTCGATTGCGGTATATCTTTTTTCAACATCAGTCAATTTTCTACTTAAATAATATACCGCTTGTTCTTTTCCATTTTCATTCTCTTGTGCCAGCATACTCCCGATAGTTGAGTCGGTAGTAGACAAGTACAACTTTAGTGGCCTGCCTGCTTTTGGCGGCATCAATACAAGAGGATTTGTTAGATAAACTTTAACTATGTCAAACGCTTTCTGCTGTTTATCTCCCCATATAAACTCCTCCTGATTTTTAAGACGCAAGAGCTGGGTCATTGGTTCTATCTTCCCAGATAAATTGGCAATGAATCTTCTGAGAAAATTAATTTTCCCGAGTACCATCTGCAATTGCTTTTTTGATGTAGGATGAGGAAGCTCTATGATAGCCTTTGCCTTATTCTTGTCAATCTCAATTCCCCTTTGATTAACTAAGAATCCCAAGAAATTTCCTGTTCGCACTCCAAAGGCACATTTAGCTAGATTCATCTTCAATTTGTATTTCCTCATCCTAATAAAAGCTTGCTCAAGATAATCCAAATGCTCTCCCTGATTTGATTTAATCACAACATCATCAATATAAACTTTCAAGAATTTACCAATCATGTCATGAAAGATGAAATTCATTGCTCGTTGGTAAGTAGCTCCTGCATTTTTTAGCCCAAAAGGCATCACTATCCATTGAAAAGTCCCGATAGCGCCAAGACATCTAAACGGTGTTTTCGGGACATCTTCTTTAGCAATAAATATCTGGTTGTAACCCGAATGACCATCCATTAAAGATAACATCTCATTTCCCGACGCCGAATCTACTAACATGTCTGCCATCGGCATCTTATACTCGTCTTTTGGAGTGGCATTATTAAGATCCCGAAAATCAATACAGACTCTCAATTTCCCATTCTTCTTCTTTACGGGAACAATATTCGAAAGCCACTCTACATACCTGGCTGTCTCAATGAATTTTGCTTTCAGCAGCCTTTCAATTTCTTCCTTGACTTTATCAACCACATCTGGAGCAAACCTTCTTGCTAACTGTTTGTATGGACGAAATCCTTTCTTAATAGGAAGACAATATTCTACAATATCTCTTGACAAACCAGGCATTTCATGCTAATCCCATGCGAAGCAATCTTTGTACTCTTTGATCAAGTTGATTAAATCTTCTTTCATGCCCCCTTGCAGAAACGCACTCACATATATTGGACGAAAACACCCAGGTTCTCCTATATCAACTTCTAGCAATGGGTCTTGAGCTTCTGTTGACATGTTGTCTTCCTTGATTGGTGACTCTTCCCATTCGTCAATACAATCTGAAACTTCAGCACTCTGCTGGGTCATCTCAGCCAGGTATGCGAAGTACCTTTCACAAACTTCTTGCAATAAGGGCCCGCTTTCCATAAAGAGTATGTAACTCCTCTAATGCCAAGCTAGACTTGGGAATCCACTCAGTTTTCATATTCCCAAAGAGGCAATAAGCGTAGGATCGTGAATCTGCTTTCGGTGTTCCGATAACGTGTCCTCCATGTGAATACTCTTGATGATCTTGATGAATACCGGTCAACCCTATTGAAGCAAGTCCCGAATCAGCTTCAATGTACTCTACTCCCTTACCATTCCAAAATGCCAGAACCTGATGAAGAGTCGAAGGTACACATTGATTAGAGTGTATCCAATCTCTTCCAAGCAACAAATTATACGAACCATCAGACTCTATCACGAAGAAAGTCGTCCTTGATGTCTTGGATCCTATGGTTAAGTTCACTACAACTGCCCATTTGACTTCGGTAACTTCTCCTAGGAAATCAGACAGCTGAACATTCGACGGAATTATATCATCATCACATTTTCCCAACTTCTTGAAGTACTTATAAGATATGAGATTCAAGGTAGCTCCCGCATCTACAAAGATCTTACCGACATCTTGACCATTGATTCTACCTGAAATAACCAAGGACCTTAAATGTCTAGCCTTGTCTGAGGGTACTTTATCAAACCTTATCATTTCTTTATCAGAGAATTCAAATTCTGCCATTGCTATTTCTTTCTCTGAGATATGCTCGAGTTCTTCTTCTACCACTAAACAAGCTCCATATTCAGCTGGAAGCTTAGCATGGACCATGTTGATCCTCATTGGCGAACGATTCTCTTTCGGCATTTTGGAGTGTCCAGCTCTGCAACACTTGTCATCTTCTTGCGACATCTTGAGATTCAGATTCTTTTGTTCTATCTTGATTTGATGCCTTGGATTAAGAGCTACCTGGAATTGCCCAAAGTTAATTGTTTGGGAAACCTGTTGAACCTCTTTTCCCTTTTTCACCTCGTGGTGAGAACTACTTTTCGAATCATATACAGAATTTTTTTCTGGTTTGACAAGTTCTTTATCATCAGGGTTTCTTTTCCAAACTCAATTTCCTCTCGTACTAAAAGATCTGAATGGAGGAATCTGTGATGGCATTCCTCTATCCCGACGATTCTCGAAATCCCTTTGTCTGCTTTTCATTCACTGAAAACGTCTTTTTGCAGTTCGATAAGATGCTTGCCCCGGCGGTTTAGCTAAGGACCATTTTCCTTCAGGAGGATCGTGTGGGATTTTAATTGTCTTTGTCTTTTGAACTTCCTGGGAAATTGATGGTGGTGGATCATCAAATTCATCTCCCCAACCAGATGGTTCAACTGGCAATGACGGGGATAAGTAATCATTCGTGTCTCCATAGTACAACACGTAATCAAATTTCCCACTAGGTTCTCCAAGCAATCCTACTTTGGGATCCCCTTCTTTGTATCGCTGCCAGAAACTCTTCTTCTTTTCAGGTTTTCGTGGGGTTTCCTTCTCCTTATGAACTCGTGTTTCGACTTCTTGAGTTGGAGGAACTTGTCTTGACGAATTGGGACATAACTCATGCCTCTCAGGCATTTGTGCTAACTGCCTTGATTGAACTTCTTGACTTTTTTATTGTGCCGAAACGTTTTCAGTTACTACGATCTCAGACCTTATTTGTGGTCTACCTTCCCGACGGACGAATGATCCCGATCTGTATCTTCCTCTTATTCCCCTCATGTACTGGAACTCGAGAACTTCCCGATTCTGATTACTTAATTCTTGATGACAACGGGTGCATAGTTGTTTATTATCATATCTTGTAGACTCATGCACATTAACCATACTGATCATCTTCGGGAAAGAATCTGTGTCTACTTCCATTGGAGCCTTGCCTTTGTCTTCAGCAAACTTGATTTTGCCTTGGCGAATCGCTTCTTGAATTGTCTTCCTAAAAACAATACAATTCACCGTATCATGAGTCTTGGAATGATGCCATTTGCAATACCTTTTATCCGTAGTTTCTTCCTTGGACATGATCACCTGTCCCTCAGCCAATTTAATCATTCCATCTTTCAGCAATAAGTTAAATATCTCATCCAACTTATAGATATCAAAGGAATAATTACTTGTTTCCTTAGCTTTAAACTTGGACACGTCTCTTACCCTTGCTGGTTTCAAAGCTGGGCACACATATGATTTTTCAAGTACCATAGTTGCTACCGCTATCTCATTCTCGTCTTTAGTCAAGTCACTGTATTCGGTACTTTCAACCGATGCTATTGTTTGCCGATTATCCTTTGTCGGCTTCTCATCCTTATCCTTCAGCAGGTGCTCATACTTAGAAACCCGAGTATTTAATTGAAAGAGATCATCAAAAGCTTGCCCCTCAAATCTCTCCTTGAGATTGAACTTCAACCCATTAAAAGCCAAATCTGTAAATTCCTTTTCGGTGAGAGAAGTCAAACACCGATTCCTGGACTTCTTGAAACGAGCAATAAATTGATCTACAGTCTCAGTGCCATACTGGTACATTCTGGCCAAGTCGGCTACTGTTACCTCTGGTACCGTTCGGTAAAACTGAGAATGGAACTGTCTCTCCATCTCAACCCATGTCTGAATAGAATTTGCTGGCAAATTTGTATACCAAGTAAATGCTGTCTTTGATAATGACAATGGGAATAGCCTTAACCTTAAATATTCATTTGTTCCAGCCTCTCCACATTGTGCTAAAAAACGACCTACATGCTCCACAGTTGACTGATCTTCATCACTTGTAAATACAGCGAAATATGGCATTTTAAAACCCTTTGGATATGAGATGTTATCCACCCAATCGGGATGTGGCTTCCTGTATACAAGTCTTGGTGTGCCTCTTTCTGCTCCCAATTGTTGCATTACCAACTCTGCAACTCTATTTGGATTCCATGGCCTTAAATTCTGCTGGCCCAACCAAGGATCTTGCCCCCTAGGGTTAACCTGCTGAGGTCTGTTCATGCCTTGTTGATCCATATTAAGATTTTCCACCACATGTGGGTATAGTTGAACTGCAGGCGATCTCATAGGATCCATATTAGGCACTGGTGGAGGTATATTCCATACTGGCTGTAAATTTGGGACCATGGGATTGATCACGTTAGTATCAGTGGGGCCAGTTTGAGGAAAATTGTAACCACTCACACCATTCACTAGGTTCGCTGTTGTAGGATTCTCCGACCTTGGTATAATTCTTACTGGAGGTTGCAGATTCGATCCTCCACTACCATTATACCCAACATTGGGATGTCCCGATGCTGGTGGAAATGGTATTGTACCAGGGGGATTTACATAAAAGGGAGGAACTTGAGAGGATGAACTAGGACGCGATATTACCTCATTTATGGCGTTAATCATCATAGGCTTTATCACATCTGAGACATGACGCACCATATGGTTAGTGAGCTCATTCTGCTGCACCTCAAACATTCTTCTCATCGTGGCTATCAAAGTGTTGTCGGGTGCCAACGCGTGGATTTGTTCTTCGTTCAATTGCCGAGGAATATCAGCATTGTGATGGGGTACGTCCTCATTCGCTGCCGAATGCTCCGATCGTGCTCCATCATCTGGGTTGTTGATATTACCGACTAGTACTCCATCTGATTGACCCTGGTTCTCACCATTTCTCTTAATCTTACCACACAGGTCCCACCGGGCGTGCCAAAAAGATGTTCGCTCGTTTTTGCAACAAGGAATATCTTTCACCGAAATTCAGTCTTCGGTTTTTATTAAGAGGGTTCTGTGGCTCAACTCTCGAAAGGAAATTTTAGTGAGAACACGAAGTAACACAAATGGAAGTGAAATTGGTAGGAAATCAGTGGATCGAATATGGATTTGAGATCAACAAAGGTTCAGGCTACGTTACAATACTCCTACGAAAGCAGTAGAAAGCTTGAAAATAAACTGAAATTGCAGAAACTCTAAATGCTGGAAAGGAGAGTACAGGGAAGTTAAAGTGCAGAAAAACTTGAGTTCTTTTGGATGTGTGTTGATCTGTCTCCTTCTCTTCTCTTTCGAGTATTTGTTGTTCTTCAGCTTTCCATAACCGTCCGTCGGTTATTTTCTTGCTTTCAAACTTTGAATTTTGGCGCCTTTAATAACTTCCCATTTGCCCACGTTTTATCCGCCAAAACTTGATCTTCAACTGTCAATATGGCTTCAAATTTGAATCTTCTCCAATAACTGCCGTGAACTGTTCGCACCCATTATCCGGATTTCTTGCTCGTAACTTCTTGCTGACATGGCTAGTTCGGCCGTCCTGCGATTTCTTTCGATTTCGCACTCCTCTTACTGCTAACTCTTTACAGTTTCGGTATGTCCAGAATCTTACCGAATTTTAAAAATCAATGACCCTATTCTCTTACTTCCCGAATATCGGGTTTAGATTTCTGGACATTTCGGTATGTTTCAGATAACTTACCGAACTTCTTACTGTTCCCGATTTATCGATTTTCGGGAAATGGTGATACTAAAGCCACTTCGGTAACTCATTATTATTTTCTGTCAACAACGATTAATAACTTTCGTTGTCGCGGAATAAAAGTTTGCTCTATATTGATCAATCATTTTTTTGATATAAGTTGAACCTTATTAGTGGTAAGTGCGACTTTAAAGCTATCAAAATATTGTAGTACTTTAATGTAATCGTTAACTTTTCGTACAAAAGGAAAAGAGCAAGTTTCAATATATATTTATAAAGTTGAAGTTTTCACGTTGATCTAAGTGATACAAGGTTACCTCACATGTCTAAGATGGTAGTTTGGGCAGTTTGGTGCTCCATGGTGGTGATAATTAATGACAATATGATGTACGAGTCTGTTGTGATATGTGTGGTTCATATTATAACATATCGTGAATGTCGTTGGAAAAGTTTCTACTTGATTAACATTTGAAACAAACGCACAAAAGCATTGTGTATAACGTGTTAATTAGGATAAGTAAAAAAAAAATAGTGGACGGACTGGTAGAGATGTCAAATGGGTGGGTCGGGTGGTCGGGTCGGGTTTGGGTCGGGTCGAATATGGTCTGACCCATATTGATCATTTGAACCCGTTTTGACCCATATTTAATGACTCATACTCAACCCGACCCGCAACTGACCCATACCCGACCCGACCCTTTTTGACCCATATTACTAAAACACACTAATATTCTAGGAAAATCTATACAACTCATTTAATCTATTTTAAGCATGTATATATTACATAGATAAAAACTTCACATCAAATAAAAAAAGCAAATTAAACAATAAAAAATTAGTAAATAAAATAAAAAATGATATTACTAAAATACTTTTATGCAATAAAAATCTAGTGAATTTTTTTTTTCATATTTTTGTAAATTTTAAAAAAATTTAATTTTAAAAATTTATTCAATATTTTTATTCAATATTTTTTTTATTAAAAAATATTGATTAATTTTTTAAAAAATAAATTTTTATTTTATTTTTCTTTTCTTTTTTCTTTCATTTTTCTCCAGCGATCGACCGGCAGCGGCGAGAGGCCATGAACATGTTTTATATATTTTTTTTCTTTTTAGACCAAAAAAATAATTTTTCTTTCTTTTACTTATAAAAATATAAAATTTAAAGTAAAAAATATATAATATAAACTAATGAAGTTGGGCCTCAAAATGGGTTGTGGAAGGTGCAAGCCACACTCATGGGTCAAAAATGGATTCTATGTGTGACCCATTTTTGACCCATCAGATTTTGCTTCAACTTTTTTAGACTCGTTTTTAGTAGGCCCTCTAAAAATTAACAATCCACATAGAACTCATTTATACAAAATATGGATTAGATATGGGCCATTGACCCATATTGATAGCTCTACGGACAAGGGAGAAGTAGAATATAGTATTAAGAAAAGATTGTCATTAGGAGGCATTCGCACCAAATTCTTCAACCACCCATTAAGAAGTTGGTCACGGTTGAAGTCGACATCTTCTATGTAACTTATACACGCACAATTACTTTTTCTCTTGATCTTTGATCGACAAAGACGTTTGTCTTCCATAATTAAACTATTAATGAAATATTGAATTAGACCTTGCACTAGATCTTGTGAGATTTTGTAGGATCAATACCAACTGTTCTAACAACTTATTTAATATTTAATTATTCTTTCATTCCTCTCACATTTAGTCTGGTCGTTTTGACTAGTATTAGGTGTGGACATATTTAATTGGAGAGACAAATGTGGCTGGGAAGGATTTGAACTTAGCACCTCCTACTCTGACACCATGTGAGATTTTGTGGGACCACTATCAACTTTTTTAAACGTTTAAGCTGTTAGATGAATGTTTGATTTAATATTCAATTATTCTATCAGACCTATGGAACTTGAGTGCGAAGCAGTTTCATTCTAAAAACTTCAACTCCCTAAAATGATAGACATGTATAAACAAAGGAATCCTTATTATTAGATGAAAGGAAGTGTGATGAATTTAACTCAAGAAAAGAGCAATGGTAGAACTTACTATAACTGTTTTACAAAGGCGGAATCATTAAGTGAAGTATCATATTGTTATTGATTCTTGATTTGGGCCAATTTGTTTGAAGGACTACTCACAATCCGATATACATCATGTAGTAATTGGTAAGTTTCAAAAATAGATACCAATAAACCATTGAAACAATTGATACTTTTATGACAGTCTCATGAGTAATGGAACATGAAACTCAAAAAAGTTGATAATTTCATGTCATATTTGGTTACTTTAACACGTTGATAAGCTATGCCAATAAATATGCAGGTAAATTATGGTTACAGCTTATAGGTCATGGTCATAATCTTGTTCCATGTGCCATGTAAATTATGAGATGTTACCGAGAATATAATATGAAATATTGCTTAATAGTAACGGTGAGACTAGTTGATGAAGACGTGATTTCCTGTATCAACGCTTTTACACACTTTATTCTCGGAGGATTAGAGATGTCAATATGGGTCTTTGACCCACTTTTTAACTCACTTTTATTCATTTGGGTTAAATATGGGTTCAATAAATTTAAAAAATAAGTCAAATATGGGTCTAGGCCTATAAAGCCTATTCAAATATGGGTTTTAATCATCCTGGAGGATACATCAAACCAACCTATTGACATCTCTAAACTTCCGAGAATCTCAGTGATGGTACACATTTACATGTAAACTCAAACATCGACTGCACGACGCATATAAAGGTAGAGCTTAGCATGTCAAGGCTCAAAATGTGCTCCAAGTGAATCAAGATAGAGTCCAGACCTCCCATGAAATCCGACCATCTTTCTACCGGTTGATTGAAAAGAAAAGTACTTCCCGTCTTCTACACCAATCGGCCCAAAAGTTCTTTCATTGCTCTGAAATGCGAGGGAGCGAACAATAGTGTACCCCAAAAAATCTCCAAAGTAACCGGAAAATGAAATCAAGTACTCTCGAGGATAATCGAGTTTAATCTGCAAAATTAGAAACGCAAGCATATTTAATCCCAACCCCCCAATTTGAAAATCAACATAAACAGAATACTCTGGTTGGTAAGTTATATTTTGTTAGACAATGTAATAGCTAAATAGATAACACGGGCTGATCAATCCTAGACCACTTAAACCAAACCTTAGCAACGACACGGAAGAAGTACGTTTATAAGATTATGTAAATGTTTGACGGCCTTACCTTGAGTGTTTTATGTCCTCCATCTCCACCATGTTTAGGGCCCTGAACCACAGAACCATTCTTGTCGTACTCAACAGTAATGGAGTCAATAGCTAATCCACCTTTCACGATTATTTCTCTCACCCCCGTGCTATCTCCATCATCCCAAGGACTGCCACCTTGACCTCCAAATGGCCCAATGGATTTCAAGAAACGAAGATCAGAAATTGGTTCGGAGTAGACTCCTAGCGCATCAAGCTGGACACCAGACCTTCCGTGGAAGCCAATGATCTTGCTGCATGTCAATTCACAGCTGAAGAACCTCCCTTCTTCCTTACCAAAGCGTCCATACCGTCTTATATTGCTTTCGAACATGACTGATTGAATAACTGGATAATCATGTCTGATATAACCTGATACTAAGGTCAAGAACTCAAGAGGGTAGTCCAAGTTAACCTGCAGAATTAGGAAGTATCTGTTGAATTAAGCTGCCACATTCATCTATATCGAAGATGATAGATAGACCACAGTGGCCTAAGCAAACACCGCATCAACGTATAACCTAGAAGTTGATCCTAGACCCAAGAATTTCTAAAGCTAATGTATGGACGGACTACTATTCTTACATCCTACTTTTCGGGTCAACAATCGAAGACGATAGGTCTATAACTTCCATCGAACAGAAGCAAATGAAAAGCCTTCATAAAAAATCTCGGAGAATCGAGAATGGGGCTTGTGTGTGCAGGTGCGTGTGTGAGTGAGAGAAAGAGAGGATCAACGATCATATGAATGAAAAATATTCAATGAGCTCACCATAAGGATATCTCCGCTGCCACTGTGACCATGTGTAGAGGACCAAATAGATTCTCCATTATCGTCATACTCAAAGGAGATGCAGGTGACGACGTTTTCCAACATCACCTTTATTTTCTTTACACCGTTAAATTTTCCATCGTCCCAGGGGTGTCCACCTTGACCTCCAAATGGTCCACTACGCTTGATCGGATACAGATGAGATATTGGTTCGAAATATGCTCCAAGAGATTGAAGATGGGAACCAGAACTCCCATAAAATCCAATGATCTTCCCACCAGTCGCTGGAAATGAAAACTTCCTTCCGGTTTCAGTGCCAAATGGTCCGTATGTTCTTTTGTTACTTTGAAATGTGAGCGAATGGATGATAGTAGAACCCGAATCATTCGCAATATATCCCGAAACTGAAGTTAGACATTCATTCAACCAGTCTAAATTTATCTGTAACAACCATATAAAGGGTAAAGAAAAGTTAACGCAAAAAGTCAGCAAACTTAGCATGGTAGATGAGAATGATTAGAGCATGATAGACTTTCTTGATGATTGAGATGATCATGCATGAAAAGAAAAATAGTAGATTATCTTGCCTACTTCAACATCACATCAACATATATTAGATGGAAAAAGAAAAAAGATAATCCACGTACTTACGTTTATTTGGTGGAAAGTCAATAATTTGAAAAATATTTTCCTAAGACTGATCCACCGTATCGCTTACAAAATTGAACTAAGGAAAAATATTTTGATCATAATGAAAATGTTTAGGGATAAGTGTTGTTGATAAAGAAAATGTTTTCTGTTGACTAATTTTTAAATGATGGAAACACAAAATTGTTTTAGGAATCATTGATTTACATGTGAAACAAACGCACTAGTGTTGCAAACAGTATTTCTTGGGTAAGTCATTGTTGGTGCTCTTTGTCAGGAAAAGAACTCATTGTTTGAACAACTATGCCCAGAGAGAATAACTAGATTTTGTGCTAGAGACGAAAATCTATCTGCAGAAAGTCCACAGATGGAGAACAATTGATTCGCTCGCCCTTAACAACCGTTTTAAAATACAAAATTTTTAAAAGGTGTTCAAATTTATGTTTAATTTTATTTTAACAAATCTTTGTCCTAGAAAAACTTGCCTCCTGTTGATGCTGTGTCTTACCTAAGTTACAAGGTTAACAGTTCATCATTTCCATAAAGACACCGTCTTCAGCAACGGCACGAGAAGCTGCATCGTCGAAAATAGAAGGGAAAACGTTTATCTGACACCGAATTCCTACTAGAGTAGCCTACCGTATTTATTTCGCCGCCGTCACTTGCACCATGACCAAAAGAGCGACCCTCCTCATAGGTGATATTAATAGATTCAATTGCAGAACCAGAGACTACAACAATTTGTCTCACATCTGTATTCTTGCCATCATCCCATCGGTTTTCCACATTTCCAAATGGCCCTACGACTTCGAAGGGATATGGATGAGAGACAGGTCCAAAATAAGCTCCAATGGAATCCAGAAAAGGGCCACACCTTCCATGAAAACCAATGATCTTTCCATCATCAACTGGTGGAAATTCGAAAAACTTCCCTTTCTCATTGCCAAATGGCCCATATGACCTCTTGTTGCTGTGGAAGATAAGAGAGTTGATGGCACGATAAGAATCTTCTCTAATGTAGCCTGACACCGAAGTCAAGTATTCAGTTGGATAATCTAAAGGTACCTGCAACAATTGCAGAAGAGCAAAGTTAGTATCAGTCACCCTTGAAGAAGGGGAAATTCTATGCTCTCTAGATGCATTATTTAGGTTAAGTTTTCTCGTAACAAAAGATGTTAAATTCCTGGAAGGACTGGAGTACTAGTTAGAGGCTATGTTACTTGTATTCCTTCTCTTATCATGAAGCAGAGTCTTGCATTTTCCACTGGTCTTATATCCAAACTATTCAACTCCATCCAGAACCCCCATTGCTTTGCTCCATAACCAAATGGCATTCTTGACGATGACAAGCAATGAACCAATCTCGGATTAAATGTAGCATCAGAGTAAGTAGATGATGCTAGTGCAATTATCTTTTTTTTGTTTTGTTTTTTGGCACCCTAAAGACAAATATTAGGAGAATACAACAAAACCATCAAGATAGTGGGAGCTGATCAAGCATCATGGAAGTACTCAGTTGATTTGTTTCGAGCAAGTCCATCTTCTATGACTCAGTGACACCACTTTTTACGACCTCCATTCCATAAATGAACTGTAGCTGATATTTTCATGGAGAATAGCATAACTATATGAAAATACTGCAAATCAACAAACCAAACTGTAAGCTAAAGGACTCACCGCCCATGCTTGGCCTTGGCCTCCCCAAGATCCACCATGTCTTGGCGAGGACACCAAACACCCATTCTGATCATAGTCAATAGTAATGGACTCGATCACTGAGCCAACAACGATTGTTATTTTCCTTATGTCATTGTATGATTGATCATCATAAGAACTTCCACCATTGCCTCCAAATGGCCCCACAGAGGCATGAAGATGAGGATCTCTCACCAACTTCTCCAATGTCTCATGCCACTGACTTTTCCTCCTAGAAAGAAGGGAACCAAATCTCTTAAGAACCATAGGCAGACCGCCTGCATAGTGGACAAGACTCTTGGACAACTCTTCATACCCTTCTTTAGGTTGGTCTTTGCCAAAGGCGTGGCGACTCATGAGTTGGAGTGATTCTTTAGAACCCAGTCCAGGGAGCATGCACTTATCATCTACTTTGAGATCTTCCAAAAGCTGTTCTTCTCTTGTAGTTATCAAGATTCTACTCCCATATTGCAACCATTCTCGATCCCCAGCGCCAAAATACTCAATTTGGTCCTTCTTAGTGATTCCATCAAGAACTAGAAGGATCCTTTTCCGCCGGAGTATATTTTTTACATCATTGACATTGCTGTTAAAATCATAATTATCTAGACCTTGTACCTGCAGAACATTATGGAGAAGTCTCTTCTGAAGAAGTAAAATAGTACCTTGGTCTGCATCTCCAATATTTTCAAGTAAGCTAACAACACCTTCAAATTCCATATAAAGGCGATCACAAACGACTTTAGCCACGGTTGTCTTACCAATTCCTTTTATTCCCCATATTCCAACAACACGGACATCATCCTCTGACCCAATTTTCAGCAACGATATCACATCGTCCACAAAGGAACCTACTCCGATAGCATATGGGGAGCTTGTTCTGCGAATAATGTTCAAGAGACGTCTGACAATTTGCTCAATGAAGTCCGATTGATCCCTGTAGTCGAATGTGAAGTAATAAGTTCAAATATGACTAACTATAGCCTGGAGAGGCCATCAGCATATAAGCAAGAAACACATGAACTAAATTCAATCAGCAGCAGAGTTCAAGTCGAGCACCAATATGAGCTCTTGCAGTGAGTGACTGAAACTACTAAGAAGAACATAAGTTTCTTGCAGAAGACGGTGCATTACCCATTAGCGTCATTATTCAGATGCAATCCCGATATCTTCCCAGCTTCATTAAGCGAATCCCTCCACTTCTGCACCAGCAAATCGTCAGTGTGGATGGCCAAACACCTTCCGAAACCATCACCGAATCGCCCCCTCTGTTTCCGAACGTCCCCTGGCTCAACATCATAGAAAATGGGCAGAACCACGTGACCCTGTCCGAACGTCCTGTGGCACTCCAGGATCTCCACCAGCTCGTTCAAGCACCATCTCGAGTCCGCGTAGTTGGTGGTGAACACGACGAGAGAAACCTTAGAATGGCGGATGGCGTCGACCAACTTGGGTTCGATGGACTTCCCGGTCTCCACCTTGTCATTGTCCTTGAAGTAGTAGATCCCCACCTGCTTCAGCGCGCGGAAGAGGTGGGCCGCGAAGGTCTTCCTTATGTCCTCGCCTCTGAAGCTCACGAACACGTCGTGCTTCCACCGATGAACCGAAGAGGAAGAAGATGGAATGCTTCCCTCGATTTCTTCGATACCCATGAGGACGGTGTGTGATTTGAGTGAGAGACTGCGAAAATGCTCGGAACTTTTCCTCTCGCAGGCAAAGTGCATATACAAGAGAGCGCAGCCGCAAGTGGTGAATGAGAAGGGACGAAAGTTCAAAGCTTCGCCATCCGTACACCCTCTGCTTCTTCAATTGGGATCCGGATCCCCCGCCATAAAGGCAGGGGTGACATTGAGGGATCCGGGCTGTCCATTTCAAAATGGACGGTCCGGATTGAGCCACATCATCATTTTAGGGGTGGGGATCATGTCACCCCTGACATTGACATTGCAATGTCAGGGGTGACATGATCGATCCGGGCCGTCCAAATAAAAAATGGACTGCCCGGATTGATCCACATCATTTTTTTTTTATTTTGAAATTTCCCGCCAAAAAATCCGCACCCCCCTAAAATGATGATGTGGCTTAATTCGGACTGTCCATTTTGAAATGGACGGCCCGGATCCCTCAATGTCACCCCTGCCTTTATGGCAGGGGATCCGGATCCTCCATTTCCCTTCAATTGAGTGTCCAGACCAGACCAGCTGGCGAGGGAGACTTCATTTCTTCAAAGAACTGAAGAGGACGTTCTCGCTCGAGGGTTTAAATCGTCAAACGAGACCATTAATACCGATGGCTGTTAAAAGCCTGAGCTTGGTCCGCGCGACAGAGACATGTCTGAAATCCCAAACATGGATTTGAAGCTTCAGAACTACGCGCGTTGATTGGTGGAAAGAAGATTCAACGAATCAGTCGACATTTACCGACGTAAACACAATCTACATGGCTCCGTGTAAAAATTGATGTTTTATTTCATCGAAAACTTCTCTTCGTCAACTCTTTCCCTTCCCTTTTCTCTATGTAGGAAGCGAAGAGCTTCGACAGAGTTGGCGCGCATGGCAACGCTTTTGCTTCGAAAATCAATTTTTGGCCAAAAGTTAATCTTTCTACTTTTACTCTAAAAATTAATTTCTTATTAGAGAAAAGAAAAGCGTTTGATAAGAAATTCATTTGATAACGATTGAAAATTTTTATTTCTGAAACATTATTAACACAAAATCTTCTACGAAAAACAATTGTAGGCGGCCGAAAAATTTCTACTTCATTTTTTATTTTTTTAAATTTCTTTAAAAAATAATTTTAAGTATTAAAAAATATTATTTACTTTTTAAAAATAAAAAATTATTGTCTATTTTTTACTCCGGAGGCCGGAGACGATGACAGTGGGTGGTGGTCGGCGGAGAGTGGCGGTGATGGTCAGCAATGGGCGGCTGCAGTTGGTGGTGGGCGCGGCAGCGGTGGGTGGCGGCTGGCGATCGACGGCGACGAGCAGTGGGCTGCGGCAGCGGGCGGCGGTCGACGGTGCGGCGGTGGGCAGCGGCGAGAGGTGGTCTGCGGCGAGGGGCGGCGATGGTCTCGGCAGCGGTGGTCAGCCTCTGAAGCTCACGAACACGTCATACTTCCACCGATGAACCGAAGAGGAAGAAAATGGAATGCATCCCGCAATTTCTTCGATTCCCAAAGAGGAAGAAAATGGAATGCATCCCACAATTTCTTCGATTCCCATGAGGATGATACGCGACTGAGCGCGAGACTACGAAAAAGAAATGGAAGCTTAGCCATCAGGACCCGTTCTGCTTCTGCAATGGAATGTTCGGACAAGCCTACGAGCGAGAAGAAGACTTGTTCGCTCGAGGACGGAGTAGGTTTGACCTTGTCAAGAACCAGACCATGAAGAAGCAATGGCGTCAAGAAACATCAACTACATATTGGTTGGCAATCTTGCCATGTGTTCTCTAACTTTCCAAGGTCAAAAGTAAGTTCAAACTTATCGGTAATAAGTTTGAAACTCTCAAATTACCAGAAGATAGCTTTAAACTGTAGTGATTGACTTTTCGTAGTAAAAAGGAAAGAGGGAGTTTTAATATGTTTTAGAAAGTTTAAGTTTTCACATTAACTTGTAACATTCTTCACGAGAAGGAAGATGATGGCAACTTTTGAATCTGATTAGTGACATTTCATATAAATGTTGATCATTTAACACATTGGTAAGTTCCACAAACAAATACTCGTAAACTACTGAAACAATTCGAACTTTTGCATCAATCTAAAAAATGTTGGCAGATAAGTAACCTCCATCTTTGCTAAATAACTAGATTTAACGCTTAATTGTAAGACTTGGCATATCAGGTACATTTTCAAGCGCTGTAAAAGTGTACATCCTGCGCTGTAAAAGTGTACATCCTGCACTGTCCAACAATTTCAGAGACTTAAGTACCTCAAGACCCTGAATCTATATCTTTCTCACAAACGCGAATTTATCCATTTCGTGACCTCTGCAGCTTTGAAAGGTTTGCTAGTTTTCGAATTTCTTCGCACCAAAAAAGGTTCAGCAACTCCGATGATTCCATCTCTTCAAGCCCTTCAATCTCACGTAGACTTCTGCAACTTCCAAGATACAAGAGCTTCAGCTTTTCACGAGAAGAATGAGAACTTTATTATTCCCCAATCTCTGCTCAAGCTCTTTGATCCCCTCATAGACACTTGCCAAAACAGAGTGGTCACCATTAAGGATGTTAGCGACCAGTAAACTCCGCAAATATTCAAGGCCCTTGTGCCGCAGCAATGGCTCTCAGATGTCTTTGACAAAGATATGGTACTCAAATGGTCCAAGAAGTTGGTCGTACACGACCTTGGTAACAGTAGTCTTACCTAGTCGGTGGTGGTTGTAGAGGCAATAGCAGTACAGCACCGCTGCATTGGCTAGCTAGTGGTGGTGGTTAAAGCAGTGATAAACCACGGCGATGCGATGTGCAAATGTCAGTCATACTATATAAGAGTGACATGTCATAGTATTGACTAGTAATTTACAATAGCAATGATCTCTTTTCCAAATACATACTAGCAAACCAAGCATGCATTCACCAGTCCAGAAAATAGAAATCCACAACATAGCAAGTCACGCAAACTCATGAGTTAACAAGTTACCCATCAGCAATGTTCTTCAGTTCTCATCCTTTCGATGCTCCATCCACATTAAGAGCATCCCTCCATCCTTGAATGGTCTCGTGGCTGTAGTGCTTCTTGCGCCGAGAGAAGGCTTTTGAGTGCCGAACTCATGGGGCGTAACAGAAGATTGAAAAGATCACATGTTTCCTTTCTTCCCTGCATTTAACCATTGGCGCCAGCTCCCTGAGGCGCCATCTACTAGAAGCATAATCTTTACTCTTTAGAGAAAATTGGTATGAAGATCCTTGAGTTCTTGATGGCTTCTAAAAGATCAGGCCCAATCTCTCCTCCTTCACGGAGCTTCCTCACTCTCTTTGAAGGCCCTGACGTCGGCATCTATACGGCTATCATAGAGAAATTAAGTGAAGCCCTTGTCAGTATCTGATACCCTAAAGCACAAGAAAACCTCATAATCGTATCCTGGTGTAGCAGCGACGGACAAATTGCTTATTTACCTGGACAAGCGAGACAGGCAAGTAGCTATTGACTTGTGGCACATTTTACGAACAGATTGTGCGCTTCTTTTCTTGCAGAAGTCGTTCAAGAAATAAACGGAGAAGACAACCCAAATTAACGTCGCAATACAGGCAATCCACGTTGACCAAGAAAGCAAGACGTCGCAACCGAAGTACATAGCATTCAAGTCAATTTGCAATTACATTTAGACACAGAGGCCCAAATGACAAATTACAGAGTGAAAGTACGACTGAAGATGACAGAGTCAAGGAGGTGGAGATCTTCTTTGCCTGGTTCCATTATGCTCTACTACGATGTCAGAACAGCCAAACTGAGGTAAAATGCTTTACTTATTAGTCACTCAAATCAAACCTCCCATCATTAAAAATTGACCGGTTCCAATTGATTCATTCTGCTTCATGTTTTAATACCCATTCAAAAGCTACAGCTTTATGACCAAAAAAAAAAAAAAAAGGCTACAGCTTAAGCATAGAACCCCATAAAAAAGAAAAAATTATTGCCGAATTAGGTATGGTTCGTTCGAACGCTAAGCATTGCCAATCAATCAGAACTCAACGAACAAAACTCCATTCAATTATTAAGAGGGACAGGGAAAAAGAAGGGGAAGCAAGAGCAAAGCAGAGAAAGCACAAATCAACCGAACTCAAGTTGCCATGACAATTCTGTGTAAACGTGTACAATCAATTGATCAAAAGGAGATCGTGCACCAACAGTCACTACTCACTGCTTTGCTCTTCCCATCCGAGAAAAGAAGAAAGAAACTCCAAAGCGAATAAAACCACTTACCCCCCGACAAAACTATAACTCCCAGACACATTCACTTGCTCTCACCCAAACCCATCAATCTCTTCAAACTAGGAAAAAACGTCGAATCGTTCGAAAAAGACGGCTTCTTTTCTTGCTCCAGATGCTCTTCGACCATCTCCATGACAGACCTCGCGGACAAAGGATGGAAATCGACGCTCCAATTCGACACGAACTCCTTCGCCAAATCCCTCCTCTCGCCATCCTCCATCCTCTCCCACTTCTTCTGCAACTCGTCGTCCCTCAGCGACAAGTAGCCGCAGAGCTCGGAGAACAAGAGGGCCCTGCTCTTGCTCAAGGCCTCGTCTTTCTGCTTCTTCTGGGCGTGCACCCTCGCAACCTCCTCGGCCAAAGCCGACGCGACCTCAGCGTCGCCGATCTCCTTGCCCGTGCACGACACGGAGACGACAAGAGATTTGGGGGCATTGAAGCAGAGGGGGTGAAGGCGGGATTTTGGGGGTCGTGGCAGGGCAATTAGGGGAAGAGGGTGAATTCTTAAGGCCATTGGAGGTGGACTGTTTCGGAGAGGACGAGAATTTGAATAGAGGAGACGGTCGGGAAGTGAAAATGGACTGATTGCGTTTGTAGGGTTCTTCTTACTGGTTTGATGATCTTCCACCCGTCGTTGGATTTACCAAGTGCGCTTATATACGATTAGCTAATAAAATTAACTTCACATTCACGTATAATTTTCATATTCCGACAATAAGAAAATAACATAGAGCTTTCATATAATATACCAACTGTTTAAGCCTTACATGAATTCTATTGATTATTTAAGGAGCACCGATATCGATACGCGACACTCATCATCTAAATAGCATCGATATCGACACACGACATGACACCACAACACGTCATTTTTCAAAAATAAAAAAATTCCGACACTATTAAATATATATTTTTATATATACATAATAAATTATCATTTTTATGATTATTTTAATTAAGTTAATTTGATTCAAATCTACAAATAAATAAATACATAAAAAAGAGCCTAGAATGAATTTACACTAAAAATATTAATCCATCATTTGTTAGTATTTCATTCATTGTTTGAAATGATAAATTCAACTACATTCCATTCTAATAATTCATAAAGCTCGGAGGGGGAAAAAAAAAATCAATCCACATTCCACCATTAAATTTAACATTTAACAATAAGTTCAACAAAAAGAAACAATCCGCGGTTCACCTAAATTTGCATTGGTGGAGTTTTTATTTTATTTTATATAATATTAGGTTTTTATAAATCTTATACTTTTACCCCTAAAAAATCGAAAATTTCCAAAATTGACTAGCCCGTGTCAAATTTTGCGTGTCAGACATTTCGACACATATGTCACTAGCGTGTCGAAAGAATTGACCACTTGTTGAAGCAGCGTCCGACATCGACATGAAGGCCTCTCGAGAGTGTTTGTGCTTCCTAGCTGATCATCGGTGAATAAATTCTAATCATACTAAAATTCTTAATTTTCTTCGTTAAGAAATGAGAATGTTTAAGCTACGAAATTACTAGTTTGGAAATATTTTGTAACTTTTAGAGAGTGTGTACACACAATTACTGTTGCTATTAATTACTTCGATGTGGTTAGTGAATTTTAATGAAGGGAAAAACATTCCAACATTAAACATTAGCACTGGTATATACAACAATTGACGTACTCACAAGAAAAATGATTGTGCAATGAACGTATTCGAGAGACCAACCCTGACATGTCCCGTTTTCTCACCACCTCCCCCACTAAAACAAGAGAGAGAATAGGCTCACGCTCACCTACAAGGAAGGACAAGCTTCAGATCTATGTGATCCATAAGCTTCAAAAATCTGCCAAAACTTATTCTTACACGATACATCCAATTATCTCATCCATGCTCCGCATCAATGTCACACTAAGTGGATATCAGAGAAGACAGAAAAATCGCACGCAGCTCTGAATAGAATGACGACCATGGTTAAGGCAAGCGCACCGGCAATAAACGAGACCCTTGAATTCGGATTCCTAACATGTTGTGATTGAAGTGTAGAGATGGTTGACTGGTAAAGCATGTCACTAGCTGTGAAGCAACACTTCACTTTAAACTCGTCGGTTCGGAGTTCGTCGCAAGCCACGGAGCAGCTGTAAGTCCTACCAGCAAATCAATTAAGAATTTCAAAGATTTGAGTCGATTTCACATGATTAGGTGCGAACCCCTCCTCAAAGTTCAGCCGGCTAGCTTCATCACCATCTTTTACAGTCACCCTCGCACGATGCTTTCTAGTTCGTCACCATCTCTCCAAGCCATGACGGATTAATTGGGACAAAATATCAGCCCATGTATCAGGCACACCTGGTAGGCACCAGTGCATGCAATCTTGGCCCCAAACAGCCACTGCGTCCTTCTTTCCCAACCAAATTGCTGGGTGGGCATCAGCTCTGAATTCACTCAAACGTGTCAAATCCAGCAACTGAATATCCGTTCCTCGCAGCGTGCCCTCGATCAGATTATTCAGCAACCTTGCTTCTTTATTCACCCCATTGTTGCTGGGATCAAACCACATATCAAGCTGTCTAGTTGTTAGTGCCCAATCCCAAGTAAAAATCTGATCGTCGATACGTAGAGAAGTCCTAAAATTGCTCAATAAAGAGAAACGGCCAGAGGCAGAGCAAGCACAAATTATGGAGAGTATTTTACTTGAATCTGTTATTTGATGTGCAAGAAACCTTCAAGTATGGAACTTGATCAGCAAACATACTGAAACAGGAGCATGAGAGGGCAGTGAGGCACAAAGAGTGCAAGATTCCATTTTCGTACCTGAGAATCCTGGAGTGGCTCATTGAACAGGCAACTACCATTCTGATTCCAGTCTCCACCGTGGAAATGCCTTGGCGACTGTAACCTCCAGAACTTGAGGGTCTTGTTGGGGATTTTCCTTCGTATATGCAGAACCATATTCTCAAGAACAACTTTGAGTCCATCCAACATCTTGAGGGGTGGGAAGATCGGGCGTCCAGCCCGATAAAAGACTAGAGGTGTCTCTTCCGGGAACTTATCAGAACCCCACCTATCAAAGGAAAAGGGGTTCCATATAAGAGATGTTCAGGGAAAGGCTTATACAGACAAGAACAAGTGACTAATATTAGCAGTTCTTAAAGAGGCTAATAGTGACATTGTGGCAATTCAGATTCATGAGCACCACAGTGTTTAGATTGGTTGACACTCTTATATTTTTTAGCCTATATTATCTCAGTTTGCTTCTTCAAAAAACCAACAATGGGAATTATAATGCTGAGACTTAACTTTTCTCCTAAAACTTCTCTTACTTCTTTCCTTACTCTCGTCTTCTTCAGATACCATATTGACTTATCTCAAGACAGATCTGACCTGACAATAAGGCTCCTTAAACCACCCATGTAAGTACTCACAAAGTTCAATTGAGTCCATAAAACTAAAAATGAATATGGCATAACAGGAATACACCAGTTGATCCAACCCGACAAAGCTAAAGATAGCATAAACGGTTACCCTACACATCAAGATACACAAGAAATGACATGAACTAGCTTAGAAATGAGGAGATACTGATCTTCACGGCAGACAAAATCTTAAGACTAAGTAGAGTTATCATGTATCACCTACACAGCCTAAAGGCTCTCGATATTTAAAGGGCAAAGCCCACACATTTCCTTAGAGACATGATATTAGTGTAGGGAAAGAAATGAAAGCATTAAGACACCAAGCTGCAAAAGCATCAAAGAGATTGGTCCTAGTGAACAAAACTAAGCGACAGAGGGAAATTACCAGTGACCAGTATTGAAAACAAGGACATCATAGAAGTCATTGATGTGGGCCCAATCGTCAGCAGGAATGTCCACATCTACTCGATAAAAACCTTTTGATCCATGTCCTCCGGCCAGAGTGGGCTCTTTCGGCTGCCACCTTCAATTAATCAGTTATATGCATGTGAGGTTGCAAGTACAATGCTTTACAGATACTTTAGTTAGACCGAGCGTCAATTAGCAACTCTTCCAGATTACAGCATCGTGATCTGCTGGTCTATGCTGGTCCATCGATCGCATAACACTCGGGCTTTTCTAGCACATTCTCACGACAATGTTGACAACTACGTCTAAGACAAAGTCAGAAGCTCTCTATCAAAATCCTTACACTTATTAAACAATTTCAGCAGTTCTACAGACAAACTCTGTCCATAGGAATATGGTGCAGGGACACCACGCAGTCACCAAATTCCATTCCAGAAAATCGATAAGAGTTCTGATGGAGAAGAAGCTTGTCTGATGAAAACAAAAGCAACTGGGGATGAGTATACTTGGGAACTTTGTTAATTAATTAAATACGCAGAACATTCATCAATAACCGTCTATTACTTGAAAACATTCATTCCACAGAATATCAAAACGATAGCCACATCAATCATTCAAGATCATCTCTTCAACAATGCAACGATATGAACGAAAAATGAAACCACTGCTGAATAAAGGTCTTACTCGTATTTAGCCAACAGCACCGCTCTGTGATATGCAACTGTGGCATTAAACTTAGGAAAAAAAGCTCCTCTCCAAGCCCCTTTCCTCTTCCACTTCTTGGCACCCGCATCAGCCGCCCTCAGTATACAAAGAAGCGAAACCAAGAAATTCTCATTCAACGAGTCCCCCACGAACCCAATGTTCTTGTTCCTCATCAGACCCAGGAACCGAACCGGGTCGATCCGGTCCAAGCTGCAATCTTTAGGGACCCATCTCCAAGAATTGATCGTAACCATGTTTTCTCTCTGGTTCCTCAAGCAGTTCCAGGCGTTTCTGTGAAACGGGCATGTCTCGTCGTACACGGGCTTCCGGGGTTCCGGGTCGAGGACCCATCGGCCGTCGAAGAGGTTGCAGGAACGGGAGATCTTTTCCTTGGGAGGAGGAGAGGCCGGGGAAGTGAGGAAAGAGGAGTAGAGGAAGAGGATGATTAGGGTTAGCAAGATTGCGTATGGGAAGAGCGAAGAAGGTGACTTCAGAGAAGGCGCTTCCTTTTTCTTGGCAGCATCGGGAGAAGGCATATCAGATCTCCTTCAATTCCCGTCTGATCACTGAGACTGAGAGAGAGAGTCTGTGTGTGTGTGTTGAAATGGCGGATCGAATTGCTAGGACTTCATATAACAGATACGACAGTTATTAAGGTACACTAAAGTTTTGGGAAAATGTCATCAGTGATCAATATTATTTTGACCTGAAATTTAAATCCATTCTTTCACCTTCTTTTCTTCTTCTTCTTCTTTTTTTTCCTAAACCGTCCAATGTATTTTTGAAAAGTCACACAAATCTTCCTCCTATTAATCACATCGCTCGCCGCCTCGAGCTCGATTATCCACGGCCATAATCTCTAAGCTCGAGCGGCCATGACTACCTACCTTGAGCTTGAGCTCGAGCTATGACGCAACGTTCTGCGATAAAAAGTAAGGGAATCTTGCTAGAGAGAGTAATCTCGGAATTTTGTATTCAAAATAATAATGTATGTCTTTCAAAACATAAAAAAAACGGCTTTTATATGAGGCGCTAACCCTAACAGCAAACCCTATCATTAAATTCACAAAATTACTAAATTGCCACTGGTAATAAATTAAATTCGAAAAAGAAAAGAAAATTCGAAAACTCCATCTAGACGACCCCGAATTGCCGAAATCAGCCTTCAGTCACAGCCAAAGGCTGTGAAAATTGATTAGGACGCTGTTTCTCTTTAGACGGCCGAATTTGAGCTTGATCTGATATCGTCGACCCGGTTCGCCGGTTCTAGTCACCATACCGTTTCGCCTTCCAATTTGACTTCTTCCTGTCAAATTGATTCAGAAACGCAGCACTAATATATTCCGCATCAAGCTAGGCATCCGAGGTGGCTGTAAGACTCCTGATCAAGTTAAGTGTTCATGACCACGAGACTCTGATCCTAGCAACATGCCAGTCACTCAATCAACCTCTCGGTAGGTACACATGAATATTATAAATGGGTTAATACCACGAAAAACCATAAACTGGTACATCTGTGACAAATTTATTCCAAACTATTTTTTTTACCACAAAAAACTATAAACCGGTATATTTGTGACAAATTTACCCCAAATTATTTTTTCAACCACCAAAAACCCCAAAACTTGTACATCTGTGATAAATTTACTCCAAACTAGTTATTTTGACCACTAAAAATTTCAAATCGATATACATATGACAAATTTACCCTCCGTTAATTTTCGTTAAATTGGATTAATACCACGAAAATCCTCAAATTGATACACCTGTGACAAATAGAGGGTAAAAGCCTCAAACGTGTACATCCGGCAATTGCCACGTGTCATCCAACTCAGCAATTTGACGATAAAATTTACCGGAAATTAACGGAGGGTAAATTTATCACAGGTGTACCAGTTTGGGGTAAATTTGTCAAATGTGAACCAATTTAGGATTTTGGTGATCAAAAAAATAGTTTGAGGTATATTTGTCACAGGTGTACCAGTTTATGGTTTTTCGTGGTATTTACCCTGTTATAATTGGACCATCATTATCACATAAATCGGTCGATCGTGGTATGAAGTGCTTCCCCTTACACTTTCCGTATTTGTTAATTTGTCCCCAGAAGGTAGATATCAACATCAGGTGAAGTCGAGCTGTCCTTTAAACATGTGCGAATGGATTCTATTTATCCGTTGAACCACAGACATTTATCCATTGAACCACAGACATTCTTTGAGGTCAAGTTTGCCTCTAAGAGCTTATTTCTTTTGGCGGTGGAGATCACTAAACTTCTGCTAATGCCACAGAGCATCACAAGCCAAAACAACACTAGTAACCACTCAAAACATCGCCACCATAATTGCCACAGGCTACCAGTCTACCAACAGCCGACATCGGCCACTAGACGTCGTCACGAGTCGACACCCCTACCAGCATCTTCGGTTTCCTGTGAGCGCTGAGGCCCCTGCTCCTATCATCACCACCTACTGTTGCCGCCTGGAAATACTTTTGTTTTCGGTTTAACAGATCATTTATCTCCCAATTATCTAACCACCTTAGCAGTAAAAATGTAAATAAACGACAGTGAAACCGTGGATTTTACTGAAGAATTAACATCTCTGAGGGGAAAGTCACTGTCTATAAACGATTTATCTGATAAAAAGTGAATCTTCATATCGTAATTAGGCTTTAGAAAAGCCAACATCTAGCCACAAAAGTAGACAGATAACTAAGTCCTTTCCGAATTGACATTAAAGCAGAGAGATCTCTGCCAAATCAGGAGCAATAAAGTCACTGCAAAGATCTCCCCGCGTGCTTGAAATCCCATCAATCAGCAGCAGAGAAACATCAGCAACAGGAGCTAAGCTGCATTCAGCTTGTCTTCACAACATCGTAGAATGATACAGGCTTCTTCTTAGATCCACAGAGTTCCTGAAAACAAGAGAAAGATAGGCAAGTGATAGCATTGGTCTAAACTACTTAAAAGAATTAGCGCTCGAATGAAAAAAGATATACCTCAACTACAGAAGCCAGGCGTAAAATTGAAGCTTCACCCCACGGACGTCCCATCAGTTGCAAACCAATTGGAAGGCCTTGCTTATCATATCCAATCTGTGAAATTCACAGCAAAAGTAACGGGATGAGCTAGATATAACTGTACTAGAGTTGATGAATAGAATGACTTAATGCATTTGCAAAAGGTGCAGTTGGAAGGCTAATCCAATTTGTTCCTCAGCTGGCTCAATGAGCTATGACTCAATTTCTTGGCATGAGGTTAGCTGTCAGCTGTCTAAAATGGCACTTTTGTGCAAATGAAGAAAAGAATTCCAGACACAAAAATCACATGAAATTGCATAGGTAAACCAAGTGCCACTCACAGGGACAGAAATGGCAGGGAGACCTAGAAGATTTGCTGCAATGACAAATCGCATGAGGTAACCTGAAATGAAGAGAGTGTGCATAAACTACACAAGAATTGTCCCTTGTGAAGAATGTTGCATTGAGTATCTGAAAACTCGTTATTGCAATTAAAGCAGGCATGTGCACGAAACTTATGGTTTCAATGCAATTTGTGTGAAAAGATGGTTAATGTCAGACCGGAGATTAATAATGCAACTAACAAACCTGTAACCTGCATATCCGTTTCCCCATATTTAAGGGCACTAGGAGGTATTTTAGGCGCTGTCATTCTGTAATAAACAATTTATGTGTCAGTTGAAAATTTATGAGAAGAATGCTAACATTGAAGCACTGAAGTCTCAAAATTTGAATAGGGTTGGATTCTGATTAGGTCTGCCAGGCCATCGAAGCAGAGATCACAAATTAAAATGCAATTATGCATACTACCGGCTTGCTCCTTCTCAAACTTGAATGATTGAAATGACAAAAACTATGCTTAGATGAAGCTTGCCAAGTCCAATCACAAATCATCAAGCATTGAAACTGTATCCTCGAAGGGAAACATCAAGTTGAGTTAGTCACACTATTACATACCCAGTAGTCGGCGTCACTATGACATCCACTTTCTTGAAGATCTCCATATGATGATACATTATTCTTCTCCTGAAATCACTTATCAGCATCACCACCATGTGTAAGAATATATTAAGAAAGAACTGGATGAGATTGCGAATGCATTTTCACATGACCACATGGAAGACATATACCTAAACTGAATAAACTAGGTTCAACGGTTTCAGTAGCTTCAGCTGTGATATAGCTAATCTAAAAACTAGACATGAATAGGTACAGGTATTCAGACTTCTGCCTAGTTGAAGACAGTGGGAGGACATGATATATTTACATGATAGGTCCAAGTATCTCATGTCGAGAATAACTTGCAAGTTCTTTTCTTTTTCTTTTTTTCTCACCTAAGACACTGGGCAGCAACATAATCCGATGCAGTGAATGACCGGAACAGTGCCATGCTAGTCCGTGAATCATAATTCAGCTCTGTACCTTTCCTGAGAAAAGTGAGAAAATATCAATTACAGAGAATGAAACATAACCTTCGAATATTCCCTACTCAGCCGTGTCCATTTCTGGTCAGACTGATGATGATGCTATTTCAGATACATTAGAGCGGCAGACTTACCCATCCTCGCAGTCAGGATTCAATGCAGTTAACATCTCGGATCCAATAGAAACAAGATGAGCAGTGCGCATCTCATGCAGCTCAGGTATAACAATCTCTACCACCTTGCACAGACATAAGTCAAATTAGGAGTTCAGCAATCTATATGCATGAAAAGACAGAGTTATGTCTTGTGCAGTGAACTCGACAAGAGAACCAACTCATTAGCGGGAAAAAGATAGTAGGTGAGAACGAGACAAATATGGAGAGACTAAAGTTACGTTAAACTTTAGAGACATACAACTCTACGGAATAATCATGTTTCTTCGGAAGGCCTATTTACTTGATGCAGGACTTACTTCACAACCATGGGTCTTGGATAGCTGATTCAGAATATCCTCACATCTGTCGGAGATATCAGTTGAATGGACATCATTGAACCACTGCAAACATTAATTTGTTCATCTTATTGGAAAGAGGAAAAAGAAAAAGAATATGAAAAAAAAGGGAAATCTTCTAACATATAGGAATCTGCTATTACTGGAGTATATTTTCCAAGACGCAGTGACCCCACGGCATTCAAACTTTCACTAGATGGAAAATTTGGCAAGCAAGGCAGTGACTGCAAGAACTAGCACAGGTTAGTAGTACCATGACAATTATCATACAAAAGAGGTTTAGTCTGCTCACAACCGACATAAAAAGAAGACTTGACAGTAAGAGATCAATTGAGTTAGTAGCATTAACATGTACTTCTTCAAAGTGCATGTCATAAATCAGGCATAGCTGCATTTTTTGTTAATGAAAATGATAGACTTACAGGTTTCAAAACATTTTTCTGCATAGGATCGGATCCCAGGATTGCAGCATACCTGATGCAGCATTGCCAAGATGTCAATTGTACGATAAATAAGAGAAATTAAAGAAGTGATTGAAGTTAAACAGTAAGGACATCAAGAAAACAGCCAGAAACTCAAGCCATAAACATGATATTGGTACAGAGATCTCTGTGTGATTGTTGCTTCTGCTAAGGTAGATGAGCCCTACTGTTATGCCTAAGGACTACACCATATGGTCCTTTTGGTGGTTGAGACTGCAGGACAGCTATAAACAATGGCAAGTGTGACCTGCTGGAGGTCGCCGGGTGAAGTCTCATAAAGAAGCAAAAGAAACTGTGAAGACATTCAGATCTTCAATTACGAGGACTTTATACGATTACATGGGATGGATTCAACTTTTTAAATTCCAAGGAATCCAAATTCATCCATTACTGCTCCTTTCTTTACGGTGTGAACTGTTGCCGCAAAGTCAGAGACAATCACATGCTTCCCAAGTCAAATAAGTTCTTAACCTGTCTTTGTTTATGCAGTGTTATCTGAGAGTTGAAAAATAAACTTGCATGCTAACCTGTTCCAGCCTATGGTACAACAATTTGAATCCTACAACAATGAATATAGGAAGAACCAATGCTCCCAAATGTTGTGATTCGAACTCAAAGTTTTCCCTGAACAAACTCATCTCCTAATAAGTCAACACAAGCGGCAAAGAAAAACTGCCAACACCAAAAAATTGATGATCAATTCAATGCCTACAACAACAAAATTGTTGATTTCCATATTGAGGTTATAAACATTAGACCTCTATTGAGCTGAGGGAGTAGCGCCTAACATCCAGCTAACAAGTACAGAATACTTACACTAGCGTGACATCTTCCACTGATGATGCAATCGGTCCAATAATTTCCACAGTCCCAGACTCACATAGAGAACTGCAAAAAATAGCAGAGCTCTTCTAACAAACACAATATCACCATGATTCACACTTTTGTGTACTGAAGCCTATACTAGATCCCTAGAATTCATTAAGGAAAAAGTTCAAAATCTAACCCTCTAATATCTGTCCGCCCATATGTTGTTTTCAGTCCAACTACACCGCAAAGGGAAGAAGGTATACGGATTGAACCTGTCTTGTTATGTGAAGTCAGTGTCAGCATATAATACATGGTAAGCACAAGCTAAAACAGTAGGACACTAGTACAACCTCCACCATCTGTCCCGAGTGCAGCAGAACAAATTCCAGAAGCAACAATTGCTGCTGGTCCAGAGGAAGATCCACCAGTGTACCTATCTGGGGCATGAGGGTTCCTTGTTGTTCTGCATACATAACCAATGAATTTTACGGCAAAAGTTTGCAGACAAAAACGATTTGCTGCAGTGTGTATGAATTAAGGAACAGACGTGCTAATTCGTGTATATGTAAGAGGGAGGGTAACCGAATGAGATTGAGTGGTGAATATATCATTTGTTTTGATTGAATAAAAGACGAGAAGCATCAAACATCTCAAGATCATTTTGCACCAGAAAAAAGGAGAGGAGTGAGAAGGTAGACACAATCTCATGAGAAGAAACTTACTAATCCCTAGGATGAGCAGTATTATCATTGGCCAATCATGTGGAACGTGGAAATGCATTCTTTTTCCTTGAAATATTAGTGTATGTGACATATCCAAATAACGCAGGTATTAACTTGTGGTTCCATAGACTGATAGGAAAAGTAAAATGAAATGGCTTTGAGCATGACAAGGTCAACATAAGCAGTCTCGAAGCACTGCGGAATTCCTCAAGAAAAGTCACCTGTAAAAGAAAGTTCCACTGGAAGATTGACTCCCGTCAAGAACATACATTGACAACACCATCTATGTAAATGATTCTGATGAAATATGAGGGACAATTTCTATGGAATGTCAATTTTGACAAGTTCACGATACATCAGCAACATGCCAGCACATGGTGAAATGAATCTGCTGATCCATAGAACATCAACTGCACGTTTAAATGCTCTTTAAACTTTCTCGCTCCCATGCCTCGTAATCTAGCTTGTGAATTACAAGATTTCCACATGATAAAACTCACCCATAATTAGGATTGTTTCCTGTTGTACCCATGCCCAACTCATGCATATTTGCTTTACCCACCAAGATCACACCGCAGATACGTAATCGAGAAACACAAACTGCATCTTCACTATTTGAATTAGTTTCATCCTTCCATGTTGTTGCACCTGTCAATACAAATGTCATATACACAAACTAAAGAGATGGTGAAATTTTTTTGAAAAACGACAAAGACGTCAACCAATTTTTACCCTTCATTATATAGGGGTGGCAACCTATGTCATCCTTAATTGCCATGAAAATCCCATCCAAGATAGATAATGGCCTCCCTGCATCAGAAATGCCATTAATTCATCATGCCTCCCCTGCACCAACTAATGGCAGTGCACTGCACACCAAGCAGGAACCATACTTTGAAGGTGCTAAAACAACCATTCCACTGAGTTAAGCTCACGTCCCAGTAGATTGCCCTACCTTCCTCGAACCTCTTTGTGGAAGCAGCAGCTTGTTTCCTGACTTCCTCGGCGTCAAAAGAAACTAGTAATGGAGCTGGAGGTTTCTTATGGCTGAACTCCTCAATGACAGTAATAATCCGCTCTGCCACCTAATAATTGACAGTAAGACTTCGTGTCTTGCTCAAGCGGATAATAAAGAGACTCCTCATGGGTTCTGATATGGACTTACCATGGATGGGGTTACAAGTTTAGAACGATAACCATACGCATAATCCCGTATTTTCCAGTAGCGAAATTGACTGAGATCCCTGTTCCAGGAGTTGGCAGGATCATAGTCCGGAAGACATTTCAACGCAAATTCTACTCGGTCTTCAGGTTTTCCATCTTCATCCAATGAGATGGTACCAGGCTCCGGATCTAGACATCAATAGCTTCATCATAGCATATATTTCTTACAGGAAGGATGCCCTCTACTTGAATCTATTCTAAGTTGCATGTTAATCTGCTAATGCCCAGTGTGCCCTCTTCTTACTCTCCCTATACAATGCATTTGCCTGCAACGAATGCACTGCAAAGCATGCATAGGCTGAAAATAATATGGAAAAGAAAAGCAGGGGAGAGCACGAAATTACATCAGAAAATGCCTCTCTTTTAAACTTATAATGGCTTTCAGAAATAGTCAGAAAAGTGATGGGAAGAGAGAGAGACAAATTCTCAAGTAAAAGTAGAAAGCATGCCATGAATTAGAACGAATTTCCTCTAGTTTCTCAATTAAAGAAAAAGCAGCAAACTTATGGTTTGTTCAGCAGCGAGAAACATTTTGACTAAGCTATCCCGAAATTCAGATTTTTTTTGTTATCGAAATCCCGAAATTAGTTTGGGATAAAGGTGATGTTGATGTTGATGTACGTTGATTTTGATCGAAATCCCGAAATTCAGTTAAATAGATTGGTTCCCACCTGTTTTATGTTGACACACAAGACAACCACTAAAGCTAACTAGTTAAGGGGAAAAACCTTGAGGAGGATATTCAGGTTTATACATTGGTGGCTCCGGTATCACAGTACTCCTAAGAAACTGCCAATTAGAAGAAAAACCCACTCACATTCAATCGTCCAGCATTAAAGAAAGAAAATTTGCTCGAAGAATGCAGTATACAAGACGAAACAAAACCGCACCTCAACCATTCGATTCTTATTCTTCAAGTGAGAGATAATAGTAGGGCCAATTAGTGGTGCCTCGAGTATCTTGACAAACAGCCTGAACGTGAGACCAGTCAGATGCGGAGCTGCAAGGCAGCAAAGAGGACTCACACAAGTCAGAATCTTGGCGAACTCATTTTTCACATGACCCAAAAACTCATAATGTCGATTTGCAGAATCTGCGATGAATAGATCAAAACTTAAAAGGAAAATGTAGTACTGACCGTCAATAACTTCAGCCTCATACTTGACTGTAGACAAGTCGAGCTCTTCGGCTGGTAACATTACGCGCTTCTTGCCCATGTCGAAGTAATTCTACCAGGGAAAAAAGGGTAAGACAGACGACTGAAAAATGTGAGCAACCACCGGATCTTGTGGTAGTCATAGGAACATATGATCAAATATAGCTTCATACTCTATTGATCTGTTTAATGAAAATACAAATTAATACATGAATTCTGGACTAGACAACCAACTTGCAAACTGGTAACTGCGGAGAAGACGGACAAAATGAAGCCAGCAGTGCACACAAAGTGCTCGTCAGTCAAACAAGCAAATGATCAAACACCCATTACACTCAAGTTCGCGATCAGTTCGCCAGCAAGACAGACATCCCTCGGCAGACCAAAATCACGCACTATCGTAATGGTCGCCTCACATACCTTGAAAGAAGAAATCGCTCAAAGGCGCAGAGAAATCCCCGGTCCTCTGTTTTTCTCGCCAGATGTGGAAAGAGATTGGGAAAGTTCACAACGGGCGAGTCGTGTAGGAATGGACGAGGGCAGGGAGAGAGAGAGAGAGAGGAACAATGCGGAGTCGTTGCGAAAGCGATGGGGTTAGACGTTGGCTTTCGATCACCGTATTAAATTCTTGATTAGGTGGTGGCCTTCTCGTCCAAACAAAAAGAGGGACGCTACAGTCCAGTCATCCTCGAAACCGCCCGCCGAGTCAAGAATTCGCGCCGTCTAGTCCATTGCGTCCCCTTTGAATTGGACCGAGCGTCATCCTTCTCACTCATTGCCATGTGATTCGAGGAACAATTCATTGGGGGGTGTGGAGTAGTGATTCCGCGAGTTCAAGCGTTGACTCGGAGCGCTCCCGATTGGCGAATTGACAAAAAGACAAATCACAGCATCACCAACCATTAACCCCCTTGACCCGAACGTAATCTCTCCAAGTAAATTCAATGCCCAAGTGAAAATGACACGGCAAGCGCACTTGTTTTCTGTCAAATAAAATGATTTGACGAGCCCCATGAATCATCATCATGCTTGTGTCTCTTAGTAAGCGAAACGAAGCAGGTCAAGCTCCACTATCGAAGGCCAACGGGGAACATTGGGCTTTATCGACGTCTCCTGATCTTTGTGGTTGAAGTACACCTCCGAGGATCACTCTTAAGGAGCTCGCCGTACCCTTTTCTCGTACTTTCCGACGACCGGTTCGGTATGGTTGGAGCGGGTACCCGGTAACGCCATTTTGCTCATCAACCGCCTCCAACCTCAAGGATGATAAATTTGCTGGGTGAGGTTACTGGAATTGTTGTGTTAGCCGTACATTGCAACGCAATATCCTTAACTGATGCGGAATAATTACTCAAAAATCAGTTCCAGCAAAGAAAATTAAAGAAGAACGGAGAGGGGAGACGATAGTTCTGAGTTAGGTGAGAAGAGGGCGATGCTGATTACGTGGTGGGCGTTTCCTGCAAAGCCATAGCTCATCTACCTTACCCCCAACAAGTGCCACCTAAAGTTTAGGAATCGGATGAACCAAAGCAGGACATCTAAACTTTTCCGAAGCAAATCATCTTTTTTTCCTCATTAAATTTCAAAAAAAAAAAAATGTTTAGTTCCGTCCATCAAAGTTTACTTTCGATCTCTTTTTTTTTTTTTTCTGGAAATTGTCGAGAGTATACTTTTCCGTTCCATTTCTCTCTCTCTCTCTCTCTCTCTCTCTCTGTTACTTTCAACCTCCATCCATGGGCCCTCACAAGTCTACCCGAGTTAGCAAGGCTAAAGCCAGGGCCGCTGGTCCTTCGGATGTTGCTTTAACAAACGTTCCTGAAGAATCAGCTCCGAGTACATAGACAGGAGGTGAGCCAGGAGGATCTGTTTCGGCTAGCACGGCATCTCAATTAGTTCTTGCCTCACCCACTGCGAGCACTCCGCAGTCCCTGGCCGTGAAAGTAAAGCAAGAAACGTCTCAAACTCGCACTCCTGAGTTCTCTCTGCCCTCGGAAGGGATCGCCATCCCTCCCATGATGATCAAATCATAGGAGGAGTTCGACGCCTGGTATAGAGAGTTCGTGGAAAAGTTGAAACCAAAGCAGATTGCAGAGAAAGAAGAACATGTCATCCCTCCAGCTCCAACTGCACTTGGTTCTAGCGCGACTGCCTCTTCTGCCGCTGTACCAGAGACCCTGACAGAAAGGTCACCTCGAAAGTCCTCAACCGAGGAAGTGGCAGACCTACCGAAGGAGTCTGAGGAAACTAGTCCACCAAAAGAAACATCGGGTAGTGCTTCTTCACCTCCTCCTGCACTGGAAATCACTTTGTCTGCTTCAGATCTTCTTGAGTCTCAGGACCCGCCCGAGGAAAATGTCGAGGTTAGTGAAGATCTCCCTGAGGCTGATGAGGGATTGAGTGACAAAAGACGTGGGGATGACGATGATGGAGTCTTTCAAAATTTTGAGGCAACAAAAGGTTTTGATCATGACCCCTCCTTTGATGACCCACTGTTTTTGAGTAAAAGGCACGAAAAGGCTTGGTCTCTTATTTCCAAAAGAACTCTGATTTTTCCTCGAGTAGTGGATTTTGAGTATCTTGACTCTCACGGAATCTTTCTCTTTGAGACACTCGAAAAACACAAGCTTTTGGAACTTTGCACAATGGAGGATCCATCTTCTCCAAATTTGATCACAATGTTTTACTCAAACTTGCATTTTCCAGATCCTCACTCTTTCGTGTTCACGTTCGAAAAGAAAAACTATACTGTCACCGCCGAGGAATTGGCTAAGATTCTCTTGACCAACTTTCGTCCTTATCAGAAGTTGGAGATCTCTTTCGATGACGTATACAGTTTCATTTTGGAAACTCCAAATTTCACTTGTGATTTTCGGAAGATTGTGCCAGTCAATGTTTTACCCCTCAAAGTAAATTTTCTCCAAAAGATTCTGACTCTCATCCTCCGTCCTAAGTCCTCATCCTCAAATGATGTGTCAAGATTCGAAGCTAAGGTGCTGTGGGCCTTGCTCACTAGATTTTCACTATCTATCCCTCACCTCATCATCTTGCACATGTACCGAATGGTAAATAGGAAAATAGGAGGTCTACCATATGGAGCACTTATTGGTCGGATCTTCAAGAGGAAAGGCATCGACGTCTCCCAAGTCTCCAAGGAACAGTTCCCTTAGATCGTCATTGGGAAGAAGACTCTCGAGAAAATGATGCTGAGGATCTCTCCGGAAGGATGGCTAAACACGAAAGATGAGGTAGTCACCATTGGACATGGAGATGATGAGCGCGCCAAAGAACTGCTCAACGAAAGATGTGTTGAATAGCTTGTTTCAAGGAAAAGGTAGAAAGGCAAGACTCCTGTAGCCAAGAAGGCCTCGCGTCCCCCCAGACCTGAACGATTTCAATCTTCAGCGGGACCGTTTGCCCCTCCACCTTTGAATGTCCTGCTTGCTGTTCAGTCGAATGTACGGGATTTGAAGGTGTCCTTGGGCCAAATATCGAAGTATCTGGTCAAGCTTGAGAGGACCATTATCGGCCTGGACTGCTACAACCCCATCCAATCTATTCTTGAGCCTTCCCCTTCCTCATCTGGTTTAAAGAAACGCAAGCGCACTAGCACCAAATGAATTTTCTTTGTGTGTGCGCATGACTGCCTTTTTATGTATTTCATGCTCCTGTTATGACAAATGTACCCCGTTCCAAGGCCCGAATGAATGAAACTGATGTTTATTCAAATCTCTCTTGCTTATGTTATATTCCAATTGCAATATCTTTCTGATTGGTGACAAAAGGGGGGATAATGCGTATACAGGTTATTCATACAAAATGTTTACAGGTGAAAATGGCCTTGACTTGATTTCAAATGCTAAGGGAAGCATAGAAACAGAGGGAGTCTGAGGGCAAGTCAAGAGAATAAAATATTCTCTTTACGGATGTTTATCTCAACTTACATATCTCAAAAACATCTTGAACTGCGTCTAAGGATCTTGATCATAAATCTTTTCAAATTAAAGATCAGCTTAGTCAGTTCTTCTCCAGATTCATTTTCAAATCTTTTTCGGAGAAATCATATATCTGCGATTATGCCTTATCTTGAATATCAGCTATGCAGATCTTTACATCATTGTACTCTATGAACTCTGTCTCACTTCACATCTACGGGATAGATTTTTCATCATCAAAAATGGGGAGATTTATGGAGAAACATCTCATAAAATATTTTGATGATTTCCAAACTATCCTTTAGTATTTAATTTACCTTTGGTGTGCAGATGTTTGATATATATGGCTAAGGATCACTTGTCGCCTATCGCGTAAATATCAGGTGGTGTTTGAAGCATTTTGGTGAAAACAACCGCTGAGAACCTCAAAAGATTTGGTCGTCAGATGTTTGATATCGGAACTTGAAAGATCAGGACAGACGAGCTGTATAAAGTCCAAATGTGATGATGTTTGAGAAAGATTGGCTGAAGTAACCAAAGCTTGATGGGAAAAGCCAAGGGAGGATTTCTATCCTCTCGGGAACAGTAAACCTGCTCTGTTAGAGTACAGCAGTAACCTGTCAGCGAGGAAACGGTATCTCAGCGCCTGTTTTAGGCAAGTCCAATCCGACTTGAAAGAAAGCTGCTCCAGCATGTGGACAAGGTGTCCCATCGAACTCCAATAGCTCTTTTGCTTCTCCAAAGAGGTTCAAACGGTTAGAATGCTGAAGGCTATAAAAAGAGGCGCTCGTGAAGGCCAAAGAAGAACGAACCACTTGAACGGATTGAATATCCAAAGTTGCTCTAGAATTGGTTCTAATTTAAAAGCTTAACTGATAAAGATCTTGTGATCTTTGGTTACCTTGTAATCGTGCAAAATCAAGTGTACATTTCTGAGTAGTGAGGCTGTATCAAGATAGTGTGCTCTATCGTGAGAATGATCAGCTCACGTACTGTTTGTAACTTGTTATGCAATTTACTAGTACATTCCAGTCCATGTTGTGGCTGTTAATTATGTGGAATGGACGTAAGCTTGGTATATAAGCCGAACCACTATATATCTGGTGTGCTGATCTTTTTTAAGTCTTTACTCTGCCTGCACACATTCAGATAGTGCCACGCTAAACATTTGCTCACCCGATTTTTTTCTTATCACATACTATTTTTTGCATAATTAGAAAAAATTTCGAAACAACCTATTCACCCCTCTAGATTGCATTATTAGCCTCGACAATTTATAGATACACGCACGACAAATTCGTAAACATAGCGTTCGAAAATGAGTGAATAATGAAACATGGGGGGGTTGGTGTCATCGCTTGTGGGTCCCGGAAAAAAGTGCAACCCTTTGGGAACAAGGCTCAGAACTTCAACAAGAAGTTCCAAAAAGGTTTTTGTTATTTATTTTTTCCATATCTCAATCATTAAAGTGCGCAACATTGTTTTTCCCCATCAATATTTGATGAAATAAGCCCCTAGGATAAGATTCCTTATTTGATGGAACATGGGCATCCGCATAAAATTCCAGAAACTTCTCTACATGGTACCTTTAAATTAGTTATGTGTTCATGTATGCATGTTTAGGATGTCTCAACTTCATTGGCATCGCAATTGGATCAATCCCCGCTCGAAAGGGTTCACAAACTTTCTGATTATATATAGCAGTTACTATCGATACTTACTAATGTTGATTATATTTAATTATGAGGCACAAATCACAAAATCTTATAATAAGAAATGCTTCTTATCTCATAAAAAATGATGCACTAATGAAAAATATAAAACGCCAGTTTTGATTTGGCCTGTCGTATGAACGTTCTTGATCAGGCATGGGGTCTCGCAATCAGCTTCATGAAGTATGCTACAAAATATTCAAACATAGGACGTGGGGTCCATTCATCATGAACAGTGTGGCTTTGCACTTCTCAAGCAAGCCAGCCAGACAACTCACTTCTGAAGGAAGGCGAACAAAAAAACAAAGAGAAAAAGAAAATGTATGCAAAGTAATGTCAGTCAACGAGTCAACGCACGATTCCACCCTATAAATCCCCCCACTTGGCCCACGTTAATCCCACCGCTCTTCAAACCCACTCACAAAGACTTTTGTCCTTTGGTCTTGTTCTTCTTCTCTCTGCTTGGCTTGCACGAGTTGGGGATCCAAATGGAGGACACGCTCTCGGAAGTAATGAGCTCACTCCCTCCAGGGTTCAGATTCCATGCCACTGATGAGGAGCTTCTGATTCTTTACTTGAAGCCCAAGATTCTTGGACGACCCGACGAACCCTACTACAAGATAATCCCAGAGATCGATGTATGCGAATTCGAACCATGGCAACTGCCCGCCATGTTCGATCCCATGTTCAACAGGAAGGAGCTGTTTTTCTATTGCCGCGTGAAGCGCAAGTATTCGAACAGCAGGCGCTCCGACCGCACGACTGGCGCCGGTTACTGGAAAGTGACCGGCAAGGAACGCGCCATCATGAGCGAGGACACCAACGAGCCAATAGGAATCAAGAAGACGCTGGTGTTCTACGAAGGCCGCGTGCCTAAAGGCAAAAGGACCAACTGGGTCATGCACGAGTATCACCTAAATTCCAAGTGTTTGGGCGATAATCACAGCGAAGGCGAGGTAACATTTTGGCTCTCATTGATTTGCACAGCGCCATTGGTTATAAATAACATTTGAGACATGATTTTTATTGACGGGTTGTTTCGCTATTACTGATGTTGCTCATGCATATATATATATATATGCAGATGCTGCCTTATGTGGCGTGTCGGATCAAGAACAAGAAAGACAAGAAACTGATGATGGGTCACGCTCCAACAATCAGCCCTGAAGGCTATTCAAGCAGCCCTCACACATGCACTAGCGATGTATCAGACACCCCTGGGAATCAAGAAGGGGACTTGCCGAGCCTTTGCAACACCCCCAGCAATGAAGTTGCTGATGTTCAACACGAGGTGAGAGACACATCTTTTATGTTTTACAACTTATTTAGGATCATTCTAGCAAAAAAAAAAACTTATTTAGGATCAGACAGTTCTGAGTCCCATAGAGCATATCAAAGCAGCAGAGACATGTTGGTTTTCTATGGCTAAAGTACTCGTAATTGCATTATCGCATAAGCAACACCAGTAGGACTATTTCAATTTCATACTTGAAAATTGTTTCTGTAACAAAAAATATATATATATATATATATATATATCTGTGTGTGTGTGTGTGTGTGTGTGTACTTAAGATGGGTTGTTTTATATAATCTACATATGTTGAATGCAGATGGTAGTGAGAGAGTTAATAGAGTCGCTCACACTGGATGACTATGTATCAGACTATAACATCGCTTCAACCTATCAGCCACAGGCTGTTTATGCTCAACCAGAGGTGAGAGGCACATGTTTTATGTTGTAGGACTTACTTAGGATCAAAGTCACAGACACTCAGTAGTTTTCTATGGCCAAAGTACTAATGATTGCACTATTACAGAAACATCTCAATCTCAAGGACCATTTTCATTTCGTACTTTCAAGATTGTTTCTGTGACATACAAAGTGAGATACTTAAGATGGGTTGTTTTTTATAATATACATGATTCGAACGCAGATGTCACTGGAAGTGTTCATGGATTCGCTCCCTCCATTGGAGACAGTGAATGACCATGTATCAGACTACATCAACACTCCGGTCTATCAGCCACAGCCGGGAGAGGCGGAAGGATTGTCGCCCTTTTTTTACTATGGATACATGCCATCTCCATGCAGCAACTTCAGTTTGGGGTATGTCTGAGGACTTGTCGACTACAACGTCCGACCATGGTCGATCATGATATGGAAGGAGTTGTGCGCGAACATGTGTGGGTTTTTACTTGTTAATGTACTTAGTATTGTGAAGGGGAAACATTAGTAGTTTGGTAATTTGTGCCTGTATTAGTTTGAGAGTCGTGCTTTTTTATTTTGTTTTCTTCAAGGTTGTGTTTTCTGCTAACTAAGATGTAATACTTCAATAAATAGTATTATGTTATTCAGAGTGTTTCCCTAATTTTTGTCCTCGTTGATGATGATCCCAAACTGGTGGAGTTGAAGTAGGACTGTCAAATGATTGGATGTAATTGGTAGAACGATTGATGAATGCCGTGGAATCTGGAGCTAGAAGTGGGAATGGGACAGGTCGGATCAATCAGAAAAGGCCAAGAAAGAAAGAAAGTTGAAATCTTTTGACTTTGGTAGGATATAAAAAAATAAATATCACCAACCTTCCAAAGGAAGGCCTTGAAACTTGCGCAACAAGTGGGAATATTTTGACTTTGGAAGGATAGAATCTGACCCCAAGACTTTCCGAGCAAGCACTTTGAAACTTCCTCAACAAGTGTGGATATTTCATCCATAGAAATTCCAATGATGTATTGCAATTTCTCGGCCATGCCCGGCATTTTTATGGGCATGGCTGAGAAAATATTGGACGAGAAAATATTGGATACAGACGTGGTAAAGCTGACGTGGTCCAAATCACCGGTTAATGTGTAACACGTGGATCAGAGGTCTCAACAGTAAAAAAAAAAAAAATTCTCTCTCCTCGCGCTCTGTCTTCACTGTCTCCCTCTTTCTCTTTTGTTGCTTCACGGCCGGAAAATGAGAAGACGCTGGCCGCCATGGCCACGGAGCTTGAGCTCGATAGCCATGGCAGCTGCGACCTTTAGGACGCCGATTTGACGAGCTCGCGCCATCACGGGCGCGGAGCTCGAGTCTCGAGCTCGATAACCATGGTGGCCGTGAGCTCGAGCTTCGCGGCCAGGGACCGAGAAGACGTTGGCCACGGCCGCGGAGCTCGAGCCCACGGATCGTGGCCGCCATGGCCACGGAGCTCTCGAGCTCGACAGCCATGGCAGCCGCGAGCCGTGAGCTCGAGCTTCGCGGCCAGGGATAGAGAAGACGTCGGCCACGGCCGCAAGCCTTAGGTCGAGCTCAGTGATCGGGACGGAGAAGACATCGGCAAAGGAGGGAGAGAGAGAGAGAGAGAGAGGGGAAAAATAGAGAGAGGAGAGAGAGTTTCTTTGTTCTAAAAGGTGGGCCCGCGGGACACGTGTCGCACGATGAGTAAAGATGGGTATTGCTGACGTGGCTCCCCGACGGTACGCAATATTTTCTCGGGCATGGCCCGACAAAATGACTAATTATGCCAGCTCACGTTTCGACCAGATGTTTGTGTTGGTGTTTCTTCAACTAATCCGTCTCATCACCAGATTTCAAGTTTAATTTCGTAGAAAATTGCCGTGCATATGGCCTTCTTCTCGCCAATCGAAAAGGTTTACGATATTGAACATCTTCCAAACATTGGACCTTGCCAAGACGAATCTTTGGAATTGGGGAACTATTTGGAAATGGGTTGGGTGCTCCCGCTGATTCGCATCCATTGCAAATTTGAAGACTAAAAATACTTTATGTCCACATCGAGAATTTTTTAGAAGAAATAAGATATTGATATGCAAGGACAAATGGATGAGTGAAAATGAAAGGAGGAGGAGTTAAATTATGTGGCCAAACGGTCATGTATAATGTAACCGTTTGGCCATGATTTTTTTTTTTTCCCTTTTTGGGTGTGTTTGTTTCACGGAAGATCAAAGATGTGAAAAATATTTTCCAAAAAATAAACGCTTGTATCACTCATAAAAATGAATGAATGCAAAATATTTTCATCATCACGAAAATAGTTAGGCATAAAGTGTTATCAATAATGAAAATATTTTCTGCTGACTAATTTTTCTAAAAGATACAAGCGTTTATTTTTTGGAAAATATTTTCCAAATCTTTGATTTTCCCTGAAACAAACACACCTTTATTTAAAAAGTAATTGTCACGACCTAAAATTTTTGGGAAAAACCTTAGGTTAATGGATTATCAGGTTAATTAAATTAACTAACCTAATTCGAACCCTCCCAAGTCCTACCAAATCGCAACTTAGGTTTATTCATGAAAGATTGTTTAATTGGAGCCGCCACTAATCGTTTCTTGGTAGGTCGATTAGAAACCTAAATAAATTAGCGGGAGAACTAATTTATTTCCACGAACCAGATGAAATGAGTCCAGAGACTTGATTACATTAATTTGAAAAAATTAATGCCATTTCGGTACCAGATTTCATGAAAAATCCTTTTGATTGAATAATCTTGGATTTAATGACTTAGGAAAAAATGGATGGACCAATGTGATACTTGAAAATGATTTTTTTTTTTTGTTTTTTCTTCGATTTTCTTGATGATGATTTTTCGGTTTTCCTTTTATTTCGAAAAAATTAAGCAAAGAAAAAATTTGAACAAAAATAAACAAAAATGCCCATAATGTACCTTTAATTTCTGAATTTTCCGAAAAATTCGCTCGTACCCAAAGTTTAGGGTCGGAGTGGAATTTTATTCGCAACGTACTCTTGGATTCGAGTCAGTAAGCGAATTGGGGGTATGGAATAACATCACCTCTTTTGACAAAGGGCAAATCACGAAATTTCATACAAACCACCATCCCATTCCACAAGATCGTGGCTAAGGCAAGTGATTTTTCCGAAGGCACAAGACACAAGGGAACATACATTATGGGCATGTTTCTTTATAAATATGCAAACTTTATAACAAGCAAACAATCAAACAAACATGACTAAAGATGAAGAATCGATTGAGCTTGATTCGAATTTTATTTTCCTTTTTTTTTAATTTTCGGCAAAGATAAGAGGGATGGCCTAAATTATTCAAATGGGGCCGCCTTTCCTCACCAAAATTTAATTTAAGTTTGGGAAGATTATCTTTAAGGTTTGAAAATTTAATTTCAGATAATTCTCAAAAAGAGTTAGATGATCATCCAAACCCAAACAGACATTATCTCTAACATCCAATATCATTAGGAAATCACAAGATAAGTCTATTCAACCAATGGATAAACATTTCCACTAAATCACATGTTAGATATAATCATTGAGATCAAGAATTCATCCACGATAAAGCAAAACTTTATCCACAACATGTGATAACATCAAATAACCACGGGATAGGATAATCCAACCGACCATGATAAGATTCAAAGCAAAAGGGGTTATCCACCAATCGATCAATTCGACCAAGAGAGTGCACAAATGCCAAAAAACTTCAGATTTTTATCCACCAAGAATTCTTATCCCTTTTAATCGACTAAACTTGATCTTGAAAATGGCTGACCAAATTCACTTTTGAGAACAGATACCATTCCAATTAAATCAATTTCTCAAGAGTGACAAAAATTTAATCAATTTCAAGAACAATTATGAGCTTGATCGAAAAGCAAAATTTTATCCCACAAGGTCCAATTTTCGGTTCCAGCAAGGATTGATAAAGAGGGATTAAATTTCCACTTTTAATTGCAAATCAAGTAAGTTCATCAAAGTAGTAGAACATAAATGCAAGTTTTCCAAGTAAAACGAGCACGAATTGCAATCAAAAGTCGAGAATTTTTACCTTTCAAAGCTAGGAATTCTGCACGCGCACAAGCTGGAGTTTTCGCCCAAAACAACCTCTTTTGAGTCCGATTCGTCACCAATCAATCTAACACACGTAGCATCAATATTAGACCTTCAAATAATGAGAAAATAAGGGCTGATCAACCTTGAATTGTGACTGAATAGAGGCGACAACACTGCTGGAAAGCAGCGGATTAATCAACAAACAGCAGCCAAACTTGAGCCCGAACCACAGGGAGAGTTGCGCCCAAACAGAGGAGAAACCAGCACCAATCGTCAACCGGAATCACCAAAACAGCAGCTTTGAACAACAAGAGGAGCCGCACTGATCAGTGGACATAACCAAGACAGAATCACTAGAGGATGAACACCGTCCAGCCACTTTTGACCATCAAACGCTGACCAGCAGACCTTGTGCAGGTAAGGCACCAAAGAAGGAAAATAAAAAAAGGAAGAAAATCATAAAAAGTCAAGAGGACCAAGGACTTCCCCCTTTTATTCTTTTCTTCACCCAATGGCCGAGCAGTGAGCTGATCACATTAGTCTCACACTAGAAAGGAGACGTCTTTGAAGAGTGTGGTGTCCATAATGGTCTTTCAATCACCACGCGTCTTCGACTATTGCAGGTCCACCGATTGTTCGTTTCCTCTTTGAACCTTGATTTCATGGCTAGGGACTCGCAGTGACCTGTAAGTCAAATAATAAGGCTAGGCGAAGCCATGAACTCAAGATCTCGACAGCAAGGAATGCGATGCCTCAGCTTGGTAATCTAGGGACTTCGCGGTCGGCGCAAGCGAATCGTGATATGGCTAAATAATCTGCAAAATCATGCTCGACAAGGTTAGATCAATGCAAAAACGAAGTGCATGGACGAACGAAAAGAATCAAACGCAATATATATAAAAGTATATATTGGTCGCCCAGAGAAGTAGAGTCCTTGTTGGATGAGAATTCCTTTGACTTCTATTGCCTCCGGAGACAACCCGATGTGCTTGACTTTTTGTGTGTGCCCATCCTCTGTATGTGTACGTTGAAGAAGTGGAGCTGCAGCCGCCAGTGATTTAGAAACGCCAGGGAAGAAGACCTGCCTTTTCCTTCTCAATTGCTCCTCCTCTTGCGCACAAGACCTTCCTCCACCTTTTTTCTTGCCCATGCTCTCTCCACTTTTCTTTTCGTGGCCGTGTGTTCAATTGAATGACCCCCTTAACGTGCCGCGAATGAAGGCTTGCTTATATAGACTTAGGCTCACTAATCCTAATAAAAGTACGAGTTGATTTCCACCGTAGGATTAGAAGTGCTAGCATAGATAGGATTCGACGACAGCCGTTTGATCAAATTTCCTGATCCCAGAGGAGTCCAGATCCGGCAAAACTGTCTGTTATTTTTGGTCGGATAGAGATAGAGTTTTATTTTTTCAAGGCTCTATTTTTCGGGATAATTATCTGAATTTATTTAATCCTTCAAGAGTCCAGATCCTCTAAAAATTCTATGAAAATTCAGCCAAATGGGGATGATAGTGACCATGGCCGAAAATGATATGTGTTTATGGGCTCGCCGCTCATTTTTGGGCTCGAACTAGGCTCCAATTAATTACTGGATAATTAATTAAAGACATTTTCAATTAATTTTGCAAAAGACGGGCCAAAATAAATATGAAATTAGGCCCAAGGCCCCTTAAGAATTTCGGCACACCCATGAATGACCTAGCTGAATTTTATTTCATTTTCGAAGCTTATTCGCGCAAAATTCTGAGCTAAAAATAGGCTTTTCCTAATAATGTGCATTTAATCAAGTCTGTTCCAAATAAATCATTTAAATGGACTTAATTAAGCTCAAATAAACTATAGAAAATTCGGCACATTCTCCCATACTCTGGCCGAAAATCTCATGATACGCTCTAGTCCAGCCGCCTGTCAAATTAAGCTCAAACTTGTGCCGTTAATGTAAAAATGCAATGCATGAGAAAAATAAAAATGCAATGCATGAGTAAATATTTTTTGTGAGAATTACTTCTCATTTTTGTGCAATATATATGAAAAAATGAAAAATCAAAATTTAGGTGTCAACAGTAATTCAACGGTCAAAATTGATCAATTTCAAACAAATATTTTTCAATTTACTACAATTTATAATCACCGAAAAATGTGATTAATTAACTTTTCTACGTTTACAATTGAAGAAAACGAGAAAAAAGAGAGAAGAATCGAGCTACATAGCGGTACATATTTTAACATTGAAATGAGAGCCTATAAATCAAATACCATTCATTTAATGAATAAAATTACAAGCAGTGACTAAAATCTTTTTGAAGCCTGATCAATGACGCACACAAAATTCCTAGTTTGTTGCTTTTTTTTTTTTTTTTACTTTCTTGTGACAATAGACATGGAATTCTTTATTTTACCTACTTAAAGGAAAATTGGAGCGTGTGCCTTTGTCCCACGACAAATGAACACCGTGTAACAAAAATATCCGTACCGAAAAGGAAAATTGGAGCGTGTGCCTTAGTCCCACGATACATTGACATAAGAGAAAATTCCAAATAATAGCATGAAGTGACTTTATTTTCTCAAATAAGGGCTTAAAGTGAACTTCATTTCAAATAAGGGCCTGAAGTGGCCATGAAATCTTAAAAAAGGGTTTGATCCCAAGGGCATTTTTGTAATTTCCCTTTTTAAAAATTTTTTTTTCCCTTTTTTCTTTATCTTTTCTTTTTTATATTTTTTTAAGAATTAAAAAAAATACGCATAGCGCTGCTCCCCACCGCTGGTGGGGGCGTCGGAGAAGGCTGGCGGGGTCGCCGGCGCCTCGGCGAGGGCCAGAGACCTCGCCGACCAGAGGCGAGGGCCTACTGGCCCTCTCTCGGATCTGGGAGGGGAGGAGCCCTCCTGTCTGTGTTAGTTCCTTTTTTTTTCAATTTTTTTAATTTAAAAAATATAGAAAAATTAAAAATTAAAGAAAAAGTCAAAAGGGGAAATGACGAAAATACCCTTTAGGCCGGGCCCTTTTTTGAGACTCCATTGCCACTTTAGACTCTTATTTGAAAATGTTATGCCGTTTCATGCCCTTATTTGAAACAAAGTTCACTTCATGCCCTTATTTGAGAAAATGAGAGTACTTCGAGCCTTTATTTGGAATTTTCTCTTAACGAGATGTAAGGAAAATATCTGTAACAAAAAGAAAATTCACAATAAAAACTTATCGATTGTTTGTAATAAACAAATTACCGGTTGATAATAACAATTAACTTGTATATTATAATTGTAGAAGAAGTTGACATCAATGGCCATAAGTTAAGGATGATGACAAATTACATTGATCATATACTTACACAAAAGTAATCCTAAATTCTTATCCACTTTTCATTTTCATGTAGTTATCCAGTTATTCTCTATCCTTAAGTTTTTTTAAATAATTACATCCATTACGAAGTTAATGAGTTACTAAATTGATAGAGCTTGCTTGATCACTACAAAATAATAAAAATGATGCTACCTACATCTTCTTAATCAAGTTAGCCCTTTCGACCAAAAAAAAAAAAATCATGTTAGCCCTATCTTTTCTGGAAAGGGACAAACTATATATAAATCTTGGTGCAATTGAGAGAAGAACAACAGTGGGGGATGCGCGTCAAGCAGCCCACTGGATCAAGGCTCCATCTTTTTTCTTGCATCTTGTGCTTGTTCGAGATTCATTACGACCCAATATGATCCCCGAATCACTCATCAATCTTACTTGGTGATTTAGGTATGTCGACGAGATTTCTTCTTGAAATCACAAGTAATGATTGACGAGTTCTTCATGGGTCGTATTCTCCAAGATCCAAATCGATTCTTTCTTTGCCTCGGTCTCGGTGGGAAGGTGAAGCAGTTGCAGGGAAAGATCGAGTTCGATCTTTCTCGTTCTGGACTTGTGCAATTTCCCATTCGCGGGGAGTGAGTTCGCGGATCTCTGCTTCTCTAGGAGGGTTTCTGTTTCATGTTCTTGTGGCGGTACTTCCGAGGCTGAATTGGATCTAACTTACCCATTGCTATATGTTCCGAAAATCTAAAGAAGATTGCAAATTGTTAGGGAGCACGTAACAGAAGCCCAATACATTTTGCCTGGGGAGATCACCAAGAGGGAGCTCAAGTCTAAGCTTGTTAATATATCCAGTTGGACCCGCCTTTACTCAAAAGCTTAAGCCAATGAGTTATGGGTCAACTAAGATATATTAACTGCTCTACACCATACTAATTCTCCGACGTGAGATTTCTCTAGCACAACTCACATGTGCATTCTAACAATTTCCCCCTCACGTGTGAGTTCAGTGTTAACAATCTCCCCCTTAATCCAAGTATCCTTCTGCATCAAGATATATTTTTCGGAACCGAACTATGAAGTCTGCCACCGGGCCTGCATTATTATACCACAATGCCCATTGCCTGGAAATTACGCCTAACTTCACCCACCAAATTCCAGAACTTAATTGAACCATCGGCTCTGATACCAATTTGTTAGGAGCGCGCAGCAGAAGTCCGATACTTTCAATCGGGGAGATCGCCAAGATGGAGACCAAGTCCGAGCCCATCAATATATCCAGTTGGACCCACCTTCACTCAAAAGCTTAAGCCCAAGTATCCTTCTGCACCAACATATCTCAACTTGAATCTCCATCAAAGCCAATCGGGCCCACCCGGCCCTGAAACAGCGTTGGTCACCAGATTCCTTCCTCAAGATATTGACCAAACACCGATACATATTGGGAGTGGGCTACCAATCAACCATCGGCTCTGATACCATTTGTTGGGAGTGCATTCTAACAATCTCCCCCTCACATATGAGTTATGGGTCAACATGGATATGTTGACGGGCTCGAACTTGGGCTCCCTATTGGTGATCTCCCCTGGTGAAGGTATTGGGTTTTTGATGCGTGCTCCCAATAAACGATATAGAAGGAAAAGAGAGGCCCAAGACTACCCAACAAATGGTATCAGAGCAAGGTTTCGATCCTGGGACTTGTGGGTTGTGGACCCACCATGCTTCCTCTTGGAAATTACGCATAACTTCACCCACCAAATTCTGGAACTTAATTGAACCATCGGCTCTTATACCAATTTGTTAGGAGCGCGCAGCAGAAGTCCGACACTTTCAACCGGGGAGATCGGCAAGAGGGAGCCCAAGTCCGAGCCCATCAACATATCTAGTTAAACCCACATTCACTCAAAAGCTTAAGCCCAAGTATCCTTCTGCACCAACATATCTCAACTTGAATCTCCATCAACTCCCATCGGGCCCGCTCGGCCCAGAAACCGCGTTGGTCACCAGATTTCTTCCTCAAGATATTTACCAAACACCGATACATATTGGGAGTGGGCCACCAATCAACCATCGGCTCTGATACCATTTGTTGGGAGTGCATCCTAACAATCTCCCACTAACGTATGAGTTATAGGTCAACATGGATATGTTGACGGGCTCGGACTTGGGCTCCCTCTTGGCGATCTCCCCGGGTGAAGGTATTGGGCTTCTGCTGCACGCTCCCAATAAACTATATAGAAGGAAAGAGAGGCCTAGGACCACCCAACAAATTGGTATCAGAGCGAAGGAATTTTAGTCTTTTTGTTCGAGATGGCATCTATCAAGTTCGAAGTGGCACCCTTTGATTGCCAAAATAATTTTGGGCTATAAAGGATCAAGATGAATGCTTTGTTGCGTCGGGAAGGTTCGGTTAGAGCCTTGGATGGGAATTACCCTGACGATATGACTACGCTAGAGATTAAGGAGATGGAAGAGAAGGCGCACAGCACCATCCAATTATCATTGTCCGACAAGGTGCTTCGTGAGGTCGCTGATGAAGAAACGGCTTTAGAATTGTGGCAAAAGCTAGAAAGTCTTTACATGAAGAAATCTCTTACGACGAGATTATTTTTGAAGCAGCGTCTTTACACACTAAAGATGCAAGAATGTACTCCTATCCAAGAACATCTAGATGAATTTAATAAAATCGTAATGGATATGAAAAATCTAGATTTGAAGTTAGATGATGAAGATCAAGCCCTAATTGTGTTATGCTCGCTACCGAGCTCGTATGAGAATTTTGTGAATTTTATGTTGTATGGAAGAGAATCCATAACTCTTGAGAATGTGAAAACCTCGCTGAATTCTGCGGAGATACGTACAAAGTTGAATGCGAGTAGTAGTGCAGATAAAGCCGATGGCTTAGTTGTTAAGGGAAGGTCAAATCATCGGGATAGACGCAGTAATAGTAAAGGGAGTTCGAAGTCTAGGTCGGGCCAGGTCAAGAGAAAAGTTGAGTGTTACTATTGTCACAAGTTCGGACACTATAAAAATGAGTGTGCTTTGCTCAAGGCTAAGGGGAAAAAGTCGATTGAGAGTTCTAATTCGGTTAATCTGGTGAAGGATAATGAGTCTGCTAATGTAGACAATGTTCTTACTGTTTTGTCTTCAAATTGTCGTGTAGACGATGAATGGATTTTGGATTCGGCATGTTCATACCATATGTGCCCAAAATAGAGATTGGTTCCACACATATGAGAAAGTCAGTGGTGGTTTAGTTTTGATGGGCAACAATGCAGTTCGCAGAGATCTTTGACTGGTTATGAAGTTGGGCTTTGATTGAGATTCAACTTGAGATAAGTTAATGCGGAAGGATACCTGAATTAAGGGGGAGCGGACCTAACACTAAGCTCACACGTGAGGGGGAGATTATTAAGATGCACGTGTGAGCGAGTCGTGTTAAAGAAATCTCATATCGGATAATCGAAGTGGTGTAGAGCAATTAATATATCCATATTGGCCCATAACTAATTGGCTTAAGCTTTTGAGTGAAGGTGGGTCCAACTGAATATGTTGACAGGCTCGAACTTGGGCTCCCTCTTGGCGATCTCCCCGGGTGAAGGTATTGGGCTTTTGCTGCGCGCTCCCAACAAACGATATAGAAAAGAAGGAGAGGCCCAAGACCACCCAACACAAATTTTACTTGGGAGCATATGAAAGTTGATATGTTATATCAACCTCGACTTATCAAACCCCAACCCCCCCCCCCCCCCCCCCCCTATCCAGAAAGATTAGTCAAACCCCTGCGTTTGGAAATGCTGCTTTTTTCGTTTTTGGACCTCTTGATTTGTTTTAGTATGTTGGGCTTTTGATAAAATTGAACTTTGCTTGAGATAACCACAACTGATCCGTGGTTCCTATGCAACAACTCCTTTAGATGCAACTGTTGCTGGATCGATCTTCTTGACTGAATTATTTCTTCTTTTTCAAATTGGTTTCAACTCTTTTGCGCCTTTTATGATGATATCGAGCACGATCCCAGTAGGTTGTGATTGTCTCTTTTCTTCCCACGCTGCCTTCCTTGTCCCTTTTACATATTTTGGGGGGCAGTTGACACAATTCTTGTTGCTTTGAATCCTTCTTGGAAAATTGACGTTCTCTGAATACTTGACTATTAGAGATCAACGCTTTGCTCTATGTTGATAAAAGTGAACATTAAAAAGGAAGGGGGAAAAAGATTGGATGGGTTGTGTATTAATTCACCATGAAGGCGATTCAGGCATCTCTCAACACGTTGGCGCGAGACTTTTATAGTTTTAGCTCTCGTGTAATTTGTTTTCCCCTGATTGCAGCATGCGTTTAGAGAAATAGGGAAGCAATTCCCCAAGTGCAGCAACTGGCCAGCATCATGGGTTATTTGGAAATGGTCAGCATGACAATGACTCTGGTAACGATATATTTCATCACAAAGCAACACTTTTCTGAACACCCAAACCATTGGAAGTTTGAACTGAAGCTGATTGGTTTGAATTCGGCTTCTGCGCAGTTTGCACTCTTTCCGTTGACGCGATCCTATTTCACATATCAAGTATAATGGAGCATGCTGGTTTTAATTATTAGTATGCTTTGGAGTGACTAGTGGATTTAGCATTTAAAAGAAAATTGTTGAGTCGGTGTTTGATTACTCTCAAGTGGTGGTGAACTTTCCAAAGAAATTTTGAAACTTGGAGAACAAGTCTGAATTTTTTTAGTTTAGAACAGTTTTTCCTCCTTTCGGCAATCCCTTATGTCTTTACTATAACATTATTGTTTGTATGCAAATGCTTTCGAGGCTTGTGATGGACTTTTATGAGACTTTTTTCTTTTTTGTTGCAAAGCTATGGACATTTTATTTGTTAATATGAGTCATAACAAGTAGAAAAAAATTAAGAGTTTTCTTTTCCCTCCCTCTGCCCTTTAACACCACTGTCCTTGTTGATCTTGAGCGGAGGCTAAGACGTGGGATCCACCCAACAGTCAAACAATTTCCTTCTAAGGTTAGACCCAGTGGAAAGCAGGGGTTTTAGCTCATAGCATCTCTATTATGAATAAGCATGAATATGACTCCGGCATGAAGTAATTTGAAGCAAGTTGGTATTGCTCTCCGTAAATTTCCTTCTCTTTCCCCCATAGTTAGCATTTGTATTCATCTTATATTTTGAGATGGAAAGTGCAGAAATTTCATTACTCGATCTGCCGGTGGGATTCCGATTCAGACCAACCGAAGCGGAACTTGTCAATCATTACCTGAAGTTGAAGGTACTCACCAACAAAAAGGTCGAGCGGATGATTCCCGAGGTTGACCTACGTCAATTGCCACCTTGGATTTACCCAGCAAGATGATAAATGGTAACACAACATCAAAACTGCCCCTTCATCCTTCCAAAATTGTGATAAGTTCATGGTTGGTCCATGCTATTCCCTTTTGGGAATCTGTGTCTGTTGGTTTGCTTCTGTAGTTTTGAAGATTTTCTACTGTGAAATTATGCAAAACTATCAAGTATAAACTCATATGGTGATGGACGGTTCTTCGTCTGCTGTCTGCAAAATAAGTACCCTCAAAGTAAACGGACTGAAAGATCAAATGATTATGAATCGTGGAAGAAAACTGGTGAAACTCGCAAAATCAGGACACGAGACAAAAAGAACATATTAGGTTTGAAGAAAATTTTGGTTTTCAAAAAACATCGAAGTCCCAAAAATGCCAACACCAAATGGTTATTGCATGAATATAACCTAAATGCTGATCATATGGACAACGTCCTCACATACCAGGTACTCAATTTCTTGCTTTTCCTTCCTCTTGCAGAGAACTTCAGCACAAACCATATTTGAACCATTTAAGGATACATATGAATTATTAAAGGTTGCTAGATGAATGTTCTCCATTCCAAGAGCTTTCATTTGATGACAGCCTTCCGATTTCATTTTCTTCTCTGACTTAATTCTATGGAGTTGAGACTGAGCAGCTTACTTTGCTCTGACTTTTGCTTTTTTCCCCTGAAACAAATTAAACTCTTAAAACTTTCATTTAGCAAGTAAAATCCCTGACTCTTTTTCTTTTTCCTCCTTTTTTCCTCCTAATCTTGCTGTTTCTATTGCACCATTCTCTCTTTTTTGGGATTAAATCGCAAAGTGTTTTCAGAGATCGGTGATTAGACATGAATAAATTGTTGACTTGTCTTTTGTCTTTCTATATTAGTGTGACTTCGTTCTTAACCACTTGAAGAAAAACCCCGATAAGAAGGGTAAGAAAAATTTGAAGACCCAGAAGACCAACACAGGTACATCTATTATGCCTAAAGAAGGCATCAGAGGTAGCTGTAACTTGCCCTATGAAGTCAACAACACAGGTATCTCGATTGTGCTTCAACAAGGTAGCAGAAGTATCTGTAGCGCACCCGATGAAGTCGACAACACAAGTTGCTCCAACGCATTAGTAACTGCCAAAAACACAGTACCTGAAGAGATTCCGAAGGTCGAGGAAGCATCACACTGGTGCCTGTTAAAGATTAGCTATAGCATGATTAGGAAACTAATTTTTCTTCTTGTTTTTGTTGTGACAATAGGAATCTTTAGAAGAAAATTTACAGCAACCACCACCGCCAATTCTCTCACGAGAATGCAACTCATCAGAATGTGATTTCTGTGCAACTCCACAGCCACCCACAGAGACCGGGGAGCAATTGACTCATGATTCGTTAAATTGGGATTTGAAATCTTATTTTGCTGATGATGAACAACTAGAAGAGACATTAGAGATGTTGAACTCGTATAGCAGAGTTCTAGCTTGACCACTCTTCCGAAGAAAGTATTGCTTAAGCTTTTTTGGGCTAGGTATTTGGCGTGCGTAAACTGGCTTGGATGCACACTCTTCAAGTGCTGATAAAGAGTGTGCCCATGCTTTGTCGCTGGAAAAATAGTTTCCTTGTGGAAAGCAATGTACATGGATCAAATGCATTAATTGATGTACATTATTTGTTTAACAAGTTTTTTTTATAAGCAGCTTCATATGAGTTATTTGTTAAAGGAGTAGGTGAAGTTTTGAATGCGAAATTTGCCCGAGATGTAAAAACAGTTATTTAGGTTCGTCCCAGTTAGTTATTTCGCTCTCACACGTTTTGACATCGCCAACACCACAACATTACACTCAACGTTGTTCCCCAATTGAAATTCAGCACTATCCTCTCATTGATAAGTAGTAAACCAATTCTTGTTTAGTGTCACGTGAAACAAACAACCTCAATGCATAATACACCGGTCAAATGGCGAATTCTTAGTAATAAACAAGACATAATCAACATTTTTCTAGTTACAGTTAGCCACAACTACAAAGTCATTAGTAGACTTAACTTTAATTCCTTTACCCTTCTCATTCTTCAATTTGATGAACATGCTAATGTGAATTTGAACAAACGTAGTCAATCTAGAACTGTGGTGGTGTCTATTGGAATTGTGACAAGATGAGCATTAGTGCTTCCTCTACCATAACCTACTAAAGCAGTACGAACAGGTTCATCCAATTCTCTTCTACAATGTCCTCACTTAAAATCAAATCGTAAACCTCATCAAACATCAAGCTTCTTGACACTATCAGGAAATAAGAATAATAGTATCAAAGCATGTGCCTCATCTTCAAAGTCAATTTCAACCGAACTCAACTGACTAACAACCACATTAAGTTTGTTGATATGTTCAGCAACCAACACACATTCGCCCATATTTAAGTGAAACAGACGTCGCATCGAGTAGCCCTTGTTGATCGCAGATGGCTTTTCATACATATTCAATAGGGCATTCACTATACCCGCAGTGGACTTTTCTTTCACAACATTAAACGCGGCATTACAAGCCAACGTCAGCCGAATAACACCCAATGTCTGTTTATTCAATAATTCCCAATCAGCTTGTTCCACTGAATCTTGTTTTTTTTTCTAGACATGGGTAAGTGCAAATTATTTGACGAGGTCATCATTAATCTCCATCTTTCAAAAGAAAAATATTTTCCATCAATTCTGTCCATAATAGCTCACACAGTATTTAACCTTCACAATGTATTGCGAAACCATCTCTCAATCTTACAAAGAAATTCACAAATCTTACCACAATATATATTGATTTTAACACTCTCGAATTGCTTCGGAGTGTAATTCACGATAAGTTACCTCTTGGATATTATTCATGAAAAATATTCACTTCTTATATAGACAAGAATTTGATCCAAAACAAAGTACCTACTCAAACTAGGTAACCACTCAAATGGGAAATCTATTCAAATTAGAAAACCTACTTGAATTAGGAACTCGACACATGTTTTCGACAATGGACAACTAAGGCAGATTGCCAAGGCAAACGTCCATGATAAAAATGACTATATGTTAAAGAAACGTACCACTCTCTATAGAGATATGAATCTGATTGCATTCAATCAGAAAACCCAAGACATCCCTAATTAATGCTATTATACTTACAAATTTGATTCTCATAAAACTTGAGAGCAAGACGGCACCATAAAATTATTTTTAAACATCTATTCATCATTATAACTCTGAAAAATTAAATCAAATATAGCAGTCAAATTATTAAATCAATATAATGCGCACACATAAAGTTATATTCAGTATAAGTTCTAAAACCTGCAATTCTATGAGAATTTAAAAGCGAAATCGAAAAGGAGAAACATGACAAATGAAAGTTCACTTAGCAATGAAAATTAAAATGTTCCACGCTATAGCAATCACATTTGTACTGCCATCAAACGTAGAGCTTTATTTTTGTCTGAGGAATCCTGTAATAATACATGAAATTTTTTCCAAAAAGTCTTAAACTTATTGTACAACAGTCAATCAGTCATCAACCTTTTAATTTTACTAATTTAGTCCTAATCCTTTTGACGATTTGTCAATTTAGTCCTTTCAGCCAATTTTGATCGAAAATCGCTAACGTGGAGGCCCGCAGTCCTATGTGGCACAACTAGCGCTGACTTGAACGATTTTTCAAATTTTTGAGTTAATTTCACATTTTTATATTTTTTTTCTTTCTTAATCGTAATTCTGACCAGCCACGGACGAGGGTGCGGAGGCCCTCGCTCGAACTAGGTGAGGAGAGAGATCGTTGCGACCCTAGCCGGCCACATGCAAGGGCCATGACGGCCTCGCCTAGTCTGGGCGGGGGGTCTCGGCCCTTGTTGTCCAATAGGCAAGGGCTGCAATCCCCTCATCTGTCATCGGCCAGAAATCCAACTAAGGAGAAAAGGCAAAAGAAAAGTAAAAAAGAAAAGAAAAGAAAGGAGAAAGGAAAATTGAAAAAGTATTTAGAAAACTTGATAATAAAAAATTGCAAATATCGCCTATGTCAACACTGACTGAGCTGTGTAGGACGGTCAAGGGTAACTAGATCGGCACATTAGTGATTTCCAGCTAAAATTGACCAGAACGACCATATTAGCAAATTGTTAAAAAATTTAGCACTAAATTGACAAATCTTCAAAAGGTTATCACTAAATGAGTAAACTTGAAAAATTTAGGAGTCAATTGGCTAATGTACAATATGTTTAGGGCTTTGGACAAATTTTCCATTAATATGAAGCCACAAAGCAAGTGGTTTTTTTAAAACAGTACTCCAGACAGTGGGACAATTACCAAAAAGGTCCTAAACTTATTGCAATAGTACCAATTCAGTCCTAGTTTTTTTTTTTTTTTGCCAATTGAGTCCTAAAATTTTTACATTTGTGCCAATTCAGTCCATTTGGCAGAAAGCCAAAAAAAAAAAGAGAAGGAAAAAATTATTAAAAATATAAAAAAAATGAAAAAATCGAAAAGTATTAAATGTTATTAAAAATTAGCACCGTTAGTACCGGCTAGGCAAATAGACTGAATTGGTACAATTGCAAATTTTTTAGGAATGAATTGACTAAAAAAATTTTAGGACTAAATTGGCACAATTGCAATAGGTTAAGGTCTGTTTTTTGTTTTGCAATTTTCTTCCGGACAATGGACACGGAAGTTATTTTTCCAAGAATAACACGTAAGGAAAATATGATGTTGCTATAATGTTCTAGAAACATTATATCAAATGAAATGAGATGATTAACTTTTTTTCTAATTAATTTAAGAGAAGTGAGATGTAAGAAAGTGTCGAGATGATTATTTATAAATATTAGAAATTCGTAAACTATATAGTAAGCGAAAAGGAGTGAATAATGAAACATGTGGGGGAAAGAATAGGGGTAAGCGGTTTCAGATTCCATACAAGTTTCACCTTAGACATGAAGCTACCCGTCGGAACAGGTTTCTCGTTTTTTGAAACTTGGAACTTACCCTGTATATCTTGGAATCTATCGTGTCACAAGTTCCAAGGTTAGTTCCAGGGTCTATACATGTTCCACATGTATTCTTAATCGAACGTTTGCAGTGAATTATCGCCTTTAATGACCACCATTTATTACTACAATCCACTGACCACAACTCATATTTAGACACACGTATAATTATGAAACATTAACAAAATAAAAGTTTCAGTCATAAATATCGCTGAAAATGGAAGTTCAGAATAGTGGTTCCAGATTACATACTTATCATCGGACACCATGGAATAGCATAGGATTACGCGAAGAGATAAAGTAAGAAAAACACAAAATCTTTTTACAGCTTCCACCTACTTGGAATCTGGAATATACCCATCGGAACAAGATTCTCAATTTTTGGAACCTAGAACCCACCCTGCATACTTTGGGACCTAAAACCGAACAGATTCCCCACTAGTCCGATTCCAAATTTCAAGTTTTACTCTTGAACCATGCTCACTTTTAAAAAAAGAATAACCTAACTGAAAGTGCCATCGCGTGTGGGGTCCAGGAAGAAAGTGCAACCCTTTGGGAACAAGGGTTAGAACTTCGACAAGAAGGTCCGAAAAGGTTTTTGTTATTTACATTTTCCATATGAGGACACTAATAGTCTGATCTCAATCATTAAAGTGTGCAACATTCTTCTTCCCCAACAAATTTAATGAAAAAGATGAAGCTCAGACCGTAGGATAAGATTCCTCGTTTGATGGAACAAGAGCATCCACATAAAATTCCAAAAACTTCTGTATATCACACCTGAAAATCATATATATATTCATGCAAGCATGCCAGGATGTCGGAATTTCCTTGGTGTCCCGATTGGATTAATATCCGCTCTAAAGGGTTCCCAAACTATGTGATTATACCGCCATGAACATCGATATTTACTAATCTTGGTTATCTCGAATTATTAGAGACAAATCACAAAATCTTAAAATAGGAAATGCATCTTATCTAATAAAAAATTGCTCCACTAATGCAACATATAAAACCCTAATTTTGATTTATCTTGTATTATTAGACTTTGGCATGTCGTATGAACGTTCTTGATCATGCATGGGCGCACTCGACTTCTTAAAGCACTCTAAAAGAATTCTTCGAACATAGGACGAGACGAGGGGTCCAGTCAGCATGGACAGTGTGGTTTTGCACTTGTGAAGGAAGGCGAATATTTTCTCCAAGGAAAGAGAAAAGGAAAAAGGTATACAAACGAAGTCATGTCAGTCAATGAGTCAACGCACGATTCCACCCTATAAATTCTCCCGCACTTGGCCAATGATATTCCTACCCATCTTCAAACCCACACACAGAATCCTAGTCCTCTCGTCTTGTTCTTCTTCTCTCTGCTTTGCTTGCACCAGTTGGGGATCCAAATGGAAGACACAATCTCAGAAGTTATGAGACCCCTCCTCCCTCCAGGATTCAGATTCCATCCTACTGATGAGCAGCTTCTGATTCTCTACTTGAAGCCCAAGATTCTCGGACAACCGGACGAACCCTACTACGACATAATCCCGGAGATCGACGTATGCAAGTTCGAACCTTGGGAGTTGCCTAACATTGTTGGTCACATGTTCAACAGTAAGGAACTGTTTCTCTATTGCTGCGTGAAGCGCAAGTACTTGAACAGCAAGCGCCCCGACCGGACAACAGTAGCCGGTTACTGGAAAGTGACCGGCAAGAAACGCCTCATCATGAGCGAGGACACCAACGAGCAGATAGGAATCAAAGAGACACTGGTGTTCTACACAGGCCGCATGCCTAAAGGCAAAAGGACTAACTGGGTCATGCACGAGTATCACCTAAATCCTAAGTGTTTGGGCAATAATCACGATGAAAGCGATGTAAAATTTTGACTCTCATTCGCTTGTAAAACAAGATTTTTTTTCCTATTGCTAAAGTTGTTCGTGTATGTTTATGCAGATGCTGCCTTATGTGGCATGCCGGATCAAGAACAAGAAAGACAAGAAACTGATGACGGGTCACGCTCCAACAATCAGCCCTGAAGGCAATTCAAGCAGCCCTTACACATGCACTAGCGATGTATCAGACCCCCCTGTGAATCAAGAAGTGGACTATCCGAGTTTCTGCAACACCCCCAACCATGAAGTTGCTGATAACCAAGACGCTCTTGTTGCTCAACCTGAGGTGAGAGATACACCTTTTATTTTCAGTATCGGATTTAGTCCCAAGTCATATAGAGCATTTCAAAGTCACAGAGACTTATTGGTTTTCTATGGCAAAATACTAATGATTGCATTACCACATAAGCAACATCTGTGGGACTAGGTTCATTTCACAATTCAAGATTGTTTCTATAATCTCTATGTTTTGATTGTAGATGTCACCGGGACCGGGAGAGTTAATGAACTCGCTATCTCCATTTCAGGCACTGGATGACTATCTATTAGACTACGACAACACTCCAACCTATCAGACACAGGCAGGAGCTGAGGAAGGATGGTTGTCCTTTCTAAATTTCTCAGATAACAACAATGGGAGTGAGTTTGACTATGGATACATGCCATCTCCAAACAGCAATTTCGGGTTGGGTTGGGCCAATGCCTGAAGACTTCTCTACTATGACAGTTTGACGATGATCGATCATGATTTGGAAGGAGCATGGGTGAGTGTGTGGGTCTTTACTTGTGATGTATTTAGTATTTGCGAGTGTGGCTTTTGGAGTGAAGTGAAACATATGTAGTTTCATAATTTTGTGCATGTCTTAGTTTGAGAGACGTGCTTTTTATTGGATTTCAGGTTGTGCTTCCTGATAATTAAGATGTAGTGCTTCAATAAATACTGTTATGTTATTCGGGTGAACAAAAGTTGGTGGGACTGGAAGTTGGACTGTCAAATGATTGATGTAATTGGCAGAACGATTAATGAATGCTGTGGAGTGGAATCAGGCTAAAGAAGTGGGAGTGGGACAGACAGATGGGATCAATCAGAAAAGGCCAAAAAAAGAAAGAAGTGAAACTCTGTTGGCTTTGGCAGGATAGAATCTGACTTTTTCCACGACTTCCAGAGGAAGGCCTTGAAACTTGCTAAACAAGTGCAAATATTTCATCTTTTTGACTTCGGCAGGATGGAATCAGACTCCAAGACTTCCAAAGGAAGGCCTTCAACTTCCTCAACAAGTGCTAATATTTCATTTTGGTTTAAGATTTCGAATTAGGATAAAATCTCACTCCCCCCGACTATCAAATGAACCATCCTAAGAACCTTACAGAAATACATGTTTTAATCACAAGAGTTACAAAAAAAAATGCAGACATACATAACACTCAGACTCAGACTCAGACTTAGACAAATTCATCCTTAAAGAAAAATACGAATCTCAATGGCCTTTTGCAGAAAAGGCGACGGAGCTCCTGGGCTTGGCCATTTTAGCTAGGTGTTTGTGTTCATATACCTCTTCAAGTGATGACCCATCCTACCATTGGTATTCATGGATAATTTCCGCAGCACAACATACTATGCAAACAGTTTTCTTCTTGCTATTAGGGAGCTCTACGAGGTTAAACATCTTCCAAACATTGGGTCATCATCAAATTAGGTCCCTTGCAAATTGAAAGACCGAAAATATTGTACACAGAAATAGGGATTTTTTTCCAGAGAAGTTATAGAAGAGTTATAAGTAAGCAAAAAATGGATGAAAGTGAAAATGAGAGGAGGAGGAGTAGGAGGAGTTGAATTATGCGAAACAATCAAGTAAAATGCAAATGAACGGACACTGAGTCACTGAATTTTAGGCAAAATAAGTATATTTCTCCATTTTTCATTTATTATGGAATTCTCATGTATGCTATACTTTGATAGATTTCTATAATTGCATGCAACACAAACTAAAACTAAATGTACGGCATCAAAATTAAATATTATGCCAACATGATCATGTCTACCCTGAATCGAATCATGTAAATGAGGGATGAGCAAGGCAGATCGACAGAACTGGGTACCGCCCGTGTTAGGATGCACGTGTGAGTTGTGTTAGAAAAGTCCCACATCGGAGAATTGATGTGGTTTGGAATAGTTAATATATCTAGGTTGGCCCATAACTCATTGGCTTAAGCTTTTGAGTAAAAGCGGGTCCAACTGGATATGTTGACGGGCTCAGACTTGGGCTCCCTCTTGGCGACCTCCCCGGGCAAAAGTATTGGACTTCTGCTGCGCGCTCCTAACAAATGGTATTAGAGCCGATGGTTGATTGGTGGCCCACTTCCAATATGTATCGGTATTTGGTGAATATCTCAAGGAAGAAATCTCATGATCGACGCTTGTTTCGGGCCAAAATTGCCATCACGGTTGGTCTGGTGAAAAGAGACCATGGACAGTTGGTTTGGTAACGCAAATCTTGGCAAGAAAAGACCATGGACAGTTGGTCTGGTAACGCAAGATTGAGACCATAAGTGATGCAATCCCAAGTTAGCAGTTGATGTTGGTTGATTGCGGTGCATAGTTGCGGGTGCATTGCAATGACTTGGAGATTCAAGTTGAGATAAATTGATGCGGAAGGATACTTAGATTAAGGGGGAGCAAACCTAACACTGGAGCTCACACGTGAGGGGAAGATTGTTAGGATGCACGTGTGAGTTGTGTTAAAAAGGTCCTACATCGGAGGATTGATGTGGTATGGAGCAGTTAATATATATCCAAGTTGGCCCATAACTCATTGGCTTAAGCTTTTGAATGAAGGTGGGTTCAGCTGAATATGTTTACGGGTTCGAACTTGGGCTCCCTCTTGGCGATCTCCCTAGGCAAAAGTATTGGACTTCTGCTGCGTACTCTCAATAGCCCAGACCTGAATGAACCTGCTGGTTATATTCGATTCTAGAGGTATCGGTCCGGTTTTTTGTTCCTAAAATTGAAACCGGTGATCGGGCGGTCCGGTTCCCAGTTCCACAGACTACTCAACAATTTTGGGATTAGAATTCAACCCTCATAATTAAGCCAGTCATAATTATTGAGAATTTAAAAACCCAAAATCTTTTCGGGCTTTTTTCGAAAATAGGTCCCAATTTTTTTTTTTACCAAATTAGGGTAAATTTGATTCTATTTATGAAATTGGGGTCCGTGCGGCAATTAGAGTGCCACACAGGCTTGTGCGATAATCCATAACTGCCTTTTTTGGTTTTTAATTTTGTATTTTTTACGTGTTTTTCTTTTAAAGGTTATTTTTATAACATAATTATCAATAATTAATTGAAAATTTATTAAGATATATGTAATTAATTTATTTAGTATGTAAATAATTAATAAAAAAAATTCATAAAATAAAATTGGTAAGATATATGAAGATGACATATCCAGATTAAAAGAACGTGGATAACAATCCATGAGCTAAAAAAAATCCAGCAAATCAAAGTTATAATAATAGATAACAATCCTCAACTCTAATTGGTAGTATACAACTGCCTTTTTTTTTAATTTCGTATTTTTTTTACGTGTTTTTCATTTAAAGCTTATTTTTATAACATAATTATCAATAATTAATTGAAAATTTTATTAAGATATATGCAATTAATTTATTTAGTATGTAAATAATTAATAAAAAAAATTCATAAAATAAAATTGATAAGATATATGAAGATGACATATCCAGATTAAAAGATCGTGGATAACAATCTGTGAGCTAAAAAAATCCATCAAATCAAAGTTGTAATAATATATAACAAGCCTCAACTCTAATTAGCAGTATATAACTGCCTTTTTTATTATTTAAATTTCTTATTTTTTTACGTGTTTTTATTTTAAAGCTTATTTTTATAACATAATTATCAATAATTAATTGAAAAATTTATTAAGATATATGTAATTTATTTATTTAGTATGTAAATAATTAATAAAAAAATTTGTAAAATAAAATTGGTAAGATATATGAAGATGACATATCCAGATTAAAAGAATGTGGATAACAATCAATGAGCTAAAAAAATCCATCAAATCAAAGTTGTAATAATAGATAACAATCCTCAACTCTAATTACATTCACTAATGATGTCGTCGTCCTACGTGGCCTCTTGTTCCGCAATCAGGTCATCTCCGTTGTTCGGTAGGTCTAGTATTGTACCGAGAACGATGACGAGGTTCCGGATGAGTAGGACGTGTAGATGATAAAGGCATATCCTGTGATAGGAAGCGTGGCTGTGATGTGGATGCATTATCAAAGTGAGGAAATATCCCACGCTCAGACGGTACATATCATATTGTAGAAGGGCATGGGAAAAGAGGAGAGAAATTGGATGCATAAGAACTCGGAGAATAAGTTGGAGTCTGGGACTGTCGATTGTCATGGAAGGTAAAATCGGATCCCTCATGAAATGGGCTGGGAAACTTGCTGAACTCTACATTGAAATCTGTCTGGCTGAACCCTGGAGTGAACCCCGGTGTGAAATCTGTCATATGATAGGCCAAGGGGTAGGGGACGGCATCATTAACTGGATGAGCTCGAGTGGTCCTCCGGATTGATTGAACAGTCTCAGGTGAGTCATCCTCATGCGGCCCAATGGGTGCTGCTGTAGGTGCTGGTTGGGGTGGTGGCATCATTGTCATCCACCTCTCCTCATTGTAGGCATATAACATTGCCCTAGCTATCTTCGCTATAACCCGCATGTTCTCTCGAGATGGAGAGGGAACTTAATTGTATGATTTGTTCAACGCCATCAACCTATTAATGAAATCAACAGAAGTTATCAAATGCCAATAACTTATGTTACTAAAAAAATAAGTAATGAAGTAAATTAAAAGTGTTTGCACGAACTGTTGCACCCGTTACACCTCCCATGTAAGAAATCCACCTCCGTGTGTGTCTACGGTACCACTCCATATATTCTGAATGATAGTGAAGTGGCTCCGTTGCAGGAACACAATGGATTATATAGCCAAGACGTTCATCCCATATATCAATCCACCGTCTGTGCAAATCGACCCAATTCTGTGAAACTGGCCTTAATTCAATATCATGAAAGGCTGTATAATCACGGGGAGAAGTAGGTATTGCCTGCTGCATACCAAATTGACGAAGTACTATGTCTGGATAATGCCACTCAACGATATGGAAATAGATGAGTGGGACACGAGCCCTCCAAATGTGTTCTCCATGTATACAGTAATCTAGTAGAGTCTGGAGAATGTCATCGGTGTAGGGCTCCCAAGTAATCTGTTATCGTATTGAAACATATCAAATTAATCGAAGAATTAATTTAAAAGCTAACATTACATTGAACTTGTTGGTTGCTATCATTACTTACATCTGCGGATGCCATTCTATCAAATTGGTAGCGCAGATGTGGCAAAGTATGTGTGGGGACCTCTGTTATATGTCGGGCATGACTCCAGCTGCATAAACAAAAAATAAGAACAGTTACATATATTATACGCACTGAAATTTTTTTATGACTCACGAACTGAAAAAGCAATAAATCACATACCGACTACCAAGAGGTGCATCTGGTAAAGGATCGCGGTTTTTGATGGTTGGGGACACACAACTGAAGTGATCCCACACCCAAATCTGCAATACATGTAGGGTATCACTTATTTGGTGCGCTGATGGATTGGTCGCATTGCATAGCTCCCGATACAACCACGTAGGTGCTGATGAACCCCAACTGTACTGCGTAGGATGCTCGAGGTGCTCTAGTAGTGGAAGAAAAATCAAACTAACCTTGGCACTTGATTTTTCTGAAAAGATAGATCCTCCAATCAACCGGAGAATGAATGCCCTAGCATGCTGCAGTATGGTAACCTCATCGGCATCGTCAGGAATTACACCAAAGCGATCTCTCAGCGAGCTTAACTTTGCCATCGAACCACGCAAGTCGGGTTGGCGCTCACTAAGTAGATTCTCACAAACAGTGCCACAATTCCTATCAGTGGGGCCAGTAACTGCATGTCCATCAATTGAAAGCCCTGTTAGAACCGCGATATCCTGTAGTGTGATCGTGCATTCACCTTCCGGCATATGGAAGGTGTGAGTCTCGGGCCTCCACCGCTCGACCAAAGCGGTAATCAAATGCCAATCAACTTGCCAAATTCCCATTGAATAAACTCCGTAAAATCCCGAAGCTCGAAGATACAGTACTATGCGATGATCAAGTTCAGGTACGTGTAGCGTCGATCCATCTCGCTGACATCTAAGAGCTTTATTCTTATCTATCTGTAAAATGTTACATTAACCGTTAGTAGTAATTTTATTACGATGCAGCTGTTACAAATGATAGATCAACTGCTAAATTTCTTAATTACCTCAGCGTCCCATATGGCCTGTGATCTATGTCGGGCCTGCCGTGTAAGTAGTGAATCATCCTCAGGTCCCGACTGAATGTAATTCCCATGTGCCATGTCTTCTAATGAAACAACTGAATTTAATAAATATCGTACAATTGTGAAATTATAACATTACAAAAAATGTTGCGACCTAAAAATTTGGGAAACCTTAAGTTAATGGATTATCAGGTTATTTATTTAACTAACCTAACTCGGATTTTCCCAAGCCCATACCAAATCGCAACTTAGGTTTATTCATGAAAAATTATTTAATTGGAGCCGCCGCTAATCGTTTCTTGGTAGGTAGATTAGAAACCTAAATAAATTAGTGGGAGAACTAATTTATTTCTACGAACTAGAGAAAATGAGTCTGGAGACTTGGTTACATTAATTTGAAAAAATTAATGCCATTTCGGTACCAAATTTCATGAAAAAAAAATTTTAATTGAATGATGTGAATTGAATGATTCAGAAAATGGAATGGACCATATGATACACGAAAAATGAGTGATATTTTTTGGTTTTCCTTTTCGATAATAATATAAGCAATCAAAAGCTTGAACAAAAATAAACAAAAATGCCCATAATATACCTTTTAATTCTGAATTTTCCCATTAATTCGCTCGTACCCAAAGATTAGGGTCGGTGGGAATTTATCCGCTACGTACTCTTAGATTCGAGTCAGTATGCTGATTAGTGTATAAAATGACATCATCCCTTATTGCCAAAGGGCAGACCATGAAACTCTATACAAATTACCGACCCATTCCACAAGATCATCCTTAATGAAGATGGACAGTAGCTGGCCACGCCTTGTGGTTTGAGGATGGAGGTGTGCAGTGCAACCGACGTCATCTAAGGGATCAACCGTGGGGAAGTTGGCGAGAGAACTCCATGGCAACAATGAAGATTATAGCAACCGTGGTGAAGGATTTTGATGTACAGTAGCCGCATCAAGCACTTGGCCTTGACAGAGACAGAAGAAATCTCTTTCGTTTTTTTTTCCCTTCCTCTTTCTGCCGTCCATCCCTAACGTGAAGTACTAAGTCTATATTTATAGACTCATCTTAGGTTTAGTTAAGGGCTTAGGCTCATCTAATTAATGGGCAGAACTTGCCTAAATGGAAGCCCAATTAAGCCTCTCCCTATGTAAATTTCGGCTGAGTCCTCTTTGCCTGGAAGGTTTGACCGAATCCTGCTCCTTGTGGGCTCAAATTTGGCTTTGTTTTGTTATCAAATATTTAATTATAAGCCCTTTTTTATACCAAATTAGACTCTCTAATGGATCAAATTTAGCCCGAATAGGTCTAAAGCCATTCTAGTTTTTAGTCAAACCTATCTCCTATGTTAGCCAAAATTTTCATGAAATCCCGAGCTCGATTGCCTATCAACTTAAACTCAAATCCTTCATCGTCGGTTCAAATTAAAATGAAAAATGTAATGTATGCTAAATTAGTTATGCAATTAATTAATTATTTTTGGTGAGAACTAATTCTCATTTTCTATGCAAAATGAACGAAAAAGAAAAATCAAAATTTAGGTGTCAACAAAAAAAGTCATATATCTAATTTACATAATTCACATAACTAAATTGAGTATGGAAATCAGATGTATTACATTCAATGTTCACACACTATCTAAATTTTATTCCCAAGCCGATCTGTATGCATAAGTTTGCATGTTATGCCCTGATTTTCCACAGTTAGTGCAATGGTTATGCGAAGTGATACTGTTCGGCATAATCCAGTCCATCTCATTAGGTATCCGTGATGCACAGGGCCTTCCTTTCTTCCTAATACGGTTCGGGTCTGGCACTAATGGCAGATCGTCAGGTTTAGGCCAGTAAGCAGGATGCCTCAATGGATGAAACATGTATTGATACACTGAAGTGTTCTATCCAACGTATAGAATTCATCTACAAACACATGGTAATCAATTGCATGGTTTTGACATGCTACAATTACGTGGGAACATGGGATTTTCATCTCTTGAAATTTCTCACATGTGCACGTTCGCAGGTTTAGGCGTACTATGTGTTTCTAGCCCCCTGTTCCTCTAGATCTATTATATCCAGTTTTAACTTCAAAAACCCCTTTATTAGAGTCGAACCGTGTTACATCATGCCCATTTTCTTTTGACTGTTTCGCTCGAGCTCGCCACCCGCAAATTGAGTATATACCCATCTGTGATCCTTCTGCTCCATGTATGTCGTTCTTCTGGTGTCAAAATAGTTGATCAACTAATAGAATATCTTATTCACCATAGCTGTTATTGGCAGAGCACGAAATTCCTTCAGCATTCCATTAACCGATTCAACTAAATTCGTTGTCATAGACCCATATCTCCTTCATTCATCATAAGCCATTGTCCATTTTTTCGTTGGAATCTAGTCACACCATTCAGCTGTTTGTGGATACCACTCCCTAATTCGTCTCATCAAGTGTAAGAACTTTCGCTGTTGATTCTCATAAGTTGTACATTACAACAATAATAATTACTTGTCACACAAATTTATGAACACGTCTTTTCCTCAAATTACGTAAATTTGAAAATTTACCTACCATCTGAACAAGTCTTTTTCTTTGACATTTTTGAATTGTTTATTGTAGTTGCTGACAACATGCCGAATGCAATATCTATGGTGGCCATGTGGAGGACACCATCCTTATGTCTCCATTGCTTTTCTAATCCCAATATGCCTGTCTGATATTACACAAATATTTTCTCTACTAGTGACATATCTCAGCAACAGATCTATAAACCAAGTCCAATTGTCAACGTTCTACCGATCGACCACAGCAAATGTCAACCGAAATATATAATTGTTGACATCAAATGAGGCGCACAAAGGAGCGTGTCTCAGTATTTCCCGTACAAAAAAGTTCCATCAACAAATATCACGAAACGAAAACTTTTAAAGCCTTTAATCTCCTACTTGAAAGTCCAAAACATTCAGTCGAAAACTTTGCAACTCTGATCTAGGTTTATGTAATCATCGATCACAAAATGAGAACCTGGATTCATTAACTCCATTACATTCATATACTTTCTCAACTAACCATACGACTCATCACATCCTCCAAAAGTTTTGGCAATTGCCGTTTGTTTAGCCGCCCAGGTTTTACGATAAGAAAGTTCGAAGCCCAACTTATCTTTAATCTCGGCCAATAGTGTCTTGATTTTGATATCTAGTTGGGTACCAACCATTGCTTCTATCTGGCTGTAGAGGTACTTCTGCTCAAGTTACCGATGATCCCTTGACATTTGAGAATTACTACATGTATGTGACTCACTGTACTTAATTATTCCCAAAACACGTCATCCGCTTTAGTAGTTGCACAGAGCCTCCAACCACACAGTCCATTTGGATTACTACACTTTATCACATATTTTGTCTTCTTGGTCTCATCACTGCGAAAGTGATGATTTCTTCTTAGAGAATACTCTTTCGCAGCCAACTGCACCGCATCTTGTGATGGAAATAACATCCCAACATGAAATTGTTTTGATGCATGAAACAACATACGGCCCAGCTTGGCTCTTATATCTACTTGCATCATATCAAAGTCAATCTCTAAATAGGGCGGTGGATGTACCAACGGGAAAATGGGATTGCTGCAATGGGTGTTGTAGTAATCCTCCGTATCGTCACCTCCGTCATCTTCTTCATCACTGTCATCACTATTGACCCAAACATCATCTTCTTCATCACTATCATCATCATCATTATCATCGTACTCCACGTATTGATTATCCACACCAACATTGGAACCTCCCCCATGTGAATCATTTATCACTTGATGTTCATCTACAGTTGCATAAAACTGTAAAAACCCCATAGAACCACACTAACGTGCAAACTGTGTTGACACCTAAATTCTGACTAACATTTCTAGTCATTTTTCCATAAAAATTAGAACTAATTTTAGTTCTTGCCAAAAATAATCATGTAATTTTTCGTATTTATTCATGCATCGCATTCAGACTAACGGCGGAAGATTCGAGTTTTTAAAATGATAGGCGATCGGACTAGGCACGAATTCCAGCGAAGGATTTATCTTTTGAAGGCTCGGACTTAATCAGAAGAAGAAATATTTCCTCAAGGACTGAATTGCAAACCCGTAAAACCTCAAGGACTAAAGTGCAAATATTCAAAACTTGATGGACTACTTTGCAAATAACCAAAAGATGGAGTTAGTGGAGAAATTAGAAGGGGAGATGGAGAAAGGAAGATGGAGAAGGGGAGATAGAGAAAGGAAGATGGAGAAGGGGAGATTGAGAAAGGAAGATGAAGAATGAGAGATTGAGAAAGGAAGATGAAGAAGGAGGGGTTGAGAGAGTTTAGGAGGAGCTTTGGGAGAAAATTTTTTGGAGAAAAGAATCTTTGAAAGAGAATTTTTTTGAGAGCTTTGGAGTAGAGGAAGAGCTTTGGGAGAAGAATTTTTGAAGAAGAAGTTCTTGAGAGCTTGAAGAGAGATATAAAAAAAAATCATCAAAGTGAGGTGAGAAAATACTTGTGTGCGAAAGAAGAAAGAGTTCGGTTGAGAGATTTCCCGACCAAGTCCCCCTTGCCAATCTCTTCATCAACACAAAGCCGCAAGTCCATCCCCGTCGTTCGAGCCGTGGTCCAAGGTCCCGATCCACAAGACAATTCAAGGTTCGAACTCGGTAGTCGAATCCGCCAAATTAGGTAACGATTCTAATCTTTTTTAGAATATTCAAAAAATTTGTTTACCTAATTGATTGGAATCCCGATTAAATCTTCTCGGATATATCATTCCACCATACTTAAAAATTGCATCTTCCAAAATTAGCATCATGTAGATAATTGCACGTGCAATCCATCTTGTAAATATTTCGATTAGATTGCATTTTTATTAAACTTTCACAGCATACATTGCATGTAGTTTAATTCTTACATTTTCATAAAAAAGAAAACCCAAAAAATTGCACCTTTGGACTTCAAGTGAGAATGTATCAAAATTGCCAAATTGAACTTTTTTCGTGAAGTTGGTACCGAAAGGGCATTAATTAAAAAATTAATGTAATCAAGTTCCCGGACCCTTAATCTCTGGTTCGTAGAGGTAATTTAGTTCTCCCGCTAATTTACTTAGGTTTCTAATCGGCCTACCAAGAAATGATTAGTGGCGACTCCAAGATAAATCTTTGCATGAAATTGAACCTAAGTTGCGATTTGGTAGAACTTGGGAAGGTTCGAGCTAAGTTAATTAATCTAATTAATTAATTTGGTAATCCATCAACCTAAAATTGGGAAAGCCGATTTTTTAGGTCGCGACAGCTTGGCGACTCCACTGGGGACGTTTTTTTTTAAGGAGGACTTAGGCCAGAAAATTTTCGCGATAATTGTCCCTTTTGCTTGGCAAATTTTGATTGAATTCTCATCCTTATGTGTTAAATGGTCTTGCAGAATGGGAGTTATAAGGGGAGGAGTGTTTGGCTAACCCCTTCGTTTTGTAGATTGTGGTGTTTGGGAATTTCTTATTTAATTTGTGCACCTTTTGAAGCGGTGTTTGGATTTAACTGTTATGCATGATTAATTGCTTTAGCACTACACCACACACTACCCGTGGCCGAACCCGGGCCACTAGTTTTAAGATGGTATCGAGATTGGATCCTAGCGTTCTCCGTGTGATCACGGTTGAAAGTTAATCCGAATTCGATCCCGACTCTCTTTTCAAAAATGAGTTTCAAAAGTTAGAACTCGTGCTCGGTAGGATTACCGAAGCGGGGGTTATAATTTTTAACTCGAGAAGCTGAAGTTGAAAGACCCGGCTAATCCTGGTTATGTCAAGGGATCACGACTAACTTTGATTATGTGCGCCAGATTGTCGTCTTGCCGCAAGTCTTTCACTTCAATTTGCGAGCCTTTAGGATAGTTAGAATAAGGATAACTCACGAATCATGTGCATGTCTATGTGATTATTTACTTTCTAATCCTACGGTAAAGTATGACCCCAAACTTCATCTTGTCTTATATCAATTTTTTTTTCGAGTCGGTCCATGATATTTGTTAGGTGAGTCAAGTGTCTTAAGCTAAATATGGTCATGTTTAGTTTGCGTTCTGCATTCCTGTTGTTCAGATATACCTTACTGCTTTGTTTAATTTGTTTGATTTCCTTCGGGGCATTTCTGGGTTTCAACCATTGAATGAAAAGTGTTTGGAGGATCTTGACCTGTCATTTGTAAAATTTTCAGATCAATCCATCATGTTTTCCATTTTCTACTGAATTGATAATGAAGGCAAAGCAATCTGAGTTTTCGGGAAATTTCAGACACTAGTTTTGTTTCACCATTTTCCACTAGTAAAAGTACCTTTTTGAATGAAGTCAAAACTTGAAAGTGGTAGAATGGGCCCTGAACTAGGAAGCTGCAAATTTTCGGACATCAATTCCCAATTTTAATGACCCATTTATCCTCAAAACAGAAACCGGACAAATCAGTTTTCTGAACAGAATTTTTGGAAAGGACTATTAAACTGTATCGATTCAGGGGCAACATCCCGACCGCCAATCCAGCACGGTCCCATCGGATGATGCTAGACAGACGAACCAAGAGGTAAGTTTTCTTTTTCCGAACTTGACGGACTCAAATGACATTTCCTCCTCTTTGCCTTGCAGGTAACAAAACTAGGGGCATGTCAGCTGTTGATGACATTAGCAAATCAACTAACTCAATTGAGTTATGGTGAAACCTTGATCGGAGTTCACTGGCAATATGGCTATAACCATGTTCATTCGTGGCTTACCATCTCTATTGTGCCCCTAGCGACGCTGTTACTCACGACCACCAATCATGTCATTCCTGGTGATCATGAATCATTGACCGTTAGCCATCCGTACATGGCCGAAAACTAAGAGGCTGGCCCGGTTGATCCTGAGACAGTCCATACATGAGTAGTGAGCCTTATCGAGCTAGAGACCCTGGTCGATCCCATACCGGCCCATACATCAAGCTATCAGTCAGTCAAAGCAAATCTATGCTTCAGCTGAAGGAAAATGGGGCAAATCCGAGGCCGTCCGATTTCAAAAGGGAACATCTCTACTTAAGTTTGATCGGTCTTGAAAATGACATTTTGTTTTCCTTCTTGCAAGTGCCAAGATAGGAAGCATGACCCTAATTTGCTATCGCCAAAGCAAATGAATGATCGGGATATCATGGGTCTTCGCCTGCTTTTTAGAATTCCATTCACGCACCCTTTTTTCGTGCAGGATCAAGCACGGGAATGATATGCCTATCAAAGATGGAAATCAAATTTCCAACTCGGGGCATACCTAGAGGCAATCTTAGATTATGCTACCCGACATAGCCTATTCTGACAGACAGAAAGCGAGACAAATCCAAGACGGCCTAACCTCAAGAGAGAGTATATCTTGCATGGCCTAATCATTTTTTGAAATAATGACCCTCTATTTTTCCTTCTTGCAGGGTCAAGTGGTGAAACGCGTCATTTGCCAAGCCCGGAATCAAATTCTAAACATCGGTCATATCTAGGGGGAATTGCAGATTTTTGCAAAGTTACAATCATCCGACATGATCCATTCTGAAGAAAATGGGGCAAATCGATAGCGAACCCTCACTTGGATAAAGGGAGTTGTGTTTTCTCTGTCTCATGATATTTTCAAGATAACACTCATACTTTCCTTCTTGCAGGAGCACACGACCGACATGATGGTCAACACCAATGAACAACCAGAGCATCTCGAGTCTTTACTCGACTTATTATTCGTTCATGTGTCTCCTTGTGCAGGGAAAAGTCAGGGGTGATTCATTCCTCGACATGAGGACTAAGCTCCCCAACTTGTTTGATCCATTCACGCGTTCTGGGGCAACTCAATTTCTCTCGTTCCCAAGAATTCTTTTTCATACTTGCACGGTCTGATCCTTAAGTAGAAGCATAAGATTTTCATGAAATATGATTGATGCTCGAAATGGCTCACACATTGCATGATTTATTCATGACTATTCTTCATGTTTAATTTACCAACTCTGAATAGGGAGCATGAATTGCATATGATGCATCGAATGTACAAAATGGGGCATGACAGGATGACGAAAGGCAAGCCATTTCCACACACGTCCTGCATTTTTAATCCCCAGTGAGTTGAGAGGTAGCTAGATTCTGCATTCTCAAGGTAAAGGGTTTTCTCGCGAAAGGTACGATAGCCGAAGTGACGGAGGCATTCAGTTCTCTATCCAAACACTACAGGTTATCCATTGCAAACCCCTTGAGCGGCGGTTTCATTTCTTTACCCCTGTCAAGAACCACCCTACATCGGGGTCTAGACGAGGCAATTCCGGCAGAACATGAGGTAAATGGTTAGAAATTCTCTTGCTCAGACTAACATAAATCTTTCGAGTTTTGCTTTGCATTATACTCAAACTTTAACTCAAGTGTCTTAAGATGATGAAGAGCATTCATTTCTCTATCCTATACACTCTACCCTTTGCATAGCCCACTTGAGCCTACAAATTCGTTTCTTAAACCCTTGTTGGTGATCATTGCTCATTCTAACGTGAAGATGGTGCCATCCCCAAGGGGCAGAATTGAAGAGAATCGAGTCAACAGAGAATTCCCGAATAAACTCATCTCATGTGCTAGATTTTTCATGTAATGTCTGGCATAATTTTTGTAAATTGTCTTATTGTTGTAATTCCTTAAAGAAAAAAAAAAGGGAATTCAAATCACGGGATTGTCAAAAAAGAAGAAGACGCAAGTGTAGCCTAAAAGAAAAGGGCCCGCTCCTGAAAAAAAATAATCGAGACGTAAAAAAAAAAGGACGAAAATTCAAGACTTCGAGACAAAAAGAAAAGACGGGAGCCGGGAGTAAGAAAAGCGAAGGCTGGTCTCATAGAAAATCTCGGGCATTAAAAAGCAAAGTGCCTATCAAAAGCAAGGCTAATGTCCATTCAAACCCTTGTTCCCTTGTAAAGTACTTTCAAATTTTCAATGTACATGTTTGCATTTTTGTAAATCCCCAATGGGTCGACTCGTAAAGAAAAATCCTAGAGGATCCAAATTGTAAAATGTAATCCTCGACTGAATTTATGCCATCTTCAAGCAATGATGGAATCAGCGGAATCAAATCTGGAAGGCCAAGATTGGTGATAAGGCAACAATGATCATCAACATCAAGCCCTTCTCATATACTTTCTGAGCTAAAACGAGCCTTTTCGTTTCAGTCCCAAATCCCAACATACGTTACAACCCTTGGAAGTCTCTTTTGATTAGGGCATTTGAGTTAACGTAGAGTTGAATGATTTTAAGCATCGCTCGAAGAAATTCGAGCAAGATTATTTCTCTCTCATTTTTGCAGGGTTCTTGACTTGTAAACTCGGAGCAGATGATGAAGATTCTCTTTCAAAAAGCCTTGACTCCACGGAGAGTCCCCTTTTGTGAACCTTTGACCTAGCCCTCATTACGATCCTAATCAAGACCTCCAGACCGGCTCGGTCGTACCAATTGCGAGATTACTCAGACCCTTGTCGAATACGATGATAGTAAGATTGAGTGATTCTCTTGAATCATACAGCCAAGGTAAACAACTTTTCTCGAGAGTGAGAAAACCCTTTTGGACTAAAGTTCCCCATTCAGGTTACATTCGAGGCATTCATAAATGACCTCCCTAGGTAGAATTGGTAATGCAAACTTGACAAAATAGTTTTGCATGAACCAATTGAATTCTAGAACGTACGCTTGTACGTGTTACCTCTAACACCATCTGATAGGTAGTGCATTCTCAATGTTCGAGTTACCTTCTGAGGTCTCGAAATTCATCCAAGGATTATTGAATGAACAAACCATGCTGGTAAGTGCCCACCAGGCGATCTTCCAAGCTCTCAGGTAAGTATATCTTCAACCTGAACCTTTCAAAAGAGTGAATTCTGATGATTGTCAAGGTGCTCGAATCCATTGCGGCACATATGATCACTCAAGTACCCACTTTCTTCAGTGAAGCGTGATTTTTATGAAATACATGTCGCATTAGCATTGGTTTGTCTATGCGCATGATTATTCTTCGAGTGAAAAGACAGGTATGACCCAGTCAGCTTGTCCTTCCCTTAGCCGTTTGCTCAAAGAATCCAGGTAAGTTTTCTAAATCCTTTTCAAATTGACAGCTCTGCTAACTTTAGTTGTCATTTTGATCCTTTCAGTTCACGATCGACCTGCTCTCGTGTTCTTGATCTTTATCTTTACCCAATTCACGATCGACCTGCTCTCGTGTTCTTGATCTTTACCCGGTTCACGATCGACCTGCTCTCGTGATACCTTTACCCAAGTCATAATTGACATGCTCTTGTGACTTCGACATCATCCAGTTCATGATCGACCTCTCTTGTGATCTGGATATTTACCCAACTCATGATTGATATCATGAGGAATTTATCGACCCATGACCGACTTGCTCTCGTGGTCTCGATATATGTTATCAAAGTCATGATCGACCTGCTCTTGTGACTTCGACATTTAATCCAGTTCAGAATCGACCTGCTCTTGTGATCTGGATATTTACCCAACTCATGATTGATATCATAAGGAATTTTCCCAATTCACGATCGACCTGCTCTCGTGTTCTTGATCTTTATCTTTACCCAATTCACGATCGACCCGCTCTCGTGTCCTTGATCTTTACCCGGTTCACGATCGACCTGCTCTTGTGATCTGGATATTTACCCAACTCATGATTGATATCATGAGGAATTTTCCCAATTCACGATCGACCTGCTCTCGTGTTCTTGATCTTTATCTTTACCCAATTCACGATCGACCCGCTCTCGTGTTCTTGATCTTTACCTGGTTCACGATCGACCTGCTCTCGTGATACCTTTACCCAAGTCATAATCGACATGCTCTTGTGGTCTTGGTCTTATCTTTATCCAACTCATGATCGACCTGCTCTCATGAGGTTTTTACCCGGTTCACGATCGACCTGCTCTCGTGATACCTTTACCCAAATCACAATCGACATGCTCTTGTGATCTTGGCACTACATTTCCAGCTCATGGTGACCCGCTAAAATGATGGTGGTTCCAAGAGAAATTTTACCGACTCACGAAGACCCGCTAAAACGATGGTGGTCTCGAGAGACATTTCCAGCTCATGGCAACCCATTAAAACGATGGTGGTCCCAAGAGACAAAATGGTGCAGCTTGAACCATAACTCAAGCACATTTCATAATCAACATATCTTGCGCTGTCTCGTATCAGAAAGAAATATCTGATAACAGATAAGGCCCTAATACCTTAAGATCCTTATATCCCAAAAAAGGAGCTTGGAAATTAAGGGAATCATCAGCATCACGAAGTGTCTGGTAAAACAGATATTTTATATGCGATCCATGTGCAGGTTTCCCTATTCTATTCCGTGGAAGAGAGAAGCCTGGGCATGTTTTTAATTACAGTCTTGCATTTCATGCATCATCTTTATCTGCATAAAAAATGGGATTAAAACCCCACCCAAAAAATAATCATTCATCAATTGCATTGTCAAAATTTAGGTTCAATCTTGTCTTTGAGCGAAACCTCTGCGAGCCTCCACTCAAAGAGGGGCAGCTGTGGACACCTAAATTCTGACTAACATTTCTAGTCATTTTTCCATAAAAATTAGAACTAAATTTAGTTCTTGCCAAAAATAATCATGTAATTTTTCGTATTTATTCATGCATCGCATTCAGACTAACGGCGGAAGATTCGAGTTTTTAAAATGATAGGCGATCGGACTAGGCACGAATTCCGGCGAAGGATTTATCTTTTGAAGGCTCGAACTTAATCAGAAGAAGAAATATTTCCTCAAGGACTGAATTGCAAACCCGTAAAACCTCAAGGACTAAAGTGCAAATATTCAAAACTTGAGGGACTACTTTGCAAATAACCAAAAGATGGAGTTAGTGGAGAAATTAGAAAGGGAGATGGAGAAGGGGAGATAGAGAAAGGAAGATGGAGAAGGGGAGATAGAGAAAGGAAGATGGAGAAGGGGAGATTGAGAAAAGAAGATGAAGAATGAGAGATTGAGAAAGGAAGATGGAGAAGGAGGGGTTGAGAGAGTTTAGGAGGAACTTTGGGAGAAAATTTTTTGGAGAAAAGAATCTTTGAAAGAGAATTTTTTTTGAGAGCTTTGGAGTAGAGGAAGAGCTTTGGGAGAAGAATTTTTGAAGAAGAAGTTCTTGAGAGCTTGAAGAGAGATATAAAAAAAAATCATCAAAGTGAGGTGAGAAAATACTTGTGTGCGAAAGAAGAAAGAGTTCGGTTGAGAGATTTCCCGACCGAGTCCTCCTTGCCAATCTCTTCATCAACACAAAGCCGCAAGTCCATCCCCGTCATTCGAGCCGTGGTCCAAGGTCCCGATCCACAAGACAATTTAAGGTTCGAACTCGGTAGTCGAATCCGCCAAATTAGGTAACGATTCTAATCTTTTTTAGAATATTCAAAAACTTTGTTTACCTAATTGATTGGAATCCCGATTAAATCTTCTCGGATATATCATTCCACCATGCTTAAAAATTGCATCTTCCAAAATTAACATCATGTAGATAATTGCACGTGCAATCCATCTTGTAAATATTTCGATTAGATTGCATTTTTATTAAACTTTCACGGCATACATTGCATGTAGTTTAATTCTTACATTTTCATAAAAAAGAAAACCCAAAAAATTGCACCTTTGGACTTCAAGTGAGAATGTATCAAAATTGCCAAATTGAACTTTTTTCGTGAAGTTGGTACCGAAAGGGCATTAATTAAAAAATTAATGTAATCAAGTTCCCGGACCCTTAATCTCTGGTTCGTAGAGGTAATTTAGTTCTCCCGCTAATTTACTTAGGTTTCTAATCGGCCTACCAAGAAATGATTAGTGGCGACTCCAAGATAAATCTTTGCATGAAATTGAACCTAAGTTGCGATTTGGTAGAACTTGGGAGGGTTCGAGCTAAGTTAATTAATCTAATTAATTAATTTGGTAATCCATCAACCTAAAATTGGGAAAGCCGATTTTTTAGGTCGCGACAAACTGCTGGATTGTCTTAACTGCAGCATTATTATGCACCTCCACAATGTCATATATAACACAATTAGGTGTTAGAATCGGTTGTTTAAATATCAGACTATGAATATACTGATTTTTTGTTATATTCAACTCACGCTTAATCGTAGCACGTAACTCATCAATTGTGGATATGTTTCCAAATCGAAACATAGTAGATTGTCCACCTTCATAATCCTGTCCAAATTCATTTCGTACTATTCTACCTTCCTAGTGCAAAGTCGCAAAAGATGCAGACTACATTCTGCTAAATAAAAAATTACAAATTATTTTGCCTCTAAAATTTAATAAATATTTTCCCATACACATTAACAAATTAAAATTATAACTATCAATATAACAAATGAAATAATTTCCATAACAAAATAAATAATAATAATACAACAAATGCAAATAGGGTAAAAATATATTTACGAATTTAGGTATTCTTTAAAAATATTTATGGATTTAGGGCATGTGCGGCTATTTCACAGCCAGTTTTCTATTTCGAAGGCTCGAAAAATCGAAATCAATAGAAATAGGTTGGACCAGTTACATGTGGTCATTCCCCATTTTCTGTTATTTTTTATAAAAAAAAATTGAAATTTTTCTAAGGCGATTTACCCACAAGGGGTAGAATTGTCATTTAGAAAGGAAGGAAGGACCAAAATAATCAAGAATAGGATCTAGTCAATTAATTGACCAAATCCTAATTTCTGAGATTTTTTTGAGTTTTTTTGAATTTTTCTGGAATTTTTCTATTTTTTTAGAAATTTGTTTTTCTGAAAATTTTTTAGTGATTTTCTAATTTTTATTTTATTTTTCTCAATTTTTTTTTATAATTTTTCTGGAATTTTTCCAATTTCTTTAAAAAAATTTATTTTTTGAATTTGTTTTTATGTTTTAGTGATTGTAGGATTTTTTTTTATTTTTCGAATTTTTTTTAGAATTTTTCTCAAACTTTTCAATTTTTTTAGAATTTTTTTTATTTTTGATTTTTTTTGTGATTGTCTTTTTTTTATTTTCTGATTTTTTTATAGAATTTTTCGGGAATTTTTCATTTTTTTAGAATTGTTTTTTATTTTCTGATTTTTTTTTGGGGCCGGGTCTACCTGGTCAACCTGACCCGGGCCCCCAGCTCAGGTCAACCAGACCCGGGCGCCTAGCTCGGGTCACTCCCCCTCGGGGTTGACCTAAAAAACAGCGTCGTTCACTTTTTATTTATATATATATATTTTTTCTATTATTATTATTTTTTTGATTTTATTTGTTTTCTAATTTTCTTTTTCCTCTTTTTTTACTTTTTTTATTCATTTTCTGAATTAGGTCGGTTCGACCCAGCCCACAAACCCGAAGACCCGGCCCAAACCCACTCGGATTTGAACCGGGACTAAAACGACACAGTTTTTGGCATTTTATTATTATTATTTTTATTGATTTTTGTTTTCAAATTTTTTTATTTTTCTATTTTCTGGAAAAAATTTATTATTACAGACAAATCCTACCGTCCAAGTTTGCCCATGTGGCTAGCCCACGTCCGTTGGATTAGGAGACTAAAACCAACGGCTCAGATCTAATCGAAGACTAAATATATACCGTCCGATTTAATTACCACATCCTACGGTCCAGATCTAACCAGGAGACCTAATCTAAACAGTGAAATAGCTCAAAAAACGACAAATAAAACGTATCATAACATGCTTGAACCGACTCTAGAAAGGATATTGGTGTTACATTGATCTGTAGGGCGAGATCCGGGCTGGTTTGAGGTAGAAACTCCGCTGGACAGCACCTCCACAGTGGGCTAAACGAGCTGGAACGCGAGCTATGGGGCAGTGACCTTTAAAGGCTTAGACGGGTAGCCCTAGGTGTCGAATGGTCGCACCGTCAGGAACGTCACAATGGCAAGTGCTGGTCGAACAGGGCGAGTACGGCGGCGCACGGTGGAACGGCGCGAGGCTACTCTTGACGGACGACGACGAGGCAAGGGTCTTCGACTGTGTGCTCTCTCTCCCCCTCACTCTTTTCCTCTCTTTCTTTTTTCTCCCCCACTCTTTTTCGTGTGCTCTCTTCTCTGTCCCAATTCTCTGCCTTTTATCGCCTGAAGTGTGATAAAGAGCACCTTTAGGCTTATGAAGCCTGAAGGTGCCAAAAGCTTCACGTGAAGCTTGGTGCCTGCGGGCTTCACGTGAAGCCTGAAGTAAAGGCGCTTGCAGGCTTCACGGGAAGCCTGCAGGGGGGCCATGCTGCTGCACGGGCCCCCTGCGGCATGTTGATTGCCGCACAAGGCCTATGCGGCACTTTGAATGCCGCACGGGCCCAATTTTAGTAAATAAGAAAAAATTGCCCTAATTTGGTAAATATTTTTTTTTTAGACCCGTTTTAAAAAAAAACCCAATCTTTTCAAACCCTAACTTGTAGAAAAACAACACAAATATGAAAAATACTCCTTGAGAAATGTGTCGTGTTGCATGACATAAAAAAGCACGCATATATAAAGGGCTTATCGGTTCCATCGGATGGTACCGGTCCGATTCTAGGGACCTCCAGTACGGTCCTCGATTCCGAAAATTAGGAATCGGGACCACTAGTCCGATTTCGGTTCTAGAGGAAATCAGACCGTATCGACAACCGATTATCCCTAATGCAAGTCTCTTACTAAAAACATTAATTCGATGATCACTATTAAAAAAAATAAAAGTGATAATCCCTGCATCTTGTTGTTAATCAAGTTAGCATTATCGTTTTCTTAAAAAGAAAACTATGTAAACCCTTTGGGGAGGCTACGTGGAGAAGAAGAACAGTGGGGGATGAGCGTCAAGCAGCCCACTAGATCAAGACGTCGTCCTTTTTCTTGCATCTTTTGCTTGTTCGAGATTCATTCCGACCCAATATGATCCCTGTATCACTCGTCAATCTTACTTGGGATTTAGTTATGTCGACGCGATTTCTTCTCGAAATCACAAGTAATTGTTGACGAGTCCTTCATGGGTCGTATTCTCCAACATCCAAATCCATTGTTTCTTTGCCTCGGTCTCGGAGGGAGTTGTAGCAGTTGCAGGTAAAGATCAGAGTTCGATCTTTCTCGTTCTGGACTTGTGCAGTTTCCCACTCGCGTGGAGTGAGTTTGCGGATCTCTGCTTTTCTAGGAGGGTTTCTGTTTCGTGTTCTTGTGGCGGTACCTCCGAGGCTGAATTGGATCTAACTTACCCATTGCTATATGTTCCGAGCATCTAAAGAAGATTGCAAATTTGGCCTGGGAGCAGATGAAAGTTGAGATGTTATAGGAACCTTGAATCGTCAATCGATATCCTCATTTTTTCTGCTTTTTTTCCCCAGCCCTGTCTAGAAAGATTAGTCAAACCTTGCGTTTGGAAATGCTGCTTTTTTTTTCATTTTTGGACGTCTTAATTTGTTTTGTAGAAAAGAAAAACTGTAAAAGTATGTTGGGCTTTTGATAAACTTGAACTTCGCTTGATATAGCTACAACTGATCTGTGGTACCTATGCCACAATTCCTTTAGATGCAACTGTTGCTGGATGGATTTTCTTGGAAAATTGACATGCTCTGAATACTTGACTAGTAGAGAGTAATCCCTGCTCTATGGTGAATCTGCAGGTGCATTGCCTTGTCTGGTTGGATAAAGTGAACATTGAAATGAATTGGGAAAAAGATTGGATGGGTGATGTATTAATTCACCATGAAGGCGATTGAGGCATCTCTCAACACTATGGCGAGGAACTTTGTATAGTCTTAGCTCTCGTGTAATTATTTTTCCCCTGATTGCAGCATTTGTTTAGAGAAATAAGGGAATCGCTTCCCCAAGTGCAGCAACTGGCCAGCCTCCTTCATTTACATCGGAAGATGGCTATGACAATGGCTCTGGTAATGAAATATTTCATCACATAGCGACACTTTTCTAAACACCCAAACCATCAGAAGTTTGAAGTGAAGCTGGTTGATTTGAATGCGGCTTCTGCACAGTTTGCACTCTTTTCGTGGGTGCGATCCTATTTCAGATATTATTTCAGATATCAAGTTTAACGAAGCATGCTGGTTTTGATTATCTGTATGCTTTGGAATCACCAGTGGCTTTAACATTAAAAAGAAAATTGTCGAGTCAGTGTTTGATTGACTAGATTATTTTGTGGCTTTTCCTTTGTTCTTGTTTAACGATTACGCTAATCTGTATCAGGGTGCTTATGTGTTGTTTTGTAGGGGTGCTGCGTCACAGGCATACATATTTTGGTCCTGAAACATCGTGAGCTCCTATTGTGCAGTAAACAATTTAAAAGAATAAGAACTGAGCATGGATAATGAGCAAATTTTATTATTTGAGTCCTGAAAATCTTACTAGAACTCCTAAAAGATAAATACTCTCCTTAGTGGAAATTTGACTGGAACTAACGTGAGGGAGCTCAAGACGACTTGCTTTTAGCTATGGACCTTGATGGAATGACTTTTGACTAGGTAGTGTCATGGTAGAGTCGGAAGAAGTAAACCTCCCTAAGAAGTTTTGGAATTTGGAGAACAAGTCTGCAATTTTTAAGTTGATTACAGTTTTTTTAGGGTCGGAAGAAGAAGTAAACTTTCCATAGAAGTTTTGAATCTTGGAGAACAAGTCTGAAATTTTTCAGTTTAGAACAGTTTTCTTTCTCCTTTCGGCAATCCCTTATGTCTTTACTGTAACATTTTTGTTTGTATGCAAATGCTTTCGAGGCTTGTGATGGACTTTTATTCGTTAATATGAGTCAAAACAAGTAGAAAAAAAATTAAGAGCTTTCTCTTCCCTCCCTCTGCCCTTTACCACCACGGTCCTTGTTGATCTTGAGCGGAGGTTAAGATGCGGGATCCACTAAACAGTCAAACAACTTCCTTCTAAGGTTAGACCCTATGGAAAGCAGGGGTTTTAGCTCGTAGCATCTCTAATATAAATCAGCATGGAGTATAACTCTGGCATGAAGTAATCTGAAGCAAGTTAGTATGGCTCTCTTCAAATTTCCTTCTATTTCTCGTATAGTAAGCATTTTTATTCGTTTTATATTTTGAGATAGAAAGTGCAGAAATTTCATTACTCGATCTGCCGGTGGGATTCCGATTCAGACCAACAGAGGAGGAACTTATCAATCATTACCTGAAGTTGAAGATACTAGGCGACAAAATGGTCGAGCGGATAATTCCCGAGGTTGATGTCCATCACTTGCCACCTTGGGATTTACCCAGCAAGATAAATGGTAAGACACCATCAAAACTGTCCCTTCATCCTTCCAAAAATGCGATAAGTTCATGGTTGGTCCATGCTATTCCCTTTTGGGGTTCTGTGTCTGTTGGTTTGCTTTTGTAGTTTGAAGATTTTCTACTGTGAAATTATGCAGAACTATCAAGTATAAACTCAGATGGTGATGAATGGTTCTTCTTCTGCCGTCTGCAAAATAAGTATCCTCAAAGTAAACGGACTAGAAGATCAACTGATTATGGGTCGTGGAAGAAAACTGGTGGAACTCGCAAAATCAGGACACGGGACAAAAAGAACATATTAGGTTTGAAGAAAATTTTGGTTTTCAAAAAACGTCAAAGTCCCAAAAATGCCCAGACCAAATGGGTACTGCATGAATGTCACCTAAATGCTGATCTTATGGGCAACGTCCTCACTGACCAGGTACTCGATTTCTTGCTTTTCCTTTCCTCTTGCAGAGAACTTAAGCGCAAATCGTATTTGAATCATTTAAGGATATATTTGAATGATTGAGGTCGCTAGATGAATGTTTCCATTGCAAGAGCTTTCATTTAACGGCCTTCTGATTTCATTTTCTTCTCTGACTTAATTTTTTGGAGTTGAGATTGAGCAGCTTACTTTGCTCTGACTTTTACTTGAAAAGAAGCAGAGAGCCTGAGCACACCAGTATCTGCTCGCTTCATCGGAATTTTCCAAAATCTCCACAGTTATTCCTCCATTCAACGATTAACATCCCTCCAAGTCCCACCACCCTTGGAAATCCGATTCCTCTGCCGTTGGTCCTATACTGTTTTGATTTGCGAAACGCTTCTGAATAGCCTTCAGGTTCAACACTGATTGCAACATTTGATCGCTTTGATGTATTGATTCGTTCATCATGTCGGGTGACTTCTTCGACCGGAGAGGCAGAGGACTGAGAGGGATTTCGGAGATAGGTGAGGATCTGGTGCTATTGCCCACTTCGGACTTCTCTTTCATTTTCAGAAACGGGGGGCAGATCCAGAATTCGGAGGAACTAGGAGGAGCATACGCTCAATATGTGCTTCTTTTGCTCTGCTGTAATTACTAGGGTTTGAAGAAGGAAATGAGAAAAAATGGAGGGTGGATTTGTATTATTGGGAAATAGTGTAGACAGAGTTTGTGCCTCGTGGGGGTGTGAATGTGAAAGTTTCTCTTCTTGTCTCGGACAAATCTGTGAAAAAAAAATGTCTATTTAGTAAAAATACATTTTCCTTTCCAAACGGCGGAAAACGTTTTCCTTTTCATATTTAGGTTTTAGCTAAACACCGGAAAATATGGTCATTTTTCAGGAAAATATCTTTTTCCTGAAAAACATTTTCCACAAATATCATATTTTCCGTAAAACAACGGAGCCTTAGGCAAGAATTGGATTCATAATAGGAAACCTAATCAAATTAGGAAAGCTACTCGAATTGGGAAATTTTCATTTTTGAACTCAAATTCAAAATATATATTCAACAATGAACGACTAAGGCAGATTATCAAGGCAAACATCCTTGATAAAATGACTATATGTTCAAAAAAGGTGCCACTCTCTATGGAGATATGAATCCGATTGCATTCGATCGAAAAACTCACATCATCTCTAATTAAAGCTATTCTACTCACAAAATTGATTCTCATAAAACTTGAGAGCAAGACGGCATCATAAAATCATTTTTCAAATATCTATTCATCATTTTAACTTGGAAAAATTTAAAGTAAATACATCAGTTATATTATTAAATCAATGCCATGCGCGCATATAAAGTTATATTCAATATAATCCCCAAAACCATCAATTCTATGAGAATTTAAAAGGGAAAAGGAAAAGGAGAAAGATGACAAATGAAAGGGAGAATATGACACCTCGAAGCAAATCGTTTCTTCTGTGTAGAACAAAAGGAAAAAATTGTTCCTTCAGAGGAATTCAGAAGGGGAAAAAATGTTCATTTTGAGGAATTCAGAAGGAGTTTTATAGAACAGAAGAAGATTTCTGTGTAGCAAATCGTTTCTTCTATGTAGAACAGAAGGAAAAAATTGTTCCTTCCGAGGAATTTAGAAGGAAAAAATGTTCCTTTTGAGGAATTCAGAAAGAACTTTCGAAAGGAGTTTTATAGAATAGAAGAAGATTTCTGAGGAATTTAGAGGGATGAATCTTCCTATCTTTTTCTTCGTACATATTCAATGACGGTACACGATATATATACACAAAAATGGCTTATTCTAATCTGTACACAATATTGAATTCCCTAAAATCAGGGATTGCACAGAATAAAATATTAGGCTTCCTAAAATTACAACCTTCCTATTTAACTTATCTTACAACTCACGCCAACACTCCCTCTCAAGTTAGTGCATAGATGTCTTTGATGCCCAACTTGTCAAGTGAGTTGTGGAAGATCCTGCCGGAGACAGCTTTTGTAAGCATATCAGCTAGTTGTGCTTCAGATTTGACAAATGGGAATCGAACTATCTTGGCATCAAGATTTTGTTTGATGAAGTGTCGATCTACCTCAATGTGCCTAGTACGATCATGCTGAACTGGATTATGAGAAATGTCAATAGCTGCTTTATTATCGCAGAAAAGATTCGTTTCGGACTTAGGAGCAAAGCCAATTTCTTTCATCAATCTCTCAATCCAAAGGAGCTCACAGAGCCCTTTAGCCATTCCCCTGAACTCGGCCTCAGCACTCGATAAAGCTACTACTTTCTGTTTCTTGTTCCTCCATGTAACTAGATTCCCTCCTACAAAAGTAAAGTAGCCTGAAGTTGATTTCCTATCAGTAATACTCCTAGCCCAATCTGCATCTGTATAGCCTTCAATATTAAGATGATAATTCTTTGAGAATAAGAGCCTTTTTTTGGAGTAGACTTTAAATAACGAAGAATCCAAACTACAACATCCATATGATCTTCACTAGGTGAATGCATAAACTGACTAACTTGCTCACAATATATGCAATATCTGGACGAGTATGAGATAGATAAATTAATTTACCCACCAGCCTTTGATATCTCTGCTTATTAGTTGGTGCCTGATCTAGGTATTCTCCAAGCTTGTGATTCTGAATAATCGGTGTATCCGCCGATTTAAAGTCTACCATCCCCACTTATGACAGTAAATCTAATATATATTTCATCTGAGAAAGAAATATACATTCTTTTAATCTAGCCATGTCACGACCTATCCTTTCCCCTCTCGAGGATCGTTTAGGTTTAGAGGCACTACCTATCATTTTAGGCGCAAATTCTCTCAAATCTTGCCTTGCGTAACACTCGAATTAGTTTTCATAATTTAACATTCTAAACCATTAAGAGTCGCCACTAGCCTTTGGGGTCGGCTAGAAACCAATTGAGATATGGGAGTAATATCTCAATCCCTACACAACCAAAGCATCTAGGTTCGGGGATGTATTTACGCTAATTATCTAATTAGCGCCCTTTCGGTACCTTACCGATTGATATTTCTAAAGTGACCATGCATTTTGCTCATTACTCGAAACTCAAAGACATCTAACCAGAACTAGGTGACCATGCATGATGTTTTTTTTTTTTTTTTTTGGTCTTTTTCATGTAACTATCTATTTAGTTCTCATGCTGACATTCAGGAAAGAAAAGAAAAGAAAAATTTTAACGGAAAAGAAACCTCAAGCGATTTTAACAAGACACAGAACGACAATCAAGTAGTGAAATATTTGAAACGGTTATTTATTGACGAAAAAATAAACACGCAGATCAATCAAAATGAATTGCAGACTCAAACAATCGAATATAAAACATGGTCGGATACATAACGAATTAGACCAGAATGGCCATCGGTCGCCTTCCATTATGAAATAGCGACTAAAAAAAAATAATCAGGAGGGAACACAAATGAAAAAAAATAGTTTGGTTCTTCCGAAACGAAAATTTTACTTTTCTTTTTTATGTCCCTTTCGTTTTTCATATAAACAAAAAAAAAACGTATTTCTGATTCTTCATTGCTTTAGGTTACGAAAACTTCCATTATTTTTTACAGGGACGCTAAACAGACACAAAATAACAAAACTATAAGTCTGGTATGAATCATCTTAAAGCACAGTGGGTTATATACAAAGGGGGTTCCTCTTCTTTAGTCTTTCCTCAAACACTTGCTCTTACAGACAATTAATTAAAACTGCCTCATGAAGTGTTTTCATGACCGCATATCTCGAACCTCGGGGATCGCAAGCAGCAAACTCAAATATGGATACAAACTACAATGCACACATAATGGTTTGAACTAAGTAGCAAAGGATAGATCAAACGAAGTCCCGATGAAAGTTCGCCCCAATGCGCGAGTTCGACATGTTTCGAGAAAAGCTGGGTTTAAACCCAAACAAGTGAATGAGCTTCATTCAGGTTAGAAATCTTTCACGTATGCACTAAAAAGGAAAAAGTGTTCGATCCCAAAGGAACTAGATAACGTGTAATTTCCAGCGCATCGATCGGTTCTGGAAACGGTTAGACGCACTCATTGAAAAAGCAATGCAAAGCAAGCTATATGGGAAATCCCTAGTGACCGACCACATGACTCATCAACACTTTTGCAGCAGCGAAACTACAAACGACCAAAACAAGACCAAGGCCAAGAGGAAAAAGAAAACAACAGAATATCTGGTCATAACATGGCATGAACGAATTCCACTTTGCTCGAATTATAATGTCAACTTGAGTTCGGGTTCGCCGGACCGAGGAAAACAAGGGTCTCGGTCCGACGAACCTGAGTAGTTAGAAAAACGAAAGAAAACCAGACTCAGCAGCGAGTATATTACCTGACAGGTGAACTCGATGTCAAGAACCTTGGTAGCCTTCCTTGTCCTCTAGTATGTTCGGACCTCACTCTTTCTCTTCTTTTTTTTCACTTTTCTCTCTGTTTTTTTTTTCTCCGAGAGAGAACGACCAGACCCCCCTTTTGTTCTGCCCCTTCCTCCTTTTATCCTCTTCTAGTTGTGCTGCCCAAGCTACTCAGCTAGTTTGGTTCTCATTCTTCTCGGGGATCCACCTCCCTTGAACCGCAAGAGGCAAAAACCATCCCAATCCCCTGCTCCTGTGTCTTTTCGACCGAAATACTCTGCTGTTGGCTCTGTACAGTCACCATTCTCTGCTGATGATTTTTTTTAACAGCCGCCCGAATCTGCCTCTGAGAACCGCCCACCTCAGCTCTACGTTATTTCCAAATCTGCTTCAACTTGTTTCTTGATCTTGGTTATCATTCCTTTCTGCTGAAGCCGAAATTCTCCTGCTCCAAGTCCCATCCACCTCTCTCGGTAACCAATCTGGTGGCTTGCGGCTTCTTGGGAACAAGCAGAACCAAGTTGCAACTTGAGAGTCTTCACAACTTGCTTCTTGTTCTTCATTCATCATTTCCCCTCTGCTGCAGCTGAAATTCCTTGCTAGATATAATGCTCTTCACAGCCGACATTCTCTGCTATTCTCACTTGCACAGCCGCTCAAATCATCCTCTAAGAGTGGATCAACTCCAACTTGCAGCTTCAATTTGCTTCTGGTCATCATTCTTTTTGTTGAAGCCGAAATTCCCTGCTGTTTTTCCCCTGTACAGCCACCCAAATCATCCTCTAAGAACCAATCAGCTCCAACTTGCAGCTTCAACTTGCTTCTAGTCATCATTCTTTTTGTCTCAGGTGTTCTCCCCCCTGTCTTTTCAGCCGAAAATCCCTAGGTGCAGCGTATTCAGCGACAAGTTGTTGGACCTGCTGCTTCCCTCGGGAATGAGGTCAACTCAATTTCAATTTGTTCTTATCCTCTACTGCAAATATTTCTGCTGTAGATATTATCCCCTGCTGAAAATATTTTTTGCTACAGATATTATCGCCAAGTGTAGATAATATTCTCTGCTGCAGATATTATCTCTACTGTAGTCGATATTATTAGATATTCTGTATTTTCAAATTTCTTTTGCAGCTGTCCTCTTTCTTTCTAACTGTGGCGTCATCATTTTCTTTTCCTTTTGTCTCGTTCGGTGTAGTCAAACGGAAGAACAAAAACAAAGGAAGGGATTGCGTGGCCGAAACAAAGAAAGAGGAAAACAAATAGAATGGGCCATGAGGTAATAAAGAAAAGAAAAACAGGAGGGAAAAAAAATTGAGAGCCGGGTTGTCGATGCGGGTCTGGCATTAACCTCGCTTGATCTGATATGTTTTGTTTTGCTTTCTTTTCTTTTCTTTTTTTGGGTGTGTAACCACAATAAGCGTATTTACATGACTTGGTCTATTCTATTCTACGGAGAAAAATAAAGTACAAGGCTGACAAAATTAGGTGTCAACAGCTACCCCTCTTGGAAGGGGAGTTCGAAGATGTTCCATTCCAAGACGAACGAACACCTAATTTTGTTTCGTAAAGAACAGGCTTGGCCTTCTAAAAAAGGAAAATCGGCACAATCATATAAGAATAGGCTTGGCCTTCTAAAAAAGGAAAATCGACACAATTATATAAGAAAGGGCTTGGCCTTTCTAGCAAAAAAGGAAAAGCGGCACGACCGTGTAAGAACGGGCTTGGTCTTCTAGCAAAAAAAAAATGGAAAAGTGGCACGACCATGTAAGAACGGGCTTGGCCTTCTGGCAAAAAGGGAAAAGCGGCACAACCGTGTAAGAACGAGCTTGGCCTTCTAGCAAAAAAGGAAAAGTGGCACGACCGTGTAAGAACGGGCTTGGCCTTTTGGCAAAAAGGGAAAAGCGGCACGACCGTGTAAGAACGGGCTTGGACTTCGGGGAGTGGCACAACTGTGTAAGAACGAGCTTGGCCTTCGAGGAGCGGCGCGACCATGTAAGAACGGGCTTGGCCTTGGGGGAGCGGCACGACCGTGTAAGAACGGGCTTGGCCTTCGGGGTAGCGGTACGACCGTGTAAGAATGAGCTTGGCCTTCGGAGAACGGCACCACCGTGTAAGAACGGGCTTGGCCTTCAAGTTCACCGTACCTGTTCAAACAAATTTCTTTCGAAACAAAACATAACTCTCGCTGGAGAAATTGCCTTCAATGCATGGGCAAATAAAGCTAATTTCGATTTCTTCGACGACCACTTGGCACTACATGATGTCACAAACTTGTCTTTTAAGTTAGCATGACATCACCAACCGTTAGACTCCGTGGGCAAAAACCAATTCATGGAAAAACGATTTTCACTCATGAAAAGGGTTTATTAAACATGCTAAACTAGAGTTCCTTTATCAGAAAGGACTTTTCACATACTCTTAGGAAAAGGCTATTTGATCCCAACCATTCGCTTGAGAACTCAAGACAATCACTCTCTATAACTCACACTCTTCATGCCTGAGGTTTCGGATACATTCACAATGCATACATTCTTGGTCAATCTGAAAGGTCTTTCGGGGACCGTAATGTTGGCTTGGTCATGGGCTTACATAGGGGTTTTCCTGCTTTGAGGCCACATTGGGGAATCATTCGAATCATTAACTTCGTCGGATTTACAAGTCAAGAACCTGGAAGATAAGACGAGAAATGATTGGCTCCACTCCTTTAAACGGTAGCTTCTTTGCAAAGTCTTTATGTCAACTCGGAACATCCCAATTGGAAGAGTCTTCGGATGGGTTGTAATGTCAGTTTGGGAAGGCTTACAAGGCTCATTTTTCTTTTTCAGGGGTTTATGAGTTGGTGACCATCTTGGCGTCATTACCAATCACACTCCGTTTGGGGAAAGCATCTAACTCTAGGGATCACAACATGTCTAGAGAGTCCATCGGCTGTCCATTCTGTATTTTGCAACTCAAGAGTCTCGCTCTTTTCAACATTTTTGTTTGAGGTAAGCTCTATGCTTTTCTGCATTTGGCTTTCTCTTTTCTGGGCTTCAGCCATGTTTTTATAAGGCACACTGCTTCTTTTCAGCCCTCTGATTTTTATCTCTCTTTTTTCTCTTCTTTGCTTTCGTCATGAGCTCTCTGAACTCTTGAGACATTTCACATCCACCAATCTTTTGGTATATCATACGCTTGGCCCCGGTGTGGGGGGGGGGTGATCACCACTTGGGTTTCAGAAATGAATGATTCGGGCTCAACTTGGCGAAGCAAAGGATAATCAGTGTTTGGGTAGAAGAAATAAATGCTCTTCCTCACTTTGGGATGCTTCGAGCTTTCATGAAGCTCCACCTGAAGTTACCACAAAAAGGTTAATGCAAGTGAAGGCAATTAAATCTTTCTTACCTTTTCTCTAACTGGTTTTCAACCACAACCTCCAACACTTGCCCCGGTGTGAGGTGGTTCTTGACAAGGGTATTTTGAACATCCTCCTTACTCAGGCTCAACGTGGATAGCAAGGGATATATCGTGTGTATAGGGAAAAGAAGGAACTGCCTTTCTTCACTTCGACCCGTGTACACGTGGCGAATGAGTCTTCTATCCTAAGACACGAATCTTCTTTTTCGCTCCACTCGACTGTTAGAGTGTATCAGGGATGTGTTTGGACATGACTTGCCTTACGTCATCCTAAACACTCTTGTTTGGCATATTCAATACCTCCTTTTCATTTTGCAAAATCATATGCTCAAATCGACCTTCGCTAGGTTTTTGATGCAAGATGCATATATGCAAAAATGAATGCATCATCTTAGGACTTGAGATGCCTATGTTCCTCACAAAGGACTTCATATGCCTAAGTTCCTCACAAAGGACTTACAGAATGCCTAGATCCCTCATCTAGGACTTGAGATGCCTAAGTTCCTCACAAAGGACTTGAGATGAACAAATGCTACTCAAAACATTTGAAGACAATGGTTTCAAACTTGTCATTGACCAAAAGACATTCAAGCGACCTTCTTTCTTGAAGGGTTTTAGGGAGAAGGATACTTACCTGATCCACACTGGACGGTTGATCCTACGAACATGGAAACGTTAGTGACTATCCTTTTTTATAAATGACAACTCGGAACGATACAATGTTGCCCTTGTGTCTGCTTCTCTGAGGATTGACATTTTTCCCTTCGTTTGAGCTCATGCTACTGTGCTTCTGGCAGACTTCTTTTATCCTTTCGCTTGTAGCTCCCTCCTTGTCATGAGAGTTTTTTGTTTGACTTCTGTCTTCTTTTAAGGGACTTACCTGCGGCGTGGCGACCTGGTAACCCTGTCACAAATAGAAAGAAACATGTCATTGCCTAAATCCTCAGGAATTGAAAGATCGAAAACGATACAACGCTACCCTTCGTTTGGGTCGATTTTAATAGCTGAAATCATGTCTTAACTTGCCATTAAAGACCAGAGTGATGCACGAGGAGCCTTAGACAAATGAACATGGAGCTGCTGACGTTGTCCTACAGTTTTGGCATATGGGGATTACGTCAGGGGATATCAACCCGCCCTAGTCACGCGATATCTCTAATGCATTTTCTCATTCAATGAGATGCTCGACCATCGGCTGGGGAACTGACTTCATCCTTCAATACATGGTACTGAGTGGATATGGTTATTTCAATCATCTCCACATGTGCACAAAGATAGAAGTCATGATTGCACGGATGACAAACCTTGTTGTCCATGATGCCCCCCCTGAACTGAAGACCACTTCTACTTAGGAGGTCTGCAAGCTTCACTGACATGGTCTAATTCTGTGTTTAAGACCTGCATGAACTTAGACTTACTGATTTAGTATTTTTGTGTTGGCTGACAGCTATTCTTCCATAACTTCAGACGGTTGGCCAATACAGATTTCTCTCATATAATCGCATTTTGATGAGGTCTCTGACATGATTACAACATCGCGAAGAGTAGAGAGGCTCATAATAGCCTATCTATCTTACTTGGCTCAACCAATTTCTTGTTGTTGAAGTTCCATCTTCCACCACGAGGAAAGGAATCTTCTACGCCTACCTTGAGCCATGGATGCAGGTAGGATACTGTCTATGACTTGACTAGACCAGACGCTGATCCGCGTTAACTAGCCGTTTCCTCATGCCCGCTCCTTTGATGCTTCAACCATCATCTAAACCCATCAGGCGATCCTTCAGGTTGCTTGAGGGGTGGAAAACAATCCATGATCACTTGATTCCTTCCTCATTCTTTGTTAGAGTATCATCTGAAATTTGAGCCAGAACTTTCAGGCAAACCCTTGGACTTTCGAGTGTCGACATTTCCTGTCGAACGATTCTTTGGGTATCGACATTTCCCAACTATCTTTGGGATTGTTTCTCCATATCTAAACATTTCCTATCAAAGAGGGGAGAAAACGTGTCAGTCATGTGATTAGAAAGGATAAATTAGAATTGATACCGAGTTACCCTTCACTTTGAACTCGCCACATGAGTGCTTTGCATTTTTCTTTTACGGGCTTCGCCGCTTGTCGACAAACGAGTGAATGAATTCATAGCCCACCAAGGTTTGAGAATTGCCCGAGATTCTGCAACCATCTGGGTCAAAGTCCTTTAAACTTGATTAAGCATTGGACCATTAAGGCCAACGTTGTGACAAAATGCTGACTTGGGTCCTTCTTGGCTAGGTACTCTCGTCCGTTTCTACAAAAAGGAAGGTGTAAAAAGTTTTTTATTATTCATTTACATCATTTACCAACCCCGAGGATTGAACCCGGGTCGCTTCGTACCACTGCCATCCCCCATGCCACTAGGCCGCGGGGCCGTAGGCATCCATGGGGGGCTCGTTTTTCCACTTAAGGGCTAGCTTCTGGATGATGTAGTCCTATCGCGTTGCATCGGACAACTCCATCCTACGATGCTCTCGAGGTAGTTGACAATCCCTCTGTCGAGAATGGAATAGACTCATATTAGAATTGAAATGATTAAGGGTAAATCGGAAACGATACAGGGTTACCCTTCTTCAAGCTCGCTCGGGCTTTTCATTTGCATTTTCCCACTTGAGGTTATTAAACATTCCTTCCTTTGGGAGCATTGGGTTATCGGGTGCCTTGCCCCACTGTGACATGAGCTTTCAACTGCAGTCCTCCTCAACGGATTGGGTGACTCTGACATTCGAGTTTGATTAGTGGGTACATGCTTCTTTTGAGTCCGCTTGTTTGTTGAAGGAGACATGATTTTTCCCCCGTAGTTGACTACATTATGGTCACCTGCCCTAGCTAGATGCGTTCTTTAGGAGGTTTAGACATGTTGGATGGCCTTCCATGTTTTCTCGAGATTTTCTCACTTGATTTCCCATGCCCCTTGCTTGGGCCATTTCTTTTTCACCTACGTGAGCAGAAATAATGCATTAGTTTGCATCTTGAGTCAATTCGAATTTAGGAACGAAGTATGCCCTTTTATCTTGATGTAAACAATTTGGCCTCATCATTTTTTCATCATAGGATGCATTGTCACTACAGTCGAGCGCAATCATTCATCTGCAAAATGAGAAATAGAATAAGTCATTTGTATTCTCAATCGAGTTAATTTAGGAACGATTCATCCTTATTGTTGAATCAGATGATTATATCCGATCTAGACTTGCTGGCAACAGTTTGTCACATCCACAATAGGCTATGGTCCATTGAAGAAATTTTCTCCGTTAAAGACTCTGCACTTTTCTTCAGGCGTTGCTTCTTCCATTGAAGGATTTTGGCCCACTTCCTCTCAATGAATGTCTTCTAGCACAGTTCCTTGTTCTGGAACACCTTTTAGACATTGTAGCACATGGGATGGTCTTCTCGATTGCGGCCGTACACGAATATGTCTTTTTCAAGATCGATGTCGAGGTCTTCGTCCACAAGGGCGTCGATGCTAAGTTGCTTCAGCCAGTGGACTGTGTTCCGCGACATGACGACCATGTATTTGATTTTGAAGTCATGAGCTCGGAGGAACTTGAGCAAGACGACATCGATCTGCTTGTCCTCAAGCTGGAGGATCCCACAGATGTAGGATTCTCATGCGGAGACGGGGGTCTCATCCGTTTCGGGTTCTTGGTGGCGTCAACAGAGATGACGACCTTCTTGTGGATTGGCATCGATTTCTCGAGCAGCTCGGACTTCACCGACGTGGTCGTCATCACGACCTTTCATTTGTCATCTGCAGGGGAAGAAATGCAACGTGTCATTCCGAAATTCAATTTCAATGAAACTTTGGACCGATACATCCGTTTCGTCTTGGATCGAACGATCCTGTCTTCATCACGTTTGGCGGCCATAGGTTGCCCCAATGGTTGGGTCCATTACTCCAATTGACTTTTGAGATTGGCATGGATGATTGCGTTCTGCCAAGAATTTCCTAGCTGGGAGGATTGTTGTCCATGTGGACGGGATGCACATCACACATGTCCGTCGGACCTTTACTTTACGCCAAAACCATGACATTTCGTGCCCCCGATCTATTCATTTCTTTTCTCCCAATTAACCACGTTCTACACATTTAGAAAGAAACAAATCAGTCGTTTGCAAAGATTCTAACTAAGACTAGGAATAAGATACATCCTTTTTTGTCATCTTTCGTCCTTCATCCGAAAAGTCCCGACACCAGGTGCTTCATTGAGTCCATCTGGCGACCATTTCCAGCTTTGAGCAATGGTTGATTTTTCTGGCTCGAATATGATGAGGCCTCTTTTCCTTGGTTTTGGAGCCGACCATCATATCTGGATTCTTGGTTTAACATCTCTTTATCTCGTCCACATTTCGCTTGCTTTGCTACACATGCAAAAAGATAATGATGTTAACACATAATTCAGAACGGGAGAGATCAGGAACGATACTCCCTTTTCATTCACATGTGGGTATGATCATCTCTTTGTTGTGGCTCTCCTCTGCTACCATCTACAAGAGCACGTGAACCACATCAAGTTATAAGCGAGACGAATGAGATTGGAACGATACGCCCTTTTATTTAACAAAAAATGAGGTATCTCCAAAATAGATCTCACTCTGTGGGAAACCGATTCAAATCGGTTCTACTTGTTTATTTCGGACGTCTTTCGCTAATCGACTCTAGCTTCGAAATCTATGTCTTCGTGTGGTCAATTAGGAGGATGTCAAAGATAAATATCATTTGCATCCTATTTGGAAGACGACGATGTCGGTACATGGATGGAAAATCGATCTTTCAATGAGGCCGCCTCTTATAATGAAAATGAGGCGACATTACCTGCCCCACAATCCCAGTTTAGGGGGTTTAGTATTTCGCCACGACTTCATCTTAAGAGAAAACATCATCAAAAGATCGTCTATGGTTATCAATAGGACACCCATTCAATTTTAAAAGTTTAGTGCATACAACGCGGCATTAATTTTGAAAATTTGCTTTGGGACACTCTTCTTGCAAAAGCAATGTGATTTTAAACTCACGTTTGAAAATCAAGGCGAAACCATCTGTTTTGTAGGGTTAGATTAAAGGAGTTTGAAATTCATAGTAAAGATTTACCGCCAAAAGTATTTTCCAAAAAATTTCGATTATGGGCTTAGACCACGCATGGCGCCCAATCGATTTCCACGAACTATCAAAAATAAACTTCGGGATGAACCGGTGAAAGGAGAAGTCATACTCACAATGGATAGCGAACGATCCCTGTCCAATCTCAACAAACATGCGCACGTTGTTCGTGAGTTCACTAGTAGGTGGATTCTACAGGCTAAAGGCTCCCATTCCAACTAGATCAAAAGAGTTTTCCCCAGTCCGCACGTGCGTCGCAAGGTGCTCTTTATCTCATGCGGGAATAAGCGGGACCAAAAGGGGATTACCGCGGGTCGTTCCTCACGCGAGTCCCTCCTTTCAGTACCTCCTAATTGTATTCCTGAACGCAGCTGGGTTTGGTCGCAGGTCGTGTGTGCAAGGTGTCATGCAAATGCAATTCACATGCGGTCATATTTAAACAATCACCGCTTCTATATAAATTCTCAAATACACACATTACTACACCCTCTGCATGAAAAGGTTAGAAAAATACTTCACCCCTTATGACTCCCAATCTGCAAAAACATTTAACCCACTTTAGTGGACTAACCTTCTTTTCCATGCGACTTTGACAGCACTACAGGAGGCAGATCAAATTAGGAAACAAACAAATGGTTATTACGACATAAGTCCACAAGTAGCAAGCTACGTCCCTAGTGGAGTCGCCAAGCTGTCACGACCTATCCTTTCCCGTCCCGAGTATCATTTAGGTTTAGAGGCACTACCTATTATTTTAGGCACAAATTCTCCCAAATCTTGCCTCGCTTAACACTCGAATTCGTTTTCATGATTTAACATTCTAAACCATTAAGAGTCGCCACTAGCCTTTGGGGTCGGTTAGAAATCAATCGAGATACAGGAGTATTATCTCAATCCCTACGCAACCAGAGCATCTAGGTTCGAGGACGTATTTACGCTAATTATCTAATTAGCGCCCTTTCGGTACCTTACCGATTGATATTTCTAAAGTGACCATGCATTTTGCTCATTACTCGAAACTCAAAAACATCTAACCAGAACTAGGTGAACAGGCATGATGTTTTTTTTTTTTTTGGTCATTTTCATGTATCTATCTATTTAGTTCTTAGGCTAACATTCAGGAAAGAAAAGAAAAGAAAAATTTTAACGAAAAAGAAACCTCTAGCAATTTTAACGAGACACAGAACGACAATCAAGCAGTCAAATATTTGAAACGGTTATTTATTGACGAAAAAATAAACACACGGATCAATCAAACTGAATTGCAGACTCAAACAATCGAATATAAAACATGGGCGGATACATAACGAATTGGACCGGAATAGACATTGGTCGCCTCCCATTACGAAATAGCGACTAAAAAAAATAACCAGGAGGGAACACAAATGAAAAAAAAAATAGTTTGGTTCTTCTGAAAAAAAATTACTTTTCTTTTTTATGTCCCTTTCGTTTTTCAAATATACAAAAGAAAACGTATTTCTGATTCTTCATTGCTTTAGGTTACGAAAACTTCCTTTTTTTTTTTACAGGGATGCTAAATAGACACAAAATAACAAAACTATAAGTCTGGTATGAATCATCTTAAAGCACAGTGGGTTATATACAAACGGGGTTCCTCTTCTTTAGTCTTTCCTCAAACACTTGCTCTTACAGAGAAATAATTAAAACTGCCTCATGGAGTGTTTTCAGGACCGCATATCTCGAACCTCGGGTATCGCAAGCAGTAAACTCAAATATGGATACAAACTACTATGCACACATAATGGTTTGAACTAAGTAGCAAAGGATAGATCAAACGAAGTCCCGATGAAAGTTCGCCCCAATGTGCGAGTTCGACATGTTTCGAGAAAAGCTGGGTTTAAACCCAAACAAGTGAATGAGCTTCATTCAGGTCAGAAATCTTTCACGTATGCACTAAAAAGGAAAACGTGTTCGATCCCAAAGGAACTAGATAACGTGTAATTTCCAGCGCATCGATCGGTTCTGGAAACGGTTAGACGCACTCATTGAAAAAGCAATGCAAAGCAAGCTATATGGGAAATCCCTAGTGACCGACCACATGACTCTATCAACACTTTTGCAGCAGCGAAACTACAATCGACCAAAACAAGACCAAGGCCAAGAGGAAAAAGGAAACAACAGAATATCCGGTCATAACATGGCATGAACGAATTCCACTTTGCTCGAATTACAAATGTCAACTTGAGTTCGGGTTCGCCCGACCGAGGAAAACAAGGGTCTCGGCCCGGCGAACCTGAGTAGTTAGAAAAACGAAAGAAAACCAGACTCAGCAGCGAGTATACTACCTGTTGAAAGTTGGAACGACAGGTGAACTCGATGTCAAGAACCGTGGGAGCCTTCCTTGTCCTCTAGTATGTTCGGACCTCACTCTTTCTCTTCTTTTTTTCACTTTTCTCTCTGTTTTTTTTTTCTCCGAGAGAGAACGACCAGACCCCCCTTTTGTTCTGCCCCTTCCTCCTTTTATCCTCTTCTAGTTGTGCTGCCCAAGCTACTCAGCTAGTTTGGTTCTCATTCTTCTCGGGGATCCACCTCCCTTGAACCGCAAGAGGCAAAAACCATCCCAATCCCCTGCTCCTGTGTCTTTTCGACCGAAATACTCTGCTGTTGGCTCTGTACAGTCACCATTCTCTGCTGATGATTTTTTTTTAACAGCCGCCCGAATCTGCCTATGAGAACCGCCCACCTCAGTTCTACGTTATTTCCAAATCTGCTTCAACTTGTTTATTGATCTTGGCTATCATTCCTTTCTGCTGAAGCCGAAATTCTCCTGCTCCAAGTCCCATCCACCTCTCTCGGTAACCAATCTGGTGGCTTGCGGCTTCTTGGGAACAAGCAGAACCAAGTTGCAACTTGAGAGTCTTCACAACTTGCTTCTTGTTCTTCATTCATCATTTCCCCTCTACTGCAGCTGAAATTCCTTGCTAGATATAATGCTCTTCACAGCCGAGATTCTCTGCTATTCTCACTTGCACAGCTGCTCAAATCGTCCTCTAAGAGTCGATCAACTCCAACTTGCAGCTTCAATTTGCTTCTGGTCATCATTCGTTTTGTTGAAGCCGAAATTCCCTGCTGTTTTTCCCCTGTACAGCCACCCAAATCATCCTCTAAGAACCAATCAGCTCCAACTTGCAGCTTCAACTTGCTTCTGGTCATCATTCTTTTTGTGTCAGGTGTTCTCCCCCTTGTCTTTTCAGCCGAAAATCCCTAGGTGCAGCGTATTTAGCGACAAGTTGTTGGATCTGCAGCTTCCCTCGGGAATGAGGTCAACTCAGTTTCAATTTGTTCTTATCGTCTGCTGCAAATATTTCTGCTGTAGATATTATCCCCTGCTGCAAATATTTTTTGCTACAGATATTATCTCCATGTGTAGATAATATTCTCTGCTGCAGTTATTATCTCTGCTTTAGTCGATATTCTCAGATATTCTCTATTTGCAAATTTCTTTCGCAGCTGTCCTCTTTCTTTCTAACTGTGGCATCGTCGTTTTCTTTTCCTTTTGTCTCATTCGGTGAAGTCAAACGGAAGAACAAAATAAAGGAAGGGACTACGTGGCCGAAACAAAGAAAGAGGAAAAGAAATAGAATGGGTCATGAGGCAATAAAGAAAAGAAAAACAGGAGGGAAAAAGAAAATGAGAGCCGGGTCATCGATGCGGGTCTGGCATTAACCTCGCTTGATCTGATATGTTTTGTTTTGCTTTGTTTTATTTTTTTTTATTGGTGTGTAAGCACAATAATCGTATTTACATGACTTGGTCTATTCTATTTTACGGAGAAAAATAAAGTATAAGGCTGACAAAATTAGGTGTCAACAAGCCACTTCAATACCCAGAAAATATTTGAGTCCCCCAAGATTTTTCATCTTAAATTCAGCTGCTAATCTCTCTTAGAGTTTAGAGATCTCTTCTATGGCATCCCTTGTTATAATCATATAATCCACATAAATTATTAAAGTTGTTACCTTTCCTTGATGTCGTTTCAAGAACAATGTATGGTCTGTGTCACTTTGAGTGTAGACATATTTCTTCATAGCTAGGCTAAACCGACCGAATCAAGCGCAGGGTGATTGTTTTAATCCATACAGTGAGTGTTGTAGTTTACATACAACACTCGGTTGTGAGGGAACATTATATCCAGGAGGAACATCCATATAGATTTCTTCTTCAAGATCACCATGGAGAAAGGCATTTTTGACATCAAATTGGTGCAATAGACAATCTAAATTTGTGGCAAGAGATAACAAAACTCGAACAGTATTCAGCTTTGCGACCGGAGAGAAAGTCTCTAGATAATCTATTCCATACGTCTGGGTATGCCCTTTCGCCACAAGCCTTGCTTTGTATCTCTCAATCGAGCCATCTACCTTGTGTTTAATGGAGAAGACCTAATTACACCCAACTGCTTTTTTTCCTTCAGGTAATGCCACAAGCTTCCAAGTTTCATTCTTCTGTAGTGCCTCCATTTCGTCTTTCATCGCCTGAGTCCACTTTGGGTCGTCTAAGGCCTCTTGTACCTCACTAGGAATATGGATTGAAGACACATTGTATACAAATGTCTTAAGAGGTCCAGATAATCTTCGTGTTGATACATAATTTGCAATAGGATATCTGGATTTCCTTTCCTCCACATCTGGTGAGTACTAGTTCGGGGGCTTCCCACGATTATGTTTGAAAGGTAGCTCATATCTAATAGAGATATTTGAATCATCAAGAGAAGAGGGTAGGGCATGAGAACTTACCCTGAGGATATTCTCAGGAGATGGGTTGTGTACTGGAGAGAGAGGGGATTCAACACCTGATTTATCTTCATGTTCCTGCATGATTATGCCTGAACCTGTTTCTGCTCCTAGTTCAGCTTTTGTCACTTCCTTCCCAGTCTGCCCAAGTTGTACGACTTGTCCACCCTCCGTTGTTGTATTTTCAACACCATCATCGGTTTTCACTAGGATGCTACTCTCACAATCCCACTAATTCTGCCTCTGAACCTGTCTCTCCCCTTGAAAGGGAAAATTGAGTACTGGGTAAAAACTATCCGACTCCATGAACATCACATCCATGGTAACATAGGGACGCCTGGTAGCAAGATTATAACATCAATATCCATTTTGGTGTATTCCATACCCCAGAAACATACAACGAGCTGCGCAAGGATCAAGCTTAGTACGTTGATTTTTATGGAGATGTACGAAGGCGACACATCTAGCTACTCGCGAGGGAATTACCAAAACTGAGGGGTAGAGAAACATGACGCGAAAGAACCTGTAATGGAGTCTGAAAATTCAACACTTTTGAAGGCATCCGATTCAGAAGGTGAACTAATGTAACAACAGCACTATCCCAGTATTTACTCTGGGCATGACTAGCAATCAATAACGCACGAGCAGTTTCCAAAATATGTCTATTCTTCCGTTCAGCTACCCCATTCTGCTGTGGCGTCTGTGTACACGAAGTCTCATGAAGAAGACCATGCTACTGGAAATACACCTTAAAATTTTGATTAACATATTCTCCACCATTATCAGAGCGAAGAATTCGAACCCTAGCTGCAAATTGTGTTTGAACCATAGTATGGAAATTACGAAACACATCCAACACTTCATCTTTATGTTTCATTACGTATACCCAAGTCATTCGGGTACAATCATCAACAAAACTCACAAACCAATGAATTCTAGAGGCAGTAGTAATTGGGGAAGGCCCCCAAACATCTGAATGAATCAACGCAAACGGAACTTCACTTTTATGTAGGCTTATCGGAAAAGAAACACGATAACTTTTAGCCAAAATGCAAGTTTCACACTAAAAAACTGAATCTGTATTATTCATATGACTAAATAATTCAGAAAATAAATGCTTCATATAACTGAATGATGGGTGTCTCAAACGACGATGCCATAACTAAATCTGTCTTTCCTTGCTACTAGATGAGTGCAACATATGGTTCATCTGACCGACACTAAAGTCGTTCATGTAGTACAACCTCCCCCCCCCCTCTCTTAGTACCGTGCCCAATGATCTCTTTTGTGAGAATATCCTGAAAGAGGCCAAAATTAGGGTATATTAGAGCAACACAGTTAAGCTCCTCAGTAGCTTGGCCTACAGACATCAATTTATTTGATAGATATGGTACTAGCAAAGTATTAGACAGAGAGAGTGAGGATGAAAGAGCAACAGTCCCAGCTCCTGTCACAGGATAAGTTCGTCCATTGGCATTGGCAACACTACGTCGTCTTGGTTGTGAAATTTTGACGAAGTCATTCGGATTGAAGGTCATATGATCAGTTGCCCCTAAATCAATAATTCAGCCACTGTATTCATCTTGATTAGAGCTAAGTAAGGCAGAAGCATGATTACCTTCATTATTGAGAGTAGTTGAATCACTGGGAGATTTTATTTGGGAAACCAAAGATAAGTGAGGTTCTGCATTTAAGCTTTCCCTTTTCCGCTACTCTCTTCAGCTTCAACTTGTTTCTGTGCCTTGAGTTCCTTCCACCAGTCTGGATACCCATGTAGCTTAAAACACGTTTCACGGGTATGCTTTGAATTTCCACAGTGTGTACAGCCACTACCTGACTGTGATTTAACCCTTGAGGTAGTATTGTTCTTTCCACCTCCCGTGAAAAAAGCAGTTCTAGTCACCTAGAGCATTGGCATCCGTTGAGGTTCGATCTTGACTCCTTTGGACGCCATGGCAGCAGCATGTACTGAATCGGTGCCTGACATCATCACTGCTTGTCGGACATCTTCCCTGCGAACCCTTGCATAAATTTGTTCAATTGTGGGGAATGGTTGCATCTGGAGCACATCAGCCTGTACATTATCCAGAAGGTCATCCAACCCATCAAGAAAAAGGTAAACTCTATCTTCTTGTATAGCAGAATTGTACCTTTCTATATCATTAGGACAGATCATTGCATTTGGATGACGAAAATCAATCTCCCTCCACAAGCCTTAAAGACCATTGTAATAAGTTTCAATGGGTCCTCCAGCTTGTCTCATTCTAGTAACACATCTCTTTAAATCACACACTTGAGAAGTATCCATTCCATCAAAAAAGGTAGTAGTAACCGAATCCCACACCATTTTTGCGGTTGGGAAATGAATATAATTACCTATCAAGGCCGAATTCATGGAGTTAATCAACCGTCCCTTCATTATTAAGTCCTCAGTTTTCCACTTTCTAAAAGTTGGATCTGTCGATTAGGGTTGAGGAATGTCCCCGTTGATGTATTCCAATTTGTCTCTGCCTGAGATGTACATCTCGACAACTTGGGACCAAAGGCCATAGTTGGTGCCATCCAACTTAATGGCAATCTAGGCTGCTGGAGTCTGAATCTGCATCTGATTCTGGTTCAAAATCTACTGCATCTTGCTCATCAAGTCCTTGAGGATAGATGCTGCAGGGGAGCTTTCGCTTTCATCTGCCATGATTTATGACAGTATTAGGATCTCTGCTCCGATACCATGAAGAACAGAAGGAAAAAATGTTCCTTGAGGAATTCGGAAGGAGTTTTATAGAACATAAGAAGATTTCTGAGGAATTTAGAGGGATGAATCTTCCTCTCTTTTTCTTCGTATATATTCAATGACGGTACACGATATATATACACAAAGATGGCATATTCTAATCTATACACAATATTGAATTCCCTACAAATCAGAGATTACACAGAATAAAATATTAGACTTCCTAAAATTACAACCTTCCTATTTAGCCTATCCTACAACTCACGCCAACATTCTATTGGGTGGTTTTGGGCCTCTCTCATCCTAAAAGCTAGCTCAAAGAATGAGGCTTTCCCTTACGCTTATAAACCGACTACTGGCCCCTTCCACAACCGATGTGGGATAACCCCAACAATCTCCCCCTCACACATCGGGCTCTAGGTCGGAGAAGCAACAACCCGTATCTCTCCCGTGTATCTGTTGGATCCAAACTCATTGGTAACATAGGCTCTGATACTAGTGTTGGATAGTTTTGGGCCTCTCTCATCCTAAAAGCTAGCTCAAAAGATGAGGCTTTCCCTCACGCTTATAAATCGACCACCAGCCCCTTCCACAACCGATGTAGGATAACCTCAACATCTTCAATACAATACCCTAGACACTCCAGTGGACGCGCAAATCATTTTTCCAAGCATAACACATAAGTAAGACAAATTTGACGCTGTTATACTGTCCTATAAACATTATATTAGATGAAACGAGATGATTAAAATAAATTTCTAATTAATGTAAAGGCACGTGTCTAATTAATGTTAAGAGAAGTGAGAGGTAATGGAGCGCTGAGACGATATGACTCTACCATAGAATGTCATTCTACCAAACTTTACTATTATTTGGGTCAATACCACGAAAAAATTTCAAATTGGTACACCTACGACAAATTTACCACACACTATCCCAAATGGGTACACCTTTAATAAATTTACCTCAAATTAATTTTTTGGTCACCAAAAACCTCAAACTGGTATACTCGAGACAACCCTCCGTTAGCTTCCGATAAATTTTACAGTGAAATTGCTGATCTGGATGACGTATGGCAAGTTCACGCTAAAATCCATATCGGTGTGTGGTAATTTCATCACGTGTATCGGTTTGGGATTTTTTGTCATCAAAAAATTCATTTGAGGTAAATTTGTCTCAAGTGTACCAGTTTGAATTTTTGGGCAACCCAAAAATTAATTTGAGGTAAATTTATCACAGTTATAACAACTTGAGGTTTTCCGTCGTGTCAGACCCATATTATTACAGATATAGGCGTGATAAATACGTAAGCAAAGTATGCGAAAAGGAGTGAATAATGAAACATGTGGGAGAATAACCGCACTGAAAAGTGCGTGGGTCCCGGAAAAAGTGCAACCCTTTGGGAACAAGGCTTAGAACTTCAACGTGAAGTTTCAAAAAGGTTTTTGTTATTTATGTTTTTCATATCTCAGTCATTAAAGTGCGCAACATTGTTTTTCCCATCAATATTGATGAAATAAGACCATAGGATGAGATTCCTTATTTGATGGAACGTGAGCATCCACATAAAATTCCAGAAACTTCTATACATCATACCTTAAAGTCAAGTATATGTTCATGCCCGAACTTTTATGATGTCCACCTTGGATCAATTCCCGCTCTAAAGGATTCACAAACTTTGTGATTATACAGCAGTGAACAACGATACTTCCTAATTTTTGTTGTCTTTAATTATTAGAGACAAATCACGACATTTTACAATAAGAAATGCATCTTATCTAATAAAAAAATTGCTCCACTAGTGAAAAGTATAAAACGCTAGTTTTGATTTACGGGTTGAAAGAAAGATTCCTGCATGCCGAGAGAGAGAGAGAGAGAGAAAAGCTGATTAGACTTTGGCATGTCGTATGAACGTTCTTGATCATGCATGGGGTCCCGCAATCAACTTCATGAAGTATGCTAAAAAATATTCAAACGTAGGACGAGGGGTCCATTCACCGATGAACAGTGTGGTTTTGCACTTCTCAAGCAAGCCAGAGAACTCACTTCTGAAGGAAGGCGAACAAAAAACGAAGAGAAAAAGAAAAGGTACACAAAGTCATGTCAGTCAACCAGTCAACGCACGATTCCACCCTATAAATTCCGGGCACTTGGCCAGTGTTAATCCAACCGCTCTTCAAACCCGCACACAGAATCTTAGTCCTTCGGTCTTCTTCTTCTTCTCTCTGCTTGCACGAGGTGCGGAGCCAAATGGAAGACACGCTCTCAGAAGTCATGAGCTCACTACCTCCAGGATTCAGATTCCACGCCACCGATGAGGAGCTTCTGATTCTTTACTTGAAGCCCAAGATCCTTGGACAATCCGACGGACACTACTCCAACATAATTCCAGAGATCGATGTGTGCGAATTCGAACCGTGGCAATTGCCAGCCATGTTCGATCACATGTTCAATGGGAAGGAGCTGGTTTTCTATTGCCGCTTCAAGCGCAAGTATTCAAACAGCTGGCGCTCCGACCGCACGACCGGCACCGGTTACTGGAAAGTGACCGGCAAGGAACGGGCCATCATGAGCGAGCACACCAACGAGAAGATAGGAATCAAGAAGACGCTGGTCTTCTACGAAGGCCGCGTGCCTAGAGGCAAGAGGACCAACTGGGTCATGCACGAGTATCACCTAAATTCCAAGTGTTTGGGCGATAATCACTGCGAAGGCGAGGTAACATTTCGGCTCTCATTCATTTGCGCAGTGCCTTCGGTTCTGAATAACATTTGGGACATGCTTTCTAGTAACGGGGTTGTTTCTCTATTACTGATGTTGCTCATGCATATATACATATGCAGATGCTGCCTTATGTGGCATGCCGGATCAAGATCAAGAAGGACAAGAAACTGACGACGGGTCACGCTCCCACAATCAGCCCTGAAGGCTATTCAAGCAGCCCTTACACATGCACTGGCGATGTATCAGACCCCCCTGTGAATCAAGAAGGGAACTTGCTGAGCTTCTGCAACACCCCCAACAACAACAATGAAGTTGCTGACAACCAAGGAGCTGCTGATGCTCAACCCGAGGTGAAAGACACATGTTTTATGTTGTACAACTTATTTAGGATCAGATTTAGTCCCAAGTCCTATAGAGCATTTCAAAGTCACAGAGAATTCTTGGTTTACTTTTTTATGGCCAAAATACTAATGATTGCATTATCACAGAAGCAAATCTGTGGGGCTATTTTCATTCCATACTTCAAGATTGCGTCTGTAACAAAAAAAAAAGAAATTATACTTCAGATGGGTTGTTGTTTCATATCATCTACATATTTTGAATACAGATGCCAGTGAGAGAGTTAATGGAGTCGCTCACAATGGATGACCCTTTATCGTACTACAACAACGCTCCAGCCTATGAGCCACAGGCAGCTGTTTATGCTCAACCAGAGGTGAGAGACACATGTTTTACATTGTACAACTTTTTTAGGGTAGAATTTAGTCCCAAGTCCTATAGTATAGAGCATATCAAAGTCGCGCACACTCGTGGTTTTCTATGGCCGAATTACTAGTGATTGCACTATCACATAAGCAACGTATGTGGGACTATTTTCATTTCATACTTTCAATGTTGTTTTTGTAACATAAAAAGAGAAATGCTTAAAATGGATTGTTTTATATAATCTACACGATTTGAATGCAGATGTCACTGGAAGAGTTAGTGAATTCGCTCCCTCCATTGGAGACAGTGGATGACTATGTATCGGACTACATCAACACTCCAACCTATCAGCCACAGCCAGGAGAGGCGGAAGGATCATCGCCATTTTTTAACTATGGATACATGCCATCTCCAGGCAGCAACTTCGGTTTGGTCTGGGGCAATTTCTGAGGACTTCTCCACTACAACGTATGACAATGGTCGATAATGATTTGGAAGGAGTGTGTTTGCCTATGTATTGTGTACTTTTGAAGGGAAACATATGTAGTTTCGCAATGTGTGCCTGTCTTAGTTCGAGAGTGCTGCTTTTTATGTTATTTATTTTCAAGGTTGTGTTTTCTGATAATTAAGATGTAATACTTTAATACAAAAATACTACATTATTCAGGGCATTTGCCTAAATTTTACCCTCATTGATTAGGGGTGAGCAAATCGAACCAACCGGACCGGGAATAAATGCTGTGGAATATGGAAGTGGGAGTGGGACAGGTCGGATCAATCAGAAAAACGCCAAAGAAAGAAACAAAGAAAGTGAAACCTTTTGACTTTTTCGACCAAAAGAAAAAAGAAATCTTTTGCCTTTCGTAGGATAGGAAACGAACTATCCCCAAGCCTTCCAAAGGAAGGCCTTCAAACTTGCGCAACAAGTTTGAATATTCTCGCTTTGGAAGGATCCAATCTGACTCCAAGACTTCTCAAGGAAGGCGTTTGATACTTCCTCAACAAGTGTGGATATTTCATCCATAGAAATTCCAATCATGTATGGACATTTCCCACGATTAGCAATGGCCACGACCGTGTCGGAGTGGCCTGTGAAGGTCGAGAAAGTATTGGGTGAGCCAAGACCAACACGTGTCCGTGCGCCCTGGCCAATCACGAGCGGACGTATGTCCTATCATGACAGAGGATAGAGAGACAGAGGAGAGAGAGGGGGACGAGAGGACAGGTGTCCTCTCGTGATTGGCCGGGGTGCACGGACACGTGTTGGCCCCGGCCCACCCAACATTTTTTCTTGAAGGTCCGGCACTTCTATGCATCTTGCTAAACATGACTCGTGATAATGACCGGCATGCCAACTCACGTTACGACATTTTAGTTTCTTTTTTTTTATATACCTTTTTATACTATTAGAAATAGAATTAATTAATTGGAAAACAAAGAAAATGTTGATAGCAATAAATTATTCTTACGTCATGTATTTTTCATAGGAAGTCAACAGATAGGAATAATAATGCAAAAAATAGAAATGAACAATACAGTACATAAGACTCGGACTTAGACGAATATATCTCATAAAAAAACTACGACCTAATATCTAAAAACACCGTATCGAAGAAATACAAACGAATGCATCTTATGACAATGAAGACTCAGACGAATACAGCTTAAAAGAAACGTGCCGACCAAAACAAAAATAAAGACACGTATAAATTTCAATGGCCCCTTGGAGTAAAGGCCGCGGCGGAGCTCCCCCGAGCTTGAAATATTTTTGAATTTACCATAATTTATCATCACTGAAAACTGTGATTAGTCACGTTAAACAATTTAACAATTTATTTATTTTTCTGGATCAAGAGTCTTGAAGAAAACGAGAAAAAAGAGGGAAAAGAATCAGGTTACATCGCAGTACATTTTTTTTTTAACATTGTAACTCAATCTATAAATCAAATACAATTAATCTGTAATGAACAAAATTACGGGCAGTGATCAATACAAAATCTTTTTGAAGCCTGATCAATGACGCGCACAAAATTTCTACTTTGGTCTTTTTTTCACTTTCATGTAACAGTAGACATGGAATCCGTATATGTTACCAACTTGAGGGAAAAATGAAGCGTGTGCCTTAGTCCCCGGACGCATTAACACAATGTGAGAAAAATATACGTAACAAAAAGAAAATTCACAATAAAAACTTACCATCACAAGAAAAATTTGGGAAAATTCCAAGTAATGGTTTGAAGTGCCCTCATTTTCTTAAATAAGGGTCTGAAGTAGATCTTGTTTCAAATAAGGGTCTGAAGTGCCCTTATTGTTTCAAAGAATGGCCTGACCGAAGGTCATTTTCATTATTTATTTTTTTGAATTTTTTTTCCTTTTTCCATTTTCTTTTCTTTTTCTTTTCTTTTTCTTTTTCTTTTTCCTTTTTGTCCTCTCTCCTCCCTAGGCCATCATCGGGCCATCGGCAGAGGTCGCCGGCGTCGAGCGAGGGTCGCCCGCCCTGCCCAGGCTCTTTCTTTGAAACAATAAGGGCATTTTATGTCCTTATTTGAAACAATGCCCACTTCAGAATATTATTTGATAAAATGAAGGCATTTCAGACCTTTATTCTGAACCGGCGGTTCCGAAGCACCTAGGAACCGGCGGTTCCTCCGATTCGAAACCGGCTTATAGTCGTTGCCGGGCCGGCAACAGTAAAATTTTGACCGTTGCCTTGCACCGGCCATTTCAACTTTTTTTTTTATTAAATAAATCTATCCTAAATTCTATAAATATCCATTTTCATCTTTCATTTTTTCTCACAAATTCTCTCAAATCTGTGACTCTGTCAATTTTATGAATTCGCTTTCCGCTCAATTCTCTCAAAAAAATGGCAAGTGGAAGCAGAGATAGTGGCAGAGAAAAGAGCCCGATGGGGAAATCCGATCATCCTCATGATCCTCGTGATTTTGCATATTGGGGAGATGATATTGATGATATCAATATTATTCCCAATGTCGAGCGCGTCCCAACGCAAGAAAGTCTGCATCCTCCTACTACTAGTGTCGAAGAAATGTCAACAACAAAGGAGCTGGAACGGGAGGGTACATCCAACATATGTGAACACTTCACGAAGGAACATTTAGGCGGAAACAAGTATCAGGTAAAATGTAAATATTGCGGGGCAACATACAAATTTACAAGTGGAGGCGGCTATGGAACATTTAAACGGCATCTGAGGTCGAAACATCCAGCGCAAGCGAGGATTGACACCAGCCAACAACAAATTTTCGGGTACGCCAATTCTAACGCTCCTCCTTTATTTCGTTACAATAAAAAATTTTATAAAAAAGAATTAGCTAGATTTGCTGCCGTTGAACGTTTATCGTTGAATTTTGGTGAAAAAATTAGTTTTAATCATTTTATACAAACTGCATATACTCCACATGCAAAATCTGTTTCGAGAAATACGCTTAAACGCCAACTTTTTGATATTTATAAAAGAGAAAAAAAAGATTTGAAAAACTTTTTTTATGAATTTCAATGGACGTGTGCATATAGGTAACGACATTTGGAGTGATCCTTGGCAAACTCATTCTTATATGGGTATTACATGTCATTGAATATGCAATGATTGAAACATTCAAAAAAGAGTTATTGCATTTCGAGTTTTTGATGATAGGCATACGGCAATTAATATTTATAGAATAATTAAGCAAGTTTTAGAAGAATATTTTTTGGTTAATAAAATTTTTTCAGTTGGTTTTGATAATTCCGCGGCAAATACCGCTTGCATTCTCGAGTTAGAAACGATTTGTAAACTCGCTTTTGATGGATAATTTTTTTATGTTAGATGTGATTGCCATGTTTTAAATTTATGTGTACAAGATGGTTTACAAACTCATGATATTTTTCTCAACCCAATAAAGACAGCAATTCAATTTTTATGGAGACATCCCCAAATTATAAAAGAATGGGGCAAATTTTGTATTTGCAAATATAAGAAGACCAAAATGATTTTCAAGAGATGTTCCAACTCATTCGAATTCTACGTACGAGTTGCTTAATCAGTCTTTTGCATGTAAAGATTTATTATGTACGTTTATTTCGAATAATATTTCTCAAATTAATTTATTCCCACAAGAGTGGGATATTTGCAAAAAAATTAGATCTTTTAAAAGTTTTTAATGATGCAACTTATACTTTATCCTGTGTTTATTATCCTACTACGCATTTATTTTTAATAGAGCGTGTTAATATTGCTGATATTTTTGAAGAAAATGAAAAAGATAATCAATTAGGTCCGACTATTATGGCAATGCGAACGAAATGGCTGCATTATTATATCGAAATTCCTCTTGTTTATTTGGTTGCTTGTGTTTTCGATCCATGTACCCAATTAGATGGTTTAAGTGATGATTTGAATATGTATTATGACTGTTTACATTTGATTGAAATTATAGATATTAGAACTATACAAACAGTAGTTAAAAACGCAATAGTAGAAATGTATAATGAATTTTCTAATAGATATAATGTAGGTGATAGTGAATCTTCCTAACCTAGTAACGTACAAAGCGGGGACATAGGTAGAATTAGTAGATGGTACAAAATGCTGATAAATAGGCAAAAAAGACAAAAGGGAGCAATAGAAAATATTTTCGAAGTAAAGACCTATTTAACCACTTTTTTTGAGTTTAGTGAATTCGAAGGCAGCACAGATTTCAAAATTCTAGAGTGGTGGAAGAGGCATTCAACCCAATTCCCAATTCTTGCTCTCATCGCAAGACAGGTTTTAGCAACCCCTTGTTCAACAGTTGCGGTTGAACAAGCATTTAGCGCTGGAGGCAACATTTTGGACGACCGACGTTCAATATTAGCTCCGGAATCGGTGGAGGTCAAGCTTGTGTCGATGATTGGACAAAAGCTCAACATCGACAACAAGAGATGGATCGCAGCAATGAAGCCAAATTTTTCGATGATGGAGATACCACCGCCACGGGTACCGGTACCAGAACCGGCGAAACGGGTAGCGACGATTGACGATGAGGTAAGTATGGGATTATCAAAGGTAAAAGAATTACATGGGCTTTGATTCTTCTATCCCCAAGAAGATATGTAAACGCTTAATGATAATTCATTAAGTTCAAGCCCATTCCTCCCTTTTTCCCCCCCAAATTTGATTACAATTTACAATTTGATTACAATTTGTATTTGATAATTTATTATTTCATAACTTTTTTTTATTTCATAATTCATTATTTAAAAATTAAATTTGACAATCGAAACCGGAACCGGCCGGTTCCATTTCGGTTTTGAACTGGAACCGGGCCATGAACTGGCTGGAACCGCCGGTTCAAAATTAGGAACCGGAACCGGCCCTTAAGGTTCCGGTTCCGGTTCATCAGTGGCCACGAACCGGAATCACCGATTCATGAACCGGAACCGGCCGGTTCCGAACCGTGGCTACCACTACCTGAATCACTCGTCAATCTTACTTGGGATTTAGTTATGTCGGACGCGATTTCTTCTCGAAATCACAAGTAACGATTGACAAGTCCTTCATGGGTCGTATTCTCCAAGATCCAAAATCGATTCTTTCTTTGCCTCGGTCTCGGCGGGAGTTGTAGCAGTTGCAGGTAAAGATCAGAGTTGGATCTTTCTCGTTCTGGACTTGCGCAGTTTCCCACTCTCGTGGAATGAGTTTTCGGATCTCTGCTTTTTCTAGGAGGGTTTCTGTTTCGTGTTCTTGTGGCGGTACCTCCGAGGCTGAATTGGATCTAACTTGCACATTGCGATATGTTCTGAAAATCTAAGGAAGATTGCAAATTTTACCTGGGAGCAGATGAAACTTGAGATGTTATATCAACCTCGACTTATCAATCGATATTCCTCATTTTTTGTGCTTTTTTTTTTCCCCCAGCCTGTCCAGAAAAATCAGTCAAACCTTGGGTTTGGAAATGCTGCCTTTTACATTTGTGGACATCTTGATTTGTTCTAAGGAAAAGAAAAACTGTAAAAGTCTGTTGGGCTTTTGTTAACCTTGAACTTCACTTGAGATAGCCACAACTGATCCGTGGTTCCTATGCAACAATTCCGTTAGATTCAGCTGTTGCTGGATGGCTCTCGATGACTGAATTATTTCTTCTTTTTCAAAATGGTTTCAACTATTTTGCGCCTTTATGTTCGGAAATTATGATATTGAGCACGATCCCGGTAGGTTGTGATTGTCTCTCCTCTTCCCACGCCGCCTTCCTTTTCCCTTTTACATATTTTGGGGGGCAGTTGACACGATTCTTGTTGCTTTGAATCCTTCTTGGGAAATTGACGTGCTCTGAATACTTGACTATTAGAGATTAATGCGTGCTCTGTGGTGAATCTGCAGGTGCATTGCCTTGTCTAGTTGCGTAAAGTGAACATCGATTTCTAAACACCCAAACCATCGGAAGTTTGAAGTGGAGCTGATTGGTTGGAATGCGGCTTCACCACAGTTTGCACTCTTTCCATGGATGCGATCCTATTTCAGATATCAACTTTAACGGAGCATGCCGGTTTTAATTATCTGTATGCTTTGGAGTAACCAGTGGCTTTAACATTTAAAAGAAAATTGTCGAGTCGGTGTTTGATTACGCTCAAATCGTGGTGAACTTTAGAAGATTAGAGAGTATGACTTATTGAGTGTAGGGTTATGCCTAGATTATTTTGTGGCTTTGTCCTTTGTTCTTGTTTAAAGATTGTAGGAGTGCTGCATCTCGGGCATATATATTTTAGTCCTGAAACCTAGTGAGCTCCTATTGTGCAGTAACCGATTCACAAGAATAAGAACTGAGCATGGATAATGAGCAATTTTACTCTCCTTAGTGGAAGTTTGACTGGAACTGACGCAAGGAAGCTCAAGACGACTTGCTTTTAGCTATGGACCTTGAGGGAACGACTTTTGACTAGTTAGGGCGCGCTTGATAACATTTCTCTTCCCGGCCTTATTTCTGGCCAGAAATAGATTTTTTTATTTCTATTCCCTGGACGAGTTTCTGAGCCGAGATACGTGTTTGATAACGACAAAAAATGTCTGTTCCTGAAATAGAAATTGGTTTGATAACGGTTGAAAATTTCTACTTCTGAAATATTATTAACACAAAATCTTTTAGGAAAATTTTCTACTTCATTTTTAATTTTTTTAAAATTTCTTTAAAAAAATTTTTATTATTAGAAAATATTATTTACTATTTAAAAATAAAAAAATATTATTTATTTTTTACTCCGGCGACGGCGGCCGGCGGAGGTCGACAGTGGTCGGTGGCGGCCGGCGGAGGGTGGCGGTGGGGGGTGGCAGCCAGCGGTGCGGCGGGGGGCGGTTGCCGGCGGCGGGAGGTGGCGGGCCGGTGGGCGGTGGAGGCCGACGGCTAGCGGTGGCGGCCAGTGGTGGTGGTGGCAACCAGCGGCGATGGGCTGTGGCGGCGGCGGCTGGCGGGCGATGGCGGTCAGCGGCGATCGACGGTGGTAGCGGGTGTGGGCGGCAGAGGGCAATGGTTGGTGGCGAGGGGTGGCGGATTTATACTTCTGATTTCTACCTATTTCTTTTTTTGTTCCAAAAACAAAAAAGTAACTTTTTTCTACTCTGATTTCTTTTCCAAATCTATTTCTGAGTCAAAAATTTGTCTCGGGAATAGAAAAATAAAATTGCTTTACCAAACGAATTTATATTCCAAACTTATTCCCTGGAATAAAAGAACAGAAAAATAGAGAAACAGAAATGTTATCATGCGCGCCCTCAGTGTCATGGTAAGGTCGGAAGAAGAAGTAAACTTCCCAAAGAAGTTTTGGAACTTGGAGAACAAGTCTGCAATTTTTAAGTTGATGACCGTTTTTTTAGGGTCGGAAGAAGAAGTAAACTTTCCAAAGAAGTTTTCAAACTTGGAGAACAAGTCTGAAATGAACAGTTTTTTTCTCCTTTCGGAAATTCCTTGTGTCTTTACTATAACATTTTTGTCAATATGAGTCGAAACAAGTAGGAAAAAATTAAGAGTTTTCTCTTCCCTCCCTCTGCCCTTTACCACCACAGTCCTTGTTGATCTTGAGCGGAGGTTAAGATGTGGGATCCACTAAACAGTCAAGCAGGGGTTTTAGCTCATAGCATCTCTATTATAAATGAGCATGGAGTATAACTCCGGCATGAAGTAATCTGAAGCAAGTTAGTATTGCTCTCTTCAAATTTCCTTCTCCTTCCCTTAAGAGTTAGCAGTTTTATTCGTTTCATATTTTGAGATGGAAAGCGCAGAAACTTCATTAGTCGATCTACCGGTGGGATTCAGACTCAGACCAACAGAAGAGGAACTTGTCAATCATTACCTGAAGTTGAAGGTACTCACCAACAAAAGGGTCGAGCGGATGATTCCCGAGGTTGACCTACGTCCACCTTGGATTTACCCAGCAAGATGATAAATGGTAACACAACATCAAAACTGCCCCTTCATCCTTCCAAAATTGTGATAAGTTCATGGTTGGTCCATGCTATTCCCTTTTGGGATTCTGAGTCTGTTGGTTTGCTTATGTAGTTTTGAAGATTTTCTACTGTGAAATTATGCAAAACTATCAAGTATAAACTCATATGGGGATGGACGGTTCTTCTTCTGCTGTCTGCAAAATAAGTACCCTCAAAGTAAACGGACTGAAAGATCATATGATTATGAATCGTGGAAGAAAACTGGTGAAACTCGCAAAATCAGGACACGAGACAAAAAGAACATATTAGGTTTGAAGAAAATTTTGGTTTTCAAAAAACATCAAAGTCCCAAAAATGCCTACACCAAATGGTTATTGCATGAATATCACCTAAATGCTGATCATATGGACAACGTCCTTACATACCAGGTACTCAATTTCTTGCTTTTCCTTCCTCTTGCAGAGAACTTCAGCACAAACCATATTTGAACTATTTAAGTATACATATGAATTATTTAAGGTCGCTAGATGAATGTTCTCCATTCCAAGAGCTTTCATTTGACAGCCTTCCGATTTCATTTTCTTCTCTGACTTAATTTTATGGAGTTGAGACTGAGCAGCTTACTTTGCTCTGACTTTTGCTTGGAATGAACTAACTCCTAGTTAAACTTCTACTGATTGGTTTTCAACTAACGCAATTTTACATAGTAAAATCCCTGACTCTCTTGACTGACATCTGATTCTTTGAAGTCTTTTTTCTTTTTCTTTTGGGATTAAATCGCGAACATGCCCGATGAAGTCATCAACACAAGTATCTCTATCATGCTTCAAGAAGGTAGCAGAAGTATCTGCAAGACACTGGATGAAGTCAACAACTCAAGTTGCTCCAATGCATTAGTTACTGCCAAAAGCACGGTACCTGAAGAGATTTCGAAGGTCGAGGGAGCATCGAAATGGTGCCTGTTAAAGATCATCATAGCATGTTTAGGAAACTAATATTATTCTTGTTTTTGTTGTGACAACAGGAATCTTTAGAAGAAAATGTACAGCAACCACCATTGCCGCCAATTTTCTCACCGGAATGCAACTCATCAGAATGTGATTTCTATGCAACTCCACAGCCGCCCACAGAGACCGGGGAGCAATTGACTCATGATTCGCCATATCGGGATTTGGAGTCTTATTTTGCTGATAATGAACAACTAGAGGAGATATTAGGGTTGTTGAACTCATATTAGCTAGTTCTAGCTTGACCCCTGTGGCATTATGTAAGCCTTTTTTTGGCTAGGTAATTGCTGTGCATCCATCCACTGGCTTGGATGCAGAGTCTTCAAGTGCTGATAAAGAGTGTCCAAGAAAAGATATTCTCCTTGTTGAAAACAATGCACATGGATCAAATGCATTCATTGATGTACATCATTTATTTAATGATTTTTTTTATAAGCTGCATAATGAGTTATTTGTTATAGCAGTAGGTGAAATTTCTAACGCCGAATTTGCCAAAAACGAAGCTGCATCTCAAGCATCAACGTCATCCATCTCTCACCACTCCCCCTTGGCTCTTCTCGCCATGGCCCCTTTTAGTTTTAGATCTGTTTCTCTTTTTGTGCAATTTTATCTTTTGCTTTTCTACTTTCTTCCCAAATTTCTTTCTTTTCCCATCATTTGTTTCTTAAAAGTTTCTTCTCTATGTTGTCTTTCCATGTCTGATGTTTTAACGATTGCCTGCGTCATTGGAGGAACGGGTGTCGTTTCCATTCGCACGGTTCTTTGCCGTTTCTCTCGCTGTCCCTATGAATCGGCTCATGGAAGTCTCTGTTCGAATAGTGAGTCGAGCGAGACTGTCTCAAGATTGGGGATCCGGCCGTTAAGTAAAAAAAAATTTAAAAATAAAAATAAAAACTAATTTTTTTAAATAAAAAAAATTATAATAACTTTTCACTAAATTTTGTGTTGCATGAAAGTGTTTTAGCAATATCATTTTTTTAACGAATTATAAGAAATAAATGTTCTATGATTTGGTTAAATGACATTCCGCAAAAACACAATCATGGCAAAGTGGATCGAGCAATTGACCCAAGTTGATTAAATAGCATCCCACAAATATTTTAAAGTGGACCGAGCAATCCCACAAAGACACAATTATACTGTTGTTGTTGCCGTCTTTGAACTTCTCAAGTCATCTGTCTTGTTTCTCAAACTCTTGAAAGTAAGGAAATTTGATATTGAGAAGGCAAAATGCATGTGTGTTTCTGTTTGTCGATATTGTTCACACTCTTCAAAACACTATGTAGGGTTTGTGAATGTCATTTTCAGATGCACTCACTTGAATTTTCTCCTTAGGTTCTCAACAAGTACCAGACCAAATTGTTGAAAGCATTGCTGCTTGTCATAAACCAACTCGTCCAATGGTATGATTTACTGAATGTATTATGATGCACCTCTTAACTAGAGACGGTTTAGGCACGAAGAATGTTAATATACTATGTCCATTGCGATATAAACCACACCAGAGGCATAAGTAAGGAAGCTCAGCCATCATATTCATTAATAGAATTTTCCCCATAAAATTGGTCCACATTTGTATAAAATAATTAAATGAAAAATTATACGTAAATCCATCAGTATTTGCATTTCACTTTTCTCGAATAATATGCATTTTAGGTTATGATCAATAATTTTTTGTAGAAGATTTTGTGTTAATAATATTCCAAAAGTAGAAATTTTCAACGTTGCCAAACGAATTTCTGTTCTAGAAACAAAAATTTTGCCATGTTATCAAACGCCTTTCTTTGATCAGAAATTAATTTCTGGGGTAGAAGTAGAAAAATCAACTTCTGGCCAGAAGTTGATTTCTGAAGTAGAAGTGTTGCCATGCGCGCCCTTAAATTCTAGATATTGCAGTTTTTTTAAAGATATCTTTTCATTGACAAAAGTGCTACGATTCTGGTCGTTGGAAAAATCATGTGCGCAACCATTTGTCCAGCCGGCGTGCTTAGGCACTTATTTGAGACTGGCTTGGTCACTTCAAATCTTTTTTGAAATAAAATCCACTCTAAAGATTTTATTTTTTTTTGGGTTGAAAAAATGACCTCACTCCATATTTTTATTTAAAGAATTTTCTTAATATACATATGATAGAGACAGTACAATTTCAACCATAAATCTACGCACCATCACCTCGTGTTTTGCATAAATCACTTATTGGGAGATCGTGTGGTCAGAAATAACAGACAGTACTGTCAGACTGTCAGGCTAGCAGCTTTCTATGATAAATTTGTAAATAATATAGCAAGCGAAAAGGAGTGAATAATGAAACATGGGGGAGGAAAGAATAACCTAACTGAAAGTGGCATCGCATGTGGGTCCCGGAGAAAAAGTGCAACCCTTGGGGAACAAGACTTAGATCTTCAACAAGAAGTTCCACAAAGGTTTTTGTTATTTTTATTTTCCATAATAGTCTAGTCTCAATCATTAAAGTGCGCTACATTCTTTTCCCCCCGTCAATATTAACGCAATAAAACAATACGATAACATTTCTTATTTGATGGAACACTAGCATTCACATAAAATTCCAGAAACTTCTATACACCATGCCTTTAGAATTTAAATCAAGTCTATGTTCATGCATGCATGTTTAGAATGTCTGAACTTCGTTGGTGTTCCCCTTGGATTATTCTCCGCTCTAAAGGGTTTACAAACTTTGTGATTATACAGCAATGAACATTGATACTTCCTAATCTTTATTGTCGTTAATTATTAGAGGCAAATAGCAAAATCTTACAATAAGAAATTCATCTTATCTAATAAAAAAATTGCTCCACTAATGAAAAGTATAAAACCCTAGTTTCAATTTATGGGTTGAAAGAAAAATTCATGCATGGAGAGAGAGAGAAGTGTTAGGATTCGGCACACAATCGCAACGAAATAAAGTGTAAAAGAGAGAGAGAAATCGAGACACGAGATTTTATTCTCGTTCACCCTCAAACTAGGCTACGTCCAGCAGAGGATTCCACTATAATTAGTACATTGCACCTCTCGTTACATCGCTCAATCACAAGCGAATAAATCGCATCTCTCGTTACATCACTTAATTACAAGCGAAAAAGAGTGTATATATATATAGCAGTAGCTATTCATGAGCCTAAACCCAAACTACCAATGAAAAAATATGGGCTTAAATTATAAAAGTTATCTGGTGTCCAGGGGGCGCTGCCCCCTTGAGATCCCCTCCGGCTCAGCGTGGAGCAAGACCCACGTGCCTTCTTGTCGGAGGGAAGTATAAACCACACTCCAACAAGAAGCTAATTAAGACTTTGGCATGTCGTATGAACGTTCTTTATCATGCATGGGGTTCAGCACTCAACTGTTGGTGTTTGTTTGTAAAACAAAAAAATAAGGCAATTTTCTTGTTCCATATAGAAGGGATGAGAGAGTGGAAGACACTTTAAATATGAGAAAGCTATTATAGTCTTTCAAATGGAGAAATGAGTGGATGAGCTAGATCTCACCATACCCACGTGTGGGTGCGCGATTTTAGCGCACTTAGCACTTTGCGAGCCGCCAACAAAAATAAGCCTTAATCAATTAAAAAAAATTCGAAAATAATTATTCTATAATTTTTTTTCATTAATTGTTTTCTTTTAATTATGACTATTCAGACATGTGCGGTTGTGACCGAATGGCAGTTATCACACACAAACAGCCATGTCTGAATTGTGATTTTTTCGACATGAACGGTTGTGTCCGAATGGCGATTTTCACACACGAACAGTCATGTCCGAATTGCGACTTTTCGGGCATGAATGTGTGTGTTCATGTGGACAGTTCGGACATCAAGAGGTGTGTTCTATTCGTGTTGTATAATGGACAGTTCTGTTCATTTTCAGAACTTACTTTTCATTTTTTCGTTTTCCTTCAAAAGAGATAGAGCCATCTTTCCATTGTTTCGCAAAGAGTTTTAGGAGATTTACTGGAATTGCTATTCAGTATTCTCATCGTGACTTTGTTGTATCCTGAAGGAAATTTGCCAGAAACCTATAGAAACTTCGTGAGGCAAATTGATCCTAAAAAAGAGTGATTACACGCCTCAAAATCCGACTACATTGTTACTCCATTTCCTTCTATATTTTTCCAACATCAACTTCATAAAGCATTCTTAAATATATTCAAACATAGGACGAGGGTCCAGCAATCATCAACGGTGTGGTTTTGCACTTCCCAAGCAAGCTACACAACTCACTTGCCAAGGAAGGCGAACGAAAAGACAGAGAAAAAAGAAAAGGTACACAAAGGAATGTCAGTCAATGAGTCAACGCACGATTCCACCCTATAAAGTCCGAGCACTTACTTGGCCAGTGTTAATCCAACCGCTCTCCAAACCCACACGCAGAATCTTAGTCCTCTGGTCTTGTTCTTCTTCTCTCTGCTTTGCTTGCACCAGTTGGGGATCCAAATGGAAGACGCAGTCTCAGAAGTAACGACATCCCTCCCTCCAGGATTCAGATTCCATGCTACTGATGAGGAGCTTCTGATTTTCTACTTGAAGCCCAAGATTCTCGGACGACCCGACGAGCCCTACTACAACATAATCCCGGAGATCGACGTATGCAAGTTCGAACCTTGGGAGTTGCCCAACGTTGTTGGTCACATGTTCAACAGTAAGGAACTGTTGCTCTATTGCTCTGTGAAGCGCAAGTACTTGAACAGCAAGCGCTCCGACCGGACGACAGTAGCCGGCTACTGGAAAGTGACCGGCAAGGAACGCCGCATCATGAGCGAGGACACCAACGAGCAGATAGGAATCAAGAAGACACTGGTGTTCTACACAGGCCGCGTGCCTAAAGGCGAAAGGACCAACTGGGTCATGCACGAGTATCACCTAAATCCTAAGTGTTTGGGCAATAATCACGACGAAAGCGATGTAAAATTTTGGCTTTCATTCATTTGTAAAGCACGATTGTTTTCCTATTGCTAAAGTTGTTCAAGTATATTTATGCAGATGCTGCCTTATGTGGCATGTCGGATCAAGAACAAGAAAGACAAGAAACTGATGACGGGTCACGCTCCAACAATCAGCCCTGAAGGCTATTCAAGCAGCCCTTCCACATGCACTAGCGATGTATCAGACCCCCCGGTGAATCAAGAAGTGGACTATCCAAGCTTCTGCAACACCCCCAACAACAACAATGAAGTTGCTGATAACCAAGGAGCTGTTGATGCTCAACCTGGGGTGAGAGACACACCCTTTATTTTTAGTATCGGCTTTAGTCCCAAGTCATATAGAACATTTCAAAGTCACAGAGACTTATTGGTTCTCTATGGCCAAAATACTAATGATTGCATTATCACATAAGCAACATCAGTGGGACTAGGTTCATTTCACAATTCAAGATTGTTTCTATAATCTCTATGTTTTGAATGTAGATGTCACCGGGAGAGTTAATGGACTCGCTATCTCCATTTCCGGCACTGGATGACTATCTATTAGACTACGACAACACTCCAACCTATCAGACACAGGCAGGAGCCGAGGAAGGATGGTTGTCCTTTCTAAATTTCTGAAGACTTATCTACTATGACAGTTTGACAATGATTGATCATGATCTGGAAGGAGTGTGCGTGGTTGTGTGGGTTTTTACTTGTGATGTATTTAGTATTGCTGAGTGTGGCTTTTGAAGTGTAAGGGAAACATGTGTAGTTTCATAATTTGTGCTTTCTCTTGTATTTCAGGTTGTGCTTTCTGCTAATTAAGATGTAGTACTTCAATAAATGCTTTTATGTTATTCGGGGGATCTCCCTAATTTTTATCCTCACTGAAGGTGATCCAAAACTGGTGGACTGGAAGTTGGACTGTCAAATGATTGATGTAATTGGCAGAACCATTAATGAATGCTGCGGAGTGGAATCTGGCTAACAAGTGGGAGTGGGACAGATGGGACCGATCATAGAATCTAACTTTTTCCAAGACTTGCAGAGAAAGGCCTTGAAACTTGCTAAACAAGTGCGAATATTTCATCTTTTTGACTTTGGCAGGATGGAATCAAACTCCAAGACTTCCAAAGGAAGGCCTTCAACTTCCTCAACAAGTGCTAATATTTCAATTTGGTTTAAGATTTCAGAGTTTAGGATAAAATCTCACTCCAAGACTACCAAATGAACCATACTAAGAAACTTACAGAAATACATGTTTTAATCACAGAACTACAAACAAATGCATCCATACATAACACTCAGACTCAGACAAGTTCATCTGGCTCCATTTTAGCTAGGTGTTTGAGTTGCTACTACCTCTTCAACTGATGATCCGTCCTACCATTAGTATTTAAGGATAATTTCTGCAGCACAACATACTATGTATGCAAACAGTTTTCTTCTCGCTATTAGGGAGCTCTACGAGGTTAACATCTTCCAAACATTGGGTCATCATCAAATTAGGTCCCTTGCAAATTGAAAGACCGAAAATATTGTACACAGAAATGGGGATTTTGTCCTCAGAAGTTATAGAAGAGTTATTTAGTAAGCACAAAAAATGGATGAAAGTGAAAATGAGAGGAGGAGGAGTTGAATTATGCGGAACAATCAAGTAAAATGTGACTGTTCGGCCAAATTTTTTTCTTTAAAGAGTGACTGAACGGACACTGAGTCACTGAATTTTGGGCAAAATAAGTATATTTCTCCATTTCTCATTTATTATGATATTCCCATGTATGCTATACTTTTATAGATTTCTATAATTGCATGCGACACGAACTAATAGTAAACGTACGACATCAAAATTAAATATTATGCCGACATGATCATGTCTACCCTGAATCAAATCATGCAAACGAGGGATGAGCAAGGCTGACCGACAAAATTGAGAACTGCCCGGACCGAACCGAACCAGCTCGTTATGTCTGATTTCGGAGGCACTGATCCCATTTTTGGTTCCTAAAATTGAAACAGGTGACTGGGCGGTCCAGTTCCCAGTTCCACAGACCACCCGGCAATTTTTGGATTAGAATTCAACCCTCATAGTTAAGTAAATCATAATTATTGAAAATTTAAAAAACCAAATTCTTTTCAAACCTAGCCCGTAGAAAAACAGCACAAACATAAAAAAAAAATACTCTTTGATAAATGCGACGTGCTGCATGACATAAAAAAGCACGCATATATATAAAAGGATTTATCGATTCCATCGAATCGCCCCAGAACCGGACCGGTTCGATTCTAGGGACCTCCAGTACGATCCTCGATTCCGAAAATTAGGAACCGGGACCACTAGTCCGGTTTCGGTTCCAGAGAAAACCGGATCGTACTGAGAACCGATCACCCCTAATGCAAGTCTCTTACTAAAAACATTAATTCGATGATCACTATTAAAAAAAATAAAAGTGATAATCCCTGCATCTTGTTAATCAAGTTAGCATTATCGTTTTCTTAAAAAGAAAACTATGTAAACCCTTTGGGGAGGCTATGTGGAGAAGAAGAACAGTGGGGGATGAGCGTCAAGTAGCCCACTAGATCAAGATGTCGTCATTTTTCTTGCATCTTTTGCTTGTTCGAGATTCATTCCGACCCAATATGATCACTGAATCACTCGTCAATCTTACTTGGGATTTAGTCATGTCGGACGCGATTTCTTCTCGAAATCACAAGTAATGATTGACGAGTCCTTCATGGGTCGTATTCTCCAAGATCCAAAATCGATTCTTTCTTTGCCTCGGTCTCGGGGGGAGTTGTAGCAGTTGCAGGTAAAGATCAGAGTTCGATCTTTCTCGTTCTGGACTTTTGCAGTTTCCCACTCGCGTGGAGTGAGTTTGCGGATCTCTGCTTTTCTAGGAGGGTTTCTGTTTCGTGTTCTTGTGGCGGTACCGCCGAGGCTGAATTGGATCTAACTTACCCATTGCTATATGTTCCGAGCATCTAAAGATGATTGCAAATTTTACCTGGGAGCAGATGAAAGCTGAGATGTTATATGAACCCCGAATCATCAATCGATATCCTCATTTTTTCTGCTTTTTTCCCCCAGCCCTGTCTAGAAAGATTAGTCAAACCTTGCGTTTGGAAATGCTGCTTTATTCATTTTTGGACGTCTTAATTTGTTTTGTAGAAAAGAAAAACTGTAAAAGTATGTTGTGCTTTTGATAAACTTGAACTTCGCTTGAGATAGCTACAACTGATCTGTGGTACCTATGCAACAATTCGTTTAGATGCAACTGTTGCTGGATGGATCTTCTTAGAAAATTGACATGCTCTGAATACTTGACTAGTAGAGAGTAATCCCTGCTCTATGGTGAATCTGCAGGTGCATTGCCTTGTCTGGTTGCATAAAGTGAACGTTGAAACGAATTGGGAAAAAGATTGGATGGGTGATGTATTAATTCACCATGAAGGCGATTGAGGCATCTCTCAACACTATGGCGAGGAACTTTGTATAGTCTTAGCTCTCGTGTAATTATTTTTCCCCAGATTGCAGCATTTGTTAAGAGAAATAAGGGAATCACTTCCCCAAGTGCAGCAACTGGCCAGCCTCCTTCATTTACATCGGAAGATGGCTATGACAATGGCTCTGGTAATGAAATATTTCATCACATAGCGACACTTTTCTAAACACCCAGACCATCAGAAGTTTGAAGTGAAGCTGGTTGATTTGAATGCGGCTTCTGCACAGTTTGCACTCTTTCCGTGGGTGCGATCCTATTTCAGATATCAAGTTTAACGAAGCATGCTGGTTTTGATTATCTGTATGCTTTGGAGTAACCAGTGGCTTTAACATTTAAAAGAAAATTGTCGAGTCAGTGTTTGATTGCCTAGATTATTTTGTGGCTTTTCCTTTGTTCTTGTTTAATGATTACACTAATCTGTATCAGGGTGTTTACGTGTTGTTTTGTAGGAGTGCTTTGTCACGGGCATATATATTTTAGTCCTGAAACCTCGTGAGCTCCTATTGTGCAGTAAACAATTTAAAAGAATAAGAACTGAGCATGGATAATGACCAAATTTTGATTATTTCTGTCCTGAAAATTTTACTAGAACTCCTAAAAGATAAATACTCTCCTTAGTGGAAGTTTGACTGGAACTAACGCGAGGGAGCTCAAGACCACTTGCTTTTTAGCTATGGACCTTGAGGAAATGACTTTTGACTAGGTAGTGTCATGGTATGGTCGGAAGAAGAAGTAAACTTCCCAAAGAAGTTCTGAAACTTGGAGAACAAGTCTGCTATTTTTCAGTTGATAACAGTTTTTTTAGGGTCGGAAGAAGAAGTGAACTTTCCGAAGAAGTTTTGGAACTTGGAGAACAAGCCTGAAATTTTTCAGTTTAGAACACTTTTTTTTCCTCGTTTCGGCAATCCCTTATGTCTTTACTATAACATTTTTGTTTGTATGCAAATGCTTTCGAGGCTCGTGATGGACTCAAAACAAGTAGGAAAAAAATTAAGAGTTTTCTCGTCCCTCCCTCTGCCCTTTACCACCACAGTCCTTGTTGATCTTGAGCAGAGGTTAAGATGTGGGATCCACTAAACAGTCAAGCAGGGGGGTTTTAGCTCATTTTATCTCTATTATAAATAAGCATGGAGTATAACTCCGGCATGAAGTAGTCTGAAGCAAGTTAGCATTGCTCTCTTCAAATTTCCTTCTCTTTCCCTTATAGTTAGAATTTTTATTCGTTTTATATTTTGAGATGGAAAGTGCAGAAATTTCATTAGTCGATCTGCCGGTGGGATTCCGATTCAGACCAACAGAGGAGGAACTTGTCAATCATTACCTGAAGTTGAAGATGCTCGGCAACAAAAAGGTTGAGAAGATAATTCCCGAGGTTGATGTCCATCAATTGCCACCTTGGGATTTGCCCAGCAAGATAAATGGTAAGACACCATCAAAGCTGTCCCTTCATCTTTCCAAAAAATGTGATAAGGTCATGGTTGGTCCATGCTATTCCCTTTTGGGATTCTGTGACTGTTGGTTTGCTTCTGTAGTTTGAAAATTTCTATTGTGAATTATGCAGAACTATCAAGTATAAAACCAGATGGAGAAGAATGCTTCTTCTTCTGCCGTCTGCAAAATAAGTACCCTCAAAGTAAACGGACTAGAAGATCAAATGATTATGGGTTGTGGAAGAAAACTGGTGGAACTCGCAAAATCAGGACACGAGACAAAAAGAACATATTAGGTTTGAAGAAAATTTTGGTTTTCAAAAAACGTCAAAGTCCCAAAAATGCCCAGACCAAATGGGTGCTGCATGAATATCACCTAAATGCTCATCTTTTGGACACCGTCCTCACTGACCAGGTACTCAATTTCTTTCTTTTCCTTCCTCTTGCAGAGAACTTCAGCACAAACCGTATTTTAACCATTTAAGGATGCATATGAATGATTAAGGTTGCTAGATGAATGTTCTCCATTCCAAGAGCTTTCATTTAACAGCCTTCTGATTTCATTTTCTTCTCTGACTTAATTTTTCGGAGTTGAGACTGAGCAGCTTACTTTGCTCCGACTTTTGCTTTTTTTCCCTGAAATGAACTAACTCTTACTTAAACTTTTATTGATTGGTTGTCAACTAACACAATTTTACATAGTAAATTCCCCGACTCTTTTCTTTTTTGTTCTTTTTTTCCTCCCAATCTTGCTTTTGCTATAGCACCCATTCACTCTATTTTGAAGCCGAGCAAGGAGTCTCTTTTTAGAAGGAGACTTATGAGTGGAACGTGGAGTGTTACCTAAGTTGCTTTCTTGACTGATATCTGATTCTTTGAGGTCTCTTTTCTTTTTCTTTTGGGATTAAATCGCGAATAACTTTCAGAGATCAGTGATTAGACTTATATAAATTGTTGCCTTGTCTTTCTATATTAGAGTGACTTCGTTCTTTACCACTTGAAGAAAAACCCTGACAAGAAGGGTAAGAAAAATTCAAAGACTCAGAAGACCAATACAGGTACATCTATCATGCCTAAAGAAGGCATCATAAGTAGCTGGAACATACCCGATGAAGTCAACAACACAAGTATCTCTATTATGCTTCAAGAAGGTAGTAGAATTATCTGCAACACACCCGATGAAGTCAACAACACAAGTTGCTCCACTGCATTAGTAACTGCCAAAAGCACAGTAGCTGAAGAGATTCCGAAGGTCGAGGGAGCATCAAAATGGTGCCTGTTAAAGATCATCATAGCATGTTTAGGAAACTAATATTATTCTTGTTTTTGTTGTGACAACAGGAATCGTTAGAAGAAAATGTACAGCAACCACCACCGCCAATTTTCTCACCAGAATGCAACTCATCAGAGTGTGATTTCTCTGCAACTCCACAGCCACCCACAGAGACCGGGCAGCAATTGACTCATGATTCATCGTATCGGGATTTGGAGTCTTATTTTGCTGATTATGAACAACTGGAAGAGATATTATGGATGTTGAACTCAGATAGCTAGTTCTAACTTGGCCACTCTACCGAAGAAAGCATTACATAAGCTTTTTTCGGCTAGGTAATTAGTGTGCTTCTACTGGCTTGGATGCACACTCTTCTAGTGCTGATAAAGAGTATGCCCAAGCTGTGTCGCCAAGAAAAAATATTTTCCTTGTTGAAAACAATGCACATGGATCAAATGCATTCATTGATGTACATTATTTATTTAATGATTTTGTTTTATAAGCTGCATAATGAGTTATTTGTCATAGCAGTAGGTGAAATTTCTAACGCCGAATTTGCCAAAAACATACAAACAGTTGTTTGGCTCTTCTCCCGGTTGGTTGTACATACACATTATTTTTGTAAACGAGTTGTATTGATTTAGTATTAGATTCATGCCCATTCAATTGACTGTTGTTGTGATGTTATTGGATATGTCCCTTGTAATTTTTTGGGTTAATATCACATAAAACCCAAAATTGGTAGCCTGTGATAAATTTGTTGGTCACAAAAAATTTCAAACTGGTACATTCTGTGATAAATTTATCCCAAATTAATTTTATATAAACCTCAAATTGGTACACTAATTTGTCCTCTCAAGTAGTGATTGACAAGTTCATCATCGGTCAGTGGGGGTGAAACCTGTATCCTACGGGCAGAAATTTATGCATTTGTTCATAGAAAAGATCAAGGGGAACGAGGCAGGACATTCTTGAGTCTTTGACAACTTCACTCTCGAACTCAAATTTTCAGTAACTTGGTGGCTGAATCTGATGCAGAGTGACCCTCAAAGCACTAGTTTGAGCTTTTATAGAGGGTGTTGTTTTCGGATGATATACCAAAAGCAATGACTTGACCCCTGACTGATCGTTGTCTGGGAGAGAACCACCGTCGCCGTCAAAACCTAAGGCGTCGGGCGTCGATTTGGGTGGGAGGGAGAGAACCGCCGTCGCCGCCTTTGCTGGGTTTTGGTCGTCGGGCATCGATTTGGGTGGGAGGGAGAGAGCACGGAGGAATGGCGTCCTCTTCGTTTTTTGGGAAGGAGAGAGAGATGTCTTGGCTTTTCTCGTGATAATGGAGTGGAGAGTGAAATGTCCGCGCGATTCAAAAATTTCTAACAAGTGGGGCCATAAAATCCACATGTCGCAAGATGAATGGTGAGCTGGATCACGTCAGCTTTACCACGTCTGGGGGTAATATTTTCTCGTTTATGCCTTCCCATGAAGAGAACTTTTTCTAAAGTGAAAAACAGAGAGTAATGTTGACAAGATAGCCAACATTGACAACTATGTCTACGTGCAGGAGTTCGAGTGGCCAGAATTGAATTTCCCGTTTTGCAATTGCTTTGATAACATGTGTGTAACTGAACTTCTTATTCTCGTTATTTTGCAGGACAGTAAAACAGCGCTGAATGTAAAAGAATTAGAATTAATAATAAGAAAAATCTCAAATTAGTACACATGTAATAAATTTATCCAAAATAAAAAAATTTATCATAAAAAATCTCAAACTAGTACATCTGTAACAGATTTATCCCAAACTAATTCTTTGACCATCAAAAACTTCAAAAAAACCTCAAACGAATAAACTTGTCAACTGAAACGCGTCATCTAACCTAGCAATTTGAAGGTAAAATTTAATAAAAATTAATAGAGAGTAAAATTGTCACAAGTGTATATTATTTTGAGATTTTTAGTAGTTAAATTTGCTACAGGTGTACTGATTTTAGATTTTTTGTCGTCAAATATTAGTTTGGGGTAAATTTGTATGTATCAATTTTAAAAAAATTATGGTCAAAAATTTATTACAAGTGTACTAATTTAAAATTTTTGTGATTAAAAAATTAATTTAAAATAAATTCATTATATATATAATAATTTAAATTTTTTCGTGTTATTAATCCTAAATTTTTTTACACTCACGCTGTTTTACTGTCCTAAAAAATAACGAGAATAAGAAGTTCAGTTAATCACATGTTATATGGCCACTCGAACCCCTGCACGTAGACAAAGTTGTCAATGTCGGCTATCTTGTCATCAGTACTCTGTTTTTCACTTTACAAAAAGTTCTCTTCTGAAGCAAGGGAAGGACTCTGCTTAAGGGCGACACCAGTCAGGGGTCAAGTCAATGCTTTTGGTATAGCATCCGAAAACAAACACCATCTATAAAAGCTCAAAACTAGTGCTTTGAGTTTGAGGGTCACTCTGCTTCAGATTCAGCCACCAAGTTACTGAAAATTTGAGTTCAAGAGTGAAGTTGTCAAGACTCAAGAATGTAGGATACAGGTTTCACCCCACCGACGATGAACTTGTCAGATCATTACTTAAGAGGACAAATCTTCGGATACAACGCTGACACCTGCATTATTCCAGTGATCCATGGCCTGTACAATATGGATCCTTGGGATTTACCCCTCCTGTTCAGAGGTAAACATGACATTCTCTTCAAGTTGCTCGGTAGTTTATGAGTGTGAAATCTTGATGTCTTTAGCATGGTGACCCCGTTTTGAGAGATAACCTATGTTTGAAGTCGAGGTTTGCATTTGTTTTCTTACTTTGAAAATGGGTTTCTCCTAGTTCGCATTAATTTTCAACACTGCTTTAGTCTGGGCTAACTGATCTCCATGCATCTGTAGCATTCTCAATTGTGAGGTCCAAGGAGGCGGAGTGGTGGTTCTTGACTCGTCTTTCGTTCAAGACTCAAAGTCGTAGGAAGTTTGACCGACAAACCCAGTCCGGTCATTGGAAAACAACCGGCCAAGAGAAGAAGATCAATGCCAAAGGTACTGATAATTGGATTGGGACTACGAGGAATTTAGTTTTCACAGAAAATGAGGGTTCAAGCGGCAAAGAGACGGTATGGGTCATGCATGAGTATCGTCTAAACGACTGCAATTTCGGGGCCAACGACCAGGTACGATATATTACATCATTCTCTTTTTTGACTGAAAGTTGACCAGTGAAATGCTCATAATGTGTTGTTTTGATGGTGGGATTGTGTGGGAGATGAAAGGCCCTTCAGTTCAGATTCTTGTTTGCTGTGGTTACATCCCTGGTGCAACCATGCCTCACAAGCTCTTGTAGCTGAAAAGATGGGAAGATTTGGCATCTAAATGATTGCTTTTAAGCTAGAATTGGTCATTGTTCGATTACCATTGCCAGCTGTTTTCGATATTTCACGACATTCGCTGGAATGACTATGCTTTCTTGGCATGTGATTTCCGTAATTCAGCTAACATTTCCTATTGTCTCTTGGAATGTTCAGCAGAATTTTGTGCTTTGCCACCTTATAAACAGACGAGATGAGTCCATCGATCATTCAATCTCTGCTGAAACTGGATCGATGTCACTGTTCAGGAGCTTAGACAATGACAAAGCACGGAATGACATTCCAGAGGTCAGTACTAACGTGCCTTATGGTCTGCTTCAAGTGCAAAAACTCGATAAACAGAACGTTATGGAAGCCGTGATGGATCCATGTGCAGAGGCCTTACGCCCACCGGTGAACCCGAACCTCCCCTCTAATCCTCATCTAGTTGACATGGGGGCTCCTTCTAACATCGATACTACAAATGATAATCAATATGGCTGGCTAAAAGATTTGGTCGATATGATTGATGAGGATGGACCTATCGACGAGCGGTTAGATGCTATTATTGCACCAAGCAGTGGAACAGAATCTGCCACAGATAATGGACAGGTAAACTTTCTTTGGGGTCTTTTCCGGCAATGTTATGTAGATTTTAAATAATTCAGGTTGGACAGATAGTATCTTCTGAATTACTTTGATAGTGTTCTTGACATTCATTGTAGCATCATGTTCGACAGTATGCGGAGTGTCTAAATGGGGATTTATCACTTTCTTTTTCTGCAAGAAATGCTCATTGTTCTCTGTTTATCTGGATCATTGGATAGTCAGGTGACGAGAACTCTGACATTCAATTCGTTATTGACTTATGTATCGCCATTGTCCCACCAGGGGTGGCGGTCCCCTGTGCACAGACCTATTAAGCAAGGGGAGCATGCTGACAGGCTGAGACAAACTACCATAAGACCTCCGGGCAATATGCCGAGGGAAGAAGCAGGGGTTCATGCTCAAGACAATTCACAGGAACAAAATTTTTGTTTCGAATCTTGTTCCGTGATACAGTCAGTCGGATATGAGCCTGAGATCAACTGCTTGACATGCGATCCTGTACCAACCCGAGCTTCGAGAGATCGAGACAGAGTCCAACTACAAAATAAACCCTCTGGCAAACCGGCATCCAAGGGCAAGGTGACACCATCGAAGGAGCCCGCTTTGCCTCATCATAAACCTGTTCTTCAACGGGTCAAAACTGAAGCAGAACCTGCACAACTCTCCTGTGCCAGTGCACGCGATCCTGTACCAACCCGAGCTTCGAGAGATCAAGACAGAGTCCAACTACAAAATAAACCCTCTGGCAAACCGGCATCCAAGGGCAAGGTGACACCATCGAAGGAGCCCGCTTTGCCTCATCATAAACCTGTTCTTAAATGGGTCAAAACTGAAGCAGAACCTGCACAACTCTCCTCCTCCTGTGCCAGTGCAGTTTCACCGCCAATTCCAGTCTTTCCACGCAAATACAGGTTCCCACCTGCCAACCATCGTGTAGAATTTCCCCCAGTGGCAGAATTCACTGATAGACATGGTAAATACCGCCATATGCCAAAAGTTCCGAATCCCACAGGTGTGGATGAAGCAGGAAGGACTAAAAAGATCAGTTCAGCAGAAGCTGTCTTAAATTGGCAAACCGAGAACACCCTTGCCGCCCTTGCCCAAAACAAAATTCTCAAGTCTATCGGCTTGAAGATCTCAAAATGCCAAACTAAACTTGACCATGTTGAACAAAAGCTCGATAAGACAGCAGCAGGGACAATGCGGCAGTTACTCTGCTCCCTGGTGAAGCTACTGATCAGTTCAGCAGAAGCGGTCTTAAATTGGCAAACCGAGAACGCCCTTGCCCAAAACAAAATTCTCAAGTTTATCGACTAGAAGATCTCAAAATGCCAAACTAAACTTGACCATGTTGAACAAAAGGTCGATAAGACAGTAGGGACAATGCAGGAGTCACTCTGCTCCCTGGAGAAGCTACTCACCTATATATAATAAGCACAATTGAGCAGCTGCGCCAGTCCAGAAGAATACAATCTTCACGGGTGAGATTTGATTTGTTTGTGTTTGCATTGATCTTCTCTTTACCTTGATATGCTTCAGGCCTCATTTTAGTTGTTTCGTCTTAATCAAGGATCTCACCTGAAGAGATAAACATTGTATCGGCAGGAAAGGGAAGGTGAAAAGGACAAAGCTGCTGACATTTCCAAGAATGTCTTCTATACGAGAGATCTTAAAGCATGCTTGGAACAGACTCAAGAAGTCGAACAAAAGTCGCAAATCAGAATCATCTGGTTTCACAGCGAGCAGTGCAAAGAGTCCTAGGATGTTGCCTGATAAGGGCTTTGCGAGGTTCCGTTTCCAGCACAACTTCAAACGGAAACAGACATCTCGAACCAAAATCCTTCCAAACTGAAGCCAAGCCAATCCCAAAACTAAGACCCTGAAGCAAAGCCAGATAGTTCACCTCGGTTTCGTTTTCGTTTTCGTTTCGACTTCGACAGGATTGTTCCTAAGTTTGTGACTTTGCGACTCATCTTGTCGATTTTCAGAAGTTTCGATAAATGCACCTAATAGTTGGAGCTCATTTAACATCGCAGTTCATGCCTGAACCGATCGCACCTTAAGTACTAAAAGGAGGAGCAAAATATCAGCTGCTAAGGAAACTGATTCAAAGAAAAATTTCCTTTGTCGAAAAGAAAAAAAGAAAAAATAAAAGAGTAATTAATGAAATTCATAAACAAGTAGGATGACTGCTCCCTTGCGTGTTTCAAAAGTTCAAACCTCGCTGAAATAACGGAGCATGGTTGAATATGTGATGATCCTCTGACTAACGTATGGCGGGCCAAAGAAGTAAAGGGACAATTTGTCCCCAAACTTTAACTCAACGCACAATGTCGTCCCTAAATTTTTAAATTGTTCAATGTGGTCTCAGAACTTTAGCCCAATTCGTAATGTGGTCCATGAACTTTTAATTTGTTCAGTGAAGCGCCTGAACTATATGAAAACGGTCAATACTATTCTTCTATTAATCCAAGCTCATGGACAATATTGAATAATTTCATATAGTCCGGGGATGAAATTGAATATGTATAAAAAAAATAACATAAATCATATCGAATAATTTAAAAGTAAAGATTGCCGAGGGAAATGGTGTAAGGAAAAAGAATAATGCTAGTCTAAGTCAAGAACAGACTACAACACTTAGAGTCACTTTCCAAACAGATGAGTTATATAGTTTATTCAACGTCCAATGAAAAACTAATCCTATCATTACAGGCAGATTTTGCGCAAACCAAGTCTCGATACGCCTTCCAAAAACCCGATAAACAATTATAATCAAAGTGGGCTCTCCTGCAATGTTTTTCCAAAAGGGAAAGTGAGTGGCAGTTGAGGTGGCCCCCCGCAAAGCTCACGCGCGGCTCAAACACGTCTTCATCATTCTTGTCTTGGACTTCATATGAATTCACCGAGGGCATGTTGGATAACGTTTTAGTTCTTCTGATTCTGTTTTTCGAAATAAAAAAATTAGAAATATATTTGGTAACGCAAATGATAATGATTCTGATTCTGATTCTGCTTCCGGGAATAGTTTTAGACCAAAAATAAAAAATAAAAAAAAGTTGTTTCTAAATAATAAAAAAACACTTTTAAGAATCACAAAAAAGAATAAAGTCTCAATTCTTTTAAAAAGATTAAGTCCATGTGAACTACTGAACTTTAACAAAAAAAAATATATATAATTTAACAAAAAAGCTAAAAAAAATTTAAAAAGGGGGGAAATTAAAAATATAAAAAATGCAAAAAAAAATTTAAAAAAAAGGGGGAAATTAAAAAATTTAAAAAAATTTAAAAAAGTTAAAAAGATTTTAAAAAGATTTTAAAAAAAGATGAAATATTTTAAAAAAAGAATTCTCGCCACTTGTTTATTTTCGGAAATAAAAATTTTGTGCAGTTACCAAACGCGTTGCTGTTCGGGAATAGAAAGTTTGGGCAGTTTCCAAATGCGTTCTGATTCTCTAAAAATCATCCAGGGAACAGAATCGAAAAATATAATTCTAATCAGAATCATTTTTGAGGAACAGAAACGTTACTATGCAACTTTTCTTTTGCTTCCTTATGCCATTGATTCACTTACACAGTTGCAGGTCTAAATGGAAGAACCTTCGAACAGGACATTAACCTGCGAGAGAGAGAGAGAGAGAGAGAGAGAGAGAGAGAGAGAGAGAGAGAGAGAGAGAGAGGCTTATTTTCTATGTATCGAAAACGTGAAAACCCTTTTGATAAGTCTGGAGTTGTCATGATCGTGAACATGCTGCAAAGCCTCAACTGTAGAGCCATCATTCAAGGTTTGAAACTATATCTCTAATCACTCACATCCCTTCAATTTGGGCTTTTTCCCATGATAATGACGAGTGATGGGTCAAGCGTTTAGCATACTCTTAACCTTATGGTCCTTGCATTAATCTTGGAAGACAGATAAATAGACATATTAAAATGGGTCATAGACCTATTTCTTAACCCATACATGATGGAATGAGTTGTTGTAAGAATTAGTTATATCAATAAATAGGTAAACATAATATGGGCATTAGATTAGTCATAAATAGGTTTATAGCTTACTTAGATCTAACCACCTTTATGATTCTCTATTTATTCTCTCTTGCTCTTACTCGATCTCGCGTTCAATAACTCCGCACTTTCACCTCAGTTTTGGTATAAATTTTCCTAGTTTGATTATAGGGTATGAGTCAGCTGAGTATGTGTTACTAGATATGTATTGCAATAAATGTATCATAAATGGGCACTTTCATCTCAGTTTTGGTATAAATTTTCCTAGATTTGATTATAGGGTATGAGTCAGCTGGGTATGTGTTTCTAGATATGCATTGCAATAATAAGTCTGCCGACAAATCGCATTTTAAGTCTCTTTACGACGAAAAGACTTAGCAAGCCCGTATTTTTTAATACCTCATGCAGTAACAACATTGCATAAAAAGGTGAAACAAGATCTAGCATAGATAGATGGTTGACGACTTCGATTGCAATAAAAAAAGAAAGCCAGACCCATTTTATAAAACCATGTTCGTCAAGCACAAGAACACACAATCTACTTTACATTCCATAAACTAGTTCACATGTGCAGGGCCATCGAAGGAAGGGCCATCACTGTTTAAACAAGTGAGATTGCTAGCTAGAGCTTGGTCAAATGGAACATGTACCGCATAAATAATTGGGCTAATACCACGAAAAATCTCAAATTAGTACATATATGACAAATTTACCTCAAACTATTTTTTCAACCACCAAAAACCCCAAACTGGTACACATGTGACAAATTTACCCCAAACTAATTTTTTTACTACAAAAAATTTCAAACTGGTACACCTGTGACACATTTACCCTTCGTCAATTTTCGCTAAATTGAGTTAATACCACAAAAATCCCAAATTGATACACATGTGACAAACAGAGGGCAAAAATCCCAAATGTGTACGCTTGGCAATTGCCACGTGTCATCCAACTCAGCAATTTGACGATAAAATTTAACGATAACTAACGAAAGGTAAATATGTCACAGATGTACCAGTTTTTGGTAAATTTATCAAAGGTGTACCAGTTTTGGATTTTCGGTGGTCAAAAAAATAGTTTGTGGTAAATTTATCATAAGTATACCAGTTTGGGATTTTTCGTGATATTAACCGTAAATAATTTGATAACAACAGTGGAAACATCTGGGTTATCGCCTGTAATTGGTAGGAAAACAGCTAGATCCTCCTCAGTCCATGTGCAACCTCTTCTCTTGCGGTATTTCAAAGCTATAATTATAGCTTTTGATTGCTTAACTAGTGTTTGACTAAGTTCTTGTAAACCTATCTCGAACCATTTTCTAAGAGGAAAAAAGAAGAAGGTAACGATAGACCTGTTAAAATAGATCATAAATTTATTTCTTAGCTCATAAATGATTGTCCGAGTTATTATGTATGTTAGTAATATCCAATAAATGGGTCATAAATATATTTAAACTTAATATGAGTGTTAAATGGGTTTATAACTTATTTAGAGCCAACTCACATTTATATTCTCTTTTCATTCTCTACCGCGTTCACCCATTCTGCGCGCTCACCTCAATTTGAGATGAGTTTTCCTAGTTTTGGTTAAATATGAGAGTGTTTTAGGAATATGAGCCGGATTGGGTTGGGTATGTGTTGGGTATAACTCGGTTCGGATCCGGTATAGGTCACTAGATTTGTATTGCATTGCATGGAAATAAATCCAAACATTAGATGGTCTATTTGGGTTAGACCATTTTTTACCCGATCCATACCCAACTCGATCCACCCGTTTGACCGGGTCTAGTTATAATATTCATTGTAAATGTAGAATGCGCACTATTGTTAGTCAAGTATGTACCTTGAGGGAAAAGCAATCTCGTGGGCCTGTATTATTGCCAAAGCTGAAGAACATTATTAGGGTTTGGCTGATCACTGTCAAGTAGAGATCACGCACAAACTTCTACGAATCAACCTACTTATTTAATCAGATTTTTTACTTGGACGTGACCATCAGATTTCAGACCAGTCTGGCGTTCCCGTAGAAGCAACAAGGATCTAGTGCATGTATGAAAACTATTTGACAAAATTAAACATGGGGACAATGGTTGCAAATTCTCAGATATAAGTCAAGTTGGTCATCATTCTTGTCTTTGTATGCATATTGAAGTGAAGCAATAATGTTCACAAAGCTTCAAGATACAAACAGAGATGAAATCCCATCACGGTTCTTGTCTCGTGGTGCCAAGAATTTTAGTCGGCGGATCGAGATAACAACTTTATGTTATTGTCGCTGGATTAATGCAGCTGTTAGCTTGATAGTATATTGATGCGAACAATCAAGCAAGAAAAATGATGAATGGAGAAATTTCTTCTGTATGTGAGCTTTTCCCCAAGTCCATGGGAGTGAAATTTTAATAACTTGGTAATAATGACAATTAATTTGTTGGGCTCAAGCAAATACTTTTTATCCCTACAGCTAAAATAGATGTAGGCAGTATTTATTTTTCTAGTAGTAAGCGTTTCATGCTCCAAACTCTCTCTTTCTCTCTGCGTGCCGATTTCATACATTTTCATTGGTCTTGTTATTCAAGCAGTGCGGTACACACTAATCGGAAAGGTCAGTCGAATTTTGAAGAATAGTCTTGCTTTACCTTTCGCACTACCTAAAAATCGTAAATTATCCTTTAAAGACGGTGCTTGCAAACCTTAGACATTCGTAATCCTTACAGGCAATTCTCGGAATTTTCGCAAGACCGCACTGTTGGATTTTTTGCAAAGAGGAGGAGACCAATGGGCACTAACTTCCAGTTTGTCCAATGTAATCAATGGCTATTGTCCACACGCGATGACAAGACTTCTTCTTTGCGTCTATTTTAGGACTCACGCACCAATCTCTCGAAATCAAGTTTCCTTTGTCCTTTTTCCTTAGTCATACATTTCTTAATATGCAAACATGTAAAAATTCACATTTACATTCATGTTGGTAAAATAATTTGTGTTCACAAAAAGACTTCATCAATAACCCTGATTTTTCTTTTAATGAAAATGGACTTATGGCGTAAATAATTACAATATGCTGCTTGCCGCAGAATTTACGACTCTAGCTTTTCCTCCTAAAATTTGAAGTCCCTCAAATTGTAACATTGAACTCTGTTTTATTATGGGGAAGAAAGCAAGATAATTGGTTCAAGGGAGAATTTTGAAACTAGTAAAGAAAAAACCAATGAAAAAAAGAAATATTCGCGTCACCAATTTAAGATTATTTGTCACGGGTATACATGTTGACACCAAAAATTGCCCAAGTGCCTAACCATCGACTCGGATTGGAAAAGACCGAGCAATACATGGTTAAAGTAATCAACAAAAACGATGAGAAGTTGCCAATAGGCAAGAGAAGAGAATAATACTAAGGGTGGGTTTGATTCAGCATTTGGGGAAATGCAAATGCCTTCAACCTAAGAGGGTTTAGAAAAATGCTAATTGCGTTTGGTAAAATCTCATTTGAAAATGGGCTTTGGGTTAAATGGTGTTTGGTAAAAATAACTTTACAAAGGGCTTTGAATGCAATTTTTTATTTTTTAATAAAAAAACTTACCCTTCGCCGGACAGGCGAAGGTTCAGGCCGTCGCCGAGCCAGATTTAGCACCAGCGGCCGTCATCTGAGGTCGCTCAACCTCAGGCCTCCCCCGCCAAGGGTAGCGCGACCTAGGTGAGGGCCGCCTGAGGTCGGGCGACCTCAAGCAACGCCTGGGTTCGCGCTAACCAGGCAATGATGCTTGGGTCCGCGCGACCGTCGCCTGGGTCGTGCGAACCCAGGCGACGGCACCTGAGGTCGCGCGGCCCAGTCGCCGACGCTTGGGTCGCATGACCCAGGCACCGTCGTCTGGGTTTTCGCGCAACCCAGGCTGCGCTCGCCTGGAAAGCGACCCTCGCCGTCCCCACATTGGCCAGATCTGGCCTCCTCAACATTGAAGAAGATGAACAGTAAAAAGGGGGCAAAGTCGGAAATATAGGGAATTGATGAGATTAGTTTTGGAAGGAAAAAAAATCTCTTAGCATTTGGCTAAATGCTGAAAGCCCATCGAGCTTTCAGCTTTCCCAAGATCAGCATTTGGCCAAATACTGTCCTAAAGATGAATCAAATGCTACAACATTCTCTCAATGGACTTTGGAGGCTGAAAGCTCCTTGAAAATGGTGAACGAAATCCACCCTAAGTGTTGAGCCATGAATCTCGATAAATGAGATTTGGTTCAATCGACAAAGGAACTAAAGCTGCAATGAATCAGGAACAAGACAAGTGTTCACAACCATAATGACCCATTCAAACGTGAAGCCAACACGACCATCAGTTCATGGAGCCGTAAATCTCGAAAGCCACAAATGACAATTGCCAAGAAACATGGGCTGCTGTAACCGCTAGGAAGAGGAGTTGCAAGCTGCGGAGGTAACCTGTCGATGTGGGGCGAATGATGAGGCCCTCTAGTGGTCATTTTGTAGAGCTTGTAATTACATGTTGTTGATTTTTGTAACGCTTGTAATTACATGTTGTTGAATTCTAGAAGTCACGTAGGATATTTACTTTCTTGGTAACTGTCGTTAACTATCACTAGTAGCTATAAATATCGGTGTAGTAAGTCAAGCAAAAGACCGCCAAGTTGTTCGATTTTATCTTTCAGTTATCTTCACATTCCAATACTGGCCAACATTGCCTCCAGCCTTCGCACTTTTGATAATCTCATCAATTCGCATTTCCTCTTCATAAATCAGCAAAGATCATTACTAATTGTTGTTGATTTCCTTGTACATCCTTTATAAGGTGTTTCGTGTACACTCTTGGACACGACAATACCCAATACTCAATAGGTATCTTCTCTACTTCTGAATGTAATTTTGTGATCAGCTAGTATTTTCTTTACAGCTCTTCTCTCCCGATCTAGAGTTAGATTCAGATTTGGGTGCTCTTCTATTCCGATATTAAAATAGATTTGAAATTTGCAAGGCGTTTTCTGTGCTCTTTTAACCTGTTGGTGTTGTCTTTATCTCTATACGGTGATGGTGCTGGGGACGTCGAACTTAGGCTCGCACCACCTTTTGGCAAAGCCGTAGCTATTGGAGAAGGAAATCTCGGCATGTGCTCATCACTGATATTGATACAAAACTCGGTGATTGGCCGCCGACTGTGCTTTGATGCTTTGACAAATCCGTCTTTGTTGTGGAATGATCGGCCGCGATCTGTGAACGTGTCATTAATTAGGTTTGATTGCAAAACAATCAGACCTAATTAAATTGAGAGGACATTGCTAAAGTGAGAACACATGAACCATATTTTTGTCAAATAAATAGAAAATTGAAATAAGTTAATATGACGAAAAATCTCAAATTGATACACATATTACAAATTTATTCCACAAAACCTCAAATTAATACACATGTGACAAACTTACCATTTGCTAATTGCCGTTAAATTGTGCCGTCAAATTGCTGAGTTGAATGACACGTGGCTGTTGATCGATGTACCAGTTTTTTATTTTTACCATACGTATCAGTTTGGAATTTTTTGTGGTGCTAACCAATTTAACAGAAGCAATGGAGGGTAAATTTTTCATGTTGTATCAGTTTGGGGTTTTTCGGTGGTCAAAAAATTAGTTTATGATAAATTTATCATAAATGTATCAGTTTGGAGTTTAGAGTTTTTCGTTGTATTAATCGAAATGAAAATGCTCTCTCCGAACCTTTATTTCTTTTTACCGTCAACCACCCTGTGTATTATAACCGTAGCAACAAGATAATTGATTTCAACCCAAAAATAAATAAATAAAAATAAGATAATTGATTGCTCGTAACGGTGGACCAACTGGGGCCAGAATTGGGAGAAAATTCTGGTGTTTGCCCAGATATTGACCGGGGGCAGGCAACCGGAACTTGGTATAGCCGGTAGCGTTCACACCAGGGAGAAGAGAAACTTAGGACACGAGAACGCAAAGATTCTCCAGCCCTCACCCTTTGTCCAATCCCAGTCAACCACATCCACATCCACGTCCACGTCTCTTTCGTGTGTCGTGTCCCACCACTTTGCCCCAAAATTCACGGCTAATCCTTTCGTTCATCAAACGAGCGTGTACGTGTCCGATGCCATTAGAATTCATCCGGTGAGAGCAGTGGTGGTTCCGGTTCATGAAAATTAAGAACCGGCGGTTCGGAATCGCCTATTCGGAACCTGCGGTTCGAGCATGTTCGCATTTTTTTATGCCCTTTTTCTACGGTTCGCCGGTTCGGAACCAACAGTTCCGGGTCGGTTCAAGATTTGGGCGAACCTGAACCGGGCCAATATGCCACGGGCGGGTTCCAGTTCGGAACTGCCGACCCGTTGATCGGGCCGGTTTTGGGTCCAAACTGGCCCGTGGCCACCACTAGATGAGAGTGTTTTCTGTGTCGCACATGATTTTGACCCCCCAAAAATTTTGGTGAACTTGCTGTGTCGAATCCACACGGGACGTGCCAATTTAACCTTCTACGTTCGGTACACGAAAAATAACGATACGTGTAATTCTCAGATCGTGTGAATCGCACGTGGGATTTGCTTCTTACTAATTTCGAAATGCAATCAATTGAGACAGCTGACAATGACTCTTAAGACCATCTTGTCGTGTCTCGTGCTCTCGATAAGGTGTAGAAAACTCCGTGTATTGAGACCGGAGGAATTCCCTAGGTTAGTCGGTTTATGTACTATCTCGACCAAATCTCACGGCTCTTGAATCTTGGAATCTAGATGCATTTGAGGCCGTGTGTTTAATAATTTGTACAGTAAGTGTTCATTTGTGTCTACACTTGGTAAAATCCATCTAACAAGATATTTCTATGCATTTTTTTTTACCGTTGATGTCTATAGGTTGAACAACTCTTGGACTTCACTTAGGGCGCAAATGATAACTATTTTGTGTTCTCTATTTCTGTTTCAAACCTGTTTTTGGAACAAAAATGCTTTTGGTAATGTACGTTCATTTATCTATTTCTAGAATAAAAATTTGTTCTAGAAATATGTTTGGAACAGAAATGAGAAATTAAAATTTTCAGCTTTTCTGTTTCTGAAAAAGAAATGAGAAATAAGAATTCTTCTCATCGCTCGCGCCCTCGATCACCAGTCGCTGGCCACCGGTCTGTCGTCCGCCGATTCGTCGATCGTTGGTTCTCCATTTGCCGGTTGCCGACAACTTTATAAATTTTATGCTGTTATCAAATGAATTTTTATTCCGAGAATAAAAATTGTGTGTCGTTATCAAACGCGTTTATTTGCACAGAAAATCGTCCAGAAATTAAAAGGAAAAATGACTTTTTTTTTTGTCAGAAATTAATTTTAAAAATAGAATGATTATGGTTGGCATCCTTAATTACTCAGTTGCCTTCCTCTGACCTTACTTCCCACCCCACCCCACGCCACCCCACCCCAGCAGCCCCCCCGTTCACCGCGATTGGACCACGTGTCTTGAACCCACTTCAGTGGTACAGCACATCCATGTACCAGTAACGTCGTTTTATCATTGCCCAACCCCAAAAAAAAAAAAACATAAAAGGGATATTTAGAAAGGGCAAAAAAAAAAAAAACATCTGCTTACTGAGCTACTCATCTCCATTTCTTTTCCCACTCTCTCTCCCTCTCAGCCCAAAAGCAAGAAAGGTCAAAAAGAAAAGAAAGAATGGAAGCGTATCCGACGTACCCACCATACCCAGACTCCGGCAACTCGTCGCCGCGATCCCGCGAGATCGACTTCGACGCCACTCCCTGGGATGATCAGCAGCAGCAGCCACCCAACAGCGGCAGCTACAAGGCCAAGTTCATGTGCAGCTACGGCGGCAAGATCCACCCCCGCCCCCACGACAACCAGCTCTCCTACATCGGCGGCGAGACCAAGATCCTCTCCGTCGACCGCCACATCAAGCTCTCCTCCTTCCTCTCCAAGCTCTCCTCCCTCTGCGACCTACCCGACGGCGTCTCCTTCAAGTACCAGCTCCCCGGCGAGGACCTCGACGCCCTCATCTCCGTCACCACCGACGACGACCTCGAGCACATGATGCACGAGTACGACCGCCTCTACCGCGGCTGCTCCAAGCCCGCCCGCATGCGCCTCTTCCTCTTCGCAGCCCACAGCCCCCACCCCCCCACCTTCGCCTCCGCCGACGCCAAGTCCGATCGGGACCGCTTCGTCGAGGCTCTCAATTCGGGACCTTCCGTCCAGGAGCCCGCCAAGCCCCCGGCCGGTAACGTCGATTTCCTTTTCGGGTTGGAAAAGGGGGTTGTCGCCGGGGCTCCGCCGGCCGTGGCGGCGGCGGTTGCGGACCCGGTGGTGGCGGCTGTCCAGGAGGGTCGTGTCGGGATTCCCCGCGAGGAGCGGGTCGTGGCGTCGGATCATGGGGTGAACCCGCTGGAGATACAGCGGCAGCTGCAGGAGTTGCAGAGGCTGCAAATCAGCTGCGGCGGAGGTCAGGGGCAAGAAGCCGCCATGTACAGAAGGAAGAGCGACGACAACATGGGGAATGCCGGTGGGTATGGAGCTGATAATTACTACATGCAAAAGCTGGCACAGGAGAAAACGCAGCAGATGACGATTCCGGCGGGGGTGGCGCCGGCTGCGACGGCTCCTCCAGGGTATTGGCAGGCGGAGAAGCAGATTCCGTCGTGTGGTTTCCCAGCTGCTGTGACGGGTCCGCCGGAGCAGCCGATGTACATGATCCCTGCTCCAGGAACCATTTACCATGCGCCACCGCAGATGATGCGGCAGGTGGCGGCGGGTCAAGGGTACTACACCCTCCCGCAAAGGGTTTCTCCTGATTACCGGGATCAACCCTTGTACAACGTCGTCCATCCGCCATCACAAGCGCCACCGCTGACGGCAGCAGCCCCGCCTGCTCTTCCCCCACAGACCCAGTTGCCCAGGGTGGCCGGGGCCAGCACGGAAGGGTTTGGCGTTGGAGCCATGAGGCACGGCGGCGGCGGCGGCGGCGGCAGCGGGGTGGCGGACACCGTGGCCTATGCGCATTTGCCTTACGACGGCAGCGGCGTAGGGAGGCAAGTGTTCTACACGGCGGCCGGAGGGATGGTGGTGCCACCCCCGCAGTATCAGGGAATGGTGAGCGCCGACATGAGGCAGGGTGGTGGTGGTGGTGGTGGTGGTGGTGGTGCCGTGTTTAATCAGGAGGGTAAGGTGGTTGCTGCAAAAGGTTCACTGTGATTCTCATGGGAAAGGTATAAACTTTGTTATATGGTATGTAAGAAAGAAGTGCTGTAAGTTACGCATAATAATAGAGTATAAGAGTTATTGATGTCTTCTTGATATAATAATAAATATGGTATTGTGAAATTTTCCTGGGTTTTTGTAAAAGCACTGGTCTGGTTGAGTGCAGACATCAGATTTGAGTTTTTACTCTGTTAATAATAATAAGACTATAATCTCTCTACTTTTGCCGGTTTCTTCTTACTTTTGAATTCTGGCGAAGCAAGCTTAAGCTTAAGCTCAAGCTTAGATCTCAAATCTACCTGGTCCTGGAGCATGATGCCCTCAAGCTCAACTCAAAAACCTGCCTTTGTGTTTGTGTCTGTCAGGAAGCCCTGTTCACCTTTCCTGGGAACCAAAAAAAAATTGGTTTTTTTTAGATGGATCAGCTAACGTGAGCCTGGAATTAAGCACCACCCCCACTTGTGATTTAATTTTATCAGAGGTGGGAGAAAAGTCAAATGGATTGGATAGCTTTCAGGAAAGAGACCTGGAATCCTAGTATTCTGCTTGTGGAGACCCAGTGGGCCGCACTAATGCAACGTGCAGGACGAAGACCAGGGATCATGGAGGGCTGATTATTATTTACCAAATTTGAAGACCTAATTTATCCAATCCTTGTCCCACCACTTCCTCATTTCTTAACTCTCTTCCATGGCGATATTTTGAATTGTTTAGTTACCAAAATAGCTGCACTTCCATGTACATCTTTAGGTGCCTCTAAGTACCCAACTTCCTCCAAGTATGGTTGTAGGTGTAGATGGTGGCTGCTGACCAAGGGCCTTGTCAAGTTTCTGGTGAATGATTGCATTTCCCTAGTGGAAGTGGAACGATGGGCGAACATTATTACCTTACCATAACCAGAAGGTCAGATAAGGAAATAGATGAGTCATGTTTGCTTCAGTGAAGAATCAAAGGAAAGGACAGGACTTGATAGGTTGGTTGGTTGATGTATTGCTAGTAGTATTGACCTGTTGATGCATCCATCTATAGACCCTCCTCTACCAGAGATGGGTTGTGGAACCAAAGCCCTGAATGAATGGGGAAGATCTAGAGTCCTAGCAGTCACAAAAGTCAAAAAAGGTCATCTCTTTCTCTCTCTCTCTGCTAACAACAAATGAAACTTCATGCTGATGTTAATTGGGGGATCTAACAAGGCAAAACAACAGGAAAGAAGAAGAAGCTTCTGGTCTATGAACAGGCACTGAACCATATCATTTGAAACAATCTTCAGCTTTCCTTTTTCCTCCTGATAAGAAGAAAAGCTTTAAGCTTTCATAAAGGGCCGTACAGGAATTAATCAAAGTAATCGCCTCTTGTTGGTCATTAGCAAATTAATAAGGCTGTCTGTCCTTTTCGAGCAACGTCTAATCTCTACCGTAAAGCCACATGAGAGACAGAAACCTCCCTCCCTCTCACAATCTCCTATATGTTTATCATCATATCTTCCTGATCAAATCTTTTATTCATCTCTTTGCTCCAAACAAACGAACAAACAAAGGAGGACAGATATTAACTTACGTTGCAATCTTTTTCCCCCGTGTTTGTGGGCACTTTGATGCTGCCTGCGGGTGACGGGTGTGCAGATTGGTTAGCAGTTGCAGTCACTCAAAAAAGAAGATTCAACCCCCATGAAAAGGGAAGGCTTCAGCACCATGCCTTTGCAGGCTCAGATATTCCCCCATCTACACGTGTTCCCATCTTCTTCAATGGTTCGCACTCTTATCATATTCATTGGATCCCACCCACCTTCAACCCAACAAAAAAACCAAAGAACCACAAAACGAAAAAGAAGGGAAAAGAAAGATGACAGCACGAGGGACGGAAGTCGTTTTCTCTAGGGGGGTTGTGATATCAGAATAATTAATGAGCTTCATCAGTTGTCACTGTTCCGCAGGCGGCGTGGCGCCGTTTCGTAGGGGTTAATTCGCCTGGATTGACTACGATCGTACATAAATATTACAGAAAAGTTTCCCTGTCGAACAGTCAAACATTGATCCACCAAATAACTTCCAAAAAATCAAAGAAATGAGTAGAATACATAAGTAAGTTCCCCACCAGACATATCTGAATTCGTCAGGCGGGCCGAGTGATTACATTCCAAGATGGAAAATATGTTTTACGTGTCGATCAGGCATCAGGGTCCTGTCCTGCAAGCAGTTGGCACAATCAGTCGAAAAAGAAAGACTCGCTGTCATTTGGGTCAAGGAAAGATGCTTTTTTGCTTCCTTTCCTTCGTTCTGGACTCTGTCGCTATCTGGAGCTGACAAAAAAAGTTATCGATGGGCTTGTTTCTCAGCCTTTCTTCTTCCGAGCCCAACGTGTAAAGTAGCGGGCATTCCCATGGAAATCGACAGTTTGGGCCAATTTGGCCCTTCCCATTTGTATTTTTTGATCACTCGGTGCATGCATGAAAGCGGTGGGAGCCTGAAAGGCAGATAAACATCACGAAACCGCTAAGGCACTGATCGATCGATCGATCACTCTGGGATTCCCTCCTGTCCTGACATTAACTCTTCAAGCTTCTCTCTGGTCGGTTTCAGCATATATTACAACGGGACTCTCTCTACATTTCAGGAGGAGACCAACTTTCAGTTCACCCACGCTCGCGAGGATGAGTGACATCAAATACGCTTATCCGTATCCTGCTTCAGGTCTCATCACTTGTATCATCTTTACCTGCTAGTTCTGTGCTTTCCTACTGTTTTCAACAGCACTCTCCAGATTACTCTGGAAAACATTTTTAGCCATCGTCAATGAGTATTGATTTGATTACACGTAGAATTACCGTCTTATCGCGCCGATTAAACTAATTTACTGCTGATCCCCTGTCTGAACATTCCATGCGGCAACGTGGGAGCTTATTGCGTTTGAAATCGACCATTATTCATCACTTATCAGCAAATATAAAGTTGAAACAGTGAAAAAAACACAAACTTTTTCAGCAACGACAAAGAGAAGATGAGGAGAAAACTCTGCTACTACGTCCATTTTGCACGTCCTGCAGATTGTTAGATGACCAAAGCCCCCAACAGCAAGACTTGACTTGTCATCATGGAAGTGCAAAGGCTGAAAGTTGGAACGCCGTGTGCGTTCTGATGGCTCGGAAAAAGGGGCATTCAAATTTCAATCCTATAGAAGAATTGAACCTGGAGATGCATTGAATACGAACGAGCATATGATTTTATAATCTCGCGGCAACACATGTTAGTTAATCAGTTCAAGACAACAACATGAAAGTCGAGCTGACTACCTTGTACAAAATTTGGCAACCAAATGTTCAACCTTGACAGGACTTGAAAAATGTAATACACAAATGGAATTTCTAAACTGAACTACAAAACCAACCACCACTAGACTGTGGTGAGACGCTGCTACGACTTCCCGAATGCTTTCTTGGGAGCGATGAGGCTCCAGGATATATGAGTATCGCAGCAAGCTACGAGGTGTGAGAGTACGAGTGTCGCTGACAAAAATTGGTGCCCATAGTGATCAAACAGCCGAAACTTGTGCGTGCTATATTAGCATCAAGTATGGCCCTGGCGAGTGACAAATTCTTTCTCCAAGTATCTGCTATGAGCTGATTGTATAAATACCTGCAAATGCCTTCGGTTACCGTTCTATCTTTCTGAAATTGGCGAACAACTCACCAAGTTGAGATTCACAGGCAGCTTGAGCCTCAGGGGCTAGATCCTTTAGAAAAGGCTTTGTTAGGTTAAGGGACGACACGATTTGAAATACCCTGCTACAAAACTTGCGAACTTCAGCACGCCTCGACTGTTTCTTCGGCATGTTCTTTACCATCTCCCCTGTCAAGTGACCAAGCTTCTTTAGATAGTTTTTCACTAATTTCTTTGACCTCTCCTGCTGGTGTTCATCTGCACTAGGAGGTACCAATGACCGCAAGATCTCGAGTATCAGATCGAGTGCCTCGACTCGCCGAAAATCTGACTTCGCAGAGCTACACTTCTCAACAAGGAAGCCGAGAAGATGTTGCCCTATCCATGGCCTCCTCCTGAATATTTCTTTCAGAAATTCAGATTTTATCTGTGACTTTTTGCTATCGAAGAAACCGACCATAACACCACGGAAAATATCCAGGACCTTCTGCAGCTCAGATTCTTCAAAGTTTCTTCCATCTATTATTTTCAACAGCCAATACGTGGAATTCTGTGCAAGGGAAGTAATCATTTTATGTCGATTCCATGAGGCAGACAGTTTCTTGGATGGGTTACCAGCAGATTTTCTCTTAAAAGGTTTTGAAGCTAATTTCAAGTTCCTTTCCAACAAAGACTCGAGAGAAGAAAGCTGTACGGCTTCACCTTTCGGATGCTCCTTAGCTTTGAAAATTTTCTTTTGCAAAATTCCCCATATACGTTGGCCAAGCTGGTCACTACTTTCCACATTATGAAGATTGACAAATGCTTGAGCCAGATTTGAGTACACCATCAGAACTTGAGGTTTACCTGCGGAGCCCAGACAATCCATAGTTACATAAGTTAAAGAGAATGATGTCTTTTGATATCGACATAAAGTCCACTCTTCTTGTCAACTTCTCTAACATTTCACCTCAATAAGTTGGGGTAAGCGACGTCCCAACTAAAGATAACAGCATTAAGGAAAACGTTCTGACTGATTCATTTTAATTTTTCAAATGACTGCAGCGATTTTTTCTCATATATGCATGTATCTATTAAATAACGAATAAATTCACTGCCTCATAGGAGTCATCTCTTGAACCTTGAGAAAATTCCTGTTTCCATCTAAAGCACATGCTGAAAATGCTGATAGCAAAAGGTTGCCAAAAGCTCTATGAGAATGTCTAGAGGACTAACTAAATTATTTTCAAACCTATACAGGATAGCAGTATCCTTAAATCTACTGGGAAAAGAACGAGACCTTGCTCTTCTCCAGAAACAGCATTAATGATGCATATTATGATATCTGTCTTGCTTGTCCGTGTACATTACCTGTATTTTCATGAAGGAATATCTCCAGCAAGGACAGAACACGTAGTTTGAAGAGAACAAGTTGGGAATGAGCAGTTTCAGCCCCACCATGATTTTTTCTCTCCTTGAAAATCTGAGCAAGATAAGTATCCATGCGGAACATTGCATCGTCATCCATTCCTCCATCAGACTCCTCGGAATCTTCTGGAATTTCTCTACCACTTTCCAAATCTCCAACAACTGTCTCAGAGTCATCAGTCTCAGCCGTTTCACCTGTCTCGGCTTCATCAACTTCCTCGTCTTCCTCGATCCCAAGAAAGTCTTCATCCTCATCATCTTCATCATCTTCATCCTCACTCTCTGCATTCCGATGTCTGGCTGGCTTTATATCTTTCTTTATTACCCGTAGCATCCGCCGCAACCCATCATCAGTGACATTAGAGCAAAAATGTTTGAAAACCTAAAAATAATATCAAGAGCAAATCAGAACTAAGAACTTATACATGTACTATCGCTGATAGCTATCATTAACTAGCAACGGAATGCTTTTCTGGCAACAACTATGCACACTTCAAATCATTTCCAATCTGATAAAGATTTCAAGAACTAAATCAGAGGGAAAAAAAAGAAAAAATTCCTTCCTCAACCTTCTCTTACCCTGCATTGCACATTACAATACACAGATGGATGTCTGAGGCTTCTCAATTAACCCCCACAAGTTTTGGCTATCCCGTAGGTCCCATGCATATCATTTAATTAGAGGAGCGCACACAGAAGCACACAAGTCTGTTCTCCTGGTTTGACCCCGGCAGAATAATCAAGTAAAGGTTTTTTTAAAAGCTTAAGGTGACAAATGTAAAATTCTGTACATGTCTCAAAGCATAGATTTTGAAACTAGATGATGCTAATCGCAATTGAAGGAAAAGCTAAGAATTACTTCCAGATTTCCGTGGGAAAAAAAATAATTTGATGAGATTATCGTGACAGCTTCCCGGGGTGATGTATAACATCATAGAAGCATACAGAAGAACAAATAATGAACAGCTGGTATCCACAGAGTAAGTCCTACACCGACTAACTCTAGGGACTTCAAAGGGTGAACCAAGAAACGGGATAATAAAATTAACCAAAGAAAATGTAAGAATTGATTGCCCACCTGCTCTATTGCAGCCCTCATTGCCGCCGATGATTGAGGTAGCAAAGAAAGCAGTGTATCAACGAGAACATCCAGCAACTCAGGCGCTCCATCACCACCACTGATCTCATCTTCTCCGGATGATTCAAGCAGATCAGGACTAGAAAAGGCCTTCTTGCAGCATATAACAAGTTCGGAAGCGGCTTCCGCAAATTCTTCAGGCCGAAGAAGCACTTGAAGAAGTAGCTGGATAAGCAAGTACCTCAATGCATGCAATTTAGGTACATCAGGGCTTAGTCCGCTGCTCCTTTCCTGCCAAGACCAAAGCATTCAAAGGATCTCCAATATGAATACAAATGGTACAAACCAACAAAGGATATAATTGAATTTAACTATACGAATAACAGCTAATTTGATATCAAATTGCATGAAGGATCTCTCTTAGAGCACGTGTGGCCTTGATAGCAGATATGGTGAAACTCTAAGTCTGACTATAACATCTTTCGAATAATGTCAAAATCAAATTGATTCAAGAATACCTCTCTAGAAAGCCTAGTTTCCATTGCCTGCAACTTTTTGAATGCCTTCTCGTCATCATCGCTCAAAGTCCGGAAGAGTGAAACAGAAGGAATGTTACGTAGGGTGCAAAGGAACCGAACAAAGTAAGAGCCTAGATCGCTTGGCTCAACAGCATTCACTGAAGCTCGTGAGCCATCCCCTCTTTGGGCAGATGCCAGCAACAACTGAAGCTGCTCAATACACATTCTACAGAGAGCAGTTGAAGTAGCTGCTTTTGGCCATCTGAACTTCTCTTGCAACTCAAAAGATGTCACTTCAGAGCCAAGAGATGCGGTAAAAAGGCCTTGAACAGCTAGAAACTTCAGAATTTCTATCTGCACCCGAAACTTCGCTTCGGTATCCAGTTTCAAGTACTTCAATATACCAGGGACAGATTCAACAATCCACATCTTCAGGGAATCTGTGTTGCCAACAGCAGAAATAGAATCTTTATCCTCATTTGATCCAATCTCTGAGTTGTCATCAGTTGTTTGACTCTGATCTGAGGGTTCCTCGGAAGCAGGACCATCATCTACAAACATATTTGTTAAGCTCTGAATAAACAGCATGCAACCAGATTCAGTTTGGAACTCAGCCAAAAGATTTTTGACTGTCTTCGTTTGAGTATTCATATCAAATTTCCCATTGCTATGCTTCTGCAGAGCCACAACGACGGCAACTCTCCGCACGTCGTCATACCTAACCCAGTCAGAGAGTTCCTTAAGGAAATGCTGGGCAACCTTGTTCAGCCAGGAGTCTCTTGTTGACAGTATATCCATCAAACCCTGGACAATTTTGTATGACAAAACAAGTGGGATAAACGATGCGGGCATCCTTGGAAAGAGAAGGAGGAGGACATCAAATGCCAAGTGTTTACGGTCATGTGATGACAAAATAAGGGATCCTTCGATCACAACTTCAATAAAGCACTGCAGATTCTTCGCAGTGTCTTCGTCAGAAGCACCAGACTTGCGGCTCTTTTTCTGCTTCTTTAAGGAGCCTGAGAAAGCTGCCGCATCTTCATCCTGCAAAACCGGGTCAGGCAAAAGAATTTTCACCAGCACGGGCCACACACTATGAACACGAGGTTGGCAAAATGTAGATTCCTGCAAGATTGAACACAGAAAGAACCTAGAGGGATCAACAATTACGGTTTGTGTTATTCCTGTATATTTTCTAAGGACACATTATACATCTGAAAATTACCTTGAAGCAATTACTTAGATAAGACAAATGTTCTGAAGTAAAAAATCGGCTGGCACTGAATGGATTTGGCAGAAGTTTTCCGTAAACTGCATTATCACCAGAAATTCTTTCACGAATTTTCAGCGCTAGAAGCAATGCGTCGGGATTTCCACTTTCAGCAGCCCCTGCAAACCATTCATGAATGCCTGGAGCTCCAACAACATGACTGATCACGGCCTCGGAAGGCAACTGTAAGACAACAGTTAGGCAATTAAAACATGAGAGGAAATAGGTAAGGCTACAAGCAACAGATTTTATTTCTACATCTAGGAAATTAATTCAAAATCGATAAGAAATACATGAGCCATGTGTGACACATTGTTCTCACTCCTCGACTGAACAAAACCCTGCATCCAACACAGGCAGTTTCTTGTCCACTCCCACAGAAAGAACAGATTAAAAGGAAAAACCCAAGCAAGAAAACATACTAATAATCCCTGAAGCTGCATAGGCTCAGGGGCCTTACTTCATGGCATGGAAAAACAATGCCTAGAGAGCTTTGGCAAATGCCCAGTAATTAGGAAGGGGTATGGGACAAGGTCTGTCAGCAAAGTAACAAGTGAAAATGAAAAGTAGTCCAAAAACCAAGGTCTGATTTTCCCCAAAAAAAAAAAAAAAATCCTAGTGATCTACTATATATCATATTCAATAACATAAATGAAACAATCAACGGCGAAAGAACTTAAATTTTGTTCCGAAATAGATTATCCACTTGCAACCTGCCAAGCCCTAGATGCCAAACTTAACATCATGTTATGTAGAGTGACTACAGTTCCAAAGGAGTTAGTAGCCTAGTACACCTGACCAAGGAGACATCAGTAATCTAAAAGATCTGAGAATGCCAGGGAGAAACAAGCACATAAGCAGGCCAGATATTCATCACCTGTAATAACACAATGGATACACGACTTTCCAGAAAGCGCCAATTGACATCAGTTTGCTTTACACAGTGATGTTTAGATTGACAACAATTCATCAACAGTGTAAGAAGAAATGGTTCCAAACAATCTATAACCTATAAGAATCTCGAGTAACTCATTAGTACCTTTTCGACCAAGTCCAGAAGAACACTGACAGCTGGTTCTTGCAGATACCTCTTCTTGGCTGAAAGGGAAATAAGAAGACCAGTGAATTCTCTAATGTATGGAGTACTTTTGTCAGATAGCCACTCCTTGACTAGTCTCCCAGAGCGAGCAAGGGCACCATAAGCAAATAAACGGCCTAAAAGGCAGTCCCTCACTTCCTGCAGCGTGAATGAAGGATATTACGTTTAAATGAAAGGAACATTAAATCCATCAAAAAGAAAGAACAGTTTATAACAAGGACAAAGTGCTACCTGACCCTTCATCGATGAAGAAACTTCTAATAAGTCAACAGAAAGTTTCAATAAGGATTCCACCCGAATGGTAGGAACAGTACTGACTAAGAGAGTCAAACCCAAGGAAAAACCCTGTCTTGCACACTGCATTAACAAACCGAAATCATGCAAATGATAATCAGTATTTAGTCATCAAAACATCAAACTGATCAAGAATAAACATGGAAAAAAAAGTTTGTCCATTGTGCCCCAAAAGAAGTATGTCCTCAGATTAATTCCATCAATTGACAGCCAGACTTGTATGGATTCAGAGAAACGGCTATCAGCAATTTGGAGCCTAAATACAAGAGTGCATATTCCTATCTTACTGTAGGATATGTGATAAGAAAAAGGGAAAAAAAAAAACGTTTAAATGGAACACATCAAATCATCCACTGCCTGAGAGGAATGACAGTAAGAAATGGAGCTACACAGCTAAAGGTATGTCTTTTAAGTTCACTATTGAAAAAAGAGTCGCCAAAAGTAACGGGTCATCTACCTAGAATTCAGATTTAAACATGTCCTGCATTGCTTTGGAAACATAAGACGACCGAGAAACTTCATTCATAGATTTCGAGGAGTCACTCAAGAATTCTAATTTCGGACAAAGCATGCCTATTCAAACAGACAGAAAAGTTAAGAAACAAAGAAAATGCATTTTGCGGAATGATATGATGAGCAACTACTCGATAAAAAGTAGAAGAAGTCATCAACTCCAACCTCTCTCGATGAAGAAACTCCGCGAATGAGCCTCCGCACAGCATATTTCACGGAAGGCGCGCAATCCTTCAACCCATCATCCTTCTCAGCTTCCAACTTCGCTCCAACATCAACCAGCTCCTTCTCCTCAAGCCTATCGTACGCCTTCTGAACCGCCCGCAGCTCCGTCACCAGCGTCTCCACCCCTGCCTCTCTAACCGAAGCATCCGCAGACGCCAAATCCCCAAATACACTAATATGAAACTCGGGCAGTGCATTGCCGCTCGAAGAAACCACTGCACCACCTTCTTCATCCGCTCTTTTCTCCGTAACCACTTCTTTCGGCTTCGACTCTCGGTCATCCAGAACGGCGCGGTGCCGCTCCTTGTCGAGCGCCTTCCTCTTCTTCCTCCTCTCCATCGGCTTCACCGAACTCGGTGATGCGGCTGCAGAGGCAGGCGAATCGTCGCTCTCTTTGAGCTTCTTCTTCTTCTTCTTCGACAGTTCAGTGAAGGTGGCGTCGCCATTAAGTTCCTCCCCCAGATCAATTTCTACTTCCTCTGCACTGTTGGAGCTTCGCTTGGTGCCCATCGGAGATTGATAATCTGCGAGAAAGAAGCAAGCTAGTGTAGAAATCAATGTTCCAAATGCGGGACGCTAAGATAGATTCCTGTCGGTGTTGCAGGGTTCTTGAGAGTTTGAATTAGGGTTTTAGGTACATTGAATTTGAAGAGGCTGCAAATTTCTTGGAGGGGGCATGTGGATGGATCATTGAGTCCGAACAAATTTCGGGTCCGCCACGGCCCACGACTTTTTGGATCTGGCGGGCCGGCCGGACATAATTTCTGAAAAGCCGGCCGGTTATTCGGAGCGGTCCAGTCCATCCGACAATTCTACGCCATACCAGGATTTGACACTTTCGTATGAAATTTAAACAGATGATGTCTTCTCGACTGCTTGATGAGATTTATCTGTCATGGATTGTACGCTTCCACGTACATATTTTTCCGGTATACTAGAATATTCAATTTTTCATGTGCAAATTAAATTGGAGCTGGACACTTAGAGATCGTATTATATAAGAATTTTTAAATTATATTAGATTCAAACTTAATGACACTTAATTGGAAAAAGGCTCATGGTAAATCAAAAGAAGCTTATATATATATGTTTATCGCAAAATAGAAAGATTACAAGTGCAAAACTTCAGAAAACTTTGGAAAATCTTTAAGATCCTCATATCATTAACAGGTCTGGATCTTTAAAGAAGAACAGGGAATGTCTGGTAGAAATAGTATCCGGGTCTTAGAAACTTACTGGACGTTAAGATCCAAGAAGGTTTCGATGATGCTTCAAAAAGGTTCGTGTATATAAAACACAGAAATGGGTTGCGGATTAGAAAGGATGAGTGTATGGGGACTTCAAAAGTTTTGGCTTTGAGACTGTCTGTACCGGTCGTCTACATAAAGTAACAGCACAAAGTTACTATGGCTAATGTTAACTCTTCTGAGCCCTTTATCAACAGTTGTGATTAATCAGATTAATCGAAGAGAATGCCAACCCAATCACGCAAGAAAGAATTCGACAAAGCAATGAAAACTTCTAAACAGAGTGATTTGCCGCTTCTTGCCCAGCAAAAATGAGAGAACTACTCCCTTTCATATGCCCAATGCCTTCAAATTCTTACGCAAATTAATACCTTCTTGAGGAATGATCGGACAACCCCCCATTCCATTCTAAAAAGCAATAGGAGTGAGACTCTGAATTTAGGCAAACTGAGATTTGGACACACGAGCCGATGAGACGCTGACCAAATAGACAGCCCGATTCAATTGTTCTCATTTCGTTTTCTCTCTCCCTTTCTTCTCTATTTTCCCTCTTCCCATTTTTCCCTTCCCCCCATCCTGTTGAAGATGGAAACACGACCTGAATCGTGCCGCCAAACCCCATGTGCGGCCGGCACGACCCGCCACGCTCGCAGTCCGCTAGTCGCAAGCCCCCACCTCTTATCCCTCTCTCGATCTTTGCTTGGGCTCTCCATTGGCTGGGAGTGGGAGAGAGAGGGAAGAGTGGTCTGTTATGTAAACGATTAGTCTACTTTGATTTTAAGGGTAACTTCAGGAAAATTCACCGTCCTAGTTGGAAAAAAAAAAAACTCCAATCCTAGCAATACACGGGATGCAACCAACTTCAACAGAACCAGTTATCCTTACCGTATGTACTGAAGGGCATCCAGATGACCATAATAAACTGCTGCAGAAATAGGCACTATTAACTGGATCAAGATCCCTCACAATCCATGCAAATAACAGAATTGAATAGCCAGTGACGGACAAAATTCATCTTTCGCCCCACTAGCCTCGGAACTAAAGAAGATAGACTATGAAGCCTAGACATCGAAAGTTTGCTCAATAGCTAGAACATATCAAAGGGTCAACCCACCGAAACCCTCTCCTCTACACACGCATAGAAGAGTTTCCCAAGAAAACATGGGAACAAGAATTGAATGACTTTCACTTTCTGCATAACAATGAAGTTCGGATGTGGTGGTTATTTCCAATGTCACCAGTGCAAAATTTCCTAAGCTTTCCTCCAACATTTAGATACAATACCTCAACAGAAAATCACTTTCTTGAAAAGAGAACGAAATTAAGTCTAGAAAGAGATTTCACTTCTTCACCTCCTCGTATTCAGCCTCAGGAGGAGCCTGCTCACCACCCTGAGAACCTCCGGCTGCTGATCCACCATCTGAACCGCCACCTGAACCGCCACCGGTCATGTGCTGTCCAATCTTAGACACAGCCTTGTTGGCAGCATCGAGCTTCGACTTGATTTCGTCGACGTTATCACCTCCAATGGCTTTCCTCAAATCTGCAACTGCATCCTCAACCTCCTGTGCAACTTCAGCAGGGATTTTCTCCCTATACTCACCCAAGCTCTTCTCTATGCTGTAGATGGCAGTATCTGCACTGTTCCTGATGTCTATCAGAGCTTTTCTCTCCTGATCACGCTGAGCATACAACTCTGATTCCCTAACCATCTTATCGATCTCATCATCTGACAGGCCACCCGATGAACGGATAGTGATCTGTTGTTCCTTCCCAGTGGTTTTGTCTTTGGCAGAAACAGTCACGATACCGTTGGCATCGATATCGAATGTGACTTCAATCTGAGGCATGCCTCTAGGAGCAGGCGGAATACCCATGAGCTCAAATTCCCCAAGAAGCTTGTTGTCCGTTGCCATTTCGCGTTCGCCTTGAAGAACCTTGATACCAACTTGCGTCTGGTTGTCTGCTGCTGTGGAGAACACCTGCGAGAACAAAAAGACAAAACTCCAATCCACATTCATTTGAAGAATAGAAAATGTCATTCGGAGACCTTAATATAAAAACCAAACATCAAGCATTCAGTATCTCAAACTACCCAAAAGAGAGAATATTGCAACTCAAGACACAGTGGACTATGTGCGTATAACCTTTGACTCTTTGAAATCTCACCTGACTCTTTTTGGTAGGGATAGTTGTATTCCGGCTTATGAGCCTTGTGAAGATACCACCCAACGTCTCAATACCAAGTGACAAGGGAGTAACATCTAGAAGAAGCAACTCTTTAACATCACCCCGAAGAATACCACCTTGGATTGCTGCTCCTAATGCAACAGCTTCATCAGGATTGACTCCTTTGCTTGGACTCTTTCCAAAAATTTCAGAAACAATCTCTTGCACTTTGGGAACACGTGTCATTCCACCAACCAGAAGAACTTCATCGACCTCTTTGGTGGATATGCCAGCATCCTTCAAACAATTTTTACATGGGCTCCTAGTTCTTTCAATCAGGTGGTTCACCAAACTCTCAAACTTTGATCTAGTGAGAGTAATATTCAAATGCTTAGCGCCAGAAGCATCAGCTGTGATAAACGGCAAGTTAATGTCAGTCTGAGATGTTGATGAAAGCTCAATTTTAGCTTTCTCGGCAGCCTCCCGGAGCCTTTGCAAGGCTAGTCTATCCTTGGCAAGATCTATTCCTTCAGTTCTCTTGAACTCGCTAACCAAGAAGTCCAGCAATGCATTATCAAAATCTTCTCCACCCAAGAATGTGTCACCATTTGTAGCTTTCACCTACAAAAAAGCATGATCGTTTCACCACAATCCCCTGGCTTGTATAGGCAAATGAAGTATAAACCAAGTCAAAACCCCACTTACCTCAAAAACTCCATTCGATATCTCCAAAATGGAAACATCAAAGGTTCCACCCCCAAGATCGAAAACAGCTATAAGCCCCTCCTTGTTGTTCATTCCATAAGAAAGTGCAGCTGCAGTTGGTTCATTAATAATTCTCTGCACGTCAAGACCTGCAATTCTGCCAGCATCTTTGGTTGCCTGTCTCTGGGCATCGTTGAAGTAAGCTGGAACCGTAATCACAGCTTTTGATACTGACTTCCCCAAGTAAGCCTCAGCTGTTTCTTTCATCTTTGTTAGAACAAAAGCACCAATCTGACTTGGGGAATACTGTTGTCCATTTGCTTCAACCCATGCATCTCCATTTGGAGCCTTCACTATCTTGAAGGGAACCATCTTCATTTCTTTCTGGGTCTGGGCATCATCAAAACGCCTTCCAATCAACCTTTTTGTACCAAAAACAGTGTTTGCTGGATTGGTGACAGCTTGACGTTTGGCCGGAGTTCCTACGAGTAACTCTCCTTTCTGGTTGAAAGCAACTACCGACGGTGTAGTCCTTGCACCTTCAGCATTTTCAATAACCTTGGGATTCTGTAGGAGAGCGGAACAATTCTAATAATCTGAACATTCAAAAAAGATACCCAGAATCGAAGAAAGAACATAATTTCTACACAGCAAACAGATTCTCATCCTTAGTATTTTCGGCTCTTACCTTTCCCTCCATGTCTGCAACACATGAGTTGGTTGTACCCAAGTCAATACCAATGACATCGCTCCCAGCCGGCTTTGAACTGTACAATGGGCAAAAAACAGGATGAGTTAAATTCTTACTTGCTGCACAGCTCAAATGTGAAACAGCGACGTATCTGTACCTGAATGCTCTGCACAAACTTGCCCAATTCTGACCCGTATGGCAGCCAGTCCATGATGATTTAGCATGACCAGTCAGCTGGCAAAAGAGATTGCATGAGTGATTATCGTAATAATCGTTCAAGAATCACAAAGTCATGTTCATATAAGATAAACTGTGCCAGCAGACCACGACCACCCAAGACACTAGGTAGAAAGAGCTTGCTACAAGGAACAAATGCATATTCCACTCTTTCCGTTCATGATTTACATGGAAGATCACTGGAGTACAACTTGGAGTCAAAACGACATGCACAATGGAATGTGTTTAATAATGAAAGAACTGTCCAGATTCTAGCCCAATAAGATTACTGTAGCTAAATGCATCAAAATTTGTGATAATTGGAAGCACGTACCATTCAATGATTTCTAATCAATCTAAGATGAGGAAATTACAACTATTCGTCTGCTCAGACTAACTCGAGACAAACAATTTGACCAACGGACAAATATAAGACACTAATTTTAAACAAACAAACGCTTGAGTTCCTTCAGTCAAAAAACAGCGAGGATATAATGAATCACGAGAAATGAAATGCTTAATCCAACTCTCATGAAGAGCGGATATTAGCTGAAACCTCCCTTAATATCATCCGTTTGCTGGTATGCAGGCGCATAAGGATTTACTAATGTAATCATAAGCATGATATAATCATCGTTTACTCAAACTGTTATCAAGTTCACAGATTCAAAGGCCATTAGCAAAGATCATCCCACGAAAATCTCCATGCATCTCCATCAGGACAACAGAAAGTAAAAAACGAGCTGACGCAGAGACATAACTACAGCAAAATCGAAGAACCGTCCCCAGACCGCTCAAGCTAACTTGACCGATTAAGAATCACGCTTAAAAAGCAGCAACAACGAAAAAAGAATAGCAAACGAAGAAACGAAAATCCATTTCCAGAAAGCCTCGAGATGATTATTCACATCAACATTGAGAAAAACAAGCAGAAAAGCAAAACGCTTTTGATCTCAACTCAACAAGTCCCCCACCCGAAATCGAAGTCAAGGCACGAAATGAAAAAAGAGCGGAGGTGATGAAGCGAAGAAGAGCAGCGACATACGGATCTGTAGGCAGAGAAAGAAGCGGAAGCGACGTCTCGACGCCGTACGGAGCGAAGAAGAGCCGCTGTGGCCATCTCTCTCTCAAGAAGCCAAAAGACGGAGAAATGGAGTGAGCGTCGTGGGCGGAGCTGGTTCACTAGGGTTTAGGGTTTAATGGAGGAGGAGGAGGAGGAGGATTGGCCCTTTTTATTCACGTGCCCGACAAGCCAAGAAGTGGGTATGGACCGTATGGTGGTCGAGCGGAAGGTTCTAGACAACGCATCGTGGACGCGCACGTCATTCGTGCATTACCATTCATCTGACCGATCGGGAGTATGCGCATCCGACGGCGCTGATCGATTCTTGAACTGATGCGTCTATGCGAAGGCGGTACCTGATTAAATCCTGATTGGACGACGCCCGGGGGGAAGGGGGGTGGTCAGTGGCGAAAATCGGTTTTTCTGTCTCGGCCAACAAAGACATGTTCGGTAACAATTTTATTTCAAAAAAGTTATTTTGATTAGAATTAATTTTTTTGATTCTGTTTACTGGATGAGTTTTAGAGAATCAGAACGTGTTTAGAAACTGCATAAAATTTCTGTTCCTCGAATAAAAACGCGTTTGGTAACTGCACAAATTTTTTGTTCTGGGAAATAATTTCTCTTCCTAATTTGTCATTTAAATCAAATAATTACATAATCACATTTGATGACTTTCCTTAGATCCCATAGTTGCGATCCTCTTGCACCATGACATCTTTTTGGCCAAAATAGGGATGCTTCATATTTGTTCCTTGGATGGATAATACGCTAAAATTGTTATTTTCCTATGCTTCTCTTGAGGCTATACATATTGTCACGCCCCGACCCTCAGGTACGCGACCATCCCTTCCAAACGTCAGGTCAAAGGATGATTTCCCAGGCACATCATCGACCCATTTACTTTTTTATCTTTTAATTATACGCATACGGAAGCGAAATAAAATCCCGGACAAATAATCAAACAGGGATAGACAAGTAGGAGATATAACAACAACACCACCATTTCATTTATCTTCATTTAGCCCAACAGGAAAACGTATAGATCTACAAACCCATCTCCAGGGCTGTTTCCTATGCCTCACAAAAGATACCAGGCAGGGCTAAGGGTCTACTACCACCACTACCAACTATCATACACAATAATCTCCAAAAGCTCCTCCGCAACTCAACTCGCACCCCGGGCTACCGGCACGCCATTACGAGAACCTGAAAGGCGATCAGCCACAGCGAATGAGATATACATCTCAATGAGTCAACGCCTAAGTCCGATTAGGACGTTGATTCACTCAAGCAGCCTAACTTACAATACCAAGCAGCAACACGGCCCAACGGCCAATAAACAACCACATACAACTCACCTTGCCTTCAGCCACACAACAAATATCTCATGGCATTCAAACACAACAGGTCAAGGTATACAACCAGAACACACGTCAATCACTCAGGCATTCAAGCACTCAGGCATTATGCAACATGCGTGTTCCAGTTATTACTGCAAGAGTCGCCCCACTCTCGCCACAGTACAGCCTCACTGCTAGTACTCTTCCGGTTATACCGGGCGTCGTCCCACAACGTTCACGGCGACGGCAACTAATAGCCCCTCAAGACCCCTAAGGCAAGCATATTAGGATTCCAATATGGACTTCGGCCCATCACTAGCTGCGACCGACTTCTGAAACAATCGTAGTATTCCGAACTCCCGCCGGTACGAATTGCCAGGCTTCCAATAAATCGTGGAATTCCGAACTCCCGCCGGCACGAACTCATCAGGCTTCCGATAGGTCGTGGAATTCCGAACTCCCGCCGGCACGAACTCATCAGGCTTCCGATAGGTCGTGGAATTCCGAACTCCCGCCGGCACGAACTTATCAGGCCACGGATCCGAGTTACCCCGGGTACCGTCTACGTCCCCAGTTACTTTAGGATGACGTTTTATCCATCGTGTGACCACACAACAACACAGGCAACCAGGCCAATTCATATCTTCGCATTTAGCCAATGCAAACTCAATCATGCTCAAAACTCGGCTCAAGGCCATTTTCATGTTCAACTCGGCCCTCGGCCATTTTCGTACTCAAAACAACAATTGGTCACACGGACGTTTAAAACTTTATTTAAACATGGCATTTAAAACAAGTGGGATCATTCAGCAAAAATGCGCAATCCACACTCAAGCCATCAAACAGTCAATCAATCAGTGATCATACATTCACTATTCATCCACCGATAAATATCCGAATCCGGACTATTTATCTCCACAGCAGTTATAAATCCAATCTAATTAATTACCACAAAGTAGGCAATTACCCATGGTAACTATTCCACCTAACCACGGTAATTCCAACTAACCACAGCAGTTAACTATTCTACCATGGTAACTATCTAATTTAACTATGGTAACTAATTAATCTAACCACAGTTAACTAACTAACCCAGGTAACTATCTATTAACTGCGGTAACTATTTTAATCTAATTACGGTAACTAATTAATTAATCTAATTAGTGCAATTAACGGCCTAATCAGGGATTAGGGGTTAACTCACTCGACAACTGGCGGCGACGGTCGGCGGCGACCGGCGGTGAGCGGCGGCGGTTTCCGGCGAGCGGCGGCGGTCCGGCGGAAAATTCCTGCGAACGGTCCTACGGACTCCTCTCGATGCTCCGGACTCGAATACGACGACGGCGGAACTTGAATCGAAGCGAAACACGCCTTTTCCCCAACGACCAGCCTCTGTTCAGTTCAATCCACGAAAATCCAGCAACTTCATGGACGATCTGTCCTCATATCTACGTAGCCCGATGTCTTACGATCGCGTAGGCGAAAACGGAGCTCGATTCGCCCTCCGGACGAGCTCAAACGAGCGATTCCAAGTCCGGCGCGCGCTAAAAAACGGGAAAACGGAGCTCTCGGGGAACTCCGGCGAGGCTCGGCGGTCGACGGCGAGGCTCGGCGGTCGACGGGCAGCGGCTGAACAGGGGCGGCAGCAGCTCGGCTGGGGCGGCACGGCGACGGCGAGGGCTAGGCGGGGCGCGGGACGGGCGGCCGGCGGCTCGGCGGGCGGCGGCGGAGCGGCGGCGGCTTGAGGAAGAAGATGAAGAAGATGAAGTTCAAGTGGAGAAGATGGAGGGGGGGCTGCCAACGTGAGAAAGAAAGGGAAGAAGAGAGAGAAAGGGAAGAGAGAAAATGGAAGAGAGAGAAAATGCTCTTGAGGGGTATTTTGGTCTTTTCCAAGGTCAAATGGCATTTTGGTAAATACCCAAAAGTCAAAAAAAGTGGTTTGACTTTGTAATCATGATGCGGAGCCCGCGGTCATTCGGTAATGATTATTTCTGGCGTATATGAATAATATCTGAGGGCATTTCGGTAATCTGACGATTTAGGACTGGTTCAGAATATTTGGTTCAGGGTCGACGCAAGCGCGAAGGACTACGGCGAAGACTAATTACGGCGCGACTAATCTAATCGAACTATAATTATCTATGCTTCGATCGACGACTAACGATCCTCAGATCGAAAGATTCCGCGTCCGACAAATGTCACTCAATTCCAACCGTCCAATATTATTCATATAATAGGCCTTGAAATTCCGGGACGTCACACATATACCAAAGATGAAAGATGTGACTCTGATTATCTTTTATTTCTCAGAATGAATAAAATCCATCTCTGGCACATAGGTGGCTCAATTTTACCCTTGGATATCATGCGGATGGTTACTAATGCAACAAATCAGGCAAAGCTTAGGAAAAATCGGAAGGCAAAATCACCAAAAAATAGTATTAGCCAATTGAATGGACCCATTTCTTATTTCTTGAGATTTTTTGGGATTTTTTCGGGATTTTTGATTTGCCCATGAGAGGCAAAATCGTCATTTGGGAGAAATCGAAAGGAAAAATTGTTAAAAATAGAATTAGCCAGTTGAAATGACCCATCTCCTAATTTTTGAGATTTTTTTGGAATTTTTGCTGATTTTTTCCATTTTTTTAAGAATTTTTTTGGATTTTTTAAAATCATTTTCTGATTTTTTTTAATTATTGATTTACTAAATTTTTATTTTTTTAAAAAAATTATCAGGACCGGGTCGGGTTGACCCGGCCCACGCCTCGCGGGCACCAGACAAAAGTGAGAGAAGACTATCGTTGCCTTTTTTATTCTCAAAAGTGTTCTTTTTTTTTTAGAACCAACTCTTTTTTTGTACTTATTTTTTATCCAAAAATGTTCCCGAGAGCAGAATCAGAATCATTTGCATTACCAAATATATTTCTGATTCTTTTTTTATTCCGGAGAACAGAATCAGAGAAACAGAAACGTTACCAAACAGGCCCCAAGTTGTCTACTTTTTCTGTTTCGTTAAATCTTCTGGGCCACTTTGACAATATATATATTCTGGGCCACAGGCCCAAAAATAATCCATCCTGATAGGGAATAACAATTACACAAGATGCAACCAACTTCAACAGAAGCTCGGAAAAAAAGAAGAAGATGGGACTATGAATGAAGCATAGACATGGAAAGTCTGCTCAATAGCTTGAACATGTCAAACACAACAGGGAACAGGGAACAGGAATTGAATAACTTTCACTTTCTGCATAACAATGATAGTGCGGATGTGGTGGTTATTTCCAATGTCCACCAGTTCAAAAAATTTCCTAAAGCTTTCCTCCAACCATTTAGAAAATCACCTTCTTAAAAAAGATGATGAAATTAAGTCCAAAAACGAGGAGAGATTTCACTTCTTGATCTCCTCGTATTCGGCCTCGGGAGGAGCCTCCTCCTCCTCACCACCACCCTGAGAACCTCCTCCGGCTGCTGATCCACCATCTGAACCGCCACCAGTCATGTGCCGTCCAATCTTAGAGACAGCCTTGTTGGCAGCATCGAGCTTCGACTTGATTTCGTCAACGTTATCACCTCCGATGGCGGTCCTCAAATCTGCAGCTGCATCCTCAATCTCCTTTGCAACTTCAGCGGGGATTTTCTCCCTATACTCACCCAAGCTCTTCTCTATGCTGTAGATGGTGGTATCCCCACTGTTCCTCATCTCTATCAGAGCTCTTCTCTCCTGATCGCGCTGGGCATACAACTATGATTCCCTAACCTTTTTCTGGATCTCATCTTCTGACAGGCCACCAAATGAACGGATAGTGATCTGTTGTTCCTTCCCAGTGGTTTTGTCTTTGACAGAAACAGTCACGATACCGTTGGCATCAATATCAAATGTGACTTCTGTTGGCCTGAGCTGTCAATTAGCTAATTGTTATATTTTAGGAATAGATTAGCACCATATTAGAAGGAATTGTTTGTTATTTGTATATATCCCGTTACCATATTTGTAGGAGGAAGTTTAGGCCCAACTTGTATATGTATCTCTGTTAAGTCATTGCAAAAAGATATAGAGAAATTATTTTCCTCATGGTATCAGAGCCCTAGGGTTTGATCTTTAGGCCGTTTTTCGTCGCGGTGCCGTCGTCTCACGCCGGTCGACTTCGTCCCGTTGCTGTACGCCATGTAGGGGTGTGCAAACTGGACCGGACCGGCCTGGACCGGACCGGACCAGGACCGGACCAACCCGGCCGGGTTGGTCCGGTCCTTGAGGGGAGCGGTCCGGTCCCCGGTCCCAATAAATGGGACCAGTGGCTGGGCGGTCCGGTCCCCGGTCCCCGGTCCCATGGTGGGTGGGACCGGACCGGACCGCCCGGACCGAACCGCCTAGAAAAAAATAATAATAATAAGTAGCCAACACCATCTTGTTGGGATATCCAACTTTTATGAGCACTTATTGATCAAAAGAGAAAAGTAACTTCCTTGCTTCTAAAATAAACTGCAAAATTTAAAGTTTTTCACACAATAAATCAGAACTGAGCGGCATCCAAGTTATGTGGATGAAGCTTTGGTAGCTGAGGGGTTTGGCAATAAGTGTTCGATCGGACGTTTTTGTTATTTCAAGGTATATTACAGCAATACAATCTCTTTAGCCTAATCCGAACCCGTCTAATGGATAAAAAAAGAGTCGAAAAAAATACTATAGATCCCACTCTCACACAAGAGGAATTTACACTAGTTGGACGGTCTAAACTGCACGATTACTAGTAGGCTCGAGTCAAGTTCGAGATAAAAAAAATTAAATTTTTTTGGTATTAGCGGTCCCATTGGGACCGGACCGGACCGTTGGTCCTGGGCCAGTCCGGTCCCGGTCCGGTCCCCGATCCCGAAAATTTGGGGACCGGGACTACCGGTCCGGTCCCCGGTTCCATACCGGGCCCGGACCGGCCCGGACCATGCACACCCCTAACGCCATGGAGGGAAAGGAAATAGCAACAACACAATCCAGTGAAGGATCGACAGCCACAACGATCCTTGAGAGTTTTACAACTGCGATGAAGCAACTTGCAGCACAACAGAGTCCACCATCATCGACAGAAAATTCTGCCCCTACAATCGCCATTAAGTTCAACGGCATGAACTATGGCTTGTGGTCCCAAGTTGTCAAGATGTACGTCTCCGGCAAAGACAAATTGGGATACTTAACTGGTGATATTCCACAACAGGCCTAGACTAACCCTGCTCTTCGAAAGTGGAAAATTGAAGATGCCACCGTGAAAGGTTGGCTCATAAACTCAATGGGACTCGCGTTGATCGGAAATTTTATAAGATTTCCAACAACAAAAGCAGTATGGGAGTCAGTGGCAACAACCTATTTTGATGGGACTAATACGTCTCAAGTATATGATCTGAAGCGGCAAGTGTCGCGATTGAAGCAGAATGGAGGACCAATCAAAACCTTCTATAACAATCTTCAGGCTCTCTGGAGAGAGATTGATTTTCGTAGACCAAACCCCATGACATGTGCTGATGATATTGCGAGATATAACTCGACAGTTCAAGAAGATCGAGTGTATCTCTTCCTTGATGGACTGGATGATCGACTCGACAAGGTTAGAGCCGATGTACTACAGATGCAACCATTCCCCACTGTAGAGCAAGCATATGCTCGAGTGAGACAGGAGGATGTTCGACAAACGGTGATGCTCTCATCTGGAGAACATGGAATCTCGGGTGGAGCTATGATCACTTGACGTGAGGGGGCAGACTCTCGATTCCTTTTGAAGACAAGAGGAATACCGAATCGAGATGTTCGACAAAAAGGAGGTGCACAACAACCTATCGCTATCTCTGGAGGGTGTTCTCACTGTGGGAATTCACGACACACGAAGGATACTTGTTTTAAACTCCACGGGTATCCTGAGTGGTGGGAAGAATTACAGAAAAAGAAGAAGGCAGAAAAAGGGGCAGGAAAAGGAAGTGCTCAAGCGGCTTTAGTCTCTGGAGGTACTGGTTTTTCGTTAGTGCCAGATCAAAAACCAATTGAAGAAGCTGAAGGTAATTCAGGTTGTGCTCTTTCTGTCTCTCACATGGATAAGAATGTTGGATGGATTATTGACTCTGGGGCGACCGATCACATGACCTTTGACTCTCAAGATCTTGCAACAACAACTTCCCCAATGCGGGACTGGATTACAAATGCAAATGGTCACAGTTCCAGTGTAACTGGAGCAGGGGATGTTACACTCTCTAAATCTGTGTCTCTTTCAAATACATTGCTAGTGTCCTCTTTATCAAATAAGTTATTGTCTGTAGGACAAATTACCAAAGATCTACAGTGTTGTGTTCTGATGTATCATGATTTGTGTCTTTTCCAGGACATTCGCACGAAGGAGATTATTGGACGTGGTACTAAGAGGGATGGATTATATTTCTTAGATGATTTCGGGTCGAAGTCAGGTCATGTTCTACATACTCAGGGTAATCTTGATAGAGAAAGAAGCTTGGTTTGGTTATGGCACCGTCGACTTGGGCATCCTTCCTTTGGGTACTTGAAGATTTTATTTCTGGAATTATTTCATCATTTTTCAGTCATTATTCACATGTGAAACTTGTATTCGGGCAAAGAGTCACCGTGTTAGTTTTTCTCCTAATATCAATAAAAGAACAAAACCATTTGCTTTGATTCATTTTGATGTGTGGGGACCGTCTCCAATCTCTACAGTTTCTGGTTTTAGATGGTTTGTTACATTTTTGGACGATTGCACTAAGATGGCTTGGCTATATCTAATGAAACACAATGATGAGGTTACTGCTATAGTTGAAAAATTCCATGTAATGATTAAAACACAGTTTGATGGAAAGATTCAAGTACTTCGAACAGATAATGGGGGGAATATGTGAACAACAAGTTTGATGCGTATTTTTATCGGCATGGCATCATTCATGAAACCTCTTGTGCTCAAACACCACAACAGAATGGAGTAGCCGAGCGAAAGAACCGACATATTCTTGAGATCGCAAGACCTCTTCTCATAGGGAGTCATGTTCCAAAGAGGTTTTGGGATACTGATGTAATAACTTCAGTGTATCTAATGAACCGAATGCCCTCACGGGTGTTAAATTTCCGAACTCCATTGCAAAGCCTTGCCGACCATGTGGAGCTTCCTGGCGTTTTGACTCTACCTCCGAAAGTCTTTGGATGTGTAGCTCTTATTCACTTGCATAAAAATCAACGGACCAAACTGGATCCATGTGCAGAAAGGTGTGTGTTTATTGGATACGGATCAAACCAGAAAGGATACCGATGTTACAACCCCGGCACTAAGAAGATTCATGTCACACTTGATGTTACTTTTATTGAATCTGAGTTCTTTTATCTAGCATCACAATTAAGTATTAATATCGAGGGAGAAGAGCTGGATAAAAATTGGTGGGATATTCCCAATGCACCGTTGCCTGCGGTAAACATCCCAAAATTAATACAGCAGCCTACAATGGAGAGCAGTATACTAGCGCAGCCAACGGTGGAAGTACTGCACCTTGCAATTGACGAACAGACGGAATCAGGCAGTGGTGGGGTTCAAGCAGAATTTCAGGAGGTTTCAAAACAAGTTGATTTGGGAAAAGACCATGATGCTGCTATTGAACAAACTTCTATCCATCCATCTCCCTCTTTAGTATCCGACCAAGCTCCTGCGAATGATCCTGAGGTACCCATTTCTTCTCCACTCTGTGATAATTTAAATAGTTGCAAGACATATGTTCTTCCTGATAGGCACAACAGGGGGAGGGCACATGATAGATACTCTCCCGAAGTAAAAAATCGAATATCCAAGTATCCTATAGCCAACTATGTGTCAACAAGAAGATTATCAGAAACATACAAAGCTTTTATTGCCAATGTGTGACATCCCGAAATTTTAAGGTCCATAAAATAAATAAAGTTGGAATTTTTGTGGTCTAAGGGACAATTATTGGACGCGATTTATTTTGATCTGAAGATAGATTTAATAAATCCCGAAGTGCCGGTCAGAGACCCTTCGCGCCCGAAACCCTCCTTTCACGCCTGAAACCCTTTGTGCTCGAAGTCAAAGAAAATTCAAATCTGACCTTGACCCGTGGGCCCCTCACCCACTCTCTCTCTCTCTCTCTTTTTCTCTTCCCCCCTCCCCTTGGCTGCCGTGCCCCACCTGCCCCCCACCCACTCCCCTCACGTCTACTCCATCCTCCCATCACTCTCTCTCTCCTCTGCTCCCCCTCCCCTGCGCACACCTTCCCCCCTTTCTACCGCCCGACTTCTTCCTCCTCCTCCTCTCCTCCTCCCCTTCAGCTGCGACGCCACCGTTGCCCGGCCGTCGCTCGTCGCTCATCGCCTAGCTGCGCGCCTCCCTTGAGCCACCCTCAGCCGCGCCGAGCACCACCTAGCCATCACCCCCTCCGCCAGTCATCGTCGGCCCCTCCTGGTCAGCCACCGCCTCACGCCGCCGCGCGCCTCGCCACCACCACCTCCCTTGTCGCTCACCCCCGCGGCCTCTCCCTCAGCTGTCGCTGCTGTGCCGTCCACCCCGAGCCGTCCGTGAACCCCCTGAACCGACGCCTCTCCTCCTCTCCCTCCCCTGTTCAGCCGCGCCGCCGCCTCGCTCGTCGCTGGTCTCGTCGCCGTCGCGCTGCTCAGCCACTGTCCAGCCGCTCGAACGTTATCCGAGTCGTCGTCGGAGCTTGCTGGAGCCTGCCGCCGCTCGCCGGAGCTCGTCGCTGGCCGCCATTCGCCGCCGCCGTCGCTGTCGTCGTCACCGGACTATTTAGTTGTGAGTTAGCCCCTAACTCTCGGTTAGGTTGCTAATTGTGTTTGGAATTAGCTTAATTAGTTTAATTAGGCGTTCAAGTAGATTAATTGTGGTCGGTTTAGTTAGAGACCGGGTTTAAGTTAAATGCCCGCAATTAAACAAATTAGACTGGTTAGCTAGGTTGTCTGTAGCTAATTGGTGATTAGATTGATTGATTGGCTGCAATTATTTAATTGTGAGCAAGCGATTAGCCAGAGCCGAGTGAACGATAAATTGTTTGACTGGTTGGTTGGTAGGCGGAGTAGCCGTCGGTGGTTAGTTCAGTTAATCGAGTGCGTTGTTATAATTGTTGTCGACTGTTTGATGTGGCAATCAATACTGACTGTTGAATGCTCTGAGTGATTTGTGATTGACTGCTTGAGGATTGATCACCCGTATTTAGATGCAAAGTCTGGTGGATAATGTGCATATTCATGTGACCACGTGTGAAGTTAAATTGCATATTTGAGCATAAAAATGGCCAGTGGCCGAGTCTTTAAGCATGATCGTGTGAGCATTTGACTAAATGCCAAGATAAGAATCGATTGGTTAGATGATATGCTTGTGTGGTCATATGATGAGATAAATCCATGCCAGTCGTACGGTCCGTGCCAGTCGTACGGTTTTTCCTGGTAAGTTCGTGCCGTGCCAGTCGTACGGAGTCACACGATTTATCGGACGCTAGTCGCAGCTTGTGATGGACCGAAGCCCCTACAGGGATTCCTGGTAGTTCCGTGTCGTGCCAGTCGTACGAATCTTACGGACTATTGGACGCCGTCGCCGGAAGTAAGGGACGATGCCTAGTCATGCCAGTAGACATTGCCAGTCGTAGTGTTGAGCCACACCAGTCGTGTGCGCCGGGCCTTGTGGCTGTTAATAACCGGAATACGTGTGGGGATTTGTACTTGCAAGCTATTGTGGTGTTCTGGTTGTTACCTTGATTGGTTGACTGTCATGTCAAGTCGAGTCTTGCATATGTGTGATCCAAGACGTGGTAAGCTTGCATATGATTGGTGTTATACTATTGTATTGTACTGTGTGTAGGTCGCCTGAGCGAGTCAACGCCCTAGCCGGGCTTAGGCGCTAGGTCACTGAGATTTATTTCTCACCCCGTCGCGGTTAATCCCTTTTTCAGGTCCAAGGTGAAGTTGAGGACGAGGGTGGTGTAGCCCCTCTTTTGGAGTAGATGAGAAGTTAACCCTGTCCTGACCCGTTACCCTTTTTGTCGGTCTTAGAGAGCCACCCCGAAGAATGGGGTTGTATTTATTCTTATTTAGCTCTGTAGGGTTGGCGATAATCTACTTTTGGTGTTTTAATGGAAATGTTTGTTGGCTGTTTGATCGTTGTTATTTTTCCTGCTTTGCTATCCCTGTTTATGTTTTTGTCCGGGAGTGTTGCACGTTTCCGCATGCGTATTATATTTCGATAGGTCGTTAGCGTGCCTGGGACGTTAACCTTTATGACCCGGGGCGTGACACAATGTCTCAGCTGAGCCTGTTCCCAAGAGAGTGGAGGATGCTATGAAGGATCCTAAATGGATGGCAGCCATGAAGGAGGAGATGGAAGCTTTAGAAAAGAATGGAACTTGGAGACTAGTAACTCTTCCATCAGGGAAAAAGGCAGTAGGTTGCAAGTGGGTTTTCACGATAAAGTATAAGTCTGATGGGTCCGTTGAGAGATATAAGGCACGACTCGTGGCAAAGGGGTATACACAGACATATGGAGTTGATTATAAAGAAACATTCTCTCCAATAGCAAAATTAAACACTGTGAGAGTTCTGTTTTCTTTAGCAGCTAATTTAAATTGGCCCTTACATCAACTTGATGTAAAAAATGCATTTCTTCATGGAAATTTGAAACAAGAAATTTACATGACAGTCCCACCTAGATGTAGGTGTGATGGCAACCCAAATGTTGTGTGCAGATTAGAACGGTAACTCTATGGAGTGAAACAATCCCCCCGTGCATGGTTTGGAAGATTTTGTTTAGCTATGAAGCGGTATGGATATGAGCAGAGTAATGCCGATCATACCTTGTTTTCGAGGCGGCGAAATGAGAAGGTAACTCTTCTCATTATTTATGTTGACGATATCATCATTACATGCAATGATCATGTGGAGAGTACGAGACTCATGTCTAGACTGAATGGTGACTTTGAAATGAAGAATCTTGCAGAGTTAAAATATTTCCTGGGAATTGAAGTAGCAAGATCGGAAGAAGGAATTTTCTTGTCTCAACAGAAGTACGTGCTAGATCTTCTCTCCGAAGTCGGAATGCTGGAGTGCAAACCAGCTGATACTCCGATAATACAGAATCATAAGCTTCACGACAGTCCAGATCAAACTCATGCAGATCGAGATCAGTACCAACGTCTTGTAGGAAGACTAATCTATTTATCTCATACCAGGCCTGACATTGCATACGCTGTCAGTATGGTAAGTCAATTCATGCACGCTCCCAAAAAGGATCACATGGATGCGGTTGTTCGAATCTTGCGATATTTAAAGGCAGCCCCGGGAAAAGGTTTGTTTTTCGGAAAGCATGGTCACCTGGATATAGAAGGGTATAGTGATGCAGATTGGGCAGGAAATGTTACTGATAGGCGATCAACTTCTGGTTATCTTACTTTGGTGGGAGGAAATCTTGTTACATGGAGAAGCAAGAAGCAAAAGGTCGTGTCCCTTTCGAGCGCAGAAGCTGAGTTCAGACGAGTTACAAAAGGGATATGTGAACTACTTTGGTTAAAAAGGTTGATGACTGAACTGGGTTACTCTCCAAGAACAGGAATGAGACTCTTTTGTGGCAATAAGGCAGCTATAAGTATCTCTGAAAATCCAGTGCAACATGATCGAACTAAACATGTGGAGATTGATCGTAATTTCATCAAAGAGAAGCTGGAAGAAGGGGTCGTTCAAATCCTGTTCATCAGATCAAGTGATCAACTGGCAGACATGCTAACTAAAGCTGTATCGGGGAGGGACTTCAAAAGCTCACTTTTCAAGTTGGGTATCAAAGACATTTTTTCACCCACTTAAGGGGGAGTGTTGGCATGAGTTGTCAATTAGCTAATTGTTGTATTTTAGGAATAGATTAGCACCATATTAGAAGGAATCGTTTGTTATTTATATATATCCCGTTACCATATTTGTAGGAGGAAGTTTAGGCCAAACTTGTATATGTATCTCTATTAAGTCATTGCAAAAAGATATAGAGAAATTATTTTCCTCAACTTCAATCTGAGGCATGCCTCTAGGAGCAGGCGGAATGCCCACAAGCTCAAATTCCCCAAGAAGCCTGTTGTCCATCGCCATTTCACGTTCCCCTTGAAGAACCTTGATACCAACTTGCGCCTGGTTGTCTGCTGCCGTGGAGAAGACCTGCGAGAACAAAAAAGACAAAAACTTGAACCAACCCACATTTATTTGACGGCTAGAAAATGTCAATCAATCGGAGCCCTTAATAGTAAAAACCAAACACCAAGCATTCTGTATCTCGAACTGCCCAAAAGAGAGAATACTGCAACTCAACAAGACACTCTGGACTATATATGCATATAAGTTTATGACTCTTTGAGATCTCACCTGACTCTTTTTGGTGGGAATAGTTGTATTCCGGTTTATGAGCCTTGTGAAGATACCACCCAATGTCTCAATACCAAGTGACAAAGGAATAACATCTATAACAACCACCTACCGCCTTGGATTGCTGCTCCTAATGCAACAGCTTCATCAGGATTGACTCCTTTGCTTGGGCTCTTTCCAAAAATTTCAGAAACAATCTCTTGTACTTTGGGAACACGAGTCATTCCACCAACCATAAGAACTTCATCGACCTCTTTGGTGGATATGCCAGCATCCTTCAAACAATTTTTACATGGGCTCCTAGTTCTTTCAATCATGTGGTTCACCAAACTCTCAAACTTTGATCTAGTGAGAGTAATATTCAAATGCTTAGCGCCAGATCCATCAGCTGTGATAAACGGCAAGTTAATTTCAGTCTGAGACGTCGATGAAAGCTCAATTTTAGCTTTCTCGGCAGCCTCCCGGAGCCTTTGCAAGGCTAATCTATCCTTGGCAAGATCTATTCCTTCAGTTCTCTTGAAATCGCTAACCAAGAAGTCCAGCAATGCATTATCAAAATCTTCTCCACCCAAGAATGTGTCACCATTTGTAGCTTTCACCTAAAAAAAAAGCATGATTGCTTCACCACAATCCCCTGGCTTGTAAAGGCAAATGAAGTATAAACCAAGTCAAAACCCCCACGTACCTCAAAAACTCCATCCGAGATCTCCAAAATGGAAACATCAAAGGTTCCACCACCAAGATCGAAAACAGCTAAAAGCCCCTCCTTGTTGTTAAATCCATAAGAAAGTGCAGCTGCAGTTGGTTCATTTATAATTCTCTGCACGTCAAGACCTGCAATTCTGCCAGCATCTTTGGTTGCCTGTCTCTGGGCATCATTGAAGTAAGCTGGAACCGTAATCACAGCTTCTGATACTGTCTTCCCCAAGTAAGCCTCAGCTGTTTCTTTCATCTTTGTTAGAACAAAAGCACCAATAATGACAGAATTGTCCACATTCTAGCCCAATGAGATTAGTATAGCTAAATGCATCAAGGATTGTGATAATTGGAAACACATACCATTCAAAGATTGAGGAAATTACAACTACTCGTCTGTGCAGACTAACTCGAGACAAACAATTTAACCAACGAACGGACATAAAATGCTAATTTTAAACAAAACAAACGCTTGAGTTCCTTCAGTCCAAAAACGGAGAGGATATAATGAATCACGAGAAATGAAATGCTTAATCCAACTCTCATGAAGCACGGATATAAGCTGAAAGCTCTCTTAATATCATCTGTGTGCTGGTATGCAGGCGCATAAGGATTTGTTAATGCAATCATAAGCATGATATAATCAATCTTTTACTCAAACTGTTTCACATTCACATCCCACGAAAATCTCCATGCATCTCCACCAGGGAAACAGAAAGTATAAAACGAGCTGACACAGAGATAAAACTACAGCAAGATCAAAGAAGCAGAAGCGACGTCGCGACACTGTACGGAGCGAAGAAGAGCCACGGTGGCCATCCCTCTCTCTCTCTCTCTCTCTCTCTCTCTCTCTCTCTCTCTCAAGAAGCCAAAAGACTGAGAAAAGCTTCGTGGGCGAGCTGGTTCTCCAGGGTTCAGGGTTTAATGGAGGAGGAGGAGGAGGAGGATTGGCCATTTTTATTCACGCACGTGCCCGACAAGGCAAGAAAAGGTTGTGTCTTGGCCAACAAGTTACTCATCTTTCTCTGTTTCCTGTAATCTTTTAGGCCAACGTCCAATTTATCTAATTTAATCAACTTGAAAGAATTTTTTTTTTAAAAGAAAGATAACTTTATAGATGTGGCAACATCCTCGGCGACAACGAGTAAGGTTATATTTATTTGAAGAAATTTCGCTTTTAATAATAGTAATTTCATTGTATAGATTAACAATAGATCCCAACTTTGTAGGGAAAACTACCAAATAAAAGCCATAAACCTATTGCAGTTGTGTCAATTAAGTCATAAACATTTTTTTTTGTCGATTAAGTCCTAAACCTTTTGCATTTGTGCTAATTTAATCCATTTGGTCGGCTGGCGCTGACGTAAATAATTTTTAAAATTTTATTTTTTTCTTTCTCATTCTTTTTGTTTTTTTCTTCTCACTGGCCGACAAGGGTTGCCGGAGCTCGCCAGCGGTTAGGTGAGGCCCTCGAGGCCGCGAGCGAAGGCAGCCTCGCCCGCGACCAGCGAAGCCCCGGCGATGCTGCTCTCGCCTAGTGGCTGGTGAGCTCCGGCGACACTCACCAACCTCAGTTCAACAGCCAATGGAAAAAAAAAAAGACAATAGAAAGAAAAGGAAAATTAAAAAGACAAGAGAAATAAAAAAAATATCGAAAAATATTAAAATATTATCAAAAATTGTCCATGTCAGCACCGACTGGCCAAATAAACTAAATTGGCACAAATGCAAAAAGTTTACCATTCAATTAACTTGACAAAAAAAAGTTTAGAACCGAATTAGCACAATTATAATATATTTATGACTTTTTTGATAATTTTCCCCGACTTTGTACGACGATGTCTGTAAATGGATCTGTCTACACAAAAAAGTAACCAACTCCTCCTAATCGACAAATATGATGAGATTTGATCAGTTAATCGAGAGTTCAGTTAAATATAATGACTCAAGGGACACGAGAAACTCGACAAGTACATGGCATAATTATCCACAAAGGGCGATCGGCGACCAAGCTTATGAGTGACCAATTGCCCCCATGCTGGATGAGTATTGCACGTAAGGAAGGAGAATGCTTGGACTGAAGATGTCAAATGGAGGCATCAACACGAAGCGACGGTTAAGTACTTCAACCGCTCTAGAAGTTGTAACCGCTTATGGATAAGATTAATACCCGACTAATAAGCTTGAAATCTTAAAAAATGTGTAATTGTAACCATAACTAGAGCATGAGAATCCGCCTTACAAAACAAACCCCAAATTTCTTGACTGAAAACACTGAGCTATACCGTTAAGTTGATTTTGCTAAACTCGATAGTCTAAAAACCCTAAACCTTAAAACCTAAATCCATCAGAGTCTGCATTGAATCCCTTGCAAACATGAAAAAAGCCAGGATACCATCCGCAGTCATCTTCTTGCCGAGATATTTTTAGTTGATGTATTATTTAGCTTTGTGTCTTTTCATCTTTCATGCACATTTACCATTTCTGGTGCTTTCTACTATGAGAGCTTCACTTTAACACCAAGCAATTTCCTGTCTACAATTAAGAAAGAATCCATTCCATAAGCAAAACCAAAATCAACTCTTTGGGTGAAAGATTTCCAATTTCCGGGTGAAATTCCCTTTTGAGTGAAACAGGATCTTATATCCATGCTTACAGGGGATGAATGTAAAGCTTTCACTCCTACACATACTCAGCAGGGTCATGGTGATTGAGAAATTAGATAAGAAACAGATTAGTTTAAATCTGTACAAGAAAGACAACTACATGCTATTCGCACTGCTCTCAAATTGAACTTCCGCAAAGTTGGCCAACTTAGCTTGGAACTATGTAATGAGCAAGCACAGTTTCTCTTGGAACCCGATCCTCCTATTCTCGTCTTCAGGGCAATTTGAATTTCGAATTATCAAAAGCGACAGCTTTGCCCGGTTGAAGAGTACCTGGCGTCAAGCGTGACAGCTGATACAGCTCGTTTTTCTTCTTCAATGGCCCGGCAATACAACTCGATTTCCTTAATTAAAAAATTGATGTATATTTGTGGCAAAGGAGACACTATACAATCTGTCAACAAGAATACAACCAGCAGGTCAAGCATCCCTACAAGAAAAGAGGGAAACTAAATTGAAGAAATGGTTCAATAGACCTGCAACTTCACTAAAAGGGCGTAGAGAGCAACTGAGGAGTGACTAAAGCGCAATCGTCCGTGTTGTTTATACAGTGTTGGAGACCCCATCCAAGAAAACTGATGAGAGAAATGATAGAATGGAAAACCAAGATAACCGGTAATTAGGAACGAAAAGAGGGAAATATTTTGCCAAGTATAGAGGATATGTACCGCCCCAAAATATAGCAGCGCCACTCACACTTCATTTCATATTCTCAAATAACCTCCTCTTTCGTCATGCCCGCGGGTTCTCTTGAGAAACGACTTCCTGTTGAGAGACCAACTTCTCTGCATGGCCCTCTTCCTCTGCCATTCGGCCAAGCGTTTATACAAAGCGGGGAAAACGAAGCAGAGAAGCGCGAGAAATAGCAATCCCACACAAAGCAACATCACATTGCGGAACCCGTCCTTTAACGCCGGGTCCTTTTGCTCCGTCCATGGAACTCCTCCCACGTTCATGCCAAAAACTGTGACAAGAAAAAAAGGGGTAAAAAGAAATTGTGAGAATCTCCTCCTTAAGGTTGAAGATCCAAGTACTTCAGATGATGAAAGCAAACGACTCGCAAGAATCCTCGTTTAGAGCTTTTACCTCCGGTGATGATTGATAGCGGAAGAAATATTATGGAAAGGAATGATAGGTAATATAGCTTCCTGTTTATCTGCTCAGACTGCCAGCTATCTAGACCAGCTTGGATAGCTGTCACGCGGTTTGCTATGAATCCCACGTTCTCCTTTAGTCTTCTCAAACGTCCAATTAATTCTTCGAGAAAGCCGATATCTTCGCTGGCAAACCACAGTTTCGAAGAACATTTTTCTTTCACACGGGGGAATACCTGCTCACCATGGGCGATCACCTGGGCAAATTCATGTATTCGGATCAGAAAAAACTGAATCATATTCTCCTTACCAGCCAAAAGACTGTCAGGTTACGTACAAAATGGCCCTATATGATGTATGATTACATTTAAGTTTGTGTTTGGACTTTCAGTAACCTTTCCTGATATTCATTTCCACAGAGCCCTTCCCTATCCTATTTTCATATCTACTTCGGAAAAATGATGACAAAGTATTGGCTTGACTTCATGGAAAGAATAGATAATGGCCTTCCACTTCCAGCAACACTAGTTCACATAGAAATTCTGTCTGGTTTCATGATGTTAAGACATACATCTGAAAGGAAGATGGGAGTACCTGCAAGAGCCGCTGCAAATTAAGATGCATTTTGGGAAATCTCCTATTATCCAGCATTTGTTTCTTCAAAGCAGAACCCCCTGTGAACAAGTTAAGTAGAATGATGTCTCTAAAATTAAGTGGAAGATTCAAATTATGTACAGTACAAACTAGGTCCAGAACTGAAAATACAGCAGCAAATCATCTAAAGAGAGAATCTTGAAAGAAGGTTCCCAATTATTTCTTCTCTCAACATCAAGATGTCCATGACCAAATGGAAAACTTGGAGACGAACTAGGAGTAGAGGCAGGCATCTGCCTTGATCTAGCTTTCTTGACAATTCCACCACAGCAACTCGAACTTTAACACTCAAAACAAGTATAGATAGTTCCATGCTGTTAAGATGTTGCATTCATTAATTATCCATTTCATAAGGTTTCCCATGATAGAAAAAGATGTCAGCTTTTATATGCAGTTGTAGAAGTGAGCTATTGCAGATAAGAGAAGTTACTTTAAATGTGAGAATTTTTTTAAATGGAGTATCGCATCTCAAAACTTTGGTAAAGAATGTGGTTTGTACAGACAGAACTAAGCACATAAATTTTGATCACAGCCCCACAAAATTGAATCAACTAAGTTAAGAGATTTTACTGATCAACAAAGATGTGAGAAGATGATTCACATATATTAATAGTCATATCTGTCAACTAGGTTTCACTAAGATAAAACTTAAGTTATTAAACAACTTGAGGCATTCAGCTAGAGAAAGCACCCATCAAACTGCAAACATTAACTTTATGTTTGCATCTACCAATTCACATTTTTGCAACCTTTTTGAAGTCCATGTTACAAAAATGTCTCAAATGTCGTGTCACTGCAATATATCAGGGCTATCAGATCTATACTGCATACCGCTATGAGATATCTGTCAAAGCTATGTGAGTTAAGGATGCAAGATAATTGGAAACCTATGGAAGCACATGACACAACCAATGCCATCTAGCATCTGGCATAATGCATATCAAGCCTAGATTTTAATGTAGGAAGAAAAAGAATGAACCCTGAACGCAACCAGGAAAGCAGCTTGTATTCCAGAGAGATGAATCACCAGCCAAAACTTTATTCTCTAAGCATAACTTACCTTTATCCAATTCAAGCTCCACTGAGTCCAAGTCTATCTCAAGTTTGGTAGCAACATCTTGCAAGTGATCCACATGTGTATCCAGAATGTGAACAACAAGATTCGAGACGGATTTTGGCACTGGGTTATCAGCCTCCTCAGAGTGATTCATCGTTAACAAGAACTCGAGGACGTGCTCCTTTATTACAATACTCCCTTCCTTCTGCTCATCTCTAGTGTAAGAGGGATTTTCTATGCTAGGAATTTCCGAGAGAAGAGATTCACCCATCGTCGAGAACCCCAAACGGGGCACGCGACCTAGAGACACAGTAATAACCGAGTTCTCCGTAACCCTAGCAGCAATTCTGAACGTATAGTTGCTAGATGGTGGACCAGGTGAGTTAATCCTAAAAACAAGCGCCCCATCAACGTGTCCGCAAAATGGTCCATTACTCACCAGCGAGAGAATGTCTTGCAGCTTCAAAGGCGGGCAAAGAACATCAATGAGATACTGCGCGGATTGCGACAGCTTCTGGTTTCCTTTTGGGAGTTCCACATGGTACCAGCAAAATTCGTTGCCAATTCCTTCAGCTAGATCCCACTCCTTATGAAAAAACCTCCCTTGCCCATCAAATATATAGGCCCTTTGCCTCACGGCCCCCGGAAAGTGGGTTCTATAGAGGCAGGTGGTTTCTCTAAGAGGAGTATCTGCGGAGGTTTCTCGATCCATTTCTTCTGCGTCCCTAAAACTGATTGCTTCCTCTCTTGCTACGTCCATTACGAGTATAGCTAATCTCAATATAGCCAATCAAAATGTTCAAGGACGCAACGTACACACCAAACTCGGTCCAGAGTCTATTATCCTGCAAATTGCAAGAGGCAGATCAGACGCTATTTCGTCATCCCAATATCGCTGGAACAGATATGGAATGAGAGAAAAACAGATCCCTAATTACAAAAAAGCATGCAAAATCGAACACTTTAAATCAAACCCATCGGTCAACCTTCGAAAAGAATCAAGACACATTCAGCAAATCAGGCCAAAAGCAATTCAGGAAATAAGAAACGAACCCGGAAAGCACGGAATCCTTTCGAAACCTATTGAATTCGTACCCAAATGCTCATATGACTTAAGTCGAATCGAACGAGAGAAGGGAGGTGAAACAGAGGATGAAAGACAACAATTGCATTTACCTCGTGGAAAGTCGAGGCCTTTACAAGATGGGCAGCGTCAAATATCACCGGAAACCCCTCAACGAGCATCAGAAACCGATTCCAAACCCAAAAGAGAAGAACACCCCAGAAAAAGAAGAGCTTATTTGCTTTCTTGAAGGTCGAATCTTCTCTGGCAATACGCTATAGCCCAAACCCAGATAACAACAGATATTAAATCACGAGGGGGCAATGGGGAAAACAAAAGAAACTGAATATGTCGGAGAAATCAAGAAAAAGCCGGAGCTAGCTACCCCAGAAGACAACGTCGCAGGAATTGGGAAGTTTCGAAGAAACATCCCCGTTCCCAGAGGGGCTATCATTGACCGTTTAAAAGGCTTTTGAAATGTTGCAACTTGATTATCAAATTCTTATCTTTAAAGATGTGGTAGCACCGACTGCGTGCGTGTTGTTTCCGGGGATAACCAAATGAGGAACCGCCACTACCTGTCACGTTGTCGCCTAATTAAAATCATAGGTTTTGGTTCTTCTCGGATCTCTGGTTGGGTAGGCAAAGACGGGGTTTCCATCTTCATCCTCTTCTTCTGCTATAAATCTGTCGAGGTGTGTGTGTTTGAGATGGAAGGAATTCGACTATTTTTACGTTCAGTTCAGGCTACAAGATATCTGCAGTTTTGTGACAACTCGGTCTTCTTTTTAGCTCGACTCTTTTCTTTTAGGTTTTTGCTATTTTCAGGAATTCACCCTAAAATTTTTGACAAGTTTCTTGGACCAGCGTGGGTTCAATATTAATTTCGGTTTACCAAAACAGTACTCTGTTACTCGTGAAAAAGAAGAAGATAATGTCCGAAAAGAAAATAAATAACGTAAAAAGATTGGCTGCCTCTCTCCTTATATCTTGAATTAAATACTTCAATCAAATTAGAGAAATTCGGTTTTGATCCGCAGATAGGTTGCGATCTTTAAAGATATTGCGTACTTTTTCTTTCAAAAAGATTTATGGGTTGCAGATTCTGTCGGAAGTCGTATTAGATATCAGGCAAACTCATATGGCGATTTCTAATTTAAATCTCTGCTCGAAAAGTCTCTTGGAGATTGTGCTTTTGCTTTTGAATGCGCGATGCTAGTTCTTATTTTGATTTTTAAGTATAATACATAGAATTTCGATTTGAATTTATCGAAATAATAGTTTCGTAATCTAATAAGTTTCTCGCGTCTCGATTTGAATTTGAATATATCTTATCTTACGATTACGCAAAATTACTTTCTAAGGCCCATTTTGTTTCGCGAAAAATTTAACGTTTTCGAAAAATATTTTCCTGTAAAATTATATATATTTCGATTTTTAGCTAAAATATGAAAAGGACCCGGAAAATGATTTCTATTGTTTGGAATGGAAAATCGGATTTGATTTTCCTAAATTCACTCCTTTCAATAATTTGTTTTTTTTTGTTTTTTATTTTTTTTAAAATGTTGAATTTTTGAATTATTTATCTTTTTTCTCTCTTTTCTTTTTATATTTTATATTTTATATTTTCCTTTTGGTTTCGGCCGGTCGCCTGCCACGGCGATGGGCGACGACTGGCCGTAGGCAAGCTTGAGGCTTGGTCGGTCCCAGCGATATTGAGCTTGCCCGAGGCCAGCGAGCTCAGCCCGTGTCATTGCCGATCGCCGGGCTGTCGACCATTGTCGTGGTCGAGGAAGGAACCGCAAGCGGAGGAAGAAGGAGAAAAGAAAAGAAAAATAAAAAATAGTACAACATAAAATTAAGGAAAAATTTCAAATAAAGGCGTGCTCTCATTTTATCAAATAAAGGTCTGAAGTGGTCATTATTTCAAATAAGGGCATGGAGTACCTTTATTGTCTCAAATAGGGACCTGAAGTGGCCATGGATGTTTTAAATAAGGGCTTAACCTCGCCGGCCGGTTAAATATTCTAGCCGATCATGGGTATTTTTTGTCAAAATACAATTTTAACATAATTGTTAATTAAATTAAATTAATTTAAAAAAAAAAAACAAGAAAACACCTCTCGCATATGTTTCATTTTTTTACTTTTATTTTTTTAATTCTTGAAAAAATAAAAAAATAAAAAAGTAAATAACAAAATAATAAAAAAAACTAAATGACCAAAATGCCCCTACTAACAGGTGAGTCAGGCCCTTTTTTTAAATTGATAAGTCACTTTAGGCCCTTATTTGAAATAGTGTCAACTTCATGCCCTTATTTGAAAGAAGATCAACTTCAGGCCCTTATTTGAGAAAATGAAAGCACTTCAGACCCTCTTTTGAAATTCTCCCTAAAATGAATGTAAAGGAATTGATAGAGCAAATATAAGGAAAAATATTTTCCTCTTCTCAACAAGAGGAAAACATTTTCCCCACTTTTGAAGAAGGTTTTTTCATGGGTGGAAAATATTTTTCTTTTTACTAAGCTTATTTTTTTGCTAAACAAACGCCGAAAAATCCGAAATACGTTTTCTGAAATTTATTTTTCGTGGAACAAAGATAGTTTGAATATGTAAATCGTTTGTTAATCTCTGATGGAGTTTGACTTTGTATAGTTTATCTTTTTTATGTGGAAAAGCGGCCCCCATCCCCATCATAATAATTTTGTCTCATCTACAACGCATGTCATTTATCTAAGGGTTGATATCACAGTTTGTAATCATTACACATGCAAACCCAATCAAAACTCAATTTTCGTACCCTCAACTTCTCAAGCTCGACCCGTTGACCCGTACCCAAATTACTTCTCGAGCCCCACCGGTCTTGAGCGGCCCAGCCCAACAGCTACATGTCCTCAGTGGGCTGGGCTAGTGGAGATGCTCACAAAACAGGCCCAACACGTCCTTTTGGGCTGCGGGCCTACAACGATATGATCAAATTTAAATCGATGCTCATACTTAACGAGTATCTTGAAACATTTATCGGGCATAATTTGATGCGTATACTTGGGTCACATGTAGGGATGATCGGTTTCCGGTCCTATCCGGTTCCCCTCAAGAATCGGGAACTTGACCAGACCAGACTAGAGGTCAGTTCGAACGGTCCAATAAAATCGGTAAACTGTCCAATATCTCATGATATCTCAAAACAACACAACAAAGAGTCGAGATGATCATATATGAAAGCACAACAACAAATGAAAAGCAAAACTGTCCAAGACTCCAAGTGCCCACTATCAACAGTTCCCAATACATTGGAAACCTTCAACCAAAGAGAGAGAGACAACAGGAAGAAGATGAAGAAGACAAGCTTTCTGTGAATACGGGTACGTCAAATGTCCATATTACATGCATGTAGGACTATGATGAAAATGGTTCTGCTTACCATGAGATCAACACATCGCCAATTCTTTCCAGGAATGTGAATATCGCCACGATGATCCTGCAAGCGATCGATACTCGCACGCGTTAACATTTTCCCGTGCTTCCTTTATCCTCGAGAAGGACTAGGAACACAGAAACAAAAGAAAGCGAAAAAGAAACTGAATATAGTTGGAGTAATCATCAAAGCAATGCCCTTGAACCAGAACAAGAATCTTATCTGAGAATTGCAATGAATTGACTCCTAAAATCTTTCGGTCCGGTCCGGACGGTCTCGTCCGATCCTATACCTCAAGAACCGGGAATCGAACCACTGGTCCGGTGATTCCCGATTCGAAACGCGTGTACGTACATTCCACGTCATGCATGCGTTTTTTGTGGATGCAAGAGATTGATCCTTCAAAGGGGAAAAAGGATTTTCCGAATAATGCTTTAATTATGGATTTTACCAAAACCGTCTTGCGCGTTGTCAAGGAGGGCTCATCTACAAGTTCGAATAGTTCATCAACTACAGTACGCGTACACGTTACACTTCGCTAAAAAAGTCAATAATTCATCGGATGCATTCATATGGACTTTCTTCGAATGGTGATGAATTCTGCGATTTCGCAAGATTGACGTGTTTTGATCTGAAGAAACATGTATCCCAATTTAGCAAAAAGGGCAAAAACAAAGAAAGTCTCTTTTTTTTTTTCCAGGTGGGGACCTCTCATCAATGCGTCATCAAAATCACAGATTGGCAAAGAGAGGTATCTCCCCAAGAGGAGTGAATTGCTCTCTCTTTTCGATTTTTGATTTTTTTGCCTTTTTTGGTTGGATACGAGGTTTTCGGAAAGTATGTGAAGCCTTGGGGCCCACAATAATTGAAAAAAAAAAAAGGACATAGACGCCTGTTATGGAAGTTGCTGCTCAAGTCCAGCTGGAAGAGCCACGATGAGCAGCACCCCAATTCCGGGAAGTCAGCGGTCGACAACCTATGACAACCTGGTACGGTACTAGAAATAGTCAAAGGAATCCATAAACACACGAGGCGAGGCATTCATATTTATACCCAATTTGGAAATAGATCCATAAATTGACCATAAAATAGATAAAAATATCAATTAAGATATGCATAATTAAATGCGCAATTCTAAAAATTGCGTAGAATAATACGTAATTATCAGAATGTCTAACATAGAAAGTTATTTTTATAAAATCTCTAATTTTCTTTAACGTTCTCTTCTTCCATGATCAATTGAATCTGAGGCGAATAATTTATGTTTTCTCAATTTTTCTTTTAATCACGAGCACCACCATTGGCCCATCAAATAAGCTTTTTTTTTTTTTTTTTCTACGAGTGAATATTCCCTTACACTCCCTTCTTTGGCATACTTAACGCACGATCATTCGGTACTTACACTTACGAATACTAATTATTATATATATAAATGAGAATAAAATTAGAAACAAAAATATATACACAGTGAATCTTGGAATCTTTATGTGTTAGGTTTGCCCAACATGCGTTAAAGTATAAGACCAGACATACGGCGACGGCAGCGGCAGCGGCAGCAGCAGCAGCACCACCACCCTCCTCTCACACTCGAGCACACTTGTTGCCGCCACCCACCATCATGGGCACACTGGAGCTCCAACCACCACCCACCACCAGACTAGCTGAACTCGAGGATCCCGTCAACGAGGACGACCTCTCGCCCATCGAGGAGGTCCGCCTCACCGTGAACAACGCCGACGACCCGACCTTGCCGGTGTGGACCTTCCGCATGTGGTTCTTGGGCCTCCTCTCCTGTTGCCTCCTCTCTTTCCTCAACCAGTTCTTCGCCTACCGGACCGAGCCCCTCGTCATCACCCAGATCACCGTCCAGGTGGCCACGCTCCCCATAGGCCGCTTCATGGCCGAGGCGCTGCCGGAGGCCAAGTTCCGGATCCCCGGGCTTGGGTCCCGGCTCTTCTCACTCAACCCGGGCCCCTTCAACATGAAGGAGCACGTGCTCATCTCCATATTTGCCAATGCCGGGAGCGCGTTCGGATCCGGGTCGGCTTACGGCGTCTCGATAGTGAACATCATCAAGGTGTTCTACCACCGGAGCATATCCTTCTTTGCCGGGTGGCTTCTCATCGTCACGACGCAGGTAAGTTTCTTATGGACTAGTTGAGTCGTAATTGCTGAAATTCTATGGTTTCTCTTACTCGCCTGTTGCAAGAAAGTAGCTGAGAGAAAAGAAAGGCGTAGGACTATTTAGCTTAAGAATATCATAAATGTTACAGCTATCCACTCGTTTGCTTATGCTTTGGCCTGTCCTTTTCGGTTACGTTTTCATGCTCCGAACTGTTTCTTGCTTCCGACCAAAACAAAAAAAAAAACTGTTTCTTGCGCACTTTGACGTGAAGAGTCAAATGTCTGAACATATCCCGAGGAACCCGCATTATCTTTTGGTTCCTAGGAAACTGTCGCCATCCTCGTACTGCAACTGTTAAACGGCACAGCAATCTTGAAATGTAGAGAAACAAGATAGAAAATCGTGTGCCCATTGTCGAACGGAGCTTAAGAAAGATGGAGAATCATAGTAATGGTGGATTTGGAAATGCAGGTGTTGGGATACGGATGGGCAGGGCTGTTGAGGAAGTATGTGGTGGAACCAGCTCACATGTGGTGGCCTGCCACCCTCGTCCAAGTCTCCTTGTTCCGGTAATAACTACACTCTGCGCCTCCCATCGCTCGCTTGCTTTATTTATCGGAGTTCACCAGAAAACAGGAGGAGTTTTCATGGAGATACCAATCACAAGATAGCGTAGAGAGAGACAGCTCAATGCAGCACCAACACGATTAACTATCCCGACGAACCAAACCGTCTTAACCCCGAAACTTCCGGAAACCAGACTGCATCATCCGCTCCCTTTCATCCCCAGCTTTAGGATTAGATAGAAGTGATCCTTCCTAACTCAGAATTAAGTTGCTGGTATATAGCACACAGCGGATTGTGACACGCTGCAGAAACAACCGGAGCCTTCGCTCTTGCATTGAATTTCTTCATTCACCATCACGATCTGAACAGTTTCAGAGGATTCACTATACAAATATGAAGGTTGATCACCTTGTCCTTAAGTATTGTCAATCGACGGATGCATTAGCAAAAGAATGTAATAAATTCACAACTGATTCAAGACATCCACAGTTTGCACTTCATGTAGATAATCAGTGCATGACCTGAAGTAATTCATTCTAGCCAAATTGATGCAGGGCTTTACACGAGAGGGACGAACATCGCATGTCGCGGGCAAAATTCTTCCTCGTTGTACTGATCTGCAGCTTCTCATGGCATGCTGTCCCTGGATACCTCTTCACCACGCTCAGAAATATATCATGGGTCTGCTGGGCATTCTCCAACTCGGTCACTGCCCAGCAGATCGGCTCGGGTATGCAAGGCCTTGGACTTGGAGCCTTGACGCTCGACTGGACAGTAGCGGCATCCTTCCTCTTCAGCCCTTTAATCAGCCCCTTCTTTGCCATAGCCAATGTTTTGGCGGGATACATATTGATAATCTGTGTTGTAATCCCCATAGCCTACTGGGGGTTTAACTTATATAGCGCAGATAGATTCCCCATTCTATCCTCGGACTTGTTCACGGCGCAAGGTCACAGTTACAATATAACGGCAATCGTAAACGACAAGTTCGAGTTGGACATCCCAAAGTACGAGGAGCAAGGCCGAATTCATATAAGCACGTTCTTTGCTCTCGCCTACGGCTTTGGTTTTGCCGCCATCGCATCAACACTAACTCACGTGGCCTTCTTCTACGGAAGGTACTGTCTTCTCACCTCAATATACTTGATAAGGACATCAAGCGGCATTAGGAAAGAAAAAACCAGGGCAAGATTGTAAAGGTCTGAAAACGGAACCTTGAAAGAATTTGAACTTACTGTTTCAAATAATTTTTCTGTGAGCCAAGGGTATCCTTATAGCTATAACACAGAGTTGCAACAACTAGATACTGAAGAATGGCTTTATTTTTCCTGTTAAGTACTTGATTCTCTTGAATTCACGGGACATACGGACACTGATGTACGATTACGTTATGACAGAGAAATCTACGAGCGCTATCGTGCTTCTCACAAGGGGAAGGCAGACATCCATACAAAATTGATGAGGAAATACAAAGACATACCCTCCTGGTGGTTTCACTTGTTGCTGGTTGTAAGTCTGGCTGTATCTCTTGCTCTATGCATCTTCCTGAACGATCAGGTCCAAATGCCATGGTGGGGGCTTCTCTTTGCTAGTGCCCTTGCATTTGGATTTACCCTTCCCGTTAGTATCATCACTGCCACAACAAATCAGGTATGAATCAAGAGTTGTGGCACATTTAAGCTGGACTTAATTTCCATGTAAGAAGACATATTATACTCAACAGTGATCTCTTTCTGTCTGCAGACGCCGGGACTAAATATAATCACAGAATACATTATGGGCATCATATATCCAGGAAGACCTATAGCAAATGTTTGCTTCAAAACATATGGATACATCAGCATGGCTCAGGCTGTTTCCTTTCTCAGTGATTTTAAGCTGGGACACTACATGAAGATACCGCCGAGATCGATGTTCTTAGTTCAGGTACTTCTTACTGCTCCTAACCATTAGATTGTCAAGTATCCTCCCTCTTGTTGCTAGTTATTGCATAAGTATGCGTGGCATCTAGTAAATCCGAAACGACCTTAGTACTCTATCCTTGTGTCCTCACAGTTCATAGGTACAATTCTTGCTGGAACCATCAACATTGCAGTGGCATGGTGGCTGCTGAACTCAGTTACCAACATATGCCAAAAGGATCTCCTTCCACCGGATAGTCCCTGGACGTGTCCAGGTGACCGGGTTTTCTTCGATGCGTCTGTTATATGGGGGTTGGCTGGACCTAGACGGATCTTTGGGAAACTCGGAAACTACGGAGACATGAACTGGTTTTTCCTTGGAGGTGCAATAGGACCTATCATAGTATGGCTGCTACACAAGGCGTTTCCCAAGCAATCTTGGATCCCTCTCATTAATCTTCCAGTCTTATTCGGGGCGACAGGAATGATGCCACCAGCTACACCATTAAACTTCAATGCCTGGGTTCTAGCAGGAACAATATTCAATTTCTTCATCTTCCGATACCGAAAGCAGTGGTGGCAGAGATACAACTACGTTCTCTCGGCGGCCCTGGACGCGGGAGCGGCGTTCATGGCCGTCCTTTTATACTTTTCGTTGGGCATGGAGAATAAAAGCATAACTTGGTGGGGAACAAATGGAGAACATTGTGAACTAGCAGCATGTCCAACAGCCAAAGGCGTAGAGGTTGATGGTTGCCCGGTCAACTGATGCATGGGGCTCTTTCTGGATGTAGAACTTACAGAAATAAAATTAGTGGGTTCTTCAGGAGTTGTACAAAGTATCCAATCACTGCCACTGGACAGTTTTAGGCGTTTCAACAATTCGGGTTTCTTGCACTGCTGTCGGTATGATGATTCTGGTTTTTCAAGATAATATTATGTTATTTGCAAGAAATAAGATTATCTTACGTGGTCACCAATCCTCAAGTACTCTTGTCAATCTCTTGATATCAAATTACTTCTTCTTATATCTTGAATTTAATAATTCGATCCAATCAAGACCGTCTTACGACGAAAGATATGATTTTGATTCACGTTAGGTCGTATTCTTCAAACTAATTGCGTTTTTTCTCTCAATAATGATCTCTCAATTATTGAAACTATCTACAGTCTTATTAAACATAAGGCAAACTCAGAATGGGGATTTTGACTTCAAATCCTTGCTTTTACATGCATGACGCTAGTTTTTATTATTATTTTTTCGTAAAGTAGATAGCATTCCGATGTAAAGTTGTGAGGAGAATTGTATATTTTGAAATTGTAAATCGGTTGTTTCTTCCCTTATTCAAGGGCATATAAGGAGTGGCTTTTAACTTTGGATATTGTGCTTTTAAAGTGGGAGAAAGATAAGTGGCTCGCATCCTCGTCATAATCACGGCTAAGCTAAAAGTGGGGGGATTTGTAAAAAAAGTTTGTGTCAATTTAATCCTCAACCTTTCAATTTGTCCAATTGAGTTCTAAACCGGATAACAATTTGTCAATGCAGTTCATCCGGCAAATTTTGATTGGAAATCGTTGACGCTGGCATTGAAGTCGATAATTTTTTATTAGTTTTGAATTATCTTTTCTTTCTTTTTTTTTCCTTCTTCCTCCGCCGGTCATCATGCCTCGGCGATGGTCGGCAATTGGCAATAAGCGAAAACCGACGAGGGCTGGCCTTGCCAGCTATGCCAGATCCCGACGAGGTCAAGCCTTGCCCTAAGCTGGCGAGGCCGGCCCTTCCTAGCCTCTGGCAAGGCTGACCCACGTCGGTCATTCCACATTAGCTATTTCCGGCAAAAATTGGCCGGACAAGCTACAATGACAAATTTTCAAAATGTTTAAGACTCAATTGGCACAATTGAAAGGTGTAAGACTGAATTTGTACAAATGCAACAAGTTTAGAACTTTTTTTGTGGCAGAAGGATACCTCAAGTACCAATATTTGTGTACGGCGCTCACTTTGGTGCCAATATTTTTTGCCGTCTTACTTAAGTGCTAAATTGGAGAAAAAATGATCACTTAAGTGCCAATTCTGGCCAAACAGTCCACGTAGCATTTTTTAAATTAATTTTTTTAATATTAGGTGGATTTTTTTAAAAAACAAGCAGTACACATGGCAATTTTTTAAAAAATAAGTCCAAGGCTAATATTTTTAAGAAAATTCAGTTAAATTTTAAAAATAAACTAAAAAACTAAAAAAAAAAACAAAGAACAGAAGTTGCATCGGCGAGGGCTTGCACAGCCCTCGCCACCGTCACCCCACTGTTGCCGGCAATGGCCGGCGAGGGTGGGGATGGGCTAGTGGGGGTTGCTGAGCCTCGGCTAGTGGCTGGCAACCCCCGCGGATGGTTGGCGAGGGCTCGACCTCTCAGAGCTGGCGAGTTCGAGCCTCGCCGTAGCTGGGCGAGGGTCCTTCACTCTACTCCTACCTTCGGTCGGAGACTCTTGCGAGTGATGAATCGATCAGCATTGTCATCACCGTTTCGGATGCTGTAAGACCCACAATTCATCGCATCTTCTGGGTTTCATTCCATCTGCAAAACTATCCATTCGGGAGGAAATGGGGCTTCTTCACTTCGTTTTCAGGTGATGAACTTACCCAAAATTTCCAGCTTCTTCTCTTCTAAATGCACTTTATTCCATCTGAAGACGACCATGGAGGAGATCGAGAGAGAATTTGTGGTGTTTGGGTAGTTCGTATGGGGTTCTGGTTGAAAAAGTTGTGATTTTGATTCATGCCTTTACCCTGATTCGCTCACCCTGCTATTTGATCCATATGCGCATGTTCAATTCTCTTTGCCCTCGCCAACCATTGGAGGGGTTTGCCGGCCACTAGCAGGGGCTCGGTGACCCCCGTCGGCCATTGCCGGCGATGGTGGGGCGGCGGCGGCGAGGGCTGTACAAGCCTTGCCTCTGCAACTTCTGGTTTCTTCTTCTTCTTTTTTTACCTTATTTTTTTAGTTATTTCGCTTATTTTTAATTTTTTTAATATTATGTGGAACTTTTTTTTATTAATTTTTGGATTTTTTATTGCTGACTGGGATCCTCCGGCGAGCCACGTAGACGCCATGTAAGATTTTCGGTGACGCTCACCGGAGTTGGCAATCAAATAATCATTTTTCAAAAAACAAATTGGCACTTAAATGATAAAAAAAAAATATATTAACACCAAAGTGAGCGCCGTACATAAATATTGGCACTTGAGGTGTCCTTCTGCACCTTTTTGGTTATTTTTTTTTGTAAAAATCAACTATGTCATTTATCTAAGTGTTAATAACTTCAACTTTGCAGCAACCTTTCGAGGGAGAGAGACTCACCCCTCATCCTCTTCATTTCCTTTTTTGTTTTTCTATCTCTCTGTATCCTCAACTTCTTCTTGTAGATTTTTGTTATGTTGATTTCGCAGACGATCCCGTCGGCTTCCTCCAATGGAGAGTTTTGTTCAGTGAGCTCAGAAGTTCGAAGCGTGAGCGCCTAGGAAGAATCAGCTATTCCAGATCTCCTTGCTCGCTTCAGGTCCGGTACTTGCTCCATATAATCGAGCGCAGTTCCTCTATTGCTTCAGCAATCGACGTATCTGAAAGTAATTTTGTGATCAGTTGGTATCTATTTTGCAGGTCTTTTCTCTCGATCTAGAGTTAGATTTAGATTTAGGTGCTCTCCCATTCCGATCTAGAAATAGATCTAAAATTTACAAGACATTTTATGTACTCTTTCAACCTCATGGTGTTGTTGTTATCTCTTTTTGATGATGGTGCTAGGGACGCCGAACCTAGGCGCACACCGCCTTTTGGCAAAACCATAAGTGGAGAAGGATATCTCGGCGCGTGCTCATCATTGATGCGAGATTCAGTGATCGGCCACCGGTTGAGCTTTGATACTATGACAGACCCATTTTTGTGGTGGAAGGAGCGAGTCTCTGCAGGGCATACCAAGTTGATTTATCTTTCAGATTTACTTGCTTTGTTTGTTTTTCATATTTATCTTGAAGCTTTGTACCTCTATTTCAAGTGAAATGAAAACATTGCTTCCGACAAAAAAAGAGAGAGAAGAACTTCAACTTGTAATCATGACATGTACAATCCAATTGATCAAGTAAAATAACAAAACTCAATTTTCATACCCTCCGCTTCTCAAACTCGACCCGTATCTTGAAACACTTATTAGCATGATTTGATGCGTATGTGCAGGTTATATGCTCGTATTTATGTACGTATAATCCACGTTATGTATGCAAATCTGTGGATGCGAAAGATTGTTTTACTAACTTTTATGGGGGAAAAAGATTTTCGAATAATACCAAGAAAAATAATCCATTCATCCTGCTTCGGTTGTTTTCATTAGCAATCACAAGAGAGATGGATCTGAAAAATTGCTAGAAAAGTACACTACACAGGACACACGCGTAAATGATACGCTTTGCGAAAAAGTTTAAGAATTCATCGGATGCTTTTGAAAACTTAAATAGATGCACTATGGAGTCTCTTTCAATCGTTATGAATTGCCCCAATTTATACGCTGTTGTTGATGTGTCGAAAGAAACATATTTAAATTTAGCAAAAAGGAAAACATAAAAAAAATAAAAAAAAGGGTCTCTTTTTCAGGTGGGAACTCTCATAAGCGCGTCATCAACATCACTGATTGGCAAATAGACGGCTATATTTTCAAGAGTAGTCAGCCTAATTTCATCGAGATGGTTAACTTAAGAAGTGACCTTGACAAGCTAAACAATGAATTAGAGACTAAAAATGGAATTTTGAAAGTTTTGTTTTTAGCTCTTTCGATGGTGATGCTACATGAAAATAATTTTATATTATTTTTGTCGAGAATGAAACAACTTTATTATTATTATTATTATCCCTAGCTGGCACTACCTGACTCATTTGAAAAAAAAAAGCACAATTGTTAGAAAGTTATTCCCAAAAAATCAAGCTAACATGCAAAGATGAATTACACAAATATAAAAAAGCATATAAACCCCTTAGGCAAGCAATACATGACACCTTAACACCCTTCTCATGGTACAAGCTGGATTAGAAACGACACGTGAAATTCGATAGGAAGCCACACACTCGAAATAAATCAGGCATAACTCGAGTCTGATACCATATTTACAAATCAAACTGGAAAGCCTAAGCCATATACTTCAACAATAATCAAGGAGCCATAAAAAAAAAAAAAGAGAGAAGAGAATTCATTCTTTTTTACTTTACTCACACTTTTATATTACTTATAAATTTGGATAAGGGTACCGCAAGTCCTAAAAATTGTCATAAAAGTGTAATTGAGTTCTAAAACTTTTCAAAAAGTGTAATCAAGTCCTACAACTTATCGCGGAAGTGCAATTAAGTCCTAAAACTTTCAAAAAATGCATTTAAGTCCTAAAACTTGTGAGCATTTTTCGTTGGTCAAGTTAGACGGAGTTAATGGAAGGACTTAATTGCCCAAACTTAATTAGTTTTATGACTTAATTGTACTTTTTAAAAATTTTAGGACTCAATTATATTTTCATGACAAATTTTTAGGATTTTCAGTATGCGTATTCCTACTATAATATATAACAACTTCTTCATTGTAATATATGATTGTAAAGATACACATGCACCCTTTGAGAGTTGAAAATGATCCTTAGTTCTTGAATAGCCAAAGAGGACTCTTAGGGCGCGAATAATAATTATTCTGTTTTTGGGAGTAATTTCTGGCTATAAATAATTTTTTCTATTTCTATTCATTGGATGAGTTTCTGAGCAGAGAAACGTGTTTCATAACGACACAAATTTTTTATTTTCGAAACAGAGATTTGTTCAATAACAGAATAATATTTCTATGGTTGTGATGGAGACTAGGGTTGCAACGAAAGGCAAAGCTAGGGGTGAGCAAATCGGACCGATCGGACAGGGACTGGTGGTCCGGTTCCTGGTTCTAGAGGGCGGTGGTCCGGTTCGCGGTTTTTAAAATTGGAACCGATAGCCGGGCGGTCTGGTTCCCGGTTCCAGGGGCATAAAACCGGACCGGACCGGTTGAATTTTTTTTTTTAAATTTTTTAAAAGTAACCCTAAAGTTGATGTTGGACCACGATGAAAACCAAGAAGCTTTCTCAATTCCAAGAACTGCATGTCATTCTTGTGGTTGGATGCTCCAAGGCATTCTTCCCCATAAACCCCTTGCCACTTCATCCACGAACTGTCACCTGCACATAAAAAAAAATCTTTCTTTTTCTAATTCAGCGACCAACCTTCAGTGGACATAACGACCATGGGATCTCTAGCATAGGTGTTGGGAAGGAAAACAACGACGTTGAGGCTGGCTCCTGATCACAGCTAGCTAGACTTTGGCATCGAAGGATCATGGCCAAGCAGATGGCGCCATGGATATGCAGCTCGTCATCGCCTCGGTGTGGTAGAAATTTTGCTAGTGTTGCTCACAGTGAGAGCTGAGTTGTTGGTTTTACCTTCAAGCCATGGATATGCAGCTCGTCATCGCCCGGACTGGACCGGTTCAAGTGACCGCCCGGGAACCGGACCGGACCGACCGGACCTACGGTGCGGTCCAAAAAATGGAAACCGGGACCACCGGTTCGGTTCTCGATTCTTGAGGAGAACCGGATCGGACCGGGAATCAATCACCCCTAGGCAAAGCTACTATGGCCAAGTCTGGTCACGTTACTGGTAATTGAGCATCTTCCATGGCCGATTCAGACTACTGCAGCCTCTCCCAAAGTTAAATGACGTCCTCCATTCACTGTATTTTGTTCTTATGTTTGTTTGCTCTTCTTCATGTTGTGTTTCTTGAAGTAGTCCATCTTTCGATATGACTGCAGTAGGGCGATTCACAGACGGCGACCGGGAACAGATAACGAGAAGAGTTTCTATTTTCGTTTCTGTTCCAAAAATAGAGAAGTAGAAAATTTTCATTTCTCATTTTTGTTCCACAACCTATTTCTGGGAAAAAAAAATTGTCCCGAAAATAAAAAAATGAAATTACATTATCAAACGGATTTATGTTCCAAACTTGTTTCCGAAACAGAAAAATAGAAAAATAAAAAAATAGAATGATGATTATACGCGTCCTTACTATTCCTAGTCAATAAGATTATGATGGCGGGTATCCCCTCTTTATATTTTATTTTATTCTTTTGATTTTTTTGGTTGGAGCTGCTTATCCCTTCTACTATCGAAAAAAGCATGATGCTCCGCCATTATTGCCGCCGATAAGACTTAGGACAGCCTAGAGCCATCAGAAGAGTTATGCCGACAAGTGGCGTAGGTCTTTGGAATTCCAAGTAGGAGATCATGTTTTTCTTAAAGTGTCGCCTATGCGAGGGATATCTCGTTTTGGCAAGAAAGGGAAGTTAAGCCCGATGTATGTTGGACCGTTTGAGATTTTGGAGCGAATTGCAAATCTGGCTTATCGTCTCGCGTTACCCCCTAGACTTGCTCAAGTGCATGACGTCTTCCATGTATCGATGTTGAGAAAGTATGAGCCTGACCCAGCTCACGTGTTGAATTTTGAAGAGATTGAAGTGGATGAGCGGGTATCGTACGTGGAATGTCCGGTGAAGATTGTGGACAGGAAAGAGCAAGTGTTTCGGAGCAAGATAATCCCTTTGGTTAAGGTGATTTGGCAACACCATGGGACAGAGGGAGCAACGTGGGAAAGCGAAGAAGTTATGAAAAGTCAGTACCCTGATCTTTTTGAGGATGTTTAGGGGTGTAATTTAGAGGATGAAATTCCCTTAAGGAGGGGAGAGCAGTGATATCCTGAAATTCTGTCATTTGTCAGATAAATAAAATTTGATTTTTGAGATTTAAGGGGACAATTTTTGGACGTCGATTTATTTGATCTGATGAGGAATTTGGAAAATCCTGAAGCGTGGGTCTAAGAAAGCTAGCCGGTTTAGTCGAGCCATCGAATCGAAGCTTTGAGATCATTCGCACCCGAGCCTAGTTCTGGCCGACCCTTAAAAGTGAATTTACCATTTCTCCCTAAAGGTAAATTTACCGTTTTGCCATTTTGCTTTGAAATTACCATTTTTCTCTTGATGCTCAATTACCAAAATACCCTTAACCTTTATGCCAAATGACTAACCTACCCCTTGTTGTGAAATTACCCTTTTGCCCTTGCATTAATTAGCTAAAAACAAAAGCAATTAATGAAATTTTGACCTTGGGCCCCACTTCCTCTCTCCTCTCTCTCTCTTCCTCCCCTCCCCCACAGCCGGCCACCCCTTCCCCTTCTTCCTCTCTTCTTCTTTTTTTTTTTCTTTTCTTTCCTTGGTTGTGAAATTGTTGTCGCCCCAAGCTTTGCCGTCACCGTCTGCCGAGACCCGCCGAGCCCAACAGCCGTGCTGCGTCGTCCTCCGCGTCGTCGCCGCCGTATGTCGTGTGTCGTCGTTGTCGTATCGTCCGTCGAGCCGTCCGCCCGAACCGAGCTCGACCTGAACTGCTCGCATTGCCATAGCCGTGCCATCGTCGCCGCGCCGCCGTGCTGCTCGCGCGCCAGTGTCGCCGTCACCGTGACCGTTAGTTTGTGAGTTAACCCCTTAATCCTTGATTAGGCTGTTAATTGCGTTTAGGGTTAGATTAGATTAGTAATAATTGGGGTTAATTAGTGTTAACTGTGGTTGGGTTAATTGACCTTGGTTAGGTTAATTAACTGCAGCTACTTTATCATTAACTGTAGTTACTTTATTTTAACCGTAGTTACTTTAATATTAACCATGGTTACTTTATTAAACCATAGTTACTTTTCGTTAACCGTGGTTGAGTTAATTAAACTGTAATTACTTTATTTAATCGTGGTTAGATTAATTAACTGCATTGGGTTAGTTAACCGTAGTTGGGTTAATTAACCTTGGTTGAATTAAATTAATTATTTTAAATAATTATTAAATAATTATTAGTTAATTATTAAATAATAATTATTATTTGGTGATTATTTGGTGATTGTTTGACGATTGTCTTGTGCCTTTGAATGTATCTACTGACGTGGTAATATTATCACCAATTTTGAGATTGAATTACTATACTAGAAAATGAATTTTTGGACACGTTATTAAGGACGTACTATGAGATAACTTTAGATTGTCATGTTTTTGTATCCGAAAAATCCAGTATGGTATAAAATTGAAGAATACCAAGCTTGGCGAGAAATGTATGTCTCTATGATCAAGTGTGAATATTTTATTTCATTATCATGTGTGAGAAATTGCAATAAGTTGAATTGTAATCATGACCATGTTTGCATTGAGCTAAATGCGAAGATAAGAACTGGCATGATTGTCTGGTGTGCTCGTGTGATCACATGATGGTTACCGTCACCCGAAGGTACTTGGGGATGAAGCCGACACCCGAGGGTACTTGGGGTTGAAGCCTGATAAGTTCGTGCTGAGGGTACTTGGAATCACACGGCTTATCGGATGCCGGTCGCGGCAAGGTGCGGACCGATGCTCCTTACAGGAGTGCCTGATTGTTAGTCCATCCCGAGGGTACTTGGAACCACATGACTTATCGGTTGCCGTGCCCGACAGAGCGGAACGAAGCCCGGTCATGCCGAAGACCATCAACCTTCGGGTTATGCCGTGGCCAAGTGGTCGTTAATAACTGGAACACGTGTGATGCATTGTGCGTGAAAGATTGTGATGAGTGTTCTGGTTGTGTGCCTTGGTTTAAGTGTGATTCGAATGCCATGTTGATTACTGTACTGTGTGGGCCAAGGCGGAGTAAGTTTGCATGTGAATGATGGTTGATTGTTAAGTTATGTGCCCAATCATGTGGTAGCTAGAGCGTTGCGAGAGTTGCACGCTATTGATCTGTTATCGACTTCAACCTGCATGCTTAGGCCGCCCTGAGCGAATCAGCTCCCTATTCGAGCTTAGGGCGTTGACTTACTGAGATTTTATATCTCACTCGTTGTTGTTAAATATTTTCAGTGCCTTAATTATGGAACTCACGTCAGTATGGTTCGGGGTACCCATTGACCAGACCCTCGACATCACATCGCATCAGATCCCTGAGTCGAATCGTGTCTGAGAGCACCATGTGACGACTATCTAGGTTGAGGAGGGGTTGGGGTACTTGGTACCCCACCGCTTCAAAGCTTAGTTCATTCGTCACGGAGAGGTACTCTTTGGATCAATTCAAGGTTTTGATGGACCACTGGCTACGGCCCCGACTGTCCATACCTGGGACCCGATGGACTTGGATACCCCTGATGGCGAGGTTGAGAATCCGGAATCTGATCCGGATAAGGACCCTGAAACCTCGACCGATTACTGGACCTGAGAGGAGGACGAGGACGTGGACCCTTTTTGGAGTAGTTAGTTTTTGGAAGTAGCGTTAACCTCAACCCTGGGCTTGTAGATACCAGCTTCCTTGGGTTAACGGTAGATAAATAAAATGAGCTTTTGCTGTATGCTTGTTGTTGGTTTCGTACTGTCTATCCCTGTCTTTATATTTGTCTGGGGAGTGATTCGTTTCCGCATGCGCTTAATTTAACGGTAAAATGAATGGGTTGACGACGTGCTTGGGACGTCGCCCTTATATGACCCGAGGTGTTTGGTATTGTTGCGTGCCCGAGGATCGGGGCGTGACATAAAGAGACAAAGAGGACTTATTATTCCGGGTCTATACGATTACGATGGTGGTGACGTGAACTTTTTTGGAGTGAATTGCTCTTTTATTTATTATTATTATTATTATTATTATTATTTTGTGGTTGGAGCTGCTTATCCCCTCTACTATCGACAAAGGCATAATGCTCCTACATTATTGCAGTCGACAAACGCTTTCAATCTGTCCTTTACATGAGGAAAAAATAATCATCACGCTTTGAATTTGATTTTCTTCATTCGTCTTTTCACGATTTTGACACAATTTATTTATTTTTTTCCCATAGAAATAATGTGGTTCGGGTCACACTGAGTTATTATGCTCGTTTGACTCTAAGCTAAGCTAAGCCAAGCCAGAGAGATAAGTCACGAATGGCTTGGATTTAATCACATGTAGGAATTGCATTTGGATTCTTGATTCACAGTAGATCTCTCCATTTATGTTGGACTATTATATAAGTGGTTAATACATAATTACATAAAAGGGAAAAAAAAACAGTGTATCAATCTTGCTGCTCAAGTCCAGCTGGAGGAGCCCACAATGAACAGCTCCCCAATTCAGGGAAGTCAACGTTCGACGACCTATGCTATGACATCATGGGGCCTGATTAAAAACTAATTGGAAGATTTTAAATAAGAGTTTAAAGTGTTTTCATTTTCTAAGGGCGAGACCGCCTGATCTGGCGAGAGTGAGGCGACCCTCCTTAGCGGCCGGCAAGCCCTCGCCCAGTGGCAGGCGAGGGTTGCTGGGCCCTCGCCGGCTAAAACAAATAAAGAAAAAGGAATGGGAAAAATGAAAAGAAAAAAAAAGGAAAAACATAAAACATAAAGGATGAAAATATCTTTGGTCATGCCGTTCTTTGAAATAATGATGGCAATTCTAGTATTTATTTAAAATAAAATTTATCTTTGGTCACCTCACCATTTATGTTGGACTATTATATAAGTGGTTAATACATAATTACATAAAAGGCAAAAAATAAAATAAAATTGCGTATCAATCTTGCTGCTCTATCCGACCAAAAAAAAAAAAAAAAAAAATTCTTGCTGCTCAAGTCCAGCTGGAGGAGCCCACGATGAACAGCTCCCCAATTCTGGGAAGTCAACGTCCGACGACCCATGCTACGTCATTATGGGACCTGATTAAAAACTAAAGAGAAGATTTTAAATTAGGGCTTGAAGTTTCTTTATTTTTTAAGGGCGAGACCGCCTAATCTGGCGAGGGTGAGGTGACCCTCCTCAGCGGCCGGCAAGCCCTCGCCTAGCGGCAGGCGAGGGTCGCAGGGCCCTCGCCGGTCAAAACAAATAAAGAAAAAGGAATGGGAGAAATGAAAGAAAAAAAAGGAAAAACATAAAATAGTAAATGATAAAAATATCTTTGCACAGGCACTTCTTTAAAATAATAATGGCAATTTTAGCATTTATTTAAAATAAAAAGTAATTTTAGGCTCTTATTTAAAAAAAATGAGAAGAGAAGATTGTTGAATATTGTCGATATTGTTTGCCATTGCCCTCCAAACCAGCAAATGCTATTGTAGGAAAAATCAAGTAGTAAAACGCCATGCGTTGAAGTATAAAGCCAGACCTCTACTCGACACCTTACCACCACCACCACCAGCCCTCCTCTCACACTCGAGCGCACTTTTTGCCACCCACCATCATGGGCACACTGGAGCTCCAACCACCGCCCGCCACCAAACTATCCGAACTCGACGACACCGTCAAGGAGGATGACCTCTCGCCCATCGAGGAGGTCCGACTCACTGTGAGCAACGCCGACGACCCGACCTTGCCCGTGTGGACCTTCCGCATGTGGTTCTTGGGCCTCCTCTCCTGTTGCCTCCTCTCTTTCATCAACCAGTTCTTCGCCTACCGGACCGAGCCCCTCGTCATCACCCAGATCACCGTCCTGGTCGCCTCGCTCCCCATCGGCCAATTCATGGCCGTGGCGCTGCCGGAGGCCAAGTTCCGGATCCCCGGGCTCGGGTCCCGGCTCTTCTCGCTCAACCCGGGCCCCTTCAACATGAAGGAGCACGTGCTCATCTCCATATTCGCCAATGCCGGGAGCGCGTTCGGTTCCGGGTCGGCTTATGCCGTCGGGATTGTGACCATCATCAAGGCGTTCTATGGCCGGAGCATTTCCTTCTTTGCCGGGTGGCTCCTCATCATCACGACGCAGGTAAATCTACTCATTCATTCATTCACGAGTCGTAATTGTTCGATATTGTGGTTTTTCTTTATCGTCTTTTGCAAGAAAGTATCAGAGAAAAGAGAGACGTACGACAGCTTAGCTTATGAATATCATAAATGTTACAGCTATTCACTCGTTTTCTTTTGCTTTTGCCTTTATACTTTTTGGTTACATTTTTTTTCATGCTCTGAACTGTTTAATGCGCACTTTGAAGTGAAGAGTCAAATGTCTGAACGTATGCCGAGGAACCCGCAGTATCTGTTGGTTCCTAGGAAACTGTCGCCATCCTCGTACTGGAACTGTCAAAACGGTCACAGCAATCTTGAAAACTAGGGTAAACTGTGAAACTCAGATGCAGAGAAGCAAGATAGTAACTTAGGAAGTGGAGCTCAAGATAGTAATGGTGGGATGATTTTGGAAATGCAGGTGTTGGGATACGGATGGGCAGGGCTGCTGAGGAAGTATGTGGTGGAACCAGCTCACATGTGGTGGCCCAATACCCTCGTCCAAGTCTCCTTGTTCCGGTAATAACTACACTCTTTGCCTCCCCTCGCTTGCTTGGAACGCGCACGTTGTTACTGTCAGAAGTCAGGATGCCTACTTGCTTTGAGATCACTGTTTTGTCTTCTACTTAATTCCTTTGACTTGTCACTGCAACTTGAACACGTGGGTCACGTGCCTCGTGTGTCGTGCCTAGAATAGTGGGATGTGCCTCGCCACATCCACTTGAACAAAGTCAATTGGATTGAGTAAACCCAAAATGTCTCCCTCTAGTGATGATGGTTCTAGGGAGGCACCATGGACCCAACCATGTCAGTTAGTGTGGAAATTGAGGCAATATCACGACGTGTTCACACCACACACAAAGAGATTCAAGGAAATTCCCCTTGCAGAGAACGATAAAGCAAAAGAGCTTCTCAATTAGTAAGACTACAGACACCATCAAAGCCCACCTCTGCTTCAAAGTTTCTTAATGAACCCATTGGTTATTTCTGCTTCTTGCTGCTTCTGGTGGTCCCTTGAAATTTGGAGGAACAACATGCATTTTAGGTTATAATGATGCTCGCACATACCCCGTGTTCCAAGGACAAACCGACCCGTCTCGCAAGTACCCCGTGTTCGCTCTTGCATACTAATATGAACAGTTTCGGAGGATTCACTGTACTAATATGAAGGTTGATCACCTTGTCCGGATGTATTCACAAAAGAACGCAATGAATTCACAACTGATGCAAGACAACCACAGTTTTGCACTCGATGTAGATAATCAGTGCTTGAACTGAAGTAATTCGTTCTATCCGAATTGATGCAGGGCTCTGCACGAGAGGGATGAACAGCGCATGTCGCGGGCAAAATTCTTCCTCATTGCACTGATCTGCAGCTTCTCATGGTATGCTGTCCCTGGATACCTCTTTTCCACCCTCACAAATATATCATGGGTCTGCTGGGCATTCTCCAACTCAGTCACTGCCCAGCAGATCGGCTCGGGTATGCGAGGCCTTGGACTTGGAGCCTTGACGCTCGACTGGACAGTAGTGGCATCCTTCCTCTTCAGCCCTTTAATCAGCCCCTTCTTCGCCATAGTCAATGTTTTCGCGGGATACACATTGTTAATCTATGTTGTAATCCCCATAGCCTACTGGGGGTTTAACCTATATAGTGCAGATAGATTCCCCATTTTCTCCTCGCACTTGTTCACGGCGCAAGGTCAAAGGTACAATATAACGGCAATCGTAAACGACAAGTTCGAGTTGGACATCCCGAAGTACGAGGAGCAAGGTCGAATTCATTTAAGCACGTTCTTTGCTCTCACCTATGGATTTGGGTTTGCCACCATTGCATCAACACTGACTCACGTGGCCTTCTTCTACGGCAGGTACTACCTTCTCACTTCAATTTGTTCATTTCGACAATTATATCTCGAGTACTTGATAAGGACATCAAGCAGCATAGGGAAAGAAAAAACCAGGGCAAGATTGTAAGGTTCTGAAAATGGAACCTTGAACAAATTTGAACTTACAGTTTCAAATCACTTTTCTGTGAACCAAGGGTATCCTTATAGCTATAACAAAGAGTTGCAACAACTAGATACTGAAGAATGGCTTTATTTTACGTCTTGATTCTCTTGAATTCACGAGACATACGGACACTGATGTACCATTACATTATAACAGAGAAATCTACGAGCGCTATTGTGCTTCTCACAAAGGGAAGGCAGATATCCATACAAAATTGATGAGGAGATACAAGGACATACCCTCATGGTGGTTTCACTTGTTGCTGGTTGTGAGTCTGGTTGTATCTCTTGCTCTGTGTATCTTCCTGAATGATGAGGTCCAAATGCCATGGTGGGGGCTTCTCTTTGCTAGTGCCCTTGCATTTGTATTCACCCTCCCCATTAGTATCATCACTGCCACAACAAATCAGGTATGAATCAAGAGTTGTGGCACAGTTATGTTTGACTTAATTTCCATGTAAGAAGACATTATACTGAACAATGATCTCTTTCTGTCTGCAGACGCCGGGACTAAATATAATCACAGAATACCTAATGGGCATCATATTGCCAGGAAGACCAATAGCAAATGTTTGCTTCAAAACATATGGATACATCAGCATGGCTCAGGCTGTTTCCTTTCTCAGCGATTTTAAGCTGGGACACTACATGAAGATACCACCGAGATCGATGTTCTTAGTTCAGGTACTTTTTACTGCTCCTAACCATTAGATTGTCAAGTATCCTTCCTCTTGTTGCTACTAATTGAATAAGTACGTGTGGCATCTAGTAATTCCGAAACGACCTTAGTACTTTATCCTTGTGTCCTCACAGTTCATAGGTACAATTCTTGCTGGAACCATCAATATTGCAGTGGCATGGTGGCTGCTGAACTCTGTTACCAACATATGCCAAGATGATCTCCTTCCACTGGATAGTCCGTGGACGTGTCCAGGTGACCGGGTTTTCTTTGATGCTTCTGTTATATAGGGGTTGGTTGGACCTAGACGGATCTTTGGAACACTCGGAAACTATCGAGACATGAACTGGTTTTTCCTTGGAGGTGCAATAGGACCTATCATAGTATGGCTACTACACAAGGCCTTTCCCAAGCAATCTTGGATCCCTCTCATCAATCTTCCAGTCTTATTAGGGGCGACAGGAATGATGCCACCAGCTACACCATTAAACTACAATGCCTGGGTTCTAGCAGGAACAATATTCAATTTCTTCATTTTCCGATACCGAAAGCAGTGGTGGCAGAGATACAACTACGTTCTCTCAGCAGCCCTGGACGCGGGAACGGCGTTCATGGCCGTGCTTTTATACTTTTCGGTGAGCATGGAGAATAAAAGTATAACTTGGTGGGGAACCAATGGCGAACATTGTGAACTAGCAGCATGTCCAACAGCCAAGGGCGTAGAGGTTGATGGCTGCCCAGTCAACTGATGCCTGAAGCTCTTTCTGGATGGGGAACTTATAGAAGAAAATTTAGCCACCGTCACTATAAGTGTGGTTCAACATATGTTGTACGAAGTATTCAATCACTGGACAGTTTTAGGAGTTTCAACAATTCGGGTTTCTTTCACCGGCGTCGATTTATTGATTCTGATCTATTAAGATAATATTATGTTACTTGCAAGAAATAAGATTATCTAATGTGGTCACGAATCCTCAACTACCCTTGTCACTCTCTGGATATTGAATTACTTCTTCTTATATCTTGAGTTCCACAAGGCTATCTTACGAAAGATATGATCCATGTTATGCTGTATTCTTCAAATTAATTGCGATTTTTCTCTTTCAACAATGATCTCTCGATTACTGAAACTATCTACGGTCTTATCAAATATAAGGCAATCTCGAATGAGAATTTTAACTTCAAATCCTTGCTTTTACATGTATGACGCTAGTTTGTTTGTTTTTTTGTTTCTCGTAAAATATATATCATTCCGATGAAAAGTTGTCAGGAGACTTGTCTATTTTGAAATTGTAAATCGGTTGTTTCTCTTCACTTATTCATGGGCATATAAGGAGTGGCTTTTAACTTTGTATATTTTTCTTTTAAAGTTGGAGAAAGATAAAGGCGCGCATGACAACACTTCTAGAGTAGAATTTCTGCTCTAGAAGTGATTTTGGAGCAGAAAACGTTTGGTAACGCAATTTGTGAAGCAAAAATTCGTTTGGTTACACAACTTCAATTTTCTATTTATAGAGCATTTTTTTTTTTTGCTCCAGAAGTAGTTTTGGAGCCACTTGAAGAAGTGAAAAAAATTTACTTCTTTCCAGAAGTTAAAAAATCAACTTCTGCTCAAAAGCAGCAGTAGAAAAATAAAATTTTGACCAGAAATTGATTTCTAGAGTAGAAGTGTTGCCATACACGCCCTAAGTGGCTCCATCCTCATCATAATCATGGCTAAGCTAAAAGTGGGGGAAATTACAGAAAAAAGTTATGAATTTATTGCGTTTGTGTCAATTCAGTCATAAAATTTTCAATTTATCCAATTGGGTTTTAAACATTTTGACAAGTTGATAATAAAACCCATCCGGAAAATTTTGGTCGAAAATCGTTAACGTGGACTCCCGCCATCCTACGTGGCACGGCTGGCACCAAGGTGAACAATTTTTGCAATATTTTTTATTATGTTTTTGAATTTTTATTTTATTTTCTTTCCTTTTTTTCATTCTTCCTCCGCCAATCGCTAGGCCTCGGCAATGGCCGGCGAATGGCCACAAGGGACAACCGGCCACAAGTGACAATCGATGAGGGCCGACCTCGCTAGCTTCAGGCGAGACTTGACCTCACCATATCCCAGCCAGGGTGACCTCGCCTGAGGCTGTCAAGGGCGACCCTTGCTTGTGGCCGGCGAGTGCGACCGTAGCCTTTGGTTGGTCGCCGACCATCGCTGAGTCCTAAACTTGGCAGAAAAAGAATGAAAAAAAGAGAGTTTTTCACAGAAAAATCAAAAAAGGAAAAAGAGATAAAAAAAAATCATAAAAATAGTGAAAATTTGCCCACGTCAGCGCCGACTGTGTCACATAGGACAATCGGCGTCCACGCCAACGATTTTTGGCAAAAATTGGCCGGATGAGCTACATTGGCAAATTTTCAAAAATATTTTGAACTAAATTGACATAATTGGAAGGTTTAGGATTGAATTGAAACAAATACAATAAATTTAGGACTTTTTTTTGGTAATTTTCTACTAAAAATCAACGTATGTCATTTATCTAAGTGTCGGTAAAATAGAATCGATCAAATAAAATTATAAAAACTCAATTTTCATTCCCTCAACTTCGCAAGCTCGATCCTTATCTTGAAACACTCATTAGCATGGTTCGATGCATATATGTAGGTTATATGCACGTATTTATGTACGTATGTTTCACGTTATGTATGCATATATGTGGATGCAAAAGATTATTTTACTAACATTTAAAGGGGAACTTTTTTTTTCGATTAATACCGAGAAAGATAATCCATTCATCCTGGTTTAGTTGGGGATTTTTAGTAAAGCCATCTCATGCTATATCCCGCCCCTTGTTTTCATTACCAACCACAAGAGAGATGGATCTGAAAAATTGCTAGAAAAGTACACGGGTCATTTCTTTCACGCAAAAGCTGATAATTCATTGGATTTATTTGAAAAATTAAATAGATGCACTGTTGAATCTCTTTCAATCGTTATGCATTCTCCCATTATTGAGCTAGAAGGTCTTGATGGAACGAAACATATGTCAATTTAGCAAAAAGAAAACGATAAAAAAAAATTGAAATAAAAAAGGTCACTTTTTTCAACATCACAAAATGGCAAAGAGATGGGTATATTCCCAAGAGTAGTCACCCTCATTTCATCGAGATGGTTAACTTAAGATGTGACATTGGCAAGCTAACTAATCATAGACTACAAGTGGAATCTTGGAAATTTTGCTTTTAGCTCTTCCAATGGTGATGCTACATGAACATAGTGTTGTGTTATTTATATGGATTTCGTGACAAGAATGAACAAAATTTCTTTGATATCCCCGGCACTAACGACTCAGTTGAAAAAGAAGCACAACTGTTAGAAAGTCTCACCTGAAAAATTAAGCTAACAGATGGAGATAGATCACATGATTATAAAGAGCACATAAACCCCTTCAACAAGCGATACAAGATATTTTATCAATGCTTCTTACGGTATAGGTTGGATATAGGTTGGATTAGGAACCGCACGTAGAGTTCGACGAAAAGCCAAGCAAGTGAAATAAATCGGGGCATCACTTGACTCTAATATTACATTTGCAAATCTAACTCGAAAGCCTAAGCTAATATAATATAACAATAGTCAAGGAGCCAAAGAAGACTTATTATTCTTGGTCTATACAATTACGATGGCGGCGATGTCAACTTTTTTGGAGTGAATTGCTCTTTTATTCGTTTTTGTTTTTTTTTTTTTGTGGTTGGAGCTGCTTATCCCCTCTACCAGGGGTGTGCAAACTGGATCGGACTAGCCAGGACCGGACCAACCCGGCCGGGTTGGTCAGGTCCTTGAGGGGGGCGGTCCGATCCTCGGTCTCAATAAATGGGACCGGTGGCCGGGCGGTCCGGTCCTCGGTTCCAATAAATGGGACTGGTGGCCGGGTGGTCCGGTCCCCGGTTCCATGGTGGATGGGATCGGACCGGACCGCCTAGAAAATACACACACACACACGCACGCAATATCAAATTTGAGAGGTAGTAACTTTAATTTCTGGTGATGCTTGCAGTTTTCTCGGTTGTGTCAGGGTTGGAGCTGTCCATCGATGCTAGGGAGCAACGTAGATGTAAGTCTTCCATGATTGACTTTGTCCAATTTGGATTACATTTGCAATGCCATTAGTGACTGAATATATGTCATCAACGAACAATCACACGGTCTTCTTCTATCTAGTGGATATTTTAATCCGCAACATAGAGTTTTCCCTTGTCATAAAAAGTTACACAATCCATTCCAATTCCTCGTTGAAATTACTCAACTTGGGATTCTGTCTGGAGATGCATTTTTGGGAATCATTATGAATACGGATTGTTTGAATATCGGAGATATACAATTTCTGTCTGTTTTAGTTGCTTGAAACATATTTTTTCCAGAGATTATTAGGCATCTTATCTTGCATGTGCTGTGAAGTTTCATTGGGCATCCAGCACAATTGCTAGTAGCCTCGAGTCAAGTTCGAGGTAAAAAAAAAATTAAAATTTTTGGTGTTAGTGGTTCCATTGGGACCGGACTGGGACCGGACCGGACCGTCCGTCCTAGGCCGGTCCGGTCCCGATCCAGTCCCCGATCCCGAAAAATTGGGGACCGGGACTACTGGTTCGGTCCCCAGTTCCATATCGGGACCGAACCGGCCCGGACCATGCACACCCTTACCCTCTACTATCGACAAAAGCATAATGCTCCTACATTATTGCCGTCGACAAACGCTTTCAATCTGTCCTTTACATGAGGAAAAAAAAATCATCACGCTTTGAATTTGATTTTCTTCATTCGTCTTTTCACGATTTTGACACAATTTATTTATTTTTTTCCCATAGAAATAATGTGGTTCGGGTCACACTGAGTTATTATGCCCGTTTGACTCTAAGCTAAGCTAAGCCAAGCCAGAGAGATAAGTCACGAATGGCTTGGATTTAATCACATGTAGGAATTGCATTTGGATTCTTGATTCACAGTAGATCTCTCCATTTATGTTGGACTATTATATAAGTGGTTAATACATAATTACATAAAAGGGAAAAAAAAAAACAGTGTATCAATCTTGCTGCTCAAGTCCAGCTGGAGGAGCCCACAATGAACAGCTACCCAATTCAGGGAAGTCAACGTTCGACGACCTATGCTATGACATCATGGGGCCTGATTAAAAACTAATTGGAAGATTTTAAATAAGAGTTTGAAGTGTTTTCATTTTCTAAGGGCGAGACCGCCTGATCTGGCGAGAGTGAGGCGACCCTCCTTAGCGGCCGGCAAGCCCTCGCCCAGTGGCAGGCGAGGGTTGCCGGGCCCTCGCCGGCTAAAACAAATAAAGAAAAAGGAATGGGAAAAATGAAAAAAAAAAGAAGGAAAAACATAAAACATAAAGGATGAAAATATCTTTGGTCATGCCGTTCTTTGAAATAATGATGGCAATTCTAGTATTTATTTAAAATAAAATTTATTTTAGGCTATTATTTGAGAAAATAAGAAGAGAAGGGTAATTGAATATTGTCGATATTATTTGCCATTGCCCTCCAAACCAGCACATGCTATTGTAGAAAAAATCAAGTAGTAAAACGCCATGCGTTGAAGTATAAAGCCAGACCTCTACCCGACACCTTACCACCACCACCACCACCAACCCTCCTCTCACACTCGAGCACACTAGGTGGCGCCACCCACCATCATGGGCACCCTGGAGCTCCAACCACCACCCACCACCAGACTACCCGAACTCGAGGATCCGGTCGACGAGGACGACCTCTCGCCCATCGAGGAGGTCCGACTCACCGTGACCAACGCCGACGACCCGACCTTGCCCGTGTGGACCTTCCGCATGTGGTTCTTGGGCCTCCTCTCCTGTTGCCTCCTCTCTTTCATCAACCAGTTCTTCGCCTACCGGACCGAGCCCCTCGTCGTCACCCAGATCACCGTCCTGGTCGCCTCGCTCCCCATCGGCCAATTTATGGCCGCGGCGCTGCCGGAGGCCAAGTTCCGGATCCCCGGGCTTGGGTCCCGGCTCTTCTCGCTCAACCCGGGCCCCTTCAACATGAAGGAGCACGTGCTCATCTCCATATTCGCCAATGCCGGGAGCGCGTTCGGTTCCGGGTCGGCTTATGCCGTCGGGATTGTGACCATCATCAAGGCGTTCTATGGCCGAAGCATTTCCTTCTTTGCCGGGTGGCTCCTCATCATCACGACACAGGTAAGTCTACTCATTCATTCATTCACGAGTCGTAATTGTTCGATATTGTGGTTTTTCTTTATCGTCTTGTGCAAGAAAGTATCAGAGAAAAGAGAGACGTACGACAGCTTAGCTTATGAATATCATAAATGTTACAGCTATTCACTCGTTTTCTTTTGCTTTTGCCTTTATACTTTTTGGTTACGTTTTTTTTCATGCTCTGAACTGTTTAATGCGCACTTTGAAGTGAAGAGTCAAATGTCTGAACATATGCCGAGGAACCCGCAGTATCTGTTGGTTCCTAGGAAACTGTCGCCATCCTCGTACTGGAACTGTTAAAACGGTCACAGCAATCTTGAAAACTAGGGTAAACTGTGAAACTCAGATGCAGAGAAGCAAGATAGTAACTTAGGAAGTGGAGCTCAAGATAGTAATGGTGGGATGATTTTGGAAATGCAGGTGTTGGGATACGGATGGGCAGGGCTGCTGAGGAAGTATGTGGTGGAACCAGCTCACATGTGGTGGCCCAATACCCTCGTCCAAGTCTCTTTGTTCCGGTAATAACTACACTCTTTGCCTACCCAACCCAAGTTAAATTATACCGACAAAGGCATTGGTCACAATTCGAAGTCACTCGAGTCCCACAACTGGATGATTTGCTTAAGAGTAGGCATCAAAGTTGAGGATGATTTGCTCTGGCCACCATAAGATCACTGTTTTGTCTTCTACTTAATTCCTTTGACCTGTCACTGCAACTTGAATATGTGGGTCACAATGCAGTATGCCCCAGCTCTCGTTTCTCTCTCTCTCGTGGCCGTGGGTCGTGCCTAGAATAGTTGGATCTGCCGTGCCATCAAGATGGACCATAAACTTACGGAGGTGATAAGAAATCCGAAATGTATGACTTGGAGTCAACTGGATTGAGTAAACCCCAACTCTCTCTCTCTAGTGATAGTTTTGGAGAGGCACCAGGGACCCACGAAGCCATGTCACTTTGTGTGGAAATTGAGGCAATGCGAGGAGTACAGCCCTCCATGATATTGATATCTCACAATGTATTCACTCCCCACACAAAAAGATTCAGGAAAATCTACAATAAAGCCAAGAGCTTCTCAATCAAACTACAGACACCATCAAGCCAACCTCAGCTTCAAAGTTTTCATAAGAACCCCATTTGCTGTTTCTACTCCTTGCTGCTTCTGGTCCCTCGAGCTTGGGAGGAACAACTTGCACCACTTAGCCCCACCATTTAAACTATAATGATGCTCACAAGTACCCTCTGTTCCAAGGACAAACCCGAACCGTCTTAAGCCAAAATACCAATGGAAAAACAGATCGTTACACCCACCTCTCTCTTTGATCCCCTGCTTTAGGATCAGATAGAGGCGCAAATCCTCGTCCTTCGTTATTGTTTCACAAAATAATATGTAATTTCACAACCCTCCAAAAATATCCACAGTTTGTACTTCATATAGATAATAAGTGCATCACCTGAAGTAGGTCATTCTATTCAAATTGATGCAGGGCTTTACACGAGAGGGACGAACAGCGCATGTCGCGGGCAAAATTTTTCCTCATTGCACTGATCTGCAGCTTCTCATGGTATGTTGTCCCCGGATACCTCTTTAAAACGCTCTCAAATATATCATGGGTCTGCTGGGCATTCTCCAACTCAGTCACCGCCCAGCAGATCGGCTCGGGTATGCGAGGCCTTGGACTTGGAGCCTTGACGCTCGACTGGACAGTAGTGGCATCCTTCCTCTTCAGCCCTTTAATCAGCCCCTTCTTCGCCATAGTCAATGTTTTCGCGGGATACACATTGATAATCTATGTTGTAATCCCCATAGCCTACTGGGGGTTTAACCTATATAGTGCAGATAGATTCCCCATTTTCTCCTCGCACTTGTTCACGGCGCAAGGTCAAAGGTACAACATAACGGCAATCGTAAACGACAAGTTCGAGTTGGACATCCCGAAGTACGAGGAGCAAGGTCGAATTCATTTAAGCACGTTCTTTGCTCTCACCTATGGCTTTGGTTTTGCCACCATTGCATCAACACTGACTCACGTGGCCTTCTTCTACGGCAGGTACTATCTTCTCACCTCAATATGTTCATTTCGACAATTATATTTCTGTGAACCAAAGGGTATCCTTATAGCTATAACAGAGTTGCAACAACTAGATACTGAAGAATGGCTTTATTTTTCCTGTTAAGTACTTGATTCTCTTGAATTCACGGGACATACGGACACTGAAGTACAATTACATTATAACAGAGAAATCTACGAGCGCTATCGTGCTTCTCACAGAGGGAAGGCAGATATCCATACAAAATTGATGAGGAGATACAAAGACATACCCTCATGGTGGTTTCACTTGTTGCTGGTTGTGAGTCTGGTTGTATCTCTTGCTCTGTGCATCTTCCTGAATGATGAGGTCCAAATGCCATGGTGGGGGCTTCTCTTCGCTAGTGCCCTTGCATTTGTATTCACCCTCCCCATTAGTATCATCACTGCCACAACAAATCAGGTATGAATCAAGAGTTGTAGCACAGTTATGCTCGACTTGATTTCCATGTAAGAAGACATATTATACTCAACAGTGATCTCTTTCTGTCTGCAGACGCCGGGACTAAATATAATCACAGAATACATTATGGGCATCATATATCCAGGAAGACCTATAGCAAATGTTTGCTTCAAAACATATGGATACATCAGCATGGCTCAGGCTGTTTCCTTTCTCAGTGATTTTAAGCTGGGACACTACATGAAGATACCACCGAGATCGATGTTCTTAGTTCAGGTACTTTTTACTGCTCCTAACCATTAGATTTTCTAAGTATCCTCCCTCTTGTTGCTACTTATTGAATAAGTACGCGTGCGACCTTAGTACTCTATCCTTGTGTCCTCACAGTTCATAGGTACAATTCTTGCTGGAACCATCAATATTGCAGTGACATGGTGGCTGCTGAACTCTGTTACCAACATATGCCAAGATGATCTCCTTCCACCGGATAGTCCCTGGACGTGTCCAGGTGACCGGGTTTTCTTTGATGCATCTGTTATATGGGGGTTGGTTGGACCTAGACGGATCTTCGGAAAACTCGGAAACTATCGAGACATGAACTGGTTTTTCCTTGGAGGTGCAATAGGACCTATCATAGTATGGCTACTACACAAGGCCTTTCCCAAGCAATCTTGGATCCCTCTCATCAATCTTCCAGTCTTATTAGGGGCGACAGGAATGATGCCACCAGCTACACCATTAAACTACAATGCCTGGGTTCTAGCAGGAACAATATTCAATTTCTTCATCTTCCGATACCGAAAGCAGTGGTGGCAGAGATACAACTATGTTCTCTCGGCAGCCCTGGACGCGGGAACGGCGTTCATGGCCGTGCTTTTATACTTTTCGGTGGACATGGAGAATAAAAGTATAACTTGGTGGGGAACCAATGGCGAACATTGTGAACTAGCAGCATGTCCAACAGCCAAAGGCATAGAGGTTGATGGTTGCCCAGTAAACTAATGCATGAAGCTCTTTCTAGATGTAGAACTTACAGAAAAAATTACCCACGATTAGTGTGATTATATATGAATTGTACAAAAAACTTGAGGTCCAAGAGAAGGACCAAGGGGCCATTACAATTGCCAGACATTTTTAGGCGTTTCACCTGATATAGCTGAAGCTTGTGGGATTAATGACTCTCAATCAGCTGACTAGAGCACCAAGCCTCATCAAAGTGACATTGACTGCAAAAGTACAAAACCACCTGTCACACTTAATCTGTTACTATAGCATAGATTTCCAGATTTCACAAAAAAACCCAAATGAGACATATTTATCATGCACATACTATCTCTATTATAAGATTGCACTCATGTTCATGTGTTGACACCTAAATTTTGATGCATCATTCATGCATAGAAAATTAGAACTAATTCTAGTTCTTACCAAAAATAATTAATTCATAGTTCATTTTCTTGTTTCATACATTGCATTTCGCATTTTTACTTCGTCGGCAGCTCGAGAATGAGTCTAAATTGACAGGCAATCAGACTAGGAGTAGTTTGGAATTTTCGGCCAAGCAAGAGAGGGTGCCGAAAATTTATTTAAAGGGGCTTGAGCATATTTTTGAATTTTATTCAGCTCATTTAAATAATTAATTTTGGCAAAGGCTTGGTATAAATGCATATTTAATTGGAAAAAGCCTAATTAAAGCTCAAAATTGTGTGAGGTGACCTGCACCCATATGAAATGCGGCAGCCCTATAGGATATCCTCTTGTGGCTGAAAATTTCATTCTAGATTAGGGAAGGCTGATCAAATATTCAGATTTTTTTAAATAAGCATCCTGAAGGGAAACATGAATCCTAATAGAATTAGGAAAAACTTGATCCTCAAGCTAGCAGAATTCCTCTATAAATACATAATTATAGCTTAGGGTTAAAGGGGATTTTTCGGCACACTTTTACTCAGGAAAATTCAAATTTGCTTTGGAGAATAGTCGAGGAGTTCAAAAGCTCTTCCCCCCCTTCTTTGTTCATGCGGCATCACTTCCCTGGACGTCCCCTTTCACGTGCGCCTTCTACTCCAGCCACCGTCCACCAGCAGCGCCGTCCACCTCAGCTCATCCCCGACGTCGCGCCGAACAGCCCTGCCGAACATCAGCCCGATTAGCTAGTTTGTCCGCCTGAGCTCTACGTCGTCCAACCTGTTTTTGTGCCACTGATCAGCCAAGATCCTGAGGTAGATCAGCCCCGCTTTTGATTATTATTGAAGTCTAACACAGCTGCCATTTTGTGTTAGAGTCCCGTGCGGTTTTGATCTCAATTCGCTGCGAATTTGGATCAAAAGGCGGCTTTTCTAAGCGATTTACTTCGTCGCACGAGTGCACGATTTTTGGCTCAAAAAAGGTAATCTCTTTCAACTCTTGATTGCAATATTTGCGAGGATTGATTGAAAATTATACATGCTCATGTGTTTTCTTTGAATTCATATGATTTGCAATCAAAAGCTTGTAAAGTCAAACCCTTTTCTTGATAAAAAAAAGAATGAACTTTTATTGATTGTCAAAGTTAGAACTTTTGAGATGTTGCTTCGATGTATTACCTTCAATCAACCATGTAAGGCTGCATTCGTGCCGCAACCTGGAGTTGCTTGAAAAGTTTTATTTCTTAGCATATTGAAAATTGTTCAAACTTTGATAATCAATTTTAGTTCGTAATTTTTCCTTAAAAAAAAAAACGAAAATTGAACTTTCTTGCACATAAAATTCTGATTTCTTGAGAACTTGATGAATTTGATTGAATTCTTTGCATATTTTTTTTAGAATTGATTAATTTAATTGGAATATACCTTTTCTCAAATTTTTTGCGGAATATTCATTATCTTATTTTTCAAGATCGAATCGGATGAATACATATCTTTTGCAAGAACTAAATTTTCGGCACATTGAGCTAAATTGGAAGTAAATTTTCGGCATATTCCCTTCTCTTGGCCATATATTATGCTTGACTTTACTTCTCATGATATGTTGACTTTTACTTCGATGTCTGGTTGACTTTTACTTCTCGTCTGGTAACTCATAGTTTTTGCATTTTATTATCATAATTCATGCATATTCGTTTATTCATGTAATTATTTTATTTATGTTAAAATTTGCACTTAAATAAACAATTATGCCAATAATACATGCTCCCTTTTTGTGCCTTGTCCCTTCGGAATATGTATATCAAAGCACGCAATTTAACTTCTTTTTTGAAGTATGATCGTGCTCGTATATACATGAGAATTATACATCAAACCCTCTATTCGAGTGGCAGATTGATAATTTACAAGAATTTCATGGTTTGCCCTATGTATATAGGAGTAACGGTAATCCTATTTTCAATTCGTTTTTCCGACCCTAATGTGAGGGTATGTTACGAATAAAATCGGAATTTTTGGAATTAAAGGTGTATTATGGGCAAAATTGTTTATTTTTGTTCAAATTTTTGTATTCTTCCTTTTTAATTAAATTCCTAAAAAATACCAAAAAGATGAAACATTTTTCTTGAAGTAAAACCACATTTTTTTAAATCATTTTTTGCATAAAAATGACATTTAATATAAGTTGGGATTTTGAGAAGTCAATTTCTTAAGTTATAATAAATGTTATCTTCACTTTAGGGTAGTTTTTACTATCATTTTTTATAAATTCGAAAATTCATAAAAAAATACCAAAAAATATCATGCATTGCATATAGTTTAGAAATATACTTGTCATGTCATGCACGTCATTCATGCATATTTTTGCCATGTCATATAGTTTGCATTAGCATCACACCTAACAAGAGAAAATCTCTAATCATCAAATTAAGGATTTTTTTCATGAAAATAGGTACCGAAAGGGCATAATTGAAAAAAATTAATGTAACCAAATCCCCGGACACTTAATCTTTGGTTCGTAAAAATAAGTTAGTTCTCCTACTAATTTATTTAGATTTCTAATCGATCTGCCAATAACGATTAGTGGCGGCTTCGAATTTAATAAACTTTTGCATGAAATTTGAACTTAAGTTGCGATTCGGTAAGACTTGGGAGAGTCCAAATTAGGTTAGTTAATTTAATTAACCTGATAATCCGTTAGCCTAATTTTAGGTCGCGACATCATGTACTTATTAATGATTGGTATATAAAAGATATTGGAGTCAAATATCTTCAACACAATATCTTATGTAGAAAAAACTAGATCAGCAAGGATAAACAGAGAAAACAAGACATGGCTTGACGACCACACCACAATAGGCAAGTTCTTGTCCCAGAAGGTCTAAAATTCTGTTGATATAGATCGAACTTAATCAGTTTATGGAGAAATGACATTTTATGAGAGAGTATATAAAGATGGACAACAAAAAACCTCTCTGTCTAGCTCTTCTGATAGTGAGCAAACAGATACTTTATAACATGAAACGGCAATAAATACACGCAAGAAAGGAGTTCTCTCTCTTACGGCAAATAAAGATGTAAGGAAATTCAAGAGCAAGTAGATTACTTTACCAATAGGTACTCAGGGTGAATTCACTGAAAGCCAGTGATTATACTCATCCATCCTTATGATAAAGGAACTAGAAGAAGGGGTACCGCCTCCACCATATGCCTGCATATATTTTGTGTAAGCAACACGTGGTCGGGTCTTCTGTATACAAACTCAACAAAGTCAACGGAAAAGAAAATTTTCACAGCTAAAATGGACCTTTGCAACTTCTGAAGTATCAGTTGCATCATCTGTGCTCCTCAAACTCATCTTCAGGTTATTCCGCTGCATGTAAATCACGGCTCCAATAGGCCTACACACTCATAATACAAGCCAAGGAAATTACCTTTAAGCTGGTTTAGCAGTAACTTGACAATTTTAATCTTTTAAACCATTGACATTGGAAAAACATATCAGGCCGAAGACTGAATTGGAGTAACAGCTCACACAGCACCCCCTTGGCCTCAGGTTTTCATTTTAAAATAAAAGACCTTTTTATTTGGAGTCAATTGGGGCACTTAGGACCGAACAACCCAACAAACAAGAATAATCAAAATTGACTTGAATTAGTATGTTTTGAACCCATGGTGCACCGCACAAACTAATTTTCATAGCTCCAGACTTTATAATGACAAGACACAAAATCGCCAGCTCACCTCAAGCCCGATGCCGCACTTATTACACTTAATTGCTTGCCAATTTCATCATTTAAATCAGAAATCCCATCAGCCCTGATTCCCTGTATTGTAAGATAGAAAAAGCATCTCATAGAAATTGGAACGGTTGCATATAATCAATATATAAGAGAAAAAGCTATATGAGGACAGAGGGTTGCACACCACATAAAAGAGTACATTGGCAGCAATGACATCTAATTGAATGTAACAAAAGAGAGAAAAATAAAAAGAATAACAAGGGTCTTATGTGAACCATATATCTTGAAAACTAGAGGAGCAGAATAGTAAATTGACAAGATAATGGCTTCAAGGGGCATCAGTGAGGAGCAACATGACTCTGAATACTTACAGTATGTGGGTTATGCTTCGTATGAGTGAAAAATTACCAAGAAACAGTGACAACCAATGACAAAATAAGTGCAATGATAGGAGGGAGAAAACTAAAGTTTTTGAATCTTCATACCAGACATTCCCCATAAAGCCCCCTGCCTAATCGAACTTTAAAAACTTTCTCCAGAAATTTAGATGCAGAGTTCTGTCTAGCAATGGTGTAAGCATTTCCTTTAGCAATCAAATCCACAGCACTTATATCCAATAACTGCAAGGGAAATTCAAAGGATCCAAAACTATAGGTACATATTAGAGGATAAAACTAGAAAGCAACAGAATTCACTAAAACGCAACTAAAGTTGGAGGGTCAGTCTTGCAGTGGAGTTTTTTAATCCATTCATTCTCTTAGGAAAGGCAAAATAAAGCACAATGGAGACATAAAACAGAATAAGTACCTGTTCGTACATGAATGGATTAGTGATGCAATTTAACTTTGAGCGCCTCTCACTCAAACCGATATTAAAAGCTTTGATGTCTGGTAAGGTCCAACGGCGAAGATCTCCATCTTCAATGTACTTAAGTACCATCTCCATGCGCTCTTGATCCTGAGGGTCTAAAAGACCTGGCCCCTCCTTTGGCAGAGTAATATTTTGTTCAGACCAAGCAATTCTTTCTTTAGAGAGTGCATGAATTGAAGCATCAAGCATGCATGGAGTAGTTTCACAGGTTACCTTAGTAGATCTGTTTTCTGCAAGTTGAGCAGAAAAGTACTCGTACACAGCAGTTACGCTGCTCTTCTCAGTATTGAAATGGATGACAAGGTTCTCGGGGCAATCCTCTTTGGCAGAAGTATGTGAAAAAGACGACTTTCTGTGCTCAAATGCAATTATGCTGAAAACAAAGAAGAATCTTTACCAAACATTCGCAACCACAGATGATTGAGAAAAGAAGAAGACAGCAAAGCTAAGAACGTGATATGAAAATGTCGACATAAGGTACACAAATTAATAGTAAACACGATGCCAAATTACTTGCAGAAAGATCGCTGCGCAAGCTTCGCTGCAAATCCTTTTGGGCCAAGAAAGTCAAGAAGATAACATTTTTCCAGTCCGGTGATATGCAAATCCTCAACTCTGTAGCAAAGATACAATTAGTCCATCCGGTTTCCATGAGTGAATGGAAGGGCAGACAATGCAAGAAAATTTCTTGCTATGTCCTAAACAAAAAATCTAAATCTTAACTACATAATCATTAACCCGTCAGCTTGTTCAACTTTTGTTGCACGCAGGGGCACACCTTTTTGGCTTCGTCCGAGGGAAGATAACACACAAACAATTTCATCACCAGGCACAACCAATAAGTGCGCGAAGAATTAGAACATCAATCAGAATACAAACATCATTCGAATCCAAAAGATCTTTACTCCTTTGAAGCCCACCATCCCAAATTTCCTTTAACATTTAAGCTCAAGAATATCACAAGAACCCAAATAAACAGAGAAACCGCCCATTGCAGAGACAAAGGAAGACACGAAGAAGAAAAAACAGCGAATCACCTGAAGGGTTCAACAGAAGAGAAAGGCAAAATGAGGCAAGGAACGTGGAGGCGAGAGTGGAAGAGGTGAGCGAAGAGAGCAGAGAATGCACCCGAAAACGATGGGTAATTATAGAGCGCGAGATTCGGGACCCTCTCGTCGCGGGCTCTGGCTATGGCTTCCAAAGCAGCGTCCGATCTAAAGCACCGAGACAAGCGAGGACGAAGATACACTACAGATGATCCAGCTCTACGACTATTCATTTGAAAGTTGTAGACCCAAAAGCTAGAAACTTTCTCGATCACTCCTGCTCTCTTGCGTGCCTGAGTAGTGGCAATTGGAGGAGAAGCAACGAACCAGGGGGACAAGACAGGCAGCAGAGGTTTTACGACCCGACTCGTTCCACAGGACTGAGCCGAGAAGCGGGTTGGGGCCTTTGGAGGTGCCCGGTCTTTGTGCTCGTTGAGTTTTATTTTAGTTTTAGTTGAATTAGATAATTTAGGTTCCGTTTGTTCGCAAAAGATGAACGAAAAAAAAAAGATTTTCGTATAGATTATAGCTTGAACGAAAAAAAAAAACTCATCGTCCATAAAAATATTTAAATATAAATTATTATCAATAATGAAAATATTTTTCATTAATTAATTGTTCTAAGCGATCTAAATATTTATTTTTGAACAAATATTTAAAAATATTTATTTTTCGAAAAATAAATGAAGCTTTAGCTAAAAACATGAATTATCATGCAACGAATTTTATTTTTTTTTTAAAAAACTTTCGTACTAGGATTAGCGCCACGTGAAAGGCATGATAAATGTGTATATACATTTTTTTACCAACAGATGAATAACCTTTGTCTATTCGACCAAAAAAAAAAAAAAACTAACCTTTGTCTGAGTAGGGTGGTGTAGACGATCTAGCTGCCGCCACGGCTCCGACCCACACGCAGCGATGCCTAGAACGGCCAAAGGTGGCTGCCTGGGCGAAGGGGAGATCGGCTTTTTTCATCATTAGTTGCAAAAGGGGTACTTTAGCCAATTCCGTTTTGCTTAAAAGGACCGAAGATGCAAACTTGTATTTTTAAAGGGGCACGCTATTTTCATCTTATTTTGGCTAAAACACTCCATTTTTTTTGGGTTAAATGGCCGAAATACCCTCCTTTCTCTCATCAATTTATTGTTTTTTTTATCAAGCTAAACAAAATACTACTTTTATTTCTATCATCTTTCTCCTTAGTTGCACTATACAAATGCTCTGTTATTCAATAAGATATCGTCTTATCATGCAGCATACTATCACTTTGCCTAGTGAAAGTTGTTAAATTTAATTTATGATTTTACATTTTTTTATCACAAAAAAACATAGAATATTACAATTATCTATAAATGACGGCTTGTAAGCACACGATTATTTGCTTTGAGACTATAATTCAAAGTTGAAGATTTAAATTCAATCTAATTATCTAGCCGATCTTAATCAACAATGGAAAAGAAAATTTGGTCAAAATATTGAAAAGGTTAATTTGTTAGAAACATAATCAAATGTTAATTGTGTTTATGTTTAGATGATATCTAAAACATAACCACAAAAAGTTAAAAAGAAAAGAAAAGGGAACTTCTTGCTGTTCTACTCCTACCATGAAGAAAGTAATTAATATCGATTGTAGATTCGACCTCATAGCAAGTAAAAATATGCTTAATACTTTCATCTCAAATAATTTGATGTTAGCTTGAAAGTGAAGAATGTGTGACAAGATTCTCAACCCCCATCTTGCAATTCAAATTTAAATGTGGAAAACTAAAAATAAAGCACAAAATAAACAATGTTTAACTTTAAAATCCATTCCGAAAAAACACCTCAAGGTCAAGATTGTCTAGATAAATAGATTGAATTTAAATTTTTAACTTTGAGTGAAGTTTCAATCAAATTATTTGATAAAAAAAAAAGGCAATTAATTGTTTGTCGATAAGCCCTATAGCCATCATAAATAGAAATATATATCATTAATCTACGTAGCTTTTCTAATTGAAAACTTGAGATCATATGTTAAAATTAACAACCTTCTCTAAGTAAAGTGATAACAAAATGCAAGATAAGATAATATCTTGTTAAGTATAACGAAGTATTATATTGTGAAATTGACAAGAGAAGTAATAGAAATAAAGGCAGTTTTGTCGATTAATCTAATAGAAAAAGAAACAATCAATTGAAGAGAGAGAGAGAGAGGAGGGTATTTTGGTCGTTTAACTTAAAAAAGGAGTGTTAGCCAAAATGGGTGGAAATAGAGCCGCCCTTTCTTAAAACAGATCATGCAAAGTGGTAAAGTGGTTGAAATTCAAGTATGTACTTCATTGATCGATGCAATTGCTCGTATGGCATCGTGCCTCGGCCACATTGGATCACCACTTATTATGGCGGTCATGTATGATTTTCAGTACTTTCCTTAAAGCTATGGCCTCGATATTTTGTCAGTAGATGAAAATGATATTCATGCATCTAAAGATCATTGCAAACCCTAAAGTATTTGCTTTCCACTTGTTTCTATTGTTAAAATATTGCAGGATACAGAACAAATTCTCCGTAGGTTTGGTAGCAACATTATTTTCTCAAATCTTCATAAAATGACTGGGCTTGGTGGGCCTACATGGGCGGGCTTAAATCTAACAAGGGAGTTGCTTGCCTAGGCCCGCCAAGGACGTGCTTTACATTTCCACCATAGTTTGAAAACCAAATCTTTAAAATATAAGTAATTGCCTTCTTTCTTCTTGCATCATTTATCCACAAGAAACAAACAATGCTCTATCTTACAAACAGCTCTCTAATTGGATTAATAATTGAAGATTTCACTAGGATAATTTCCTATGTTAGAAATATTTGATAATTTTGTTGATTTTATGTATCTCTCAAGATTGCGCGTATATCTTATTGTGTATATCTTGATTGATATATGTTATAAATTCTCATCTCATAAAGCCTACAAATAAGTTGATAATGATACAAGAAAATATACAAAGGCACGCGCTTTTTTCACTCCCTTTATGACTTTGACACTCCTTTTTTTATGTGTTTTGACCATTCTATCCTTTCTGTGGCCTACCACTTCCGGTACAAATCTATATGCTTCCTTTTTATTTATTATTTTGTCAACTCTTTTATTTTGTCTTCTTTTTTCCCTTACAAGTCCCACTTTCCTCCTCCTTCTTCCTTTTCACGCCTCCCGTCTCTCCATTCTCTCCCTCGCAGGGCATTCCCTATGTACGCCTCCTACTCCTTTTCTTCCAGAAACCCCAACGTCTTTTGTTTATTATCTATTATGCCAATCTCGTTGTCCTCCACACTTTCGCTGCAAAGAAGTGGTGCTTCTCAATATTACCTTCCATGATACTAAGAAGAGAGAACAATATAAAAATAGGAAGAGAGAGAAGCGGTGCTTCTCGATATTACCTTCCATTGTGCAAGAAGAGCTTGCGTGCGGAGAAAAGGGGCTCGCTGGGGAGGTCACCGGTGAGCCCAATGGCAATGTAGGCGAAAGTGTGGAGGCCGATGAGATTGGCATGATAGATAATAAACAAACGACGTCGGGGTTTCACTTTTTCGAGTAGTAACGACTTAAATTTAGGATAATTTAACACATGACCAAAAATGGTCTTGCAAAGGATATAACTAGACCTTCTTCAATATGTTTATCAAGGGATGATTCACTCTTTCGAGTAGTAGTATTATCACCCTTTTTGAATATGTATCATCATCTTATCGGACTTTAAAAAATAGAATGAAGATTAGTATCAATTAATTATCTAAAGAGCGACACGAATTCCACATTTCCATATTTTTGGATTGAACAAATTCTAATGAAACCAATCAGTTAATTTTTTCCCCATTTTGCAAATGTATCATATGAAAAATGAAGATGTAAGTGTATCCACAACAATAGCGAAAGTAACCAATGTCATGCATATTTAAACGTCTAAGTCCCTTGACCTTTTGGTATGCCTCGCATGCACTAGAGCTCACCCAAGACGACGAAGTTTCTCATCAAGTTCCATAAGTGTTCTCACATGAATTGAAATGGCGTGATGCTAATACATCCATTTCTTAAGTTCCATCATTGAAAAGGGCACATGAACTTTGATTGAAGACGCGTCAAAAGCTCCAATTAAGCGAGATATCGGATCACTGATTTACCAGAAAGTATCCATGTAATATACTGGCGTGTCCGAGTCCTATGATTGAAGTTACCATGTAATTCTAATTATAGGGCTATGGAAATATAAAAGAACTATGATGAAGAAAAAGAAATCAGCTCGATCAAAGTATATAGTTGAAATGAAGGCAACTGAGTCAACCCTAGTGATCATCTCCTTATAATATAGTACGCTCACCCGCTCACCTTTACTTGCGACACCGAATGTAATTTCTTTTCATCTTTTACCATGAGAGAAAACTAGCTATGCATTAAGAATTCTCCTAATCTCTAGGGTTAGTGTCTGTGTCCCAAATAATAGAGAGTTGTAAACTGGATCTTCGGATTCATCAACCTTGGAATAAAATTATTGGCCCAGATTCTCATTTGGGGTGGGCAATCATCAGTTTATAAGCAATTACGACATAAATCAATCAATACTGTGCATCTCACTATGAATCTCCTGCGAAAAACTTTAGTTTTTGTCTGGCTGTTGAAGTGAAATTGAAGTATGCTTTCTCACATCAAAACTTGCAGCAATCAGTGCTTTAAATTTGAGGAAGACCGGTTGGCTAACCATCGTCATCTGGAGTCGTGAAGTTGCCTGGCCGAGGTAGCCGTAACCTGTCAAAAGGATTTTCGATTTAATGTCTTCTTGGAGAATATCTACAAAAAATGAGGTGTAAAAGGTATTCAAGGGCTTGTCAATGTTGGAGGTGCAAAGGAGGGAACAACTCACGCCAATTCTGTAGTCACCGGAGGAGTGGCGCTCCTATTTCGACGAGGGGGCCGTCTCGAAGGGGAAGGAATCGGGATGTCTGTATCATCTCTTATGTTCATGCCATATGATACATGATACCTGTTGACCTCACTACTAGAACTCCCTTCCCTATGGATTTGACACTGAAAAATGTTAAGGTAATCACTAGAAAAATAGAGGAAAAACCTAATTCATAATATTCACTGATACTGCCAATATGATTCATCATGTTAAGATAGGCTTAGTTTAAAGTTCACTCCATATCAGGAAACATATTGCTTAGGGAAAAGATCAGCGAAATTTCGGTACACACGGTCAACTTTGTGTAAGTATTCTCGTCATTCGAAACAAATATCCTCACTTAGAAGAAGATTAGTGAGAACAGGCAATATAACAACATTCGAAACCATATTAGAGAACATCCGAGCGGCGAGTTGTGTGTGTCTGCACATGCATAATTAGCACCTACTCCAGGAATTCTGCATTTGCCTTGTCAATAAGATTTACCTTCTCTTGCAGCTCTATATTTTCTTGATGAATGAGGTTTCTCTGCAGTAGATCAATCCATTATTAGCTAACTTATGGTCGAACTAGGAGAAAGAATGATTGTGATCTATAGCCGAAGTAAAACCTTTCGATGGAGCTCATTAATTTGATCCGTCATAATCTGTTCCTGAATCATAGAATGACATGAGATGATTCAGACATACATATATAATTTGTTGTTTTAACCATAAATGGGAGGATAATGCTATGTCCAAATGTACCTTTTGAAGGCGGATAGTCGATAAACTCATTTCTAGTTGGTTCTCCAAATTCTGTATATCCTTCACACTCAAGCCAGAGAGGTCTTCACCCATCAGTTGCCTGCACGTATTCAAATAGCCTCCTTATGTGTAACTGCTCAAACTATAACTCTTGATCAAAGAAGATGGTTTGCATTTAGACATCATCCACAAGTTAATATGAGCCATGCCACATATGTTTCCATAGAAGACGGGTCTTCTATCTGGTTTAAACTAAAGAAACCAAACTTGAGTATGGTTTTGTGTAATATGTAATAACCAAACCAAATAAATCAAGAACCGAGTAACGTAGACTAATCTTGACTCTGACAGATACGTCAAGGATATGCACAATCAAGATATTGCTAACATTATGCTATCCTCCTAGTTTCCTATCTGGATAGAAGTTGTTAATTAAGGTATACTAATTGGTTCTTGAAAATCAAAATATAGAATGTGCCTAAATTGGGCAGACTAAGCAGTTCTTGACAAGAATTAAAGACTTTGCACGTAACCAAATGCCTCTCGAGTTCAATTCATTCACTCCTTTCTACTTCACAGATACATAATTGGTGTTTGATTTTCAGGATACTAGCATTCACACTATTGTAGGAAGCTCATGGGTTGTGACACTGATGTACCTGTGGTACTCTTGCAGACCTTGGAGTTGACGATTCAAGTTTGCTAACTCTTCTTGCAAAACCTGCAGACGGTAGTTAGAGGAAATTCCCAGACAATTAGTTTAACATAAGTGTGTGTTCTCCTATGATAATGTTGGACGGCTAGGTTGTTTATGTGACGTGCCTCGGCATCAACAGGTGTCTGTTCCAATTCCGGTTCGGGTTCCCGCTTCAGATTGTTGTAGCGTTCGATGACCGAGTCCATGCTGAACACAAACAAGAGTCACTCTCAGAGATCTATATCATAATGGTTGGTGTGATTAAGAATAAAAGACATCATTTGATGCTCTTGAGGCATAAAAGAGAATTTTGGACTTTAGACGATTACTTACTTGGTTGATTCATAGGAGAAAAAGGAAAAGGAAAATCTAGGCAAACGTTGAAATTATATTGGCAAACAGTGGAAGGAATGAATTATCAGTTTAGTAAGTTTGAACGAAACTGAACATATGAAGCTTTAGTGACACAAGAGAAGAGATAACAAAGAACCCAAAAAGTTGATTCGATATTGATGCTCAACTCTAAAACTAGGTCTAAGTCGAAGCAGCGTTGTTATCTCAGAAACCAATCCTCGACATGGAAGAATAAGTTGCGCCAAAGTAGCTGCTAAAGCTGCAAGAAGAAGAAGAAGCGCATGCACACGTATCATGGCTCGTGTGTGTACGTGCGGGTGCGCGGCACGCGTGTGCGAGGAAGAGAGAGGGAGACATCGGGAGTCGAATCTACCTTGAGCTCGAGTACTCATAGAGCTGTCCAGTGCAGGAGAAGATGATGATTCCGACCTCGGCGTCGCAGAGACGCGATAGATCCTTGGCCTTCTTCATCAGCGAGTTCCTCCTCTTGGCGAACGTGATGTGCTCGCCGCTGCTCAAATGCGGATTCATCTTCGAACTGGGAATATTTCCTCCTCCTCCTTCCTCGATAGTCCTCGCCTTCGCCTTCGCCTCCGACGTCACTCGATACCCGTCACGATAATCTTCCTTCTAAGGAAAACCCGATTGAGGTACCGCGATTTTATAGTTGAAGAACATAGGGAAAGAAAAAAATAGAACTCCAAGGAGGCATGTATGTTTGAGGAGAACAAATCATCAACTGAAGTAAAAAAAGACAAAAGAGAAAAGAAAAAGAGAGGAGTTAAAAGTAGAGTCTTACCTCTGCAGAGAGTAGAGTGTTCGTTAGAGAGGCGATTTTGGAGATTGAAGTCTGAGTGGTTTTCTCAGAGTCAAGACAGGAGAAAACGAAAAATCGAAGTAGAACTCGTCAGATTTCATTGTGGAAACTGAAAACCGCCAAGCGGTTTTCCTATTACTCCTGTTTTTTCGGGGGGGGGGGGGGGGGGGGTTATGGCTCTTGGTCGTTCCTACTCGCGCGACTACGGTTCGCGAACGGCACTCGAACACCACTCGGTAAAACAAGGACGGGTGAACCTAAAATTACCAGTAAACGACATCAACCTAATTACCAGAAAACGACATACGATCGATTTGGACCACATTCCTCTTCCCTACTCGATAATTTATCATCTGATTAAGACCGACTTGACTTGGAAAATGACGTTTTAGTATTTGAGCTACATATGTAGCGAATTGGCACCTTCACCTTCTTTAGAGAACACGTATCATCCTTTCCAATTTCGTTTCTAGTAAAAGATTATGTAACTATCCCTAATGTAGTCTAATGTAAATTAGCGATTGTAATATAATTATGGCGCTCGCCTGAGTCAACTTAAGACGAGTCGATTTTTTCATCGAGTTTTACAAATAAATGAGTAATAATGGATTTTTATAGATTTCTCGCTCAGGTAATATGATAGGGAAAATTGTTTAATTTTTTTTTAATCTATTGTACTTTTGCCAATTGAGTCTTAAACTTTTTATCGTTTTGTCAATTGAGTCCATCTAGCCAATATTGGTTGGAAATCGCTGACGTGGACCCAGTTCTACCTACGTGGTACGGCCGGCAATGACGTTGATAATTTTTTAAATAATTTTTTGAATTATTTACTAATGTTTTCTTATTTTTTCAGTTTTTCATTCTTTACTTTTTTTTCTTTTGTTTTTATTTTCCCCGTTTTCCCTCTACTGGCGACCATTGGGCCTCAAGCGAGGGACGCCCGGTTCTGGGCTAGTAGGGAAGCCCTTCGGAAAATCGGCGATGGCTGGTGGAGGGAAAAAGTAAAAAAGAAAAGAAAAAGGTAAAGAAGGAAAACACAAAAAAAAGAAAAAAAATTATTAGAAAATTTTGAAAAAATATTAAGAAAATTATCCACAGCGCCGATCGTACCACACATGACGGTCAGCGTCTACGTCAGTAATTTTCGGCCAAAATTAGCTGGATGGACTCAATTGGCAAAACGTGAATATGTTTAGGACTTAAGTGCAAAATTACAAGATTTAGGACTCAAGTGGCAAAAATGCAATATGTTTAGGACTTTTTGAAAAAATATTCCATCTATCCATTGCTAGGCAATTATAACTCTTAGATGAAGAAATTTCGAGTCCTTAAGATCTTGTGACCTGTGACTTATTATCTAAGAAACATCCAAAATGAAAAGAGGATGATAAAGACATGCAAGTCATTCTAAAAAGTTTCAAAACTCGTAGGATATACTATTTAGAATACGTGATCAGTATCACGGGATAATTTACTCATCGTACATGCTCCTTAAATTGAGAAATTCTCAGTTCATGATATAAACCATCGGAGAACTTAGTTCAGACCAACTGCATATGTTGGTTAAAATCCCCAACTAGGGCTTCATATATATGGTATATATGTTACAGTCCCCGTGTTTTTCTCCATTCTTAATTGGAGGAAGCAGTTATCTTATCAGCAAGAAATAAAATTCTAGTTTTCACATACATCCATATTTAACTAAAATAAATGTAGGTAATGTCCATCTTTGTAACTCATCAATCATATGCGTGTTTGAATGAATATATCCTCCAACCGAGGATGCAGAAAAATATAAAAGTTTACTCATTTTAATGGCATTCAAATTAAAAATGGAGTCTTATAGAACTAAAGTACACTGAGGTCGGGGGCATCTTTTTCTTTTCATAATTTACTTATGAGTTTGGTAAAATACTGTAGGTCAAAATCAAATCAATTGTTTTCGAAAGTTTTGGTAACGTTGTTGCACTTTGCATGGTTTAATTGGAGCTAGTAACACCTTATTAACTTATTGGACAATTTTCCCCGAGCTTAGAACCTACTAATTTGGTTGGAATTGCTGAAGATGTTCATCGGTTGAGTGGGTATTTTTGTCAGAAATTTCTGAATATTTTAACAGAAGAGGTAAATCAAGATATTGGCAGACTTTTTTAGCTCTTCCTGCAATTCAAAGCCGTTCATATTACAAGTCCACATACAACTTGATAGATAGTAAATTGATGTTCTCCCTTAGAACCGATTGAATCGAACATCTAGGGTTTAGGTCTTCTTTATAAACTCCTGACTCGCTCATCATTTTGGTGGGTACATCTATATGCAGTGCATTAGATGAACTGACATCCAAAATGTTTACCTTTCATAACTAGAGATGAGAACTCTGCCCTTGTGCCGGTCTTGTTACATTCTTGGCCGGTAATCAAAAGTAGTATTTGCGACGGTAATTTTCTCGATACCTTTGTAATTTTTTCGACATACGTCAGCGTTAGCAATCTTTGTTATTGAGTTCGTTGTTAACTTTTCAAGAGGGTCAAATGCTAATCAAGGACCATGTAAGAGCCTGCATGGTCATATCAGCTCATGGCGTTAATAAGCTTCCCTTAGACGTAACCCTAGTGAAAGAACCCAGCATGGACCTCGAGCACACCATTTTGCTAACCTCTTGCGACATCTGATAAGTATGCACAATGGGATTTTGTCAGACGACAAGATTAACTTTGGTTCTCTAACCCTTTTAATAATTATAATCTTATTGTCATCTAGTTTGTGCAGCAGATGACAGAAGCTCATAATAAATCCTTGCTTCTCAGGTAATAATACATGTAATCACTGATATTATTATCATGAAAATGTCGGCTTGACTTGTTCTTTCCTCATCAGTATGTCCGTGGACAGAGGGAATAGAGCTCGCAACGTGGAGTCCCACGCTCGAGCCGTGTTGGCGCTTTTTTCGTTTCCTTCCTTTTTTTTCTTTTTTTTTTTTAATTCTCTTTGATGAGGTCCGAAACAATGTTTTTACGAGCGGATCAGTCTGGCCGGTTCAACCAGTTAGACCTCTAGTCCCGTTCATGCTTGTTCCGATGGGATCAAATCCGGTGAAGAATCGGCTGAACCGGTCCGACTGTTTTGGGTTTCATCAGTATCGATATTGTTTTTCATCTGTTGTGAAAAGAGAGATTTTGGTTGCAAAAATGGCAATTCAATCCACTGACTTTTTGGAGATTAGATGTACTCCTCCAACCAACTGGGCTACGAGATTCCTTTAAACTATATTTAGGGGTAGTATGGCTTGGAGTTGGCGATATCTCCTTAAATTGCGACGTGTTTTAACCTCGGTTATCCATAGTTCAGGGTACTGCTGCCGAGAAATCTATGACGAACTTAGACATGTGGGACAGGTTGTGGAATGGTATCACCTAATTTGGACCAGCGACATTAGCAAACACAATTTTATTGGCTGGCTTGTTTGCAGAAATAGACTATCGACAGCAGAGATCATCGGCCAATGGATGTCTTCAGTTGATATGCAGTGTAACTTTTGCAGAGCTGGTATAGAAGACAGAACACATTTATTCTTCCAGTGTGAGTGGACTAGCAGCATATGGCGCAGTATTCTTGCACAACTTGGGATTAGACGTCCTTTAGGAGGAAGGAATGAGGAACTTCAATGGATGATTAGGAAAACAAAAGGAAAAGACTTGGCGGCAAAACTCCTCAAGGTATCCTTTTTAGCAACTATATATGGCATTTGGATGGAGCGCAACTGTAGGCGGTTTCAAGACAAGTCAACCGACATCCATATTATTTTGGCTAACGTGCGTAAAAATGTAAGAGGTAGAGCTTCGCTGTACAAAAAAATCTGCCCTTCTCAGTCAAATGTGGTTTTGACTACTATGTGGAGACTACTTACCTCCATCTTTTCGAACTACTAGCTTTCTTTGTTACGCTGGGGGATGCTCCTAAGCTGCTGTACTTTATTTGCTTTATAATACTTACATTTTCCACCAAAAAAAAAATTCTTGTTCACACAATGTATCTATGCGTGATTGGTGACTGCATAACGCACTATGTTGTGTATCACTTATTCTATCAATCGTCCGATTTTTCCGGTTAAAGGTCCTGGACCAGTTAAACTGTGTACTGGTGGCCTATCTAGTGTGGCCTCCATTAAGGATTTCAAACATTGGTGTGAAGTAAGTAAAAGCAGTAGGGGATGATTCAGCCATGAAACTAATTTATCCATGATATATCTCTTTTGAATAACGGTAAGCGGTTTGTTTCTCTCATTTGGGTTTTGGATTTAAGTTTTGTTGGGAGTATTTCTAGAGTAAAATCTTCAATGTATTCGATCAATGGGGGAGTGTGCTCTTAAAATCGTCCGAAAATGCGTGATTTTGCTAAGGTGTGCGAAATCCAATCGAAAAAAAAAGAGAACATCTCTTGCCTGCAAAGGTTGTGAGTGAGACAAAAAGGTTAGAGTCCCAGCTGTTGGAAACAGCAAACAGGAGAGAAAAATTCTAGCATAGATAGAAATAGGATGAGGAACTTTTGTGTCGAGGAAAAGAAAAATGACTGACATCATTTGCATTCACACTAATAAAAAACATTATCACATGACCATGTCCACACCTCGTACACTGATGTACCATTACATTATAACAGAGAAATCTATGAGCGCTATCGTGCTTCTCACAAAGGGAAGGCAGATATCCATACAAAATTGATGAGGAGATACAAGGACATACCGTCATGGTGGTTTCACTTGTTGCTGGTTGTGAGTCTGGTTGTATCTCTTGCTCTGTGCATCTTCCTGAATGATCAGGTCCAAATGCCATGGTGGGACTTCTCTTTGCTAGTGCCCTTGCATTTGTATTCACCCTTCCCATTAGTATCATCACTGCCACAACAAATCAGGTATGAATCAAGAGTTGTGGCACATTTATGCTTGACTTAACTTCCATGTAAGAAGACAATATACTCAACAGTGATCTCTTTCTGTCTGCAGACGCCGGGACTAAATATAATCACAGAATACCTAATGGGCATCATATTGCCAGGAAGACCAATAGCAAATGTTTGCTTCAAAACATATGGATACATCAGCATGGCTCAGGCTGTTTCCTTTCTCAGTGATTTTAAGCTGGGACACTACATGAAGATACCACCGAGATCGATGTTCTTAGTTCAGGTACTTTTTACTGCGCCTAACCATTAGATTGTCAAGTATCCTCCCTCTTGTTGCTACTAATTGAATAAGTATGCGTGGCATCTAGTAATTAATTCCGAAACGACCTTAGTTCTTTATCCTTGTGTCCTCACAGTTCATAGGTACAATTCTTGCTGGAACCATCAATATTGCAGTGGCGTGGTGGCTGCTGAACTCTGTTACCAACATATGCCGAGATGATCTCCTTCCACCAGATAGTCCGTGGACGTGTCCAGGTGACCGGGTTTTCTTCGATGCTTCTGTTATATGGGGGTTGGTTGGACCTAGACGGATCTTTGGAACACTCGGAAACTATCGAGACATGAACTGGTTTTTCCTTGGAGGTGCAATAGGACCTATCATAGTATGGTTACTACACAAGGCCTTTCCCAAGCAATCTTGGATCCCTCTCATCAATCTTCCAGTCTTATTAGGGGCGACAGGAATGATGCCACCAGCTACACCATTAAACTACAATGCCTGGGTTCTAGCAGGAACAATATTCAATTTCTTCATTTTCCGATACCGAAAGCAGTGGTGGCAGAGATACAACTATATTCTCTCGGCAGCCCTGGACGCGGGAACGGCATTCATGGCCGTGCTTTTATACTTTTCGGTGAGCATGGAGAATAAAAGTATAACTTGGTGGGGAACCAATGGCGAACATTGTGAACTAGCAGCATGTCCAACAGCCAAGGGCGTAGAGGTTGATGGTTGCCCAGTCAACTGATGCATGAAGCTCTTTCTGGATGGGGAACTTACAGAAGAAAATTTAGCCACGGTCACTATAAGTGTGGTTCAACATGAGTTGTACAAAGTATTCAATCACTGGACTGTTTTAGGCGTTTCAACAATTCGGGTTTCTTTCATCGGCGTCGATTTAATGATTCTGATCTATTAAGATAATATTATGTTACTTGCAAGAAATAAGATTATCTTATGTGGTCACGAATCCTCAACTACCCTTGTCACTCTCTTGATATTGAATTACTTCTTCTTATATCTTGAATTCCACAAGGCTATCTTACGAAAGATATGATCCATGTTATGCCGTATTCTTCAAATTAATTGCCATTTTTCTCTTTCAACAATGATTACTGAAACTATCTGCGGTCTTATCAAATATAAGGCAATCTCGAATGAGAGTTTTAACTTCAAATCCTTGCTTTTACATGTATGACGCTAGTCTGTTTGTTTTTTTGTTTCTCCTAAAATATATATCATTCCGATGAAAAGTTGTCAGGAGACTTGTCTATTTTGAAATTGTAAATCGGTTGTTTCTCTTCACTTATTCATGGGCATATAAGGAGTGGCTTTTAACTTTGTATATTTTGCTTTTAAAGTCGGAGAAATATAAAGGCGCGCATGACAACACTTCTAGAGTAGAATTTCTGCTTCAGAAGTGATTTTGAAGCAGAAAACGTTTGGTAACGCACTTTGTGAAGCAAAAATTCGTTTGGTTATGCAACTTCAATTTTCTATTTATAGAGCATTTTTTTTTTTGCTCCAAAATTTGTTTTGGAGCCACTTGAAAAAGTGAAAAAACTTTACTTCTTTCTAGAAGTTAAAAAATCAACTTCTGCTCAGAAGCAACAGTAGAAAAATAAACTTTTGACCAGAAGTTGATTTCTAGAGCTGAAGTGTTACCATACACGCCCTAAGTGGCTCCATCCTCATCATAATCATGGCTAAGCTAAAAGTGGGGGAAATTACCGAAAAAAGTTATGTATTTATTGCGTCTGTGTCAATTCAGTCATAAATTTTTTAATTTATCCAATTGAGTTTTAAACATTTTGACAAGTTGCTAATAAAACCCACCAGAAACATTTGGTCGAAAATCGTTGACGTGGACTCCCGCCGTCCTACGTGGCATGGCCAGCACCCAGGTGAACAATTTTTGCAATTTTTTATTATGTTTTTGATTTTTTATTTTATTTTCTTTCCTTTTTTTCATTCTTCCTCCGCCAATCGCTAGGCCTCGGCAATGGCTGGTGAATGGCCACGAGGGACAACCGGCCACAAGTGACAATCGGTGAGGGCCGGCCTCGCCAGCTTCAGGCGAGACTTGACCTCGCCATATCCCAGCTAGGGTGACCTCGCCTGAGCCTGTCGAGGGCGACCCTTGCTTGAGGCCGGCGAGTGCGACCGTTGCCTTTGGCTGGTCGCTTTGCTGAGTCCTAAAATTGGCAGAAAAAGAATGAAAAAGAGAGTTTTTCACAGAAAAATCAAAAAAGGAAAAACTCAATTTTCATTGCTTCAACTTCGCAAGCTCGATCCTTATCTTGAAACACTCATTAGCATGATTCGATGCATATATGTAGGTTATATGCACGTATTTATGTACGTATGTTTCACGTTATGTATGCATATCTGTGGATGCAATAGATTATTTTACTAACATTTAAAGGGGAATTTTTTTTTCGATTAATACCGAGAAAGATAATCCATTCATCCTGGTTTAGTTGGGGATTTTTAGTAAAGCCATCTCATGCTATATCCCGCCCCTTGTTTTCATTACCAACCACAAGAGAGATGGAGTACACGGGTCATTTCTTTCACGCAAAAGCTGATAATTCATTGGATTTATTTGAACAATTAAATAGATGCACTGTTGAATCTCTTTCAATCGTTATGCATTCTCCCATTATTGAGCTAGAAGTTTGTCAACATATGTCAATTTAGCAAAAAGAAAAAGATAAAAAAAAATTGAAATAAAAAAGGTCACTCTTTTCAACATCACAAAATGGCAAAGAGATGGGTATATTCCCAAGAGTAGCCACCCTCATTTCATCGAGATGGTTAACTTAAGATGTGACCTTGACAAGCTAACTAATCATAGACTACAAGTGGAATCTTGGAAATTTTGCTTTTAGCTCTTTCGATGGTGATGCTACATGAACATAATGTTGTATTATTTATATGGATTTTGTGACAAGAATGAACAAAATTTCTTTGATATCCCCGGCACTAATGACTCAGTTGAAAAAGAAGCACAACTGTTAGAAAGTCTTGCCCGAAATATTAAGCTAACAGATGGAGATAGATCACATGATTATAAAGAGCACATAAACCCCTTCGACAAGCGATACAAGATATTTTATCAAATCTTCTCACGGTATAGGTTAGATATAGGTTGGATTAGGAACTGCACGTAGAGTTCGACGAAAAGCCAAGCAAGTGAAATAAATCGGGGCATCACTTGACTCTAATATCACATTTGCAAATCTAACTCGAAAGCCTAAGCTAATATAGTATAACAATAGTCAAGGAGCCAAAGAAGACTTATTATTCTTGGTCTATACGATTACGATGGCGGCGACGTCAACTTTTTTTGGAGTGAATTGCTCTTTTTGTGTGTGTGTGTGTGTGGTTGGAGCTGCTTATCCCCTCTACTATCGACAAAAGCATAATGCTCCTACATTATTGCCGTCGACAAACGCTTTCAATCTGTCCTTTCCATGAGAAAAAAAAATCATCGCTCTTTGAATTTGATTTTCTTCATTCGTCTTTTCACGATTTTCACACAATTTATTTATTTTTTCCCATAGAAATTATGTGGTTCGGGTCACACTGACTTATTATGCTCGTTTGACTCTAAGCTAAGCTAAGCTAAGCCAGAGAGATAAGTCACGAATGGCTTGGATTTAATCACATGTAGGAATTGCATTTGGATTCTTGATTCACAGTAGATCTCACCATTTATGTTGGACTATTATATAAGTGGTTAATACATAATCACATAAAAGGCAAAAAAAAAAAAAAAAACAGCGTATCAATCTTGCTGCTCAAGTCCAGCTGGAGGAGCCCACAATGAACAGCTCCCCAATTCTGGGAAGTCAACGTCCGACGACCTATGCTACGTCATTATGGGACCTGATTAAAAACTAAAGAGAAGATTTTAAATTAGGGCTTGAAGTTTCTTTATTTTTTAAGGGCGAGACCGCCTGATCTGGCGAGGGTGAGGTGACCCTCCTCAGCGGCCGGCAAGCCCTCGCCTAGCGGCAGGCGAGGGTCGCAGGGCCCTCGCCGGCCAAAAAAAATAAAGAAAAAGGAATGAGAGAAATGAAACAAAAAAAAGGAAAAACATAAAACAGTAAATGATGAAAATATCTTTGGACATGCTCTTCTTTGAAATAATGATGGCAATTTTTGCATTTATTTAAAATAAAATTTATTTTAAGCTCTTATTTAAGAAAATGAGAAGAGAAAGTTGTTGAATATTGTCGATATTGTTTGCCATTGCCCTCCAAACCAGCACATGCTATTGTAGAAAAAATCAAGTAGTAAAACGCCATGCGTTGAAGTATAAAGCCAGACCTCTACTCGACACCTTACCACCACCACCACCAGCCCTCCTCTCACCCTCGAGCGCACTTTTTGCCACCCACCATCATGGGCACACTGGAGCTCCAACCACCGCCCGCCACCAAACTATCCGAACTCGACGGTGCCGTCGAGGAGGATGACCTCTCGCCCATCGAGGAGGTCCGACTCACCGTGACCAACACTGACGACCCGACCTTGCCTGAGTGGACCTTCCGCATGTGCTTCTTGGGCCTCCTCTCCTGTTGCCTCCTCTCTTTCGTCAACCAGTTCTTCGCCTACCGGACCGAGCCCCTCGTCGTCACCCAGATCACCGTCCTGGTCGCCTCGCTCCCCATCGGCCAATTCATGGCCGCGGCGCTGCCGGAGGCCAAGTTCCGGATCCCCGGGCTCGGGTCCCGGCTCTTCTCGCTCAACCCGGGCCCCTTCAACATGAAGGAGCACGTGCTCATCTCTATATTCGCCAATGCCGGATCCGGGTCGGCTTACGCCGTCGGGATTGTGACCATCATCAAGGCGTTCTATGGCCGGAGCATTTCCTTCTTTGCCGGGTGGCTCCTCATCATCACGACGCAGGTAAGTCTACTCATTCATTCAGTCACGAGTCGTAATTGTTCGATACTGTGGTTTTTCTTTATCGTCTTTTGCAAGAAAGTAGCTGAGAAAAGAGAGACGTGCGACAGCTTAGCTTATGAATATCATAAATGTTAGGGAAAATAATAATAAAAAAAGGGTCGGAAGTCCTCTCAGTTTCTCAAATAAAGGCCCCAAGTGAACCTTGTTTCAAATAAGGGCCTGAAGTGCCCTCATTTTCTCAAATAAGAGTCCGAAGTGAACGTTGTTTCAAATAAGGGCCTGAATTAGCCATAAAATTTCAAAAAAAGGCATGATTTCAAGGGCATTTTCGTCTTTTTTCTTATTTGATTTTTTTTTGTGTTTTATTTAAAAAAAAAAACCACACACATGCAAGAGAAGCGAAGGCCGGCGACCCCACCTACCAGAGGCAAGGGCCAGCAGGCCCTCGCCAAAAACGGGAGACGGTCGGGCCCTCTCCCGGTTCTGGGCGGGGGTCGCCGGCCCCCACCCTAACCAGGGGAGGGCTCATCAGCCCTCCCTTGGTCAGGGCGGGAACCGGCGACCCCCGCCCGGTCCTAGGCGAGGGTCGGCGACCCCCGCCCAGATCCGAGAGAGGGCCCGACCCTCTCTCGATTTTGACGAGGGCCAGAGGCCCTCGCCGAGGCCCCGTCGGCCTTCGCCGCCCCCGCCGACCCCCCACCAGCGATGGGCCAGCGGCCACAGGCGAGAGGGGCAGCCCTCCCGCCTGGGTGAGGCTTTATTTATTTATTTTAAAATTTTTAAAACTAAAAAAAGGAAAAAAAAAAAAACCAAAAATCAAAATGGGAAATGACGAAAATGCCCTTTAGGTCAAGCCCTTTTTTTAAACTCTATGGCCACTTCAGGCCCTTATTTGAAACAAAGTTCACTTGGGGCCCTTATTTAAGAAAATGAGAAGACTTCGAACCCTTATTTGAAATTTTCCCTAAATGTTACGGCTATCCACTCGTTTTCTTTTGCTTTTGCCTTTATACTTTTTGGTTACGTTTTTTGTTCATGCTCTGAACTATTTTTGCGCACTTTGAAGTGAAGAGTCAAATGTCTGAACATATGCCGAGGAACCCGCAGTATCTGTTGGTTCCTAGGAAACTGTCGCCATCCTCGTACTGGAACTGTTAAAACGGTCACAGCAATCTTCAAAACTAGGGTAAACTGTGAAACTCAGATGCAGAGAAGCAAGATAGTAACTTAGGAAGTGGAGCTCAAGATAGTAATGGTGGGATGATTTTGGAAATGCAGGTGTTGGGATACGGATGGGCAGGGTTGCTGAGGAAGTATGTGGTGGAACCAGCTCACATGTGGTGGCCCAATACCCTCGTCCAAGTCTCCTTGTTCCGGTAATAACTACACTCTTTGCCTACCCAACCCAAGTAAAATTATACCGACAAAGGCATTGGATCGACCGGAGCTCAAACTCTTTCCTTTTTTTCTCACTCACAATTCGAAGTCACTCGAGTCCCACAACATGCTGTCACTGTCAGAAGCTGCTCAAGATCGATCTGTAGGTTTAGACAAGGACTTCTCAGGATGGATGTCTACTTGCTTAAGAGTAGGCATCAAAGTTGAGGCTGATTTGCTCTGGCCACCATAGGATCACTGTTTTGTCTTCTACTTAATTCCTTTGACCTGTCACTGCAACTTGAATATGTGGGTCACAATGCAGCATGCCCCAGCTCGTCACTTTGTGTGGAAATTGAGGCAATGCGAGGACTACAGCCCTCCATGATATTGATATCTCACAATGTATTCACTCCCCACGCAAAAAGATTCAGGAAAATCTACAATAAAGCCAAGAGCTTCTCAATCAAACTACAGACACCATCAAGCCCACCTCAGCTTCAAAGTTTTCATAAGAACCCCATTTGCAGTTTCTACTCCTTGCTGCCTCTGGTCCCTCGAAATTGGGAGGAACAACATGCACCACTTAGCCCCACCAAACTATAATGATGCTCGCAAGTACCCTCTGTTCCAAGGACAAACTCGAACCGTCTTAAAGCCAAAATACCAATGGAAAAACAGATTGTAACACCCGCCTCTCTCTTTGATCCCCTGCTTTAGGATCAGATAGAGGCGCAAATCCTCGTCCTTCGTTATTGTTTCACAAAATAATATGATAATTTCACCAACCCTCCCAAAATATCCACAGTTTGTACTTCATATAGATAATAAGTGCATCACCTGAAGTAGGTCATTCTATTCAAATTTGATGCAGGGCTTTACACGAGAGGGACGAACAGCGCATGTCGCGGGCAAAATTCTTCCTCATTGCACTGATCTGCAGCTTCTCATGGTATGTTGTCCCCGGATACCTCTTCACCACGCTCTCAAATATATCATGGGTCTGCTGGGCATTCTCCAACTCAGCCACCGCCCAGCAGATTGGCTCGGGTATGCGAGGCCTTGGACTTGGAGCCTTGACGCTGGACTGGACAGTGGTGGCATCCTTCCTGTCCAGCCCTCTAATCAGCCCCTTCTTTGCCATAGCCAACATTTTTGTGGGATATGCATTAATAATTTATGTTGTAGTCCCCATAGCCTATTGGGGGTTTAACCTGTATGGTGCAGATAGATTCCCCATTTTTTCCTCGCACTTGTTCACGGCGCAAGGTCAAAGGTACAATATAACAGCAATCGTAAATGACAAGTTCGAGTTGGACATCCCAAAGTACGAGGAGCAAGGCCGAATTCATTTAAGCATGTTCTTTGCCCTTGCCTACGGCTTTGGTTTTGCCACCATTGCATCAACACTAACTCACGTGGCCTTCTTCTACGGCAGGTACTATCTTCTCACCTTCTCAAGTACTTGATTAGACGTCAACCAGCATGCGGAAAGAAAATACCAGGGCAAGATTGTTAAGGTCTGAAAGTGGAACCTTGAAAGGATCTGAACTTACAGTTTCAAATAACTTTTGTGCAATCTAAGGTGATCCTTGTAGTCATAACACAAAGATGTAACAAAAAGATACTGAAAAAACTTTGAAGAATTAGAATGTTTTTTTCCCTATAAAGTACTTGATTTTCTTGAATTCATTTTCTTGAATTCATGAGACATACAGACCGTGATGTACAATTACATTCGACAGAGAGATCTACGAGCGCTATCGTGATTCTCACAGAGGGAAGACAGATATCCATACAAAGTTGATGAGGAGATACAAAGACATACCCTCATGGTGGTTTCACTTGTTGCTCGTTGTAAGTCTAGTGGTATCTCTTGCTCTATGCATCTTCCTGAATGATCAGGTCCAAATGCCATGGTGGGGGCTTCTCTTTGCTAGTGCCCTTGCATTTGTATTCACCCTTCCCATTAGTATCATCACTGCCACAACAAATCAGGTATGAATCAAGAGTTATGGCACATATATGCTTGACTTAATTTCTACGTAAAGAGACGTATTATACTCAGCAATGATCTTTCTCTATCTACAGACACCGGGACTAAATATAATCACAGAGTACATAATGGGCATCATATTGCCAGGAAGACCTATAGCAAATGTTTGCTTCAAGACTTATGGATACATCAGCATGGCCCAGGCTGTTTCCTTTCTCAATGATTTTAAGCTGGGACACTACATGAAGATACCTCCAAGATCGATGTTCTTAGTTCAGGTACTTTTTACTGCTCCTAACCATTTCATACTGTTTATTGACTATGCCCTAAGTAAGCCAACCAAACTTAATATAAGTCCACCGACTTATCCAGTGCTACTGATGCAGACAACCTATAATAATTACTGATTTCCAGTAACAAATTGTTGTTCACGAATTTCAGGTATCATATTTACAGAAAGTAAATTGGATGGAAACAACCAGAGAAGTAAATCAATCGAATTCCTTGCTCCTTCAAAAGTAATATTTTCTTCATCAAACCTGATAAAAAAGTGTGACTGAACCGTGATAGGAAAGTATTAACTTGAGAACTCATTCATGATGTTTACAAAGTTACACTACTACAGTTAGTACTCCCCCATCTTCGGAATAACTCTTTTAACTGTTCCAAGAAGACGTTCATGAGTGAAGATCTGTCAAATACAAAACACAAAACTTTCTATGTTCAAGGATTTAAGTCGCCTTTCCCTTTTCAAACAGAATTAAGATGAAGCAGTTGGCATTTTAGAACAAGCACGTCACTTGTGGAAGCATCATATATCATCCAAAGCAAGATTGACATCCTGTCCACTTGCAAAAAAGAGATACTCACAAAGCTCATAGACGTGAGTAACACTTGGGGCATAATTTGGATCTCCTGAAATGATATTTACTAGAGCTAGCTATCAAATCTTACTAGACTTTCAAGGGTGTGACAAGATTGTTAAGTATCCTCCCTCTTATTGCTATTTGTCAAATAAGTATGTGTGGCATCTAGTTATTCTCTGAAACTACCTTAGTACTCTATTCTTGTGTCCTCACAGTTCATAGGTACAATTCTTGCTGGAACCATCAACATTGCAGTGGCATGGTGGCTGCTAAACTCTGTAACCAACATATGCCAAGATGATCTCCTTCCACTGGATAGTCCGTGGACGTGTCCAGGCGACCGAGTTTTCTTTGATGCATCTGTCATATGGGGGTTGGTTGGACCTAGACGGATCTTTGGAACACTCGGAAACTATCAAGCCATGAACTGGTTTTTCCTGGGAGGTGCAATAGGACCTATTATAGTATGGCTACTACACAAGGCGTTTCCCAAGCAATCTTGGATTCCTCTTATAAATCTTCCAGTCTTATTAGGGGCGACAGCAATGATGCCAGCAGCTACACCATTAAACTACAATGCCTGGATTCTAGTAGGAACAGTATTCAACTTCTTCATCTTCCGGTACCGAAAGCAGTGGTGGCAGAGATACAACTATGTTCTCTCAGCAGCCCTGGACGCAGGAGTGGCATTCATGGCCGTGCTTTTATACTTTGCGGTCGAGATGGAGAATAAAAGTATAACTTGGTGGGGAACAAATGGAGAACATTGTGTATTAGCAGCATGTCCAACAGCCAAAGGCATAGAGATTGATGGTTGCCCAGTAAACTAATGCATGAAGCTCTTTCCAGATGTAGAACTTACAGTAAAAAATTAGCCTTTATTGGTGTGGTTATATATGAATTGTACAAAAAACTTGAGGTCCAAGAGAAGGACCAAGGGGCAACTACAATTACCAGACATTTTTAGGCGTGTCACCTGATGTAGCTGAACCTTGTGGGATTAATGACTCTCAATCAGCTGACTAGAGCACCAAGCATCATCAAAGTGACATTGACCGCAAAAGTACAAAACCACCTGCCGCACTTAATCTGTTACTATAGCATAGATTTCCAGATCTCACAAGAAACCCAAATGAGACATATTTATCATGCACATACTATCTCTCATATAAGATCGCACTCATGGACATGTAGTAATTAATGATAGGTATATAAAACTTAATGAAGTTAAAAACCTTCAACACGAAATATTATGTAGAAAAAACTCGATCAGCAAGGATAAACAGAGAAAACCAGACATGGCTTGACGACGACACCACAATAGGCAAGTTCTTGTCCCAGAAAGTCTAAAATTCTGTTTATACAGATCGAACTTAATCAGTTTATGGAGAAATGAGATTTTCTGAGAGAGTATATAAAGATGGACAACAAAAAACTCTCTGTCTAGCTCTTCTGGCAGTGAGCAAACGGATATTTTATAACAAGAAATGGCAAATAAAGATACGCAAGAAAGGAGATCTCTCTCTTATGGCAAATAAAGATGTAAGGAAATTCAAGAGCAAGTAGATTACTTTACCAATATGTACTCAGGGTGAATTCACTGAAAGCCAGTGATTATACTCATCCATCCTTATGATGAAGGAACTAGAAGAAGGGGTACCGCCTCCACCATATGCCTGCATATATTTTGTGTAAGCAGCATGTGGTCGGGTCTTCTGTATACAAGCTCAACAAAGTCAACGGAAAAGAAAATTTTCACTGCTAAAATGGACCTTTGCAACTTCTGAAGTATCAGTTGCATCATCTGTGCTCCTCAAGCTCATCTTCAGGTTATTCCGCTGCATGTAAATCACTGCTCCAATAGGCCTACACACTCATAATACACGCCAAGGAAATTACCTTTAAGTTGGTTTAGCACTTGACAATTTTAATCTTTAAAACCATTGACATTGGAAAAACATATCAGGCCGAAGACTAAACGTGAGTAACAGCTCACACAGCACCCCCTTGGCCTCAGGTTTTCTTTTTAAAATAAAAGACCTTAAACAAACAAGGATAATCAAAATTGACTTGAATTAATATGTTTTGAACCCATGGTGCACTGCACAAACTAATTTTCATAACTTCAGACTTTACAATGACAAGACACAAAAGCGCTAAACACAAAATCGCCAGCTCACCTCAAGCCCGATGCCGCACTTATTACACTTAATTGCTTGCCAATTTCATCAGTTAAATCAGAAATCCCATCAGCCCTGATTCCCTGTATTGTAAGATAGACAAAGCATCTCATAGAAATTGGAACGGTTGCATATAATCAATAAATAAGAGAAAAAGCTATATGAGGACAGAGAGTTGCGCACCACATAAAAGAGTACATTGACATCTAATTGAATGCAACAAAAGATAGAAAACAAAGAATAACAAGGGACTTATGAACCATATATCTTGAAAACTAAAGGAGCAGAATAGTAAATTGACAAGATAATGGATTCAAGGGGCATCAGTTAGGAGCAACATGACTCTGAATACCTACAGTATGTGGGTTATGCTTCATATGAGTGAAAAATTACCAAGAAACAGTGACAAACAATGATAAAATAATTGCAATGATAAGGGGGAGAAAACTAAAGTTTTTGAATCTTCATACCAGACATTCCCCATACAGCCCCCTGCCTAATCGAACTTTAAAAACTTTCGCCAGAAATTTAGATGCAGAGTTCTGTCTAGCAGTGGTGTAAGCATTTCCTTTAGCAATCAAATCCACAGCACTTATATCCAATAACTGCAAGGGAAATTCATATGATCCAAAACTATAGGTACATATCAGAGGGTAAAACTAGAAAGCAACAGAATTCACTAAAAAGCAAAGTTGGAGGGTCAGTCTTGCAGTGGAGTTTTTTAATCCATTCATTCTCTTAGGAAAGGCAAAATAAAGCACAATGGAGACATAAAACAGAATAAGTACCTGTTCGTACATGAATGGATTAGTGATGCAATTTAACTTTGAGCGCCTCTCACTCAAACCGATATTAAAAGCTTTGATGTCTGGTAAGGTCCAACGGCGAAGATCTCCATCTTCAATGTACTTAAGTACCATCTCCATGCCCTCTTGATCCTGAGGGTCTAAAAGACCTGGCCCCTCCTTTCGCAGAGTAATATTTTGTTCAGACCAAGCAATTCTTTCAAAAGAGAGTGCATGAATTGAAGCATCAAGCATGCATGGAGTAGTTTCTCAGCTTACCTTAGTAGATCTGTTTTCTGCAAGTTGAACAGAAAAGTACTCATACACAGCAGTTACGCTGCTCTTCTCAGTACTGAAATGGACGACAAGGTTCTCGGGGCAATCCTCTTTGGCAGAAGTATGTGAAAAGGATGACTTTCTGTGCTCAAATGCAATTATCCTGAAAATACAGAAGAATCTTTACCAAACATTCGCAACCACAGGTGATTGAGAAAAGAAGAATACATAAAAGCTAAGAACGTGACATAAAAATGTCAACATTAAGGTACACAAATTAATAGTAAACACGATGCCAAATTACTTGCAGAAAGATTGCTGTGCAAGCTTCGCTGCAAATCCACTTGGGCCAAGAAAGTCAAGAAGATAACATCTTTCCAGTCCGGCGATATGCAAATCCTCAACTCTGTAGCAAAGATACAATTAGTTCACCCGGTTTCCATGAGTGAATGGAAGGGCAGACAATGCAAGAAAATTTCTTGCTAGGTCCTAATCAGTAAAAAGCCTAAATCTTAACAACATAATCATTAACCCGTCAACTTGTTCAACTTTTGCTGCACGCAGAGGCACACCTTGTTGGCTTCGTCCGAGGGAAGATAACACACAAACAATTTCATCACCAGGCACAACCAATAAGTGCGCGAAGAATTAGAACATCAATCAGAATTCAAACATCATTCGAATCCAAAAGATCTTTACTCCATTGAAGCCCACCATCCCAAATTTCCTTTAACATTTAAGCTCAAGAATATCACAAGAACCCAAATAAACAGAGAAACCGCCCATTGCAGAGACAAAGGAAGACACGAAGAAGAAAAAACAGCGAATCACCTGAAGGGTTCAACAGAAGAGAAAGGCAAAATGAGGCAAGGAACGTGGAGGCGAGAGTGGAAGAGGTGAGCGAAGAGAGCGGAGAATGCACCCGAAAAAGATGGGTAATTATAGAGAGCGAGATTCGGGACTCTCTCGTCGCGTGCTCTGGCTATGGCTTCCAAAGCAGCGTCCGACCTAAAGCACCGAGACAAGCGAGGACGAAGATGCACCACAGATGATCCAGCTCTACGACTATTCATTTGAAAGTTGTAGACCCAAAAGCTAGAAACTTTCTCGATCACTCCTGCTCTCTTGCGTGCCTGAGTAGTGGCAATTGGAGGAGAAGCAACGAACCAGGCGGACAAGACAGGCAGCAGAGGTTATACGACCCGACCCGCTCCACAGGACTGAGCCGAGAAGCGGGTTGGGGCCGCCTTTGGAGGAGCCCGGTCTTTGGGTTCGTTGAGTTTTATTTTAGTTTTAGTTGAATTAGGTAATTTAGGCTCCGTTTGTACGCAAATGATGAACGATTCAAAAAAGATTTTCGTATAGATTATAGCTTGAACGAAAAAAAAAATTCATCTTCCATAAAAAAAAATTAGGTATAAATTATTATCGATAATGAAAATATTTCTCATTAATTAATTATTCCAAGTGATCTAAACATTTATTTTTGAACAAATATTTAAAAATATTTATTTTTCAAAAAATAAATGAAGCTTTAGCTAAAAACATGAATGATCATGCAACGATTTTTTTTTTTTAAAAAAAAACTTTCGTACTAGGATTAGCGCCACGTGAAAGTCATGATAAATGACTATATACATTTTTTTTACCAATAGATGAATAACCGTAGTCTATTCGACCCAAAAAAAAAAAACTAACCTTCGTCTAAGTAGGGTGGTGTACACGATCTAGCTGCCGCCACGGCTCCGAACCACTCGCAGCGGTGCCGAGAACGGCCAAAGGTGGTCTGGTGACCAGCTTGTGTTAAGTCTTTGGCTGCCTGGGCGTATGGGAGATTGGCTTTTTTCTTCATTAGTTGCAAAAGGGACTTTAAGCCAATTCCGTTTTGCTTAAGAGGGGTGAAGATGCGAACTTGTATTTTTAAAGGGCAACGCTATTTTCATCCCTATTTTGGCTAAAATACTCTTTTTTGGGTTAAATGGCCGAAATACCCTCCTTTCTCCCATCAATTTATTATTTTTTATTTATTTTATCAAGCTAAACAAAAACTACTTTTATTTCTATCATCTTTCTCCTTAGTTGCACTATACAAATGCTCTGTTAATCAATAAGATATCATCTGATCATACAGCATACTATCACTTTGCCTAGTGAAAGTTGCTAGATTTAATTTATGATTTTACATTTTTTTATCACAAAAAAAAAACATAGAATATTACAATTATCTATAAATGACGGCTTGTAAGCACACGGTTATTTTCTTTGAGACTATAATTCAAAGTTGAAGATTTAAATTCAATCTGATTATCTAGCCGATCTTAATCAACAATGGAAAAGAAAATTTGGTCAAAATATTGGAAAGGTTAATTTGTTAGAAACATAATCAAATGTTAAATGTGTTTATGTTTAGATGATACCTAAAACATAGCCACAAAAAGGAAAAAAAAGGGAATTTCTGTTCTACTCCTACCATGAAGAAAGTAATTAATATCGATTGTAGATTCGACCTCATAGCAAGTAAAAATATGCTTAATACTTTCATCTCAAATAATTTGATGTTAGCTTGAAAGTGAAGAATGTGTGAGAAGATTCTCAACCCCCATATTGCAATTCAAATTAAAATGTGGAAAACTCAAAATAAAGCACAAAATAAACAATGTTTAACTTTAAAAATCCATTCCGGAAAAACACCTCAAGGTCAAGATTGGCTAGATAAATAGATTGAATTTAAATTTTTTTAACTTTGAAAGAAGTTTCGATCAAATTATTTGATAAAAAAATAGGCAATTAATTGTTTGCCGATAAGCTCTATAGACATCATAAATAGAAATATATATCATTAATCTATATAGCTTTTCTAATTGAAAACTTGAGATCATATGTCAAAATTAACAACCTTCTCTAAGTAAAGTGATAACAAAATGCAAGATAAGATAATATCTTGTTAAGTATAACAAAGTATTATATTGTGAAATTGACAAGAGAAGTAATAGAAATAAAGGCAGTTTTGTCGATTAATCTAACAGAAAAAGAAACAATCAATAGAAGAGAGAGAGAGAGAAGGGTATTTTGGTCGTTTAACTTTAAAAAGGAGTGTTAGCCAAAATGAGGGGTGGAAATAGAGCTGCCCTTTTTAAAACAGATCATGCAAAGTGGTAAAGTGGTTAAAATTCAAGTATGTCTTCCGTTTTTACAAGAAATTGTGAATATTTTCTTCATAAAATGACTGGGCTTGGTGGGCCTACAAGGGCGGGCTTAAATCTAACAAGGGAGTTGCTTGCCTAGGCCCGCCAAGGACGTGCTTTACATTTCCATCATAGTTTGAAAACCAAATCTTTAAAATATAAATAATTGCCTTCTTTCTTCTTGCATCATTTATCCACAAGAAACAAACAATGCTCTATCTTACAAACAGTTCTCTAACTCGATTAATAATTAAAGATTTCACTAGGATAATTTCCTATGTTAGAGATATTTGATAATTTTATTGATTTTATGTATATCTCAAGATTGCGCGAATATCTTATTGTGTATATCTTGATTGATATATATTATAAATTCCCATCTCATAAAGCCTACAAATAAGCTGATAATGATATAAGAAAATATACAAAAGGCTTGTGCTTTTTTCACTCCCTTTATGATTTTGATACTCCTTTTGTGTGTGTGTTTTGACCATCCCATCCTTTGTGTGGCCTACCACTTCTTGTACAAATTTATATGCTTCCTTTTTTATTTATTATTTTATCAGCTCTTTTATTTTGTCTTCTTTTTTCCCTTACGAGTCCCACTTTCCTCCTCCTTCTTCTTCCTTTCCACGTCTCCCGTCTCTCCGTTCTCTCCCTCGTAGGGCATTCCCTATGTACGCCTCCCACTCCTTGTCTTCCAGAAATCCCAACGTCTTTTGTTTATTATCAATAATGCCAATCCCGTCGTCCTCTACACTTTCGCTGCAAAGAAGTGGTGCTTCTCAATATTACTTTCCATGGTAATAAGAAGATAGAACAATATAAAAACGGGAAGAGAGAGAAGCCGTGTTTCTCAATATTACCTTCCATTGTGCAAGAAGAGCTTGCGCGAGGAGAAAAGAGCTCGCTGGGGAGGTAACCGATGAGCCCAATGGCAATGCAGGCGAAAGTGTGGAGGCCGATGAGATTGGCATCATAGATAATAAACAAATGACGTCGGGGTTTCACTCTTTAGAGTTGTAACGACTCTCTCTCTCTCTCTCTCTCTCTCTCTCTCTCTCTCTCTCTCTCTCTCTCTCTCTCTCTCTCTCTCTCTCTCTCTCTCTCTCTCTCTCTCTCTCTCTCTTAAATTTAGGATAATTTAACACTTGACCAAAAATGGTTTTGCAAAGGATATAACCAGACCTTCTTCAATATGTTTATCAAGGGATGATTCACTCGAGATTCACTCTTTTGAGTAGTAGTATTATCACCCTTTTTGAATATGTTTCATCATCCTATCGGACTTTAAAAAATAGAATGAAGATTAGTATCGATTAATTATCTAAAGAGCGACACGAATTCCACATTTCCATATTTTTGGATTGAACAAATTCTAATGAAACCTATCAGTTATTTTTTTCCCCATTTTGCTAATGTATCATATGAAAAAAGAAGATGTAAGTGTATCCACAACAATAGCGAAAGTAACCAATGTCATGCATATTTAAACGTCTAAGTCCCTTGACCTTTTGGTATGCCTGATATGCACTTGAATTTCGATTGAAGACGCGTCAAATGCTCCAATTAAGCGGGATATCGGATCACTGATTTACCAGAAAGTATCCATGTAATATACTGGCGAGTCTGAGTCCTATGATTGAAGTTACCATGTAATTCTAATTATAGGACTATGGAAATATAAAAGAACTATGATGAAGAAAAAGAAATCAGCTCGATCAAAGTATATAGTTGAAATGAAGGCAACTGAGTCAACCCTAGTGATCATCTCCTTATAATATAGTACGCTCACCCGCTCACCTTTACTTGCGACACCAAATGTAATTTCTTTTCATCTTTTACCATAAGAGAAAACTAGCTATGCATCAAGAATTCTCCTAATCTCTAGGGTTAGTGTTTGTGTCCCAAATAATAGAGAGTTGTAAACTGGATCTTCGGATTCATCAACCTTGGAATAAAATTATTGGCCCAGATTCTCATTCGGGGCGGGCAATCATCAGTTTACAAGCAATTAGGACATAAATCAATCAATACAGTGCATCTCACTATGAATCTCCTGCGAAAAACTTTAGTTTTTGTCTGGCTGTTGAAGTGAAATTGAAGTCTGCTTTTTCACATCAAAACTTGCAGCAGTCAGTGCTTTAAATTTGAGGAAGACCGGTCGGCTAACCATCATCATCTGGAGTCGTGAAGTTGCCTGGCCGAGGTAGTCGTAACCTGTCAAAAGGATTTTCGATTTAATGTCTTCTTGGAGAATATCTACAAAAAATGAGGTGTAAAAGGTATTCAAGGGCTTGTCAATGTTGGAGGTGCAAAGGAGGGAACAACTCACGCCAATTCTGTGGTCACCGGAGGAGTGGCGCTCCTATTTCGACGAGGGGGCCGTCTCGAAGGGGAAGGAATCGGGATGTCTGTATCATCTCTGGTGTTCATGCCATATGATACATAATACCTGTTGACCTCACTACTAGAACTTCCTTCCCTGTGGATCTGACACTGAAAAATGTTAAGGTAATCACTAGAAATATAGAGTAAAAACCTAATTCATAATATTCACTAATACTGCCAGTATGATTCATCATGTTAAGATAGGCTTAGTTTAAAGTTCACTACATATCAGGAAACACATTGCTTAGGGCAAAGATCAGCGAAATGTCGGTACACACGGTCAACTTTGTGTAATTATTCTTGTCATTCGAAACAAATATCCTCACTTAGAAGAAGATTAGTGAGAACAGGCAATATAACAACATTCGAAACCATATTAGAGAACGTCGCGAGTTGTGTGCGTCTGCACATACATAATTAACACCTACTCCAGGAATTCTGCATTTGCTTTGTCAATAAGATTTACCTTCTCTTGTAGCTCTATATTTTCTTGATGAATGAGGTTTCTCTGCAGTAGATCAATCCATTATTAGCTAACTTATGGTCGAACTAGGAGAAAGAATGATTGTGATCTATAGCCGAAGTAAAACCTTTCGATGGAGCTCATTAATTTGATCCGTCATAAGCTGTTCCTGAGTCATAGAATGACATGAGATGATTCAGACATACATATATAATTTGTTGTTTTAACCATAAATGGGAGGATAATGCTATGTCCAAATGTACCTTTTGAAGGCGGATAGTCGATAAACTCATTTCTAGTTGGTTCTCCAAATTCTGTATATCCTTCACACTCAAGCCAGAGAGGTCTTCACCCATCAGTTGCCTGCACGTATTCAAATAGCCTCCTTATGTGTAACTGCTCATACTATAACTCTTGGTCCAAGAAGATGGTTTGCATTTAGACATCATCCACAAGTTGATATGAGCCATGCCACATATGTTTCCATAGAAGACGGGTCTTCTATCTGGTTTAAACTAAAGAAACCAAACTTGAGTATGGTTTTGTGTAATATGTAATAACCAAACCAAATAAATCAAGAACTGAGTAACGTAGACTAATCTTGACTCTGATAGATACGTCAAGGATATGCACAATCAAGATATTGCTAACATTATGCTATCCTCCTAGTTTCCTATCTGGATAGAAGTTGTTAATTAAGGTATAGTAATTGGTTCTTGAAAATCAAAATATAGAATGTGCCTTAATTGGGCAGACTAAGCAGTTCTTGACAAGAATTAAAGACTTTGCACGTACCCAAATGCCTCTCGAGTTCAATTCATTCACTCCTTTCTACTTCACAGATACATAATTGGTGTTTGATTTTCAGGATACTAGCATTCACACTATTGTAGGAAGCTCATGGGTTGTGACACTGATGTACCTGTGGTACTCTTGCAGACCTTGGAGTTGACGATTCAAGTTTGCTAACTCTTCTTGCAAAACCTGCAGACGGTAGTTAGAGGAAATTCCCAGACAATTAGTTTAACATAAGTGTGTGTTCTCCTATGATAATGTTGGACGGCTAGGTTGTTTATGTGACGTGCCTCGGCATCAACAGGTGTCTGTTCCAATTCCGGTTCGGGTTCCCGCTTCAGATTGTTGTAGCGTTCGATGACCGAGTCCATGCTGAACACAAACAAGAGTCACTCTCAGAGATCTATATCATAATGGTTGGTGTGATTAAGAATAAAAGACATCATTTGATGCTCTTGAGGCATAAAAGAGAATTTTGGACTTTAGACGATTACTTACTTGGTTGATTCATAGGAGAAAAAGGAAAAGGAAAATCTAGGCAAACGTTGAAATTATATTGGCAAACAGTTGAAGGAATGAATTATCAGTTTAGTAAGTTTGAACGAAACTGAACATATGAAGCTTTAGTGACACAAGAGAAGAGATAACAAAGAACCCAAAAAGTTGATTCGATATTGATGCTCAACTCTAAAACTAGGTCTAAGTCGAAGCAGCGTTGTTATCTCAGAAACCAATCCTCGACATGGAAGAATAAGTTGCGCCAAAGTAGCTGCTAAAGCTGCAAGAAGAAGAAGAAGAAGCGCATGCACACGTATCATGGCTCGTGTGTGTACGTGCGGGTGCGCGGCACGCGTGTGCGAGGAAGAGAGAGGGAGACATCGGGAGTCGAATCTACCTTGAGCTCGAGTATTCATAGAGCTGTCCAGTGCAGGAGAAGATGATGATTCCGACCTCGGCGTCGCAGAGACGCGATAGATCCTTGGCCTTCTTCATCAGCGAGTTCCTCCTCTTGGCGAACACGATGTGCTCGCCGCTGCTCGAATGCGGATTCATCTTCGAACTGGGAATATTTCCTCCTCCTCCTTCCTCGATAGTCCTCGCCTTCGCCTCCGACGTCACTCCATACCCGTCGCGATAATCTTCCTTCTAAGGAAAACCCGATTGAGGAACCGCGATTTTATAGTTGAAGAACATAGGGAAAGAAAAAAATGGAACTCCAAGGAGGCATGTATGTTTGAGGAGAACAAATCATCAACTGAAGTAAAAAAAGACAAAAGAGAAAAGAAAAAGAGAGGAGTTAAAAGTAGAGTCTTACCTCTGCAGAGAGTAGAGTTGTTCGTTAGAGAGGCGATTTTGAGATTGAAGTCTGAGTGGTTTTCTCAGAGTCAAGACAGGAGAAAACCCAAAATCGAAGTAGGACTTGTCAGATTTCATGGTGGAAACTGAAAACCGCCAAGCGGTTTTCCTATTACTCCTGTTTTTTCGGGGGGGGGGTTAAGGCTCTTGGTCGCTCCTACTCGCGCGACTACGGTTCGCGAACGGCACTCGAACACCACTCGGTAAAACAAGGACGGGTCAACCTAAAATTACCAGAAAACGACATCAACCTAATTACCAGAAAACGACATACGATCGATTTGGACCACATTCCTCTTCCCTACTCGATAATTTATCATCTGATTAAGACCGACTTGACTTGGAAAATGACGTTTTAGTATTTGAGCTACATATGTAGCGAATTGGCACCTTCACCTTCTTTGGAGAACACCTATCATCCTTTCCAATTTCGTGTCTAGTAAAAGATTATGTAATTATCCCTAATGTAGTCTAATGTAAATTAGTGACTGTAATATAATTATGGCGCTCGCCTGAGTCAACTTAAGACGAGTCGATTTTTTCATCGAGTTTTACAAATAAATGAGTAATAATGGATTTTTATAGATTTCTCGCTTAGGTAATATAATAGGGAAAATTGTTTAATTTTTTTTAAATCTATTGTACTTTTGCCAATTGAGTCTTAAACTTTTAGTTTTGTCAATTGAGTCCATCCGGCCAATATTGGTCGGAAATCGCTGATGTGGACGCAGATCTACCTACGTGGTACGGCCGGCAATGGCGTAGATAATTTTTTAAATAATTTTTTGAATTATTTACTAATGTTTTCTTATTTTTTCAGTTTTTCATTCTTTACTTTTTTTTCTTTTTTTTATTTTCCCCGTTTTCCCTCTGCTGGCGACCGTTGGGCCTCAAGCAAGGGACGCCCGGTTCTGGGCTAGTAGGGAAGCTCTTTAGAAAATCGGCGATGGCCGACGGAGGGAAAAAGTAAAAAAGAAAATAAAAAGGTAAAGAAGGAAAACACAAAAAAAGAAAAAAAAATTATTAGAAAATTTCGAAAAAATATTGAGAAAATTATCCACAGCGCCGATTGTACCACACATGACGGTCAACGTCTACGTCAGCAATTTTCGGCCAAAATTAGCCGGATAAACTAAATTGGCAAAACGTGAATATGTTTAGGACTTAAGTGCAAAATTAAAAGATTTAGGACTCTAATGCCAAAACGCAACAGAAATTGGCTAAACAAAAAATTAGAATTGAAAAGAGGAACAAATCATTCTCTCGATTACGAATATCCAAAATTAATAATAATAACAACGTGCCATTCACTGGAATCTTAAACACCATTTTATACGGTGTTAACCCTAATTAAATAGGAAACAAAAAATTACGAAAACGCCACTAAAATTACAAATAATTGCCTAAAAACCCATCAAAACGACAACGAAATGCGAAAAAACAACGTCGATCATGGCAAAGCCGTGAGTTTTGATCAATGGCCTATTTCCATGCAACCGACCAAATTTCAGCCCATCCCGAGTTCGCCAACTCTAAGTGCATCATCCTCCCATGCTAGGAAAAGATTCGCCCTCGAATCCGCTTCGTCTTCATTGATATCAATCTCCTCAGGTTCTTCCTCATTTGCATGGTAATGTGACAAATCTGCTACATTAAAAGTCACAGATACATTGTACTCACTCGACAGCTCAATCTTATAAGCATTGTTATTAATTCGCTCAAGAACTTTGAATGGTCCATCGACTCTAAGTTCCAACCTGCCAAACTTGCTAGCTGGAAAACGCTCTTTCCTAAGGTGAATTCACACTAGATCACCCCTTTTGAAGACGACTTTTTTCCTGTGCCTATCCACCCGCTGCTTATACTTCATGTTCTGCTTGATGATCTGGTTATGAACCTGTGAATGCAGCTCTTTGATCTATTTGGCATGCTCTTCCCCGTCTGAACTGAACTGCTTGTGAACAGGCAATGGCGTGAGATCCAAAGGAGTAATTGGATTACGCCCATAGACTATCTCGAAAGGACTCTTGCCTATCGTTCGATTCTGTGACTTGTTGTACGAAAATTCTGCTTGAGGTAACACCAAGTCCCATTGCCGCGAGCTATCTCCAACTAAACTTCGCAATAAGTTCCCCAAGCTTCGGTCGATAACTTCGGTTTGCCCATCAGTCTGGAGATGGTGAGAGGAACTAAACTGCAATATGGTTCCCATGCCCCTCCAAAGAATGCGCCAAAAGTGACTCACAAACTTCACATCACGATCTGAGGTTATGGATTTGGGAACTCCATGTAACTTAACAATTTCCTACAAAAACAAACGAGCGACCTGTGAAGTATCAAAGGTCTTGTTATAGGGAATAAAGTGCGCCATCTTCGAAAATCTGTCGACAACCACCATTATGGAATCTTTATTCCATTGTATTCTTGGCAATCCCAATACGAAATCAAGGCTGACATCCTACCATGGTGCAACTGGGACAGATAGAGGCATATATAAACCAGCATTGGTACCTTTGATTTTTGCCACATGACAAACCCTGCACCTCTCTACCAATCGAGTCACATCACGCTCCATTTGGGGCCAATAAAAGTGTTCACACAGCAATGCCATCGTCTTATCCATTCTAAAGTGCCCAGCTAGACCTCCTACATGACTCTCATTAATAATGTATTTCCTCAAAGAATACTAAGGGATACACAGTCTGTTGCCTTTGAAAAGAAAGCCCTCCACAATCAGAAACTGTTGAAAGGGCCTTATTTTGCACTTCCTCCAAATATCTCCAAAATAGGGATCATCAACATACAAATCCTTAAAAGAATCAAAGCCCAAAACTCTCACCTGCATCGTAGACAGTAGAGAATGTCTTTTGCTCAATGTATCTGCTACCTTATTTAGTATTCATGCCTTATGTTTAATGGCAAAACTGAAAGCCTGAAAAGCCTCCACCCACGTTGCATGTCTAGCATTCAGTTTATGCTGCCCATTAATGTACTTCAAGGCCTCATGATTTGAATACAGAATAAATTCCTTTGAAATAAGGTAGTGCCTCCAATGCTCCAAGCTCCTCACTATGGAGTAAAATTCCTTGTAATAAGTCGAATACCTTCTCTTTGCTTCATTCAACTTCTCACTGAAAAATGCCACAGGTTTATTTTTTTGGCTTAGGACGCTCCTAATACCAACGCCTGAGGCATCACAATGCACCTCAAAAACCTCACTAAAATCTGGAAGCACTAAAACTCTAGCTTCAGTCACTTTCTTCTTCAACAACTAAACGTAGCGTCTGCCTCTTTGGTTCACACAAATCTGCCTCCCTTCAGACAATCTATAAGAGGCGCAATAATGGTGCTGAAATCCCGAACAAACCTCCGATAGAAGGAAGCTAGCCTATGAAAATTGTATACCTCATGAATATTCTTCGGAGTCTCCCAACTCGTAATGGCCTCGATCTTAACTGGATCCACCTAAATGCCTCCATTCGACACAATATAACCCAAAAAGGTCACATGATCAGTTAAAAAGTGACTTCTAGGTTTTGGCATATAATTTCTGCTCCCTCAAGGCCTCAAATACTCTTCTCAAATGCTGCAAGTGTTGCTCAATCGAAGCACTATAAACCAAAATATCATCGAAATAAACGACAACAAATTAGCCAATAAAAGGACGAAAAACCAGATTCCTCAGCCTCATAAAAGTGCTCGGCGCGTTAGACAACCTAAAGGGCATCACCATCTACTGATACAGACCATCTCTAGTCTTAAACGCCGTCTTCCACTCATCTCCACGTCGCACCCTAATCTGGTGATAACCACTCCTCAAGTCTATCTTCGAAAAGATAGTCACCCCATGTAATTGATCAATCAAATCATCAAATCGTGAGATAGGAAATCCATACTTGATTGTGATTTTGTTGACAGCTCTACTATCTATGCACATTCTCCATGACCCATCTTTCTTAGGAACCAACAAGGCTGGCACTGCATAGGGACTCATGCTCTCTTGGATTGCGACTTTCTCTAATAGCTCCTGCACTTGTCTCTGCAGCTCCTCATGTTCCTTAGGACTCATTCTATAAGTTGCCTTATTGGAAATAACAACTCTTGGGATGAAATCAATATGATGTTGAATGTCTCTCATCGGCGGCAACCCAGGTGGCATCTCTTTCGGTACGACATCAGCAAACTCTTCAAGCAAGGGCAGAACTTGTGTAGGAATTTCGAAACTGTCAGAATTCTGCTCCATCACCACAACGGTAAAAAGCTCAGGCGCACTCATTGCCTCTTCCTAGAACTCTGACCTGGACAACAGATTATTCTTCACCTCCTTTCTCAAATCTGAAGGACCTAGGGTAATGGTCCGGCCATCCCTCTTGAAGGTATAGGTATTTCTGAAGCCATCATGCTGTGTCTTTTTGTCGAACTACCATGGGCTCCCCAACAGAACATGCTAAACATCCATTGGGACCATATCACACCATACCTCATCAACATACTTTTTTCCAATCGAAAACTGCACAAGACACCTCTTGCTCACCTTCACCTCGTTCCCTTTCTTAAGCCATGACAGCTTGTATGGTTGAGGATGATCTTTTGTTTTTAGCCCCAACTTCTCTACCATGGTAGTGGACACCACATTCTCGCAGCTCCCTCCATATATTATCATGCTGCATACTTTTCCTCCACTAGTGCACTTAATATGAAAAATATTATGCTTAAGCCACGATTCATCTTCCGCCACAGTAGCATTTTAAATTCTTCTAACAACTAGGGACTCTCCAGAATTAGCATAAATAATCTCTTTCTGATCCGGATCCGCATCCTCTCATTCTCCATCAGATTCATCACAGACTGGATCTTCATCAAAGGCTGGATTATCGGCAAGCGTCACAATCTGTCGGTTCGGACAATCAGCGGCGAAATGCTCGATTCCCTGACACTTGTAACACTGCTTGGGTGCAGCTCCTCTCCTGCTAGTTCCAGCACTACTTTGTCCCTCCTTGGGTGCAGGTTTAGAACTCGCACCCCTAACTGCTGCTGGAGTCAAGTTGGTTGAAGAACTCCATGCTTTTCTTTGAAATTCTTTGCTTGACCACCGACTCTGAAATCTGAAACTGCTGCCCTTCCTTTTACACTGCGCTTCCACCTTCAAGGCCAATCTGCTCATATCCTCATAGGTCTAATATTGCTGTAATTGGACAACATCAGAAATTTTAGTCCGTAGCCTCGCCAAATAACGAGCAATTGTTTGCTCGTCTTCCTCAGTCACATCACAACGCATCCGCAAGCGATCAAACTCATCGGTATACTGCTCGACTGTTAAATCTCACTGCTTAATATTGTGATATTCAATAAACGCCTCCTACCTGTAATGAGTAGGTAGAAATTTTCTCTGCAGCAATTTCTTCATCTTATCCCAGCGATCCACCTTCGATTTCCACTCTCTAGTACGCTGCTTTTTCACATGCTCCCACCATATCGAAGCATGTTTCCGTAGCCTTATAGCCACTAATTTAACTTTCTGCTCTTTAGTCAGATCCTTAAAATCAAAGACCCTCTCGACTGTATGCAACCAGTCAATAAACTCATCAGGATGAGTCTTACCTTCAAACTCAGAAATCTCGATCTTCATCCCGACATGACGAAAAGAGGACTGATTTCCAGGTCGTACTCCCCGATTCTGTCCCCGGTTCAGAACCCCGAAAGTTTTGATGTCCACCTCTTCATCATTGGATGGATCCTCAGATTCCACTCCTTCTTCGGATTGAACGCCCAACCCCGCCTACGCAAGTTGTCGTTCCAAATCCTGAATTCGCCTTCCCTGCTCTTCAATTTCTATATCTCACAGGTTTCTTTGACGCGGTTGTTCATCTGCTTCAGGAACGAATCCACGTCCCTGGCCACCACGACCTCACCGTCCATGTCCATCACGATTCTGTTCAGCCATTGGTTCAACGCAACCTGTGCTCTGATACCAAAATAATGTCGAAACGCAACAGAAATTGGTTAAACAGAAAATTGGAATTGAAAAGAGGAACAATTCGTTCTCTCGATTACGAATATCCAAAATCAATAATAATAACAATGAGGCCTCCATTGGAATCTTAAACACTCTTTTATACGGTGTTAATCCTAATTAAATAGGAAATACAAAATTATGAAAACGCCACTGAAATTACAAACAACCGCCTAAAAACACATCAAAACGATAACGAAACGCGAAAAAACGACGTTGATCATGGCATCCATGAGTTTTGATCAACGGCCCGTTTTCATGCAGCCGAACAAATTTCAGCCCATTCCAAATTTGCCAACTCTAAGTGCATCAGACTCAAGTGGCAAAAATGTAATATGTTTAGGGCTTTTTGAAAAAAATTTCCATCTATCGATTGCTCGGCAATTATAACTCTTAGATGAAGAAATTTCGGGTCCTTAAGATCTAGTGACCTATCACTTATTATCTAAGAAACATCCAAAATGAAAAGAGGATGATAAAGACATGCAAGTCATTCTAAAAAGTTTCGAAACTCTAGGATATACTATTTAGAATACGTGATCAGTATCACGGGATAATTTACTCATCATACATGCTCCTTAAATTGAGAAAATCTCAGTTCATGATATAAACCATCGGAGAACTTAGTTCAGATCAACTGCATATGTTGGTTAAAATCCCCAACTAGGGCTTCATATATATGTTATATATGTTACAGTCCCCGTGTTTTTCTCCATTCTTAATTGGAGGAAGCAGTTATCTTATCAGCAAGAAATAAAATTCTAGTTTTCACATACATCCATATTTAACTAAAAATAAATGTAGGTAATGTCCATCTTTGTAACTCATCAATCATATGCGTTTTTGAATGAATATATCCTCCAACCGAGGATGCAGAAAAATATAAAAGTTTACTCATTTTAATGGCATTCAAATTAAAAATGGAGTCTTACAGAACTAAAGTACACTGAGGTCGGGGGCATCTTTTTCTTTTCATAATTTACTTATGAGTTTGGTAAAATACTGTAGTTCAAAATCAAATCAATTGTTTTCGAAAGTTTTGGTAACGTTGTTGCACTTTGCATGGTTTAATTGGAGCTAGTAACACCTTATTAACTTCTTGGACAATTTTCCCCGAGCTTAGAACCTACTAATTTGGTTGGAATTGCTGAAGATGTTCATCGGTTGAGTGGGTATTTTTGTCAGAAATTTCTGAATATTTTAACAGAAGAGGTAAATCAAGATATTGGCAGACTTTTTGAGCTCTTCCTGCAATTCAAAGCCGTTCATATTACAAGTCCACATACAACTTGATAGATAGTAAATTGATGTTCTCCCTTAGAACCGATTGAATCGAACATCTAGGGTTTAGGGTCAACTTCTTTATAAACTCCTGACTCGCTCATCATTTTGGTGGGTACATCTATATGCAGTGCATTAGATGAACTGACATCCAAAATGTTTACCTTTCATAACTAGAGATGAGAACTCTGCCCTTGTGCTGGTCTTGTTACATTCTTGGCTGGTAATCAAAAGCAGTATTTGCGACGGTAATTTTCTCGATACCTTTGTAATTCTTTCGACATACGTCAGCGTTAGCAATCTTTGTTATTGAGTTCGTTGTTAACTTTTCAAGAGGGTCAAATACTAATCAAGGACCATGTAAGAGCCTGCATGGTCATATCAGCTCATGGCGTTGATAAGCTTCCCTTAGACGTAACCCTAGTGAAAGAACCCAGCATGGACCTCGAGCACACCATTTTGCTAACCTCTTGCGACATCTGATAAGTATGCACAATGGGATTTTGTCAGACGACAAGATTAACTTTGGTTCTCTAACCCTTTTAACAATTATAATCTTATTGTCATCTAGTTTGTGCAGCAGATGACAGAAGCTCATAATTATATCCTTGCTTCTCAGGTAATAATACATGTAATCACTGATATTATTATCATGAAAATGTCGGCTTGACTTGTTCTTTCCTCATCAGTATGTCCGTGGACAGAGGGAATAGAGCTCGCAACGTGGAGTCCCACGCTCGAGCCGTGTTGGTGCTTTTTTCGTTTCCTTCCTTTTTTTTTTTTTTTTTAATTCTCTTTGATGAGGTCCGAAACAATGTTTTTACGAGCGGATCAGTCTGGCCGGTTCAACCAGTTAGACCTCTGGTCCCGTTCATTCCCTTGTTCCGATGGGATCAAATCCGGTCAAGAACCGGCTGAACCGGTCCGACTGTTTTGGGTTTCTTCAGTCTCGATATTGTTTTTCATCTGTTGTGAAAAGAGAGATTTTGGTTGCAAAAATGGCAATTCAATCCACTGACTTTTTGGAGAATAGATGTACTCCTCCAACCAACTGGGCTACGAGATTCCTTTAAACTATATTTAGGGGCAGTATGGCTTGGAGTTGGCGATATCTCCTTAAATTGCGACGTGTTTTAACCTCGGTTATCCATAGTTCAGGGTACTGCTGCCGAGAAATCTATGATGAACTTAGACATGTGGGATAGGTTGTGGAATGGTATCACCTAATTTGGACTAGCGACATTAGCAAACACAATTTTATTGGTTGGCTTGTTTGCAGAAATAAACTACCGATAGCAGAGATCGTCGGCCAATGGATGTCTTCAGTTGATATTCAGTGTAACTTTTGCAGAGCTGGTATAGAAGACAGAACACATTTATTCTTCCAGTGTGAGTGGACTGGCAGCATATGGCACAGTATCCTTGCACAACTTGGCATTAGATGTCCTTTAGGAGGATGGAATGAGGCACTTCAATGGATGATTAGGAAAACAAAAGGAAAAGACTTGGCGGCAAAACTCCTCAAGGTATCCTTTTTAGCAACTATATATGGCATTTGGTTAGAGCGCAACTGTAGGCAGTTTCAAGACAACTCAACCGACATTCATTTTATTCTGGCTAACGTGTGTAAAAATGTAAGAGGTAGAGCTTCGCTCTATAAAAAAATCTGCCCTTCCCAGTCAAATGTGGTTTTGGCTACTATGTGGAGACTACCTACCTCCATCTTTTCGAACTACTAGCTTTATTTGTAACGCTGGGGGATGCTCCTAAACTGCTGTACTTTATTTGCTTTATAATACTTATATTTTCCACCAAAAAAAAAAAAAAATTCTTGTTCACACAACGTATCTATGCGTGATTGGTGACTGCATAACGCACTATGTTGTGTATCACTTATTCTATCAATCGTCCGATTTTTCCGGTTAAAGGTCCTGGACCAGTTAAACTGTGTACTGGTGGCCTATCTAGTGTGGCCTCCATTAAGGATTTCAAACATTGGTGTGAAGTAAGTAAAAGCAGTAGGGGATGATTCAGCCATGAAACTAATTTATCCATGATATATCTCTTTTGAATAACGGTAAGCGGGTTTGTTTCTGTCATTTGGGTTTTGGATTTAAGTTTTGTTGGGAGTATTTCTAGAGTAAAATCTTCAATGTATTCGATCAATGGGGGAGTGTGCTCTTAAAATCGTCCGAAAATGCGTGATTTTGCTAAGGTGTGCGAAATCCAATCGAAAAAAAAAGAACATCTCTTGCCTGCAAAGGTTGTGAGTGAACAAAAAGGTTAGAGTCCCAGCTGTTGGAAACAGCAAACAGGAGAGAAAAAAATTCAGCATAGATAGAAATAGGATACGGAACTTTTGGGTCGAGGAAAAGAAAAATGACTGACATCATTTGCGTTCACACTAATAAAAAACATTATCACATGACCATGTCCACACCTCGTATGTTTCGAAGTTAAAATAAGGAGTAAATTATGTGCGTTCATATTTGGATTGCCAACAGGTCATAAAGTATGGGAGTTCGAGCTGTGCATGTTCATAGCAATATGGTACGACAGGATTCTTTGCACAATTTTTCGTCTAATATAATCTATTTTTCTTGTCTGATATACAGTTTCACAAAGTCATATGGACGTACTTGGGAATATAACCTGCTGTCTTAGATTTATATTCGATTTCAAATTGATTGCGAGTGTTCTGATTAAGTTGTGGGCGTTCCTTTCTAGACCTGCATGCTTAATGACTCATCATGATTCACTCCTCTAAGCTCATGTAGGCACTTTACTTATCTTCTTCTGTGTGGGTCAGACACAAATTCATATTGTTGGATCCATAGAAAAAGGCACGTGCAATGCATGCATAGAGGTAGTAGTGTGAACTCTAGATTTGTTGAGACAAAAGTAAGTTCTAAGCTCACATGGAAGAATGCATATTGACAAAAATTTAGAAGTTGGTGAATTAGCTTTTCTTAACCTGTAAGTATAGACTTAGTCATGATTAGTGTCGGGTACAGTGAAAAACAAAAAAAATCATATTTCCAACTCAATTAAGGGTTTTGAATGACCAACGCTGTCAGGTGTCATGACTGACGCATTGAGATTATTACCTAAAATAATCGTGATTCCAAGTTGGAAGTGACGATGATTTTCATCTTGTCCTTTAGTATTGGCCAATGAGAGACGGTGGACTAGAATCAACTCTACCGTCTTGAGCGGCGCGTCGTGGATACTGCATAGATGATCATGAATGCCTACAAACTTGTAAGTGAGAAAGAGCCAATTTTTCAAATAACTGTGCGTTAGCTTAGTGATTCCTGCTCAAAGAAATTCTGAATCTCGCGAGTTGAGCTGGCGCAGTTTATAATATATTAAGTAGTAATGCAAAAACCACATCTACATTTTACATGTGCAATAACAACTCATACATAGAGTTTATAGTCCTGATTGCATGATTATATTCAAGCAATCAATTATCTTATTTTCTTTTTTGGTCGAAATCAATTAACTTATTGCTACGGTTATAATACATTGGGTGATTAACTACCTATATAGGTTGCTCTACTTCAACTTGATCTTGTTGGGTTGAACCATTTCACCTTGGAACTTCAAACGCTCAACTCCGGTAGTCCAAAATCTCTCTCTCGTTATGGACGCAAGGTAGGGTTGGTTGGGTCTGTTTCTAATCTGGTCAGTACTCAACTCTTATATGAGTTATTCAATGTAACTTGAATCGAGTTAAAACAATGTTTCTAACATTCTCAAATTGAGTAATTCAGGTATAATGCTTTGATAAACTCGAACTGAATCAACCATGTTTAATTTTTGTGAAGAAAGCACCTTCCATAGTATGACTATAGCTAGTAGATCATTATTTGGTAAAACCGACGTTATGCTTTTGGGCCTGGAAGAAAATTCTGGACCTCCACCTGGAATTTCAGTCACAGTTTCGCTAGCGGATTGGTGATGGGTGTACTGCCTCCTTTTGTTTTGACTCGTGGCACCCTCGAGGGCCTCTTTATAAGTTTTTCACGGATAGGGACATTTATTGTTCTGGTATCCCGAGGAAGGCTACGGTAGTGGAGTTCCTTTCCTCTGGTGCTCAACCGTCTCATGTTATGTCCACCATGGCCTCTTGGTCTGACATTCTTCCTTCAGTTACCCCCCGACGGCTGCGATCGGTTTGTATGGATGTCTCACCCCTCGGGTGTCTTCTCTATTGCTTCGGCCTGGGATACTATCAGACGCAGAGGGCGGCTTGTCATTTGGCACCCATTTATTTGGGATCGTTGCATTGCCCCCCGGTAGGCTTTTCTTCTTTGGCACATTACACTTAACAGGCTCCCAACTCAGGTAGTTTTGCTTAACTATCGAAGAATTTTGGATGGTGTTTGCGCTCTTTGTTGGTGTAGGCCGGATTCGGTCGATCACCTCTTCTTTGGGTGCAATTTCACTGGATCCCTTGCTCTATTCTAGGCCGCTAAATGTAATTTGGCTTGGCATAATCGTTCGTGGCAGGATAATCTCTAGTGGCCCTTACATTATATTAGTGGCCAGCAGTTTCATCAATGTATCGCGTGGTTTTCTTTTGGCGCCTTATGTCATATGATTTGGACTGAACGCAACCATATTCTCTTTAGAAAGCAGTCCCGTATTGTGCTTGCTCTTAAGAAGCATCTTGTAAAAGTTGTCAAGGACAAGGCCTTGACGTTTAAAAATGTCGATGACACCGCTCGCAACCGGAGGATGCAAGCTAGCTGGGACTGTTCGCCGTCGATGTTTGTCTGATCCGTGGCTGCTGTGCAGTTTTTTTTTCTGCTGCTTTTCTTGCTTTTGGCCGTTGTTTTGGCCTGCTTTCCTGCTGGTGCAGTTCTTTGGGGTTCCTCTCCCCTAGTCCCCGTTTGTTCTTGTCCACCCCCGACACCCTTGCACCTATCTTGACACTTAGTGTCGCTTCATGTATGAGGTTGTTTGGTCGGGCTTCTACTTTGTAATCCGCGCTTTGATTAATCAATGTACTTCTTACCTTTAAAAAAAAAGGTATTTCTAAAGATTAGCTGTAACCGCATAAAATCTTATATGTATAAAATCATCAGATATTGGGGCAAAAAGTCTGGTTACCAATCACTCTTTTAACCTAATTAAAAAAACAAAAACCTAACCGTGCATTATTGTTATTGTAGGAAACAATTTCCATATTCGAACATGAGAAACATGTCCAGAAAATTCTTGAATCACCGATCAAACTGGGTATATTACACTTAGGAACATACCTTATTTCCACAGGTTAAATGCCTTGATTGCAGCCTTGAGAGAGAGTTCTTCTTGTCTTTGCATTCAAGAGAGAAGTGGTGTCCTTCTTCTTGTTTTTGCTTCAAAGTTAAAGAACGCAGATACATCACGTTGAAAAACTTTGCAGGTTATAGGCTGGGATAGCCCAACATGGGTGGCCCACCCATAAAATCTGTCAATTATTAATAATATTTTTATCATTATTGTTACTATTCGCAGCACATATTATCTGTTAGTATTTCCCCTTTTCATTTCATTGTGGTGTCATCTCGCTTTCCTCTCTTTCCCCTCCTTTCTCTTCTACTTAACTAGTAGACTTTTTGACGGAAAAAAAAAAAAAAACCTAGTAGACTAAAAAAAATGTGACCCTACCGGTAAAGGAATTAGGGTGGGTGCGGACGCTAGTATTATAAGTGCGGAATTCGACTCATGCGCTCTGCAAAGAGGTAGAGTAAAAGTAAAGAGGAAAGTTAGAGATAGGACATATAAAAAAAATAGTAGACTTAAAAACGTAATTCAAAAATGCCAAAAAAGTAAGGGGGAGAAAGCTGATCTCTCTCTGCGTTCCGTCCTACCCAGATCTCCGTCATGATTTTGCAGGTTTTCTACAAGCAGAAGAGAAGGCAAGGTCTTGGTCCTATCAAACTCTTACAATGAATTATTGCAACGGGCCGCCGCCTCCATCCGGTTCTCATCTTCATCCATCTCTTTGGTCTTTCAATTTTCTGTTTTCCATTTCTTGATTTTGATTACCCGGCAAAATGAGGGCACACATCTCTTGATTTTAAGTGTCGAGGTATACTTGATGCTCACAGCAGCCAAAATTTTGATTGAAGATGGCAGATCTTTCCGTTTGTAGAGCTTTGGTGAGATGAACTTCAAATTAGGGCTAACTTGGGTTTATGGTTCCATATGTTATTGAGTTTTCCTGTTGGGAGTGTGGCATATCCGCCCGAACCATATCCAAAGGATGCTTGTCCACCGCCGGGTTACCGTCAGCAACATCCCCCTCCGGCATATGCGCCGCCTCCCGTCGTCCAGCCTCTTCCTCCCCCACCAAGACCAACAAAGAGTCAGGCTTCTTGGAAGGCTGGTCAGCCCTCTCTCCCTTCTTCTAGTCAATCTTGAAATGATCATATCTAGTTTGTTTCAGGGTCAACAGTAATCAGAAATGAACAACATCCTTTGAACTAGAATTAGTGAACTATGATCATTTGCAAGCCAATTAAGATGCCGCTTATGTGATGTGTCCTACTCTGTCTCTTTTGTGGCGAATTTACAGTTTGGCCGCTCTTTGTTGCTGCTGTCTCTTGGACGCTTGCTTCTGATCTCTACTCCAACATCGTTGACGAATGGGCTCCTGCTAGCTATCTTTGTTCTGTCTATGTTTGAGATTGTTGAATAAATTTAGGTCGTTTCTTTTCTAAAATGGCATGTATGCCCCTTTTATTTTCATATCAGATCATTGGGGGTGTTCTATCCTCTCCAGCAGCATGATAATGCAATTTCCTGCATCATCTGTAATAAATGAAGCTCAAAGACTTCCTGTCTTGTTCCAACTTTGTTCCTTATCTTTTCTGTTCGCTCATCTAGATCGCATCGTCTATCTGTAATGAAGACGGAAATGCAAATTCTTAAGAAAAGACTTCAACAGCAAGAGCTGTCTGTTTTTCAAAAAGACTACACTTGACATTCGACACACTCGAGAGATTCCCTTTGGAGTTTTCTTATGGACAACCGTCTCGAGCATCATCGTAAGAGAAAGTTCTTCATCGCATGAAAAAGATGGCAAATAAAGGATGATTAAATGCTAGGGTTACAAAAATGGGTTTACCAAATTGGTGTAAACACTTCAAATGTCTTGACAGCAACTTTTGCTCATCTATGTAGAAGCTGATCAAGCATGACACCACAAAGGTAAAGTACTCCATCAAGATAATACCAGTTGTGTCCATACAGTTAATGCCTTAGCTGATTTTCAGCTTAACCTTGGAAGTTAATTATTTGTTCATGTGTTCTACTGTTGAGCAGATCACAGTGTATGCACCCACCATCTTGTAAGATCATGCATACATACATAAATATATACAAACGTACATACAGTACATGGTTAAATGAAAGAAAATGTAATTGTCATTCAATATAGTACACTTGCATTTTGTCAAACTCCATTTGGTGATTTCTTTTATATTTTTCACCATGTCAGTTTTTCCTGATAAAAGATAAATGAACTTTGACCACGAGAGCATCGATTTGTCTATAGGGTATGCCACCTAATAATGACAATATCTTATTGACTTTGAATCTATCAAAAGAGCAAAACGAAAAAATGTCAAGTCATCCAGATAAGATTTTATATATCATACGGACTGCCAATAGAATTTAAATACTTTATTTCATATTGTCACTCCTAGAGAATAAGTCTTATCAAGATCGACCGCTCTTTGTCACATGTTCACACAATTCACTCGTTGACCACGAAAATTAGTAACCTCACATGTTCACACAATTCACCATGCTCTTCCTAATTTTCGAGAATCAGCTTTTAGATGGATGGTAATGTCCCATAGAAAATTTTCACAATGTATCTGAGATGGGGGTCTTAGATATAGTCAAATATATTGAGACCATCATCAATTTGCATTCCTTATCATAACTAACTTTCAGTGATTTTAATCTTCTGCCAAGTCCCAACATGCACATGCCTAGAAGAATTGAGTGAAATCATTGCCTCCATTAATTACCTTAAACTTTTAGAAGGCTTGACAGTGATCTCACAATGAATACGAAAATCGTACATTTCTCGCGATACATTGTTTTAAAGCTCTGGAGATATAATATAAGATGTTTTCGCAAATCTAGTTCAGCTAATTGTTCGGGTCTTCTCCATCATTGGTTTGCATTTCTTGCTCGTTCCTGAACTACCATGTGCAAGATTTTAGCGTGACTTAAAGTTAGAACCCCCATTTTGGTGAAGCAAATGAGAGAACAAAAAGAAATAATCAGCTATTACTAGTTAGAGACAACACGTGTGCTTTTTACCTGGATCTCCGCAGCAGTAATATGTTGTTGCTGGTTGTCTTGCTTCATTTTGTTATAACGCTCGATAACTGAATTAACGCTAAAGAGAAAACATAAGAGCAAATCTCAAATGCTGCATTAGAATGCAAAGAACAGATTTCTTGCAGATTGTTAAGTTGATGAAAAATCCACGGGGCACCTCGTTCGTACTGTGTCGTTATATGCAATCCCCGCATAGATATTAGATTGTAAGAAAACAGATTCTGAGCAATGAAAGTCTAGACATCGAGCTTGAAGAAATTTTACTTCAGGGACAATTTTCCAGAAGTTTTTTTTTTGCACAAAATTTGTATGGAATTGTACGAGAAACGTCTAAGTTTTAAGACAAAATGAAAAACCCCCTCAGTTTCACCAGCACTACTAATTAGTCCAAGGTAAATGGAGATTCGCAACTAGTCGACGAAACTCAATTTTTGAAATACTTTTATCGAGTATAGGTAGAATGATCTAAAGTCTGTTTCTCATTAAAAAAAAAAAATAATTAATGTTGTTGAAATGATTGAAGGGGTTAAAGAGTAAGAAATATTTTCAAGCACGAGATCTAACTTTTTTGATCTCGATCTCGATTCTCGACTAGAGGCTGCAGTTAATTTGACTGAAAAGGGAAATATAGACCACCAATGGATTTCATTTGTCCAATTTTTCCTACCAATTTCTTCTCTTTACCTGGTGCTTGCGTAGTCGTAAAGCTTGCCAGTGCAGGAGAAGATGATGACACCAATTTCCGCGTCGCAAAGAATGGAGAGCTCTTTTGCCTTCTTCATCAGCCCAGTCCTCCTCTTGAAGAAAGTCACTTGCCTGCTCTTCGAGCTACTAATCCTTCGGATCGCAATCTTCCCCTTCACCATCTTCGCTTCTCACCACAAGGGATGACGGTTCTTCTTTTCAAGAAAAGATCAGAAAAAATGATGAAGAACTGGCTGGAAATGAACGATGACGACCAAGAGCAGCGTTTCACGCAACCCCCTTGTGGTTTATTAACTTCAACAAACAGAAGAAGATAAGAGATAAAAAGATTGGGACAATTGCGAAAAAAGTCACAAAACTTATCGTAGGTGTGCCAATTCTGTCCTAAAATTTTTGCATTTATGCCAATTTAATCTATCTGGCCAATTTTGCCTGGAAACCGCTAAACCCTGACATGGCGCAGCAGGCGCTGTCATGGCAATTTTTCGTATTATTATTATTATTATTATTATTATTATTATTATTATTATTTTTCATTTCTTTCTCTCTCTCTTTTTCCATCCCTTCTCCTCCAGCCAGTCGTCGAGGTCCAGCGATCGGCCAGAGGCGAGGGCAGGTGAGGTTAGCCTCGCTAGGGGCGGCAAGATCGGGCCTTGCCATCGGTTGGGCCAGGCTTGCCTCGGGCCGATCGCCGGGTTCGACGACTGATTGGAGGAAGAGGGGAAGGGAAAAAAAAGAAAAGGACAGAAAAGAAAAGAAAATTATTAAAAATTGTCACGTCAGCACTAGTCTTGTCATGTTAGCTATTTCCTACCAAAATTAGTCGAAAAGATTGAATTGATACAAATGCAAAAGGTTTATGACTAAAATTGTATTATTGTTTGTTTCCTAGTTAACATCTTGTAGAATACTTGGTGCGTTGGACAATAATAAAGCGTTGCTTTTGCTTTGCTTAATGCATCGAGGTTCTTTTCTCATTTCGAGTAATGTATTTATTGCTTTGATTTGTTGAGTGGTAAATTCTTGATTGCGCACCCGCATGATCACCTATCATACATTAGTGGCTTAAGGTTAAAATTGACCAATACTGCTTGCACGACATTATCGAAAGGGCATTAATTTAATCTAGCATAATCAAGTTCTTGCATCCATGAATCTTTGGTTTGCAAAAGTAAAATGCACTCCCGCATTTAATTTGGATGTCTAATTGACCCATCACCGATTAGCGACGGTTCCCAAATTAATTGAATTGCAAATGTAAGAATGATTGAATTCAGATTCCAAGTTGCGATTGGTATGCACTTAGGAGAGTCCGTGCTAATCGATGACGTATCTCTTTTATGATGGAAAAATTACCAAAAAAGTTATAAACCTATTACAATTGTGCCAATTCAGTTCTAAACCATTTATTTTGCCAATTTACTAATAAACTTTTTGCATTTGTGCCAATTCACTCATTTCCGACCAATTTTGGCAGAAAATCGCTGATGTGGCGCGGCCGGCGCTGACGTAGCATGACCGACGCTAACATGGATAGTTTTTAAATAATTTTTCAATAGTTTTTATTTGTTTATTTTATTTTTCCCTTTTTTCATCCTCTAGCCTGTTGCCGGACCTCGCCGGCCTCTGGCGAAGCTTGCCCCTGCCGGCCACTGGCCATGGCGAGCCTTGCGTAGCCAAGGCAAGGTCGAGCTTTGGCTTAATCTAGCGAGGCACAACCTCACTGGGGAGGGGGAGGGCGGTGGAAGGCTCGCCCGGTGAGGTCAACCTCGCTGGCCCTCGCCTCTGGCCAGTCTCTAAGGTTTGCCCACCGGCTGGAGGAAGAAGAAAGTGAAGGAAAAATAAAATAAAAAGAAAGAAAGAAATAAAATAAAAAATTTCAAAAAAAATATCAACATATTATTGAAAATTGTTAATGTCAGCGTCGGCCACGGCATGTCAGCGATTTCCGTCGAACATTGACCAGATAGACTGAATTGGTACAAATACGAAAGGTTTAGGATTGAATTGAAAAAAAAAAGGGTTTAGGGTTGAGTTGACACAATTGCAATATATTTATGACTTTTTTGATAATTCTCCCCTTTTATGAATAACCGTTCATGCTCGCTTAATAATTAGCTTTCCCTTTGTGATTTACCTCTAGGAAAGTCGCGATATACCCGAGTTAGGTTGTTAATTTTTTTGACAAAATTTAATGACTTGCTCTAATTTAGATTGGTAGTCTCATATATAAGTTAGTATATTCAAAGCATTAGTAAGTTTTGCAAATAAAAATTGGAAGTTAAAAAAAAATTAATATTTTGAAAATTACGAAAAAAAGTTTCATGAAATTGTAAATGGTTATCAACAAGTTACTTAAATAGATGATTAAAAAGTCACCGGTCATTGTTTTTCTATGTACAGTTTTTTTACGCTTCCCAATAGTTGTTGAAAAAGCTGCATAGAAAAGTCGATTGAAGGCTCTTTTCAACCACCCGCTTATTCTATTATGCAACATAGATGTTCTTGTACCTTCTCACTAAATGAATCATGTGATATCCACTAACACATCATAGAAATGATGGGTCTATGATGACCAAAATTTTATCGAGGATTCCGCATAACACTTCGTACAATAAAAAAAAAATGCCATTAATTCTTCGGCAAATCGTTTTTCATCTAATGATTTACTCGATCTATGCAGATCAATCCTTCATTTTTTTTCTTTTTTCCATTCTAGGGTTCATACCAAGGCATTGTAATCACTCCTTTTACCTCACTGAACTTTCCTTTCATTCGAGAAGAAAAAAGTGCTGAGGAGATTAAATTAAGCGCCAGCATATCTTTCTGCTACAGATGGATGAATTGACGAAACCAAGCTAAGCTGTACAAACATATTCAAATCAAATTGGAGCAGACACTTTTGACAGTTCGTACGATGTTGTAGCGCATCAAGAACACAAAACTGGCATATACAATTTCCTGGTCAGCTTGTGCTCCCGATACTGTTGGGATTATAATATATCACGTTCACACTCAGGAATCGATTTTAATATCTCATAGCTGATTCGTGTTCCCACGTGGGGGTTCGCTTTGTTTGAAAGATCTTTCATATGATTCTTGTCGCTTCTGCATCGTGGATGAACCCTAGCTTTGCAAGAAAATCACTAAATTTCTGCTGGGTTCAAATTCTGTGATTATCATAGGTTTCCACTTAGTTGATATTGAGATGATATTCAAACTTTAAGCAAGTAACCATATTTATAGTTGGACATAAACTGTTGAATGATTTTCAATTTTAAGGTTGCCACTTCACTTTATCCTTTTTAACTCTCTGATCTGTTAGTTTCATCAAAGACAGGGAAATGACGTTCATCACTTCCCTGACATAAACGAGCATAGACAGATGCAAATACTTATTAGCTGCCCGCTTTTTCGGTTCCTTAGAAAACTTGAAATCAAAATGATTATGTAGACGCTCTTGTGGACATCTCTTTTTAAGACGTGCTCAACAAGTTTTAGGCCATTGGAACTTTTGCTTTAACGAATACGAAGTATTTCTTTCGTGTTTTTTACCTAAAGAAGTTTGTCGTGGATTTTGTATCCCCTTTGCCTAAATCCGATGTCCGTCTCTGTCACATAGAGTGGGTGGGATCATACTTTGCTGAAAAAGAAACTAGGTGATGACAATACACTGATCTGTAAGATATAATGGAGTGACATCTTAAGCTCATTTTACTTGCACCAAGATTTAGATCATTAATTTGACACGAAACCGTTCGCACCAAGCTTTGCATCAAGCCATATTGGATAATTGATCAGCATATTGGATTAGATCCGCTTCACACAATTGATAAGAATTAGTAAGGTGTGTATGAAAAAGTTCCTCAGGAGCTTCTACAAATAGCGCCAAACAACAGTGCAGAGAATTTTCAACAATGTGGTCTTCCTCGACAGCCATGTATTGAGCCAGTTTGTTCCCTACTGCAGTTGCAACCTGTCAAAGAGACATGACATGTAAATGGTCATATTTCGCTAGGATTTGGTTTGAGCTGTGTTGCAAGAAGTTAAAACTTACTGCAAATAACCGTGCAAATGTTAGTCGTATCAATCAGCGAAAGTGTGTGGAACTTCCCTACTTACAACTTCGCTGGAATCACTTGTTTTCGATGCCTACGATGCCAATCATAATCTGATGTTATTGTCTTCTGTTGAAGATATAAACAGGATGGGGCAGTTATCAAAAGGGGAAAAGCGAGAGAACCTCTTTATTGAGATCTCCTATTTCTTCATTCAAAACCTGATACTGTGGTAGCGTCAAAAACCAGATTGTTAGGGCAGAGTTACTACATGAGAAAAGAAAGAAAAACAATGCTAAGAAACTAAACTCTGGCTTTGAAAGAGGTTTAACTCAAATTAACTTCTTAAATAATCCAAACAATGCTAAACGAAGAATAATGTTCAGAATTAAACAGTTAAACTCACATTCAATCATGACATTGCGTTACCACAGTAATGTGAAGGAGTTTGAAAAATTTTGAGATGATAATTTATATAGATTCTAAAAAAGGCATATCTGATTTTCTTTTATGTCCCTGCTTATTCGCAATAACTTAATTGTCCTACGCAAAACGACAAGTCACATACTTTTCCGACGCGCTTGTTTACCTAAAAGGTTGAACGAAATTTGGTTTTAACCGGGTCATAAATGCATAGGGAGAAGTATATATACCTTTCTCATTCGGACAGCCTTCAAGCTCATCTCCAACTGCTTCTCTAAATTTTGCAAGTCTTTTATGCTTAGGTTGGAAAGTTCTTGGCCCATCAGATGCCTGCACATTTATATAACAAGGCTGTGTCGTTGTGCCTATATATTTCTCATGTCCTGTAAATTTGATTTGGGACTATATAGAAATATCTTTGGGGCTACATATTGACAGAAACCACAAAACGTCCAGGAAATCAAGGCAATCAATCTAAGAGCCAAAAAGCATCAAGTAAGGCCTGCCATAGTGAGATTTATAGCCATTATACACAGAACATCAAATTACATAGCCGATCGGCGGTTATAGATCAATCAAAAGGTATCATCTACTGCCCTTTCGTGAAAGGAAAAACCTTCTAATCTGAAGCGCACACTTACTTTCTAGTGTGATCAGTTGAAGTGATCTAACTTATACCAAAGTAAGTGGTTAGGGCGGTTTACTAATGTGTGTCACTGCTAATAACTTAACAGTTCTCTGGTTAAGACATTCAAACCAAAACCTAGCCCAATTCATCTAATGAAGATTGAGTTCTTGGTTATAATTTGTAATCACCTGCGGTATTCCTGCATGTCGAGCAGTTGCTGCCTTAAGCCTGCGACCTCCCTTTGGCAAAGCTAGCATAATAATCAAGAGTGTTTAAGTTAAGCCTCATGTTGAAGCATCAAATTAAGCAATCAGCCTTCCCAAAAACATCCGGGTAAGCATAAAATTAAAACATATGTGCATATATGTAATTCGGGAGAGAATCGGTTCATTGAGTTAAATAACCGGTTCGAACTGGTTCCTCGCAACACACATTTTTCATGTGCCAGGAAGAGAGCATGAGTATGTTTTTTTCATGGCTAGATCAAACAGAATTCACAGGCTCGCCTAAATAAATTTTAAAAGGGAATCCCAAGAGAACAAGGATGAACATGGCTCTATCTGGAAAATAGACAAGGAATATAGCCATGATACACATGATTACCTCGAGTTCTTCGATCGGATTCTTCTCTCCATGATGACCTTTGGATTTGGTGTAACGGTCGATTGTGGACCTCATGCTGATTCAGTTGGATTTAATTTGAAATTCACATGTTAGTATCTACTAGAAATATTGGCGATAGCAGATGTGAAATGATTCGCAATCCTTACAACAGAATAGGTAAACGAAGAGCTGCTAAAAGAAATGACGTGGTGCGACTAGAGAGAGAGAGAGAGAGAGACCTAGAGCTGGAGAATTCGTGGAGCTTGCCGGTGCAAGAGAAGACGATGACATCGACCTCGGCATCGCAAAGAATGGAGAGCTCCTTGGCCTTCTTGAGCAGCCCATTTCTTCTCTTTGAGAAGGTCACTTGCCTGCTGACCGAGCTGTCTATCTTTTGGATCACAATCTTCCCTCTGCCCATATTGATCTGCACTCTTTCTCTAGCTAATCTCTCTACTAAAATTTCTCTCTTGTTTAACTGATCATATATCAACGCAATAGCACACCAAGAACGAGCTTAGCAGTCAGCAGATCCACAGATCTACTACAATACTTCTCAGAAATCTAGGAGATTACCTCGGACGAAAGAAAAAGAATCAACTGGAGCTTGGTAATGAAGCAACCCAGAAAGCTAGTCAAAGGTGTTGATCTGATCAACTAGTGGACCATTAGAGATCAGAGAGAAGGACACCTCATATTCAAGACAAGAAAAGAAGCCATCTCTTGGACAACTTTTTGATTCATATACCCATTAAAAATTGACGTACACAGGGCTCTGTAAAACATCGGACAGAGGAAATAATTATGTTACAGAGTAACAAGGGGTATGGGCCACTGTTTTGGACTTATTATGACCGTCAATGGTGCTCCGCCGCTATCATAACTCGACAAATCAAATCTTTAATCGTCTGAAAAGTCAATACATGTGTTTGAATCTCGAATTTCAGTAAAAGATGGATGATATAAAAATGACTTAGTAGGTACAGATCACGACAAGAAATAATTATAAAATTCATCTCTAGAATCCATTCAGCGATGTCAAAGACTATTGCACCCTTTCCACGGAAAAGAAACAAAATACTCTTAATTAGTAGAAAGCCAGAAAGAATTGATCAACTTGAGCCCTTGATGTAAGCTTCATAAGAACTGAAGTCGTACCCACCACAACTTCATCAAACAAACAGAAATGAGAGACAGAAACAAATAAAATAAAATAAAGCATTTTGCACTTATTAAATTGGGCATCTAAGGGTGCGCATGGTAACACTTCTGGAAGTGAATTTCTACTCCAAAAGGAGCAGAAATCCGCTTGGTAATGTAACTTCTGAAGCGAAAATCCATTTGGTAAAAAATTTTACTTTTGAAAGAAATTTCTACTTCTAAAGTGATTTTTCACTTCTGAAATTGTTTTTCCTTCAATTTAAAAAGTTAAAAAAATTGTTTCTCAACTCAAGAAGAACTTCTCGCCTCACCCTATTTTCATTACGCCCTCACACTCTTTTTGACCACGCCCGCCTCCGCTGACTTCCACCACCGCCCACCGTTGACTGCCGCCGCCTGTGACCACTGCCACCCGCCGCCCATCACCGATCTCCACCGGCCGCCGCCCGCAACCACTGATAACAGCCAACCATCACCCACCGCAGACCTCCATCGCCGCCACCTGCCGCCCACCACCGCCCACCGTCGACCTTCACCGGTTGCCGCCCACAACCTCCGCCACCATTCGCCAACCTCCGTCGGCCGCCACCAACCATCGTCGCCGCCGACCACCCCCCACCGCCGACCTCTGCCCACCACCGGCTGCGACCACCGCCGCCCGCCTCCAACCACCGACCACCGCCGCCCCCCGCCGCCAACAGTTGACCACTGCGCCGCCCGCCGCCGCAGTCTACCGCCGACCTCCACCAACTGCCGCCGCCGAGTCGTCGTCTCTGGCCGCCGGATTAAAAAATAAACAATAATTTTTATTTTTTAAAAGTAAATAATATTTTTTGAATAATAAAAATTATTTTTTAAAGAAATTTAAATTTTTTAAAAATGAAGTAGAAATTTTTCGGCAGCCGACAATAATTTTTCATATAAGATTTTGTGTTAATAATGTTTCAGAAGTAGAAATTTTCAGCCCTTACCAAACGAATTTCTCTAATCAGAAATCAACTTCTGGAGCAGAAGTAGAAAAATCAACTTCTGCTTTTGAGTAGATGTAGAAAAATCAACTTCTGGTCTGAAGTTAATTTCTGAAGCAAGTGTTGCCATGCGCGCCCTAAGTATTTTCCCTCTCCCCATATTGATCTGCACTCTCTCTCTAGCTAGTATTAATTAAATACTCGGGCAATTCGATATGTGTAGATGATCCACTCGAGCGAGCACAAAGAACAAGAACGTGCTAAGTGCTATGAACATTATGTCCGTATTTTAATTATGTCGGATTTTAAATAAGGAAAATTAAAGGGTTGTCAAAGTTGTAACAAAATTCTTGTGGACTTAGATTGCGGTGTATACCCATGCTTCGAGTGGAGTCTTGTCGAATATCTAAATTCGTTCCTATCAACGATGCAAGAAAGTAATGAAAATTCGCACAACACAAGAATTTACGTGGTTCAGCAGGGGAGATGTTCCGCCTATCTACGTCCACGGGGAGATGAGATCTGTTTCACTAATAACGTAGAAAAGTGTACAGTCGCTCTTCTCACCCTCTCTCTCTACCATAGAGACCTGTTTCGCCCTAAATACATATAGCGAAACCCTACATGGCACAAATTACAAAATTGCCCACATAGCCTAAAATATTTAACTTTCCCATACAAATCATGCTATGACTGAACATAAAACGCCTCTGGCGGCTCCTGGGCGCTGCCCCTGGACCCCCGCCGGGGTGGCCCCCCCGGACCCCCGCCCGCTGCCCAGTCGTCAGGGGGCCTTTCGGAACCGCCTCATAATCTCTTGGATAACAGAATACAAGACATCAACCTTAACAATCTCCACCTTGGCTTGGATTCTGTAAAGCCACATGTGAAAGAATATGAAATATAGATGTCTTCATCCCCGTACCTCCATAAGAGGTACACTCCCGCACTCATTGAGTGCGTCCCTCACCTTCAACGGCGAGTTATATTAATTGAGCCCAAACAGGACTCAAACTTCTCAATAGTGACTGGCTTGGTAAAACAATCTGCAGGATTGCTATTTGTGTGAATCTTCCTCAAGTGAATGTTGCCATCTGACACAAGCTCCCTGATTTTGTGAAACCTCACATCTATATGCTTTGTTCTTGCATGAAACACTTGATTCTTGGCAAGATGTATCGCACTTTGACTGTCATAGTGTAACACCGCGCCTCCTTGCTCTAAACCCAACTCACGAACCAACCCAGTCAACCAGAGCCCTTCCTTAGCAGCTTCTATAGCTGCCATGTACTCTGCCTCTATAGTAGACAATGCAATTGTGGACTGGAGCATCGCCCTCCATGAGATAGATCCACCAGCTAATGTAAAGACATATCCTGTAGTAGACCTCCTCCTGTCTAGGTCACCAGCAAAGTCTGAATCAATATATCCCGCTAGCTCCTTCGAACCTCCGTCGCGACTGAACATAATACCCAAATCCGCAGTCCCGCTCAAATATCTAAAGATCCACTTGACTGCATTCCAATGCTCCTTCCCTGGATTACTCATGTATCTGCTAACAACACTGACTGCATGAGATAAATCTGGCCTGCTACACACCATAGCATACATGAGACTCCCAACTGCGCTAGCATAGGGAACTCGAGACATCTCCTCAATCTCCTCATGTTTTGTGGAGCATTGCTGTTCAGATAACCTGAAGTGGCTAGCTAATGGTGTCCTCACTGGTTTAGCCTTATTCATGTTGAAACGCTCAAGCACCTTTTCAACATACCTCTTTTGAGATACCCAGAATTTACCTGCACTTCTATCTCTATGAATTTCCATACCAAGGATCCTCTTAGCAGTACTAAGATCCTTCATCTCAAACTCATTATTCAACAAGGATTTTAAAGAGACAATATCATGCATATCCTTAGCAGCAATGAGCATGTCATCAACATAAAGCATCAAAAGAATAATCGAATTATCATCTGACACTTTAAAATAAACATAGCAATCATACTCACTTCTCAAATAGCCAATTGGCACCATAAAAGAGTCAAAGCGCTTGTACCACTGTCTCGGAGATTGCTTAAGGCCATAAAGTGACTTCTTAAGCAGACAAACTTGATCTTCCTTTCCTGGCACTTTGAACCCGTCAGGTTGCTCCATCAAAATCTGTTCCTCCAAGTCTCCATGAAGAAATGCCGTCTTCACATCAAGTTGCTCCAGCTCAAAATCAAACATGGCTACCAAGGCAAGTAGAACCCGAATGGAAGTGTGCTTTACTACTGGAGAGAATATTTCATTATAATCTACCACTTCCTTCTGTGCGTACCCTTTAGCTACAAGTCTAGCCTTGTACCTTACTTGCTCATTCTCAGACACTGCATCTTTCTTGCGAAAGTCCATTTACACCCAATGATCTTTCGCCCTTTAGGTTTCTCCACAATCTTCCAAGTCCTGTTTTTCTGTAAGGATTTCATTTCTTCCATCATAGCTGACATCCATTTATCACTATCAGCATCAGATATCGCATCCTAATAGGAAGATGGATCGCCTGTACCTACTGTGAGGGCATAAGCAACTATATCCTCAAACCTGTATCTCACAGGTGCTTTGTGAGTACGTTTTTCTCTACCTTCTGCGATGGTGTAGGTATCTTCTACTGTCTCCTGTGATTCTGGTGAGTTACTGGATGATTTCCTTCCTCCCGCTATTTCTGGTTTACCTGACTCTACCTGCACAGTAGATCCTTCTTCACTTCTGCCATCTGCATGTGAACTATTATTTGCCTTCACCATGTCAGAATCATTAAAGACAACGTCCCTGCTAACCACGGTCTTCCGTGCATTAGGATCCCATAGCTTGAATCCTTTCACACCTTTCTCATAGCCAAGAAAGATGCACTGCTTAGACTTTGAGTCTAACTTGGAACGATGTCCACTTTGTACATGAACATAGGCTGGACAACCAAATACTCTCAAACCAGAATAGTCAATCGAATTACCTGCCCATACCTCCTCAGGAACTCTGCATTCAATGGCTGTAGATAGAGACCTGTTAATGAAATAGCATGCCATATTAACTGCTTCTGCCTAGAAACTTTTACTCAGCCCTGCATTCAGCCTCATACTCCGAGCCCTTTCCAAAAGTGTCCTGTTCATCCTCTCAGCTACACCGTTTTATTGTGGTGTATCTGGTGTTGTGAAGTGACGTGTGATCCCTTCAGCTCTACATAGTTCCAGGAATGGTGTGTACCTGTATTCCCCTCCATTGTCCGTTCTCAAGCACTTTAGCTTCTTTCCTGTCTGCCTTTCTACTTCAGCCTTCCACTCTTTGAATTTGGAGAAGACTTCGTTTTTTTGCTTCATGAAGTAGACCTAGACTTTCCTTGAGTAATCATCAATGAACGTCACAAAATATTCGGCTCCACCTTTTGATTTGATCGGTGCAGGACCCCATACATCGCTGTGGACATAATCAAGTACATCCTTGCTCGTATGCTTTGCAGTTCTGAAACTAACTCTGCTCTGTTTCCCGAAAATGCAGTATTTGCAGAAGTTCAATTTGCAGCTTTTGACACCTTTTAACAGCTTCCTTTTATGAAGCTCCATCATACCCCTTTCACCCATATGCCCTAACCGCATATGCCACAGATGATTGTCATCTGTATCGGACTCTATAGCTGTAGTCACAGATGCTCCACCTGTTACTGTACTCCCTATGAGCTTGTATAAACTTCCAGTCAACTCTCCTTTCATGACAACCATAGCTCCCTTGATGACTTTGAGAACTCCACTTGCTGCTACGTACTTGCAGCCATTCACATCAAGCGCACCCAAAGATATCAATTTTTTCTTTAGATCTGGAACGTGCCTTACATTCACCAAAGTTCTGACTATACCATCAAACATTCTGATTTTAATAGTCCCTCTTCCAATGGTTTTGCAAACTGCATCATTCCCCATTAGAACAGATCCGCCACTGTATGACCGGTATGAATCAAACCAATCCCTATTCGGGCACATGTGATAAGAGCATCCAGAGTCTAAAATCCATGAATCAACGAACTGATTCTTACCTGATGATATAGAGAGAAGATCTCCATCATCACCGTCTGAGCTATCAGCCACACTTGCTTGATTAGAAGTTTTCTCGTGATTCTTCAAGTCTTCCTTTCTCTTATAACAGTTTCTTTTCAGATGGCCTTCCTTCTTGCAATAATAACAAGAGAGTTTCGTTTTACCCCCTCTTGATTTCGATCGACCCTTATTCCCGGATCCCTGCTGGATTGTTCTTCCTCGTTCCTGCTCCTTGACTTTTCCGATGAGACCCTCACCCTGTGCCGTAGCACTGTTAACCCTCTTTCTCGTATCATTAGATAATAGGGCAGCAGTGACCTCATCTGTCTCAAGCGTCTCCGTTCCATACAAGAGTGTCGTTACCAGATGATCATAAGATGCTGGTAGCGACGATAGCAGTAATAGGGCTTTGTCTTCATCTTCAATTGAAACCTCCAGACTTGCAAGTTTACTCAGAATCTGGTTGAACGTGTTGATATGTTCTAACAGATCTGAGCCTTCCTCCATCTGTAGAGAGTATAACTGTTTTTTCAAAAACAGTTTGTTCGTTAGGGACTTGGTCATATAGATGCTCTGAAGTTTCGTCCACACCTGCGGAGCCGACTTGAGATCCACCACATACTGCAGAACCTCATCAGATAGGTTCAATCGAATGGCGCTTACCGCCCTTTCCTCCATCTCTACCCAATCTTCATCACTCGTTTCTGGTTTCTTCCCTTTCCCCAGCAGCACTTTCGACAGGCCCTGCTGAATCAGAAGATCCGTCATTCTTCGTCGCCAGAGAGTGAAGTTGTTCTTTCCATTAAACCTCTCGATGTCGTACTTGACACTCGAACCCTTTCCTGCTATCTTGATAGCTTGCCGAACTAGGCTCTAATACCAATTGTCGAATATCTAAATTCGATCCTATCAACGATGCAAGAAAGTAATGGAAATTCGCACAACACAAGAATTTACGTGGTTCAGCAGGGGAGATATTCCACCTACCTACATCCACGGGGAGATGAGATCTGTTTCACGAATAACGTAGAAAAGTGTACAGCCGCTCTTCTCACCCTCTCTCTCTACCATAGAGACCTGTTTCGCCCTAAATACATATAGCGAAACCCTACATGGCACAAATTACAAAATTTCCCACATAGCCTAAAATATTTAACTTTCCCATACAAATCATGCTATGACTGAACATAAAACGCCTCTGGCGGCTCGGGGGCGCTGCCCCCGCGACCCCCGCCGGGGCGGCCCGCCCAGACCCCCGTCCGCTGTCCAGTCGTCAGGGGGCCTTTCGGAACCGCCTCATAATCTCTTGGATAACAGAATACAAGACATCAACCTTAACAAGTCTTATTTTGGACTGCTTTAATTGGACACCTATTTTAGATGTATACAGTCGTGTAAACTACTACTGCCCAGATAAATTGAGAAGGCCTTTCTGCTTTAGCGTGGACCTTGCCATCTCCATACCAGTTCTATTCTTCCTTTATGCGTCTCCATTTTGCTCTAGGGTGATACTAAATACCAATATCTTCACAAAACTTAATATACTCCCTTGAGTTGAATTCTATGCCCCTGCCGCTCCTTAGGAGTTTGACTCCATGACCACTTTAATTCTCAACGTGGTTCTTGAATTTCCTGAAAATAGAGAAAACCTCTGATCTTTTGTCGAAGAAAGTAGACCCACGTCATTCTTTTATAGTTGTCAATGAATAGGATGAAATATTTATTCTGATCGGGTGTGGGGGTCCTCATAGGACCACACACGCCGAAAGTACTAGTTCTAATGATTTTTTAGCTCTCCATGTATTTCCTAATGGGAATGACTGTCTTTGTTGTTTTTTTAAGAAGATAGCTATAAACATGAATCATCAAATTGAGCTTTCATAGCTATATCTCTGACATATTTCCGTCGAGTAGGAAAGTCCCTATTCTTCATCTTAACAAAGACTACATTATTTCACATTTGTCATAAATAATGCTAGCATCTCCTATAAAGTATAGAGAATACCCACTTTGCATCATTTGGCCCACGCTCAGTAGATTTTGTGCAAGACTAGGGACTAGATATACATTGGCGATAGTGCCTTTTCGTATGACATCGACTAATGCACCGTTGCTCAATTATACTTGGGATCACATCAATGTATCAACATTGGTGAATATAGATTCATCCCCCGTCATAAGATTCCTACACCTAATATCAGTGAACCATGTATCATTTTTCCTATCATTTGCCGCTTGGCCTGCGTAAAATGTATCGTCTTCACTTTCTTTTTCTTCACCATAGTTGGCTCAATAATTTGTTTTCAAGGGACAATTTTTTTCTACGTGGCAATCTTTTACAAAAGCGGCATTGTGGTTTATTTTTAAACCATCGATCTTTCTCCAATTGATTAGTTTTCGTGCAAATGCCACAAGGTATATATATTTTTCCTTTTGAGTAGTTTCTCCTCTTTTATTTTTCCACGAGATCCTTCCACCATTTTCAGATTGGGTCCCGCTAGCATGACAGTGCGACAGTATAACGGTGGAATGCTAGGCATAATATCGAGGTGGGTCCCGCCATGATTGCTAAATATTTTTTGCCATTCATAATACTTGCAGTTGAGATTGCACCTTATACTGTTACATTGTCAGCTTATCAAATCTCTTTCAGATTTATGAGACCATATGTTTATTTTAGACTGAAAGGAACTTTCAACTAAATCTTCAACTTGTGCCATCAATCTTTTTCAGTATGCTTCTAAAGAGCCAATTAACTCACTTAGTAGTGACAATAGGGTTGTATTTTCGCGACACTAATATTTTTTCTACGACCCTATGCTTGGTGATTTCATCTCCATAGGCTCTCTTCTGATTAACTAGCTCTTTCAGTCTTCCACAATATTCTTGAATGGTTACATAATTGTTCATTTTAGAATTCTCAAATTCCCTTCCTAAAGTTTGAAGTTGAATAGTACGTACCTGGGCTGGTTCCTGGTTCTACAAACCGGGAATCGACCCTTCTAGTCCGGTTCCCCTCCAGGGTGGTTACCGGCCCATACCGGAACTGATCAAAAGCTGTATAAATAATCAAACATGAAACAAATTTACATGATATCTCTGCTTTTGGATACTTCTTTAGCTACCATTAATTTAAATGGTAAAAGAGTTGGCTCATCTCTTTTTGGTTTTGGATTTCAATTATGTCGAGAGCACTTCAAGAATAAAGTCCCGAATGCAGTAGGCCAGTACGAGGGACTGAGCATTTAAGACCGCCTGGAAAGGTGGTTTTGTCAAGGGTACATAAGCTTGTTTCGAGCTGTTGGAAACAGTAAAGAGGAGGTAATGCCCCAACCGCAGGCTGCAAGCCAGTTGGGGCATTACTGCATCTATTTTCGATTGACGACCGGCTGACTCTTCGGTTTTGCTGGTCCTTATTCTTTTGGCCGTATGTTTTGACCATTCTTAATTGTATATATTTTGCTATTCCCGTACCGCCCTTGCACTTGTAGTGACACGTTGTGGTGTGCGGTTGGGGTTCGTCTTGTAATCCGCGCTTTTTGTTTAATATAATTCTTAACTTACCAAAAAAAAAAAAGAGAAGATAAAATTCAGCATATATAGGAATAGAATATGGAACATTTGGGTTGAAGAAAAGAAAAATGACTGAAATTATTTGCGTTCACACTATTAAAGAACATTATCACATGACCATGTTCACACCTTAGTGTTTCATAATTAAATATGGAGAAAATTATGTGCGTTCACATTTGGATTGCCAACAAGACAAAGGATAAAACATGGGACTTCGAGCTGTGCATGTTCATAGCAATATGGTACGACAGGATTCTTTAAAAAAAATTGTTGTCTAACATAGTTTTACAAGTCATGGGGACGTACTTTCAACTAGCTGTCTCAGATTTATATTCGATTTCAACTTGATTGCGAGTGTTCTGATTGAGTTGCGGGGGTACCTTTCTAGACCTGCATGCTTAATGACTCATCATGATTCATTCCTCTAAGCTCATGAAGGCCCTTTACTCATCTTCTTCTGTGTGGGTCAGATACAAATTCATATTGTCGGATTGATAGAAAAGGCATGTGTAATGCATGCATAGAGGTAGTAGTGAGAACTCTAGATTTGTTGAAATAACTTTTTGAGACAAAAAGCAAGTTCTAAGTTCACATGGAAAAATGCATATTGACAAATTTTTGAAGTTGGTGAATTAGCTTTTCTTAACCTCTAAGCATAGACTTAGTCTTGATTAGTGTAAGGCACAGTGATCCCTTAAAAAAAAAATCATAATTCCAACTCAATTAAGGGTTTTGAATAGATAATGCTCTTGGATGTCATGGTTGACACATTGAGATTATCATCGAAAGTAATCGTGATAATAAGTGGCCAATAACAAACAATGCACTAGAATAAGCTCAATCGGCCTAAGCCGTGATTCGTGGACAGTGACTACGATGATCGTGAAAGCCTACATGCTTGTAAGTGAGAAAGAGCTAATTTTCAATTAATTGCGTGTCAGCTCAATGATTTCTGCTCAAAGAAACTTTGAATTCGACTAAGTAATGTATATAAGTTATCTTTTTTTGTGAATCTTACGAGGTGAGCTGACACAGTATATCATATAACAAGGTAGTAATGCATAAACCACATCTACATATGTATAAAACGATATACATGTCGACACATACAAGAACTTGCGTGGCCTTATAGTATCACGCATAATGTAAGCGTACATGTACATAGAACTTATAGTCCAGACTATACGTGATTATTTGTCACATTTTATCCCAACAATATTCTTCAGCTTGCATTTGTTTTCAAATGCTTTTGAGAACGAGACCCGAAGGGGCGTTGCTGCCGTGGTTAGATGCTGCTTCGGCCATATAGCCGGTGCGATGGCAATGCCCCGATCCACGTGACTGCAGGAGAGGGATCAATCTTACCCTCCCGTGAGGGTTTATCAGTCAACCGATTCAAGTAAGGATTGCGGGATTTCTCCCATTGTTACGAGATTAAAATTCTTTACAACTTTTTTAAAATATACTTCTCTGATTAGCTAGTTATGGCACCCCATCATATCCAGTTGATTTTGTAACTACGTTCTCGTATGTGGCTGGATTCTTCTACTCATTTCAAAGCCCGTAGTGATTACTTGAGAGAATCTACATAGTTTTTTTTTTTTTTTTGGGGGTCGAATTCTACATAGTTCATTATCTTAAATTTTTACTGGGGAAATGAAATTCATTGCTTCAGCACAAAAGAATTCTCAAAAGATCACTATTTGCTGTACATGAATCAAATACTATTACCGTTGATAATTATTTAGCGGGATGATGGAAAAATCATTGTCACTCCACTTAGCGGTATCATTGTCACTCCACTTAGCGGTACCTCCGATATTTGGAGCAACTTTTCAGTTTTACAAGTATACGCTTACTTCAAAAAAGGCCAAGAAAGCAAGTGGGGAAGAAGGGCTGATCTCTCTCTTTCTCCATTTCGTTGTACCCAGATCTCCGTCAAGATTTGCAGGTTTTGTAAGAGCAGAAGAGAAGGCAAGGTCGTGGTCTTATCGAAATCTCAGGATGAGTTATTACAACCAGCCGCCGCCTCCATCCGGTTCTCTTCTTCTTCCCTCTCTCGTTCTTTCGTCTTTCTGTTTTCCCGTTTCTTGAATTTGACTATTCAGCAAAATGAGTGCTTGCATCTCCTGATTTTAAATGTCGAGGCATATTTGATGCTCACAGCAGTCAACGATTTGATTGAAGACGGCAGATCTTTAGTTTCTTTTTAGAGCTTTAACCAGAGTTTTGTAAGATGAACTTCGAAATTAGGGCTAACTTGGGTTTATGGTTTTCCTTGTCAATGTGTAGCATATCCACCAGGACCATATCCAAAGGATGCTTATCCACCGCCCGCTGCATATCCACCACCGGGTTACTCTCAGCAATATCCCCCGCCGGCCTATGCCCCACCGCCTCCGGTCGTCCAGCCTCCTCCCCCACACCAAGACCAGCGAAAAGTCGGTTTCTTGGAAGGCTGGTTAGTCCTCTCGCTCTCTCTTCCTCTCTGGTCAATTCATGAAATAAATTTTCAGATTTCATATGTCGTTTGCTCAGGGTCAGTAGTAATCAGAAGAAGAAAAACAGCCCTTTAGTTTGAATTAGTGAACTATGATGCAGCGTTCTGATTGGATATTGACAAGCCAACTTAAAGCGCGCTTATGTGATGTGTCCTACTATTTTCTTTTTTTGCTGTGAATTTGCAGTTTGGCTGCTCTTTGTTGCTGCTGTCTATTGGACGCTTGCTTCTAATCTCTGCTACCAACACCTTGTGGAATGGGCAACTGCTAGCTATCTTTGTTCTGTCTATGTTTGAGAGTATTGAATAAAGTCGGGTCGTTCTTTTTCTGTAAAAGGAAACTCACCATGATGTTGAATTGATAATTTCATGTATGTCCATTTTAGTTTCATATTAAATCGTCGGTTGTGTTCTATTCAATTCAGCAGCATGATACTGCAATTTTCTGCATTATCTGTAATGAATGAAGCTCAAAGATTTCCTGTCTTCTTGCAACTTTGTTCATTATCTATTCTGTTCAACCATCTTGATTGCATAAGCTATCTGTAATCGAAGACGAAAATGCAAAATAATAAGGAAAAACTTCAACTGTAAGAGCTATGCTGCATTTGCTTTGCATCATCCCAAGAGAAAGTTCTTCATCGCAAGAACAAGATGGCAAACAAAGGATGAGTAAAGCTAGAGCTACAAAAATCGGTTTACAAAAATAGTGTAAACACAGCAATTCTTGCTCATCTAAATAGGAGCTGATCAAGCACGACACAACAAAGGTAAAGTACTCCATCAAAATAAAACCAGTTGTGTCCATACAGTTAGTGCCTTAGCTGATTTTCAGCTTATCTTTGGAAGTAAATTATTGTCTTATATGTTCTACTTTAAGCAAATTACACGTGTATACCCTTACCAATCTGTGTGGGATCATGCATGCTTACATACATACTTACATATATACAAACGTAGGTACGGTAGAAGTTCAAGTGAAAGAAAATGTTATTGCCATTTGGCAATTTCTTTTACATTTGTTTTTGCAAAATCAGTCTTTCCTGACAAAAATATTGAACTCTACCTCGAGAACGTGGACTATTCCATAGGGCGGGCCACCTAACGAAGACAATATCTTATTGACTTGGGATCTATCGAAGAAGTAAGACCACGAAATGTCAGGTTTTCTAGATAATTTTTTATATATCATATAGACTGGCCAGAGAGTTTTAAACACTTCATTTCATATTGTCACTCAATACATCTTATCAAGATTGATCGCTCTTTGTCGCATGTTCACACACGTAATTCGTGGACCACAAAAATCAATAACCTCACGATATCGCAACTTGAATAAATCGTTCCTCGAGAATAGTTTAGTAAATCGGGAATTTAAGTTGATATACACTTCCAACATCTAAGTGATATAGCTTGGAGTTGGACTAAATCGTAGCACAACTCCTAAAAGGAAAGAAGATGGGTCACATTCTCGAACTCAGTAGTCCCAAAAACTTAGTCATTATAACGATATAAACACCCACCAAGATCAATCGTAACATAACAGACGATTTTATCATTTATTTTACCAGGTGTCGGGGGGCAGATTTAGTGCTAGGGTTTTATGCTCTACCAAGCATTAGAAAAATCAGTGGCAGTTTTGTCATTCCGCCAAATGGTGATCCAAAATTTCAAGAACGAACTTATATAATTTCTATTCCTCACCCCTAGATAGAACCTTCTCAAAGACAATCACAGGCTACTACTGCTTTCTTCTTCTTCTTCTCGCTCTGATCATTTGAATACTTTCTTTCTGTTTTGTTGTGTGTGTGTGTGAGAGAGAGAGAATGGCTGGATATGACTACGGGGGGCCATATGGAGCTGGTGGGAGGTACCCACCGCCAGCTCAGCTGTACAGGAACCCGTTCGCGGCCCTGGCGCCGTCCTCCTTTCCGCTGGGCACCGATCCAAACCTGTTCGCCTGCTTCCAAATGGTGGACCAAGATGGAAGCGGCCTGGCTGACGATAGAGAGTTGCAGAGAGCTCTTTCTACTCATAACCAAAGCTTCAGCCTCCGCACAGTTCGCCTTCTCATGGGCCTCTTCACTCACACAAACACCAGAAAGATTGGTTGACCCCTCTCTCTCTCTCTCTCTCTCTCTCTCTCTCTCCCTCTCCCTCCAAGTTGGGAAAACCCTAATTCGGTATTTAATTTCCCACAAATCTTTGAAATGCTTGATATGTTGCAAGGCCAAGGGAATTCACGGGACTATTTCACTGTCTTCAAATGTGGAGGGTAAGAACCCTAACTTTTTCTCATAACCTTTGATCAGATCCTCTCATCTGTAATTATAATCAAAGGAAAATTGTTCAGGGGACATTTGAGAGATTTGACAGAGACATGAGTGGGAAAATTGATGGGCCGGAGCTGAGGGAGGCACTGTTGAGCATGGGGTTTGTGGTGCCACCAGTGGTGGTTGACTTGCTGGTCACTAAGTATGACAAATATGGAGATGGAAGCAAGGCAATCGAATATGAGAACTTCATCGAGTATGCTCCCTCTTATATCTCTGTTGAAGATATATTTGCCTTTTCCAAATAGTTATTTTAGAATTATAAAAAAAATTCTTTGTTTTCCATGGTTTTATCTCTTGCAGGTGCTGCCTCATTGTCAAGGTAATTTCCTAGCTTGGTAGCATTATTAATTACTGGAAGAGTAGTATTTTTTCACTAATTACTTCCAAACACCTCTCTGTTTTGGTTTGGCAACTCTTCTAACCAGCTATCTATTCCTGATGCCTCATAAATGAGACAACCTTTACAGGTTGCTTACCGAATGTTGTTATTTAAGAACTAGTTGTGTGATTATCCTATTTATACCATAAATATGTACGTGATTGATTGTGGAGAGTAACAATAACCACCGCGCCCGTGGCTCTGGATCATGGAAAAAATAAAAATTTGTAGTTTGGTATATACCTTAGTCTTTTTGTTCGTTTGTTCGCTAAATTCAAAATGTGAATTGTTGGGAATGCGCAACAGAAGTCCAATACATTTACTCGAGGATGATCGTTAAGAGAGAGCTCAAGTCTGAGCCCATGAACATATCCAATTAGACTCGCCTTCACTCAAAGGTTTAAACCAATAAGTTATGGGTTAACTAATGATTTATCAACAATCACCTCTTCACGTTTAAGCTTAGTGTTAGGTTTGTTCCTTCTTAATTCAAGTATCTTACTCACAAGATGTCTCAACTTGAATATCCAACGCCCACCTTCAAATATTCACCAAACACCAATAAACATTGGGAGTGGCCATCATCAATAAGCTTTGATATCATTTATAGGGAGCGCATAATAGAAGTCTGATACTTTAACCTAGGAGATTGACAAGGGAGAGCTAAAGTCTGAGCTTGTTAATATATCTAGTTGGACTCACCTTTACTCGAATCCTTAAGTCAATGAATTATGAGCCAATTATGATATATGTTAATTGCTCAAACCACATCAATTCACTAATGTCAGCCAATTTTTTTTTTTTACACAACTCACATGTGTATCTCAACAATTTTCCCCTCATGTGTGAGCTCAATGTTAGGTCTGCTCCTAGCTACCATTTTGCATCAATACGTCTCAACCCAAATCCCCATTCATCGCCAACTAGTGAAAACATGTCTTTCACCCATGGTCTCCTCCTGGACCAAATCTTAATGGTAAACCGCACCCGGCAACTGTGAACATCCATGGGATTCCTTGTTGAGTCCAACCCACCAACCAACTATTAGCTCTGATACCATTTGTTGGGACGATACATCAAAAGATTAATTCCTTATGTTGGGGAGATCACCAAGATGGAGCCTAAATTTAAGCTTATTAACCTATCCAGTTGGACTCGCTTTCGATGAGTTATAGGCAAGTTATGATATATTAACTGCTCAACACCACACAAATTCGCAAATGTAGGATTTTTTTAACTCAACTCACACGTGTATTTCAATAGGGACAATCCAAAAATAGTTTAATTGTACTCTATTTTTGTTCCAATTGGCTTATACCAATACCAAAAGGATAGAACTAAGTACGTCACTTATATGCACCTAGTATATTGACGTGTTCATTTGATCTCTATGTTTTAGGGATTAACCGAGAAATTCAAGCAGAGAGACACGATGCATTCTGGTTCAGCAACATTCACTTACGATGCCTTCATGCTCACCGTCTTGCCCTTCCTCATCGCATAAAGACCAGAGTGTCTGGAATTTGGACCGTATTTTCGAGTGCCCTCGTTTCATTTAAATGTACTTGAGAGTAAATGGTGCATGATGAGAGTCGTTGCTTTTGTGTGCTTTCCGATTTTTCTTTCGTTTTTGCTACTTTCATCGCCATTTCCGGCAATAAGATGCATTGCAAGTACCCCAATGGAAGTTAGCTGCAATTTGCGGAATACTATCTGTTGCTGATGTTTGAGAAAGTCTTTTGATATCATATTTTTGTATAAGGCAGTTAATTTCAAAAATATTCGGAGAATCTTTATTATGGAATGGAGAACGTTTGATCACACATTGACTTATATTGATCAATAGGTTTATTCATTCTATAAGTAAGAATTTGTTGCATCAGCAGGTGGACCAATCCTGCATACAGGCTCTCAGAAGGTTAAAAAACTGTTAACACGGAATGCATTTCAAGCGAGTTTGCATTTCAAGCCAGGTATTTGGGTGAAATATGAAAATGAATTGGAAATTATTTTTTGTTGCTTGGAAAAGAAACGTTTTTTTTTTTAAAAAAAAATTTCCTAGAAAGAAATGCATTATCCATGTGATACAAGAGCTACGCAAGTTTTCGAACTACATTACTATTCGTGTACTTTTCCTAATCAAAGTCCTTGAAATTTTTAATTTGTCTCGGATAGTCCATGACCGTGTATAAAGATTATGATCAAAGCCGTCCGGCTCCAAATCCGGTTAATTGAGCTGACGTGTTTGTTAACAATAGCAAGAGTTTTAATGTGAAAAAAAAATTAAATGCATTATATGTGATGAGAAAATTCATTGCTCAAAAGTTGGTCGTTGGTTTTAAGTTCAATGAATTAAGCAATAAGTCACGGCATCAGACTTTTCCCTTCCCGGCTTCGATGAATCCAAATTTGGAGCCGCTAGGAATTTATTAGAAAAGACCTAAAATGCAAGTTCAATGACTTGATTAGAGAACTTAAAAACCCAATGACTTGTCTTCAATATTGAAATTCGCGTTGGGTTTTGCTTTTCACATAGTAGAGATTAAGTCAACTTATCACCTAAATGGGGGAAATCCACAAGCTTTACCTAATAAGTGGAGGCATATTTGGGTTGGATCAGATTTAAAATTGGGAGGACAATTTTCGGATTGTAGAGTTTTTTTTTTTTTTGAATGTAATGAGATGATTTTATTATTACCAAGTCTCAAATACCAATCCGCTGCTTCTAAGCCTACTTTTTGTTCTTGAGCTTGGAAAAAAATTCTTGATCTCCACTCGGATTTTCAGCACCTGTTCAGGTGGCGGCTTGGCAATGGTCGCTCAGTGTCTTTCTAGTTTGACTCTTGGCATCAGAAAGGCCCTCTCAACAAAATTTTCTCTGACATGGACATCTATCGATCGGGTATACATCGGAAGGCAACGGTGTCAGACTTTACATCCTCTTCTGGTCACCTATCACGTGTAACGGCCACCTTCGCGTCCTGGTCAGAGCCTCTCCCTCCTCTTGATCATCAGGGCAGTGATCGCTTTGTTTGGCAGGGTCATTCCTCTGGAGTCTTCTCTATTGCTACTGCATGGGATCACATTCGTCGCAGAGGGCAGGTTGTGCCTTGGCATTCCTTCATTTGGGATCGCGCTTTTGCCTCTCGACACTCCGTTCAATTTCGATTTTCTCCATCGTGTTTTGGTAGCAGACTTTCGCTTCGATGACTTTGATAGCAATATATGCGTGTCATCGCTCACATTGGATTGCTCATCAGCAACGTGTATGGACTACACTATATATACACGACGCGGATCCATGAGCGATCGACAAATCGGGCTATCCTAAAATTAGCCATCGAACTGATTTGTCCAGCCAATGTGACAAGGCATTTCAAAGGGTACTAGACGGAAAGGTACAATAAATACAACGTCAAAACCTATGGACACCCAAATCATGCCATTTCCATCAGCACGTCTCCTCGTCATAACGTCAGTGTGTTCGCTCCTTTTTCCCCCAAAACAGAAAGTGATCTCGGGGAAGCATCTAACCTTAAAGCATCAAAACCAGTCCACACGATTTGCCTCCAAGATGAATAATCTATTTTGCTAGAACATGAAAAACGAGTTCTTGGCTATGCATGATAGGCACTTGGATCATCGGACGGCAATCTGTTGACCGTTTCAAATTGTCATATCGAAAATCGAGAAAGTTGTATTAACGCATTTTTTTTTGGTCGAAGTATTAACGCATTTACCGAGGTGTTGAGGGGGCAGATTTAGTGCTAGGGCTTTCTGGTCCACCAAGAAATTTTTTAAAATCAGTGGCAGCTTTGTGATTTTACCAAATGGTGATCCCAAATTTCAAGAATGGACCTATGTAACGTGTTTTCTTCACCCCTAGATAGAACCTGCTCAAAGACAGTGGCACGCTAGTTCTCCTCCACCTTCTTCTTGCTCTGCTCCTTTGAGTACTTTCTTTCTTCTTGTGTGAGAGAGAGAATGGCCGGGTACGGCTATGGTGGGCCATATGGATCTGGTGGTGGGTACCCATCGCCGGCTCAGCCGTACGGGAACCCGTTTGCGGCGCTGACGCAGTTGTCCTTCCCGCCGGGCACCGATCCAAGCCTGGTCGCGTGCTTCCAAATGGCGGACCAAGACGGAAGCGGCCTGGTCGACGATAGAGAGCTGCAGAGAGCTCTTTCTTCTTACAACCAAAGCTTCAGCCTCCGCACAGTTCGCCTTCTCATGTACCTCTTCACTCACACAAACACCAGAAGAATTGGTTGGCCTCTCTCTCTCTCTCTCTCTTTGCATCTAGTTTGTCACATGTAGAATGATGCTAAATCGAGGAGGGAGAAGCAAAAGCATGGTTGAAAATGCCATGACATTAGTAAAGTAGTTACAGTGCAAGAAACTATGCACGGTGAAAAATGCCCAGTAATGAAACTAAGCTTATAAATGCTTAACGTTTTGCAGGGCCAAGGGAATTCATAGGACTATTTCACTGTCTTCAAATGTGGAGGGTAAGAACCCTAATTTTTTTTCTCATAATGTTTGAGTAGATCCTCTCATCTGTAATTATGATCAAGGGACGATTGTTCAGGGGACATTTGAGAGATTTGACAGTGACAGGAGTGGGAAAATTGATGGGCCAGAGCTGAGGGAGGCACTGTTGAGCATGGGGTTTGTGGTGCCACCAGTGGTGGTTGACTTGCTGGTTACTAAGTACGACAAATATGGAGATGGAAGCCGGGCAATTGAATATGATAACTTCATCGAGTATGCTCCCTCTTATATCTTTGTTAATTATATACGTTCCATTTTCTAATAATTAGTCAAGAATTATTAAAGATTTTCTTGCTTTTCCATGGTTCTATCTCGTGCAGGTGCTGCCTCATTGTCAAGGTAATTTCCAATACAGAAATGGTATACCTAAGTCGATGACATATATACCATTAGTATATTGACGTCTTCCTTTGATCTCTGTATCTTAGGGATTAACCGAGAAATTCAAGGAGAGAGACACCATGCTTTCTGGTTCAGCAACATTCACTTACGAGGCCTTTATGCTCACCGTCCTGCCCTTCCTCATTGCATAGAGACTAAGGGTGTTTGGAGTTTCGGATCATCTACCGCTAATTCGAGTCCGCTCCTTGCCCGCTCCTTTCATTTAGATGTACTCGGGACTATGGTGCATGATTGAAGTTGCTGCGTTTGTGTATTCTCTAATTTCCAGTTCATTCGGTACTTTTGTCGCTATTTCCGGCAATAAGATGCATTGCATATACTCCAATGGAGTCAGTTGTAATTTGAGCGAAATCACTATCGTGGCGGTCTAATTAGCATCGGGTGTCTTACGTTTCATGGCCTTTTTTCTTTTTATTTTTTCCCTATTTCCCTTCAAAAGAGAAAAGGTAAAAAAATTATAAAATTTGTCCACGTCAGCGCCGGTTGTCATATTGTCATGTCTTGTCACATAAGATAGTCGGTCAGCTAAAATTGGCTGGAAGAACTGCATTGGCAAATTGTTAAGACTAAATTGGCCAAATGAAAATAAAAATAAAAATAAAGGTTGAATTGACATGCCTACAACAAATTGAATTATTTTTTCTACTTTTTGAAGACGTCAATTCGGCCCAACTTTTTTGATTGTTGACAAGACTTATCCATAAAAAGTTGTTTCCAGTTAAATTCGTAGTTATGCTACTTTAATTTACAACTTTCCTCCGGCCTCGTGGCTTGAGTGCCTTCCTCTCAATCCCTAGGTCAGGAGTTGGAAAGATGGTTTTGACAGAGGAGAGGGAGAGATTTGCAATTCCACCATATTCAATATCTCATGTATGCATTGATGTTTCAAGACATATTTACGGTAGGGTAATGACACTGCAAATATGAACTTTTATCGCTTTTACTATCGAGTATGTAACTTTTTTTTTCCCCATACAATCAAGTATCTCAGTTTTTCAAATTTGGCTCAACATGAGGCTTCCACTAGAATTGCGAACAGAAAATGCCGTGTACATTAACGACATTAGATAACCTTCAATCGTTCACATTGGCGTCCAATATGATTTCTTGAGAAAATGCCATATTATTTGAGGCATATTGGATGATCAAGATTGTCCAAGTCAACAATCCCTCTCTCTTCTCATCAACAAACACCTAAATTGAGGTTCCGTTCGTTTCATGAAAAACAACTTTCAAGAAAATATTTTTCGGATTTTCCGGTGTTTGGTTCACGGAAAATAAACTAGTCAAGAAATTTTTTTCCACCAATGCAAAAAACATCTTTTTTTTTTTTTTGAAAAAGCATTTTGGAAAGTGGAGAAAATGATGTCCTCTTTTTGAAGAGAGGAAATCATTTTCGCTCCTCTTTCTTTCACCCAAACCAAGAACATACTCCTCCGTACACTCCTTTTAATTATATATATATATATATATATATATATATATATATATATATATTTTAAAATTGAATTTTTAATTTTTTTTCTTGTTCTTTTTACTGATTGGCGAGCTTCGAGTTCGACCCCGCCAAATTTAGGGAGGTCGAGCCTCATCGGCCTTGGGCGAGCTCATCTGTCGCCTATAGCTAGTCGCCAAAGAAAAAAAGAAAAGACAAGAAAAATAAAAAATAACAAAAATTCAAATTCTTTAAAAATAAAACGAAAAAAGAAAAATCAAAAGTAATTAAATGGAATGCAAGGAGGAAAATCAAATCAGATTTTCTATATCAAACGGCGGAAAACATCACATTTTTTCTCGAAACAAAAGGAGCCTAAGGCTCTGTTGGTTTCATGAAACATGTATGATTCCAAAGAATGATCATCTATACCGTTGGGAAAAATGAATGAACGAATTTTTTTTGTCATCGTTCACGAAGGTGTTTAGACATAAAAAATTCGAATTAATAAAAAAATAAAAAAATAGAAAAAAATATTATTAAAAGGAGTCCATAGAGGAAATCAAATCCGATTTTCCATACCAAACGACAAAAAATATTTTCCGGGTCTTTTTCATAGTTTAGCCAAACACCGGAAAACATTGTAATTTTTCTGGAAAATAACTTTCCGGAAAATATTTTTCAAAAACCTCGCATTTTTTCGAGAAACAAACAGAGCCGTATTGCGAATCCTTTGTTCTTGACTAGTGATGGGAAAGAAAAACTTAGTTATGTTACTGATATCATTGTGACTTATGTACATCCGAGTTGAATGCAAACATGAATAGCTTTGATTTTGTGCTGTTGCATCAAACAAGTTTTTGATGCACTAAGAAGATTGAACTATTATGTTCCTAAGCATATGAGGGGATGCTTCGGAATAATTTTGATGGTATTGCAAATTACATTTGTCGTAGAGAAGTAGAGTTTGTAGTTGGTCCTCAGAAGACTAGAAGTGTATTTTGGCAGTAGTCTATAATCTAGAATAGATAAATTAATTTTTAGTGGGACACTAAGGGCGCTAATGATAACCATTCTCTTTCCGGGTCCTATTTCTAGCTAGAAATAGATTTTTATGTTTGTATTTCCTGAACGAGTTTCCGAGCAGAGATGCGTTTGATAACGACACAGAATTTTTGTTTCTGAAATAGTTATTTGTTTGATAACAGCATGAAATTTCTACGGCTGTTGGCCGTTGGGCCTTGGCTAGCGACCGGCGGGTGGCGACCGACGGACCGGAGACCGGTGGATGGTGAACAGGAGCCGGGGCAGAGACCGACAGTGGGCGACCAGCGGCCGGTGAACGGCGATCGGAGACCAGCAGATTGCGGTTGGCGGATGGCGAATGGTGAACAAGAGCCAGGGTAGAGACTGACAGCGAGAGACCAGCGGCCAGCGAACGGCGACCGGTGATCAATGGCCGGCAAATGGTGAACGGCAGAACAGAAAAAATAGAAAAATAAAAAAAATAGTACTATTGTCATGCGTGCCCTAAGTTGCAAAAAAAAAAAAAAAAACTCTTAAAGGTGGAAAAAGATATTCAGAAATAAATATTTGAAAAAAAGTTTCTGAAACAACTGCTGGGGTGGTTAAGAAGAATCTCTTCTTTTGCTGGCCTCTAGATCTTCTTTAGAGTACAGATGCCAACTGTAACAACTATCCATCGATTCCAAAAGCTTTTACTAGTTGAGATGTCTACATATTCATTTGATTATTTGAGCAAGTGATCCCCAACAACACCCGCAGAAGAATTTGCAGAAGTGGTAGATGCTCTCCCTTATTTTAATTGATCATATTATCGACAACTTGCAATATCGAGATGTCGCTTAGCTCGTTCTTTGTTATTGAAACATGGGAAACAAGAAATCAAGTCTGAAAATCATGGTAGGGCACGAGGATAATTAATCATGGACAGCATTGTCCCAGGATAAAAAAACGCTGTCTGGCTCGTCATCGGCAGCAGGTGCCCACGACAATGCAAGCAAAACGAGGCAGAAAGAGATCTTGGCAGATAAACATGGCACGTTCTGCTTAAGGCAAAGTAAACAATCATGCGTTCACACTCGTAAACCAGATGCAGGACTGATTGTATTTGGAACCCTAGATCCTCGGTCCCAAAAAGTAGCGGCCTATAACTTTTTGTGTTCACACCTGATTTGTAGTTAAATAATCTGGACCATATGTACTAGTTTTAGGCCAAAGTAGTGATGATTTAGGGTTTCTCTGGCATGTGCGACGTTCATGTTTATGAGCTGTTTATATGTACATCATCATCTTCCCTGCATTTTGATCTTTCTACCATTGTTGTCTAGTACGAAGTAATGCCATTTGACACACTCACTCCGACAATTCATTACTTGTGTTTCACAAATGTGCAGTTTGTTTGAGTAATGAACTCATCGGGCGCGATAATATTTCCAAAATAGGGCAAAGGAACAAATATACTTCTAAATGCTCTACTACGTACTTTGAAAGTAGCAAATGCTTAAACATTTTAGTATTCTATTTTCACATTGCAAAAGGTTTTCTAATTCTCCTAATAAGTACGGTGAAAACGATCATACCTCATAAATACGCTAGGTTGCATTTCATTAATCACCCAACCTCACAAGTCGATAAATCAACCCTTAATTACTACTCCTATCGAAGAAGAATATTAGCTATACACAGCACGTGAATGCATACTAGAGGCACTGATTTGCCACTCAATGTTGGCATCAAAACGATAATTACCAACCATAGCATCTCCAAAAATCTTTGACGAAAACTGGATCCTTCCACTAGTACCTCTGGCATGCTAAAGTATTAGTACCCCTCGTCTTGAACATAAGCAATTTTGTATCACGGAAACTGACACAAGCACACTATTCTTATTGGAGAGCTTAGATGATTGCACTAATTGAAAGCCAAGACCTGGTAGAATTCATTGACGGTGAGTACCAGATGCCGAATCCAATAATAATCACCTCCCTTGAAGCTAGAGTTCAAGAGGAAGTGCAAATCCAGAGGTTATACAATGGAGAAGGTCAGATCGCTCTCTGCGGGGATGGATCATTGCAACAATCTCAGAAGAAGTTCTTGCTCAAGTAGAAGACTTGAAGGCATCTGTCCAGGTGTGGTTAGCCTTACAAAACATTTTTGCCAAGGTATTCGAGGAACGCGAAGTTTTTTTTTTTTTTTTTTGGTAAAGGTAAGAAGTATATTGACAATTCAAAGTGCGGATTACAAAGAAAGAGAACCTTCCGCACAACCTCGCACACGAAGCGACACTAGAACATGTCAAGCCGGGTGCAAGGGTGACAGGGGTGACCAAAGCAAGAAACCAGGGGGGAGGGACACCCAAAGAACAGGCCAAACAACGGCCAAAGAGTAAGAAAGAATAATTCCTTTGTTTTAATGGCTAGGTGATCAACATGATTCATTCACTACATCCATGTCAATGCCTCCTATGCCAACCTTCTCTGACCTGATTTTGCAATTGCATAGTTTTAAGATTCCGTTGACAAATAAAAGTTCCTTAGCAATTCAATAACGGACGAACAAATTCAACATTTATTATATAGTAGTCACATTTATTGAGCAAGTACATGGGGGAGAAACAAATTCAACAATAGTTCATTTCAATTGACATTGGTCTAAGACTCTAGTTGACTCTAAGGTTAAATGCATGCAAAAGCTATACGTCGTTTGTAATTCTACACCGCATGGATCCACTTTTTTACATACACCATCGTAGGAATTCATTTGTCAAGATGCATATCTCTGACATTCCCCGACGACCATAACCATCTGCCATCAAATTCAACAAACAATGAATTGATCATGCAGTTTTCAATCAATAATGTCTGGTTCATAATGGAACAAAGAGCAACATGGAATATGAATGGTATCTATAAGAAAAACCAATTTCTTCAAAACCTATTAGGCAAAGCAAAGGGCTTACCGTTATCCGCTTGCATTTTTTTGCACATCCAAAAGATAGGGCTTTGGTTGCAAGCTTAATTGGAGAAGGATACGTTCAGGGATGTCATCTTTGTCCGGTATTGCTTGAGCACTCATCTGGCTCATTTCTTTACTCGAACTAGTTTCTGCAGAAAACTGAGACAGAGGAACCAATTTGAGAGATACTGATCAGTTGGGGAAACCATTGAGTCCAAGGTTCAACAATTACAAGAAAGCAACATGATCCCAACACGGTGAAACCCTATCTTAGGAGTTTGAAAATCTTTTCTTGAGAAAAAACTTCTAGGTGTTTGTAGAGACATGACGTCCTTATTAATCCAAATCAGTAATCAACGGTTATCGTATACTCGAGTCCAAGCAAGTCCTTCCCATGTTCAGGAGTGACTTGTCTATTATGTGACAAACAGTCTCTATGCTGATTCATGTGCATGATGAATTGTCTGATGTAAACAAAGAAAATTCTAAGTGAAGGTAAACGATTCTCGGATTGGTCCAAAGGCTTTCAGGAAAATGTATGTACCTCCCCCTTGAATTCGATATAATCTCGACTTGTGACTCTCAATTTCTTCCGCAATTCTACATTTTCTTGTTCAACGTCATCAACCTGCAAATCCTCAAGAAATCAATTATGTACAGGGATGAAGCAGTACTAGCTTAGGATAATGAGAGAGAGAGAGAGAGAGAGAGAGAGATTCCATGTCAAACCTTTCGCTTTAGCTCCCTCGTTTCTTCCATGAAACTCTGGTCCTATGTAGAGGAACAGTAAGGAAGTATTGTAAAGTGAGAAGACAAATCAGGATATTTCTTGCATAATAGAAGATAGGGTCTTCATGTATATTACCTTCCTCGAGCGGATATTCTTCAAGCCCATTTCCAAGACATTTTCCAAATTTTTCAAGTCCTCCAAACTTAGCTTGGAAAGCCCTTCTCCCATCAGTCGCCTGTGTGCTCGATCCCAGTCAAATTTATTGCAAATACTGAATCTTTTGACCAACATTCAAGAAATACTCTAATCACATGCATTGTTCTTGTCAACATTATTAATGAAGTATTGCATGTATTGATTTGAATTTCTATCATAGGTTGTCTTACTATGATTTCCTTCACTTCCAAGTGTGATCAATGGTACATATTAAACTACTTTCAGTTATAGTATTAGTGGAGCTTAGCTTATGTAGCTTATTTGGAGTTCTTACTACATGCCAGTCATTGCCAAGTAGAAGGAATCCCGGTCAGTTGGAAAATGTAACTTGTAACCAAGTAACTAATCATGGGACAAAGCAAAAGATGTACCCGTTGCATTCCTGCAGACACTTCAGCTGTTGCTTCAAGCTCTCGGCCTCCTTTTGCAAAAACTAATGGAGTCCAATTAGTGCACACAATTAGACTGATGCAAATAATTATGACTTTCGCATATGGATGCTGCTCCGTCTTGTTCGGAAATGTGTAACATAAAAATTGGTGGAAGAGGATCTTTGAAAGCATTTCAAACATAAATTCAAACGATTTACACGTCTGTCTATTACTTTATGCTACCAATTTTGGCATAGATTACCTTGCTCCTCTTTTTTCTTTTCTTTTTTTCTTTCTTCATCTACAAATCCTCATTGTGTTTGCACTAAGTGGTGGTGCGTTAAGACTAACTCTCAGTTATAAGCTCCATCTACCTTATATAGTTGCACCATGCTCTACCTATACGTCAGTTTTTAGATGGATGGTAGTGCCCCATAGAAACTTTTATATGGTATTGGAGCTGGAGGTATTAGTTCTAGTCAAATTTATCAGGATTGTCATTAATTTGAGTGATTAATTCTTTGGCCAAGTCCACAAGCACGCGCCTAGAAACTCCGAATCAAATCACGCCTCTATTAGTTACCTTAAATTTTAGAAGGATTGACAGTGATCACAATGAATGCAAACACTATACATGTCTCGCGATACACTACTTTAAAGCTCCGGATTTACAAAATAAGATCTTTTGGAAAATCTATTTCAGCTAGTTTTGTGGGTCTTCTCCAACACATTCGAATTTCTTGTTCTTTCATGAATTCCCATGTGCAAGTGTTTGGCATGAAGAGAGCTTTAGTTTGTAGGTGTCAAATGGAGTGTCGACAAAAGAAATAATTAGCCACTACTAGTTGGAGAATACATGTGTGATTTTACTTGGTCTTTGGGCATTTACCTGGATCTCCGTAACAATAATATGTTGTTGCTGGTTCTCTTGCTTCATTTTGTTGTAACGTTCGATAACTGACTTCATGCTACCAGACAACACAAAAATTGAACATTCTCAAATGCTGCATGAGAATTCAAGAACAGATTTCATGCAGATTATTAAAGGAAGCTGATAGCCTGACAGTCTGACAGTACTGTTAGTTATTTCTGACCACACGATCTCTCAATCAATGAGTGCTTTATCCAAAATATGTGGTGATGGTGTGTGGATCTACGGTTTAGATTGTATCGTCCTTGACAGTACTGTCAGGGAAGCATTTCCCATTGTTAAATTATGGCAATGCCCGCATCTCTATTTAGATTGTAAGCAAGCAGATTCTGAGCAATTGAAGTAGTCAGCTTTCAAAGACTAGACATCGAGCTTGAAGAAAAATTACTTTTGTGGCAATTTTTCTAGAAGATTTGTTTTAATTCACGATACCTGTATGGAATTATACGAAAACTTCTAAGTTTTAAAGACAAAAATGAAAATTACCTCGGCTTCGCCAACAATATTAATTAGTCCAAGGTAAACTGATGTTCGAAATTAATTGATGAAATTCAACTTTTGAAATACTTTTCCCCCATATTTTGTTATAACGGAATGTTACTGAAAATCACTAGCTCTGTTTTTCCATAAAAAAACAAAACTCGTTGAAATAATTGAACAGATGAGAGAGTCTATACATTTTAAACACCGAGATCGAACTATTTTGATCTCGATCTCGACTAGAGGCTACAATCAAGTGGATTAAAAAGGGAAACATAGATCAACTTTGTATTCCACATGTCCAATTTTTTTTCTACCGAAATTTGCTACATATTTCCTTTTCGTTTTACCGGGCACCAAAAGGAATGCATTTGTTGATGGAGAGAGAGGGCTGACCTGGTGCTTGCGTAGTCATAGAGCTTGCCAGTGCAAGAGAAGATAATGACACCGATTTCAGCGTCACAAAGAATTGAGAGCTCCTTCGCCTTCTTCATCAGCCCAGTCCTTCTCTTGAAGAAAGTCACTTGCCTGCTCTTCGAGCAATTAATCTTTCGGATCGCAATCTTCCCCTTCACCATCTTCGCTTCTCGCCACTTGTAACCAAATCTTTTTAGATCGGAAGGGGTGACGGTTCTCTTTTCGAGAGAAAGATCACGAAGAATGATGAAAGAAATTGGCTGAAACGAAAGATGACGACCAAAAACGGCGTTTTCACTGAAATCCCTTGTGCTTTATAAACTTCGAGAAGCGGAAGAAGACGAAGGATAAAGATCGGTAGGACTTACATGTTCTTGATTAGGTCTTGCTTAAATGGAGGGCCTTCCTTGGGATGGGAGACTGAAGAAAGTCGTCGGTCGACTTGAAAATGGCTTCTCAAAGTGCAGCTCTTCGTAGGGAAGGCTGCGATTTGAAGAGGGTTATGTTGAGGGGGAAAGAAACAAAGGCAAAGTAAATTATTTTAATGTGGCAAAGTTTTCTTTTAATGAGATGGGTTTAGGTATCGGATCACAAAGCCCATCGTTTCGAGGCTTTTGCATGAAATTAAAACCATTAAGATGGTGCAGAGATAGATAAAGAGAGGGGTCCATGTTTTTTTTATGTGAACAAAGATCCACTGATGCTAATGTTGTTAGGATTCGGCACACAATCACAACGAAATAAAGCGTAAAAGCAAGAAAGAAAAGTTGAGACACGAGATTTTATCCTGATTCACGCTACGTCCAATAGAGGATTCCACTATAATTAGTACATCGCACCTCTTGTTACATCACTAAATTACAAGCGAAAAAGAATATATATAGAAAAAACATCGTGCCTTCCTGTTGATGGGAAGTATGAACCACATCCAAACAAATGTAAGCATATTGTCTTGGACACCTCTTTTTAGCATTTGATTCATATAAATAATTATATGTGTACGAGGTTTTGGTGTATGGCTTCCTCTTTGTAATTTGCGCTGTGAAAAGTCTATATACTACTTACTCTACCCAAAATAATAATAATAATTATTATTATTATTATTATGAAAACTCATTAGGTTTGGGCATTTTTTTTTTTAAGTGAACATTTGATGGAGTTGCAGCTGGACCAGTTCCCCATCATGTGTTCTATTATCATTGGATATATACTTATCCAATAAAAAAATTTGTGCGATACATAATGTGGCCAGGGGAAAAAGTATATATTAAATTGGTACAGTGATTTTAACAGTTGTGTGGCTATTACTAGTCCCATTAAGGGAAGGCTTTATGATTAGTTGGTTCTACTCGGGGGAGGTGTGAACTTGGCTCTGCAAGAAGACATTGCTTGCTATGCACCTTATCTTCAAAATCTTGTACTATACATGGTGCAAACATCAATTATTAATCTTACACTTCTCAAATCTTGCATTAGTACCGACCAAAAAAATTAATCTTGCATTAGTTACATGTTTAATTAATTGCGAAGGAAACTAATTGAAGTTTTTTCTGCCATCCGAGCTAATCAACTCACTAACAATATTTTTCACACATGAAAATTGAAAGAATATGTATTAATTTGGGTCATACTCCAGCTTTTATAGAGATCTACTCTAAATTTGACGTTAGATGATCATGAAAAGCATATAACAAGAGAAATATCCAAGTTACATAACTTTATGTTGACAGCACAAATTTATAAGAGGTTGTAAAAATTATGTCAATATCTTCAATTCTTGACTCAAGATAGTGCATATAGGTAATCACGCAAAAGGCAAACCTCAGGGCAGCCCACTTTCACCTACTTCCCTTTAATTGAATGGTATTACCTCTGAGGGTTATAATTCTTAAGGGATTTGGACATAGAAACACTTTGATTCTGGCGTCTCTAGAACTTCTAGCATAAAAACATTCCTCCTAGAGTAGCTGTTAATATGAATAAGAGAAACTCTATGATAGTCATTTATGTATATTCAATGTACTCTACGGATGTTATGTTGTCTTTCCTATTTATGGTTTTGCTTCTTTTGAGGGGGTTTTTAGGAAATTAGGATCGAGTTCCCAAATTTCTTGTCTCACTGCTCAAAACGGACATTTAGTCAACAAAAGAGTCCTAATCTAATTTGGCTGGTGAACTTGCCTTCCCCACTTCTACACCAGATTACATCTTGCCACCTTCACTATACAACACTCATAAGAAAACCTCAATCCCTCCGGCGTCTTGTCTATGAAACAAAGAGTTCACTTTTACAAGCTATATGTTAGGTGTTATAGTATATATTGGGTCAATGTCGCGAACCGGGTCAAAGCTCATGTGATGTGACTGCCGGTTACAACTTAACATATTCATATGTATATAGTGGTGTCGATATTTAAAATCACGAGGGCAACAAGTTGTCATATACCACTTCACCGGACGTGATATGCATGACGCTTGCCCACCACTTTTCAAATCGACAGTTGTCATGCATGCATGCATCGGGAAAAGAATATTAGAAATTACTTTAGGCATGTATTATTAACTCATCCGATAACGCCTGATGAAATTTGATTCTCCATTCTGCTGTACTTTACATATATTTTTTGATATCATTGTAAGTTGCCTTCCCGAGATAAAGGCTTTTCCACATTTGGCTTGAAGTAATTCAAAAGAAAGAGGAGAGTTGGGTGCTATCTTAGTCTCCTGAGTGGCAAGACACTTTTGGCAAGAACGGGACGGCAAGATTTCAATCATCCCTAACTAGATAAAACCTGCGACTATTATTTTACAATTGATTTCTGCTCTATCTTCTCAGATGAACCTTTTGTTATAAAGTGGTATAATAAGTTTCGGACCCCTTTTTCACTAGAGGGTGGTCCATTGATACCTTGTTTGTCTCTATTCATGTCTCGTTCATAATATTCGACATTAGTGCACTTACTTTGTGCCATCATGAGGCCACTCGTGTCATCTTACGTTGTTTCCCGCCATCTCTCGGCAACTTAGTTTTGAGTGGGCCTGTTCCACATGAAAATAACTGGTCGACTTTTAGGTTTTCACATCTTCAAACCCAAAATTAAAACCCGTCTCAAGACACCTTTAGTCAACTTTAGAAAATTGTTTTCAAGTGAACACTTGTTTAAACTTCTTCTTTTGCCTACCAAATACAAGAAAAAAAACTTACTTTCAAAAGCCTGGGCAAGGGCTTGACCCTTGTGACCTGGGCGGTGCTCGCGACTCCTTTGACGATTACTATTCAACCTTTGCTCTTTTCTAGTTGCCTAAGGTCGTCACTGCCGTCGGCCCTCTCCTCTCTGCCCAGGTTGCTACTCAGTCCTCTGGTGCTGCTAGTCCTATGGCTGATCCCGCTGCCGCTCGGTTGGTCTCGTCATTGCTAATCCTTGCTGGTCGGTGTCCCTGTTGTTAATCCTTGCGAGTTGCCGCCACTCACCCGACGTTGTGCTAGCCCGTCGTTGGCGCCGTTCGCCCGATGACCCCACTGTTCGTCGGTTGCCGGTCCACACCGCAATCTCGCCTGAGGCGAAATTAGGTAACTTGATATCCAATTTAGATTACTTTCCTATTTTGGAACATGTGATCTTTCAATAGACTACCTAACATATATCCCCTAGCATGTCTTTGTTGAGGATACATTAATTGGGGAATCTAATTTTTGAGCCGGAAGATTGGACACCTAATTAAGTCTTTCCTCTTTTGTACGTCACGAATTAATACTTGGTAATATCATTAGTTCGTTAACATCATTTACCAATTAGTTCGTTAATACTTAGTAATTATTAATATCACTCAATTAGTTCGTTAACATCATTTACCACTAAACATGTAGAACTCTGGAGTATACATGTCATCAGATTTGGTGCATCACATAAAAGATAAATACGAAAAATTGCATTGCATCTAGAACTTTGATTTGCATTCATATATGTTTTCTAATTTATAATTTCATAGCACTAGGAATCACGCAGTAATTTATGAACCATTAATCTTATTTAGTGCATGACTAGGAAGTGATATATATTATTTGGACTTTGCTAGCTTAACAATCTTTGGGTGACTGTTAGAATAACAGTGTGTTGTGAGCCACAAATTCTTAAAAGAGTGGACCCCACAATAATTTTTAATTAATTTTTATTTTATTTTTTTGTAGCACAAAATAGACTGTTAGTATAACAGTCACAAAAAACTGTTACATAATTAATTCCCATATTATTTCCTAGTTAATTTAAGTCATCATGAAGATTTAGGCCATTTTCTATTTCTAACTCATATAAGAAAGTCTCAACAAATATTGCATCTATATTTCATATTGATTGCGCTTAACTATAAAGTTTATTCATGATTAGTTCTATGATAATCATGTTGCACGTTGCACGTCTTTGTGAATTGATTTTCTTCCGTCAACTCATATAGAATGCATTTAGGATAATCCTATGTTTAACTCAAATTCATGCATGTCATTTAATAATATAATTTATCCATGTACGTGTTTTAGTCCATCTAGAACTTTATGGGTTGATTGGTAAGTTTGCCATATTTATTATATGAGAGAACACCAAAAGAATTAGTTTAGGTTGCATGCTAGTTAGTCTTGCATCATAAGCATAATTCATGCATCATATCATTGCTTGTTTGCCTCTTAAGTCTAAGTTTGCAGAAACCTCATTGCGATAGCAGTGAAGCTTTGCTTTTGCTTGCTCAGTGTATTTAGGTTCTTTAATCTTTTCGAGTAATTATTTACCATTTTGATTATTGAGTATACTTTGTTGCTTACGCATCTGCATGATCACCCATCACATGTTAGTGGTTAAGATTACAATCGACAAAGATTACTTGCAAAACATTTTCAAAATGAAAAGAAAAGGTACTAAAAGAGAGTTAGATTAATCTAGAAGTGCCCGTACCCATGAATCTCAAGTTCGTAGAAGTAAGATGTAGTCCCGCATTTTATTTGGACTTCTAGTCGACCCGTATTTAATAAGTGGGGCTCCAAAATAAATTGAATTGCATGTTAAGAGTAGTTCAATGAAAACCCGAATTTGCGATGGGCTACGAAGAGTTTGCGCTAGTCTAGTAATCCATTTGCTTTCCCCAGGTGGTTCATTGCAATGAGAGTCAAACGTTGAAAGTTTTGAAGAACCTTGAAGTATTCCGGTACTTTGTTTTCCTTCAAAAACCATATAGGGATAAAACATATATATGAAAAAAAAGGGACAGGCCTATTGGTTTTGTACCGAAAAAATTGATTTTTTTCGTACCGGTAGATTTCTACGAGAATTGGTAAGTGTAAAATACTATAGGTACAAAAAAATTACCCATGTCTCAGCTAGGTTGGTAATATATTTGGACAAAGTTTAATAAGCCGCTCAATTTTAGGTTGATAATTTTATATAAAAGCGAGCGCATTCACATTCAAAGCATCAATGGGAAAAGTGTCAAAAAAGTCATAAACTTATTGCATTAGTACCAATTCAGTCCTAAATTTTTTTGTGTGTGCCAATTCAGTCCTAAACCTTTTACATTTGTGCCAATTGAGTCCTAAACCTTTTATTGGTGCCAACTGAATCCTAAACCTTTTGTATTTGTGCCAATTTAGTCCTAAGACTTTTTGCATTTGTACCAATTGAGTTAATCCGGTCAATTTTGGTTGCAAATCACTAACGTGGACGTCAGTTGTCTTACGTGGAACGGCTAGCACTGATGTGGACCTTTTTTAATATTATTTCAATTATTTTTAATAATTTTTATTATTTTAAAAAAATGATTTATAATTTTTAAAATATTGAAACAATATTAAAAAATAACCACGTCAGCGCTAGCTGTTCCATGTAGGACAACCGACATCCACGTCAGGGATTTCCAATCAAAATTGACCAAATTGACTCAATTAGTACAAATGCAAAAATTTTAGGACTGAATTGGCAACAATCCAAAAGGTTTATGACTGAATTGGCACCAATAAAAGATTTAGGACTGAATGGCACCAATGGAAAATGTTTAGGACTGAACTGACACAACAAAAAGGTTTAGAATTGAATTGGCACCAATGCAATATGTTTAAGACTTTTTTGACACTTTCCCCAAGCATCAATAAGTTTTGCGAATAAAATTTGAAAGATCATAGAAAAATTGGTGATATGCAAATAATAGAAAAGTCGGTAATCTCATAAAATTGTTGACAGGTTATCCATAAATTACTTGAACAAGAAAAAGTCAGGCTGTCATTTTTTTCTACCAACAGTTTGTTGACGCTCACCAGTTACCAGTAATGGTTAAAATATTGGTATGGATAACGATTCGCATTTTTTGGCACATAACAATAGAATTCTGCGTGGAAAACTCGGGGGAAGGCTCTTTTGGAACCCACTTATTGTATAATACAATTTGAATATTTCGAACATTCAATTTCACGGTTCCGTTTGTTTCGCGAAAAATAGGTGATTTGAAAGTGATTTTCCAAAAATGATCAATTATATAGCTTACAAAAATGAATGAACGAAAAATATCTTTATCGTCTACGCAAATGTTTCGACACTAATTGTTGTCGGTAATGAAAATATTTTTTATTGACTAATTATTTCAAGCGATACAAGCAATCATTTTTAGGAAAATATTTTTCAAATCACACACTTTCCGCAAAACAAACGAAGCCTGAAACTCATAGACGTAAAATGTTGGGCAGAGGTAGTGGTCATTCACAGACGGAAAAAGTGTCAGAAAAGTCATAAACCTATTGCATTTGTGCCAATTTAGTTCTAAACCTTTTAATGATGCCAATTTAGTCCTAAACCTTTTGACCTAGAGCAAATTCAGTCCTTCTGGCTAATTTTGGCCGGATATTGCTGACATGGACGCTGAACGGCCTACGTGGCATGATCGGTGCTGACGTGAACATTTTTAAATAAATTTTTCATATTTTTCGTTTATTATTATTATTTATTATTTCTTTCTTTGTTTTCTTTCCTCTCTTTTTTTTTTGTCTTTTTTTTTTATCCAGGTACCTCCGGTGGCCGACGAAGGCTGGTCTCGCCGGCGCGAGGCGAATGCCGGCCTCGCCCAAGCCAGGGTGGCCTCGCCAGAGGAGGCTGATTTGGCGAGGCCAACCTCGTCCAGGCAACGGTTGGCCTCGCCGGCTTTCGCCTCGCGCCGGCAAGGACCACCCTCGCCTTCCATCGGAGGAACTTGGATAAAAAAGACAGAAAAATAATAAAAAATAATAAATAAATAAAATATTATTAAAAAATATTCACGTCAGCGCCAACCGTGCCACGTAAATCATTCGGCGTCCACGTTAGCAATATCTAGCCAAAATTAGCTGGAAGTACTGAATTGGCTCAGGTCAAAATGTTTAGGACTAAATTGGCACTAATGCAATAATTTTATGACTTTTCTAACACTTTTTCCTTCACAAACTTATCTACTCATTTGATCATATGATACCTACTAGTACACCATTTAACGTGGTGAATTCATTTAGACTAGAATTTCACCGAGGATTGCCGCAAATTTCATATGACAGAACAACGTCATCTAATTTGATTTACTTGATGTATGCACATCAATTCTTCATTTTTTTTTTTCTTGTTTCATTCCATTTTTGGGTCCATACTAAGGTACTGTGATCACTCCTTTTATCCCACTGAACTTTCGTTTTCATCCGAGAAGAAAAAAAAGTGCAGAGGAAAACAAATTAAGCACCCTGCATATATTACTGCCACCTAAGGATTAATTGATGAAACCAAACTGTACAAACATATTCAAGTCCAAATTTTTTGCAAGAACGACACTTTTGCCAGTTCGTACAATGCTGTAGCGCATCAAGAACACAAAAACTGGCATATACAGTTCCCCGGTCAGCTTGTACTGTCGGGAATTTTATACATCGTGTTCACACTCGGTGTTCGAGTTTTAATATCTCATCGGCGATTCGTGTTCACACTCGGGGATTCCCTTATTTTGAAAGATGTTTTCATATGACACATGTCGCTTCTGCATGGCGGTTGAATCCTAGCTTTACTAGAAAATCGCTAAATTTTTGCTGGGTTAAAGTTCTGCTCTTACCATAAATTTCCACTAAGTTGATATTGGGATTGTTAGAAAGTCCAACCCAAAAGCTTAAGCTGATAGTTGGAGGGAAATCAATTCACAATCAATGTGGGACCACAACAACAACTTCAACACCTTCTTTCACGTGCAAGCTGAATTACGAGCGGCACGTGAAAATTGATTAATGGGGGATGGGCCCACATACGTGGAAAGGAATAATACTGACTCTGATACCATATTAGAAGTTCAACTCAAAAGCTTAAGTTGATAGGTGAAGGGAGACCAATTCACAACCGATGTGGGACTACAACAACAACTTCAACAGAGATGATACGCTGCGTAAAAAACATGATATCTTAGGCTCCATTTATTTTCGTGAAAAATGATCCATTCGGGAAAAATTTCTAAGAAAAATTATCGCTTACGAAAATGATTTAATAAAAAGAAAAGCCATCATTCATGTAATGTTAAGCCATAAGTTGTTGTCAACGACGAAAATAATTTTCACTGGCTAATTATTTTAAGACATACGAGCAATTATTTTGAGGAAAATATTTTTTGAATCATTCATTTTACGCGAAACAAATGAAGCCTGGAATATAATCGCACCTCTCACTTTTTTGTGGGTTTGAAGGTAAATTCATTGTACTTAAAATTGAAAATTTTGTTATTGTTCATTATTGCCTATTTCCTCAAGGTAATGTGGTTGTATTTTTTCAAACCGCTGAATGATTTTCAATTTTGTGGATGCCACTTTATCTATTTAACTCTCTGATTTGTTAGTTCCATCAAAGACATAGAAAGGACGTTCATTACTTCTTTGGCATAGACCGGCATAGACATGTGCAAATATTTATAGCCGCCGCTTTTTCGGTTCCTTAAAAATCTCAAATCAAAATAATCAAATTAAAAAGTGTCGACTCTCAATAAGTTTTATCGTGTACACGACTCACAGAGCAATGACAAATCTAGGTGATGATGGTGAGCGTATTTCATCAAAGGAATTGACAGGAACCGCACAAGCGGTGGCACATGAGGTTTGACCCTTGTACCACATGGTTGCCAGGCGCACATGTAGAGGCACATTATGGTACTTGTATGTTAGTGCTTAACCTTGATATGTGGATCATCCAAGACACGTTAGCATCACATACTTCTCCTATTCGAATCGTGTTAGAAATCAAATCTCTTCTCAGGAGGAAAGATGGGACCATTCAGATGAGATGCCATGTAAATCTCAGTTTCTATTCACTCGTGGAATTCGGATGGTCTGGAGAATTTTTACCACTAACTCCTCTTTTCTCAAGAATCTGTACATCATTTATTAGTGTATGAACAACTACTCATCCGTAGACAATGCCCAAAATGCTTTTGATCTGATGAACTAATGAACCATTAGAGATCAGAGAGAAAGGGCAACTCAGATTCCAGACAAGAAATAAGGCCATCTCTTCTTGTACAACTTTTTTGGATTCATCTACCCATTGTAAATGATGTACACATAACTTTTGTAAAACCTCGTACAAATGAAATTATTATACTACAGAGTAACTAGTTGCAACCATTTTGAATTTGTTGTGATCACGGTGGTATCCCGCTATCATAGCTTGACAAATCAAATTAAAGTGAACAGTAGAAAAGTCAATCACGAACTTTAATAAAAAGGAATATGATATAAAAGTGATTTAGTAGGTACAGATCACATCAAGAAACAATTATAAAGTCCCATCACTAGCATCCGATAACATCTCTTCATTTGCAGACAATAAAGTAAATCTATATAACGAGTTAGAACAAGAGAATCCATGAATGATGACAAAGATTATTGCATTGTTCTCACGGAAAAAAAAAACACTAAATAATGTAAATTATTGTTCACCTTGAGCCATGGTTGTAAGCTTCAGAAGAATTAAAGAGTACCCACCACACCACAACAACATTAAACAAATAAATAGGAGAGACAGAAAGCAAAAAACAGCAAAGCATTTTGTATCTATCTAATTGGGTATCTACATAGATTTTATAACAAATTAGAAGGTGGCCTCATAGATTATAAGCACAGGAAAGAGACTTCTAAATGTGCACGGATGTAGTATCGCCACTCGCTTGAGAGCACCAAATTAGAGTCTACATGACAAAATCAATAAGGTCACTCGTCAATAAAATCTTCCGATCCGCATACCTCTAGCAAATCATTCAAGGAGCACAAAGCGATCGCTACAAATTCTCGACAATATCCAAGTCATGACAATATAAGGCTCGTATAAAATCCGAAACCAAGTGTGGACACATTTGTACAGTATTTCACTAATCATGCATCAATTAATAACACAGTACCAATGTGAATGCTGATTATTTAACGGGAGTTTGCTCTGTGTCCATTCATTCATTTTGACGGTGTGTCGGTGCATTACTTAACATGTGCTTAATCAGCCTTAATTAAATTCTTGGCATTATGTGCTCGTGCCATGGATTATACGCCAAACTATGCCCTGGAAAATTGATGGATCTGATTGGCGGTCGCACCGAATTCATGTGGTTCCTTGGGCAGGGAATCGGAGCCGTCATGGAAATATCTGATTAAATTAAATGCGACTATCCATTGCATGTTCCTGTGATGTTTTCTTCTCTCTCTCTCTCTCTCTCTCTCTCCGGGGTCTTTCTTTCTCCACACGACCACTCTTCACTTTCGACGAAAGGAGAGCAGGCGATCGAGCTTCGTCTTCTCCTTTGCGTTCGAAGTGAGAGGGTGTGTTTCAGTGCCGAGGAGATCGCTGAAATGGCCGCTCTTGACCAAGGGCAAGAGCGCATGAACCTGACCATCTTGTTTCTGCGACCTTTCATCGACATTTACCTTCGTCCAGGATGTGTTCCTGATTGTCTGCGGGTTTCCTTCTTCATCTTCTTCTTTGTTTCTTTCGTTAAGATGGGAAACGAAGAAAACGGGTCCATGATGAGTATCAGAAGATCGGCAATTGATCTTTTTGATCGTGTCTCTTGTGTTTGGCTTCCGCCATCCGACCGAGGTCGGTTTCATGGTGACTTTTGCTGTTGATTTCTCGCGTCCGACATGCATCCCAACCTCAGTTACGGAGCAGTCGAATGGAGGAGTGATTCTCACTTCTTTCTCGTGATTTTCTTCAGTCTTCAGTTTGATTCGTGACGCCGGTCTGACAAGCATCCCAACCACACTCTTTCCTCCATCTTTTCTTGCTTTGAAGAGCTTCAATGACTGTCAAAAACAGGCTCGATTCTGAAAAGCCATATAATGTCCTTGGTCGTTTTTCTGTTCATCGTTTTCGTGAGGAAGCAAATTGCAGTTCTCAAATGAAATTAAGTAGCCAGGAATAATAACATCTGCTTGTTTCGATAATCGGATCCTGTTTCCGTTATACAATCCTGTTCTTTCTGGGGTTTCTTTGCTTTAGATAATCAGTAACAATTCTTTTTTAAGCTGTTACGCCAAGCTTGTTCTACATTTTCGTCCCTTGCGATCTGTTTTCTCATGTTATACAGTAGCCAACATGGTGATCAAAATTGTCAATCTCATAAAATATATCAGTTCCTGTCGGACTGAGGGGGCTCCAACATAGGTATACTGTCGTCTGTGAAAAATGTAATTCTACACCGTATCGATCCACCTTTATTAGTAAGTACACCGCCATAGGAATTCATTTGTTGAGAAGCATATCCGACATTCCTCGACGGCCATGGCAATCTGCCATCAAATGCAGCAAACAATGACTTGATCTTGCAGGTTGCAATTGATAATTTTAGTAGTTTGATAATGGAATAAAGAGTAACATGGAATGTCAATCGTATCCATCTGGAAAAAACCAATTTCTTTTTCTCGAAATCTGTTTGTCAGGCAACGTGAAATAATTACCGTTATCCACTTGCAGTTTTTTGCACATCCAAAAGATAGGGCTTTGGTTGCAAGCTTAGTTGCAGAACGATACGTTCAGGCATGTCATCTTCGTCCGGGATTGCTTGAGCACTCATCTTGCTCATTTCTTTACTAGAACTAGTTTCTGCAGAAAACTGAGACAGAGGAACCAATTTGAAGTGTTGATGAGTTGGGAAAAGTATTGAGTCCAAATGTTTGACAATTACAATGAAACAACATAAAACTCTACATGGTGAAACCCTATCTTAGGAGTTTGAATGTCCTTTTTTGAGAAAAAAAACCTTCTACTTATGCGGTGATTGGTTTGCATGGACAGAAACGTTGCGTTCTAACAGTACCTAAGGGAAAAACTTTCCTGGACCCGGATACATCTCACCGATTGATCATTTGGCAACGTGGAAATCCATATAATCCACGATCATAATGACTCGAGTCTTTCCCAAGTACAGAAGCTATTTGCAAAATAGTTCGAAACAAATGTTTGAAATAAAAAAACGGAAATTTTGCAGTGAAGGTAAAATTTCCCTGATCGGTCTATGAGCCTTCAGGAAGAAGTATGTACCTCGCCCTCTGATTCTCGATGATCTCGACCTACGACTCTCAACTTCTTCCGCAGCTGTACATTTTCTTGTTTGACGTCATCAACCTGTAAACCCTCGAGAAATCATTTTGTACAGGGATGAAGCAATTCTAATTTAGGATAGTGAGAGATAGGATATTATTTCCATGTCAAACCTTTCTCTTTAGCTCCCTCATTTCGTCCATGTAACTCTGGTCCTAAGCAGATGAACAACAAGACATTATCTGTGACGTGAGAATACAAATCAGGATCTTTCTTGCATATTTAAGGTTATAGGGTCTTCATCTATATTACCTTCCTCGAGCGGACATTCTTCAAACCCATTTCCAGGACATTTTCCAGAATTTTCAAGTCCTCCAAACCTAGTTTGGAAAGCTCTTCTCCCATCAGTCGCCTGTGTGCTCGATCACAGTCAAATTTATTGCAGATGCTCAACTTTTTTTTCACAAACATTCATGAAATGCTCCAATAACGTGCATTGTTCTTGTTCGAGGACCTCAAGTTTCACTAGCAAACCTGATTACTTCCGCCCGTACATGACATTTTGGAATACCAATCCAAGAGTGAACATGTCTATATAGACACGCACGCGCATATATGTAAGACGAGAAAACAAGTGCATGCGAAAGGAAAATCACTCCTCATTTCTTTGTGATCAAGGATATCAATAATCTAAAACTAGAATTCTAACGAGCTTCCGGTTGGGAATGTTGGGAGCGCACAATAGAGACCTGAAACCGAGGCGGTCAACATAATATTCAGCTAGACTTACCTTCACTCAAAATGTTAAGCATGTATCTCAACAATCTCTCCTTCCCCCTTACGTGTCAGCTCGATGTTAGTTTTGCTTCCCCTTAATCCAGGTTTCCTTCTACACTAACATGTCTCAACTTGAATCTACAAAACCCACCTACATCCCTAGTTACTTTCTCCAGACCGATTGCTAGACCACAACGTCCACTTTCACTTTTGTTCTCTTCCGCCAGGCTGAACCATTGTTCAAATTCTTTCCTTTAGACATTAACCAAATACCGATACACATTTCGAGTGGATCACCAATCAATCATCAGCGTTGATACCATTTGCTGGTAGTGCGCAGCAGAAACCCATTACCTTCGCTTAGGGAGATTACCAAGAGGAGCCTAACATCTCTAGCTTGACTCGCCTCCACTCAAAAGCTTAAGCTTATGAGTTATAGGCCAATAAGAATATATTAACTACTCCATACCACAACAATTCTTCGACGTGGGAATTTTCTTTACACAACTCATACGTGTACCTTAACAAGGGAAAATGTCATATTTTTAAAATTTATGTTCACTAATGGTTACTTAAGACCTCAAATGTAGCCAACATTGTCAATAGCATCCTCTCATGCATTTACAATGTCTTCTGTCACCTTTGGTTTCCATTATACTTGAAAATAAACTCGGGCCTCAAAGGAAAATTTTTAAGACGGTACGTAGACATTTATTTTAAAGCATACGTACTTATAGACGAGAAACTTTGTCATTGTATGAAACTTTGTGATCCCAAGTTACATACTGAACTACTTGAAGCTATAGTACTAGATAAGCTTTGCTTGTATAGCTTGTTGAGAATTCGGTCTATATGCCGGTCATTTCCAAGTTGAATTAATCCTCAGTTAGATGGAAAATTTCAATTGCAACCAAGTAATTAATAAGGGTGCTAAGCAAAAGATGTACCTGTTGCATTCCTGCAAACACCTCAGGTGCTGCTGCAAGCTCTCCGTCTCCGTTTGCAAAAACTAATGGAGTAAAATTAGTGCACACAATTAGACTCATGCAAATAATTACGACTTTAAACTATGGATGTTGCATTAAACTTTAATTACTCTACAGTCCTTAAAATTCACATTCTCACTCTGAAAGTACTAATCTAGCTCCCTCCATTTTGTTTCGAAATTAGTAACATGAAAAATGGTGGAGCTCGTTGGGAAGAGAGAGACCTTTAAAGCATTTAAATATGAAGTCACGCCATTTACACATCTGTCTACTAGTATATGAATTTAGATGTTGAGAGAGAAGCACAAAATTTCACTAGGATCGGAGTCAAGTTCTCAAACTTTATGCTACCTTTTTTTCGCATAGATTAGTTTGTTCATCTTTTTTATGGTATTAGGAATGGAGGAAATATATCAAGACCGTCATTAAATTGCATCCTTTATCAGAACTAACTTTCAGTGCTTGAATCTTAGGCCAAGTCCCGACATGAAATGCCTAGAAGATCTGAATCAAGTTATGTCTCCATTAATTACCTTAAACTTTTAGAAAAATTGACAGTGATCCCGCAAAAAAATACAAAGACCACTCATGTGTCAAGACAGGCTATTTTAAACCTCCAGAGGTACAATATAACCTTTTTTTCGCAAATCTAATTCAGCTTCATCTCCATCATTGACTTGAACTTCTTGTTCGTTCATGAACTTCCATGGGCAAGCGCTAAGCATGACTTAAAGTTGAACCACCAATGCGGTTAAGCAAAAGAGAGCTTTAGTTTGTTGGTGTCAAATGAAGTGTGTACAAAAGAAATAATTAGCTATTGCAAGTTAGAGAGTAAATGTGTGATTTTACTTGGTCTTTGGCATTTACCTGGATCTCCGCAGCAGTATTAGATTGTTGCTGGTTATCTTGCTTCATTTTGTTATAACGTTCGATAACTGAATTCATGCTACAAAGACAACAACAACAACAACAAAAAGATGAACATTTTCAAATGCTGCATGAGAATGCAAGAACCGATTTCTGGCAGTGTCTTTGTCTAGACTTGCTCGTATTATCTAGTTATTGCAATACCTGCATCTAAATGAGATTGGAAGCAAACAGATTCTGAGCAATTAAAATAGTCATCTATGAAGGCTATACATAGAGCTTGAAGAAAAATTACTTTCGCGACAATTTTTCAAACGATTTGTCCCTTTTTTTCACAAAATTGGACAAAATGAAAAAAATCCCCAGTTTAGCTAGCACTAATAATTAGTCCACGGTAAATTGAGAATTGAAACTAATTGATGGAATTCAACTTTTAACATACATTCCCCCCATATTTTACTACGACGGAGTAATTACTGGAGATAATCAGGCTATGTTCCTCTGAGAAAACAAATGAATCTCGTTGAAATGATTGAACACATGAGAGAGTCTATGTATTGTCACCCACGAGATCGAACTTTTTGGATCTCGATCTCGAATAGAGGCTCCAATTTAATTGGACTGAAAAGGGAAATATAGAGCACCAATGGATTTCAAATGAGAGAGTCTATGTACTTTCTTTTCTTTTTATTGGTCACCAGAGAAAATTTACTCGTTGGTGGAAAGAGAGAGCTTTACCTGGTGCTTGCGTAGTCGTAAAGCTTGCCAGTGCAAGAGAAGATGATGACACCAATTTCAGCGTCGCAAAGAATGGAGAGCTCCTTTGCCTTCTTCATAAGCCCAGTCCTCCTCTTGAAGAAAGTCACTTGCCTGCTCTTCGAGCAATTAATCTTCCGGATCGCGATCTTCCCCTTCACCATCTTCGCCTCTCGCCGCTTGGAAACAAATCTTTCTAGATCAGACGGGATGACGGTTCCCTTTTCCCAAGAGAAAGATGAGAAGAAAATGATGAAAGAAGCTCGCCGAAACGAACGACGATGACCGAAAACCAGCGTTTCCCTGAAAACCCTTGTGACTTATAACCTTCAAGAAACAGAAGAAGGAAACAGGACTTACAAGTTCTTGGTTAGGTCTTAAATGGAGGCGTTCATGGTGATGGGAGATTGAAGAAAGTAGTCGGTCGTCTTGAAAATGGCCTCTTCAAAGTGCAGTTCTTCGTAGGTAAGGCTGCGATTTGGAGGGGGTTCCAATCAGGGGAATAAAGAAAAAAGACAAAGGCAAAGTAAATTATTCTAATGTTCGTCATTTTTTTATAAATGTGATGGGATTTGGTATCACGAAGCCCAATTGTTTTGTAAGCTTTTGCATGAGGATCAGACCATTAAGATGGTACAGAGAGAGATCAAAGAGAGCTGTCTGTTTTAATGTGTACAAAACTCGTCTTACCCTAGTGTAAAAATATTGCTTTTGACATTATCACAAGATTCATATAAATTAAATTAAGAAAAATACCATTAACCTGGACCTTTTTTCCCTGTTCAAAATATCAACAACAAAAAAAAGAGAGAAAGAAAGAATATATATATATATATATATATAGAGAGAGAGAGAGAGAGAGAGAGAGAGAGAGAGAGAGAGAGAGACGAATGATTAGTTGATTCTACTTGGGGGAGGTGTGAACTAGGTCCTGCAAGAAGACATTACTTGTTCTACACCATATGTCCACAATCTTGTACTGTATATGGCGAAAGCATTATTTAGTAGTCTTGTACTTCTCAAATGATGGATTAAAATATGCTTCTTTAGTTAACTGCAAATGAAGTAAAACTAATTGAATTTGTTTTCCATCAAAGCTAATCAATCGCAACCAATAGCTTTAATACATGAAAATCCTAATATGTATATATACTTATTTAGATCTTTCTTTCGACCATACATCAGCTTTCGCGCTTTACTCGAAATTTGATATTAGATAAGCATGAAAAAGCATGTAGCTTTATATTGACAGCGCAAATTCTTGAGAGGTTGTAAAAATACGTAAACATCTTCGATTCTTGATTCAATATACACACTTATGTTTCAGAGTCATTGAGTGCATCTAGGATCAGGATGCATGAGGCATCAGGTCGTTGTTTGCATGAGTCAAGTTAATTGGATATGAGCCTTGCTTGCATAATAATCTTTGGGTGACTGCGAGAATAACAAAATATTGTGGGCCATAAATTCTCGAAGGAGTGGACTCCTAATAATTTCTAATTATTTTTTTGGGCTCAGAATATACCGTTAATCTCACAGTAGATTAAAAAGTCACATAACCATTTTTATTGAGATATTTGATCATTTACTTGATTCACTGTAAGCGGAAATCTAGCCTTTCCTTTTAGAGATCCTGGGTCAAACATACGAATATTCTGCTTCTGGCGTCTCTAGTAGCATGTGTTATTTTCTCTTTCCTATTTAGGGTTTCGCTTCTTCTTTTTTCTTTTTTCTTTTTTGGGGGGGGGGGGGGGGTTATTTAGGAAAGTAGGATGGAGTTTTCAAATTACTTTGTCTCACTGCTCAAAACGGACACTAAGTCAACAAGAGAGTCCTAATCTAATTTGCCTTGTGAACTTGCCTTGGCAACTTTCTCCACCAGATAACATCTTGCCACCGTCACTATACAGTACTCCTCATGGAAAAACTCAACCCGTCAAGCTTATTGTCCATTAGAAGAAAGAGTTTACCTTTACCAGCTACATGTTAGGTGCAATAGTGCACATTGGGCCAATGTCATGAACCGTGTTGAAAGCTCATGTGATGTAAGTGACTGCTGATCATAACTTAACTAATTCGTATGTATATGGTGGCGTCTTTACTTAAAATCATGAATAGTGATCGAAAGGAGAACCATAAGTCATGTACCACTTCAGCGGACCTGATGTGCATGATGCTTACCCACCACTATTCGAATAAATGGTTGTCATGCCATCCGGGGAGAAATAATTGATTGGAGGAATTGCTTCAAGCATATGTTATTACTTCGTCCATTACTGCCCAGTGAAATTTGATTCTCCATTCAGCTGTACTCAATATAATATCAGATATCAAAGCACGTATAGATAATATAGATCCACACACACACACACACACACACACACACACATATATGCGCTCGCTCGCGCGCGCGTAAGATGTCTTAAGTTGCCTTTCCTAAATGAAGGCTTTTCCGCATTTGGTTTGAAGTAATATAAACGAAATAGGAGAGTTGGATGCTGTCTCTGTCTCCTCAGCGGCAAGACACTTTTGGCAAGAACGTGAGAGGAAGACTCCAAATCTTAAGTATAAAGTATGGTTAGTACCACGATGCAAAATCATCCCCGGCTAGATAAAACCTGCGAGTATTATTTTACAATTAATTTCTGCTCTATCTTCATATGTACCTTGTTGTTATCAAATGGCATAATAAGTTTTTGCCACGTTTTTTAGTAGAGGGTGGTCCATTGGTTCCTTATTTGTCTCTACTATTATCTCATACAAAAGATTAGTCATGCCATCATTAGGCCTTTCGTGTCATCTTACTTTGTCTTTTGAAATAAAAAAATCAAAACACCTCATAGGACACCATTAATCACATATTGAGAATTGTTTTCGAGTGAAGACTGTTTTCGACTTTCTTTCTTTTTTACCTACCAAACCACAAAACAAAAGGAAAAAGTTATTTTCAAGATTCATTCATTCGAACAAAAACCTGGGCTACTTTGATTAAAATTGTGCTTCTTAACTTTAAACAATACAGCAACAAATATTTTCAGATTTTATTCCCGTTAAAAACTTTTTATGCTCGAGAACCACGTGTTTTTAAATAAAATAAAAAACAGAAAATCACGCATGATGGTCTGTTGTCATTATTCAAAAAACAGAAATTGAAACTGTTATCACAAACTAAATGGGTCTCTATATGCTTCAATCTCAAGAAATGGTAAGATTCATGGTAGATTTCTTTTGCCTATTTTTCCTCGGTTGACGTCTTTTTAGTTTAAATATGGAACATTGGAACGAGCTATCATATGGAAGATGAAAGCACTTAATCAAAGAAGGCATGTACTTTGCCTAATTCTGGATGTGAAAATATTGTCTTTAATTTGTGCGAACAGATAAGAATCTGGCACTGGCATAGTTTCCAATCAAAGCTTTCATTTAAAGACAACTAACAAGGTTGAGGTCTTAAAAACTCTTATGTATTGGATTATTCTGTTGAAGGTTAGAACAAACTAAGTTTATAAATGTTTTAATTCAGATGCTTCAGCCAGGATAAATATACCTATGCATATCGTTCATTTGCAATGAGAGTCAAATGTTGAAAGTTTTGAAAAACGTTGAAGTATTCCGGTTCTTCCTTTTCCTTCCAAAACCTCACTCGTGTGTGTATATATATATCTATGAAAAAGGGACGAGCCTAATGTTTTGTACCCAAAAAAAAAAGTGATGATTTTTTTTGTACTGAATTGCTGAAAGGATTGGTAAATACAAAAAACAAATCGTGGATAAAAGAAAATTATTTGCAACCTGAGTTAGGTTGGTAACTCATTTTGACAAAATTTATCAAGCCACTCTAACTTAGGTTGCTAATTTCTTATGAGAGTTAGTACATTTGAATCACTAGTAAGTTTTGCAAATTATCAAAAAGTTGGTTATTTCATAATTTTTTTATAAGTTACCAATCAATCAAACAAACATTGATAAGATAAATTGCAGAGCAAAAGATAGGTTGTTTGATTGATTGATTGGTAACTTATAAAACAAATTATGAAATAACCAACTTTTTGATAATTTGCAAAACTTACTAGTGATTCAAATGTACTAACTCTCATAAGAAACTAGCAACCTAAGTTAGAGCGGCTTGATAAATTTTGTCAAAATGAGTTACCAACCTAACTTAGGTTGCCAATAATTTTCTTTTATCCACGATTTTTTTTTTGTATTTACGAATTCTTTAAGCAATTCAGTACACAAAAAAATCACCACTTTTTTTTTTGGTACAAAATGTTGTATCTAGCAATATTACATAGAGAGGGGGTGAATAGGTGATTTTGAACGGTTTTGAAATTTAATGTGGAATTTAACAGTTTCAAAACATAAACTGAATAAGATCAGTAAAATAATATACAGATACACTAAACACAGCAAGTGGAGTTTATGGTAAGAGAGAATTGCACGCAATGTTTATAGTGGTTCGGCTTAACAAGCCTACGTCCACTCTCCCACGATGATAGCCGATTGTCTGGATTTCACTATGAAACGATGAAAGGTTACAAGAGATGTCACACTTATCACTCTTACAATAAACCTCTCAAAGATGAAATTTTTCAGCTCTTGAGAACAAGAGAATGTGAATCTGAACAACTTAGCACTTTGAAATTTTTTAAGTTCTTCAACTCTCTCGGCAACAGTCACCATGATCTCCTTTATACTCCTTCGACCTCGAATTAGCCATTGCAAAGGCCCTTCAAAGGATCTCTCCTCAATCGCTAATTGAATCCCATCAATCCTAATTGAATGAGGCTATTAGGAAAGATTTAGTAGCCGTTGGAGTAGAGTCTGAACCCTTCAGATTCAGTCGCCCATACAACTAAATTCTTAGTTTCCATAAGTAGAGTTAATTTAAATCTCCAAGATATCTTGTTCTTGGAAGGTAATTTCAAATCGAGGATATTCTCCTGATTTGATTGAAGAATAATCATGTTAACCAAATCTTACAAACTTCCATAAAAGTCGCGGCCCAAACGGAAACCTGCCAAACGTGGGTCTTCAGAATCTAGACAAAAATATACTGTAGAGTCTGAACATAATTCAGAAGCAGTCTTCAGAAGTACAAAGAGACTCTCTGAATCTGAACAGATTAGAACAGTAACTCTGAGCTTTAGTAAAGTCTTTGCTGACGTGTCACATAAGTCTTCTCCATATTTAGTCTTTAGAGGCAATATCTTCCTCCATCTGAATAACAGATCTTGACTATCTTAGAAGCATATATGCAACAACTACTCCTTGAGTCTGAACGCCAGATTTGGAACAATACAAGCTTTTGCTCACGTGTTCATTCCTGCAATAAAAGTTTATTTGCATTAACCAGATTCTTTCTAAACAATGTAAGTTTTGTCAGAATCAAAATATTCAGAAGAAAGGTTTTCTCAATACAAAACATTAGGCTCGTCCCTATATATATATATATATATATATATATATATATATATATATATATATTAAACAGTTGCATATTATACGAGTGAGGTTTTGGAAGGAAAAGGAAGAACCGTAATACTTCATCGTTTTTCAAAACTTTCAACATTTGACTCTCATTGCAAATGAACGATATGCATAGGTATATTTATCCTGGCTGAAGCATCTGAATTAAAACATTTATAAACTTAGTTTGTTCTAACCTTCAACAGAATAATCCAATACATAAGACTTATGAACGATGTGGCTTTCTGCATCGGGGATGAACCCTAGCTTTGCAAGAAAAACCACTAAATCTCTTCTGGGTTAAAATCCTGAGGTCATCCTTGGTTTTTCACTAGCTTGATCTTGAGTTAATATGCAAAATAAAAGCATGTCATCTTAGATATAATCGTGTCTCTCGCTTTTTTTTCTTTTTTTTTTAGGGTTTCAACATAGATTCATCATATTCAAAGTTGGACATATATTATTATCATTGTTTTGTTGCCTATTTCATCAAGGTGATCATGTTGTGCATACAAACCGTTGAATGATTTTCAATTTCATGAATGCCACTTTATCCTTTTGAACTCTCTGATGTGTTGTTAATATCATCAAAAGACATGTGAAAATATTTATAGCTGCCTGCTTTTTTGGTTCCTTAAAAACCTCGAACAAAAGTAATTATGTAGACACCACAGTGGATATCTCTTTTTAAAATATAGCGACTCTCGTCAAGTTTTAGGCTATTGGAACTTTTGCCTTAAAAAATACGAAGTATTTCTTGTGCATAGTTACCTGATAATGCGACGTAATTTCATACTTCTCGAATCATGGATTGAATAATATTTCTTCCATTAGAGATAATCAATCGCTAACAATATGTTCCAGAAAAAAAAAATCACTAACAAAATCTTTTTTTTTTTTGTGGTAAGAGTAAGTAGTATAAAGACTAATCATAGAAGAACTACAAAAGATGAAACCCAAAACACAATCTCCCACACGTCGCAACACAAGGGTCACCACGGGTGAGTGGGTGTGAGGGGTCTACATATAAGAGCAAGCGGGAGACCACCGAAGACCGAAGACAAAGCACCTACCCCGGCCAAAACAGAGGCCAAACCCGAGAAACCAAAAGAGAAAACTGCATAAACAGCCCCTAATCAATCAAAAATCGCTGGAGAACAACCCCAAGAAGCTTGCATCCTTCGATTCCACACGGTGTCTTGGACATTCTTGAACGTTAAAGCCTTATCGTTGACGACTTTAACCATATGCTTCTTCAGTGCCGAAGATCCGAACCTGATTTCTAAATAGAATGTGGTTTCTTTCCGTCCATATGATGTGGCAAAGGGCGGAACAAAATCTTTAATACGTGAAAATCGAAAGAATTTAAACTGATTTTGATCTTTCTTGCGACCATACTTCAAGAGATCTACTCTATATTTGATGTTAGATCATCATGAAAAGCATATAAAAATTGAGGAATCCAAATTCATGAGAGGTTATAAAAATACGTCAATATTTTGAATTCTTGATTCAATATGTACACTTTTTGGGACGAGAGAGCTTTTGGAACAGTTGGTAGTGGACCCACAAAATCTCACACACTTATAGTTCATAGTCATTCAGTGCATCTAGGATCAGAATGCATGAGCCTACCCTTTTGGGGTTACTGGTTCAAGCATAGAAACACTTTGCTTTTGGGGTTTTGCTTCTTTTTGGGGTGTTTTAGGAAATTAGGTTGGAGTTTCCAAATTATTTGTCTCGCTGTAATACTAAAGCTCCATTTGTTTCGCGAAAAATAAATGATTTGGACGACATTTTCCAAAAAAAAAATGTTATATTATTTGGAAAAATGAATGACCAACAAAAAGTTTCATCGTTCACAAAAATATTTAAATATAAATTGTTGTAGATAACGAATTATTTTCATTGGTTAATAATTTCAAACGATTTTTAGAAAAATATATTTTAAATCAATTATTTTCCGTAAAACAAACGGAGCCTAAAACAAAAGAGTCCTAATAATACAGTTCTGACCTCTGAACTTGCCTTCGCGTCTTCTCCACCGGACGACTTTTTTGCCACCTTCCCTATACAAACACTCCCCGTGGAAATACTCAATCCCTCTAGCTTGTTTCTCTACAAGAACAAAGAAACTACTTTCCCAAGCCATACATTAGGTGTCATCGTAATTATTGTGTCAATGTCGTGAATCGTGTTAGGATGTGACAGCTGACTACAGCTTGACGTACACATTTCTACATAGTGCGCTTGATATTCAAAATCATGAAAGCTTATCGAAAGAAGAATCGGTAAACGCATGCTGCCTCAACGGACATGATGCGGGTGACGCTTACCCACCACCTTCCAAGTCGAAGCCACGCATGCGTTGGGCAAAAATATTTACGGGAAAAAAATAAATAGATATCATTCGCACATATATTATTAATTCGTCAGATGCCCCCCGGTTAAATTTGATTCTCCCTTCCTCAGTACTGGACCTATATATTGGTTGTCAAAGCATAACTACTATGTAGATGTTGTGATCTGCCTTTCCTAGATATTGGCTTTTCCACGTTTGGTTTGAAGTAGTTTAAACGAAGTAGGAAAGCTGGTTGCCACCTTGGTCTCCAGAGTGGCAAGACACTTTTGGCAAGAACGTGAGAGTAAGATTCCAAAGTGTGGTTATTAGTAGAACTAGATAAAACCTGCGACTATTACTTTACGGTTGATTTCTGCTCTATCTTCTCAGATGGACCTTGTTGTTATTAGATGGTGTGACAAGTTTGTGACCCATTTTTCACTAGAGGGTGCTCCATTCATTCTGTTAAATATGTCTTTGAATTTTATCCAGCCCGACATATATTTTGTGCAGTCCAAAAGAAGAGAAAAATTAGAGGTTTAGTTCGCTCGCTCCAGGTTGGGCCGAGAGGAAACTAAATCTTTTAGCGTGAGTAGATCTCTATGGGGGTTCGGGGGCAACGCCCCCGAGAAATTTTTTTTTGGGCCTTATTTACTACGGCTAGGGTTTTCACGTTGGGAAATAGAGAGAGTTTGTTTTCGTTTTTGTAATTGTCGCAAGCCGTGCGCTTATGCGATATTGTACTCTCTTTGATTATAGTGGAATTTCGCTTCGCCTCGCCCGTGGACGTAGATCGCCTCGATCGAACCACGTAAAATTCTGTTGTTCTGTCTTTGTTTTCTGCGCTTCGTCATAACACATTCCTTACTTATCTATACTGATATCTCGTTCATAACGTTAGTCACTAGTGCACTCACTCTGTGCCATCATTAGCCCTTTTGTTGTCAAATCTGCACTTTTTTTACTGCCTAATTACCTAAAAAACCCTCAAGTTTATGTTCAGGTCCAAATCTATCCCGAACTTTTTTTTTCTCAAAAAAATCCCTACCTTTCCATTCAGTCCCAAATCTGCCCCAATTTTTTTTTTTTTTGGTGAAGGTAAGTAATATATAGACTAATCAAAGAGCTGATTACAAGTAAGAGACCCGAGCAAACAACCACGCACACGAAGCGACACAAGAAGTGTCAAGCCGGGTGAAAGGGAGTAGTGGGAAAACAAAACCAACAAGGAACAGAGGGGAAAAGGCGCCCAAAGAACTACACAAAGAGGAAACTGGGCCAAAACAATGGCCAAAAACCAAAAAAGAAAAAACTGCACAGTAGCCACGAAACAAACAACCACCGACGATGAGTAGGCAGCCACGGATCAAGCAAACACAGACGAGGAATAGCCCCAGCTAGCCCGCATCCTCCGGTTGCGAGGGGTATCATCAACATTCTTAAACGTCAAGGCCTTGTCCTTGACAACTTTAACAAGATGTGACTTAAGAGCACGCACAATACGGGACTGATTTCTGAAGAGGATATGATTACGTTCAGTCCAGATGATATGACATAAGACGCCAAAAGAAAATCGTGCAATACACTGATGAAAACTCTGGCCACTAATATGATGTAGAGCCCAATAGAGGTTATTCTGCCACGAACGATTGTGCTAGGCCAAGTTGCATTTAGCGGCCCAAAAAGTTACAAGCGAGCCGGTAACATTGCAACCAAAGAAGAGGTGATCAATCGAATTCGGCCTACACCGACAAAAAGCACAAACACCATTCAAAATTCTACGATAGGTGAGCAAAACCACCTGAGCAAGGAGCCTATTAAGTGTAATAAGCCAAAGAAGGAAGGCATGACGAGGGGCAATGCAGCGGTCCCAAATAAAGTGGTGCCAACCGACAACCCGGCCTCTACACCTGATTAAGTCCCAAGCAGAAGCAATAGAGAAGGCACCCAAATGGTGGTGCATCCACATGAATCGATCACAGCTACTAGGGGTCACAGACGGAAGAGCGTCAGACCAAGAGGCCACGGTGGACATAACATGGGACGGATGATGAATAGAGGAGAGGAACTCGCAAACCGTGGCCTTCCTCGGAATACCAGAGCAATAGATGTCCCTATTCGTGAAAAGTTTGTAGAGAGGCCCTTTAAGGTGCCATGAGTCAAACCAAAAAGAGGCAGAACATCCATCTCCAATCCGCCAGTGAAACTGCGATTGAAATTCCTAGCGGAGGTCAAGTATTTTGTTCCAGGCCCAAGAGCAGAAGGTCGGTTTAGTAGCAACCCAGAAATTCTTGTTCTTCAGGAAGGTAGAGTGTATCCACTTGCACCAAAGAGACTCCTTATCCGTAAATAGTACCCAAATGTGCTTAAGCATAGCAGCACGATTACAATCATACAGCCTACGAATACCCAACCCACCTTCCTCCTTGGGAAGGCACACAACGGTCCAAGGGACTTTAGCACCACCTACACCCAAGCCCGGTCCCTTCCACAAAAACTGCCTAAGAATCAATTCAATCCGAGATAAAAATCGACATGGGAAGAGTAAACACACTAGCCCAAAAGAAATGGATGGCATGAAGGACCGACTTAATAAGTTGTAAGCATCCAGCAAACGAAAGAAAGCATTAAGACCAAGATTGGGCTTTAACGGTAATAGAGTTCACCAAAAGGTTGCAGTCCGCCTTGCTAAGCCTAGAAGCAATAACAGGAACACCAAGATAGCGGAAAGGTAACGTACCTTCCTGAAACCCAAGAGAGCATAGTAACTGGGCCCAAAGCTCCTTAGATCCTCCAGATAAAAGATCTTGCTCTTATTCACATTAGGCTTCAAACCAGACCAAACTGAGAATTTATCAAGACCATCATTCAGTAGAGTGATGGATGGCATGTTTGCTTCGGTAAAGAGAAGGACATCATCGGCAAAAAAATAGATGTGATAATCGGGTGGGTTTGCAACACCAATAGAACCGGAAGCCTGGCAGCCGAGTCTGAGCATTGAGAATGTCGGTGAATATTTCCATAATAAGCGTGAAGAGATAAGGAGACATAGGGTCTCTTTGACGGATACCTCTTCCACTGTCGAAAAAACCATGAAGCTCACCATTGATAGAGACGGAGAACTTGGGAGAGCTAACACAGGCCATGACAAGTTTAATAAACATATCAGGGAAACCAAAGGATCGCAGCACCATCTCAAGAAAGCCACAGTCGATAGTATCATAGGCCTTCTGGAAATCGACCTTGATGGCACACTTAGGAAGATAAGGCTCATGATGAAACCCACAAAAAAGTTCCTGAGCAAGTAATATGTTGTCACTAATCCGAAGGCCCTTAACGAATGCATTCTGGGGAGGGCTAATGAGACTAGGCAACACACTCGCAAGCCTATTAGCCATAATCTTGGTAATGCATTTGTAAATAGTATTACAGCAAGCAATAGGCCTAAAGTCAAACATGGCAGTAGCGTTGGGAACCTTTGGTACCAATGAAAGAATGATAGTATTAATCTCCCTAAGCAGCAGGCCGGTATCAAAGAAGTCTTTGATAGCTAAGACGGCCGACAGACCAACAATATCCCAATTAGCTTTGAAGAAATCAACATTAAAACCATCCGGGCTTGGAGCCTTACCAATGGCTAATGAGAACATCGTGTTGCAGATCTCAGTATCCAAAACAGGCCGAGAAAGGAAAAGAGCCTGAGCAGGGAGTAGGGGTTGCACAATGACTGACCATACCTCAAGGATCGACGGTAGAGCAATCCGGGGGGGGGGGGGGGGGGAGGCGAGTAAGTCCTTGAAGTAAGAGACAACATGCTGCTGCACCAACGGCGGATCCGTGAGAAGGACACCCGAGCTGTCAACCACCGAGAGTATACGATTACCAAGATGCCGTTTATTGACAAAATGATGAAAATACTTGGTGTTCAAGTCTGCTTCTTTAAGCCAAAGAATCCGCGATTTCTACTTAAAGAAGCCCTCCTCTTGAAGACGGAGATAAGAGAATAGCCGAAGTTGGTCTTTCTCAAGGTTAGCCAAGGTCTGGTTGAGAGGATCCAAAATAAGAGAATCCTGGGTAGCTGATAAAATAGATCCAGCATCGGACGTACGAGCCGAAATATCTAAGAAGGAGTCTTGTTGAGTTGTTTGAGACTCCCTTTGAGAATCTTGAGCTTACGACACAGAACAAACATAGGATTCCTAGTCATGTGAGTATCCCAAACCTGAGTGACCAGAGTTAGAAAGGACGGGTGAGACATCCAGAAGTTGAAAAATTTAAACGGCTTCCTAGATTTCGGAGGAGGCACAATACGGATGATCATGGGAGTGTGATCTGAAACCCCAAGGGCGAAGAACGAGGCCTTTGAGAAGGAGAATACACTGCTCCACTGCGCGTTAATAAGGACATGGTCAATCTTCCTTTGCTTACGAAGAGTACTAGAGAAGGTCGACCAAGTGTACATGTGTCTAGTACACTTAAGATCGTCAAGGCCAGGTTAGACTAAGCATTGTCCAAACTCATCAAAAGAGGGTAACCAACCATTAGAACTGCCCATCCTATCCGACGAGTCCCTGATCGCATTAAAGTCCCCAGAGATAAGCCAAGGAGAAGCAACAAAATTTACATTGGATTGGACAAGGTCAGCCCACAGTGAACGTCTAGCCACAAAGGTATGGTCAGCGTATACAACAGAGAGATAGCAAGTCTTATTAATAGATAGACAACGCAGCTGCCCATGAATGACTTGAGAAGACGATGAACACGCATCAAAATTAGCAGACCGAGGGTCCCAACCAAACCAAATCCTACCACGAGGGGAGAAGATGTAATTGGCAATCCATTTCCAACCCGGGAGCAACCCTGCGGAGATGTTCGCGAATAGCGACAATGGTGCCTTCGTCTCAAGTATACCAATACAAGAGAGGTTATTAGACCTTACTAGGCTTCTGATTTTAGCTTGCTTCAAAGGATGACCGAGACCCCTAAAATTCCACACCCCAATAAACATATATACAAGGGAGAAATAGAGGTTACCACTTTTTTTTGCCACCCGGTCTCTTTCTAGAATATGGTTTGGCCTTCTTAGGAGGGCTGAGACTACTATCTGAATTCATGCTTTGTAGCAGCTCATCCGTCACGGGAAGAGAGTTTGCCACCTGTTTGACAAGATCAGAGCTCATACCTTGAAGTAGAGCCGATTTCCCACGAGTATTAGGCTGGGCAGCAAGTGGTAGGGGATCCTCCTCTAATCGCTGCCTATATTGCTAATAATCTCCCCAACAACATCCTCTGAATCAGAATAGGCTATAGAAGTAGCACGAGACACACAGGGTCAGCCAAACAGGGAAACTGAATAGAGGACGGATCAGTGTCTGCCACTAGTGGATTCTGGGCTGCAACGAATAGAGCAGGGGAAGCAAAGGGAGTCCCAGAAAGTTTGACAAAAATGGAACCAACAAGCTTAGTGTGCGAACTACTCGAGCCTCTACCAACTGTCTACCAAGCACCCTAGGGGGGAGGAGAGGGCTGCTGAACAGCAGTTGGCGCCTCTTGGACATTAACATGTGCAGCCTCAATGTCAAGACATTTGTGTCCAAAGGTGCCACACTTCAAACACGAAGCCGGCTTTCACTCATATTCCACCTTGATTGAACAAGTAACATCATTCAAGAGGACTTCAATAGTTTCACGGAGGGACTGGCTAGCCTTAATCTCAATACAAACTAGGGCATATGATATCATACGCGTCCTCTCCATCTGTAAATCCACATAGAGGGGCTTGCCTATGGTACTAGCAATGGTACTAATACCAGGAGCACACCAAACGAGTACGGGATAGATTTCAGCTGAACCCAAACTTGGAGGGATTCATGTTGGCCTTTCTTGAGAACCAATAAGGGATGCCATTGTTGGAGAATGAGGGGCACCCTAACAATGGTAATTGGTCCAGTGTCCAGAATTCTGCGACGACAATCATCATCCGGTAAGTGGAAGAAATAAAAACCATCATCGTTCGCCATAACTTCCAACAGTTGAGTACCCCACAGATTCTTAGCAGCCGTCTCAACCAACCTAAAAGGGAGCTTCCCCCCAACAAAATACCCAACTAGGCATTTCTTCCACTTAGGATCAGAGCCTTCCAGAATATCATCAGAGATTCTAAGAGTAGTGCTATCACCAACATAAGAGGGGGGGTATATAGGTTAAATCATACCCCTTTTCAGTCGATTTAGCAACCGCAGCCCACGAACGCTGAGCAGGACGGGAGGCATCAGCAGATTCTCCTCTAGGTGGAATGGACGAGGTCCGTCCTCGGCTGCGACTGCGTCTACTAGGACGCCGGACCTGCTGAACTTGATTCATAGCAGTGGAAGTGCCCGCTCCCTTGGGACTAGCAAGAGACTTCAACATCGCGCGATCCACAGTACCAGTAGAACGCGGAATGATTTCGGTCTAGCCAAAACTAACAACAGAGGGAAGTTTAGAAGGCACCTTAACATGCTTGGCTTTCGGCTGAAGAAGCTCCTCGCGAGCTGCGGGTTTTCCTGCCATGGATTCCATTACTCCAGATCTGCCATGAAGCAAGCGGGAGAGCACCGAACAGGGATCCAACCGATGAAAATAGAGGAGAAGAAGAGGCGACCTCAGGCACAAAAGCACAGAGGAAACCAACGAACCGATCTCTAGGAATCGCAGCAAATAGACTCGATGAATAGTGGCGTGAACACCAGCAGGCCGAGAGACTTTTTCTCTTACAACCACTTTCACTCGGTCAGTTTCCCCACACTTTTTTTTGTCTCAGAAAAAATCCCAAACTTTTGGTTTAGTCCCAAATCTATCCCAAACTTTTTTTTGTCTCAGAAAAAACCTCAAACTTTAGGTCCAGTCCCAAATCCACCCCGATTTGTCTAAAAAATTCACAAACTTTCAATTTATTCTCAAATTTACCTTGTGGTCCAGTCCCAACTTGCCGTGGCATTTTTTTGTCGATAAAAAATTCACATTGGCAATGTAATGAAGCGATAAGTACGAACTAACGTGGCATTTCCACGTGAATAACAAATCCACTCCAATAAAAATTGTTGAAATTCTCCAATATGAAACCGTTCTCAAATATGAAAATAAAGGATGACTAACGACGATTTTTGGACAAAGGGCTAATGGGGGTATATTTGAGATTAAAGTATAATTTGGTGATTTTTCTCTTAGAAAAAAATGTTCATGGTAGATTTGGGATTGAACCTCAAGTTTGGGGTTTTTTCTAAGATAAAAGAAAATTTTGGGCATATTTGAGATTGGACCGAAAGTTGGGGGTTTTTTTTTAACAAAAAAAAGTTGGGGATAGATTTGGGACTGGACATAAAGTTGAGGATTTTTTTTTAGACAAAAAAAAGTTCGGGGCAGATTTGGGACCTGACCTAAAGTTGTGCTTCTTAACGTAATATGAATATTGCGAACCTTCAACCTCGCGAAATGAAACTCGTCGAGGTAAAATGTTAGGCCGGAGGGGTAAAGGTGATATGAATTGACCTGATGGACTTACCTACTCGTCGTATCACGTGATACCCACTAGTACATCATTGAACGCGAGGGATCACTAAAATCAGAATTTCACCGAGATTATGGCATAACGAAACAATGCTGTCAATTCATCAGCAAATTTCTTGATCAATGCAGATCAATTCCCAAATTATTATTTTTTTTCATCTTTTGGGTCCATACCCTTGTATTGTAATCACTCCTTTTCATCTCACAGAACTTTCGATTACTCGAGAAGAAGAAAAAAGGTGCACAGGAAACTATATTCTGCAGTCAGCAACCTGCGTATGTTTCTGCTACCGAAGGATTAGTTCAAGAAACCAAACTGTACAAGCATATTCGAGCCAAATTCGAGCAGACACTTTTTGAGTCGGCAACACAAAACTTGTATAAACAATTCCCCGGTCAGCTTGTACTCATGATACTGTCGTGAATACAATATACCGTGTTCACACCCAGTAATATCTCATGGCTGATTCGTGTTCACACTTGGGAATTTTGAAAGATCTTTCATGTGATTCAGGTCGCTCGTGTAAATGTTCATCGTGTCCCACGTCGCGGACGAACCCTAGCTTTGTCTCCCTTTCCGCTGGTTTAACTAGTGCAGTGACTGTACAGGTTGCATCTGTTATGACAGTTTGGAATCAATTAAGGCCTTCTTATGCTGCCAACTTGTGGAATGAAGCCTTGAACATGCGACTTGGAACTGAGGTATCATTAACAGTTTGTCTCTGCCGAGGAACTTTGGTTTAGAAAGATACTGTTTAATATTTGACTCTATATGATTTTTATGTAGACTTGAACAGTTCACTAGGGCATACCTCATGGATGAGTCAGATACGAGTAATCTTGAGTGTTCATTTAATTAGAGTGATACATTATTAAATTTTTAACTTGTACGCCTAAGGTCCATAATCCGCCTAGAATGTCCTCTAGTAAGGACTTATGTTATGGTGTCATTTAGTAGGAAGCCAATTGTGGTTTAACTTCTCTATGTCCGTGATAGTTTGATTTGCCTTAATGCTGGAGTGGAGACCATGCATTATTTATCAGGTTGTAAACAGCGGCATCCATCTTCTCCCTGTCAGGTTAACAGTATGCCCCTTCTTTCTAAAATCCTTTTCCTTTCTTGGGACTTTGCCATCTGGAAAAAAAACATGTCATCTTGATATAATTGAATGTCTGGCTTTTTTCTGGGTTTGTAGATGAATTCATCATCGCGAAGCGCGACTGCGGGTGAGGCCTGTTGGGGGCCGCGAAGCCCTCGCCAGCCACAGTAGCAGTAGGAAGGAGAAGGAAAAAAAAAGTGAAAGAAAAAAAAATTTAAAAAAATTTAAAAAATTATTAAAAATTGTCGACGTCGGCACTGGCAACGTCACGTCAGCATCGACAGTTTCTTATCCCAATTGCCTCGATCTGACTAGCCACTTCGCCTAAATCCAATGTCCGTCTCCGTCATAAAGAGCGGGTGGGATCACACTTTGCAAAACAGAAACCCGGTGATCACAATAAACTAATCTCTGTGATATAATGGAGCGACATCTTAAGCTCATTGTATATGCATCTAGATTAGATCATTAGACGAAACCGTTTGCATCAAGACGTATTTGATAGTTAATCAACATATTGGATTAGATACACTTCACACCAGTTTGTCAGGATGAGTAAGGTTAGTATCGAAAAGCTCCCCAGGAGCTTCTACAAGCAGCGCGCAAGATCAACGCAGCGAACTATCGACAATGTTTCGACCTAAAAAAAAAAAAAACTATCGACAATGTGGTCTAGAATGTGTACAGTACTTCCTCGACATGCATGTAGTGAGCCAGTTTATTCCTTAACGCAGTCCCAACCTGTCGAAAGACATGACGTGCAAATGGTCATTACAACTAGACTTTGGTTTGAGCTGCATGTGAGAAGTTATATAATGTACTGTTATACTGATCATGCCTTAGCGCCATTGCAATCTGTGCTGCTTCATTTACTTCGGAGCGTGAATGACTTGCATGCGAATAATGGCGCAAGCGTAAGTCTCATCGATCGGCGGAAGTGAATGGAACTTCCCTACTTGTAACTTCTCTGGAATCACTTGCATTCGATTGCCTACGATGGGAATCATAAACTGATATTGTTGTCTTTTGTTGGAGACATAAACAGGATGTTAGGGAAGAGTTACTGCATAACAGAAGAGAGAGTACCTTTTCATTGAGATCTCCTATTTCTTCACTCAAAACCTGATACTGTGGTGGGGCAGAATTGAGAAATGTTAGGGCAGAGTTAATACATAAGAAAAGAAAGTTTATTACATATGGTAAGTCCAATGTATAACACAAAGTTCAAACTAAAACATTAGCATCATAAATCAACTACATCTGACTAACAAAATTACAAGCTTTTAACAGATTTATGAACAAACAATGCTGAGAAACTGTACTTTGGCACTGAACGAGGCTTAAGTCAATATAATTTCTTACCTAAGAATTAAAGAAAGACCATATTCATGTTAATTGTTAAATCAGAAATTCTGCGTGACCGAGCTAGTGAGCTAGTCATATATATATATATATATATATATATATATATATATATATATATATATATATATATATATGACTAGCTCACTAGATTTTTGCAACAGGTGAAGAAGCGGAACGAATATTTGATCTAACGTGGAAGAGGAAGAATTAGAAATTTTTGGTGCACGAAGAATTAGAAAAACCTGGCACGTAGAAGGAACAATTCAAGTCGGTGAGGTAAGCAATACGAGATTAAACAACTAACAGTATGTGTCCCCATCCGAAATAGGTGAACTTCTTGGCCACTAATTAGGAATCGCCAATTGCTTCTCCAGATTCTGCAAGTTTCCGATGCTTAAGGTGGAAAGTTCTTCGCCCATCAGATTCCTGCACGTTTACGTAACAAGGATATATCATGGTGCCTACATATTTCCCAAGTCCTGTAGCTTTCACTAACAGTATATATCCCCATCCGAAGTAGCAAGAAACGCAGAAAATTCAGGCATTCGATCTAAGAGCCAAAAGGGCGGTTTACTTAGATGTGTTGCTGCTAAATAACTTATCACTTCTCTGAAGTATTACTTGTGTGGTGTTAAAATGTTAAGAAAGTTCACAAATTATCAGACCTAGTTTCAAACCGAAACCTAGTCCATTTCATCTAATGAAGATTGAGTCCTTGGTTGAAATTTGGAATCACCTGCGGTAATCCTGCATGTCGAGTAGTTGCTGCTTTAAATCTGCGACTTCCCTTTGCCGAAGCTGGCATAATGATCAGAAACTGTTAAGTTAAGCCTACATATTGAAGCATCAAATCAAGCAATCATCCTTCTTAAAAAAGATATGGGTTAACTATACGTTTACAACATATGTGGGTACATATGATTCTGGGAAGCATTCGTTCATTGAGTTTTATAACCGGTTCGATGTGGTTCCTCGCAACAATCGTTTTTCAAGTGAAAGGAAGAGAGCATGAGTACCCTTTTCAAGGCTGGATCACATAGAATTCAAAGGTTCACCCAAATATGTTTTCAAAGGGAAACTTAAGAGAACAAGGACGAACCATGGCTCTGGAAAATAGACAGGGAATGTAGGCAAGATACACATAATTACCCGGAGTTCTTCGACCGGATTCTTCTCTCCATGATGATCTTGTTTGGATTTAGCGTAACGGTCTACGGTGGACCTCATGCTGATTCAGTTGGATTCAATTTGAAAAGACACATTTTAGCATATATGAAATGATTTGCAACCCTTACAACAGAATAGGGCTCCACAGATAATCGAAGAACTGCTAAAAGAAATGACGCTGTGTGATTAAGAGAGAGAGAGAGAGAGGCCTAGAGCTGGCGAATTCGTGGAGCTTGCCGGTGCAAGAGAAGACGATGACGCCGACCTCGGCGTCGCACAGAATGGAGAGCTCCTTGGCCTTCTTGAGCAGCCCATTTCTTCGCTTTGAGAAGGTCACTTGTCTGCTCGCCGAGCTGTCTATCTTTTGGATCACAATCTTTCCTCTCCCCATATATCAACGCAATAGCACACCAGAGCGAGCTTAGCAGTCAGCAGACACACAGATCTACTCCAATACTTCTCAGAGATCTCAGCCAAATCACCTCGGACGAATGCAAAGAAATCACCTGCAGCTTGCTGATGAGCAGCCAAGAGAGCAAGGCAACAAAGGGCTGAACTTTTAATGCTTTTGACCTGATGAACTAATCGACCATTATAGATCAAAGAGAAAGAAAACTCAGATTCCAGACGAGAAGAAAAGCCCTCTCTTGTACAGCTTTTTGTTTCATGTAACCTTTGAAAATGGTGTACACATAGACTTTGCAAAACCTCCTAAGAAGGAAATTTTATATTATAGAGTAGCGAGTTGCAGCTATTTTGGACTTATTATGATTCATCGTGGTGTCTCGCTATCATTGCTCCACAAATCAAATTTAATTGAATCGTGGGAAAAGCCAATCACAAAGTTTAATAAAAGAATGGCATGAAAAAGACTTAGTAGGTATAGATTACGACATGTTACAATTATAAAGTCCATCTCTAACATTAATTAACATCAATATATTTTCACAGACAGGAGACTAAATTTATATATCGAGTTATATATAATCGAGAGAATGCGTCCAACCATTACAAAGATCATTGCACCCTTTCCATGAAAAGATTGATCCACTGGAGCCCTTGTTATTTGGCTTCAGAAGAATTGAAGGAGTACTCACCACAGCTACGTTAAACAAACGCAAATCTAGAGGCACGAAAGCAAAGTAGAGTTTACACGACCCTATACAACCTCTAGCAATCATTCAAGGAGGACAATACGATTGCTACAATTTTCGATCATTGTAAAGTATTTCGTAATTAGTTGATAAAAACAGCGCGTCGATGATGGAATCTCATTATGCTACCGTACTAATATGAATTCGAGTTCTTTAATGTGGAGGTTAACCCCGTGTCCTTTTATTCATTCATTTCATTTATCGGTCCACTATTTTGCACGTGTTTAATTAGTCTCAATCGGGGAGTTAACCGACTTAGTTTTTGTGGACTTAAGTTAATCGTCACATATATCAATTAGGCTACATCGAATTGATGATCCAATTCGACCAAAAAAAAATGTGATGATCCAAATTGGGCCATTATGTAATGACCCGGCCCAGAGTACGTAGGCCCATTAACGCACCATGCTAAACTAAGCCTCGCACCAAGTTCACGTGGTCCCTAGGGCCGGCAATCGTAGCCGTCCTAGAAACATCGGATTAAAGTAAATGCAACTGTTAACGTTGCGCGCTGATATTTTCTTCTCTCTCCGGAGGCTCGCTTCCTCCCACGCGACCGCTCGTCGCTATCGATGGAAGCACAGCAAGGCGATCCAGATTGTGCTTCGGTGCCCAAGAGATGGCTAGAATGGCCTCTACTTGCCAACGGTAAGAGCGCATGAACCTGACCATCTTGTTCCTGCCATCTCTCTCATCGACATTTTGCTTCGTCCAGGACTCGTAGTCCTTCCTGATCATCTACGGGGTTTCCCTCCTTCATCATCATCTTCTTCTTTGTTCCTTTCCTTCAGATGGGTTGCGAAGAAAACGGGTCGTTAAAGAAGATTGGAGATCAATTGCCGTTTTTTCTGCGTGATGCTTGATGAACTCGTGATGAAATGGTCCGAGTTTTCGGATCTTTAAATGGTGTCCTGGCGGAGCAAGTCCCGAGATGTTCTGTTCTCTAATGCTCAAGTGTACTGTAACAAATGGGACTCTCCCTCCAACTCGCCAAATTATGGAATTCTCTCGAAATGGACAGAAAAGGCCTCGGCTTTTCCTCCTGTTGTCTCTGACGTAGCTTCTCCGTTTCGATCACTGGACCCAATATCTTCTGATCGCGTCTCTCGTTTTTGGCTCCGCCGATCCGACCGAGGTCAGTTTCGTGGCGACTTTTGATATTGATTTCTCGCGTCCGCCAAGTATACCATTTGCAGTGGACTGGTGGAGTGATTGTCATTTCCTCTTCGTGATTTTCTTCCGTTCTTTTGCTTCTTCGCAACGCCCGTGCTGATCTGATCGCGTTTATCCAGTTATGGATAGGTTTGAGGCACCAACTCAGTCGATAAATTGAGCTCTAGTTCTTAATTCCTCTTTGTTGCCAAAGTCATCCTTTTTTTGTTCAACATTGTGCTTTCTGTGCGTGCTCTGCTACTTGTGTCTTCATGGTGTGATTCTGAAAAGTCGCATCATGTCCTTGGTCGTTTTCTGTTCTTATGTTTCATGAGGAAGCAAATGTCGGAACACATAGTCAAGTTGAATATTTATCCAGGAACAATAATATCTGCTTGTTTCCATAATCTAATCCTGTTCTTTCTGGGGTCACTTTGCTTAGACAATGAATATTCTTCTTTTAGCTGTTACTTCAAGTTTGTTCTGCATTTTCGTCCTTTGTGATCTGCTTTCCCATGTTATTGAGTAGCTAACATGGTGTTTCTGCGGCCTCAATTAAGATCAAATTCCAACCTTATTCGGTGGGATAAGGCTTGACCATTGATGTTCTTGTTAAAGTCAGGTCAAACTGCTGGGAGGCTGTCTTTGTGGAGACGGAGTAGGGAGGAACTACATTCATTGGCAAAGCTGATGAATGCCTGATAGAGCAGAGCCCTTTTGCCAGGTCTATTGGAATGTGAGTATGATAAATATAGGCCAGATCTTCCAACCTTTCCACAATTACAGTTCACTGCGCCTGCTCCTTTACCTTTAGGAAAGAGCGGCGGCTATATCAGTTCCTGTCGGATGTACAGATCGCTGCAACTGGTTAAAAATCACTCGAAGCTGTTTTCATTTATTCAACAATAGTTTGAATTCTAGACTAAAGTAAGAACTAGACCAGTTCATCCTTGAAATTTAGTGATGGACGAATAGATTACTGTCCTCTTCCATTCTTGACTAATATTCAAATTCTTAATATTTCCAATCGGCAGCATGCCCTTGGGACTTTCATCACTTCAACTTGAATTCCATTCTTGGTTCCCGTCATAATCCTATATTGTGTCTCTTTGCCAGGTCTGATAATATATAAAACCAATGGATGTGTTTTTATGCTTGCTGTATCGTCCATCTTTTTGTTCACCATAGGAGGACTCACTGGAATAATTCTGGCAAATTCTAAGCTAGACATTGCTCCGCGTGATACTCATTATGCGGTTTCATACTTCCATTATGTAATTTCCATTAGAGATGTTTTTGCTTTATTGCTGGATTTCACTATTGGGTGGGTAAAACCTCTGGTCTGCCATACCCTGAAATTTTAGGCCAAATCCATTTTTGGATCACTTTCTTCAGTAGCGACAATCCTCTAGATGTAGCATTTATGTACTCCTCTTTCTCAATTCTGGATTTGGGGGATGCATCAACATGAGCAATGACTTATAAAATTGTGCTTCAAATCCTCTATATTTTCTTTTTGTAGATAAACATGTTTCTCGCCATTATTATTAATCTCTAATTGTCTGATGATGTGCTGATGGGTGCCTTATGCACCCTCACATGGAATCTGCTGTTTGTTCCTGGAGACAGGGTACATGCTTTTATTTGCAATTTAATGTGGCACGGTGGTTTACATTTCTTCACTGAAAAGATCTCCTGAATTCATAATTTTATTGGCTTGTTTTACTTACATTGCCCAAAGTTGTGGACCACTAACTCCATGCGAATGTATGCACCTTCTTTAGTGACAGAGGAAGTTCCTTCTCCTTATTTAAAAAGGGCAGCCCAGTGCATGAAGCTCCCACTGTGCACGTTGTCCGGGGAATGGTCAGACCACTTTGGGTCTAATATTCGCAGCCTTACCTTGCAATTTTTTCAAGAGGCTGTTTCTGCGACTCGCACCCATGACCTCCGTCTGGATCTACGTTCACCGTCGGCACCATGGCTATCCCTTCACTTTTGCCCATACCCACTTTCTAACGGGGAGATTTATGCCCAGCCTATGGGAACATCAACAATCCACAGACATTTATTTCCCTACAAGGTGGACTCGAACAGAGAGTGTTTGGCGAAGTGGACTAGTGCGCTATCCTGCTGTAACCTAACCTACTACCGGGCTTTCCGTAGGAAAGATTAGGTTTCAACCATAGGTGGGATCCTCTCGAGGAAAAGACTCGCTCTGTTATCCTGTCCTATAAACACAGGATTGGGTTCGAACTCAAAGACAAAGGGGATTTTGAGAAAGTAAAGATCATAAACTTCTTCCAGCCAAAACACGCTATTCCATTAATAGATAGAGAGGAGGACTATGCCCACCTCAGGTAGGTAGGGCACTACTCGCTCATAACCTTGTTTTTTACAATCAGGCTTCTAAAAGAGAGAGAGGAAAGGATTCTCAATCGGAAGAAATCTCTAAAAGAGCATGCTTTCCAGCTGGTGCTGGTCCTTGGTGAGGTTCACAATGGCTTTTGCACGTCTCCTCTTGAACCACAAGCAGATTCCACTGGAAATGCTTTATCAAACGTTTGTCGGAATTAACTGTCCAACAACAATGGCATCTCCAATGCTTGTCATCGTACATGATGACTTCATGGCTTGCGTCAGGATTCTTCCTCCGTCTTTCCACGGATAATATCCTTCGTCCCTGTTGAGCTCCCGTATTTTGTCAAGAGCTTCTAGCCTCCTGGATAGCTGCAGATGCTCCATCGCTTCTTCGGGGCACTTGAGCTTTTTGGGCTCGTTGTTAAGCCATTTTTCGGCCTTGTTTGCCTCGACTCCTCTGATCACAAGAAGAGAAGGGAAAACCTCTGGTCCATTGGCTTTGATTTCTGCAATATTATTCCTCCATTGCTTTCGATGACGATGGAGAGGTGGTGCAGAATAGATCTTCACCTATACCTTCTGTGGGCGGAGAATTGTGACTAAGAACTTAACAAATTGCTTAATCACGAGAGGACATTTGCTCAGTTGATCCTCCCAATCTGGTAGGATTGCTAGGTACTTAACGAATCCTTGGTTGATTAGATCCGCTAAAATCTCTGGGCTGATTTTGCCGAAGACAACTAGCTTAACATCCTGTTCGCCTTCTCTGGTGAGCTTGACGTTGCTGAGACATCTGGTTGCCTCTACTTTTGGATAGAACTGGAAAACGTCTTCTGTCCTTCCTTCAATCATGGATACATACTGCTGTACCCATTTGTCATAATCCCTGAAGTATGAAGGGAATATAACTTGTCTGATGAATCCTTCAGACACTGGCGTTTCTTCATCCAGATCTTCGATCTGGTGTTCGAACTGCGCCTTGACCGGTAGAAAGTTCTCCCAATCGGGGTCTTCGACCAGTTTTGCCAAGAGGCTGACCAGTCTGTTGAGCCTAGAAAATTCTCCTTCGACCTTCCAGATGGCCCGGGGGTCTTTTGTTCCAGCTCTAACTGCATACCATGCTAAGTGCAGTATCTCCATCTGTTCCTCCGATAGACCGTAGGACTTGTTTGAAGGCTTCCATGGTAGTACGTTCTTCTCGGCGAGAACATACCTCTTCTCCTTCAGGTATCTGAGGTCAGCTTTCTGGTTCGGAGATTGTGGCGGGAGATCAATGATCCGGTCATCTTCAATCAGCTAGGCCTGGTCGACCAATTGCTGAATGATTCCTTTTCCCTTGTCGTGGACCCTTCTCTTGAAGAAAGTCACTTGCCTGCTCTTCGAACCTTGAATGATTTCTTTTCCCTTGTCCTTAACCATCTTCGCTTCTCGCCACGTGTAAACAAATCTTTCTGGATCAGAAGGGATGACGTTTTTCTTTTCAAGAACAAGATGAGAGAAAAATGATGGAAGAAATTGGCTGAAACGAACGATGACGACCAAGAAGGGGGGTGTTTTCACTGAAAACCCTTGTAGCTTTTATAAACTTCGAGAAGCGGAAGAAGACGAAGGATAAAGATCGGTAGGACTTACATGTTCTTGATTAGGTCTTACTTAAATGGAGGGCCTTCCTTGGGTTGGAAGACTGAAGAAAGTCGTCGGTCGTCTTGAAAATGGCTTCTCAAAGTGCAGCTCCTTCGTAGGTAAGGCTGCCATTTGAAGGGGGTTATGTTGAGGGGGAAAGCAACAAAGGCAAAGTAAACTATTTTAATGTGGCGAAGTTTTCTTTTATTGAGATGGGTTTACGTATCGGATCACAAAGCCCATCGTTTCGAGGTAAATTAAAACCATTAAGATGGTGCAGAGATAGATAAAGAGAGGGGTCCAATTTTTTATGTGAACAAAAATCCTCTTACCCTAATCTTATTAGGATTCGGCGGACAATCACAACGAAATAAAGCCCAAAAGCAAAAAAGAGAAGTCGAGACACGAGATTTTATCCTTGTTCATCCTACGTCCAGCAAAGGATTACACTATAATTAGCACCTCGCACCTCTTGTTACATCACTTAATTACAAGCGAAAAAGAGTATATATAACAGTACTATCGTGTCTTCCTGTTGATTGGAAGTATGAACCACACCTCAATAAATGTAAGCATATTATCTTGGACACTTCTTTTTAGCATTTGATCCATATAAATAATTATGAAAACGCATTAGGTCTGGGCATTTTTTGTTTAAGTGAACATTTGATGGAGTTGCAGCTGGACCAGTTTCCCATCATATGTTCTATTATCATTGGATATATACTTATCCAACAAAAAAATTTGTGCAATCCATAATGTGGCCACGGGAAAAAGTATATATTAAATTGGTACAGTGATTTTAACAGTTGTGTGGCTATTACTAGTCCTAAGAAGGGAAGGCTTAGGGGTGCATGAAAACCTTTCAGGAACAGAATTTCTGTTCCAAACCTATTTCTGGAACAGGTTTGGAATAGAAACTCGTTTGGTAACGTAATTCTATTTTTCTATTTCTGAAACAAAAATTTGTTCTAGAAATAAAATTGGAACAACTTTGAAAAACAAAAAATTTTAAATTTTGGGAGAAATAGAAATAGAATTTCTGTTCCAAGCCACCGGCCGCCGTCGCCAGCAGCTACCGCGGCAGGTCGCCGCCACTGCGGCAGGTCGCCGGTCGTCGCCGGTGGCCGGCCGCCACCTACTTCTATTCTAGAAGTAGAAATTTTCATCTGTTGTCAAACGAACTTCTGTTTCAGGATGAGAAATTTATATTGTTATCAAACGCATTTTTTTTGCTCAAACACTCATCTAGAACTAGAAATATAAAAATCTATTTTTGTTCCAAAAACCTATTTCTGGTACATAATGATTTTCATTCACCCCCTTAATGATTAGTTGGTTCTACTTGGGGGAGGAATGAACTTGGTTATGCAAAACGACATTGCTTGCTCTGCACCATATCTTCAAAATCTTGCACTATACATGGTGCAAACATTCATTATAAATCTTGCACTTCTCAAATCTTGCATTAGTACCGACCAAAAAAAATAATCTTGCATTAGTTATATGTTTAATTAATTGCGAAGTGTTAGGTGCTCTTGGATCTCTTTCATCCTAAAAGTTAGCTCAAATGCTGAGGCTTTTCCTCATATTTATAAACCAATCACCAGTCCCAACCCCAACAATCTCCCCCTCACACATCGGACCTTGGGTCGGAGGCACAACAACCCGTATCTCTTCCGTGTGACTGTTGGGTCCAGATTTATTGGTAACCTGGGCTCTGATACCAGATGTTAGGATTCAGCGCATAATCGCAACGAAATAAAGGGTAAGAGGGAGAAAGAGAAATCGAGACACGAGATTTTATCATGATTCACCTTTAAACTAGAGCTACGTTCAGCAAAGGATTTCACTATAATTAGCACATCGCACTTTTCGTTACATCACTCAATTGCAAGCGAAAAAGAGTATATATAACAGTAGCTATTCATGAGCCTAAACCCAAACTACCAATGAAAAATATGAGCGGGACCCACGTGCTTTCCTATCGTGGGGTAGTATGAACCACACTCCAACACGAAGGAAACTAATTGAAGTTTTTTCTGCCATCAGAGCCAATTAACTCGCTAACAATATTTTTCACACATGAAAATTGAAAGAATATGGATTAATTTGGGTCATACTCCCGCTTTATAGAGATCTACTCTAAATTTGACGTTAGATGATCATGAAAAGCATATAACAAGAGAAATATCCAAGTTACATAGCTTTACGTTGACAGCACAAATTTATGAGAGGTTGTAAAAATTATGTCAATATCTTCAACTCTTGATTCAAGATAGTGCATATAGGCAATCACACAAAAGGCAAACCTCAGGGCAGCCCACTTTCACCTACTTCCCTTTAATTGAACGGTAATCCCTTTACACTGCGTATGATAGTCGGGATAAAATTCAGGATATAATAAAATTTATCCTATCATGTGTTTGGTGCCAGCTCAGGATAGGATAAAGTGGGATATAAAAGTGATATAGCCTGAATAAAATTATCCCATGGGGAAGGTGGGATAAAGATGAATAGGATTTCTAATAACCCTAATGTATAAGTTATTTTTTTCGAATAACAATTTTCGTAAACTGATAAAATTAACATAGTATTAGAATATAAATAGTATTTTATTTTTAATATAAAAATTCAAAAGGAACAAATAAAAATAATTTCATTATTATTTATTCCCAATTTTATTTATGTACTTGAATTTCTTTCTATCTTACAATATAAATTCTATAAATAATTTATGATTATTACATACTTTAGGTATTTTAGTAATTTAGGAATATTAGTATAGTTTACTATTTAGTAAAATATTATTAGAGAACGATGGAAGAGGAAAAAAGAAATTAAAAAATATAAATAATAAAAGAAAACGAAAAATAATAAAAATTAAGCAATAAAAATGAAGTAGGCACGAGTGTCATGAGAGATTCCTACCATTTTTGTTTGCGCAACTTTTAGGTTTATTTACACTGATATGTCATTCATACCAAGTAATAGACAAAATAGGATGTGAAAATATCCGGCTTTATTATTGCGAGTCACCAAATAGTGGATATGATATAGCAAAATTCATGGACTTCATATCCTATCATATCCAGTCCTATCCTATCTAGAAATCCCGAAGACCAAACACAACCTTTAGGGTTATAATCGATAAGGGATTTGGAATTCCTGGTTCAAACATAGAAACACTTTGATTCTGGCGTCTCTAGAACTTCTAGCATGTGTAATGTTCTCTTTCCTATTTAGGGTTTTGCTTCTTTTGGGGGTTTTTTAGGAAATTAAGATCGAGTTCCCAAATTTCTTGTCTCACTGCTCAAAACGGACACTTAGTCAACGAAAGAGTCCTAATCTAATTTGACTGGTGAACTTGCCTTCCCCACTTCTACACCAGATTACATCTTGCCACCTTCACCATACAACACTCATAAGAAAAACTCAATCCCTCCGGCTTCTTGTCTATAAAACAAAGGTTTCACTTTTAGAAGCTATATTTTAGGTGTAATAGTATATATTGGGTCAATGTCGGGAACCGTGTCAAAGCTCATGTGATGTGACTGCCGGTTACAACTTAACATATTCATATGTATATAGTGGTGTCGATATTTAAAATCACAAGGGCAACAAGTTGTCATGTACCACTTCACCGGACGTGATATGCATGACGCTTGCCCACCACTTTTCAAATCGACAGTTGTCATGCATGCATCGGGAAAAGAATATTAGAAATTACTGTAGGCATGTATTATTAATTCGTCCAATAACGTCTTACGAAATTTGATTCTCCATTCTGCTATACTCGACATGTATTTTATGATATCATTGTAAGTTGCCTTTCCGAGATAAAGGCTTTTCCACACTTGGTTTGAAGTAATTCAAAAGAAATAGGAGAGTTGGGTGCTATCTTAGTCTCCTGAGTGGCAAGACACTTTTGGCAAGAACGGGAGGGCAAGATTCCAATAATCCCTAACTAGATAAAACGTGCGACTATTATTTTACAATTGATTTCTGCTCTATCTTCTCAGGTGAACCTTTTGTTATTAAATGGTATAATAACTTTCTGACCCGTTTTTCACTAGAGGTTGGTCCATTAGTACCTTGTTTGTCTCTACTATTATCTCATTCATAACATTCGACATTAGTGCACTTACTTTGTGCCATCATGAGGCCACTCGTCTCATCTTACGTTTTTTTTTCTTGTTTTCATGGTTTGGTAGGCAAAAGAAGAAGTTTAAACTTAGTTTCAAAAGCCTGGGCGAGGGCTCGACCCTTGTGGCCTGGGCGATGCTCGCAACTCCTTTGAAGGTTACTGTTCAACCTTTGGTCGTTTCTGGTCGCCTGAGGTCATCACTGTCGCCAGCCCTCTCCTCTCTGTCCAGGTTGCTACTCAGTCCTCTATGTTGGGGTGTGGTTCATACTCCCCAACGACAAGGAAATCACTTGGGTCCCTTATTTTTTCCTTAGTAGTTTGGACTTGTGCTCATGAATAACTACTGTTATATATACTCTTTTTCGCTTGTAATTGAGTGATGTAACGAGAGATGCGAGGTGCTAATTATAGTGAAATCCTCTGATGGACGTAGTCCTAGTTTAAAGGTGAACCAAGATAAAATCTCGTGTCTTGATTTCTCTTTCTCGCTTTACGTTTTACTTCGATTTGATTGTGCACCGAATCCTAACACTCTGGTGCTGCTAGTCCTATCGCTAATCCCGCTGCCGCTCGCTTGGTCTCGTCATTGCTAATCCTTGTTGGTTACTGTCCCTATTGTTAATCCTTGTTAGTTGCCGCCGCTCACCCGACGTTGTGCTAGCCCGTTGTTGGCATCGCTCGCCCGATGACCCCGCTATTCTTCTATCGCCGGTCCGCACCGCAATCTCGCCTGAGGTGAAATTAGGTAACTTGATTCCCAATTTAGATTACTTTCCTATTTTGGAACATGTGTTCTTTGAATAGACAATCTAACATATATCCCCTTGCATGTCTTTGTTGACGATATAGTAATTGGGGAATATAATCTTTGAGCCGGAAGATTGGACACCTAATTAAATATTTCCTCTTTTGTACGTCACGAATTAATATTTGATAATATCATTATAACTTTAGTAATCATTAATATCACTCAATTAGTTCGTTAAGATCATTAACCATTAAATATGTGGAACTCTGGAGTATACATGTCATTAGATTTGGTGCATCACTTAAAGAAAAATACGAAAAATTGCATTGCATCTAGAACTTTGATTTGGATTCATGCATGTTTTCCTAATTTAGAATTTCATAGCATTAGGAATCACGTAGTAATTTACGAAACCATTAATCTTATTTAGCGCATGACTAGGAAGTGATATATATTATTTTCTAGTTAATTTAAGTCATCATGTAGATTTAGGCAGTTTTCTATTTCTAACTCATCAGCAATTCAGTACAATTTTTTTTTTGGGGGGTACAAAACATTAGGCTCGTCCCTTTTTCATATATATTAAACAGTTACATATTATACTAGTGAGGTTTTGGAAGGAAAAGGAAGAACCAGAATACTTCAAAGTTTCTCAAAACTTTCAACATTTGACTCTCATTGCAAATGAACGATACGGATAGGTATATTTATCGTGGTTGAAGAATCTGAATTAAAACATTTATAAACTGAGTTTTTTCTAACCTTCAACAGAATAATCCAATACATAAGAGTTTTTAAGACCTCAACCTCGTTAGTTGTCTTTAAATGAAAGCTTTGATTGGAAACTATGCCAGTCAGATTCTTGTCTGTTTGCACAAGTTAAAGACAATATTTTTTTTTCGACCAAAAAAAAAAGACAATATTTTTCGCATCCAGAATTAGGCAAAGTATATGCCTTCTTTGATTTAGTGCTTTCATCTTCCATAAGATAGCTCATTCCAATGTTCTATATTTAAACTAAAAAAACCTCAACCGAAGAAAAATAGGCAAAAGAAATCTACCATGAATCTTACCATTTCTTGATGTGTAATAATAAACTATTGAATAAGTTTGTGATTGAAGCATATAGTGAACCATTTAGTTCGTGATAACAGTTTCAATTTCCCTTTTTCAAATAACGAAAACAGACCATCATACGTAATTTTCTGTTTTTTTTTTTTTTGTTGTTGTTGTAAAACACGTAGTTCTCGAGCATAAATTTTTTTTAACGGGAATAAAATCTGAGAATATTTGTTGTTGTATTGTTTAAAGTTAGGAAGCACATTTTTAATCAAAGTAGTCCAGGTTTTCGTTCGAATGAATTAATCTTGAAAATAACTTTTGCCTTTTGTTTTTTTTTTTTTTTTTGGGTAAAGTAAGTAGTATATAGACTTTTCACAAGGCAAATTACAAAGAGGAAGCCGAACACAAAAATCTCGTACCCATTATGACACAAGGGTGTGTCAAAATTGGTGCAAAGGTGTTACGGCTAAGCAAGATATAATCAAGAACCAGTGCGCTACCCACAACCAAGGGGCCAAAACAACGGCCAAAAAAAGGCACAACCACAGGCCAAAGCAGCGGCCAGAATGAACCTAATACAAACAAAGAAACTAGTAAGTTGTGGTTTGGTAGGTAAAAAAAAAAAAGTCGAAAACAGTCTTCACTTGAAAACATTTCTCAAATATGTGATTAATGGTGTCTTATGAGGTGTTTTGATTTTTTATTTCAAAAAACAAAGTAAGATGACACGAAAGGCCTAATGATGGCACAAAGTGAGTGCTGCAATGACTAATCTTTTGTATGAGATAATAGTAGAGACAAATAAGGAACCAATGGACCACCCTCTACTAAAAAAACGTGGCAGAAACTTATTATGCCATTTGATAACAACAAGGTTCATCTGATAAGATAGAGCAGAAATTAATTGTAAAATAATACTCGCAGGTTTTATCTAGCCGGGGATGATTTTGCATCCTGCCACTAACCATACTTTATACTTAAGATTTGGAGTCTTCCTCTCACGTTCTTGCCAAAAGTGTCTTGAGACAAAGACAGCATCCAGCTCTCCTATTTCGTTTATATTACTTCAAACCAAATGCGGAAAAACCTTCATCTAGAACTTAAGACATCTTATACACACACATATATTTATGTGGGTGTGTTTGGATCTATATTATATTTATGTGCTTTGATAACTGATATGTATATGAAGTACAGCTGAATGGAGAATCAAATTTCACTAGGCAGTATTAGACGAAGTGATAACATATGCTTGAAGCAATTCCTCCAATTATTTTCCCCGATGGCATGACAACCATTTATTCGGATAGTGATGGGGAAGCATCATGCACATCAGGTCCGATGAAGTGGTACATGACTTCTGATTCTCCTTTCGATCACTCTTTATAATTATAAGTATCGACGCCACCATATACATACGATTTAGTTAAGTCATAATCAGCAATCACATCACATGAGCTTTCAACACGGTTCACGACATTGGCCCAATATACACTATTGCACCTAACATGTAGCTGGTAAAGGTAAATTCTTTCTTCTAATGGACAATAAGCTTGGCAGGCTGAGTTTTTCCATGAGGAGTATTGTGATGCACCTGGGTCAGCAAGCTCAGGGTCGGCGAACTCAGAATGAGCTGAAATTTGGTTGGCTGAATGGAAACGGGCTGCTGATCAATACTCACTGATATGCTGTGACTGACGTCGTTTTTTCACGTTTCGGTAACGTTTTCATGGGTTTTTAGGCAGTTTTTGTTTTCTAGGGCATTTTCGTCTTTTTGTGTTTTCTGTTTCAATTAGGGTTAACACCGTATATAAAGGTGTTTAAGGTTTCAAGTTTCAATAGACTTTGATATTGAATTGAGTAATCGAATTTCAGAGAACAGATTGTTATCCGTTATCAGTTCGATTCTTCTGTTTAGCCAATCTTCTATTGCGTTTCGGCATCAATTGGTATCAGAGCACAGGTTGCCTTGAACTGATGGCTGAACAGATTCGCGGTGGTCATGGACGGCCGAGTCGTGGTGGCCAGGGACGTGGATTCGTTCCTGAAGCAGACGAACAGCCGGGTCACAGAGACCCGCGAGACGTGAAAATTGAGGAACAGAGAATGCGAACTTAGAATGGGCTGAAATTTGGTCGGCTGCATGGAAACGGGCTGCTGATCAATACTCACTGCTATGTTGTGACCGACGTCATTTTTTCGCGTTTCGTTAACGTTTTCATGGGTTTTTAGGCAGTTTTTGTTTTCTAGGGCATTTTCATCTTTTTGTGTTTTCTGTTTTCTGTTTTTTGTTTCAATTAGGGTTAACACCGTATATAAAGGTGTTTAAGGTTTTGAGTTTCAGTAGACTTTGATATTGAATTGAGTAATCGAATTTAAGAGAACAGATTGTTATTCGTTATCAGTTCGATTCTTCTGTTTAGCCAATCTTCTATTGCATTTCGACATCATATTGTATGGTGACGGTGGCAAGATGTTATCTGGTGGAGAAAGTTGCCAAGGCAAGTTCACAAGTCAAGTTAGATTAGGACTCTTGTTGACTTAGTGTCCGTTTTGAGAGTGAGACAAAGTAATTTGAAAACTCCATCCTACTTTGCTAAATAAACATGCTACTAGAGATGCTAGAAGCAGACTATTCATATGTTTGACCCAGAAACTCTAAAAGGAAAGGCTAGATTTCCGCTTAAATCAAGTAAATGATCAAATATCTCAATAAGAAATGGTTATATGACTGTTTTTAATCTACTATGAGATTAACGGTATATTCTGAGCCTAAAAAAAAATTAAAAATTATTGGGATTCTACTCCTTCAAGAATTTGTGGCCCACGACATTTTATTACTCTCACAGTCACCCAAGGATTATTATGCTAGCAAGGCTCATATGCAATTAACTTGATTCATGCAAACAACGACCTGATGCCTCACGCGTCCTGAGCCTAGATGCACTCAATGACTCTGAAACATAAGTGTATATATTGAATCAAGAATCGAAGATGTTTATGTATTTTTACAACCTCTCAAAGAATTTGCGCTGTCAACATAAAGCTACATGCTTTTTCATGCTTAGCTAACATGAAATTTCGAGTAGAACTCGAAAGCTGAAGTATGGTTGAAAGAAAGATCTAAATAAGTATATATATGTGTTTTTTTTTTTGTGATTTTCATGTATTAAACCTATGGGTAGCGATTGATTAGCTTTAATGGAAAAATAAATAAAAAATTCAATTAGTTTTAATTGATTTGCAGTTAACTAAAGAAGCATATTTTAATCCATCATTTGAGAAGTACAAGTTTTACTTCATTTGCAGTACAAGATTGTGGACATATGGTGTAGAACAAGTAATGTCTTCTGGCAGGACCAAGTTCACACCTCCCCCAAGTAGAATCAACTAATCATTCGGCTTTCCCTTTTCGGGACTAGTAAAGGCCACACAGCATTTAAAATCACTTTATCCAATTTAATACCACCAACACCAATATATATATATATATATATATATATATATATATATATATATATATATATATATATTCATTTTTCCTTTTCTTTCTTTGTCCTTTTTTTTTTTTTTGAAATTTTGAACTGGGAAAAAAGGTCCAGCTTAATGCTATTTTTCTTAATTTAATTTTATATAAATCATGTGATAATGTCAAGGACAATATTTTTACACTAGGGTAAGAGGAGTTTTGTACACATTAAAACAGACAGCTCTCTTTTATCTCTCTCTGTACCATCTTAATGGTCTGATCCTCATGCAAAAGCTTAAAAAACAATTGGGCTTCGTGCTACCTAATCCCATCTCATTAAAAAAAAAAAAATGACGAACATTAGAATAATTTAGTTTGCCTTTGTCTTTTTTATTTTTTATTTTTATTCCCCTGATTGGAACCCCCTCCAAATCGCAGCCTTACCCACGAAGAACTGCACTTTGAGGAGGCCATTTTCAAGACGACCGACGACCTTCTTCAATCTCCCATCACCATGAACGCCTCCATTTAAGACCTAACCAAGAACTTGTAAGTCCTGTTGTCTTCTTCTTCTGTTTCTTGAAGGTTATAAATCACAAGGGTTTTCGGGGAAACGCTGGTTCTTGGTCATGGTCGTTGGTTTTGGCGAGCTCCTTTCATTGTTTTCTTCTCATCTTTCTCTTGGAAAAAGGAACCGTCGTCCCTTCTGATCTAGAAAGATCTGTTTACGAGCGGCGAGAAGCGAAGATGGTGAAGGGGAAGATTGCGATCCGGAAGATTAATTGCTCGAAGAGCAGGCAAGTGACTTTCTTCAAGAGGAGGACTGGGCTGATGAAGAAGGCAAAGGAGCTCTCCATTCTTTGCGACGCTGAAATTGGTGTCATCATCTTCTCTTGCACTGGCAAGCTTTACGACTACGCAAGCACCAGGTAAAGCTCTCTCTTTCCACCAACGAGTAAATTTTCTCTGGTCACCAATGAAAAGAAAAGAAAGTACATAGACTCTCTCATATGAAATCCATTGGTGCTCTATATTTCCCTTTTCAGTCCAATTAAATTGGATCCGCTATTCGGGATCGAGATCCAAAAAGTTCGATCTCGTGGGTGACAATACATGGACTCTTTCATGTGTTCAATCATTTCAACGAGATTCATTTGTTTTCTTAGAGGAACAGAGCTCGATTATCTCCAGTAATACTCCGTCGTAATAAAATATGGGGGGAATGTATGTCAAAAGTTGAATTCCATCAATTAGTTTCAATTCTCAATTTACATTGGACTAATTATTAGTGCTCGCTAAACTGGGGAATTTTTCATTTTGTCTTAAAACTTAGAAGTTCTCGTATGATTCCATACAATTTTTGTGGAAAAAAAGAAGATGAATCTTCTGAAAAATTGTCACGAAAGTAATTTTACTTCAAGCTCGATGTCTAGCCTTCATAGATGACTATTTTAATTGCTCAGAATCTGTTTGCTTCCAATCTCATTTAGATGCAGGTATTGCAATAACTCCATAATACAAGCAAGTCTAGACAAGAACACTGAGGTAAGTACACTACGAGTGCCATAACTTTTGTACGGTGCTCACTTGAGTGTCATAACTTTTTTTTTCGCTCACTTGAGTGTCATATCGGAGGAAAATCGTTCACTTGAGTGCCACTTCCGGCAAATCCTCCCACATGGACTTTTCATTATTATTTTATTTATTTTTTAATGACACATGGGTTTTCTTAAAATTTTTAATATTTTCAGGCATTTTTTATTTATTTTGATATTTTCGTTTTTTAATTTTTGTGGCCTTTTTCCCCTTGGCCGGCGAGGGTCACCGGCCACCACCGGACAGCCCAGGGGGGCTAGGCGGCCCTCACCTGGACCTTGTGACGGCCGTCGTGGCCTCACTCTGGTCCACCGAGGCCACGACGGTAGTCGCGAGGTCCAGGTGAGAGTCCCCTCGCCCGAGACGGGCGGGGCCGCGAGGGCCCTTGCCTGCGGCCCCTGGGCCGTTCGATGGTGGCCAGCATTGGCGACCCTCCTACTTGTATTCTGCAAACAGAGAGAGAGAGAGAGAGAGAGAGAGAGAGAGAGAGAGAGAGAGAGAGAGAGAGAGAGAGAGAGAGAGAGAGAGAGAGAGAGAGAGAGAGAGAGAGAGAGAGAGAGAGAGAGAGAGAGCGCGCGCGCCGGTTCTCTGTTGCAAAAACCAAGAAAGAAAAAGAAAGAAGAAAATTTGCAAAATAAAAAAAATTATGAAAAATTCCAAGTGTACCTTAAAATATTCAAAAAAATCGTTTCACCGATGCCACGCCAGCTTTTCCCGGTGTCCACGTAAGCTATGGCACTTAAGTGGTCGATTTTTAAAAGTTATGGCACTCAAGTGAGCGAAAAAAAAGTTATGGCACTTGCGGTGTACTTACCCCCAAGAACACTGCATGAAATCGGTTCTTGCATTCTCATGCAACATTTGAAAATGTTTCATGTTTTTGGTTTTTTGTCTTTGTAGCATGAATTCAGTTATCGAACGTTATAACAAAGTGAAGCAAGATAACCAGCAACAATCTATTACTGCTGCGGAGATCCAGGTAAATGCCAAAGACCGAGTAAAATCACACATGTACTCTCTAACTAGCAATAGCTAATTATTTCTTCTGTAGACACTTCATTTGACGCCTACAATCTAAAGCTCTCGTTTGCCCATGGAAGTTCATGAAATAACAAGAAATTCAAATCAATAATGAGATGAACCGAACAATTAGCTGAATTAGATTTGCGAAAAGAGGTTATATTATTCATTCGGAGCTTTAAAATAGCATGTCATGAGACGTGAATGGTCTTTGTATTTATTGTGAAATCACTGCCAATTTTTCTAAAAGTTTAAGGTAATTAACGGAGGCATAACTTGGTTCAGATCTTCTAGGCATCTGTATGACGGGACTTGGCCTAAGACTCAAGCACTGAAAGTTAGTTCTGATAAAGGGTACGGTCTCGATATATTTCCTCCATTCCTAATACCATGAAAAAGATGAACAAGCTAATCTATGCCAAAAAAAGGTAGTATAAAGTATGAGAACTTGACTCCGATCCTAGTGAAATTTTGTGCTTCTCTCTCAACATCTAAATTCATAAACTAGTAGAC